>OX596042.1:11515816-13915816 GCA_951394065.1 Venusia cambrica
TCATTCATTCATTCATTCATTCATTCATTCATTCATTCATTCATTTCATTCATTTCATTTCATTCATTCATTTCAGAGTTCGTTTGCCAGTTCACAGCACGCTAGAGATACGATTCACAGCACGCAAGTCGATCCTACGCATTTTTTGCAAAAATTTTCAGAGTTCGTTTGCCAGTTCACAGCACGCTAGAGATACGATTCACAGCACGCAAGTCGATCCGACGCATTTTTTTGCAAAAAAAATTGATAAAATTTTCTAAGTTCCTGAACCAGTTCACAGCACCACGCAAGTCGATCCGACGCATTTTTTTGCAAAAAAAATTGATAAAATTTTCTAAGTTCCTGAACCAGTTCAAAGCACCACGCAAGTCGATCCGACGCATTTTTTTGCAAAAATTTTCAGAGTTCGTTTGCCAGTTCACAGCACGCTAGAGATACGATTCACAGCACGCAAGTCGATCCGACGCATTTTTTTGCAAAAAAAATTGATAAAATTTTCTAAGTTCCTGAACCAGTTCACAGCACCACGCAAGTCGATCCGACGCATTTTTTTGCAAACATTTCAGAGTTCGTTTGCCAGTTCACAGCACGCTAGAGATACGATTCACAGCTGGTTCAGGAACTTAGAAAATTTTATCAATTTTTTTTGCAAAAAAATGCGTCGGATCGACTTGCGTGGTGCTGTGAACTGGTTCAGGAATGAATGAATGAATGAAATGAATGAATGAATGAAATGAATGAATGAATGAAATGAATGAATGAATGAAATGAATGAATGAATGAAATGAATGAAATGAATGAATGAATGAAATGAATGAATGAATGAAATGAATGAATGAATGAATGAAGGATTGATTGAATGATTGAATGAATGATTGAATAAATGAATGAATGAATGAAATGAATGAATTAATGAAATGAAATGAATGATTGAATGAATGAATGAATGAATGAATGAATGAATGAAATGAATGAAATGAATGAATTAATGAATGAAATGAATGATTGAATGAAATGAATGATTGAATAAAATGAATGAATGAATGAATGAATGAATGAAATGAATGATTGAATGAATGAATGAATGAATGAATAAAATGAATGAATGAATGAATGAATGAATGAATGAATGAAAAAAATGCGTCGGATCGACTTGCGTGCTGTGAATCGTATCTCTAGCGTGCTGTGAACTGGCAAACGAATGAAATGAATGAAATGAATGAAATGAATGAAGTGAATGAAGTGAATGAAGTGAATGAAGTGAATGAAGTGAATGAAGTGAATGAATTAATGAATGAAATGAATGAATTAATGAATGAAATGAATGAATGAATGAATGAATGAAATTAAAAAAAAATATCATTTTTTTTTGCAAAAAAAAATGCGTGGGATCGACTTGCGTGGTGCTGTGAACTGGTTCAGGAACTAAGAAAATTTTATCATTTTTTTTTGCAAAATAATGCGTCGGATCGGCTTGCGTGCCGTGAATCGTATCTCTAGCGTGCTGTGAACTGGCAAACGAACTCTGAAAATTTTTGCAAAAAAATGCGTCGGATCGACTTGCGTGGTGCTGTGAACTGGTTCAGGAACTTAGAAAATTTTATCAATTTTTTTTGCAAAAAAATGCGTCGGATCGACTTGCGTGCTGTGAATCGTATCTCTAGCGTGCTGTGAACTGGCAAACGAACTCTGAAAATTTTTGCAAAAAATGCGTCGGATCGACTTGCGTGCTGTGAATCGTATCTCTAGCGTGCTGTGAACTGGCAAACGAACTCTGAAAATATTTGCAAAAAATGCGTCGGATCGACTTGCGTGCTGTTAATCGTATCTCTAGCGTGCTGTGAACTGGCAAACGAACTCTGAAAATTTTTGCAAAAAAATGCGTCGGATCGACTTGCGTGGTGCTTTGAACTGGTTCAGGAACTTAGAAAATTTTATCAATTTTTTTTGCAAAAAAATGCGTCGGATCGACTTGCGTGCTGTGAATCGTATCTTTAGCGTGCTGTGAACTGGCAAACGAACTTTGAAAATTTTTGCAAAAAAATGCGTCGGATCGACTTGCGTGGTGCTTTGAACTGGTTCAGGAACTTAGAAAATTTTATCAATTTTTTTTGCAAAAAAATGCGTCGGATCGACTTGCGTGCTGTGAATCGTATCTCTAGCGTGCTGTGAACTGGCAAACGAACTCTGAAAATTTTTGCAAAAAATGCGTCGGATCGACTTGCGTGCTGTGAATCGTATCTCTAGCGTGCTGTGAACTGGCAAACGAACTCTGAAAATATTTGCAAAAAAATGCGTCGGATCGACCTGCGCGTGTGAATCGTATCTCTAGCATGCTGTGAACTGGCAAACGAACTCTGAAAATTTTTGCAAAAAAATGTGTCGGATCGACTTGCGTGGTGCTTTGAACTGGTTCAGGTACTTTGAAAATTTTATCAATTTTTTTTGCAAAAAAATGCGTCGGATCGACTTGCGTGCTGTTAATCGTATCTCTAGCGTGCTGTGAACTGGCAAACGAACTCTGAAAATTTTTGCAAAAAATGCGTCGGATCGACTTGCGTGCTGTGAATCGTATCTCTAGCGTGCTGTGAACTGGCAAACGAACTCTGAAAATATTTGCAAAAAAATGCGTCGGATCGACCTGCGCGTGTGAATCGTATCTCTAGCATGCTGTGAACTGGCAAACGAACTCTGAAAATTTTTGCAAAAAAATGCGTCGGATCGACTTGCGTGGTGCTGTGAACTGGTTCAGGAACTTAGAAAATTTTATCAATTTTTTTTGCAAAAAAATGCGTCGGATCGACTTGCGTGCTGTTAATCGTATCTCTAGAATGAATGAAATGAATGAATGAATGGAATGAATGAATGAATGAATGAATGAATGAATGAATGAATGAATGAATGAATGAACTCTGACCTCTGACCTCTGACCTCTGACCTCTGACCTCTGACCTCTGACCTCTGACCTCTGACCTCTGACCTCTGACCTCTGACCTCAGACCTCTGACCTCTGACCTCTGACCTCTGACCTCTGACCTCTGACCTCTGACCTCTAACTCTAACTCTTACTCTTGCTCTAACTCTAACTCTAACTCTGACCTCTGACCTCAGACCTATGACCTCTGACCTCTGACCTCTGACCTCTGACCTCTGACCTCTGACCTCTGACCTCTAACTGTAACTCTTACTCTTGCTCTAACTCTAACTCTAACCTCTGACCTCAGACCTCTGACCTCTGACCTCTGACCTCTGACCTCTGACCTCTGACCTCTGACCTCTGACCTGTGACCTCTAACCACGACCACGACCACGACCACGACCACGACCACGACCACGACCACGATCACTACCACGACCAC
The DNA here is from genome assembly GCA_951394065.1 of Venusia cambrica. Taxonomy (NCBI): domain Eukaryota; kingdom Metazoa; phylum Arthropoda; class Insecta; order Lepidoptera; family Geometridae; genus Venusia; species Venusia cambrica. Next base: position 11,519,176 of record OX596042.1, read on the forward strand.
GACCACGAACACGAACACGAACACGAACAAGAACACGAACACGAATATGATTTTTTTTTTGTATTTGAAAGTATTGATACTGGTTTTGAATGAATGAAATGAATGAATGAATGAATGAATGAAATGAATGAATGAATGAATGAAATGAATGAATGACGAATGAATGAATGAAATGAATGAATGAATGAATGAAATGAATGAATGAATGAATGAAATGAATGAAATGAATGAAATGAATGAAATGAATGAAATGAATGAAATGAATGAAATGAATGAAATGAATGAAATGAATGAATGAATGAAATGAATGAATGAATGAATGAATAAATGAATGAATGAATGAATGAATGAATGAATGAATGAATGAATGAATGAATGAATTAATGAATTAATGAATGAATGAACTCTGACCTCTGACCTCTGACCTCTGACCTCTGACCTCTGACCTCTGACCTCTGACCTCTGACCTCTAACTCTAACTCTAACTCTGACCTCTGACCTCAGACCTCTGACCTCTGACCTCTGACCTCTGACCTCTGACCTCTGACCTCTGACCTCTGACCTCTGACCTCTGACCAGTGACCTCTGACCTCTGACCACTAACCACGACCACCCTCACTCTCACTCTCACTCTCTTATTGGTTAGAGCGTACAACTTGAGGAAAAGTTGCGAGTTTGAATCATTTTTTGTGTATGTAACTCTAACTCTAACTCTAACTCTAACCACGACCACGACCACGACCACGACCACGACCACGACCACGACCACGACCACGATCACTACCACGACCACAACCACGAACACGAACACGAACACGAACACGAACAAGAACACGAACACGAATATGATTTTTTTTTTGTATTTGAAAGTATTGATACTGGTTTTGATCGAAATCCGGTGGGCTAATAAGTCCTTCATTAATTATTTTTGCAAAAAAATGCGTCGGATCGACTTGCGTGCTGAGAATCGTATCTCTAGCGTGCTGTGAACTGGCAAACGAACTCTGAAATGTTTGCAAAAAAATGCGTCGGATCGACTTGCGTGGTGCTGTGAACTGGTTCAGGAACTTAGAAAATTTTATCAATTTTTTTGCAAAAAAATGCGTCGGATCGACTTGCGTGGTGCTGTGAACTGGTTCAGGAACTTAGAAAATTTTATCAATTTTTTTTGCAAAAAAATGCGTCGGATCGACTTGCGTGCTGTGAATCGTATCTATAGCGTGCTGTGAACTGGCAAACGAACTCTGAAAATTTTTGCAAAAAAATGCGTCGGATCGACTTGCGTGGTGCTGTGAACTGGTTCAGGAACTTAGAAAATTTTATCAATTTTTTTTGCAAAAAAATGCGTCGGATCGACTTGCGTGCTGTGAATCGTATCTCTAGCGTGCTGTGAACTGGCAAACGAACTCTGAAAATTTTTGCAAAAAAATGCGTCGGATCGACTTGCGTGCTGTGAATCGTATCTCTAGCGTGCTGTGAACTGGCAAACGAACTCTGAAAATTTTTGCAAAAAAAATGCGTCGGATCGACTTGCGTGGTGCTGTGAACTGGTTCAGGAACTTAGAAAATTTTATCAATTTTTTTTGCAAAAAAATGCGTCGGATCGGCTTGCGTGCCGTGAATCGTATCTCTAGCGTGCTGTGAACTGGCAAACGAACTCTGAAAATTTTTGCAAAAAAATGCGTCGGATCGACTTGCGTGCTGTGAATCGTATCTCTAGCGTGCTGTGAACTGGCAAACGAACTCTGAAAATTTTTGCAAAAAAAATGCGTCGGATCGACTTGCGTGGTGCTTTGAACTGGTTCAGGTACTTAGAAAATTTTATCAATTTTTTTTGCAAAAAAATGCGTCGGATCGACTTGCGTGCTGTTAATCGTATCTCTAGCGTGCTGTGAACTGGCAAACGAACTCTGAAAATATTTGCAAAAAATGCGTCGGATCGACTTGCGTGCTGTTAATCGTATCTCTAGCGTGCTGTGAACTGGCAAACGAACTCTGAAAATTTTTGCAAAAAATGCGTCGGATCGACTTGCGTGCTGTGAATCGTATCTCTAGCGTGCTGTGAACTGGCAAACGAACTCTGAAAATATTTGCAAAAAATGCGTCGGATCGACTTGCGTGCTGTTAATCGTATCTCTAGCGTGCTGTGAACTGGCAAACGAACTCTGAAAATTTTTGCAAAAAAATGCGTCGGATCGACTTGCGTGGTGCTTTGAACTGGTTCAGGAACTTAGAAAATTTTATCAATTTTTTTTGCAAAAAAATGCGTCGGATCGACTTGCGTGCTGTGAATCGTATCTTTAGCGTGCTGTGAACTGGCAAACGAACTTTGAAAATTTTTGCAAAAAAATGCGTCGGATCGACTTGCGTGGTGCTTTGAACTGGTTCAGGAACTTAGAAAATTTTATCAATTTTTTTTGCAAAAAAATGCGTCGGATCGACTTGCGTGCTGTGAATCGTATCTCTAGCGTGCTGTGAACTGGCAAACGAACTCTGAAAATTTTTGCAAAAAATGCGTCGGATCGACTTGCGTGCTGTGAATCGTATCTCTAGCGTGCTGTGAACTGGCAAACGAACTCTGAAAATATTTGCAAAAAAATGCGTCGGATCGACCTGCGCGTGTGAATCGTATCTCTAGCATGCTGTGAACTGGCAAACGAACTCTGAAATTTTTTGCAAAAAAATGTGTCGGATCGACTTGCGTGGTGCTTTGAACTGGTTCAGGTACTTTGAAAATTTTATCAATTTTTTTTGCAAAAAAATGCGTCGGATCGACTTGCGTGCTGTTAATCGTATCTCTAGCGTGCTGTGAACTGGCAAACGAACTCTGAAAATTTTTGCAAAAAATGCGTCGGATCGACTTGCGTGCTGTGAATCGTATCTCTAGCGTGCTGTGAACTGGCAAACGAACTCTGAAAATATTTGCAAAAAAATGCGTCGGATCGACCTGCGCGTGTGAATCGTATCTCTAGCATGCTGTGAACTGGCAAACGAACTCTGAAAATTTTTGCAAAAAAATGCGTCGGATCGACTTGCGTGGTGCTGTGAACTGGTTCAGGAACTTAGAAAATTTTATCAATTTTTTTTGCAAAAAAATGCGTCGGATCGACTTGCGTGCTGTTAATCGTATCTCTAGAATGAATGAAATGAATGAATGAATGGAATGAATGAATGAATGAATGAATGAATGAATGAATGAATGAATGAATGAATGAACTCTGACCTCTGACCTCTGACCTCTGACCTCTGACCTCTGACCTCTGACCTCTGACCTCTGACCTCTGACCTCTGACCTCAGACCTCTGACCTCTGACCTCTGACCTCTGACCTCTGACCTCTGACCTCTGACCTCTAACTCTAACTCTTACTCTTGCTCTAACTCTAACTCTAACTCTGACCTCTGACCTCAGACCTATGACCTCTGACCTCTGACCTCTGACCTCTGACCTCTGACCTCTGACCTCTGACCTCTAACTGTAACTCTTACTCTTGCTCTAACTCTAACTCTAACCTCTGACCTCAGACCTCTGACCTCTGACCTCTGACCTCTGACCTCTGACCTCTGACCTCTGACCTCTGACCTGTGACCTCTAACCACGACCACGACCACGACCACGACCACGACCACGACCACGACCACGACCACGACCACGATCACTACCACGACCACGACCACGAACACGAACACGAACACGAACAAGAACACGAACACGAATATGATTTTTTTTTTGTATTTGAAAGTATTGATACTGGTTTTGAATGAATGAAATGAATGAATGAATGAATGAATGAAATGAATGAATGAATGAATGAAATGAATGAATGACGAATGAATGAATGAAATGAATGAATGAATGAATGAAATGAATGAATGAATGAATGAAATGAATGAAATGAATGAAATGAATGAAATGAATGAAATGAATGAAATGAATGAAATGAATGAAATGAATGAAATGAATGAAATGAATGAAATGAATGAAATGAATGAATGAATGAAATGAATGAATGAATGAATGAATAAATGAATGAATGAATGAATGAATGAATGAATGAATGAATGAATGAATGAATGAATTAATGAATGAATGAACTCTGACCTCTGACCTCTGACCTCTGACCTCTGACCTCTGACCTCTGACCTCTGACCTCTAACTCTAACTCTAACTCTGACCTCTGACCTCAGACCTCTGACCTCTGACCTCTGACCTCTGACCTCTGACCTCTGACCTCTGACCTCTGACCTCTGACCTCTGACCTGTGACCTCTGACCTCTGACCACTAACCACGACCACCCTCACTCTCACTCTCACTCTCTTATTGGTTAGAGCGTACAACTTGAGGAAAAGTTGCGAGTTTGAATCATTTTTTGTGTATGTAACTCTAACTCTAACTCTAACTCTAACCACGACCACGACCACGACCACGACCACGACCACGACCACGACCACGACCACGATCACTACCACGACCACAACCACGAACACGAACACGAACACGAACACGAACAAGAACACGAACACGAATATGATTTTTTTTTTGTATTTGAAAGTATTGATACTGGTTTTGATCGAAATCCGGTGGGCTAATAAGTCCTTCATTAATTATTTTTGCAAAAAAATGCGTCGGATCGACTTGCGTGCTGAGAATCGTATCTCTAGCGTGCTGTGAACTGGCAAACGAACTCTGAAATGTTTGCAAAAAAATGCGTCGGATCGACTTGCGTGGTGCTGTGAACTGGTTCAGGAACTTAGAAAATTTTATCAATTTTTTTGCAAAAAAATGCGTCGGATCGACTTGCGTGGTGCTGTGAACTGGTTCAGGAACTTAGAAAATTTTATCAATTTTTTTTGCAAAAAAATGCGTCGGATCGACTTGCGTGCTGTGAATCGTATCTATAGCGTGCTGTGAACTGGCAAACGAACTCTGAAAATTTTTGCAAAAAAATGCGTCGGATCGACTTGCGTGGTGCTGTGAACTGGTTCAGGAACTTAGAAAATTTTATCAATTTTTTTTGCAAAAAAATGCGTCGGATCGACTTGCGTGCTGTGAATCGTATCTCTAGCGTGCTGTGAACTGGCAAACGAACTCTGAAAATTTTTGCAAAAAAATGCGTCGGATCGACTTGCGTGCTGTGAATCGTATCTCTAGCGTGCTGTGAACTGGCAAACGAACTCTGAAAATTTTTGCAAAAAAAATGCGTCGGATCGACTTGCGTGGTGCTGTGAACTGGTTCAGGAACTTAGAAAATTTTATCAATTTTTTTTGCAAAAAAATGCGTCGGATCGGCTTGCGTGCCGTGAATCGTATCTCTAGCGTGCTGTGAACTGGCAAACGAACTCTGAAAATTTTTGCAAAAAAATGCGTCGGATCGACTTGCGTGCTGTGAATCGTATCTCTAGCGTGCTGTGAACTGGCAAACGAACTCTGAAAATTTTTGCAAAAAAAATGCGTCGGATCGACTTGCGTGGTGCTTTGAACTGGTTCAGGTACTTAGAAAATTTTATCAATTTTTTTTGCAAAAAAATGCGTCGGATCGACTTGCGTGCTGTTAATCGTATCTCTAGCGTGCTGTGAACTGGCAAACGAACTCTGAAAATTTTTGCAAAAAAAATGCGTCGGATCGACTTGCGTGGTGCTGTGAACTGGTTCAGGAACTTAGAAAATTTATCAATTTTTTTGCAAAAAAATGCGTCGGATCGACTTGCGTGCTGTGAATCGTATCTCTAGCGTGCTGTGAACTGGCAAACGAACTCTGAAAATTTTTGCAAAAAAATGCGTCGGATCGACTTGCGTGGTGCTTTGAACTGGTTCAGTTACTTAGAAAATTTTATCAATTTTTTTTGCAAAAAAATGCGTCGGATCGACTTGCGTGCTGTGAATCGTATCTTTAGCGTGCTGTGAACTGGCAAACGAACTTTGAAAATTTTTGCAAAAAAATGCGTCGGATCGACTTGCTTTGAACTGGTTCAGGAACTTAGAAAATTTTATCAATTTTTTTTGCAAAAAAATGCGTCGGATCGACTTGCGTGCTGTGAATCGTATCTCTAGCGTGCTGTGAACTGGCAAACGAACTCTGAAAATTTTTGCAAAAAATGCGTCGGATCGACTTGCGTGCTGTGAATCGTATCTCTAGCGTGCTGTGAACTGGCAAACGAACTCTGAAAATATTTGCAAAAAAATGCGTCGGATCGACCTGCGCGTGTGAATCGTATCTCTAGCATGCTGTGAACTGGCAAACGAACTCTGAAAATTTTTGCAAAAAAATGCGTCGGATCGACTTGCGTGGTGCTGTGAACTGGTTCAGGAACTTAGAAAATTTTATCATTTTTTTTTGCAAAAAAATGCGTCGGATCGACTTGCGTGCTGTGAATCGTATCTCTAGCGTGCTGTGAACTGGCAAACGAACTCTGAAAATTTTTGCAAAAAAAATGCGTCGGATCGACTTGCGTGGTGCTGTGAACTGGTTCAGGAACTTAGAAAATTTATCAATTTTTTTGCAAAAAAATGCGTCGGATCGACTTGCGTGCTGTGAATCGTATCTCTAGCGTGCTGTGAACTGGCAAACGAACTCTGAAAATTTTTGCAAAAAAATGCGTCGGATCGACTTGCGTGGTGCTTTGAACTGGTTCAGTTACTTAGAAAATTTTATCAATTTTTTTTGCAAAAAAATGCGTCGGATCGACTTGCGTGCTGTGAATCGTATCTTTAGCGTGCTGTGAACTGGCAAACGAACTTTGAAAATTTTTGCAAAAAAATGCGTCGGATCGACTTGCTTTGAACTGGTTCAGGAACTTAGAAAATTTTATCAATTTTTTTTGCAAAAAAATGCGTCGGATCGACTTGCGTGCTGTGAATCGTATCTTTAGCGTGCTGTGAACTGGCAAACGAACTTTGAAATTTTTTGCAAAAAAAATGCGTCGGATCGTTTTGCGTTGTGTGCTGTGAACTGGCAAACGAACTCTGAAAATTTTTGCAAAAAAATGCGTCGGATCGACTTGCGTGGTGCTGTGAAATGGTTCAGGAACTTAGAAAATTTTATCAATTTTTTTTGCAAAAAAATGCGTCGGATCGACTTCGTGCTGTGAATCGTATCTCTAGCGTGCTGTGAACTGGCAAACGAACTCTGAAAATTTTTGCAAAAAAATGCGTTGGATCGACTTGCGTGGTGCTTTGAACTGGTTCAGGAACTTAGAAAATTTTATAATTTTGTTTGCAAAAAAATGCGTCGGATCGACTTGCGTGCTGTGAATCGTATCTTTAGCGTGCTGTGAACTGGCAAACGAACTCTGAAAATTTTTGCAAAAAATTGCGTCGGATCGACTTGCGTGGTGCTGTGAACTGGTTCAGGAACTTAGAAAATTTTATCAATTTTTTTTGCAAAAAAATGCGTCGGATCGACTTGCGTGCTGTGAATCGTATCTCTAGCGTGCTGTGAACTGGCAAACGAACTCTGAAAATTTTTGCAAAAAAATGTGTCGGATCGACTTGCGTGGTGCTTTGAACTGGTTCAGGTACTTTGTAAATTTTATCAATTTTTTTTGCAAAAATATGCGTCGGATCGACTTGCGTGCTGTTAATCGTATCTCTAGCGTGCTGTGAACTGGCAAACGAACTCTGAAAATTTTTGCAAAAAAATGCGTCGGATCGACTTGCGTGGTGCTGTGAACTAGTTCAGGAACTTAGAAAATTTTATCAATTTTTTTTGCAAAAAAATGCGTCGGATCGACTTGCGTGCTGTGAATCGTATCTCTAGCGTGCTGTGAACTGGCAAACGAACTCTGAAAATTTTTGCAAAAAAATGCGTTGGATCGACTTGCGTGGTGCTTTGAACTGGTTCAGGAACTTAGAAAATTTTATAATTTTGTTTGCAAAAAAATGCGTCGGATCGACTTGCGTGCTGTGAATCGTATCTTTAGCGTGCTGTGAACTGGCAAACGAACTCTGAAAATTTTTGCAAAAAATTGCGTCGGATCGACTTGCGTGGTGCTGTGAACTGGTTCAGGAACTTAGAAAATTTTATCAATTTTTTTTGCAAAAAAATGCGTCGGATCGACTTGCGTGCTGTGAATCGTATCTCTAGCGTGCTGTGAACTGGCAAACGAACTCTGAAAATTTTTGCAAAAAAATGTGTCGGATCGACTTGCGTGGTGCTTTGAACTGGTTCAGGTACTTTGAAAATTTTATCAATTTTTTTTGCAAAAAAATGCGTCGGATCGACTTGCGTGCTGTTAATCGTATCTCTAGCGTGCTGTGAACTGGCAAACGAACTCTGAAAATTTTTGCAAAAAAATGCGTCGGATCGACTTGCGTGGTGCTGTGAACTAGTTCAGGAACTTAGAAAATTTTATCAATTTTTTTTGCAAAAAAATGCGTCGGATCGACTTGCGTGCTGTGAATCGTATCTCTAGCGTGCTGTGAACTGGCAAACGAACTCTGAAAATTTTTGCAAAAAAATGCGTTGGATCGACTTGCGTGGTGCTTTGAACTGGTTCAGGAACTTAGAAAATTTTATAATTTTGTTTGCAAAAAAATGCGTCGGATCGACTTGCGTGCTGTGAATCGTATCTTTAGCGTGCTGTGAACTGGCAAACGAACTCTGAAAATTTTTGCAAAAAATTGCGTCGGATCGACTTGCGTGGTGCTGTGAACTGGTTCAGGAACTTAGAAAATTTTATCAATTTTTTTTGCAAAAAAATGCGTCGGATCGACTTGCGTGCTGTAAATCGTATCTCTAGCGTGCTGTGAACTGGCAAACGAACTCTGAAAATTTTTGCAAAAAAATGTGTCGGATCGACTTGCGTGGTGCTTTGAACTGGTTCAGGTACTTTGAAAATTTTATCAATTTTTTTTGCAAAAAAATGCGTCGGATCGACTTGCGTGCTGTTAATCGTATCTCTAGCGTGCTGTGAACTGGCAAACGAACTCTGAAAATTTTTGCAAAAAAATGTGTCGGATCGACTTGCGTGGTGCTTTGAACTGGTTCAGGTACTTTGAAAATTTTATCAATTTTTTTTGCAAAAAAATGCGTCGGATCGACTTGCGTGCTGTTAATCGTATCTCTAGCGTGCTGTGAACTGGCAAACGAACTCTGAAAATTTTTGCAAAAAATGCGTCGGATCGACTTGCGTGCTGTGAATCGTATCTCTAGCGTGCTGTGAACTGGCAAACGAACTCTGAAAATCTCTAACTCTTACTCTTGCTCTAACTCTAACTCTAACTCTGACCTCTGACCTCAGACCTATGACCTCTGACCTCTGACCTCTGACCTCTGACCTCTGACCTCTGACCTCTGACCTCTAACTGTAACTCTTACTCTTGCTCTAACTCTAACTCTAACTCTAACCTCTGACCTCAGACCTCTGACCTCTGACCTCTGACCTCTGACCTCTGACCTCTAACTGTAACTCTCACTCTCACTCTCTTATTGGATTATTGGTTAGAGCGTACAACTTGAGGAAAAGTTGCGAGTTTGAATCATTTTTTTGTATGTAACTCTAACTCTAACTCTAACTCTAACCACGACCACGACCACGACCACGACCACGACCACGATCACTACCACGACCACGACCACGAACACGAACACGAACACGAACACGAACAAGAACACGAACACGAATATGATTTTTTTTTTGTATTTGAAAGTATTGATACTGGTTTTGAATGAATGAAATGAATGAATGAATGAATGAATGAAATGAATGAATGAATAAATGAATTAAACATTCATTCATTCATTCATTCATTCATTCATTCATTCATTCATTCATTCATTCATTCATGCATGCATTCATTCATTCATTCATTCATTCATTCATTCATTCATTCATTCATTCAATCATTCATTCATTCATTCAATCATTCATTCATTCATTCATTCAATCATTCATTCATTCATTCATTCATTCATTCATTCATTCATTCATTCATTCATTTCATTCATTCATTCATTCATTCATTCATTCAATCAATCAATCAATCAATCAATCATTCAATCAATCATTCATTCAATCATTCATTCATTCAATCATTCAATCATTCATTCATTTATTTCATTCATTTAATTTCATTTCATTTCATTCATTCATTTCATTCATTCATTCATTTCATTCATTCATTCATTTCATTCATTCATTCATTTCATTCATTCATTCATTTCATTCATTCAATTATTTCATTCATTCATTCATTCATTTCATTCATTCATTCATTCATTCATTCATTTCATTTCATTCATTTCATTTCATTTCATTAATTTCATTTCATTTCATTTCATTTCATTAATTTCATTTCATTTCATTAATTTCATTTCATTTCATTCATTTCATTTCATTTCATTTCATTCATTTCATTTCATTTCATTCATTCATTCATTCATTCATTCATTTCATTTCATTTCATTTCATTCATTCATTTCATTCATTCATTCATTCATTTCATTCATTCATTCATTTATTCATTCATTCATTCATTCATTCATTCAATCAATCAATCAATCAATCAATCATTCAATCAATCATTCATTCAATCATTCAATCATTCATTCATTCAATCATTCAATCATTCATTCATTTATTTCATTCATTCATTCATTTCATTCATTCATTTCATTCATTCATTCATTTCATTCATTTCATTCATTTCATTCATTTCATTCATTTCATTCATTTCATTCATTTCATTCATTTCATTCATTTCATTCATTTCATTCATTCATTCATTCATTCATTCATTCATTCATTCATTCATTCATTCATTCATTCATTTCATTCATTTCATTTCATTCATTCATTTCAGAGTTCGTTTGCCAGTTCACAGCACGCTAGAGATACGATTCACAGCACGCAAGTCGATCCGACGCATTTTTTGCAAAAATTTTCAGAGTTCGTTTGCCAGTTCACAGCACGCTAGAGATACGATTCACAGCACGCAAGTCGATCCGACGCATTTTTTTGCAAAAAAAATTGATAAAATTTTCTAAGTTCCTGAACCAGTTCACAGCACCACGCAAGTCGATCCGACGCATTTTTTTGCAAAAATTTTCAGAGTTCGTTTGCCAGTTCACAGCACGCTAGAGATACGATTCACAGCACGCAAGTCGATCCGACGCATTTTTTTGCAAAAAAAATTGATAAAATTTTCTAAGTTCCTGAACCAGTTCACAGCACCACGCAAGTCGATCCGACGCATTTTTTTGCAAACATTTCAGAGTTCGTTTGCCAGTTCACAGCACGCTAGAGATACGATTCACAGCTGGTTCAGGAACTTAGAATATTTTATCAATTTTTTTTGCAAAAAAATGCGTCGGATCGACTTGCGTGGTGCTGTGAACTGGTTCAGGAATGAATGAATGAATGAATGAAATGAATGAATGAATGAAATGAATGAATGAATGAAATGAATGAATGAATGAAATGAATGAATGAATGAATGAATGAAGGATTGATTGAATGATTGAATGAATGATTGAATAAATGAATGAATGAATGAAATGAATGAATTAATGAAATGAAATGAATGATTGAATGAATGAATGAATGAATGAATGAATGAATGAAATGAATGAAATGAATGAAATGAATGAATTAATGAATGAAATGAATGATTGAATGAAATGAATGATTGAATAAAATGAATGAATGAATGAATGAATGAATGAAATGAATGATTGAATGAATGAATGAATGAATGAATAAAATGAATGAATGAATGAATGAATGAATGAATGAATGAATGAAAAAAATGCGTCGGATCGGCTTGCGTGCTGTGAATCGTATCTCTAGCGTGCTGTGAACTGGCAAACGAATGAAATGAATGAAATGAATGAAATGAATGAAGTGAATGAAGTGAATGAAGTGAATGAAGTGAATGAAGTGAATGAAGTGAATGAATTAATGAATGAAATGAATGAATTAATGAATGAAATGAATGAATGAATGAATGAATGAAATTAAAAAAAAATATCATTTTTTTTTGCAAAAAAAAATGCGTGGGATCGACTTGCGTGGTGCTGTGAACTGGTTCAGGAACTAAGAAAATTTTATCATTTTTTTTTGCAAAATAATGCGTCGGATCGGCTTGCGTGCCGTGAATCGTATCTCTAGCGTGCTGTGAACTGGCAAACGAACTCTGAAAATTTTTGCAAAAAAATGCGTCGGATCGACTTGCGTGGTGCTGTGAACTGGTTCAGGAACTTAGAAAATTTTATCAATTTTTTTTGCAAAAAAATGCGTCGGATCGACTTGCGTGCTGTGAATCGTATCTCTAGCGTGCTGTGAACTGGCAAACGAACTCTGAAAATTTTTGCAAAAAATGCGTCGGATCGACTTGCGTGCTGTGAATCGTATCTCTAGCGTGCTGTGAACTGGCAAACGAACTCTGAAAATATTTGCAAAAAATGCGTCGGATCGACTTGCGTGCTGTTAATCGTATCTCTAGCGTGCTGTGAACTGGCAAACGAACTCTGAAAATTTTTGCAAAAAAATGCGTCGGATCGACTTGCGTGGTGCTTTGAACTGGTTCAGGAACTTAGAAAATTTTATCAATTTTTTTTGCAAAAAAATGCGTCGGATCGACTTGCGTGCTGTGAATCGTATCTTTAGCGTGCTGTGAACTGGCAAACGAACTTTGAAAATTTTTGCAAAAAAATGCGTCGGATCGACTTGCGTGGTGCTTTGAACTGGTTCAGGAACTTAGAAAATTTTATCAATTTTTTTTGCAAAAAAATGCGTCGGATCGACTTGCGTGCTGTGAATCGTATCTCTAGCGTGCTGTGAACTGGCAAACGAACTCTGAAAATTTTTGCAAAAAATGCGTCGGATCGACTTGCGTGCTGTGAATCGTATCTCTAGCGTGCTGTGAACTGGCAAACGAACTCTGAAAATATTTGCAAAAAAATGCGTCGGATCGACCTGCGCGTGTGAATCGTATCTCTAGCATGCTGTGAACTGGCAAACGAACTCTGAAAATTTTTGCAAAAAAATGTGTCGGATCGACTTGCGTGGTGCTTTGAACTGGTTCAGGTACTTTGAAAATTTTATCAATTTTTTTTGCAAAAAAATGCGTCGGATCGACTTGCGTGCTGTTAATCGTATCTCTAGCGTGCTGTGAACTGGCAAACGAACTCTGAAAATTTTTGCAAAAAATGCGTCGGATCGACTTGCGTGCTGTGAATCGTATCTCTAGCGTGCTGTGAACTGGCAAACGAACTCTGAAAATATTTGCATTCGTGTTCGTGTTCGTGTTCGTGTTCGTGTTCGTGTTCGTGTTCGTGTTCGTGTTCGTGTTCGTGTTCGTGTTCGTGTTCGTGTTCGTGTTCGTGTTCGTGTTCGTGTTCGTGTTCGTGTTCGTGTTCGTGTTCGTGTTCGTGTTCGTGTTCGTGTTCGTGTTCGTGTTCGTGTTCGTGTTCGTGTTCGTGTTCGTGTTCGTGTTCGTGTTCGTGTTCGTGTTCGTGTTCGTGGTAGGAATCGTATCTCTAGCGTGCTGTGAACTGGCAAACGAACTCTGAAAATTTTTGCAAAAAAATGCGTCGGATCGACTTGCGTGGTGCTGTGAACTGGTTCAGGAACTTAGAAAATTTTATCAATTTTTTTTGCAAAAAAATGCGTCGGATCGACTTGCGTGCTGTTAATCGTATCTCACAGCACGCAAGTCGATCCGATGCATTTTTTTGCAAAAATTTTCAGAGTTCGTTTGCCAGTTCACAGCACGCTAGAGATACGATTCACAGCACGCAAGTCGATCCGACGCATTTTTTTGCAAAAAAAATTGATAAAATTTTCTAAGTTCCTGAACCAGTTCAGAGCACCACGCAAGTAGATCCGACGCATTTTTTTGCAAAAATTTTCAGAGTTCGTTTGCCAGTTCACAGCACGCTAGAGATACGATTCACAGCACGCAAGCCGATCCGACGCATTTTTTTGCAAAAAAAATTGATAAAATTTTCTAAGTTCCTGAACCAGTTCACAGCACCACGCAAGTCGATCCGGCGCATTTTTTCATTCATTTCATTCATTCATTTCATTTCATTCATTAATTCATTAATTCATTTCATTCATTTCATTCATTTCATTCATTTCATTCATTTCATTCATTTCATTCATTTCATTCATTTCATTCATTTCATTCATTTCATTCATTTCATTCATTTCATTTCATTCATTTCATTCATTTCATTCATTTCATTCATTTCATTCATTTCATTCATTCATTCATTTCATTCATTCATTCATTCATTCATGCATGCATTCATTCATTCATTCATTCATTCATTCATTCATTCATTCATTCATTCATTCATTCATTCATTCATTCATTCATTCATTCATTTAATTCATTTCATTCACTTCATTCACTTCATTCACTTCATTCACTTCATTCACTTCATTCACTTCATTCATTTCATTCACTCACTCTCACTCTCACTCTCACTCTCACTCTCACTCTCACTCTCACTCTCATTCTCACTCTCACTCTCACTCTGAAGTGAATGAAGTGAATGAAGTGAATGAAGTGAATGAAGTGAATGAAGTGAATGAAGTGAATGAAGTGAATGAAATGAATGAATGAATGAATGAATGAATGAATGAATGAATGAATGAAATGAATGAAATGAATGAATGAATGAAATGAATGAAATGAATGAAATGAATGAAATGAATGAAATGAATGAAATGAATGAAATGAATGAAATGAATGAAATGAATGAAATGAATGAAATGAATGAAATGAATGAAATGAATGAAATGAATGAAATGAATGAAATGAATGAAATGAATGAAATGAATGAAATGAATGAAATGAATGAAATGAATGAAATGAATGAAATGAATGAAATGAATGAAATGAATGAAATGAATGAAATGAATGAAATGAATGAAATGAATGAAATGAATGAAATGAATGAAATGAATGAAATGAATGAAATGAATGAAATGAATGAAATGAATGAAATGAATGAAATGAATGAAATGAATGAAATGAATGAAATGAATGAAATGAATGAAATGAATGAAATGAATGAAATGAATGAAATGAATGAAATGAATGAAATGAATGAAATGAATGAAATGAATGAAATGAATGAAATGAATGAAATGAATGAAATGAATGAAATGAATGAAATGAATGAAATGAATGAAATGAATGAAATGAATGAAATGAATGAAATGAATGAAATGAATGAAATGAATGAAATGAATGAAATGAATGAAATGAATGAAATGAATGAAATGAATGAAATGAATGAAATGAATGAAATGAATGAAATGAATGAAATGAATGAAATGAATGAATTAATGAATGAAATGAAATGAATGAATGAAATGAATGAAAAAATGCGCCGGATCGACTTGCGTGTTGCTGTGAACTGGTTCAGGAACTTAGAAAATTTTATCAATTTTTTTTGCAAAAAAATGCGTCGGATCGACTTGCGTGCTGTGAATCGTATCTCTAGCGTGCTGTGAACTGGCAAACGAACTCTGAAAATTTTTGCAAAAAAATGCGTCGGATAGACTTGCGTGGTGCTGTGAACTGGTTCAGGAACTTAGAATTTTTTTTTTTTTGTAAATACATACGTACTATATGATATACCCTAACCCAAGTCGGTCGCTGCAAGACTGATCTAGCCACATGGGGTTTTATCAACCCTAACAATATCTGGTGTGTGGGGCTCCGACACAGGACATGCCGCACATTCTTTCCTGCCCGTTGAGTGGAACTGCTTGCACACAGAGGGACCTGCCCCCTCAGCACGGGGAGGAGATAACATTTTTGTCCTCTGTTTTTATCCACCTTGGCATTTTGTCTCACGATGGTGGATTAAAACAAAGGACAAAAATTTTATCCCTACCCCGTGCTGAGGGGGCTGATCCAGGCAACCGATCAGGCTATAAAAATAGCTACTTTTTGGGCAGAATTAATTTGAGTAGGTACATATTATTGATTTTTTGAAACAAAGAAGAAGCCCACAAACACAGAACAAACATCTTTATTCATTACACAAATGTTTGTGCTATCACACAAATTTTGGGTGGAAATCGAACCCACAACCTACAGCGCAGAAGACAGAGTTACTACCAACTGAGCTATGAGACTTGTTAAGTATATTAGTTTATCTTTAAGTATATATTAGTATATAAGTTTTGTTTAGATTTTACAAATATATTTATTGCAGTAATATTCAATAAAATGTATATTTAAACTAACCAACTACGTACAAAGGAATCAGTCAGATTACCAGACCGTAACAAACGGCCTATAGGTAGCTCAACTGTTCCAGATCAGTACCAGACGGAAGCGTGTCCAAGACACTGGCTGCATTGCCACGCTGAATAGCTATGCTAATTCGCTGACCTAAATAAGAGTCAGCCCCAGTCACGTGTCGCCTCGATAAAATTAAGTTTTGTTTAGTTAGTTTCTGCTTTTGCTATTAATGTTGGGTTGACCTCTGGGCTAGAGCAAGAATGACGACTACATCAATACATCATTAAAACCTACTCTTACAGATCATGATTTTTCAATCTTTTTGTGCACACACTACATATATACGTGTGAGCGCTTACGAATATACATAATCTGTATGTTCTCCTATTCTCTCGCAGGCTAAATTCCATTTGTACATTTTTGTCTCTATTTAGTGTCGCTTTTTTGTATCATTGAGTTTCAAATCACCACAGTGCTAAATGTGTCATTTTAAAAAGCTCAATAAATAAAAGTATAAAAACCAAAGAAAATCACTCAATCTCACTGAATAAAAACCTCGCAAGCCGCGTTCTTGTTTACAGCTCAATAAGATAAGACAAGACAAGACAAGACAAGACAAGACAAGACAAGACAGGACAGGACAGGACAGGACAGGACAGGACAGGACAGGACAGGACAGGACAAGACAGGACAGGACAGGACAGGACAGGACAGGACAGGACAGGACAGGACAGGACAGGACAGGGCAGGGCAGGGCAGGGCAGGACAGGACAGGACAGGACAGGGCAGGGCAGGACAGGACAGGACAGGACAGGACAGGACAGGACAGGACAGGACAGGACAGGACAGGACAGGACAGGACAGGACAGGGCAGGGCAGGACAGGACAGGACAGGACAGGACAGGACAGGACAGGACAGGACAGGACAGGGCAGGGCAGGGCAGGGCAGGGCAGGACAGGACAGGACAGGACAGGACAGGACAGGACAGGACAGGACAGGACAGGACAGGACAGGACAGGACAGGACAAGACAAGACAAGACAAGACAAGACAAGACAAGACAAGACAAGACAAGACAAGACAAGACAAGACAAGACAAGACAAGACAAGACAAGACAAGACAAGACAAGACAAGACAAGACAAGACAAGACAAGACAAGACAAGACAAGACAAGACAAGACAAGACAAGACAAGACAAGACAAGACAAGACAAGACAAGACAAGACAAGACAAGACAAGACAAGACAAGACAAGACAAGACAAGACAAGACAAGACAAGATTTGACAAGATTTGACAAGATCAGACAAGATCAGACAAGATCAGACAAGATCAGACAAGATCAGACAAGATTAAACAAGATAATTTCTGACTGACAATCAACCCCCGAAAGGTTACGTTGAAGATGAAACGGTTCAGAACACAAACACTTAATCCTGGTCAGGTGTTATGATAATTGTAGTTATAAACTAGGACGTCTCTTAACAGATATCCATTTCAATATGCAACCAGGAACTCAATATTAAAATCTGAACAAATCTACTAGGTTTCCTTCTAAGATTCCCTTGCAAATTGTTTATCTGCATTCAAACTAGTAGGGCATGATCTAAAACATAAGATAGTCTAGAACCTGTATAATATCAGGAGGTTAACATTACACACAGCGCCATCTAGCCCCAAACTAAGCATATAGCTCGTAATATGGGAACTAGATTACGGATAGAATACTTGCATACTTTTTTTTTTGTAAATACATACGTACTATATGATATACCCTAACCCAAGTCGGTCGCTGCAAGACTAATCTAGCCACATGGGGTTTTATCAACCCTAACAATATCTGGTGTGTGGGGCTCCGACACAGGATATGCCGCACATTCTTTCCTGCCCGTTGAGTGGAACTGCTTGCACACAGAGGGACCTGCCCCCTCGGCACGGGGAGGAGATAACATTTTTGTCCTCTGTTTTTATCCACCTTGGCATTTTGTCTCACGATGGTGGATTAAAACAGAGGACAAAAATTTTATCCCCGCCCCGTGCTGAGGGGGCTGATCCAGGCAACCGATCAGGCTATAAAAATAGCTACTTTTTGGGCAGAATTAATTTGAGTAGGTACATATTATTGATTTTTTGAAACAAAGAAGAAGCACACAAACACAAAACAAACATCTTTATTCATTACACAAATGTTTGTGTTATCACACAAATTTTGGGTGGAAATCGAACCCACAACCTACAGCGCAGAAGACAGAGTTACTACCAACTGAGCTATGAGGCTTGTTAAGTATATTAGTTTATTTTTAAGTATATTAGTATATAAGTTTTGTTTAGATTTTACAAATATATTTATTGCAGTAATATTCAATAAAATGTATAATTAAACCAACCAACTAACTCTTACTCTGACCTCTGACCTCCGACCTCCGACCTCTGATCTCTGACCTCTGATCTCTGACCTCTGACCTCTGACCTCTGACCACGACTAAGACCACGACCACGACCTTTTTTTTTTTGTATTTGAAAGTATTGATACTGGTTTTGATCGAAATCCGGTGGGTTAATAATTCCTACTTGTCGTAGCTTGATTAGAAGAAATATAAATATTGCAGCTGTGTGTCTGTACCCTTATAACCAGTTCTGTTGTTCTGGAATCTAGATGACCAGGAAGTCGGCTAAATCAAGCAGTTCGACAAGCTCTGCATGACATACCAAAAAATAATATATTGCAGCTACAGCAATGGCTTATTTTTTATAGGACGTATGCGCTTTACCAACAGCTTGCTTGAAAAAAAAAATGCCTAAGACTTAAATCACATAACTCATCATTTGTAGCCAAAGATGAAAAATACTTGTTCGAAAGATACCTATTCACTCTAGATTTCAAGACTCCAAGATTGTAATGATGTATGTTGTGTGGTGTATGTATGTCTGCCTCTAGCGAATAAAGGATTTTTTATGTGAAGGGTAACTACCTGAGTACTTACAAACTATTTTACGATTATCAACCCGCCACCCGAGCGCGATATCATTATCAGAATAAAAAAATACTCTAATACTGTTTTTTTGACCTATGTAATTTGTAGTACTTGACAATGTATTTTGGACGTTTTTGTGACTTAAATAAAATAATATTATTTAATGCAATTGTATAATCTTCTATGGCCATTCATATATTTACATTCGACATATAATTTTTTCGCTGGAGATGTAGTTATGATGATAAATACACTTAAGCACTGCAAATGCGTTTTGATTGCTCAAAAAATAGACAGAACCCTTCTCAGGTGCGATAAAACCTTTGAGGATAAAAACATGACGTCGTTGTTAGCTGTAAACGTCATTACTGAGCCTCTTGGCTTAAGGAGGCGGAAAATTTAAGGAGCAAAAAATGAATCATTTTATACCCCAGTAATAGGACGTGGGTTTTCACTGCCTTGAATAACGGTTAGTGGTGCAGCTAGCTCAGTTCACTACGAACTGATTGTTACGTTGACTGTCTACTGCGATCGCATGCAAGATATCATTTTAAATCATTGGATTGTACGGTTGTCGACGATTTTATATAAATAAAATACCTAGTCGACAATCGTACAATCCATACCAGCTCCCTCAGCACGGGGCGGGGATAAAAATTTTGTCCTGTGTTTTTATCCACCATTGGGAGACAAAATGCTCTCAGAGGTGGATAAAAACAGAGGACAAAAATTTTATCCTCTCCCCGTACTGATGGGACTGCTGGTCTTAAAAAGTTCTACGTGTTCAGGGTCCATTTTTGTGTACTTTTTCACTAAGAAAATATTTGAGAAAATCTCACGGAACGATGGAAACAAGGAAGGCGTTCGCAAGTTTAAAACTATATATAAAACCATTATGATCTAATGCTCAAATCAATTAAGGTTTATATAAAATTAATATAAATTTGATCACAGAATTGGTTCCGCAAAATTAGGCTTTAAATCAGTATTAGGCCTTTAGTAAAATTTATTCTATTTCGCCGACACCATTATAAAAACACCTGCTTTTTCCTGCGTAAAGTATTAACCAGACAGTTTTATAGTCAGTATCACATGCAGCTACGCACATTTATGGACTTGATGCATTTGATGTGACACTGAACTAGCTGTTCGTGAACTCATTCTCACTAAGTTGGTTCAGCTTAATGCCTAGTTACAGTATACCGCTCATTTTAACAAAAATGGTGTATTTTAATTAATGCAGCTTGTGTAAAATGTAAAAGGATTATAAGTGTTTGGGTTAAATGGATAAACACCGCTTTTAGCTTGGTTTGAATGAACTTGACCTTTTTTATGCCACTTGCATTTGAATGTTGTTTGTTTTAAATTGCTTATACATTGAACCAGGTTTAAATCAAATTGAAATGAGCGTCATGACAGCTCAGTAGTGATAGACCTTCTAATCCAGTTCGAATTCCAGCCGTGGATATTTTTGCGACAAAAAGTTTGCATGCGTTTCTATCATTATCATATGCAAGGCTCAAGGGTATAAGTAATAATAATATATACAATAATTATACTTTTTTAGTTTTTTTAGAAAAATTGTTGCCCTAGTTTTGGTAAATGGTCTAAGACGAGTAATGATATGGGCGAGCCATATCTTATTGATTTTTATTTCATTGAAATGTGCAAGCCCTTGACTGCAAGGCTAGCATGAGCATTACCTGGATGAGGTTGAGCCATAGGTCGGAGCGAGCTTTCCCAGTAAAGATACTGCACTTCCGCGCACCAAGGCGGAGGTAGGTTATAGATAAGCTAGCCAGTTCTTCAGTGAGGATAACTGGGTGAAGTGCGCTTCCACCTTCACCTTCGGCCTTATCACTTGAAAATCAGGTGAAATGAAGGCTAAGCAACTCCACGTCGTACAATAAAATAAAACAATGGAACACAACGAAATGCTTGGTGCTGGATTTAAGGTCCTACCACTAGCGAAACCTGATATCAACTATTTTATTTCGTTAACAAGCTTGACCACTGTCATGGTAAAACAATGTATTTTGCTCGATTCGCAAGCTATAGATCATATATGGATTATAGTGCTTAGCTCGATAAACCATCCGTGCGATACTGAATCAGAATGCGTTTAATATTTTGCCTTTCCGAGGCACAGCGCGGACACGGTATCCGCCAATAATAGGGATGGGGCCACATACCGTATACGAGCACTTTTACGTTTTACGCATAAAAACTTGAGGTGTGTATGGCACCGGATAATATATTTCGTTGAAAGTATATTGCTTTACAACAACAACGGGTACAATACAAAAGATCTGCATATTGTTTTACATCCGGTACAAGATGGCCTGGCGCCTTTTTCAAGGTTTTGTGAACTTCAGAACTTCATGTTTGTAAAAACTCTGCTGATAAACATAACTAAGAAATCATAACAGATGTTGTTATATAAAAAAATATCAAAACCCGATCTTGAAATTAAAATCTATACCTTATTTTAAAGGTATATTAAATAGTCGTATCCAATACATATGTAATTTACGTGTCATTGTTATTGGATATAAATTTTTATAAATTTAAACATTTTCCTTTTCTTTATATTTGGTTTAAATCCCTTCCCTAGCGTGCGATAAGAAGCCAGACGGCGAAACAAAAGCGCTATCGACTCGAATTTCAACAATATCCGCGCGCGCGTAAATCACGCATGTCCGCCATATTGTTTATTCGCAGTGTATTGTACGAACATTCTTTTTTTACCGATACGTTGTTACCAAACAGTTTAAGGTTTAATAAAAATGCTCTGAACATTTTAGGACTCTTAGGACTTTCATTGTGATGGGCTGAGTTGATTGCCATTCAGTCAATCAGCTAAACAATATCTGTACTCATAATATAACGTATTGTAAGGCCGATTCTCACTAGTGAGCCAGAGCAAAAGACGTAGGTAGGTAATTGTAACTAAAAATCAAGGTGTATTCTTGCAAGGTTAGGGAAATTGACTTCTCTCAGTTTTAGCCGGAAATCAAAAGACGCGCTTGCATACAACGATACTGATGCCATCAGTCTGATGGTACTACCTACATACTACGTACCTACCGATACTAGGATTTTTTTGAATTATTCAGACAAACTCTAATGTATATCCTATATTGATAGGTACGCTTAGGGAAATACTTGGCCTAGGCTTGGAGCAAGCATCATCTATTTCACGAAATCAGGTGCTCAATGAGAGTCACCAACAACCCAACGCCTGTTCCTGGTTGGGATGGGGTTAAATAAAACCATAGGGGACAAAGCACACCGTTCAGCATGACGTAGTTGCAGGCATCGGCTACCTCCACTCAGAATAGGTAAGTACATAATTATATTAGTAAAGTAGACGCCTACAAGTAATACAATGTCTTACCAACCTTTGTTGACTCAAATGGATCAACTTACTTTGTTATCGCTTGTGAATGAGCTGCATCAAGTCCAATCATGAAGCTTTCAAGTCCTGAGTGAATATATATATTTCTTCCTATTCATTCGTTTACATATTTTTTAAGTTATTCAGACGTTTGGCCAATAATATCACCAATAAAAATGGCAGTCGTGAAGCGCCATGTCAGATGATTATGGCAAAAAAGTGTAACCAGCTCGCACGAAAAGTATGTCTTGTGCGAGTTTATACTTGCTCGAACGCGTTTGCATTTACGGCGATTCGTATGAAAAATAATATTAATTCACTAGTTACGGTGAGCAAACGCGAATCGAGTGAACATGGATTGCAACTCGCACTAGGCACTCAGAAAATAATCGATTCACAGCTCGCTAGTGAGTCCCAGCGTAACGAGCCTAAACCGTTCACGTTTCGCCGAACAATTGATGCTACACACGGCTTGTTTCGTAATTTGATAAGGGAATTGAAAAAAATATTGCTAAATCAATTTTCCATTTGAATTATTAGCTTTGCAAACGCAGAGCTTTGTAAACAGCAATCGAAGCGCTTGCTGGGAATTAGTTGATAGAAAATGTTATTCTCAAATCATGTTGTTTTAATGTTAACTTAACTTTTAAGCACAATAGGGTTATAGGTCCAGGATCAGGTCAAGCACGGCTTAAGCATTTTTCAGGGTTTAAGCTTGAAATGTTCTAACCGCAGACTGGGTGCAAACCTCACAAGAAATGGAATTGAAATGGAACCCGGAAATTTTACCAGACCACGGTTGCTGCCGCCGTGGAAGTCGGACCCTTCAGCCTAAGTCCGCAGATGTCGTAAAAGCTGACTATGGGTTCACACTAGAAAAGTGGCTAATTATTCCTTAAGTGAAATCTTTATTGCGATCACCAAACAACCTGCCAAGAGTGGTAGATAGGGCAAACCCAAACTAATTTTAGAAGAGGATCTGTCTAGTAGTGGACTGTAGTGGACTGTAATGGACAACGGAAGTGACTTTCGGTTGATACTGTCGCAAGCTTTGATACTTTGTTTTGTCCAGACTAGGAAGAAGGCTTTTATATATTGTAACACACTTTTATTAGCTTCACTTGTAACTTACTTACAATGTGAAAACAATTTAGAAGAAAATTCTAACCTAAATTTTTTTTTATTGTGGGACGGGAAGTGCTTTGCTTGCCTTCATCTCACCTGGTTCACAAGTAAGGTTCATAAGGCCGAAGGTGGAGGAGCATTTCACCCGGAATCCTCATCAAACTGAGGAACTGGCTATCTTACCTCAAAATTCCGGAAAACATCAATTTTAGAATGGTTGTTATGGCGACGGGATTAGGTAAGATGGTGGTAGCTAGCCAAGCAGACTTAAACAAAGTCCTACCACCAACCAAACCAAGCACAATATTGTACTCTCCCTGGAGCTTCTGGATCTGAATCGGGGTTGTAGTACAGACACAGAACATAATTCTGTTTTAGGTGTGTGTAAAATAGTATAGATTAAAACCGAGGTACCGTTTTAAACACGTAAATAACGCTCGCCTTACCGACCGTGAACGTTACTCTAGCCTAACGTAAACGGAACGTTACCATAAAAGTGAGACGCTCATCAACGGAGCTGATCAAGTTTAATATTCTTAAGGTTTTTACACAGTCCATAAAAATGTTAACGTTAATAACTTTTCAATGTGTTCTCATAGCCACCCGAATAATGAAGGTGGGTACGAACCAATTGTCACTTACGTTATCTATCAGGTCTTACATATTTGAGCACTTTGGGGTCGAGACCTTAATTTGACATATTTTTATTGTTTTAATATATAGCTATATCTATATTCATATAGCTACATTTGGTTGGTGGTAGGAATGTTTAAGCCTGGCTAGCTTACCTAATTTTAAAATGAAAAACCATTAATAGGACAAATGAGACAACTATTAACTACTAAATGTTATTATGGTATAAACGATTATTTAAATTATATATTTTAATCTTATAATATCGCAGTCGTCCTCTACTATAAATTGCTGCGCCCGACAGGGTCCATAATGTTACCAGTAACTTTTTGAACATCTTATGTACTTATGGAATGCAATAAATTAACATGAATATGAATATGAAAAATTCCGTCGCCATAATAGCAATTCTTAAAATTATTGTGTTCCGACATTTAGAGGTAAGATAGCCAGTTCCTCAGTTTGTTGAGGATTCCGGGTGAAGTGCGCCTCCACCTTCGTCCTTGTAAACAGGTGAGATAAAGACCAAGCGCTTCCTCGTCGTACAATAAGATATATATATTATATGCTTTTCTCTTATTTTTTCCGTGGCTTCGCCCGCAGGTTGCCTAGCTGTAAAAAAGAAGCCTTTGTTGTTCCTCATAGCAAGTATAGCCATGCCAAATTATATTAAAATTGTTAAGTCATGTGATAGTTTTGAATTAGTATAGTATGCATGGATATACTAGGATATAGTATGTAATATGCTAGCTTTTTTTTAAAAAAAAATTAAATAGGCGCAAGTAATCTTTTACCAATATATATTAATTTGATATCTAGCTAAATTTGACCGATAAGCCCAAACATGGTGTGCAGAAACGCACACCGAGGGTTCCAACCCATATTTCCAGGCAATAAAAAAACAGTTTTTTTTTAGTCTTAGTGCGAGTCCGACTCACGCTTTGCCAGTTTTTATTAATAATTTATTTATTTTAACTCAAATTAAACACGATATTCATTCCAAGTTTAATATAGGTAGGAAATAGCAATTTATAAAAACCTTTCTTGTATGGGAACCCCCTTTTTATTATATGTTTAACCTTAAATACTGGCCCTCTACTTACCCTTTATTTTTGAGAATTCTTAATTCAATTTACATTCTAATTTTCAAAAAAACATACCCTTCAAATTTCAATCCCTGCGGTTTAGGCTGTGCGTTGTATCTAGTTGAATCAGTCAGTCAGTCACTCAGGACTTATACTTTTAAATATAAGACAACCGCTAAGACCCACCTTTTGTGCAGTCGAGTGAAGTGCAAAACTATCAACACTCGATATCTAAAAATCACATCTGACCCACTTCACGCGGGAATAGAAAATTCCAAATTCAAAATGCAACCGTCTCCGGAAATGAATCCGCTGGCGGGAGTCTGTCGTGATATGGATCTGATGGAGCTCCGTCCGACATCCGGTCGGCTCCCGCTTTTATGGCTTCCAATTTCAAATCGGCCGGCGCGTGGTTTGATTCGATTCCATTTTGAAAGGATGCCTCCGAGTCCTTTTATTGTAACTTTTTTAGGGTTCCGTGGTCAAAAAGTACCAACGGGATCCTATTATCAAGCCTACGCTGTCTGTCTGTCAGTAATCATTTTAGAAAAAAAGTGGGTTGGCAAGAAACGTATTTTTAAAGCTAAATGCTAACACATTTTTTTTTTTTTCAAAAATACTGAGCACCAGCTAAGCGTAAGTCCACGCAAATTCTCCAGAGTGAAATGCCAATAACCTGCATTTTTGTTTTGAAATATATCCGAACCCTCGGAGTGCGTGTCGATCTCGCTTGGCAGATTTTTTTATTTGCAATGTTGACTGAAAACCTAATTGAACCAAGTAATATCCAACAGCCAATAACTTTAATCGATTCACCAAGTTGGACACTTGATTCACTTAGCCCACAACTTGAGCTCCCTACGGCATCACACTAATTAAACGGGACCCAACTTTCTATAGACTTTGTAGTCACTGTGTCTCTAGGGTCATATAATAACTTGGGCTGAGGTACAGCTAGGATGTTCCTATGACTTTGTTCATGAAGTCTACTTAGCTAGTACGTCATTACTGAATGGTCAATGACGTTGGTCCCTAATAAGTCTCAACATTTAACTTCAAAGTTGAATGATTTTAAAGCTTACAGGATGAGTGTAATATGATATAGCGCATTGAGATTTTACACTGTCAAAGGAGCTTCATAGTACCATCTGCCAAAGTCGCCTAACGTTTTTCCATGTTGATGCAAGGGGAAGCCAGTACCTTTTGTGAAACGCTCCATCGTAGACATCATCAGTACTCTGGTCTAGCTAGACGAGCCAAAGGGCAAGGTCAAGATCCAAACCATCAGTTATTATAATAATTGCGTTTTAAAAACTAAAAAGAAAACCGACTTAAATGAAAAATATGATACAATGTCGATTACCTAGACGACGTTTTTTTTCCAATTATTTCTATGAAGGGATCCGTTTTTTCCTTACTTTTGAGGTAACACAGAAAATAAATACCCAATTCGCTTCAAATGTGCCTAATCAAATGTGTAAACTCGCTGTAAATGTTCCCTCGATTTCTCCAGGATCCCTGATCAGATCCTGAGTTGATGACGATGAGACCACAACACGTGAAACCATCCTTTCAAAAAAATAAATTCCAAAACGGTCCAGGCGTCTTTGAGTAACCGGGGAACATAAAAAATAAAAAACCAAAAAATAAAATTCCAAATTGAGAACCTTCTTTTTGAAGTTTGTTAAGAACAGAGTTTTATGGAAAATTTGAAGTGAATACCTTTCCCAACCTTGGCCGTCGCGGCTATAGCAAAGATTTATTAATGATTCAGTCCCTTCATAATGCCGTAGATAATGTAAGATAGGGAGCAGCAAGTACCTACTTAACTCCAATTCTTCGTTCAAAAACCTGCTTCCAATTTGTGGTGATTATGGCGAATCATCCCATGACACTCTTAAGGTTACTGTAAAGATCCCCTGCAGAGGACCTTTGGGGCGTCACTGAGGCAGAAAAAATCATCGACAGGCGCTATCAATAGAAGATAATTCTGTTTCTGATAGTGAAATGTGAAAAAATAAAATTTTATTAAACAAAAACGACGTCTGTCATAAAATTAGAGGCGTGGTTGTGCTCTTAAATAAATATTAAATATTATAGGACAGCTTCACATAACGCCATCTAGTTCTAAGCTAAGTAAAGCTTGTAATATGGGAACAAGATTACGGATATAATACTGATATACCTACTTTTTAATATACAAGCGCTTTAAAATTCTATAGAATTGAAAGGGAATTTAAATGCTATTAAGTGATAGCATTTATATTCCCTTTTTGGCCAAACGGATAGACTCTAAGGCAAGCACCATTGCTTTTAGTGGCACCTTGTGCCAGGTATTTCTCTTTTGCGTTAAAGTTGAGTTTATTTAAATATTTTTGTCAGCAGAAAATAACAAGCTTCATAAATAAACACAATGCAGAAAACTTGGCCATTGCTGTAAACACGACTTGAAAGTTTGTTGCCAAAATAGCGCGTACAGTTTCAAATGAAAATCTGGAAATGCTTGCAAAATAGAACTTTACCACATTTAATATTACTATATGCAAAATTAAAATAAATGTTTTGCGAACAATTTATGCTACATGTGTGGCGTTCCTTAGGACGTGCTACTCTAGCACGTAGTGATGTGCTTTGCTTATTTATCGATGTTTTTCAGACTCATGCAACAACAACATTGTTTTATGCGCCGTGTTGTCATATTTATATGAAAAATGACCACCGTGGTAATAATAATTGTACTCAAAATAACCAAATTTTTTAATACACCCTCTTACACATAATATTTGTTTGGGTTAAACAACAAGTTAATTTTATGTACAATAAGAGATGACTATTTTGCATAGCAAGCAGTTGGGGACCTTGAACCGTTATAAAATAGCTAACTCAACAGAGTCAGACCAATACTAGGCAAAAGCGTGCCAGAGACACTGGCTGCATTGCCACGCTTAATAGCAATGCTAATTTGCTGGTCTTAATAAAGATCAATCCTCGAAAAGTTGTCTTGAGAACTTTTTTTTGGACTGGTTACGTACCCAGGGTCTCAATCCCAAAAAGTTCAAACGAGTAAGCTATGCCGAGACCACTATATTTGTGATCTTTGGCCAAATCAGCCGCCACATCAGACCTTACTGATGTTCCGGGCAGATGAGATGACGCAAGGGTGTTGACGCAGGTAGCGTCCCAAACCAAAGGCCTTTACGTTTATTAGTGGTTGAATACTAAAAGTACGTGGCAAACATAAACCTATACGCAACGTAACATCAATTACGTTTTATAACGTCGTAACGTATCAACGCTTGCTCCGGGGAAATTACGACAAGTTAACGGCAAGCTCGTTACAACTTAGAATTGTTCGTTTGCAAAGGGGGCCTTTACTAAGTAATGTGCTACATGTGACTAGTTACTTTCCTATATTTACCAATCTGTCTCCAGAAAAATAAGAGTCCTATTAACTCGTGGATATCGTAAGAGACGCCTATCGTACGTCTACATCGAGAAATGGACAGCAGCATCTTTCTGAATATTGATATCATATACGCGCCGCCAAGCGTAATATTCATGGCAATTCGCTCTAGTGAAAGTGTCTAAATCAAGTTCTAATAATGATGAATTTTGAAAACAAAATTAGGGTGTGATACCTCTTCAAGTCACTGTAGAAATCATCTTTGCTAGTGCTAGACAAGAATAAGACTAGTCAAGTCTAGCCCGTCAAAAAAAACTGCAATAGACAAAACGTCAAACATTAAAATAATTTAAATCACCTTCTGCAGACATCTCCAATTTAATTTCACGTCAGAGTTTCCGCGAAACAAGTATAAAAATGGTCATTTAAAGTAACCACTAATTAAATTACAATACTTTGTTGTAAATGTTTTTTTGTGGTGGAATTTAATTATATTTATAGGTTGATTAAAAACAATTTAGAAAAAAAAATAATAAAAAACTTTTTTCTCTCCATCAAATTATACCAAAAATATTTTTTTTCTTAAATACTATAAATGAATTTAAGCTATATTGAACAACTGTAAGCTCGTTTCACCTCGCCAGCTACCAGTCTGGCGCGTCACGTCACATTAGCATGTTGGTAATACGGTCACATCCGCATGTCGGTGAAGCGAACCAATAAGATTTACCCCTACCAAATATTGCTCAACTTTGATGTTTTCACTTCAACAAGTGAAAATCAAATTTTAGTTGCTAGTAGAGTCTTCTCACAATCAGTTTTGAAATAATATAAAAAACCAGACATAACAGAAGGTCAATAACGAAAAATTGAAAAAATTTATTCACACTTTATTTGACCTTTATTGACAATTTATTTGACTTTATTTATTTGATTTATTGACAATTTATTTGACCACAAATATTTTTTGAAATAAATATGTTTTTTACGAATACTTTTTCATCGACAGGTCCCGCCACTACGCACCTTGCGACACTACGTGTGCCAACACTAGCGGAGACGTACGTGATCGAGGCTGTTTAGTGGTGGAAACGGTGAAGGAAAACATCGTAGGATTTTATATTAATAAAAATGTAAGAAAGAAGTATATAACTAGCCTTACAGCTAAGTTCAAGCAGCTCTGCCTTCTGCGCTGTAGCCACAACGACTTCGATTCTCACAATTTTCCTACAAACATTTTGTGTGATGAATATAATGTTTTTAAGTGTTAAAAGTATCTAAATATTACACCGGTATTCATCCGTTTCTATTTAAATCCAACTTAAATTTATTTATCAAGCTATTTTAAAGTTGGAAATAGGATTTGCGCTGTCTGAATGATTCAATCAAAAATATTTAAACCTATTGGTACCTACTCGTATAACAACTATTACAATTAGCAGGTATTTCGCTCAGAAAAATCTCTTTTAGGCAACCACGTTTTTAAAAATATTTCATATACCTACTAGATACATAGGTTATTCATATATTGCAGGCTACAGGTTGTAAGGTGTACAATTTGACAAGTATCTCTAGGTATTAATTATAGATTATGTATATGTATAATTAAATTTTATAATATCCTACCATATCGGCTGCTCAGAATTTCGACACTCATGATGAGTTATCCAGTTTATTTTATGAGGTGTACAATAAAATATTTTCATTCATTCATTCATTCATTCATTCATTCATTCATTCATGCATCAATGACAATAATGAGTGACATATTTCTCTTACGGCAATTTCCAACAGCATTAAAAATCCAAAGTCGGAGACGCAAAACGAGTGCAATAAAATATTTATGGAGCCCAAAATGGAAAACTTTTACGCTATTACCCAAAGGAATATGATGTTTTGAGTTTGGTTCGGAATATGTGATGACAATAGCCAAAGTGGAAACAGATGTTTTTTAAAGTTTTTGCCAAATAAAGGCCATTTCACACAATTTTTGTCGTATGCGCTGCGTTGAATAAAACGCCGACGAAAACAGTAAAACAAACGCTGTCTTTTTTCAGGATGTGCCCACTTTTGACTTCGAAGTTTGCCTGGGCAAGGATGATGGAACTTATATTCATGTAAATTAAAATTGTCATATTGCACAATGATTGACTGATTGACAATCAATGCATAAACCAAACCAGAAGTACTATAGATACCTACTTCAAATTATTAGGGAAGCTTCTTTTAGTAATGCCATTAAGTTAGGATTTTATGAAATTCCTATGGGATAGCGGAACGACTTCCTGGGTGTTTCATTAGTACTAGATTTTTTTTTTTTATACAATTGTGACAGGCCGCACCTGGACAAGAAAAAAAAGAAATGCGGAGGAATCGCCAAGAGGGAAACAAACTAGTGGTTACAAAGTATATTTTTTTAATTAAGATTAGTTATTAGTTCGAATAAAGGCTTTTTCATATTAATTACATAAAATTAAAATACTAAGATCCTCCTTGCATCGGAATCCTCATGCCTGAGGGTCGTGACCACAGGATCCTTTATTTTATGATGGCGTGCCATCGAACGCCATCTTTGGCGGCAGAGCATCGTAGAGGACTGTGTCGAGTGTAATGCGGAAGTCTACTTCCAAAAACGAAACATGACGGATCTGTTGACGGATTGCATACGTATTTAAATTAAAAAACTACGGAAGTTCTTTCGGATCCGAAAACGTTCGATTTTCATAGAGGGCCCCTGATCGGACCAACGCATCGGGCTACGGCCACGCAACATTTCCCTTCCACCTCGCCAGTGAATACGAGCTTCTCCAGGTTAGCGTCTTCCTGGCAATGTGACAGAAGTGGCAAGTAAACCGCCTCTGTGGTCTAGTGGTCCGCCCAGCGGTAACAGATCCAGAGTTCCTAGTTTCGATCCCCATGGAGTACAACACTGTGCGTTTGGTTGGTGGTAGGGTATTGTTTAAGTCCACCTGGCTACCACCACCATCTTACCTTACAACAGTCTGTCGCCTATAACAATACTTCGAAAATGTTGTGTTCTGGCATTCAGAGGTAAATAGCCAGTTTCACAGACTGTTGAGGAATGTTCATGGAATACGTAGCACTCTTCTCCAGCAACACATCACATCTATGCGTTTGCTCTCACAGACCATGTTTCGGCAACATAGAGGAAAATTGAGTACAACAGTATAGCTCGTTCATACGCAGCTTTATTTCTTCTTCGGCGAAAAAAAAAATCGATAAGTGGCCAAAAACACCAGCACTAAGTACCCAAGCCGTAAGAAATAGGCACCATGTAACTAAACAGGGATTTTGAAATCCGCGTGAATAAATAAACGCCGAGCCAAAGTCAAAAGAGCACTTTATGCAATACTACTGTTTCTTTGTGCATTTCGTTTTCAAAGAAAATGATATTAAAACGTTACTTGCCTCCGGATTTGTTATAAAGCGCGCTTATTATGAAAACTTGCAAGATGCTCAGCGTGTATGTCAGTACTTTTAATTTGATATTTTGTATTTCTTATTTATACGATACAAATGCACCGATCAAGCGCGATTCTGAAACACACACCGAGAGTTCCAAACCATATCTATGAACAAAAAAAAATGTTTTTTTTTTATATTCGTTCTGGGGCCTTCCTGTGGGTCTGACCCACGTTTGGCTAGGGAAAGCATTATAATAACACCTAGTCTCATCGCGGTATTACCATTTTCAAATTGTAATTTCATTCAATACAGAGCTAAACTTAAAAATGTTTAAAATAGTTTACTCTTGTATGGGGACCTTCCTTATACTGTCGTATTTATAAGCATCTGAAAATAACAACCAGCTAACTATAAGAATTAAAATGTAAACTGCCTTTAAAAGGTAGGACAGGTAAAGAAACGGACAAATTGCGTGGGCTGTGTTGTAACCCTTTGGATACGGAACACTAAAAATATCATCATCATCATTAACATACGTCCACTCGGAACATTAGCCTGACGCCACAAATAGGTATCTTGAGTCGCATCCATCCATTGACTTCCCGCGATAGCAACAATGTCGTTAGTTCAGCGAGTAGGGGCCTACCCATATTTTCGCATTAAGCGTGGTCGCCATGCAAGAACCTTAATTCCCCAGCGGTTATAGGTCCTACGAGCTATGTAGCCTACTCATTGCCATTTCAGCTTGTCAATTAAATATCACCGCACTCTAGCATCTGGTACGGGTCTGGAACAGTTGAGTTACTTGAAGACCGCTTGTAACGGTCCTTAGGTAACCCGACTGTTTTCCTTGTAAATAGATAGTTTCATTGTTCATAATTGTCTGAAGAAATGTTATTTTAACTATGTTATGTAGTGAATATTAATTACGATTCAACGCTATCTTCCCCCAATTTAAGCAAAGTTCGTATCATGGAAACTAGATTACCATGTTTATGCTTTTGTTTTTTTTTTGTATACCTACGTTTTAATTATTTTAATATTTTTAACCGTCCATGTGGTTCAGTGGTTTGCCCACCGGTATCAGATCCTAAGGTCCCGGGTTCGATCCTTAGATGTGTATACAATATTGTGCATGGTTTGGTTGGTGGTAGGACTTTGCTTAAGTCCGCCTGGCTAGCTACCACCATTCCACCTTCTTTAGAGATAAGATAGCCAGTTCTTCAAAGTGTTGAGGATTTTGGGTAAAGTGTGGTTCCAACGTCGCCCTCATCATAGCTTGACATTATTATGATGAAAGCCAAACGCGTCCCCGACATTGTTATATATATATAAAAAAAATAGTTTTAGATCTTACTGATCAAATAATTAAGAAAATAAATAATTTCTTGCATATAAAATTATCTTAATTGAGGTTAAGCTTTCATGGATACAGTCTAAAAAAATAATAAGGCTATCGCCACACAGAAGCCACTTTCTACCCGGCACAGCCTATCATTTCTTGCCACAAATCACGCCTACATAATAATTTATCGCCGCCTATGAATGGTGCCTCTACAGATGATAGTTTAATTATATTGTCTATTAATAAAATGTTGACATGTTAATTTTGTGAGTAGGTGTGGCACGACCTTAATGCCTGCGGTCATGTTTTTATACCTTAACATTATTATGAAACTATAGTTTTATCACGGCAATAGAGTCCCGTAGGTATTTCCTTAAACCCTATCTTTGTATAACGTTAAAAAGCTACTATGAACATTTCAAACCTTCTGAATTATGTTTTTGGACTTCGTTCCCTTCATCCCACTTAAATCTTTCGTAATCCTTATTTAGGCCAACCCTACATTTAAAAAGAAGCTGCAATTTGTAAGTCTCTACATATAACCTATGGTTTAAAACGTTTAATACAAAACAGCAAAGTAGCTTTAGAAGCAATTTTACTACCAGCCGTAAAGCTCAAAGTATTCGGAATTAATTATATCTATCGTAAATCAACCGTGGATAGTGTATGGTAGATATTTATTTATCATTCTGCTTTGGTGTGAACCATACGGATAAAGTTTTACGAGTAACAAACACGTTAAGTGGGTCACCTGTATGACCACCGCAGGTTCGATTTACCCCGTTTTTTTAACAAAGTGTTACGAAGTGTAAATTGTATCTGTGGTAATAAGCTTATGAGTGATAAATATATGCTATGTCTGGTAGTTTTCTTGCTGAATTAAATCATGGAAAAGTAAATGGAAAAATTATTAAAAAAAATAAAAATAGAGAAGTTAAAGAAAAAGCCCAAGAAAGGGTTTAATTTCAATTCACAAGAACCCATAAAACATAGACGGCAATATACGAAGCCGTCACAAGAAGGTTGAGTTTTGATGTCTGTCGATAGTTTATTAAAAAAAAGTTGATTCCCAAAATACCTTTAACCGCCTCTGTGGTCTAGTGGTTCAAACTACCGATTTCAGATCCAGAGGTCCCGGGCTCGATGCCCAGGGGAAGTACAATATTTTGCTTGGTTTGGTTGGTGGTAGGACTTTGTTTATGTCCACCTGGTTAGCTACGGTCTTATACCGCCATGTAATGTGCTAAATCCTTTTTTTTAAAGCATTGTGCTTTAAAAAAAAGGATTTAGCACCATATAAGATTTCTGTAATCTTGCTCTTGACTCGACCCGACAGCAAGAGATTGTTCAATCATCTTCAAGAAGAACATCACCCGAGCATGTCCATGCGCGATACGGAAGGGCCCTTCACAAGCTTTACTTCTAGGTTACTTTAAAGTTTGGTAAATGTCTTTATAATAGGCCACCTTAATCCAATAAGCAATGCCTCTTCATCATAGCTAAATGGATAACGTAGATCCAGGGAGTCCGGCCGGAATTTATCGCTGCACCTACTGCCTAGATCATTTCGGAACAGTTGACTCACAACATTTTTTTTATTGTAGGACGAGGAAGCGCTTGGCCTTCATCTCACCTGGTAACAAGTTGAGATAAGGCTGAAGATGGAGGCGCACTTCACCCGGAATCCTCAATAAACTGAGGAACTGGCTATCTTACCTCTGAATGCCGGTACACAAAATTTTTTCTAAGAATTGTTATTATGGCGACTGAATAAGGTAAGACGGTGGTAGCTAGCCAGGTAACAACCAAACCAAGCACAATATATTGTACTCCCCATGGGGATCGAACCCGGGACCTCTGGATCTGAAATACAATAGCCCGTACCAGACCACTAATGGTCGGTTTATATCCAACGCACTATAGTCTCCACACGTGGCAGGCGGGTTGAAATCATTTACAATAACACATCATAAAATAAGTCCTGAATCTAGACAGACCTATAAGTCGTGTAGCTTTTTCCAAAATTAGTATAATTTTTGTATAATCAAGTGTAAAACTTGGTCATTTACTAATGTTATAGTAACCCAATAATTGGACAAAAGCGTTTTTTGCCGGAGAAATGTTTGTGTCATTAACAAATGTTACAAAATTGTCGGTGTACTGATTAAATTATCAGCTCAAAAGCTGAATTTACTCCTTCTGTATTATTTCATCAGCGCTTATTTTTTTACCTTGTTATTTATTTGTCTAGCTATTTTAGACAGGAAATTACTTTAAGAAACTGAAATGTGTAATAAATACTCAATTTTTTTTTTAAATCATACCGACACGTGTTTCGCCTCTACCATAGGCATCCCGAGGAGATGTAGCCTTCCTGCTAAACTGACGAGCCCACTGCTTGAAATTCCTAGTAATCAAACAATTTTTTAAGCTTTTTAGCCAATTATGATCCTCGTATCTATCTATCCCAATAGGTTACGATTCCATGACTATTAGAAGTACAAAAATCTAGTTTTTTTTTGTTTGCTTGAAAGAATATTTTTAAATTGACAAAACAAGAGATATTAAAAAAATCCAAACGGAGGAATGATTCAGAAGAATCCGTAGTGTCGCAGCTCTCCACAAATCTCTGTGACGCTGTTCCGGCAATTAAACCACATATTTTCAAATTAAGGCCGACAGTGAACACCCTGTATTCGTGTACGTAAATCCTTGAATAATCGTAGATTTCGGGCCTGGCACGGAAATAAAATTATCACGTGGGGTTGGTCATGGTACAAGTTAAGAGAGAGAAAAAATGCTTAATGCTTACCACCGGACTAGTAGACGTACGGCGGGTATCGGAGGAGGTACAACCCGTACCTCCTCCAATATTCCGTTATGCCAAACACATTGATTCTCCTTTACCTTCGTCATTAGTACTGGTAAGGAAAGAAACTCGTTGCTCTCTGTTTTTGCTCACCAATGCAATCTTGGAGTTTTCAATTCCAGAGTCCTTAAGACAAGGTCCATCGCAAGCTTTACTTGCTTTCAAGTGGCTGGTGGTAAACGCTTGGCTATCACCGAAAAATTCGGCCTACGTATACATAGCAACAAATTAATAATTTTCACCATCATCATTGACATAGACATTTTCACTTATCGCAGCATAAGATCATAAGATAATAAGCATCTAGAGAATAATAGTTTATTATAGGATTTTATTTATGGAATATGAAATTTAAAATAACGGAAAAATTATATTGTAGACTGAATACTTACATGACAATCCATCAAGCCGTTTAAAATGCAGAGCGTGCCAATGGTTAAATTCAAAAATAACAAGTTGAAATGTGTTGAATGTTAATGAACTAATCATGCCACTGGACAATTTATTTATGGACGTACCTATTCAGAAAGGCAACGAATTTATGCATTTACTAATTAATACAAATAAAATCAATTAAAAAATATGAAATGTGTCTTGTTATATAACTGATATAGGCCATATCATAGCTTGAAACCAGTTGAGATAACGGCCAAGAGCTTCCCCGCCGTACAATAAAAAATCAATTATAAAAAAGATGTGCTCTACAAAATATATATAATTTTGTTCTTGTAAAACTTCCGCTGAAAGTTTATCGCTTATAAAAGTGATAAGCAAGATAAATACACTCCCAAAATACATTTCCCGTAATCTATTTGCAGATTAAAAGCATTTGCATTGCAGTGTATATCGTTCGATCTTGTACTTGTTTTCGCGACTTTGGCTTTTGCTCGCGGTTTCGCCCGCTTGCTTCTAAAAGTACGCCTAATGTTATACATTTATGGATTAGAACAATATCAGTACAAAATTGTTGCTCAAAACCGTTTAGTAGATTTGACGTGACGGAGAAAAAAACATCAAACCCTCATCAAAACCAAAATGTACTTACATCCAAGATTGGTTGGTTGTATCCCAATAGCAGCAACATAGAACTCATCAAGTTACAAGCTAATAAGGATCTGCTGGGCAAGCAATGTCAAAAAAGTGGGATTCAGTTATTTTAAAGAGGATATATTCTATATTTGCAAAAAAATACTTCAAATTGTTAAGAAAATATCTTAATAATTGAGTTTCTTCCAGCTTAGACTGGTAAAAAATAAGAAATACAAACTTTTCAATTAATCCCGTCGTACGCAACACTTTTTCAACGGTTATTAAAGAAAATTCCTGCATCGGAGTTAATTAAAATGGCAATTCAGGGTTGGTACGAGTGTTAGCGGGCATTAATGTCACACGATTGATACGCTCAGTAATCCCTTGGATATTTATTCAAATCTGCACTTCATCACTACAAAAGGAAGCTAAAAACTAAAAACCGTAAAATTGGGGTTTTTCCCAGTGGGTCAGATTGTTTTGACAGCTGGAAAAGACAGAAAAAAGTACAATCACAGTAAAAACAGTTTAGCATTTTATTATTTTACAATTTTATCGCCGGCGTTCCAAAAAATTACCAACACTCAAACATTTGTAAGCATCATTTGTGAATAGATTATGAATACATCTCTCAATACATTTCAACTGTTCTTTACAAAATCACGGGATCATCTGGATGATTCTGGAAAAAATATTCCTGTTGGCCTCAATAGTCTGACTATCAAGTCTACCACTGGCAAAAACCCTAAAATTTCAAGTCTCTAAGACCTTCGGTTTGGGCTGTGCGTTGATTTTCAATCAGTTAGTTTCTATAATTTTATAGCTTTTGATTACATACTTCCCCTGAAAAGATCCCTTCTTCACGTTTCATAGCCTGCAAATTTCAAGTTGTTTTCTTGAAAATCAGTCAATCTGTAAAATGTTGTCGTTTTATAGAATAGCAGCCCTGTCTTTCTTTCTGTAAGTACATGTCTTGTCATGTTCATCAACTTCGGCCCTATAGCAGAAAACTAGTGCCTCAGTGTGACGACGTTTTGTAGGAAAAATATTGCGTTAGGATCGAACAGAGTAATAATAGTAAATACTACCTAATTAAATAAATGAAACGGTTATTACCACAAAATTTTTACGTCGATTTGCTGTTTGCGCCGTGCGACCGACGAACGTGCACGCGGGCGAAGCTCGTGAAGAAGGGGTCTCAAAATGATCTCGAAACGTCAGCAAATCGACGTAAAAATTTTGTGGTAGTAACCGTTTCGTTTATTTAATTATGTTGCATAGCCACAGAAGTTTCAATTCTATGAATACTACCTAAGTCATAAATATGGCACAGCAGCACAAGAGTAGTAGAAGCGAAGAGTAGTGAAAGGGCTCGTCCGGAGAATTACTACCACCATACTTATTTCAGCCGCCAAGCAGCATTGCTGTGTTTCGGTTTGAAGGGTATGGTTGCCGGTGAAATTACGGGTACGTGAGGCTTAACACCTTTATGCCTCAAGTTTACGGGCGCAATGCAGTGTCGTGTTGGCTATGTTCTTTGTAGATGTGAC
Organism: Venusia cambrica; assembly: GCA_951394065.1. NCBI lineage: Eukaryota > Metazoa > Arthropoda > Insecta > Lepidoptera > Geometridae > Venusia > Venusia cambrica. Next base: position 11,558,218 of record OX596042.1, read on the forward strand.
CTATGTAGTAAGGTTTTGTCATAGGCAAGAGTACACTTAACACCAGGTGCGCTACTTGCTTGCTCCCGTCTCCTAGTAGTATAAAAAAAAAACCTTTTGTTTGAAGCTTTTGTTTGTAATTTAGGTAAAATTAATATTATGAAATATGTTAATAAAGTTACTATATTACTTACAGCATAATACAGCGTTTGGCTGTTATATTTTTTATGTGTATATTTTACAAAAAAAAGTATGGAAGTAATCAATTTCCCATATTTCAAGCTCTGTTTAGTTTGACGCTGTGTAAAAATCATACTAGTACGTCCCATATTTACAAAAATAAAAATAATATCTCATTGTATGGTGATGATGGTTCAAAATAAATGGGTTTTCTTTCTATTATTCACTTTGGCTAAAAAGGGACATATCCGTTAAACCGCTTTCAAATTCGCTAGAACTAAGGCCGCACCTCAAAAGCGTGTAGAAAAGGCCAGCGCGCAACGGCCATAGTGCATTATTGAATTTCTGCAAAATTCTTAACACATGCCCCACTTCGGGACAAATTTTAATTCATGAGTGAAACGTGAGTATTAGGTACGTAGAAAGCGGACACTAAAAGCTCTATACGGAAATTAAATCACCTAGAATGTGTTTTAAATTTGTCTACAATCTGTATAATGCTGAGAGAAAACTTTAGACTTGGGTTTATTAAAGTATTATTAAGTATAAGTTATAAAGCGCAGACCAAGGAATGTGAAATTGGGAATAACTAAATAGACAAAACTAACTTCAACTGAGTACATATTAGGGGGACATGGAGACAACTATTTTTACGGTCGAATTTGGACCATTATGGCTTATTGCAATAATTCATATTTACTTCTGTATTATACTTCTATAACCAAATGATTTCATTACCCTTACGTGGATTTCATAAAAGGCGACTAGGGAATCCAGGTGAGGGTTGAAACTGCGATCACTAATCAACCTGAAAAGCGAGGTGCAGGCCCAATTTAGTTTCCAATTAGAAAGAAAGACATATTTAAGTCTGCCTGGCTAGCTACCACCGCCTTACCTAACTCTGTCGCCATAACAACAATTATATTTTTTTTGTATTTAGAGGTAAGGTAGCCAGTTCCTCAGATGGTTAAGGATTCCGGATAAAATGCGCTTCCACTGTTGGCCTTATATCATAACTTGAAAAAATCTGGTGAGATGAAGGCCAGTACTTCCCCGTAGTACTTACAATAAAAAAAAATCAGCAGTGAAGATTCTTACCATAAACAATCAACTAGCTTTCTATTGCGAACAGTCAATATACTAGCTTTGTTTTCTAAAGTTATTTGAGGTTTGTTTCAATAAGTTGCACATATCCGTAAAGCCACGAAACTGGTTGAAAATGGTTCCTAAATAAAAATCTAATCCATGAAGCGATATTAAATTATCGTGGCGATATCGTAAACCTGGTACGTACGATACAATATTTATTTTTATTATGTTTGATACGCACTGGTTGGAAATGCTGCTAAGTTTCTGTAAGATTTAGTATACCTATTAGCTTCTGCGTATAAAAAAAATAATAGAGCTTTCTAAGCTTAAGGTATGTCTAAATTATTTTTAACTACTTCTTCATTGATTTGGCCACCAGATTACATGAAAAATAAGTCAAGATGTGGCCTAAGATTAACAACACTTATCTTAAAGGTACTTATTCACTCTGGACTTGAACTGCACTGTTTTAATAGACTACGATAGACGAATAAACCTAAAAACGTTTGAAAACTTGAAAAGCCTGGAACCACTTTAAAATCTAAAAATTATCCATTTATTTATGATCAGAGGCGTATCCTCGAAAGGAAAAAGGTCGTGAGTCTATTTATTTTATTTTAATTAAGTATTTTGATCCACAGCTCTTTGTTTATGCCTTTCATAAATCCTAAGTAAAAGTGGAGTGATGGCGCAGAATAACTAATAGTACTAACGTACAGAAGGATCACTTTCTAACAAAAACCATGTTTAGGTATAAAAATGTACCTACCTACTCTTACCACTTGCACGCGAAATTGAATCATATCGTGTGATATTGAACGCTAGTAGCGTTCATATTATGTTTATCAACTCTGACTTGGAACCGGTTTCGCGGTCAGAACATAGGGTTCCCACTCGTCACCCAATATACCTAGATAAATTTATGTTAAAATAAATCAATAAAGTTAACTACCTTAAATATGTAAGTGTAGTGAAAACACTTTAAACTTACATGGTAGGTATCTACTACAGATTTTTATTGGCATAACATGTATGTTTGTTTCTAGTTATAGTTTCTCATCAATTATATATATTTTTCCCTTGCTTGCTAGATACTACAAATACTCTATATAGGTGTATATCAATGATCATGTTTCAAAGTCATAATAATTGTTTGATCTAAAAATCACAAAAATAACGCACGGTGACGACGCGGTCAGCGTGCGAACTGAGACGAGAGGCAAAAATCACGCGATTTCCTCTCTACGCAGTGCGTAACGTGAGTTTTTTCATGTTCCACAACTGCGGTCGTAACAGGAACTAATTGCTTTCGGAAACGCTTTTATGTGATCGTATTTCACCTGAAAAATGATTTATCCTCTTTACTCCGAGAATTCTTTGTCGCATTTTTGTAACAATATTAATACGCAGCGAGACGTGTATCCATAGTTTTATTAAAATAAAAAAATATAAGTACTACCTGATCTAAAGAACAAACGGTCAGGCTGAACAGTGTTTTTATCAATGATAGACTAGTTTTTTACTTGGCTTTGTTTTGAGCTTTGCTTGGCTTGTTTTTTAATTGGCTTGTTAAGCAAGCCAATGCACGACTGCAGAAAATCGAAGGAGGCTTTCCCGGCATTAAAACAAGATACTCCTGAAAACTACTCAGCCTGAAACGTGACACACTCCGACGAATTATCAGTATTGTCACAGAACACTGCTCACAATAAGCATTTTCATCCACTGCGTTTTCATACGGCTATATGTAATATAGGTACCTACCCAATATATCAAACAGCCCTATATGCAAAGGGTTCATGGCAGTAGAGAAGACAGTCACGCACCTAATCTTAGAGTGCAGTAGCGTATCTCAACGGCAATTTAGGACACCGGGGACACCTGGAATCCTGCGCCAGCATCAACGAGCTCTGCCCTTTTTGGAGGATATCATTTGGCTGGAGTAACAGAAACACGTCCGCAAAAAGGGCTCACTGGAAGCCTAGTTGGGCAAAACCATTTGGTACCAGACTTCAGCAGGAGGTTGGTCGCTTGTCAGGCGGGTTGGTGATCGCAGTTCTGTAGTAGTAAGTGGGACTAAGACCTTCAAAATTATATTATGCGCCCTGCGATAACTTGGATTTAGCTTTCAGCGTCTGTATTTTCGCTGTGTTACTCTGATATCATTAAGAAGATAGTTTAAAGGTAACCTACTGTGTAGGCTCGCTCCGCTGTAGATTTAATCTTTCCCATGTATAGATGGCGCTGTGTGAAATGAATGTCCTGTAATATATTTATTTATTATTACCTATGCAAATTGTGAGTAACTAGAAAGAAAGGAACTAGAAAACAGAATGGGTGTTGGGGTGTTTTGATATTTTTTTGTTTTTTCTTCACGCCAAAACTACAAATCGGATAGAGCTGAAATTTTACACAGATACTGTTTTAAATACGTGGAAAAACCGACAAGTAGAAGATTTTAAATAAAAACAACATAGGTACTCAGGCTGATGCTCTTGCCCATCCTCTGGTGTAGAGCCTTAGCGCGTTAAGCGATATCCACGAGTGGTAGAGTGCCATATTCTTCAACACATCAACGGCCTATTAGTGTCCACTTTTTGACAGAGCCTACTGCAAAACTGGAGAGCTTTGTCATAATCACCATGCACAGAAGGAAGCTCCTGCCCTTCTTCTGGTGAGATCCCTTAGTCGGCCTTTGCGACATCCATCTGCTGAATTAGAAGGTTCGATTGTAAGCCGCGACCGCCACCACATGTATTATTTGTAGGTATTCTTTAGAATTTATATTCCTTAGATTATAAATCAATCTGTTGACATTGAAAACTACCTTTAAATCATCACTTTGAAAAACCATTCTGCATGTGCAAACAAGAACAAACACTTGATAGCATCAAAACATTGTTGCAAGATAATGGAACTGGCCAGCTTCCAGATTGCTCTGACCGATGATGGCTCAAGGATTAAGGTTGTTCCTCAGCCTTAGGTGCGCGTTGCAAGGTTTTTGGCAAAATGTAACCTTCATTTTGCCAACAACGCATTGTGGATTCGAAATAATACACACGATAATAAAGGCTACATTTATATTTATAACATGATTAGATAACATGATTTGTTACCAATATAATTTAAAAAAATCTGATAAAATAGTATGTACAATTTTATATTTATATGTTATATGTTTATGTGTCTTTCAAATAATATGTGTTAAAAAGGCGCCAAAGGAAAACAAGTACAAGCTTCACAGCTTGCCCTTATGCTGGATTTAGACTTTTTTTGGATTATGCCTCTTATTGCTGTTTCAATGATTTATTGTGCGTTAAATACATTATATTTGGATCAATCCCTAATAAAGTATTTGTATTGTATTGTATTGTAGATATTAAATGTCTAAATCTACCCTAGAACAAGTTCTGCTCATGAAGAAAAACTTTAACGGACTAACTAACTTTAGCTGGTATAATTTAGTTATGGAACTTAAATGGAAAATCTTCATGTTAAGTTTCAAGAATATCGTTGTTACAAGTTACATGTCATCTATGTGAGTACGTTGTGGCAAGTTTCACGTTTTTTAGTCCACAATGTGTTTTGAAGCTACGCCAAAATCATATGACGCGTACTTAAAGTAAAATCCGTCTCGTTCGTACTTACTCTTGTAGTTCCATGAATTCCTTAATGGATGCACCACACGCCTCCGTATTAAAATATGCTTAATAAAGCATGTTAGCCACAAATAGAAGTTTCTTTGTTTTGTGGCTACACGTTATTGTTGTGACCTGCGAAGTCAAGCCATATCCACCAGGTAACTAAATAAGGTACCTACTCAATTTTACCTCATTAAGAAAGCCCAGGATTACCTACCGCTGATTTTCACTCACAAACATAGTAATTCGTATGTATACGTATGTGTACGTATTCAAATTAAATCATGCAGATATAATAATAGTTTCGAAATAATCTATGTTAATAATGCGTAAACTTTATGTAAACGAAATACATATTTAAAAAGAATGGAAAAGAGTGTCTATATTTGATATTCTATACTTCTATATTTATTTTTTTAATTCATTTGAAAACGTAACGCACCACATACACAGATTATTTCTATCTTATACCAGCAGAATTTCATGGAGATGCCATTTCAAAATGAACGACAAACTAAGTGTGTATGAGAGAGCGGTATTACTGAGCCTTTGAGTTTTCACGACGATAGTGATATTTTTTTATACTACTTGGAGACAGAACAAGCAAGCAGCCCACCTGATGTAAAATGCATCTCTTGCCTATAACACAGCCTTACTGCGTAGGTCACATCCACAAAGAACATGAAATACACGGCACTGCATTGCGCCCGTCCACTTGAAGTATAAATGTGTTAAGACTCGCGAGCCCGTTATTTCACCGGAAAACATACGCTTCCAACCGGAACAGTAGAACCTCGTCTAGCGTTTAACAAGAACGCAAGATAATTAAAAACTTCACATAACTTTATTCTGTCCATATTCATCATGAACAAGCAGCTGATCGCGATTTCTCTCGTGTGCTACCTGGATTAAAATCATGATCATTTGTTGCAAACATGGGTGAACAAAGATGACAAATTTTGTAGCTAATATACAAAAAAAACTTAAACAAAATAATAAAGTAAGTACGTCAACATCATGTCGATAGTAATTGCAGACCGTTTTTAATCGTGTTTTTTCTTTTTATAAATTGAAAATTGTTGCAAAATTGTGCTCAAAGTATTTATTAAAATATCATAGACCTTTTGTGTATTTTTTTAAATACATATTTAAATTATTTTAAATATCCAACATACAAGCATATATTGTAATATGGGAACTGGATGTCGGATAGAATACTATAATACTTTGCGAATAAATACGTACTATATGATACAAACACAGAACAAACATCTATTCATCATACAAATATTTGGCCTGGATGTGAATACATTTATTCAATAAAAACTACAATTAAACTAACTATGTACAAAGGAATCAGTAAGATTACCTAATGACCGTTACAAACGGCCTATAGGTAACTCAATTTGTGGGAATTTAACCCACATCCTACAGCGCAGAAGGCAGAGTTACTACCAACTAAGCTATGAGGCTTGTTTAAAAGTAGCCCTCATTATATTATTCCCGGTCTAGAACACAGCATGCAAAATAACAGCTCACTTCATTCAGTCGTTTTTTTGTGACGGGACGCTAAACATCCAAATAGATATAACAGCCAAACTTTCACATCACATTTTTAATATAGGAGATTATGATTAATCCTTAAAAAAATTAACACCCTGCTGAGTCCTACCCCAGAGCGGAAGCCGCCACCATTTCCGTCGCATCCGGTCGCCGAGTGAGGTTCCATGTCAGCAATCTGACCTCTTATGCCATCCATCTTACTCTGGAGTTTATTTGCTGAGCTTTTTAATGTTTTTTTTTATTTAGAATGGCTCTTGACCCCAAAAATTGAATAGGCAAGAATAATGTATATTATAGGGCGAGCCTTCCTAGACTTGAATAAAGATATACTACAGTAAAGATCGCTTGGTTAGGGAAGATCTAAAAATTCAATTTATTATTATTTTTTGTTACTACAAAACCCATCGTTTTAAAATACATGTAGTGGCGTGAACCTCCGTGATCTAATGATTCGCCTACCGGTGTCAGAGGTCCCGGGTTCGATCCCCAGGGAGAGTACAATATTGTGCTTGGTTTGGTTGGTTCAAGTCCGCCGGGCTAGCTACCACCATCTTACGTAAATATGTCGCCATAGCAACAATTCTTAAAATTGATGTGTTCCGTCCGGCATTTAGAGGTAAGATAGCCAGTTCCTCAGAGCGGTGAGGATTGCAGGTGAAGTGCGCTTCCACCTTCGGCATTATCATAACATGTTAACAAGGAGAGATGAAGGCCAAACGCTTCTCCGTTATACAATAAAAAACATTAAAACAGTAGAAACTTGTGTTAGAAGAGATGCTCTCGTCTAGAAGTCGGTCATAGGTCAATAATTCAGCCACTGGCAGCTGATACCATGTTTTTTCAGTGTGCATTTTAAATTGTGTTTAGAAGTACTACGTTCTTATAAATTATGAAATATGTAATGATAATAAAATTATCGGCGATGTGTCTAATATCCCTATTAAAGTACGGTGTCGTCGATTAAGGTCATGAAATATGGGGCTTTTGTGGCGAGAACTTTCAAATCTTAATAGGCAGCCTAGTCTTTATGCGATCGTACCTTGCCTATCTCACTTAAGAATAATGGACCAATCTTACTCGTATTTACGGTGGAACAATTAATCTAGCTGGCTTTTAGGCAATTTCGCATCAGTCTTGCGAAAAAATCTTTTGCCAAATCACTCCATTTGTAACTAGGTTTAACTAATGGCCTTACTAAGTAGGGTATGTCTGAGCTAACAGATTTTGGACTGGTATTCTCTCACTGTTTCACTCATGTACCTACTTTATCAAATATACTGCTTTTGTGTAACCACTATATATACGGTTCACCCACCGGTATCAGACCCAGACGTCCAGGGTTCGTTCCCCAGGGGCGTAAAAAGTTGTGCTCGGTTTGTTGGTAGCAGGGATCACCATCATTACCTAAGTAATATGCTATTAACAACAACCACAGTTTTACCAGGTGTGATGAAGGCCAAATATACCCGTCGCATACCTGTAGGATAGCATAGCATATACCCGTCATACAATAAAAAAAATGTATTCTGACTTTAAGAGGTAAGATAGCCAATTCTTAAGTCTGTTGAGGATTCCGGGAGTAGTGCCCCACGTGAACTTGATGCCATGTGAGATGAAGACCTAATGCTTCCACGTCATATATTTATCAAAAAAACAGGTATCTGTTGAACATAGACGTTTAAAAGCGCAACGGAGTATGGGAAGATACACACCGACGTCAATGTGGCGGTCACGAGGAGTCTATGGATGGAGGTGGCGGTCGATATCTGTGGCGTCGTCGTTTCTGCTTCGGAAATGGATCCGCTCTTAACTTCGAAACATGCGATTAAAAGCTGAACGGAGTATGCGAAGACACTTGATAGGCCGACGACATTGTGCCGGTCACAAGGAGTCTATGGATGGAGGCGGTTGATATCTCTGGCATCATCTTTTCTGCTTCTGAAATAGATTCGCTCTTGACTTCGAAACTTGCGGTTAAAAGCAAAACAGAGTATGGGAAGACATAGTATATGTGCGAAATTTCAACTTAATCTAACTAATTCAAATTTTTGGCATACCATTCCTTTTTTACAAAACAGACTACTATAAACATCAAATCAAACATAACAATATTTCGCTTTTATTATATTCGTGTTATCAATTTATGAAAGCTTAGACCTTGCAAATGGAACATTTACCAGGACGTTTGGGGAGGTCTGTATTTAGCAGATGATGATTGAAGGTACCAAAGTACCGTAAAACCTTAACATACATTATGTTAAGGGTCACAGGCATTGGTCTCATAAACAATTAAACGCCTTGCTCGTTCGAAGTCCAAGGTATGAGAGAGCGTAATAATTTACCTGTAATGGCGATTGTATCGAAAAACGTCATAAGCCTGCGCCACGGGAAATTGATAAATTGAATCTTGACATTTGAATGAATTTGAATTGAATGATTTTTTGCTGGTGACACAATGTATTCGCGTATCCAATTTAAGTAACGGTTACTTTTGTTTTTTTATCATATATTTATTTAGATAAATTATATTGTTCATCATTCAAGAGTATTTAGAAAAAATCTACAGCTATATAGAGGCTTCTCAACAAGCAACTACAAATGCTTAAACCGGATAGTACGGTATTAACAGTATTACCTTACTTATTTACAAAACATAACAGGTAGTATATATGTGTTAGTAATCCTACAGACGGATAGTGAAAAAGCTTAGCAAACTTGACGTTTTAAGACAAAGTACCTTTAATTCCAGCCGGAACCGTGTAAGTGCCGGAAACGCCGCCATTTTCAGCTACTTCCGGCGACTAAACGCTCCCGCTCTTTATTTTCTCTTGAGTTTACGGTGTGCGGTCAATAAAAACAGTGTGTACCGAATAGAAAACAGACTTTCAACGTTTGCTGTAACTGCTAGGCAAAACTAAGTGGCTGTGGCGGACGTAGCTTAAGAACCGAACCCTACAACTCAGCCCGCGGATGTCGTAAGAGTTGACTAAGAGATTAATTTTTTTATTGGATTGCCACGCGATTGATCATCAGCTCACTTGAAAAATAAGTAAAGATGTTACACAACTTGTTTATCTGAAAGGACGTTTTGACTTGAAGTTTACAATATTTTGTTTTATGTATTTTATATATATTTTTTACAATACGAAATGAGGAAGATTAATTAAATTTAAAAATATTTATTTGCTTTCATACAGACAACAGTTAAAGATAAATATAAAACAATAAATAAAAGTCAATAAAAAAGTACAATTAAACTAACTAAGTACAAAGGAATAAATAATATAAAATAAAACTATGGTAAATACCTAGGTAAGGTTAAGTTTCACAAGCTATGCATATTGAGCATCCATATTTAATTACATTATAACGTCCTGTGATTCCCACACTATATAAAATCTGTATCGTATCAATACGATTACCTATTTGGAGCTTTGGTTAACAGTTAGTGAGGTGCGCTGGATTGGAAATAAACCAGGTATTATTATAAAAATAAGACAAAACCAGAGACTAAACATGTAAAAATATAGATACTTACTTAATTAAAAATATGATGAATATATAGATACAAACAAAAACAGTACATAGCTAACAATAATATATCTACTATGTTGTATGTTCGAGGAGATGTTCGCCAAGATAATTATTTATGCTGTTGATATTGGAAATAAAAGCAGCTGGCTTTTTCATTACAACTATCGCGATGATTATGTGATACTCAGTAGTAGCACAGAAAATACCAAAAATGCTCATCAAAACCAAACATTCTCCAAATATGCAAACCTGATTCGATATATTTTTCACGAGAACAACAATTCTCCCTCGAATCTGTCCCTGGGGGAGAAGGGAATCGAAATTACTGTTTGAGTGACGATTTCAAATTTTTGTGTTGTATTTTTGAAAATGAATGCCCAATTCGGATCATTCCTTACGAAAAGTAAAATGATCTTTTCACATCTCATCCTCTAAAATTCTCTTAAATGTACAATACTGTACAATATACAATTAATGTACATTACTAACGTACAATACTGTACTTAAATGTATCGTACTAGCATAGATGGACAAGTACTCATTGTATCGGTATATTGTCATAATTCCATTCCATTCCATGCACCAGCGGGGATTTGCTTTTTTAACAGCCAACGAAAGCTACATTATCCAAAGGTTATAATCACTTCGTTGTGTACTCAAGTAAAAAACTGTTTTTAGATGTACCGTTTTTTAATAAAAAAAAATACATTGCGTAGACAGAATATTATTTTTACTATTAGATGAATTTTCGAAAATGGAATTGAAAGTGACTAACACTGATGCACTTAACGTTTCATGGCGATTGTTGAATGATTGCGAGAAAAATAATAAAAAAAGATGATAACCGCGAAATTACGTGAATTATAATATTAAAATCTAATTTATAACATTGTTTTTGCTTACTATGGGACAAAGTCAAAGTTCAAGGTAACAAAATAAACCTAAATACGTATTACAAAATCAATTTTCACTATGACATAATATCTTTATTTTTTGACATTTGCAGCCTTAACCACCCCTTATTTCAGACAACAGGGATCAAACTTACCTATGTCATAACCATTATTAACACTAATTAGATTCAAATTTAACATTTGATAGAAATACAATCTACAATATAGTTATTTGAATATTTTGTAGGACTTACTTCACAATATAACGTAGCAAGTCAGGCGAAACAATCAGACCGAGTGTCCTAAAACCCTTTCGTTGTTAACCCTGCCTATCCTCATAGTGACACGCTCGGCGCAGGTGCCCGTGATAACTTGATCGTGCTAAGCTTCCTTTGTGCCGACATGCACTGAATTGTGGTTCTAACTTGAAAATTAAATTAAAATCTTCATGTATTTTATTAATGTAGTTACATAGGTTGATAGGTGCTTAAAAAGTGCCTTCTTCTTATCAGGGAACGTACAAAATGTTTAATACTTATTTGAAGTTAAATTTTTCGAAAGCCGCGTTGAGAGATTATTGGTAACAATGAAATAACATTGTGAACCATCACATCCCGTAAATAATCAATTTTCTCAAACACAATATCCTGAGAAACCGATTTCTGAGAATTTTTCGAATTCTCAAACGCTAAATTAATCTACACTTGCTGAATATGTATGCTCCATAATAATTGCTCAAATATGTATAAACGCTAGTCTCCAATTGTCCGTAAATAAACAAACTTAGGAATTAATCTTATTTATAAGTTGCACTTACTCTTTTTCTCATAGAGGATGATAGAAAAAAGTGTCCTCGGGAGTAGGTTACACTATTTTATACTCGAGTGACGTAGATACTTTGAATCCTTGGCTCAGAATTCAAAGAAATACTCTCTTGTTGTGGCTTTGATTCCCACCCATTCCAAACATTTTGTGTGATGAATGTTAATGTTCGTTCTGTGTTTGGATATTGTATTTAATTTACAGTTTCGTATACAAATAGGTATTAAAGTATTTTATCCGTAATCTAGTTCCCGTACTAAGCTTTGCTTAGTTTGTGGTGGTGGTGATGTTACTAGATGGTGCTGTATCAAATCGATGTTTTGAAATGTTCATATAACTATTTACGGAATTTTGACCACTGCATGGCTTCAAGTTTCTGTTATAACACATAACTAAATATAATAAATAATGCGAAAATAATAATTCCATATTTAATTGAAGAATAAACCTACGCAGGTCACATTGTTTTAAGGTATAATCAACAATGGTAAAATAATAATTCCATATTTAATTTTGAGTTTAATTTCAGGCCACAGGCCACATTATTACAAGGCACACGACCCTCGAACATTATTCCTTATTAAAAATCCTTCAAACCCCTGAACGTGCCCCAAATGGTCCAATAAAGTCGTTATGCCCCATCCAGTATCGATGCACAGCAGTAAAATGCACCTGTCGCTGTTGATCTGCTGTTACATCTCGATTTGCGAATGATTGTCCAATACTACGAGGTAGAAATCCCTACCGACAATTTTAACCGACTTTAAATAAGGAGGAGGTTCTAAATTCGTCGGTTTTTTTTTATGTATGTTCCCTGATAACTCGAAGACGTCTGGACCTATTTGGAAAATCTTCAAATATTAAACACACTTGAAGCGGTATCCACAGTCTCCACAGTATCCACATCAGGTGATGTTCACTTAATACGCATTGCAAAAATTTGGAACCAACTGGCAGCGTCTGTCGGCAACGACCTTAACACCTTCATGTTTCTAAAATGACATTTTCTGAGAAGAAAAAGGCAAGCCTCGAAGCCAAGAGCTGACCCGCCGTAAATAAAAAATAGAAATGTTTTTCAAACAGAAGCCGCGCTTGAAATGGAAATCCTACAACATTATCTAAACAGTGACCAGAATGTCTACAACCTCTACCAGGGAAACTAGTATTAACCTTGAAACCTTGAGTAACCGAACAAAGCGTGGATAAGCTTTGAACGTGACGAAAAAAATTGCAAATTCTTGTAATGGTTTCACATCTAAAGACATTTTTACATCCTACAGAAGAAAATTGAACTATCTTTCCTATTCTTCCATTTTTTAAGCACTCATTTCAAACAAGCCTCATAGCTCAGTTGGTAGTAGCTCTGCCTTCTGCGCTGTATGTTGTAGGTTCGATTCCCACCCAGGATAAACATTTGTTTGATGAATGTAGATGTTTGTTTTGTGTTTGGGTGTTGTATTGTTATGTTAAATATGTATTTACAAAAAAAAGTACCTATATAAGTATTATATCCGTAATCTAGTTCCCATATTACCAGCTATGCTTAGTTTGGGGCTAGATGGCGTTGTGTGAAAATAATGTCCTATAATATTTATTTATTTATTTTATTTATTTATTTTAGTAGTGGTTTTCTATTACTTTAATAAAAATAATAAGTAAAATGCCCAAAAAGTTCACCGTATTACAATTTTTTCAGAAGGTTTTGTCTTTTCCTCGCAACTACGGAACACGGAAAACCATGTGTTTCTCAGATAGTCTCTTTCGTATCTCCTTAGTAAGGATTTTACCGTCCAGACCCTAGCTAGACCTAACTAAATATTTTGTTTGCTTTACAGTCTAGTGTCCGACAGATGGACATGCTTGATGAGTGTTTTGTTGCTATCCCCGAAGGAGGTTTTAGTTTTTATTTAAAAAAGGGTTGCAAGTTCCTGTTGTTTTTACGAAAACCTATAGTGGGGGATAGTCAGAGTCTAACTCCATTTTTGCATACAAACTGAGGTAACTACCATGGGTATAGAAATTATTATATTATGCTATTTAAATTGTAGTTTATATTTTAATATACAATAAAATCAACCCGTTAGCGTTAACCTCATTGGTCAATCTTTTACCATAATTTTACAAAAAGTACCTGAGTACTTTTTGTGACGTTTGGATTTGGTATGCCCAAACAAAAGCTACTTTACTAAAAATTTACGGATCGAATATATTTTACAATATATTCGATTCTGAATCATTTAGCTGGTCATTTATTTGCATTTATTAGGTTCTTACGTAGTATTTATTATATACTTTGCTTCTCCTCTTCATTCCTTTTGCTAGCCATGGTAACGAGACAACCTACCTCCGAAGTTTGAAGAAGAAATAGATGGAGAGGCGTAGATGTATGTAACCGGCTGATATGAGTGTGTAAAAGAGAACACGGTGAATCTACGCCGTGCCGTGCCTTCCGTATCATTTTCTTTTCCCCGAAATACCTACTAAACCGACTGAGCCGGATTATTTTTTCCTTAAGGTGACCAATGAAATCAAAATAAAATACACTTTGCCTATTAGCTAGTGACAAAGTACAGACTGTCACTATATTTTGAAAATGTTTTACATTCAACTATATGGCCAAACAGGTCATAAACAGGTAAGGCTCAGCATAGCATTTTCTTAGTCTCCACTTACCCCTATCACCCGTCAACTCAGCATAACTATCCTCCCCTAAGTATATCCTCATTTGTGCAATTCATCAATCATTCAATATTGTAGCATCTATTTTTACATGTTCTAAATAATACTTTGCATATATTAACGGGCAGATGATTTAAAATGCACGCAGGCATGTTATTCGTTTTATTGAATACCCATATATTGTTATAATTTTATTGTTTTCCCTTATGATTTGTTATTTGCATCCCCACATTTTAAAACGATTAAGCACTACGACAATATAGAAGAAACAAACAATACCCTACAATAAAAAAAAACATATCAAAATCCAGAGAATAAATAATAAAATAGACATACATACTCTCAAAAAATATAACGCTCGTTCTAAGACAGGAGTAAATCGGGTCAAAACAGGAATTGGGTTCCAAGGAATATCGCCCATTCTCCTAAATATTATTCTATGAACCATTATTTGGAAACTCGTTACAAAGCGATGACTATGCTCTGCAACGCTAAGTATTTAAAACGCCCGCTTCAAGCAACTTTATAAAAGCGAAATGTGTAGCGCGCATCACTCAAAACTTTTGAGTTATTTTGACGAACATTGAAGGCCTCCAACTTTTCGTTTAGGACACTCTATTCATTTGAGTGCTACTGGTGATAAAATTTTCTCTTTTCGTTTCATCACCATCATCATCCTTAGCCAGATTTCACTCAATGTTGGGTAAAGGCCTCTCTATGTATGTTTAAGAGCAAATAAGAACCGGTCAAAGCGAAGGTAAAGCCTTTCAAAAATAGAAATTATTAAGAATATAATAAAATAATTACGTTTCATCTAAAAAGAAAACCGACTTCAATGAAGAATATGATACAATTTCGTTTACCTGGATCACGTCTTTTTTCCAATTATTTTTATGACAGATGGACGGACAGACAGACAGACAGACGCGTGATCGTACATGGGTCCGTTTCATCCGTTTTTCCATACTTTTGAGGTAATACACCCAAATCGCTTCGACTGTGCCTATAATATTTGTAGAGTTCCCTCGATTTTTCCAGGATTCCATCATCAGATCCTGATCTAATGTAAATGGGACCATATGTGAAGTATAAACCCTTACAAACAAAAAAAAATTTTTCCGAATCGGTCAAGGCGTCTTTGAACAATCGGGGAACAAACATAAAAAAATATAGAAAAGATTCTGACGAATTGAGAACCACATTCTTTATTTGAAAGTCGGTTAAAAATAAAGTAAAAAAGGTAAAAAGTTGTATTCTACTTATTATTGTAGGTATTTTCGTATATTATGAAACAACTAATTAAATTTGAAAAAAAAAATGGTATCAAAGTACCCAATAGGTGACGAATAAACTAAAAACAGGACTTTTGATCGCAGTGAATATGCTATGTAGATAGTACAGAAAGCAAACAAACAGTATAGTAAACAGAAGAGGAAACTTCTACCCTCTGCCTTGGCTTTGTCCAACAGTGGACATTAATGCTGTAATTGCTGTTGATTATGGCGATGATAAATAGGAATCAATCATATCGCATGAAGGGCCCTGTTCATTTTATAACTGCACCCTTCTGTTTCGAAACATTTCTTTGCCAAGCCTACTTGATAGCTGACGCCTAAAGCTGTTCTCGCGTCGAAAATGGAAAAAGTTTGATTGTGGGGAATCTTCTTGTCACTCCATGATTTGGACATTTTTATTTCGGACCCACTCCCATCGAGCTTCGTCATATAATTCAGAAATATCCGGTGGCGTATTTTTGTTTTCCTTCTGTAAATAATGTTTACTTTTAAAAACAACCTTCGCGTTTGCTGAAATATTAATCTTGTGAAGTCAATTTGCCATAGAGACGAATTATAATTTTGGTTTTGATCATCACAGATCGATCTATTTGTTTATTGTTTAAATTAAAAATCCAGACACCAACTTGGTGTAATTTTAGTTAAAATGTCTCATTTTTCACTCAATTCAATTCGGATTCCTTAACAAAAGCCAGATATTAAAGTCGAGTGATTTATCTTACCATCTGAGACCGTAAATACAAAGATGCTGCTGATTTAGCGCTCCGCTGCAATTAAGAACCCCCATTTAGACGAAAATTTATTATTTCGGCTATGAAATAAAAATCTGCAGGAAATTAGCATAATCTAGCGGTGGGGCGGAAAGACGCAGTTGTAAAACGTCTACTAACATTTTCATTTCAAAACCTGAAGGCCCCCGTGTAATCGTGTGAGTCGTAAGGAGCTACTCAGGAATTTTACTTTTTTTTGTACGACGGGGAAGCGCTTGACCTTCATCTCACCTGGTTACAAGTTAAGATAAGGCCGAAAGAGGAGGCGCACTTCGCTCGGAATCCTCAACAAACTGAGGAACTGGCTATCTTACCTCTAAATTGAACACATCAATTTTTAGAATTGTTGTTATGGCGACAGACTGTGATAAGATGATGGTAGCTAGTCAGGCGGACTTAAAAAAAAATCTACCACCAACCAAACCAAGCACAATAATGTACTCCCCATCGAACCTGGGACCTCTGAAACTGACACCGGAAGGCGAACCACTAGACCACAGAGGCGGTTAATGTAGGTAAAGGAACACCAAAGCACTTTTTTTTAAAGGGTCGGCTTAAGTAAGTATGACCCTTTTATTTGGTTCAGCTACAACTTCTTTTCTTAATTAGAAAACTGGAATTCGTTTTTTTATACCCAGTATAATTCTTCACTGCACTGGGGATGCTAAATAACTATGTGAAGCGTCAACCATTTTTAAAAACATTTCATTTCAAAACATCTGTTCTCTCAACCGGAAAGTCAACGCATTCAGCACAGATATGTACCTACATATAATTATCAGTACTGAATGCGCCGAAATTTCTCACCAAAAAATTCAACTGAACCGAAAAAAAAACCGCTGGCCCAGATTTTTTTTGGGGTTGGTATGGTCCTATTTTATCTTACATTACCTTACATAGGTACCTTGAAAAATATTATAGCAGACGGGGACAAAATAAATCAAAAAGATTTTCCATTGACGTCATCGTCATCCGAATTTGTCTAGGAATACAATTCCTAATTTTACTGGCGTCGACCTCATAGGCGCGGACTAATGTGATAGGTTTTGTGGGATTTCATAAAACGTGAATGGTTTTCATTGATTGTAATAAACGTTGGCGCGTTTGTTGCGGATATGTGTGTACCTTTAAACATACACAGAGCAGTGTCCCCAATTAGTGCCGTGTGTCAAAGCCGCGCGCAGATTGCTAGGCCTTTTGTGTCTCCCATTCACCGTTCTTGCTGGATTTGGTTTTCGGGTGACATGACAATTTAGATATGACTCTCTACTGCATTTGTGTGGACGTTTTCTTCTAATTTTACAAACTTTTACAGGCCTCATAGATCAGTTTTTAGTAGCTCTGCCTTCTGAGCAGCTGTAGGCTGTGGGTTTGATTCCCACCCAGGACAAACATTTGTGTGATGAATACAGAGGTGTGTTCTATGCTGTATCATATAATACATATGTATTTACAAAAAAAAATGTGTTCAAGTATTCTATCCGTAATCTAGTTCCCATATTACAAGCTAATGCTTAGTTTGGGCTAAATAGCGCTATGAAATGATTGTCCTGTATTATCTGATTTAATTAGGTAGGTATTTTATTTAATCTACTTCTATAATCGTTGAGTTATGGAAGGATAGGTATATGTTTTACTGATAAAATAATAAATACATGAAGCTAGTAAGTTCTTAGAATAGAAGAATGAAAAATGGGTCTTATCGCTTCTCCGGACATGCTTATAATTCATTCCACGAGAAGGTAGAACGAACTATGGACACATTCACTTTCCAACTATTTAAGTAATTCTGGAGCTATGATATCAAGATCAACAACAGTTTTTATGTAACCCACTGCTGGGCATAAGCCTCCTGCCCCAAACGCCACTCTAACCTGTTATGAGCCCTTTGCATTCAGGTTTTACCCCGTATAGTAGCAATGTCGTCAGTCCACTTAGCTGCTGGTCTGCCACGGTCCCTACTAAATCCTCTGGGCCACTACTCTGTCAATTCCTTACTCCACCTGCCATCACCAAATCTTGCCAGGTGTCCTGCTCACCTGCTCAGCTCCATTTGAATTCAGTTATACGATCACCAGATATTACACCTGATATCACATGGTATCATAGTTATATTAAAACCTGCGGTAACCTACTTCAAAGAGGCAACTTTCTTGCAACTTTCAACGCTTCAGTCAATGTTTCACATGTATCTATAACTCGTGAAGCGGCCGGGACTTTGTTCCTGTAATTTCGTGGGAGCTTCTTAATGCATTAATGTATACACTACGAAAGAAAGCTACTCTGAATATGTTAAAAAGTACCGTTGGTTTGGGCTTTGCGTTGGTTGTCGTGTAGCTTTTCCGTTGTAGATTGACTGACTCACAGCAGGGCAATTTTAAAAAGAACTAAATACCTTAGGTAAATACCAACATAGGCTCAAACTAAAACCTAGCGCAGGCACGCCTAGCGTTGTACGTGGTATTATGCTAAGTCTGGTTCTGGTTATCTGATCCCAAAATTTGCTGTTGGTAATATATGTGCATGTGCCGTATTTACTTTGTGTACCTACTTATTGAATTTTCTATTCATTTATTATTCTTACGTTTACGTTTACGGTATGTTAAATTAAATGACTTCTGTGTAGCGAAGTCAAATAAATGTATTTTATTTGATTTCATTTTTATTTAAAGTTTAACCTAGTGCCCGCATTGGTAGAAACCGGGCTTAATCCTGATCATTATAATTGGAATCGTATCAGATTTGGACGTGACACTCTCAGAAACATCTGCACGATAATAAAACTGTTTTTTCGTCTGTTAATTATATACCTCTTTAGAACGCCACAGGGATTTTCTAACCCCATGGGTAATGATAATCTTATTCCTATTTCATTAATTTCTATTGGGACATTTTGGTTGAAGGGTAACATAGGGACGGACCATATCGTAGCCCAGTAGAAATCATGAGTGACTTTCCTACCGTAATGTTTAGAAAATTTTCTTCTTCTGAGGCCAAATTTGCGAGTGTGGGGGAGGAGTATACTGCACTAACAGCATTAGGGTGTAATGTGCATTGTCCTCATTTTTTAGATTTATCTGACCCCGCAATGAAGCGGAACTGGACCGAGGAATATTGGTCTGACTTTTAATTTTGTTTTTATTATGTCGACAGGTTTTGATTTTGATGTAAGATACAATTATATTATTGTTATTATTTTAGTTAATAAAATTTTACTGTTTTCATTTTTACTGTATTTTTTTTTAATTGGTTTGAAATTATGTAATAAGTACTTTTAATTTTTAAATTTTATTCTCACAATCTTATTTTACTATTTTTTTGCTAGTTAATTTTATTAAATTTATTATGAAATTGTCTTATGTTCTTTTTAATGATTTTAATGTTTAAATAATATTGATAGAGTATTTAATTTTATTGCATGAGGTTTGAACCTATTATTGAGGTGGCACTTGGCCTTTGTGTGTGCTCGTTTAATTATATTAGTGAACACTTTGCTGGTTCAACATATAAATAAATAAATGAATAAGCAAGGCGCTCCTTCACAGGTCCTACAACGTAACTGTTAACAGCAATTCCGTCACCCTAACACTAGAAGGTAGATCCTACTACCCCACAGTCTTACAGCTCATTTGTCATCTAACGTCAATAGATAGGTACCAAGTGGTAAGCAGTTCCCACTGCTAGCGTCCCTTTTCATTATACTAGTTCGGTTTACGTCCCTGAATAAACCATGCGAGGGCACAGTTATTATTAACGAGCTGTTTACCAGAAGGGCTGGGGGAACGCTATGCAAACGATGGGAAGGGTCTACAGCCTTAGTATGTGCTTTCTATATTGAACCAAATAATAATGGTGCATAAGGGAAGTCATTTTTAACAATATCTAAGGGATTTCCACGAACCATACTACAACATATGTCTAGAAAACATTTATGTTGGTATTTTTTTAATCACCGCGCGAGGTTTGACATCTTTATGCCTCAAGTTGACGGGCCCAATGCTGTAAGGCTTTGTTATAGGTAAGTTGCTTAGGTATGGACTGCTTGCGTGTTCCGTCTCCAAGTAGTATAAAATTTTCAGTGAAATTTTCCCTTCTTAAGGTAGGTTTCTTAGGTTAGAGTAGCTTCCCTTCGTAGAGAAGCGTACGAGAGGATTTTGGGAATTACATCGGGGTGACCAGATCGAAAATTTGACTAGTGTCAAACGCCTTGATTTTCGATCTGGTCACAAAATATAATATACTAATATTATATTTTTGTATCGTATTCGATGAATCATCATCTCTCAATCGCATAGCTCACTATGAGCGATCATTCTTGTTCTCGGGGTTTAACCAAACCAACATATGGATAAGTATGCTCTTAGTTAGAATATTTTAGGTGCTATATTAAATTGCTATTAGAATTGGTGTTTATAGATCAAATTTCTATAAATCTCTACACTAGTGAAACGCTCAATACTTCGTTCCCGTCACGCGTTGGCAATCTTAGAATACTTTCGTTGTGAATCCCATCACTATGAGAGAAAGCTAGCTACCCCACTAATATAAAGTCTCCAGGGCCTCTGGTTTAGGCTGTGTGTTGATTGTAAGTCAGTCAGTCTGTTCGGCTACACGATGATTTATATATTTGGATAACATAAGAACCTACAGTCAACGAATGTCAATCTTAAAATTCTTTGCACGTTGTCTGAGAAAGTTCTTTTGTGAAATAACGTCTAGGTTTGTATTTAAAATACTCCAAACACCTCTAACAGCATTGAGGGTTCAGTAAAAAGTGATTTATTCTCCATGTTTTGCGAGAAATATGTTTCGAGCTATAAATCTGAGCAGTTACTTTGAGAACACTCGACATCGTAAATAAATTCTGTCTTTTGATACCTAAAGTATTTTCAATAACAAAGGGTTATTTATCTTAGAAAGAAATAGCGAGTATGCCAAACTATAAACATTTTGTTTATAGTTTGTTTATTACTAGATTATGAGTAAGAAGTAGATACCCACCTAGTATGATATAGTGTCATTATTCGTTTCTATAATATTTTATTACTCGTATATTTGTTATCTACCTAACCAATTCATTTATTGAATGATACTTAATAACCTATTAACCGAAGCCTGAATAAATCATTATAGATAGATATACCTAAGGTTTAGAACAAGTAGGTAGGCAAAGTTGCTCGAAGGCATTTTTTTCCAAGATGCTTGGCCTTTATCTTACCTGATTTTTCAAGTAATGGATAAGCGCGAAGCTAAAAACGCACTTCACCCGGAATCCTCAATAGTCTGAACTAGCTTTCTTACCTATAAATACCGTAACACAATAATTAAGAATTGCTGTAACGGCACAGACCTAAGTAAGATGGTGGTAGCAAGCCAGGCGGACTAAAATAAAGTCATACCACCTACCAAACCATGCTCAATATTATACAATATCTGGGGATCGAACCCAGGACCTCTGGATCTGACACCGATGGTCGAACCACTAGACCACAAAGGCGATTACAATTATAATTAATTAAGCCAAATACAATTATACGTTGTGCAATAAAATCAAAGGTGTGATATGTTTAAAAACCACAGCTGGACACCTGCCCCCTGGATTTGATCTGCAGTGGACGGTTTGGACTTAAATTATGGATTTTCTATTACCGACTTGAACGTTATTATTTGCGCGAAAAATATTTGATAAGAGCGACTCAATTAGATACTATATGAGTGACCGAATTACAAAGAAAGTTTACTAAAACTTGAGGCTTTAGGACTGGATTTTAATTTTCTTATGAGTCCACACTGTAGCAGTAGGTTAGGGCGTGGCGGGGTTGGCCCTTTGGGCCGTGTACATGTATGACATTTGTATTACCTATAGTAAAAATAATTTGTAAGGTAAAGTAGTCAAAATTCGCTGTTTTGGAGCTTTATATTTTTCACTCACAACTATTGCAAACTTAGTATTTTTGCTATACAAATTAATTATAATTGACAACACGTATTTACTATTTGTATTTTCGTCACTCGAATGAACTCTACCCTTCGAAGAAGAAACTACTAAAATGTAAATAAATACAAAAAGGATAAATATGAATTAGGTTTCAAAGTACGGGCCCTTGCATAAAAATAAAAGCAATGCTCAGAAGCAGAAAGATAACATAATAAATCATCGTCATTCAGTCAATTTACTGCAAATCCCAAAATCCCATAAGCCACAGTCATTTTTACGGGTGCCATAGAACGCAGCGAAATGAAGTGCCAGCCTAGGTGTCACTATCATTTATCATTCACCCTATATACTCCTGTGGCCTTACCACGGGATACTGTTGTAACATCGTTGACGTTACTACAGTAGTTTGCTGAAGCATATGATGAAGGCATCAGGGGTGCCGGTAGGCACTAATTCCTGTCTCGAGTCAATTATATACCTACCAACATGGCGGTACTCGAGTTTATAAAAAAAACACGACATTTTATGACACAGTGCCATCTAGTACCAAACTTAGCAAACTCATAAAATGAGAACTAAATTACGGATACTTAAATACTTTATTATGACAAAATTATAACACCCAAACAGAACAAAAAGAACATTCTTGTGCGAGTATTTTAGCTCGAGTCAGTAGCAAGCCGTCTGAACGATACTTTCAAACTATCCGCATTACAGTTTGCAAAAACGCATGGCATACAAAGGCGAAGCGGTTTGTGATTTTACTAAGATACCAACGTATGAATCATTTTTGAGCAATACAAGCTAAATTTACTTATTATATGTTAAATTTAAATTTGTTTTCTATATAATACAACTAGTGAGACGATTAAACACAAAGATATTTATTTAAATTATGTAGGTACAAAATAATATCGAGCAGTCCCACTGTAAAATCAGTAGAAGCTTTGCAACTTTTGTATTTGAATTTCGAGCGTTCAGGATGCCATCAGAAAATATTTTAGCGGGAAAAGAATAAAGCTCTTTCCTTTCCATAAAGTTGTTAAACTTCAGAGACTTGTGATGGACCACCTGCTTTGGTTCTCATAGATATTATGAAGGGTATAAAATTAGTATATATCCGATTGGAAAATCGTGTTGAAGGAAAAATAATCCGGGAAATTGTTGAACTGGATTCTTTGAAGAAAAATGAAAATATCGGATTTTAGCATATAATCACCATGTCTGGCAGGCGGTAGTTCGCAATATAATTGGTAAAAAAATACTTTTTTTTTACGTTAGTACAGTAGTTCACTTGAGAAAATATATAGTTAAACGTGGGCTATCTACAAGTAATTTATTCACTGTGAACATGAAGACTCCAAGACTATTCTGGTGCAGATAAACAAACGTGGCCAACGAGTTCTATTCCTTACCTGCACTAATGATAAAGGTAGAAGTGAATCGATTTGTTCGGCACAATGGAACACCTGAAAGGGACGGGTAACCTACCGTACGCCGTGCCATAGATCAATCAAGAGTAGTAGAGTTGTAAAAGGGCTCGTCCAGGAAAGTACTACCACCATACCTATTTCAGCCGCCAAGCAGCATTGCCGTGTTTCAGTTTAAAGGTTACCGGTGGAATTACGGACACACGGGGCTTAACAACTTTATGCCTCTATCCAGGCAAGAGTTCCACTTAACATCAGGTTGCCTGCTTGTTTTGTCTATGTCGTATAAAAAAAACTACACCAAATAGATACACAGGCTACTGGATACCGCATAGCAAGACCAGTGAATTCGGCATACATAATCAGTTTGATCTCGACAGTGTTTGTTCGTAGCACAAATTAACGTGAATCAGGAAGCACCGCTGGCAATGGAATCTAAAATTCATGCGATATGAGGCCTGGGTTCGCCAATTTGCCAATTCGAATTTAACGAACTAGTTGACCTCCAGTAATTGAAGGTGTATTGTACCCAGACAGCGTAAAAAAAGCGAAATTTATAGATGGCGCTTTTGTAAATTTTCAGTTATACTTACTTGTAAAAAAAGTGTTTTAACATCTTCAAATATTATAATGACACAAAAATTCACAACCCGCAACGGGGCTCGAATCCGCATCTTCAATTGAGCAATGAGAGTCCTGACGCAGTTCCCGAATTTTTGTGCTATACTTTGGCTGTTAATTATTGAATCATTATATATTTGTAAATGTTGTAAACAAGTGCAATCACTTGAAATACAATAATAATATGAATAAATGTATTTACATTTTTATATTGACCATTATATAATTTGTAGTCCAAGTCCAAGTTGGACCATTAGGTCCTCAGTTGACCAGAAAGTAGGCTACATCATTAATAAGTTTCCGTACTTGAGTATTTTCTACCGAACTATAATTTCTAACTACAAGAAGCCACTTGCTTGTTCCTGTATAAAAAAAACCATGCAGTGTTCGAAATTCGAACGGGAACAAAAAGAGATAAAAAAACTTTTTGAACTTCTCTTTATAAACTTTAACTAAGCAAAAATGCCAAAATCTCACTCATCCATGAGCTGGTTTGAAGTATTTTCTAAGCATATGAATATGTAGCAGGTTGCTGTCTGCTATCGCCTTCATGTCTCGTGGTTCTGGGCTTTTCATGGTTGCTGTTCATGCTGCGGCGCTAATCGAGTGGGGTATAACAAAGTGTCTACAAGATCAAGATTATTACTACTATCTGTGCCTACTCTGCCACCGATGAATCGATATGCAAGTCAAATTTCAATGATAAAGAACAATACTCGTTGGGCACCCGCGACTCTCAGTGAAGACTTAATAGTATACAAGCAAACTCTTGCATTAGTATTGTTTCCATATTAACGATAGAAAAGCTGGTAACACGGGCAATAAACTAAAGAAACTAAAGGAATGACAAGGAGTAGATACTACATTGATTCAAAGAAAATTATGGTGGTGGAAGGCAGTGGCTCTGCCTTCTGTTCTTTAGGTTGTGGGTTTGATGCCCGCCCAGGATAAACTTTTATGTGATGTAATGAAAAGGGATTCACGTACGACTCATAATCACTTTTGTCCGAAAATCACTTTCCCGCACAGATATCTTGTAATCATCACTTGCCATAATGCTAGATTCAATACATTTTGATTATTATAATACTCTTTTTCCCGAATGATATTCAGCTATAATATAGCAATACATAATATTCACATCTCCAAATTTCAATGTTCCTTATTCTCTTCTTAAACTCATATACCTTATTGATGACATAACATAATACATAGTATTCCGAAGATAAAAATTATAAAAAACGAAATACTAATATGTAACCTATTTGGTTGTATTACTAATTACAAGTATACTTAGGTGACAGATCTACATTTTCATAGTGTTTATTTGCGAGCTCATAAGGACTGTTTGATAGACTAACAATTGATTTCGTTCAAAATGAATGACGGAACCGACACGGTGGGTCCGGAGCTAGAAACTCACATAGAAGGTTCTGAGTGGAGCAAGCTCGTGAAACAAAGCGCAGCGAAGGGGGAGGTGGCGAGCGAAGCGAGCCGCTGACCTCCGTAGCGAACAAATGACAGAACCGACACGGCCAACCCCGACTCTAACTGGTCTTGTGCGTGACATTGGGGTGTGTATATAAAAAAGGCGGAGCCAGAAGCTCGCAAAGAAGGTTCTAAAAGGAGCGAGCCCGCGAAACCTAGCGAGGCGAAGGGGAGAGGTGGCGAGCGAAGCGAGCCGCTGACCTCTGTAGCATAGCGTAGGTTGAGTGGGTGAAGTGATTCTCAGGGGCGACGAGCGAGCTTTCTGGCGGGAGCTCGTCCCAGTAAACATTGCATGCTGCTTGCATTGATTGCATTTTAGAATAAATTATTTTTATACAACATGACTGTTATGATAAACCAAACTATGGATAAAGTGTTTATCACTTTTTAATATTCGGGATTATGTCAATTATGATAAAACAATTTCGGAATTTTGATTATTATAGAATTTGCAATACGTACAAGTGATGTTAGGTAAAATGATATTCGAGAAAATAGGTTTTGGAATTTTGATTATTATGGCAAAGGTTGGATCCGAATTTAGCAATTCGGATCATCAATTTTATGAGAGATAAGGGAGAACCAATGAAAATATGTTTGTTTTATTTCGCTGTTATATTGAAGGTATTTACACAAAATTAACATATTTCAAAAATGGAAATACTATATTTATATTTATTATACACCGTGGAATATCCAGTAAAAACCGGACAATCGCAACCAGGAATTTTAAATGTGTAGTCATGTGTCTATTGCACTAACATCAACAAGCGCTCAGCCTAACCGTTTAGGCCCAGTTGGGATAAACAACGCAGGCTGACTGGCGGGGGCATAGAATATTCATGTCTGGTTATTCGGTTTGACTACGTCTTGCTGAACCTCGAATGTAACCACCGTAATGGGAGTGTCGGATGAGATATTTGATATTTTGATTTGTCGAAAGTCGACAGAATTTGGTATTTGGTTGTGGACTACACCACTTGGTGTTGCATGCAACTCTTGCTAACTTAGCAACAAAGCTTTACTGCGTAGGTCATATTTACAAAGGATATGGCCTACACTGTACTGCATTTTGCCCAATTTTACCGGTAAACATACCCTTTAAACCGAAACGCAATCATACTGTTTGGCAGCCAAAATAGTCTTTGTAGTAATAGGTACTTCCCCGGACGAGCCTATTCACAAGGAACTGTACCACTCCCAATTTGCTTATCCCTAAAGTCAGTAAGGAGCCGCGGTGTCCTCAGAGCTTATAAAAAAATCGTGGCTTTTGATTGAGATGACGCAATGGCTGGTTCTTATATAGACCAGCGAATCATTATTGCTATTCAGCGTGGCAATGCAGCCTATGTCATAGGCTTGCTTCCGTCTGGTATACTCTGGATCAACTGAGTTTCCTATATTCCTAATATTGTCACAGGTAAGAGCTAAGTTACGACTTTGTCGCGAGCACAATCACGATTCAAGGCGATAGACACCTCGAAATATATTTACTAAATTATGGAGCAAGTATCACCAATTCAGGATAAATTGCATTGACTGAAATCTTCTTCATTGTAATAAAGTGTACTAGGAAAATCCTATCGTTCAATTCAATTTGTAAATAAAATACAACTTCATTCTTGTAAAATAGCAACAGTTCTCAATTACAACTTATATAACCTTTTCAAAGAGATTTCCAGCTCAAAAAGTGTGGAAAATTGTATAGTTTATTCACAAAGGCGAAACAAACCAGCTAACGTAGATTTTCACGCTGTTCCTTGCCCTTTGAGGATTTTCCTCTTTGAAGCGAATGGAAAACAGGTTTTTCCGAAAGTGATTCAGTTGCAGGTGCTTTTTAGTGAGGTATTGGTTTAGGCGGGTTTTCACCGACAAAAGTAGAAGACTGTTTGTAGGTTAGTACCATTTGTTTGTATATAATCATTGCTTTATTAATTAATGTATTATTTATTTATATTATGTAGACAAAATAAGGTAAAAATTAAATACCGTAAAAAAGTTCTTGTAATAAAATCTTATTTCTAGTGACACATTGCTTTCAGATTTATATTATTATTTATTTAAAATTGAACACAATATTTACTAAAAAATAGAACAAATTAAGGTAATGCAATAATTTAAACATTGTTCTTGAAATGGAATATTATTTCTAGCATGTTGCATTAATAACTAAAACTAGACACTAACTACCTAATTTGTTCTTGCAATAAAATCTTTTGGGAGAAAAACTGTTTGCTGCTTGCACTCCCGCGTGGCATACAAGCTTCTATCGTGGTTTCTATATTTATAGAATTAAAAAACTACCGTGAAACATTTTTTTACAGTCTCGTAAATATAGCTTTGTGTGTAGATTTTTTAAGATCTCTACTTGATTTATATTTTATATTGTCATGTATAAAAACATCATATGAAAGAGTTTTATTTTATATTCTATGCTTCATTCCAATATATTGCCGTCCTGTTAACACTGCTAATGCTTTTAATTGTGTAGGTCACTTCTGCATCTACATACAGTCTTGTAGCTACAAGACTGTATGTAGATGTAGAAATGAGCGCCAGATATGTTGCTACAAGTAGAGAAAGAGCAGGGAACGTGTTAAATCATTGCAATATCTTTTCGTTCTATTATTCAAATCATACCCTATCATAATCTTATCTAGCCGGGTTTCACACCCACTATAATAATTCTCTATTACGTCCAATAATCCGTTATGGGTCCTTTATATCGCGGCTTATCCTGTCGGCCGGCAGGTGGGGCCAGTATTTTATGAGATCCCACTTGCGGGGTTGACTAGTGTGGCTTTTGGTGATGAATTGAGCTCACAGTCTGGTGTCCGCTCTAAAGTACCTTATTATTAACAGTTATTATTTACACGGTCAGCTTTTGAATTACAACAAACGATTAAGGAGGTTTTAATCGGCTTCAAGATGTATTTTGTTACCAAAGTGAATTTAAAGGGTTTTCTGGTGGAAAATAATTCCTAACATCATACTGACGTGTTCTGCTCGATAAGTTCAAATTGTGAGCTGTCAAAATAACTTTTAGCTGATATTCGGTCAACATGTCTTGCTATATATTATTTATATTAAAGTACAAGAATTTAAGTATTTGCCTTTTTTAATATGGATTCAATATTCCACTAATAATAAAAATAGGAAAGTTTTTTGATGTTCCCACAGATCTGGACCAGGAATAATATAAATTCGTTTTATCCGGGTACTACGCGGAAGAAGCCGCGTGCAGAAACTAGTATTTTTATAAAGGTAGCATTTTCCTTTTCGCTTCGCACTCATTTTACTTGTGACGTCAGTTTAAAAAGAAATCCTTATTTCTGTTCCTTGAACTAAGCATTCTCTACTGATCTTATGGGATCGTATGGAACACATCAATTGAAATTGAACTTAAACTAAAATTGATCCTTGAATAAAATTGTTACATTACCTTTCGGTCAAGCATTTAGTAAATCAAGTAAATGTCTCATACAAATTTATCTTGTATGAGACATTGACATTTAGTTCATACTTAGCCAATGCTTAGACTTTATCTTATCAACTAAGCTACACAACGAAATGAATCGTATCTTAAAATATACACATAAAAAGCTATTTATTAGCTGCAGCTCTCTCTTCAGCCTCTTTTGCTAATTCTTCGAGCCTTTGCATGACTTTCTGACGCTTCTTCTCCTGAGGAGTTTTGGACCACCACGTATCTGCTGCAGCATCCTACAAATTCAAGTAAACAAAGCTTTCATTTGACAAAAACTATATAAAATCTCTAGAAAGAGATTAGCGGCTTTCTACAATGTTTTTAGGGATAAGCATAAAAACAGTAAGAAGTACATAATGACAGACATACAGACAAATGTATGTTAGTCTATAATATTTGCTCAAGATCGATTTTGGTACTTATCTACAAAGCAAAATTATATATTTAAATTTGTTATATATTTTCTTTAAACTACAAAGAGAGCGCTTGGTCTTCATTTGTTGTTAAAAAAAGGCATGTTTCCATAAATTCGGGTGGTCTACCCTGGCAACGGAATCGCTGGCTGAATGATCACAACACTGGTGGTAAGACCTTTAAAAGCCCACCCTGCTACCGAAGTCCGTCACCAAGCGGTTTACCACGTTTCTTCAGTGCGCAGGAAATCCAGTGCCTGCTGGGAAAGATCGCTGCATTGTTGCTTAACCCCTTTTTTCAATGAAAAGCTAGAAATCTACGTAGAATCTGAAAAATCTTACATGTTCAGCAAACACTGGCTCTCTTGAACTCAACTGCACTGCTACCTCGTGCGCTGTTAGTGCTCGGATTTTTAGCTGAAGTCTTCGTTTTGTGGTCAATACCGCTTCTAAAGCAGCTAAAAGTGTTCCTAGAAAATTATATAATTTGGTTTACTCCGAAACACTATTGCTAAATTTATGCTGTCCGTCTGTCTGTCTAAACTTTCTTCCAAGGGTAGTCTTTGATTTGTAATAGGTAACGCTTTCAAATTTTAAGAAAATATATCATGATGTTAATTTACTAAATTAAATAATTTGAGCTAACCCATGTTTTCCAGCTGCTAGGCAAAGGTATCGTATATATCTGTCTTTCAAATCAAATCAAATCAAAAAACATTTCATTATTTATTCTTTTCATTCTTTATTCCTTCCGCACATTGCGGTTTATTGCGGATATAAACCGAATAATAAACCTTAAAAATTGCTCTAATACACATAAATCCATAAAAAAAAATCATCAGTGGAAATAAATCTGACTTAGATAGGTACTACGTACCTATCCCACTGATCCCCTGATCACACTAATAAGGCCATACAAATAAAATTTTAATCTAAAAAACTTAGTCTAAAAGTATTATAATTTTCAATTGCTTACCAATAGTATATGAATCAGACACTCTGGCTAGGCAGGACACTTCAAGCCTAGGAGACAACGCATGTGATCTATGCAGCATCGTTTGCCACATCAACGAGATGCTCCCGTAGTCAGGAGTAGGAATATGCACCAGTTTCTGATAGCATTGGAAGAGGAGCTTTTGTTCTGCATCCCAGGGAGAGCGAGAAGTGCCGATGAATATCACTCGTTCTTCATTAGAAATGCCTGAGTAATCAGAAGAAAGAATATGCTTTAAAGACATCAAAACTCTTAAATCTCAATATATTAAGGTAAACATTGGAAGAGGAGCTTATGTTCTGAATCTCGGGGAGCGGAAAGTGCCGACAAATATCACTCGTTGTTTAACAGAAATGAAGGACGAGTTGCGCTTGAAAGACGTCAAAACTCTTCATTTTGAATATGATAGGTATAGAAGGTATGTTTTTCTGTCCTATATGGCTCTTTAGCGACCACATAATATGCAGTACCTCTCGAGACCGGCGGCGCGGAAACCTTTTACTCATCGCACAATTAGGTGATTGAAGTGTGCAATGTCCTAGATAAACTGAAAACAAACATCATA
This sequence comes from Venusia cambrica, assembly GCA_951394065.1. NCBI lineage: Eukaryota > Metazoa > Arthropoda > Insecta > Lepidoptera > Geometridae > Venusia > Venusia cambrica. The sequence continues at coordinate 11,589,599 of OX596042.1, forward strand.
AAGATGTGATCCACCCGGAATTTGGACCCAGGCCTTCCAGATCGAGAGCTACACGTCCTAGCTACCACTAGACCATGGAAGTATCGCTATCTGCTTATAGATGTTAGCTCTTAGCTCTACAAGCATATTTTCTCCACATACAAAGTTACTATATATAAGAAATATTAAAAAGGTAAATATTGCAGTTTGTTGTGCGTAGATCCCTTTTAAATTCGTCACTGACGCCGATTTTCGGCTTTCCTAATCCAATATTTGCAAGCCACTGTACGAAAGTTTAAGCTTAAAAGCAACAATCGAGAAGCTTATTATAACATTGTTATTTTTTTTGTAAATGATGGGTTAGCTCTTGACCACCTAGGCTTGGCAAGCTCCAGAGCACGGACGAGGTTAATAATGGAGCGAGTTTTTCCATGAGGCATTATTATGATAGAATAATATTTGTACATACCTTTGATAATTTTAACTAAATCCTTCTTCAGCCTTTTTGGGTCAGTTTTATCAGTCTTAGGGATTTTCTTAACGAAAGGCTTTTCAGCTTCATCCATCCATATCACCGAAGGCTGAAGAAGTCTTGAGACCTTCATCACCAAGTGAAGCAACATGATCAAGCCCGTTTTTCCAGGATATTTGCCAACTATGTTAGCAGGCGTTAGGTCAAAGAGCATAGCTCCAAGTTCTGTGCAAACTGCGTGGACAAGCATCTTTTTCCCGCTGCCAGCTGAACCTAAAATGATGTCACTTTTACATTACAGACAATTAATGTTAAAGGCAAAGTAATGTCACAACTCTCAAAATTAGCAAGCTAAAATAACAATGAGCAGCCACATAGGCCGCAGAAAAGATAACCGCTAAGGTTCTCGCATGAAGACCATGTGTAACGCGAAACGGAGAATGGGAAGATCTCGATGGACCGTCAACATTGTGGCAGTCGTTAACAGGCGATGAATGACTCAGAATGTTTTTTTGTGGCGTCGACTGAAGGATTCCTATGTTCATCAGTGGACGTATGAAGGCTAAAATTAAATTATAATTATGATGTTATTTTTTGTAAACACATTTTAAACAAAATGTATTATATTTAATAATACAATATCTACCTGAAATAAGCACTGATCTTATTAATGGTGCACTGGTTCTAACAGTTTCAGAACCTAACGGAAGAATGCAATACTCCTTTATCAGTTGTCGAATGTCCCCTAAGCAGGGTGATGCCTCTAAACCCTCGCTCCTCCAAGCCGAACCAACATAGCATTTTTCCCCTATGAAGTCTTTTATTTTGACCAGTGGGTACGGCTTGATAATGCCATTTGAAACAAGTTCTTCAAATAAGGATTCAGTTGTTCTATCTGGAGTAAGATCTTTTTCCTTCTTCTTTTTGTCCTTCTTACGACGTGCCTGTTAAAATTACGGTTTACGGTTTAAGACAAATTAATTAATATTTTAATAACTAATTCTCATTAAAATTACAAAAAATCGCTTATAGAGAACATAAGAACTAGGGTTAATATTATTTTTAGTAGGTTCCTAAGTAAATATGCTTAGTATGTGCTATTGTAAACATAAATATAAATATGGGCAAGGAATTAAATTTTAAAGCTTATGATTTGAAAGTATATAATATATGTAATCTTTTTGAAACCTATTTATTTTATAAAAAAATTGCCAGACAGGTTATAAACTATAGTTTAGGTAGGTGGCCTAGTTAGGTATTCACCAAGACTGTAAACTTATACCAGTAATTTTTATACCTAACTAACAGTAGTTGTCAGGTTTGTGTCAGTTACCCTAGCATAGATATTAGGTAGCTAGGTATAAAGTAGGTAGGTACTGTCCTATACGTACCAAAATTATTTATAAAAATTATCATACACGTTGATTTAAAGACAAATAAATACCTCTTTTAATATACTTTTAATATACAATAACATTTATATTTACTCTTCTTGATAGCAATATAGGTATTCGTTTAATAGATAGGCAATATAAATATATAGGTATTCGTTTAATTGATATGTGCATTTAAATTAACTACCTATTTACAGGGAAATCAGTTACCCATGGACAGACCATTACAAATGCTCTATTAGGTAAATCAACTGATCCAGACCAGTACTTTTAGTAATTCAACTACGACAAATGTAAATTCTCTAATTTTCTTACCTTTTTTTGTGGTTTCTTGGCTTTTTTTCCTTTTATGGCTTTATCTTTATCATATGCGGCCTGTAGTAATTCTAACTCACCCCTCATAACTTCATCTATGACGTTTCTGATCTCATGTTCTAACTTTGCCATCTTGTCTCTTTCTATCATGTCCCTGTAGTATCTTTCATGTGGATTGTCTTGATCGTCTTTGTACTTCCAAATATCTTCAAACCTGTTAAAACAGTATTTTTTTTAGTAAAGGAATATATTGTATTATTTGTTTTTTTTGTGTACCTACAGGGTGTTCAGTTTTGAATAAACACTTCAATAAATATACATTTATTCAATAAATTAAACTAACTAAGTACAAAGGAATCAGTCAGATTACCTAAGGACCGTTACAAACGGCCTATAGGTAACTCAACTGTTCCAGACCAGTACCAGACGGAAGCGTGCCCAAGACACTGGCTGCATTGCCACGCTGAATAGCTATGCTAATTCGCTGGCCTAAATAAGAGCCAGCCCTTGGGTCACGTGTCGCCTCAATCAAAAGCCCCGCAATATTTTTGAAAACCCGGAGGGCACCGGCTCCCCACGGACCCAAGGTCTCCACCCCAAAAGGCTCAAATAGGTAAGCTCTGTCGAGACCACTATATTTGCGCCTTTTGTGATCCTCGGCCGAATCAGCCGCCGCACCAGCCCTAACTGATGTCCCAGGCAGATGAGATGGCGCTAGGGTGTCGACGCAGGTAGCGTCCCACACCAAAGGCCTACCCATTTCCCAAGGGACAAGAGTCATACCGTCGGGCCGCTTACCATCATCACGTAACAGACCATTCGGTTCAAGAACGGCTGGCACATTGACACTGGTAAACGCTCGACGGATAATGTCATTAAGACTAGCGTGGCGCGAAATCCTGCCCGCAGACCTTGCGCACGAAAGTCCGTGAAAACCAAATTGATCTACGGCCGCACCGCACCGGCACTGGTGAGAGGCGCAGCATCTTGCACCCAACCGAAGACAAGTGGCAATACGGAAAGTTACAGGATCCATAAGTGTACCGGTATTGTAGGATGGATGTGCTTGCAGCCAAAGACCTGATTCCCATTTTGAAACTGCTAAGAGACGAGCACGATCTGTGGAGGTTGAGCACGTATGTAATAGATAATTCCGTGTCAACTCGCACAGAGGCCCGTCCCACTGCCGTTGTGCCGAAAGGTGTTTTGGGGGATCGGTATTAGGGCAAGCACTATGCCAAGCATTTCGAGCCTCGTCAAGATAAGAAATTTGGAGTATATTGCCTGGAACAGCCGAAATTGATGGTGTTAGAATTTTCTCAACCAAAGAATTTATTTATTTATTTATTTATTTATTTATTTACCACATCAATACATCTATCCTTACAGGCTAATAACCTAATACAATAGAGTAGTCATCAAATTAGTAATCCACATGTCAAAAATAATAATAATAATTAATCACAATACAAAACAAACAAAAACAAAGTTAGTCAATAATAAATCATAGTCAAAATCACATATCTAATAATAACAAATTCATAATCAAAATCAAATACAGTATCACAGTAATTATTTATCGTAACATAAATAATACGTTGTAGCCCCTACGAACTCGCTCTGGGAACAGTGGAATACGTCGATAATCTCCGCCACTCGATTCAGTGTTTGTATGGTGCGTGTTAGTGGCGCTCTGTTAAGCAGGTTCGTCCTTCCTCGAGGCATTACAAACAGAGGCGGCTGCCTTCTCCGCCCTACGTACTCGTCTGGCACGCCCAGCCTCATCATCTCTAAGATGGTCGGGTTAGTTACGATCCCCCGGAACACCTTAACTACATACACTGTAAGCGCCACATCCCTCCTAATTTCCAGCTTGTTGTATCCAACCATACCCAAAACGAATAAGGTTGGATACATCAAGGGATAAAAAGGATATACGCCGTATGTTTTCCAATAAAGATATCGCGTAAACTTGTTCTGTATGCGCTCCAACATGAGGCTATATTTAGCTTCATGCGGAGCCCACACAGACGCTGCGCTTTCCATCTGGCTTCTGACCAGGGCATTATACATTGCCGTCAGAGCCCTTAAATTTGTGAAACCGTTTGCTCGGCGTAAAATGAATCCTAAAATTCTGTACGCCTTTTTACAAACGGTAACAACATGGACTCTGAACCTCAACTCTGTGTCCAGACGAACACCAAGATCTCTCACCGATTCCACCCTCTTCAACTGCGCTTCCTCTATCTGGTAGTTGTAGTGGAGTGGGGCTGTTGCTCTACTGAATGTTATAATGGAACATTTGTTCACATTAAACTGCAACTTATTTTTCCGGCCCCACTCCACTACCCTATCCACGTCTTGTTGGAGACGGACGCAATCTCCCTCCTCCTTTATTGGCAAGATCAGCTTGAGGTCGTCTGCGAACAGAAGACATTTGGCTGCCGTTACAACTTCGGGTAGATCGTTAATCATAACGATAAATTCCAGCGGCCCTAAGTTGCTGCCCTGACTGACACCTGTTCTCGTGAGGTACGGTTCGGATTTGTGTCCCGCGTACTCCACATACTGCCGCCTGTCCTTCATGTAACTATTGAAAAACTGCAGCAGCTTAGGGGTGCAACCAATCGTCGCCAGCTTTGTCATTAAAATGTCATTATCGACCAGGTCAAAAGCTTTTTTAAAATCAAAGTAGGCGACGTCGACTTGGACCCCTGCGTCCACGTTCGGGAGAATGTACGACATCGAGTTGAGGAGGTTGCTGGTTGTGCTGCGGCCTGGTCTGAAGCCATGCTGTGCATCCGAGAGATGAGGTGAAATTTGCTGCTGCATGCTGCGTTGCACCGCCGACTCGAACACTTTTGCTGGGGTTGAAAGGATTGCAACGGGTCTGAATCCACTTACCTCCGAGCCACCGTCACCTTTGGGTATGGGGATCACCCGGGTAACCTTCCAGCGTTCCGGGAAATATGAGCTTTCCAAACATAGGTTAAATATATGGCCGAGTGGCTCCGCTAGAACCCTACGACAGTCCCTCATTATAAACACGGGTATCCCGTCTGGGCCTGCAGACTGTTTTGGCTTAAGTCGTGAGAGTGCCGCCCATACCTCTGCTTGTGTCAGCCGCTGCACGTGAACGCGCGAGCTCCCGGCGCTGCTTAACTCCTGGGCTTTATGCACGTTAAGCGCCGCCGTATCGGTGCCGTATACCGAAAGAAAAAACTTAGCGAATTCCTCGGCACATTCTGCTTCCGGGAGTGTACTACCATCCTTAGTAATTTTCTTTCGGTCCACTGCACCCCGTTTCTCTCTAACATAGTTCCAGAACGCTTTCGGGTCCTCCACTAGTCGGCTCTGCATTCGCTCCTGATGCTGTAGATACTTCGTGTGTATCATATCCTTGACCATGGTTCTTGAATCTGAGAAGGCCTGGTAGTTCTCCTTGGACCCCCTCGTCTTGTACAACTTATGCAGCCTGGCCTTGTGCTCTATTTCTCGAATGATCTCTACGGTGTACCACCTTGGGTAACTATATCTTGAATTTACCTTACCTGTACGTTTTTTAGGTACGCATTTGTCGAAGATCTCATTCAGGATATCATAAAAGCAATCTAAAGCGTCTTCTGGCTCTTGGACCCTATATAGAGCGCACCAATTAGCTGCTGCTATTGACGAATACAAAGCGTGGTAATCCGCTTTACCAAAGTTCCAGCTCGGTATAGTGTTCGGAGGTTGGGGCGCTGGGCCGGGTTCGGTGCGCGCGCAGCGCTGCACCGTCACCTCGAGCGGTGGATGCTGCTGGTCCACCGGCACCAGTGCATCGTCGGCCATGCACACGTGCACTTTATCCATCTCTGAAGAGACCAGCACCAAATCAAGTAACCTATCGTTGCAATTTCTCACCTCGTTCTTCTGAGCGAATCCGCAAAAGGCTCCAAAATATTCAAAATAGTTAAGAACGTTATTATTACAAGAATATAAATTAAAATCCCCTATAACCATACATGACTTATAGTTAGGACACCATTTCTCTAAAATTCTGAACAAAATTAAATAATCATTTTCTGTACTATTCGGGGGAATATACACAACACAACAAAAAAATAAAAACTTCTCTTTTAAAAACACCGTGGCGCCAACTAATTCGAACGCGCAGTCGTCAACATTCACGCCATCCGGGACCTTTGCTCGTCGTAACTGAAGGCGGTGCGACGACGCCAAGAACACTCCCCCCTGCTTGCGTCCGTCCACCCGGTCACATCTCAAGATCTGGTATCCCTGAGGTACTATCTCGGCATCGTGAATGGACTCTACACAACCCGTCTCCGTGATTGCAAATAGATCTGCACCTGAAGATTCGATGTTGTTACAAATCATATCCAACTTTGTTCGTAACCCTCTCGCATTCTGGTAGTATACCTCTATTGATCTATTTTTCTTCGATTGGCCTATTTGCCTGTCTCCGAAACCAAAACCATTCGCCAAACTCCGAATTCACGGGCCAGACTTCTGGCTGGTAAAGTTTTTCGTACTCTCTTTGCGGCACCGTGATAATAAAAGAGGCATAATCCCGCTCAGTCTTATGCCTGATCTTGTCAACTTTTATCGTGGCTTCCGTGCCACATACTCGCTTTACGTGCTCCGTCATACTTTCCACTGTCGTTCCAATCGCCAGCTTCCATACGTGAAGATATCTCTTTATTTCCATTGCTTGGATTTCCATATTACTATTAGAGTTCCGGCCTTTCTTCACCATCTTAGGTTGTACGCTCTCTCTGCCTCTAATGCCACTTACAATACTAGTAGTACTAGCTGCTTTCGTGTCCCTCGACGGCTCGTGGTTGATTCCATTGGTGGTCACCTTCGAGTTGTCCATGGTCCTATTCGCGAATTCATTTTCACTGGATTTTTTCTTGCGAACCGTGATCCAATCTTCCTCTTCGGGTACCGATGCCTTCGGTAGAGGCAGTGGTGTGAGCACAGAAGCTGATCTGCTAGTAGAGGCGTGCGCCTTTCTACAATGGGTCTGCCTAGGCGATCCGGCTCGCATATTTTGGCGTTCTGATGTAAAGTCTCTTCTTATTTGCTTACTCTTTTCAACAGATTTATTTATTTGGGGCTCTGACTGAATCCCCCCCTCTTGTAAATCTGATGCAGGAGAAGCTTTGTTAGCTGGCTTCGAAGGCCGAGGCTTAGTTGAGACTGGTGAGACTGGTGATTCTCTACATTTACAAAAACTCAATTTATTTTCCAAGGTACTTAATCTCTCGTTCAGCCTGTCAAACTGATCCAACATAGTTACGATAATTGTTTTATCCATTGATGTCCTTAATTGCTCTTCTATTGTTTTACTCACAGTAGTCTTCAGGCGTTCATACAGTGCATCAGTGCTCCTCTGTAGTTCCACTTCCATAATAGTACGGACGCGGACGTCTGCCTCTAAATCGCCGGACTTCGACTGCGTTATGAGATGAGAGAAAGGTGTTTGTTGTCTTTTATTTTGTAGATTCTTCGTACGTGCGGTTACATTGCCATATTCCTCATCTACAGTGTTATAATTCAGTATTGACGAAATATGACAACTGCCGCGCACTGGTGTATTACTATTTCCACTCTTAGGAATTTTGCTGTGACATTCCACACAAACCCAGGAGCTACGATACTCTGTTGTAAGTATTTCGAAGTCGCTCTGATTTATGTTTGCACATAAAAGGTCGTATGTGTGTTTGCACGTAGAGCAAACCAAGTAACTCTTGTCCGTTATTTGGCCTCGGCATCCGGAACACACTATGCTGGAATCCGTAGTCGAAGTCATTGTTTACTATTCCGCAAAACGCAGTGAAACAAGCCGCGCCACAGCTTCAATAGTAGTACTGCAGCAAGTTGCGTTTGGCTAAGTACCTCGGCCGGCCGGCCGCTTAGCGATGATTCACCCGCACTAACAATACAAGCGGGCAGTGAGTGGTCAGTTACACCAACTTTTTTGAAATGATTTCGCTATTTATTACTGAACCACCAGTCCGATTTCACTTTTACAAACGTCACTGGATCAGGTATTGCCCTGGCTACACAGTAATCTAAGTCACAACCGAGTCACTTTGAATTTAACCACTTTTGCAATTTAAAAACCGCTGAGCGAACGAACGTAGCTGTTACTTTACTGACGACCGCTGACTCATGTGAACTATAGAATGTGTACTATAGACGGAAGACAAGAACGCTGGCAAAGCAACACTAGAAATTTTGCGTATACCTAAGCCGCCCAATCGAATAGGCAATGAGGCCTGCGACCATGCTCTGTCATCCAACTCAATATTCAAAACCGTGGAAAGGGTGTTCTTTATTATGTTGTCTAAGCCTTCCACCAGCTCACTGTGTTTCCACAGTTGACAACATCGTAAAGCATAAGTAAATTTTGGGACAAAAAGGCAAAATTTTATAATGGTGAAAGCCATATGTGAGTTAATTTTTGAAAGTCTGTCCGAAACCTTCATAAAATTTTGAATTTTGTCGTCGACGAAACCCGGAAAAGATTCATCAAGAATTGGTGAACCTAGTAGGTGGAGTGAACTCTTATCTACAACAGTAATATTGGAAGCCAAAGTCTCAAACTTTTGAATAATTGAATTTCTATCCAAACATGTATCTGAAATGTATATTTCACATTTCGAAAAATTTAGTTCTAAGCCAATCTGCCGAAATTCATCTATAATAATTTTTAGATCGCCAAATACTGAGTCCACATCGCCACCCAGGGTTCCGTCATCGAGATACCAAACATTCAATTTAGATTTCAGGCGTTGAATAATTGGGTGAATGGCAAGGCTAAAAATGGCCGGGCCTAGAGGGTCACCTTGCTGACAGCCAACTGCAGACGAAATAGTTTGGTTCTTGTAAATTAATTTAGATGGCGAACCATAACATTGAAAAAGAAAAGGATAAATTTCAATTCAATAAACTTCAATAAAGAATTTAAATTCTTTATTGAAGTGTTATTGAATTCTTTATTGCACAGAGTCAAATATCCTGTATTTCAAATATGGTTCTTACTTACTCTTCATTGGAGTTCACCATTTCTTCCAAAAACGCTGATTTGCTGCACTTGTATATTGTAAAGTCTTCCTCTTCATCTTTACTTTTACCATTTTCTTCCTGATCTTTGCTACTCTTTTTGTCTTTACTATCTTTACTTCGCTTTGAATCTTTTGATGACACTGGTGATTTACTTAGTACGCTTCCGTCGGCTCCTGAACCTTAAGAAACAGTGTTATAAGTTCTAAGTATCAGCACTATGGACAAGTACTCAACTATGAGTTCCGTTACTTACCTTGTCTACTGTACATAGCCCTACTCCCACCACTTTCTTCGGAAGGAATCTCAGGCATTCTTCCAGTCCTATCATAATACTCTCTTATCCATCTTCTCAGTTCATCTCCAATTTGCTCACTGACCTTAACACCATTTTGAGCCTTGAGTTGTTCTTCCAATGTGACTAATGCAACTTGGAATTCGTCTTCTCGTTCCTTTTGCAGCCTCCGCCGGTAATCTTTTACCTAAAATTGAAACAAAAAACATGCCACATTTTGTGTCTTTTTATAGAGAAATTCAATGGTACCTACTTACGTCTTCGGATTTATATATTGCTTCAGACTCCTTGAACGGTGGAAGTACCATACCAATAAGTAGTTGTTCTTCTCGTTTCCTCTTTTTGGTGGCTCGTCTAGCAATGAATCCTCTCCATACTTTTTGAATAGCAGTTGCTGCTGCCGGTGACATTTCACCTTTCTGGTCTCGGCCTTTCTCTTTCAGAAGACGGATTTCTTTCATGAATTGTCCCCTGCAAATAATTATGGCTTATATGTAATTTTATTCATTGGAATGTCTATAATCGATACGATTTAGGATATTCAATAAAAAAAACTACATATTTTAACCTTAAACAAAATAAGCTTGGCTTGGCTTAGCAGCTACACAAATTCTAATTGTTTTTTTACGTAACAGAAGACATTGGGTATCACATTAATAATAAGATAAGTCATCTTCATCTTCATGTCCTCTTTTTACTCTAGGCAGGTTCGGCACAATATGTTCTTCTCTTCGATTAACTTCTATTCTCATTCTCACTCCTTTCACACGAAATGAATTCCTTCAGGCAATGCATCCATCTCTTTTTCGGCCTTCCTCTACCTACTTCTATAGCCTTCCACATTCATGCTCAACATTTTCCTTGCAAGGTGACGTTCCTCCCCCCGACTTTCGTGTCCATACCATGCTAGCCTGTTACTCTTTATCTTTTCACTTACTGGCGCTTCTTTCAAGATTTTATAATTGATGTCAGAGCATCCATTACCAGGACGAACATATTGGGCCTGGCGCAGGCTACATTATACTGGTAGGTAACAATAATAAAATTGTGTTGAAAAATATTAACGTATAAACATGAAAATATAACTGTTATAGAGGTCAACAAGCATAATGAGTCTTACCTCAACCTTCCTTGCCGGGCTCTTTCATGGCTCTGTATAATCAGCACTGCTTGTTGTTCAGTCAGGACCACCATTTTTGGTTTTGACGGTTCATGGCCCAGCTTCCTCAAGGTCTCCATAACAAAGCCCCTGCGGTGCTCAATTTCGTCCGTTCTATCTCTGATGAAGAACTGGGGCACACACGGCTCTGCTTCAAATGGTGTCACTTGGAGCTTTGTCAGTGCCTGTAATGAGATTTTGGTTAGTTTCTTATGTTAAATTTGAAGTAAGTAAGTATCATATAAGTTTTATTTTTATTTTAAAAGTCATCAATGAAATCTCAGTAGAAGAAGGGAAGCAGCTTCCTTCTGTATATTATCGAACACCGTAACTGTGAACACCGATCCGCTTGCCATGCGTGGTGATTAAGGCAAAACACGCAATTTTAGAGGTGGTTCAATCTAACAGTAGATATATATGGGATATTATGCCTCATAGCTCAGTTTGTAGTAACTCTGCCTTCTGCGCTGTAGGCTGTGGGTTCGATTTCCACCCAGGACAAACATTTGTGTGATGAATATAGATGTATGTTCTGTGTTTGGGTGTTGTAATATAATTATATAGTACGTATGTATTTACAAAAGTATTTAAGTATTCAATCCGTAATCTAGTTCCCAAATTACAAGCTGTTTCATTGTGCCATTAGTTTGGGGTTAGGTATATGGCGTTGTGTGAAATTAATGTCCTGTCCAAATAATAATGTTATAATGATAGTTTATGAACATATTTTTGATCAGTTAATGCAGCTTAGATTCTTACAGTTTTTGGTTAATTTTATGTCGAACAGTTGTTAAGCTACGTTGACAAACCATGAAATTTCAGGCAATGTTCACACTTTCGTAATAAAATATGACAGTACCTTTTGGATATAATTTTATAAAAATATTGTTGATGGCCTCTTACCTCATCATCATCAAACGTATGGTCAGTCATATACATCTCTACTATCTCATTTTTTATCTCTATAAGTCGGCCTAAGCATCCTTCCAACAGCCTTCTCACGATCAGTCGCTTTTGAGGCTGTAGGAGTTGATCGTACACATTATCAAGTCTTGTTAATAGAATCGTGTATCTAACTCGAAGTTCTAGAAGGATCGGCCCTATAGTAGCCCTTTCTAATGCTCCTTCAAAGATGGTTTCGTCAACTTGTGTCGCTTCCCCGATAAGCTCCGACGTTTCAATCAGTAGGTCATTGTATGTTTTGTTTGCCATCTTCGTTAACAAACTAGTGTTTTCTTTCAACAAATACAATAATATACTTTCATTTAGTCAAATAGGTCATTGTATGTTTTGTTTGCCATCTTCTGATTTAAACTTATGCTTTCTTTCGCAAATACACTAGTAATAATACACTTCCGCTTCAGCTCCCATGTCACATTCATCAATCTCATCGAATTAATATGAAGTCACCTTAGGAGACGCATGAACAAATGTTTTACAATTATATTGTTTTTTTATTACTAAGGTGGCAAACAGGTATACGTTCAGCCTGATCACCACGAGCATCATAGGCGTGCTGCCGACTCGTTCAATGAGCCTCACTGCATGTACAGCATAGAAAAACAGCACTATATAGATTTAATGCTATTTGGTTGCGTAAGTCGTACTGAGTCGCACATCAATAACACACTTTCATTTAGTTCCAATGTTACAGTCAACCTTATCGAATTAATAAAGTCACTTTAGTGACGCATTTGTTAATTCAAAACACTTTCCTTGAAACCTTAGTATCTTTTCACAGTAACGTTTGCGTCAATAATTAAGAAACCACTATTTTCTAAGCATTTTCTACAAAGTATTTTCAAAACAGATGCTTTTTTCCTACACAAATAAGTACACTAACCCACAGAAACAGTCTTTGAATATATCGAACCAACAGTCGCCCGGGCAACAGTATCGCCACGGTTGAATACACGTGTTTTTTGTATTATCGGAGTATTCGTGTGAAAAGCGGTTAAAGTGATATTGTACAATACTTTATTTATGAGCATCGGGTTTACGCATGATTGGTTAAATGGGCCTAAAGTATGTCTACCAGTGGATATATTTGTTGCAATAATATTAGGTTTTGTTTTCAATCCGCCTTGATAGCTACCACCATATTACCTAAGTCTTAACAACAATTACCTATACAATTTTGTGTTCCGGCAATTATAGGCATGTTAGTATTCTGATCTAATTGTATGAGGTAAAGTTAGCCGGTTCCTCAGTCCGTTGAGAATTCCAGGTGAAGTGCGCTTCCACCTTCGGCTATAATTTGACATGAAGTGAGGTGAAGGCCAAGCGCTTCTCCTTTATCAAATAAAAGCGACAATTTACCAAAAACCGTTAAAAGGTGGGCGCCGAGGACCGGGAAACGAAATCTCTTGTCCAGAACTCAGCCCACTAACATACATACAAATAATAATGACCTATTTTCCTTTCATGTGGCTTATGGTTGAAGAAATAACATTTAGTAGAACTGTCAGACGTACCTACGCCAGCTAATTCGGCACAATGAAACAGTCGGGCTGTTTCATTGTGCCGAATACGTAGATTCGCCTCTTTTTTTATTATTAGTACTAGCAAGGTATGGAACTCGTTGCCCTCGTTCGTTTTTCCACACCAGTACACTTGAAGACTCATAGATATGAGTCTTCAAGTCCAAGTGATTAAGTTCCTTAGGTCGCGTCAAATAGATCTGTGAAATTCATGCTGAGAGCCAGACTCACATGGGAGCAAGACAGAGCATGTTAAGTGCATCTCTGAGCATAAATAGATTATGTTGCGAGATAAGTACTATCTCGTAACAAGCATCGCTCATGCGCTAACGGAACACCATCAAAGTTCCCCAAGAATATAATATCCTTCGTTGACGAGTACAGTGAGCTTACAACTGTTAGAGTTGGCTCATTTGGTTGGTCTACGTCTATGAAACATAAATAGTGTTTCCATATTACTCGAGCTTTGTCTGAAAAAAAGCCTAGGGTAGTCAAGATAAAGAGTGTACCAATAAAAAACATGTCGCAGTTTTCTAATGGTGGTCGCAGCTTAAGAATCGACCCCTCCATCCGCGGATGTCGTAAAAGCCAACTAAGCGATCTCTCGAGAAGCAGGAAATCAGCTTACTTCTTTGTATTATCAAATCTGCGTACCAAGCAGTGATTATGGCAAGATCCCATTAATTTTGGTGGAGGCTTTGTTCCCACAAGTGGGGCATTGGATTTCTCCGGATGTAGACGAGAGAGAATCATTCAAAATACAGTAAATAATAATCAATAAATACAATGCATTTTCTGTCATTTCTGCTGTCTCGATACGAAACTTTTTGCTAAACAAAAATAAATAAACATTCTGGGAAATTATACATTTTGGGATTTCAACTTTATGAGAATTTTATTATTCTGTTCCGACAGGGAAATATTCCATTAAAAAACTGTGATGTTTCTAAGGGACTATTGCGAAGGCTGAAAAAAAAATATTACACATATGATTGTCCCGGGTTACTGAGCTGTGAGACTAGTTAGTTCAGTTGCTGTTATCCTTCAGTTGCCTTAAACGGGAGAATTAGCCCCTTCCTCAGCCACAGTTTTAGTTTATAACAAGGACACATCTTTTTATAAGTAGGTCTGAACGAAAGTTTCTAGAAATTATTGATTTTGTTAACATGCACCGATAGCGGCGCAACCACTTGAAATAGGACTGAAAGATGCGCCACATTGCCCAAAATGGTTTCATCAGATGAGGGGTAAGCCATGGCCACTGATGGAGGCTATTTTAGGCTAACAAGGGTGACTGCCATGTCTTGCTATGTTTCCTTAGCTCTACTTAAAGTACACGTCTTCACATATGCAAGTATTTACTTAAGTGGAAGCTTTTCCTTGAGGAAATTGCTTCAAACTGAGCTTGGGGCGGCCGCGCGATAACTGCCACTTAAGCGTTCGCGTTTCTGTTACAACCAAGTTACAGCCTACTTTAGAAGTATGTTTTTAATGTGTATTTGTACTTGAACATCCGCATCAGATTCATTCATCAGAATTCAGTTGTTGTAAAAATATCCATACCTACTAATGATCATTGCGACTAGCGAAAGTAATTCGGTCATGGCCGACTTCACATAACGACTAGACATTTTCACCTAATGTCATCTGGCCCCAAACGAAGCAAAGCTAGTAATATGGGAACTAAATTATATTAGATGTAACTGGTAAAACACCAGGGGCTTCATTCCCGTAATCCGTGCGAATATCTTTAAATCCTTTCTTATTGCTTAATTTTCAGGGTAGCTTTCTTTTATAGAGAAGAGGCTACTCTAGAAATAAAAGCTACACAGAAAAATTCAGGTCTCTAGTACCTATGGTTTGTACTATGCGTTGATTGTCAGTCATCCAGTCAGTAAGCTGTACGACTGTATAATATTTAAATTTAAGTTAAATACAAAATGGTGAAGTTACGGGCACGCGAGGCGTAACACCTATATACCCCAAGTTGGCGGGCGCAATGCAGTGCCATGTTCTTTGTGGATGTGACCTATGCTCAGGCTTTATTACAGGCAAGAGATGCACATACATATACACAATCAGGCAGGTTGCTATTACCCTAGTTGCTTAAAAAATACATTATAGAATATAGTCCTAACCAAACACATGACAAACGTTGGTACCTAATCATAACACAAATGTTTATCCCGGGTGAGATTCGAACCCACTAACTACATCGCAGAAGGCAGTCTTCTGCGAGGAAGGTTGTGGCCACTACCAGCTGAGCTGTTAAGCTAGTTAATAGTAGTTTATGCAACTGTCATATAAGAAGGGGTATTAAAACACGAGAGTCTGTTTCGAGTCTTTCGATAATAGGTTGACTCGAGTGTTTTAATACCTAAGTTATATGCAGTTTCATACACTACTTTATCTTCACTCATAGGAGAAATTAAAATTAAACAAAGTAGGTAGGTTACTATGAAGTAATTTATTTGGTATATTAATTATTTTTTGGAATCCCGAATACAAAAACACGATCGGCAAAAATTTATGGGAAGCGCGGGAAATTAAGTTCAAACTACGCATGCGTGCGCCATTTTTTTCACAGTTCGAACTGCGCATGCGTGCGCTTTTTCATTCCAGCCTAAAACCATAGACTAGTTTAATGAAATAATAAAAAAAAAGATATCGGTACTATAATGAGTTAATAATAGTCGGCGCAGGCAGCGGCGCCGCCGTCGGCTCCGTGTGCGGGCTGCGGCAGCGTGCGGTGTGGATGTGGAGAAGATTGCGCTGCAGGTCGCGTCTTCTGAAGACACTATCGACACGCGCGGCATCCCCGACGCCACTTATATTTGACATTTGCAGTTCACTTTCCTTCGACACCTCTTCGACAGCCTGGCATATTTTCATGGCTTTATCGAGATCGATATCGTCACATCTCATTAAACGGTCCCTGACCGTGGCCTGAGTTAATCCACACACTATGCGATCTTTTATCAAGTCCTCTTCCAAGCTCGAAAATTCACACTTTTTAGTCAAGAGACGAAGGGCTGTAACGTACTGTTGAATAGATTTACCGACCTCTTGATTACGCGTAAAAAAATTGTATCTCATTAGCGTTTGATTTTGTGCCGAAGTAGGTATCAAACTTTTTCAACACAACATCTACGTCATCGCGTTCTTCTTCTTTGACGAAAGTAAAAGTCTAGTAAGCATCGAACCCATCCGGGCCAATAAGATTCAGCAACAAACTGGCTTGGACACCCAAGGACTCCTCCTTTTGTACTCCTGAAGCCTTAAGAAACAGAAGGAATTGTTGTCTCCATTTTTTCCAAGCATCGGCCCGGCCGACCGGTCCGCCGGCGTCCTCCATGTTTAATTCCGATGGAGACCGCGCGTGTTCCATTGTAAATCACACACAATTCACTGTATTTAGGGTTTATTGAACACGATATCACTGAACACAGCACAAGTCGATTTCTTGCGAATTTTCTACACTTTTAACAATTTACAGTAAACATTGGTTTAAAACCGCTGTCACCATGTTATGTTTGAATGAAACACCGCGAGTGCTAGACAACAACTGACATTATAAGATACCCACAGGCGTGGTTATGCAAGTACCTACATTTACATAGCTATACATACTATACAACCATTACGTTGGCCTAATCTCCTCTATTTTCCTAGGGTAAACACGAACTACATGAAAAAATCGTTAATACCGAGGGCAAGCAGATGTTTCAATATTGTTGCAAATGTTGGTGACAATGTTGAATTAGATTTATTTAATACAACTACCAAGCGTATGAAACGCTTGGTGGGCAACTCATTCTTTGATAGATTAGTATAGTAATAGTGTTCTTTTTTTATTTTGTAACTTGATAATTTTAAATTATATAGGTAACTATATTATTATTTCTCATTTCTATTTGTTACCGTCTACATAACCACAGGACTGTTAACTTTTATACGAGTATCACAACTTCATATTATACCTATTTGTGGTAACTTATAATTAGCTCTAAGTTAACTTGTATTTATTTCTATTATTTTTATTAGCTGTTAGTTTTCCTAAAATTCTATAAAATAAAATAAAACATCCCATCAATATCTGCGTTGTTGGATAGGGCCTTATCCCAAAAACGGGCGTATTTTCCACGCAGCAAAGGCGTTGGATTATACACAGACGCAAACTTACGCTTACTATAGGAAATGTTCTTAAAATTTCAATCATCATTATCTCATGAGATACTGTCAAGGACAGAGACGTGTCTAAAAGACTTGAGGGAGACCTTTGTCCAGCATACAGGGACACAACAGGTTAATAATACAAGCAAATATTTCATCAATAAAATTCAGCGCAGTGCTTAACACAACGTAAGTGTGGCTAGCCTCTTATTTGCAATTAGCAAGTTCAGAGATGGACGAATGCTTATTAAAATCCTTTCAGAAATCGGAGCAATAAACACTGGAGCTAGCAATAAAGTGCAAATTAAAGCAATATAAATGGCCAATACCCACGATATAAAACGGCGAATGGAGCTGCATCAAATCAAGTTGTAATTGCATTGAAAACGGTATTATTCATGTATCCAGAACTCGCACCAAGCTAATTTGCTTGTAAGGTGCGTGTACAGGTCAAATAACTAGCATAAAAAAAAAATGTTGGCCAAATACAAAGCAGAGTCTATAACCAAGCGCGTGTTATATGAGGCGGAGAACCAGTAGAGAAAGAGTTAATTAAGTTCTTTAAAAATACTTATGTGCTGGTAACAACAGGACCAACTTTTGTATGGAATAGACTATTATATTCAACTTTTACGGCTTGCATTGCGGCTCAAGCATCGACCCCTCTAGCTCAGCCTGCGGTAAAATCGAATAAGTAATGTCACTAGAAAAAAGGACTTGTAATCAAGAAGCAGTGTGTAACAGGCTTTATATCCTATATCCTATCCTATCATTACAGCAACTGTAGGAGGCTATCACTACCAATTATCTATTTTTCTTCCTAGACATGATTGAGTCATAACCTGGTGATTCAATCTTAGGCCTCAACAACTCTGTACATCAGTAGATTATCCAGCTCAATATCAGCTTAGTATAAGTAATTAGTAAATATTAGTATAAATAATTAGTATATTAATATAGGATGACTACGGTAATGTAGAAATTCTTTGTAGCATTTTTCTGGTTTATTACCAACGGACTCCATGACTCTGACCCCACGTGGGGTCCTATAAAACTCTAAAATAATTTCAAGCCCATCCACCCCCTTGCAAATTGTATGGGGTCGGATGGGACAAAAAACTTATTTTGTAAAATAACACTTTATTTCGTTTAACTTGAAAAATATTAAATACAGTTTGTATAGGTACATTATTTTCTAATGGTTGTAATAAAAACGACCAAAATCAATACAACCGATACAGTCAACATACTTGGATTTCTAAATCTAGTCCATTAAAAAAACATTCCATACCTAAGTACTTACTTAATCAATAAAGCTGTACCAGTGCAGTTTCACTTACATACTCGTATATTTTTTTTATACAACTACTACTACTACTACTACTTCAGTGCCTTCATCTCACCTTTTCAAGTATGATAAGGCCGAAGGGGTTCACCCGGAATTCTCAACAGTCTAAGGAACTACTAATAATAATATATTTTAATAACGGAATATAACTCCCACACAATTCCCACAGGAACTAAGTCCCAGGCGTCCCACTTATAGGTTCATGACATTAAATTGTTGTTACTTTGTTTGTGATAAATAAGTAATTATTTTCAACAATTTGCCTTGAACTTGCGATAGCAAGATGAGGTCTACGTTTGAGTGAGCTTCATCAGAAAATACCTGTTTACTTTCGATATCAATGTAAGAGAGCCAAAACATACTGGTAATTAACTGGCCTCACAGCTCAGTCGATAGTAGCTCTGCCTTCTGTATTGTAGGTTGTGGGTTTGATTCTCAACCCGGGAAAACATTTGTGTGATGAGCATTGAGGTTTGGTCTGTGTTTGGATGTTGTATTGTATTATAAATATTCACAAAATAATACGTGTCTATTCAAAACATTCGTTATTTAGTTCCATAACAAGCCGTGCCAAGTTTGGGGCTAGATGGATGCACTGTCTTTACATTAACCTGTGTTAAGATGGCTAATATATGAAAAAACAGTGCATTACCTACCTGCCTTTATTTTATATTGTTGTCTAACAGAAGTTCATAATATAGCTATTATGTGAATAAATGCTAACTACTATTAATTAAAGGCTGGTATCATTAGGGATGGATATTTACTATGGATAAGGCGTGATAGACTTCTTTAAAATAACATAGGTATAAAGAAAGTAGGTATTTGTAGAATATTACATTCTTGCAATATTTTTTTTCTCATTCACTTTCATGTCATGCCTATATCTAAATATGCTTATCGGGTATCTATTACCTACATCGAACTCTTCCGAAAAAGTTTTTCAAGCCTCCCTCTTCCAACTGTACCATTTGCTTAGAACTAGGTTAATAATAATTTATTTTTAACCCAGGACATCGTTCCCGATATCACGTGGGAATTTCCATGCTTTCTTATTGCGATACAAAATATATATATACAAATACAAAATAGTATGTCATAGCATTAATTCTAATATGTAAGCAAATTTATAATTATTACTTCTTATGTTATTTTGTTAATAAATTGTTATACATTTTTGTACCTGTTCCACGAAAGGTAGCTTTTAAAAAAATCTAGTTGTATTTCATAGGATTTAATTATTTTGCACGGAATCTTAACATAAAAGTATGCCATGGTTACTAATTGCTGGACCAATTAGAACGGATATAACTAAGGCATACTTTTATGCTAAGGTTCCGCACTCTTGGAGTCTATAGGGAACATATCCACTTTTTAATATTAGATTATTAGTTGAAATAGGATAGCTTTTGAATCTAGATTTGCAAAGTCAAGAATGAGATCTACACGATGAGGCAAACCTTCCCAGAAGGGAAATCTCTATATAAAGATATTAGGCGTTCGTTGAAACTGAGACGGGACTGGGTTCCAAGTTTTTGTAGTGCTCATTATAAAATATTTTTAAGAGTGCCCAAGTACCTAAAAAACATCCAAAAATCCAAGCAAACTTTCGTTTTAATTTTTATTTAATAGGAATATCCACTCTCTCTCCCTGGACATTAAGGTGGCGATGGTAAAGTCGGCGCCTGCCTTTGTTTTGCTGTAACGAGCTTGCAGCTTAATAGCAGCTCATCGGCCATTTTTTGTGTTGGATCGTTATGTAGATTGAACTGAGCTAGCCCACTCTCTTATACGAGTACTAACCTAACCCCTATGCCACCTATACATACTATACAATAAATATTTGTATCTTTCCAATCTCATTTAGCTCAAAATGTATTGCTGTTAAGTACTTTTTTTCCACCAAAATTACAGAAATCTACTGATCTAGCATCTACATCATCTTATGTAGTCCACTGCTGGACGTAAGTTTCTCCAAAGGTAATAAACGCTATTATCGGCCTTTTTATAGTTCGCTAGAGATCTTCTAGGATCTCAGGAGTCGGGCCTACAATCGTAACCATTATATACATTTACTCAATAATAGAGAGAAAAGATTTGTATTTTAATATTTTTGTACATATTTGGTTTGTACTAGATGGTCTCAAAAACTATTTGGAAGGTGTGTTTTTTTCCTCATAAGGGTGTACTTATAATCTATTTTAGGAAATTCTCAAGGGATAATGAGAATGAAAAACCGGGAGTTTCACTAGAAAACAGATAAATAAATAAATAAATATTACAGGACATTATTTTTACACAGCACCATCTAGCCCCAAACTAAGCATAGCTTGTAATATGGGAACTAGATTAAGGATTGAATTCTTTTTGTAAATACATACGTACTCTAAGATACAACATCCAAACACAGAACAAACATCTATTTTCATAACACAAATGTTTGCCCTGGGTGGGAGTCGAACCCACAGCCTACAGCGCAGAAGGCAGAGCTACATAGCAACTGAGCTATGGGGCTTGTTAATTTAGGTACATTTTGTATGAATAAAACTAGATTAGTAACAGAAGTGAGACAGCTCTTGGTCATAGGTTGTGTAGGTACATGTAGGCCTTGCGATACACGGCAAAAAGTCACATTAAACCGCTTTTTAGTCGTAAACGATTACAAAATGAGCCTATATAGGAGTTTTATATGAGATAGATGTGAGAAGACTATGCTTCATAATAATAAGGCAAGCATTGTAGTAACAGTCTTAGGAACTAGCGATCTTACCTCTAAATGCCGGAACACAACAATTTTGAATTGTTGTTCTGGCGACAACCTCAAGTAAGATGGCTGTAGCTAGGCCTGGCTAGCTAGGATTTAAATCCATCCACCACTAATCCATCTTACCTAATTCTGTCACTATAATAACAATTCTAAAATTGTTGTGTTCCGGCATTTAGAGGTAACATAGCCAGTTCCTCAGTTTGTTGAGGATTCCGGGTGAAGTGCGCCTCCACCTTCGGCCCTATATCAACTTGTTACCAGGTGAGATGAAGGCCAAGTGCTTATCCGTCGTCCAAGGTTTTCATTGACAAGGTTACCGAAGATAGTGCGATCATCTGACTATGTGCATGCATTCTTAATACGAGCAGGCAAATCATTCAACTCATTGGTCAATAAAAGTGTTGATGTCGATTTATCTAACACATCGGCAAAAAAGCTCAAACGCTTTCTAAGCAATGATTTATTTTTAAAATAACTACTTATTACCTTATTTTATGTTGCTTTATGTTTTGTATTTAATGTCGTCTACATTCGCTGCGTGTTTTTGTTAATCTATTTAAGTACATAACTGCGGAAACTTTTTTAATTGGCCCTCGGCATACACGCGGTTGTTTGAACCGGACTGTATTATGAAAGTAACAATTTTTAAGAGCTAGCTGTAAGTTTTCCCAAAATTTTGCAAATAAAAAATACAAATGTGTATATTTTCTATTGGTAAAAGCGTATGACCACCAGCTTACTTAAAACATTTTATGGCCTAAGATCGATCACGCTTATCTAAAAGGAACCTATTCCACTCTGGTCTTGAAGATTTCAACTAGTGCGGAAAAATAGACGAGGGCAAGGCGTTTCTTACCAGTACTTTTGATAAAGGCGGGTACAATGGAACACAGTTAAAAATCCATTATCATCCACCACGCGGACACAAGTGTGATGTCAAATATATTCAAACTTAGTCACGATGTCTTTCCATAAACTTCTTGCCTCTTGCCTCTTTTTTTAAATCTTAAATCTCTTTGTTTTTGACGCCAATCCGATAGTAATTTGATGCAATCAACATAATGGAGCTGTTTTTAAAGAGGTTCAGTATCAATTTCATAATGCAAATATTCCCATAAAGCAAGCGCAAAAGGAGTAAAACCGTAAGACAATCCTTCAACTTTGCCCTTACACTAGGGCTGCCACCTGCGCCCAAAATTAAGCTACATGAGTTATTTAAAAGCCTGTAACTTAACATTGAATGGATTATAAAAACAACTTGCCCGAGGTTCTTGCTTCTTGCGTGTAAATTTGACATTTCAAAATGATCCGAAAAAGGTGTTAATGAATTTGAAACACATTCAAACTTTGACTTTGAACTTTTTTGACTACTAATATCTAAAAATTATTAAATTTAGATAAAAAATAAAGGATATCGCACGTTTTGCTATGTGCACTGCAAATGGTGAAAATTTGGTATAGTGATATAATATAGCAACATATAATATTGGGTAAGCTACGACATTAGCAGCAGTTTTGTGCAGATCTGTTTTGGTGGAGTTTTAGATCAGACTCATTCAAGCGGATGGTGCGAAATCGTTTGTTTTTATCGAAGGTTCCAACAATCTTTATCTTCAAACTATATAGTTATCCAATGCTGAGTAAAGGTCTCTTCCCATGCATATTTTTCGATCTTATGCCCTCTGCATCTATTAATCCACCATCGGGCCTCCTTATACGTTGACTGACCAAATTTCAATATAATAATAAATTCAATAATAACAATAAAAACCACTCATTGTATATATATGTTTTGATCTGTACTACTTTTTTATTGAGGCGTACCATAGAATATTCGTTTTATCTGTACCTCTCCTTAAATAGTTGTTCGAATAAGTAAAATTGATTGCAAGAATGTAAAAACATAAACGCATAACGACAGCTTTAATACTCAAAAACGGTTTTTCTTTGCAAACGGTGACATGTTTAACACTTATATTTTATTTGACCACTGTCAAACATCAAAGATCAAACAGTTTCAATGTTTAAAAAAACACTTTGATCTAAGAATGCAAAGTGTCATTCCGAATTATCAATTTTCCAAGTGCTAATATTGCACACATTATTCGTTACGTGTTTTCCAAATATGTTTTGTATATATTCTAGATTTTCCGAATGACTATATTCCACTTATGAATTTGCGAAACTTCTTGACTGGGGGCCGCTATGTAGGTAGTATGAGATAATATGGCGGGCCCAGCGGGTGGTCAGCAACATATTGGGAAGCATATTCGTGAAACTCCTTTGACTCTACAAAACCAACGTGCAACTATATCGGTTGCAACCCTACGCTAACAATAATGGCGGCAAAAAGATCACGTAGGCTGCGCCCGCGCACGCCTCGGCAGGATAATGTCTTCATTTGAGATAATTCCCGCGGATCGACTCGGCTCGACCACTTTTTACATTCCAACATCATCTGGGTGGGATCCGTGTAGCGATTGCAAAACAACGACTAAACAAGCGATGTTTTTTTATTCTTTCTTTAACTGACTGAACCCTAATATCCCTAGTATATTTTTTTTATTCAAGGATTTTGATACATTACAAGCAAACAGCCCATCTGCTGATAAATGTAACTCTTGCCTATTACTCATATATACTCAATTATCCTATATTACTCAATTGCGTCCTCACTAGAGGCATTAAGGTATTAAGCCTCGTTTGCCAGTAATTTCACAGGCAACCATACCCATAAACATTGAAATCCTTCTTGGCGGCCTAAATAGGCATGATGGAAAACTTCTCTGGTCGAGACCTTTCACAAGGAGCTCTACTACACTTTAAGCTTAATGAGCTGTCTTTTGTTACGCACTACCCGCCCTCCAAAGCATTATCAGACATATTTTAATAATATATGAATGTTCTCGTATTTCTATTAATCTATAATAATCATCATCATCAGTTTGCATTGTTGAATAAGGCCACCTATCAGTGTACATGCATACATTATCTGAGTTGCAACCTCTTTATGTCGAGAGTTTGCTGTAAAAACTCTACAAGTTTACCTATGTGCAATGCTGTATTTTATGTTCAATAAATATTACAGAATAAATAGCATATTATCTCACAATAAGGTAATTCTTGAATACATTTTGGACCATCTGCTGCTAAGCATAGGCCTCCCTCACAGATACCGATGTTTAGCGGGCTCCATCCATTAAATCAACGCTACCGATACAATTCAAAACAAAGCCAGGAGAAAACAATCTTGAAAAACACGGCTATCGTTGATTATTATATATTAAAAAACATTAATTTCACACAGTTATCGTGACAAGTATGCCAAAACAACTCGAAATGGTTAATTATCTGTTTTGCCAACGGTACACAAATCATTACGTAGAGGGAACGTCTGTATCCTTTCGCATAAAACGAGTTTGTGAAATAAATCGGACCCACTCTACCTACTGTTTACGTAAAAATAAATAACGATGCATACTAATCACGGTAATTTAATGTAAGTAAACAATGATTGAAGGCTGTATTTTGAATCAGCAGTGTCGTGTTTCCTGACGGCAGGATTTTTTTCTTTATTCATATTTACGCACTCTTCGCCCAAAACTAAGTTACCTATAGCATATTTTGGTAAATAGTTGGTTTACCATTCAAATGTGCAAAAAAATGAAAACCTTTGTGTATACATATACACGTAAGAATGTATTCTTCTTTAACGTACTAAAACAAAAATGACTAAATAATAATGTAGTTATAATAATAATCATAAATAAAAATAATACATACCTACACTCTTATATTTTTTCCAAAATGCATCCAACTTCATGGTGTTGCTTTTAGGCAGTATGCGAAAAAAACACTCATCATTTTTCCCAAACGCACCAAAAGAAGTATAACTTCAAAAAAGTAGAATTTATCCATTCTACAAAATTTGCAGAACAGGGACAAAGTAGAACATTCAATGTAAAAGACAAGTACAATTAGTTATTCAGCCGTATAACCGGCGGACATGCGGGTCCCCGTGGGAAATCTGCTATGAGACGGTCGGGGCTTAGAACCACTGCTCTTTCGAAGAAAGATTAGCTAGAAATAATCATCATCTTCTTTGTCACTTGGGCTTTAGGCAGTAATAAATATTTTAAGCGTAAAGAATTATTATTTATAATAAAAAATATATATATTATTAATATATTTCAATTAAATAGAGTTGTGGCCACGTGGGAACGGGCCTTCCGATCCGGGGGTTGTGGGTTCAAATCCAGTCGTGCACCAATGAACTTTTAGGTTTTTCGGATGTTTATGTGTGTCTTTGTCACTTACACATGCTCTGACTGTGAAGGTCACGTCGTGAGGAAACCGGCATGTCCATAGGACAAAGGTCCGAATGACAAGTGTCAAAGGCTAGTACTCCGCTATGCGGCGATGGGCTTGCAACCTGTCACATATTTAATACTAGCAACTTGCAAACCGTGGGCAAGTGCCGAAGTACCGTTTTTCGTATGTCTATTTAAAAAAAAAAAAAATGTAATAATAGATTTGGTAAATATGATGCTATTCTTAAATCAAACATTCATTTATGAATTCATTCACTGGATATATGTAAGAT
This sequence comes from Venusia cambrica, assembly GCA_951394065.1. NCBI lineage: Eukaryota > Metazoa > Arthropoda > Insecta > Lepidoptera > Geometridae > Venusia > Venusia cambrica. The sequence continues at coordinate 11,615,655 of OX596042.1, forward strand.
ATCTTTCACATTAAATAATGATAAACAATTATCATACCTAAGTATGTCGCCAAAACTACAATAATCAATCAAAATGTTTGTGCTTCGGCATTTGGAGGAAAGATAGTCGGTTCCTCTGTCTGTTGAGTATTCCGTGTTAACTGTTATATGCGCTTCCACCTTCCAAGAAGTCCAAGCGCTTTCTCGTCGTACAATAAGAAAAATATGATACCTACAAAATCTAAGGCAGATATTTGATCACAAAAGAAATAATTTGCCCGAGGCTATTTCCATTCTCCTTGTATGCTGGTCGGGATTCCGAACTGGCGGTAGATATAACGTTTCAAAATTATCATCAAAAAGTACGAACAATACAAATAAACTCAAAATACGAAATAAAAAAAATATAGTTTTCATTTTGAACTGAAAAACTACAAATAAATACGTAGAATGTCTATATCTTAGAATGTGAAATAAATACTTAGTACGTCAAATGCTCAACCAATCAAACTTGTATCCCATACCTAAACTGTTTGTTGTGTGTATATTACATACCCCCAAAAAACAATACCAACTGGTTCGACAATTTTTTTGATAAGCTAGATAAAATGCTATCATATTTATGCAATACGAATAATCACAAAATAATGATCTGAGGGGATTTCAATATAGATACGTTAAAAAACAGCAAACGTATTAAAGAATATAAGTCACTATTAGGTATATATTATAGTTGTATCCTATTACATACAACTAATATAATAGGATACAACTTAAATTTCCAATTTACTGAAGCAACCAAACTTAGCAGTTGAACATGCATTGATTTTATTCTACATAACATACAGAGGAAATCATTGAATTAGCGCTATTTGACTATACAGCCCAAATCCTAAAAGATCCAACGAAAAGAATTTACAACATAAGACACTGGTTCGTAGTCAAAAGAGATTATTGCGCATACAATGTAAATAATACTAATAATAATGTTCATTTATTCAGATATCTTGAATCCATGAATATTAGAAATAACAATGTTAATGGGTTAGTACAACATAAATTAGATTTAATTCGTTTTAGAAAGCATGTCAAATTCAATAAAATAAATAAATCCGATTTCATGTAAAGCTCTTCAAGATACATTTGAGTCGTTTGTTGTTCTCTTTTTGTTATTTTATATTAGGGTTTTGGTATGTATCAACATACCAATGCCAAACCCTAATGAATTGTATCATATATTTGTTGATATGTTCCTACTATTGTATAAAAGCAAAGGATATCGTTATTTAAATATAGACAAAAAGATATAGATAACTCTATTGGACAAAACTTGTATTCAAATGAGAGGGTTTTGCTTAACAGACGCTTAACAGAGCGATGTAATGGCGATCGCAATAACGGCGTGAAATAATAATAGTAATAATAATATATTACAGGACATTAATTTCACGGCCATCTAGCCCCAAACTAGGCATAGCTTGTAATATAATAAATAATCCAATAAAAAATATATTTTATTAAAATGGGCGTTTTCCTGTGGATTTTAGCAATTAACTGAATTGACACTAGGAAAACTCTGGTTCCGAGGGCATCTTATATGATATGATACATACTATTCTGTGACTTTCAATCAATCGAAATAATCAAATTATACCGACATAATTCGTTATTATGGGCGTAAGTGGTTATACAGTTAGGAAAGCTAACCCCTCTGTGGCCCTAAGCATTAAAAATAGGAATACATTGGTCCTAAGCAGTCTGCGTTGGCTGAAGATTTCCCTTGGGCTATCGTGTCCAGAACCACGTGTTTCTATTAAATTTTTAAATGAGCAGCCTTTGTGGGAAAGGTATAGTTCGCCTACCCACAATTTCTTCACATTTTCATTGAAAACAATATGCATAACATTGCAGTTATAAATTTACCAAGAGTAAAGATAGCACAGTGTCTACTAGCACTAATAGTATTTTTGAGAAACTATTTTTAGTGATAATCAAAAGCTTAAACAATGAATAATATTCAATGTAATTAACCCAGATGTTTAAGTAAATGCTTTACTACTTCCTTTTTTTTACTTTTTCCTTGTGCTGTGAATTGGCAACAATTTAGATACGAATAAGGGGTACGCGATAAAAACCCGCTTTTTTGAGTTCATATTCAAGTAATGATGAATCAAATAAATCATAAAAGTTTAAAAAATACTCTAGTTTTGCGATCAAGCGATCGTAATGATTCTAATGAACAACTTAATAATGTGATATTGCACAACCTGCTTTCAAATCAATCCCTCCAATTCAGCCCGCGGATATCGTAAAAGTTCAATAAGGGATCTCAGCGGAAGAAGTGAAGTAGCTTACTTCTGTGTATTATATATCGTGGATTCCGGGTGAGGTGCGCTTACAGCTTCGGCCTTATTATGAAATAAATGCCACGCGCTTCCTTGTTGTAAAATAAAAAATAATATATTTCAAGCTTAAAATAGAGGCTTCTCCAAAAGCCTCTATCCCAGAAGTAAATATTTTTGGGCTGTTGTAGAGAGAAGAGAGAACAATCTAATTTAATTAGGATCTGTGCAAAGGCTAGTTCCAGGTAAATACGACGCGAGCGGACCTTCGAATACAAGCTAGTAAAAATGTATCAGATAAGAATAATATCCAGTTTCTAGTATCCCATTACAAGCTATGCTTTGTTTGGGGATTCAAGGCGCTATAAAAATCAATTACTATTTATGTATAGTAACCCGGTTTAATAAGGTTTATTATTAAGAATAATTAATAAGTTTACGGAACTTAATAAACCATCCTTTAATACCCAACCATCCTTATTTTACACTTTAATAATGCGGTGACTCTAAACAAAGACGTCATCGCCAGAACACTCGACACTAGAGACCGACTTAACACAATGTCGTCGTATTTAAGCCGAAACAGTAAAGGGAAAACGTCTCCAAAGTCTTAAGTACCCACTCGTGCTTGCCACACTTATAACATTTTAAATTCTCGGTTGTACGATTCAGATTAAATTGTGTTTTAGTGTAAATAATACACCTTTAAAACGTTTACTCTTTTGGATGTTGGGTGCTTTGGGGAAGGGTCATGTCCTGCAGTATTTTTTTTCAGGATGCAATGATAACGATGATGTTATTCTACTAATATTCAAAATGCATTTTTTGGGATGTTTCTGTTTCAAAACTTCTGAACGGATTGAAATTAATAAATTAAATATTACTGATCATTCATACAGCGTCATCTAGTAGCGAACTAAGCGTAAGTAGTTTAGTTTGGGGCATACTATATGCTATTATAGATGGAATAATATAGATGTAAGAAAATTATAGATAAAGGCTTCCCCATACTCATCGAGAAATAAAAAGCATATTTTGTATTCTTTGCCGTCGTCTGGTTTTCCCACCAACACAATCAGAGTCTTCAAGTTCAAGTCCAGAGTGAATAAAGTTCCTTCAAGACCCTCTATTTTGGGCAACATCTTTACTTGTGTCATGTGAGCCAAGCATTTGTCACTCGGCTATCTCCAATAAAAAAAGGGATTTGCTTATGATACAATATTCCATCTAACTCAGAATAAACATCTATTATCCCACAAATGCTTGGTTGGAATCAAACCCGCAACCTACATCGAAGAAGGCAGTGCTACTCCAACTGCTGCAGTAGGTAGCCATTTCATAATAGCGATGCTGGTAGTGAGCTAATATATTACTCATACACATCGTAGACTTTCTTATAATAATGGAAGAAATTGAGGATGATATGGGCAAGAAAGGAGTTTTGGTTTGCCCACCGGTGACAGATCCAGAGATCCCCAGAGTCGTACGATATTGTATTTGACTTGACTTCCACCATCATACTTAAGTCTGTCGCCATAACAACAATTCTTAGTTTTTGTGTACTTTTACTTCTCACTTAGAAGTAAGATCGCCAGTTCTTCAGACTGTTAAGGATTCCGGTTGAAGGGCGCTTCGACCATTAGCCTTATCATAAGTTCACATGAGATGAAGGCCAGGCGCTTTCCCATTGTACAATTTAAAAAAAAAGCGATGAGATGACGGTCAATTAGTGTGGAATAGAAGAAAAAAATATGTTGTGCTGACCCCACCTAGTGTAGAATAAAGAAGAAAGATGATGATGATTGAAGACTTTTATGGCTTCGATGATGATGACAAAGTTCTAATGTATTCAGTTTGCTCCAACGTCTAAGCTCTTGCAAGATATTTTTTCGTTTCCTTAAGGCTTAAGGCGGCGGCAAAGGTGTGCTCATTTCTCAACACCTCGCATTGAATGCTTTCAAAAGGACTCCACAGTTCTTTCCAACGCTTGAAAGGATCTCAAAGGAAGGTTTCATCATCTGTTTATTTTGGTTGTGATTTTTAATATCTTTGAATAAACATTTACACCTCAATTTAATATGACGAGAATGGATTGCTCGCTGATTCGTGAAAAATATTTATCAAGTTATTTGAATTCAGTTTACTCTGGTATTTATTGAAATCCATCACCAGTGATTTATATTTAAAGCTATGAATATAAATGAATGAATAATATGAGTAAAAATATCTTTTGAATAATCAGTATCTAGGTAGTAAATAAGTATAATAACAATACAGTGACACCCGTGTTATTGTCCGAACAATCAGTTATCAGAGTCAGACCAATAGTATCTATTTCAAAATGGGATCGAAATACTAAACATATAGTAAGAGTCAATTCAGGAAGGATTTTGGGCACAAGCAATTTCTGTAATGGCTTAGGAAATCTAACATTTATAAATTTAAGTCGGTTATCTAAAGCTGGGCCGTTCCCAGTACTCACATTAATGTAATTTTATTAAAGAGTGTGTTACAAAAATAATATTATTATTATAACTTACATAACCAATACAATGGCAATAATTTTGACAGTAAAATGACGCGCACTTATTCAAGAAGAAGAAGCGGACATATAATAACAAGTAGGTATTGACTTACTTGACTTAATGTCCTAGGTGGGACAGAGAGCGTCCACAGTAGACCGCCATTCCATCCTGTCTTGAGTTTCGCGCTTGATTTCGCTTCGGGGCTTCCCAATGTCTTTGACTTTTGCCAGAGTCTCCAGGTTTGCTTGGGCCAGCCACGCAACGCGCAACCACGCATGCCTCGTGGCAAGAGAAGGCGCTTGCCTGGAGGATTTCAGTCCAAAGCTTGCCTGGGGATATATTCGAAGTCCTTGCGGAGAGTGTGGCCGATCTAGTCCCACTTTCTACGACGAGTAAGTAGCTATTATATACATCATTGCTGCTCAGCCCGTATAGGATTACTAATTAGTCACTAATTAGATACCTACGTATCTAATTAGTGTTTTACGTTTTTTACGTTACGTTACCACCCACTTAACTTGCTCACTTAAAAATAAGAAAAGATGGAGCACGCTTGTCTTAAACGAAACTATTTACTCTGGACTTGAAGACTTAAAACTATACTGGTGGGAAAAACAGTCGAGGATAACGAGCTCCATTCCTTACCTGCACTTATAAGACTAGATAGGATAACACAAGTGAAGTCACTAGTTTCGTCAGTACAAAAATAACAACACGGAACACCTGCAAAAGCCACCATGTATCAAACGCAAACATAAATCCAAGATGGCGATATGCCTGCCAGAAATTCAAAATACCTTCGTCGCAGTCCTATTGTTTCATGTCAATAAATTCCACCTTTGCGAGGATACGAGGACAGTACGGAATTATTGCGTGGTGTTAACATAAGTTCTGTTGAATTCTCTATTGCTATGCTGGTTTAGAACTTACTGCTGAGGAACCTTAGTATACATTGAAATAAAAATAGTATTAGGTAGGTACTAGATAACATCTCAAGGTTGTTCTTCAGGGTTTTTGAACGTACATTTTAGTGCGATGTGTAAATTATAGCTTTGAAACGCATCGTGAATAAAACGGTGAATTCGTTACTACGTGTTACTTTTTGCAACAATATCTTTGAAATAAAATGTTTAGATTACCTTTATTGATTCAGATTCATAGATTATTTCGTACTCGTATAAATGTACCACGGGTCAGGACCTCATTTGCTAGGCGATTTAAAAGCTACTCTTTCCCTTTACGTTACAGGACATTTTTTTTTGCACAGCGCCATCTAGCCCTAAACTAAGGATAGCTTGAAATATGGGAACCAGATTACGGATTGAATACTTAAATACTTTTGTAAATACATATGTTTTTGTGATACAACACTTTGGGTGTTGTATCACAGAATATTCATCATACAAATGTTGGTCCTGGGTGGGAATCGAACCCACAGCCTACAGCGCAGGAGGCAGCGTTACTACCAACTGACTACTTGCCAGTGTCACATGCCATCAAATATTTGCTCTAGGACAATGGTTGCCTGTTCCCTCTCGAGGTAATCTTCACCGCCAGAGCATTTGCATGTCCCAAGTCCATTGGTACACGTCTGGATTTTAACCTAAAACCTTTAGATTCAAAGGCCTATGGCCAGACAACTCTTACACTGCTAGCTGCTTAGCTGTTAAACATTGTTGTTATTAGATAAATAAAGAGGCGAAAAGCTTCAACGTGAAATATAAACAATAAACAAAATAAAACTTCTCACGCGAACCTTCCATAGACTTAATTATTAAAAAACCTCATCAAAATGAGCAAATTACAGGGCAAATATTTTTATTGAAAAAACGGCAGATCTCATTAATCAGTGATGTCCAAACAATCAACCCGCGTCACAGATTAAAAAATACTAGCAACGCCTGGACAAAAATGGTCGGAAGCTTTTCTGAATTTTCATCGATTTTAGCCTTAGTCACACAAAAATCAGGCTGATAAGGTGGTTTTTCGGGGGCTATGTACTCACGATATTAGAACGAGTAACTTGTTTCTTTAGAAACCTTCGTGGATTAGATATAAACCGGCAAGTATGGACACGCCAAGGGTTCCAACAACATTTCAAGCCAAAAATCACATTTCTCACACTTATTTATCTATTTTTATTTGGTAACATATTTACATTGCCATTACAGTGCAGCACCAAAGCGACAATGCAAATTAAAATATTAAAAGTGATACAAAATACAATCAAACTATTTACATTAAAATATCATTAAACTAGTTATTTTTATGATTTGTTATTATCATCCAGCCCATTAGTGTCCTATGCTAGACAGAGCCTCCTCCAAAGCTGGAGAGTTTTGCCATAATGCCACGCTAGGTAGGTGGTTTGGTGATCGTAGTTGTAAGTAATACACACACGGAAGCTGATACCGTTCTGGTACGATCCCTAAGCAGGCTTCAGCTGCGACCGCGAAGGCATATGTGTGATGTGTTATCTTAATATAGCGGCAATAGAAAAAGACACAGAAAAAATATTTTGGAGTTAAGCTCGCTTTTGCTACATTTTTAACTCTATGTATTGTGTGTGTGTTTTTTTTTATACATTTTACGACGGGTTAGCATTTGGCCATCATCTTACCTGGTTACAAGTTGAGATAAGGCCGAAGGTGGAGGTGCACTTCACCCGGAATCCTTAACAAACAGAGGAACTGGCTATCTTACCTCCAAATGCCGGACACAGCAATTTTACAATTGTTATTATGGTTTATTATATGATTAGTTTTTTTTGGGTTGTATAGATTTGAGGTTGACTGTCTCGGAATGTATTATTTTTATTTGTTTGTCTTATAAATTGTGATTATTACAAAATCATTCAAATGATTTATGTTTTGTTACGCTAAATAAGTACCTATACTTCTTACGAAACGTACGTAAAGAACACACACACACATTTTGTTCAATCAATTTTTATATTTCCAATACAGCCCCCTCAGCACGGGGAGGAGATAAAATTTTTGTCCTCTGTTTTTATCCACCTTGTCAGAGCATTTTGTCTCCCAATGGTGGATAAAAACAGAGGCCAAAAGTTTTATCCCCGCCCCGTGCTGAGGGGGCAGGTTGTTTAACTGCTTGAAACCTTAGGAGCAAAGTTCGCAGTAAGGAAACCATGTCTCTTAGACTAAATCGGAGTTTCATGTCACCTGTGTCTCCTGCTTACTGTGTGGTGAAGGTTTTAAATGCGAAAACATTTATCGGCATGCACCGCAAGTCAATTACTGTGGAATGGAAAACAATTACATGACTGTCCGTTTCGATGCGGTCGGTTTAATAAAAGCCGGCCCAGTGGATGTTTTTTACAACTTTCTATGGAAAAACAAATGGATAAATAGTACATTAAACTCATCGCCACCCAGCCCTAAACTGTTGGGAAATATATATACCTACATTTTTTACTTACTGATGTGCTTCTGATACTAATAATTTTAATTCAAATTATTTGACATAACTTCTTGATTTTTTTAAATATTATTTTCATTCTCACATTTACTGTTATATGTTGAACTTTTGCGTGCAAAATTTTGATTCTTATTCTGACATGAAATTTATTTATTTGATATTACATAATTTATTCAATTTGTTTCGTGTACTAACACGTGACTTGCATCGCCTTGACTGTGGCCTTGACAGTATCAATGTACCTACTTTCACTTTAAGCTACCTTATAATCTAAGCTTTTTAATCAGGACATTATGCAATAAATGAATTAGATTACTGAGATGGATACATCATTTTATTTTTGAAAATACATACCCGCTTGACACGGTATAACACACAAACTCGTAACAAACATGTACCTTTATATTCAACACACAATATTTTGTCCCGGGTCGCAATCGAACCCGCAGCCTGCAGCGAACACAGGGTTACTACGAATGAGCTATAAAGCCAGGCTAGGTTTATATAATGTTACTTGAAACTTCGGTGTCCCTTAGTATAACGATGTCGAACAAGGGCTTAGAACATTGAAAATCGAATAATGAAAGGAATGGAAAAACGACCTAATTATGTCCGTAGAGGAATGAAAGTCGCTGCCCTCTCTTTATAATTGATATAAACTTTTAACCTCAATGCTTTTCTAGCTCTAGGTCAGGACAAGGATGAGGATATGCAGCTTTAGTTCCCGAAAGGCACCGGCACAGACGGAACACGGTAAACCGCTTGGCGCCTTCGGCAGAAGGATAGTAGCTAGCCAGGTAGACTTCTACAGGTCCTACTACAAGTGCTGTAAACGATCAACACATTCAGCAGTGAACGCTAAAGCTAAAAGCACACATTTTAAGTAGTCTTCAAGTTATATGGTGGGCGAAACTATCATCAATAAAAAAAAAATGCCCCGTCTTACGCTATGTTGCTTGTTATTGAAACCTTTTCCCGTGTAAAAAAATCCTTCATCTGACTACAGGCTACAGAAATTTTAGCTATCATCCGTTCTTTTCAAAGGAAAAATTATGGTTTTTCCGACAACATCAGTTTTTCAAACCTACCCCATAATGGGAATCGAACCCTCTCAAAGGGGAGTGTTCTGAATTACACCCTTATGACACCTACTTTATCTAAAGGCGGGAAATCTCGATCGATATGACACGGTATAAAGGAATCAAAGATTTCTGATTATCATGCTTAGTTCATCAAAATAGGGGTGCTTAGGTTTTATTAGGGGTGGGAAATTGATAGTAAAGACAGCGCAAAAGGGTGGCTTCCGATTTTGCAACAGCTGTAAATATCTCATACGTTTGCCTATTTTGGAATGTAAGTCCTTATCAGTAACTGTTATTTTATTTTAAGCACGCATAACAAAACCGTAGAAAAGCTGTGTCAGTAGGTACATTAAATAATATCAAGTAAAAAGGTAGTGCTTCCTACCAAAGAACACTTAAAAAAAAATTACTAAATATATACTATAAACTAAAATCTGTTTTCATATGCTACACAAGCAAAATACAGATTTTGGAATGTTTGTCTATTTCGTCTGTTTGCTTGTGCACGCGTATTTCCGGTTGGAGGTGGTTTTTGATGATTTATTCGAAAAAATATATGCGTTTAAGAAGAAATGTTGATTTTAATAATATTTACCTCTTACATTTTGTTTTGATCCATGCATATCTTTTTAATCTATTATTTATTTTGATAAATTAAACACAAGATGCTAGCACTAATATTACAAAACCTAACATTGAAAACTTAATTTAAATTTGTTCGTTACTTTTGTAGATTTGTCGGCTCAGCAAGGCGCTTAGCAAACCGTCATTGGTTAACGTCATTTAAGTTGTCAATCAGAGATTTACTTTAGTATTGCCCTCTGAAACCCTCTAAGTAGTTCATTCTACTCATGTAATACCTTCATTAGTGGATAGGGGATGACGTGATTAAATTACAGTAATGTATGGATTCAACCCTTTACTTTAAGGGGAAGTCATATCACGTGTAAGGTTGTAATAATGCAGAGTTTAAAAATAAACAAGTCAGTTTGTTTCTATTTACCTGATACCACAAAGATCAAAATAAAACTATTGTACTATGGGTTATAATTAATTTCTTTGTTATCAGTATCTATTATAATACAAGCCATGTATGTTCCTATTAATCGTGTGATTGATTTAGTCTAAATGATCTAGTCTGCAATAAAGTTTTACTTATATTATTATGACGAACCATGGATAGGGATTTTTAATTGTAGTTTCAATAGGTAAGTAATTTATATTAGGACGTTAAAATACCTCAAAGGTCCAGGTACTTTTATAAATGTATTGATTTATTTCAGATATTTAAATAATCCATATCACACATACACAAAATTTTATTAAATTCAAAACACATTAGCTACACAAGATTCAGTTACATTTCATTGATTTATTTCAGATAATTAAATAATCCATATCAAACATACACAACATTTTGTTAAATTCAAAAAGGATTAGCTACAAATAATTCAGTTACATTGTATTGATTTATTTCAAATAATTGAATAATCCATATAACACATACACAAAATTTAATTTAATTCAAAAAAATATTAGCTACACAAGATTCAGTTACATTGGTATTATTAATAAAAATTTATAAATTTCAAAAAATGCAATAATAACATCCAATCAAGAAGGAATCATAACAAAGTTTAGGATACTACAACGTAATATATTTTTTACATGTATATCCATTACTTTGTAGATTTAAGCTATAGTGGCACGGTGGTAACAGGCGCATTTACAATCAAACCTCACTTTAATAGTGATTTATATCACGGAGTGCCATCACAAATCTACTAATTCGCTTGATGATGATAGATTAAGTGGATTTTCAATCTTCGTATGAACTTTAACTGATAATTAATGATCATTGATATCTCTAACAAATGTATTTATGATCAATTCTTGAACAATCAGACATCATTTTTACATGGTTACACATGTATACTCGTAGTATGAAGACAGTACATAGTATGTAAACATTTTAGTTTGATGTTGTTGTGATTTAATTTTTATTCAATTATTTTAATATTTCCGCTGTTTTAAACTTATTCAATTTCAATATTATTTTTGACATGTTTACTCGTATTTCTAATATTATTTTAATTTTATGAGGGTAATTGAATTTTGGTTGTCGTCTATTGTAATTTGTAAAATGTAACTGTGGAATCTGCAAATCAGTTATGTTGCCAGAACAATGCCACGCCATTTCTAACGGTACCCGTAACTCTGTGGGCCTATTGTGTAACACCGCGACAAGTCTCATGACAATGTCTTGTCTCTTGTGTTGTCTTGTCTTGTCGGTTTGACTCTGTGCTACGCGGATGACATGTCCCGAGTGGCATAGAGTCAAGGCGCGGTAGCAGTGCTACGACCCGTAAACACGTGATCAAGACTCTCGTGGTGTTCATCTTAGGACAGCAGGATAAAAAATACACCACTACTTTCTCTAGCTTACTATATGTGTTGGCTTTCCCTGTGATGAAGTAAAGCCCAAGCAGAACATAACAGAAGGGAACTACGTTCGCTGGAGCCTGGTTTATAAGCTTATTTAATACCTAACACCAACAGCTGTAAATATACTGACAAACAAGCTGGAAAACTACAAACAGTCGTTCTGAAATCGTTTTAATTTCTGAGGCCGTGTCTTGGCTTTCTGCAATCGTTTTAATTTCTAAGGCGGACGTGTTGTTAATTGGCATGTGGATTCTAAAGACCTTTTGATCAGTGAATAGGTAAAGTAGACTTACAAAACACACTTTGGCTCTTACTCGCTTTGCTTGCTTGGGCACTATCCAAACCGGTTTAAAAAAAAAAGGTTTAAAACACGGGTTAAAACAGAAATTCTCAGTGATTTTAAAAGTAGCTCTTACCTTAAGATCTGACTTTTGAGTATAAATAAATATTGTTTTGTGTTTTGTCAGTAATTTAGGATTTCAAAAAACCGATTGGTGATTATTTCCAATGAAAATAGTTTTGAAAAAACTGTAGTTAACACATATTTCTAAATATATCTCGAATATGTTGAGATATTTTTTTATAATTTAATACTGTTGCTCATCCATTTCTCAGAGGCCCTGCTACAAAAATCGAACTTGGTTGGATCCGAAAGAACTTCTGTAATTTTTATATTGATAAACGTGTTAAAATCCGTCTACGGATACGTCATGTTTCATTTTTATTAGTAGGTCTCCAGTTACGTGTGAGTACGTATATCACCGTTCCTCTCATATCCCGCATCTCAAAATTCACACAAGATGATGGGAATGACGTTCCGGGCGTTTCTCTAGTAAAGTAAAATTTATATGCAATATTGAGCAGTACTAGATAGTAATTTGGCGGCTGAGAGAAAAATATTGTAGGATTAAGAAAATAGAACTAACCCGTATAAAAGTAGTAGGTAGATACGAGGCAGCTTTTCTTATTGTACCCTAATAAACATACAAGTTCAGTACATTCATGTACCTAACTGTATCTACGGGACTCCGAATCAAGCATTCCCCGTTTGTCCCTCATGTTAGCAAGCAAAATATTGTCCTACCCTCTGAATATTAAGTATGGATCCCTATTAAGTGGTCCCTAAATTATTCCAATCTGTGCGTATTGGCCGGCTGAGTATTCAGACCAGTTTGTTTAGAGCTCTGACATCTTGTAAGGAAGGTCTGAATAATTCTGAAATATTCATATCTTCTGCAGCTATTGTAGCCGAATGGGTTAGACCCTGCCTTGCGACCCTGTAGTCGTTTTTTGTGCCTCAATTTTGTGATTATTTTAGAAAGTTTAAGTAAATTTTAATCATATTCTGTATTTCTGTTCTGAATTCAGTAACAGCAACACTAATAACCAGTAATAATAATAAGTCCTATTTGACTCGGTGACTTGTAAAAAAATATTACCATAACTCATTCCTAAATAATGCTACATAAATAACCTGAGGTAGCGTAATAATATTGAATAAAATATTCAGGTGCTCGCAAAGCTGTCGTCCTCCCGGGTTAGAAACAGGCTAGCGTATTGTAGATAAAAAAACGATTTTGTGACGTTTTAAGATGGCGGAATTTACACGAGTAGTAATTGACCGTAAATTAGAAGGTTTAAGTGCAGGAATTAAAATTGAATAAGCCTAGTCAAAACAATATCAGGTCGAAATAGGAAGTACCCGTGCGGTCTTTCAGCATAATTAATAATATAATTCATATAAATCTTAATATATTATCCTAGCTAGATAAAATCGATAGATTATCTAATTAGCCTGCTGAGCAGGTGGGTGATTATAAATAATTCATTGATATCAGAGAGTCCATAGTTACCTTTTTCAAATAACAATAAATGATAACATCATTACAATTACCCACGTAAAAATATATATTAAATAATGTTAGAAATACGAGTAAACATATAAATATAATCATTGACATAAAATAAGATTGAAACATACATCGTACAATAAGAAATAAACATCGAAAACAATATATTTATTGAATCAAACATTTAAAAACACCACAGCAATATCTCACTCGTATTAACAATAATGTGATGAAAAGCCATGGCAAAATTATGCCTCACTATTGATGAACTATTCAAAAACATATATGTTAGAGATATCAATATTTGCAGTATATACTTGAATCTACTTAACTTTCTTACTAAAAGTAAGTGCCCTAAAAGTAAGATCTCAGACACATTTTGGTATACAGCTTAACATAATAATATATTGATTTACAAATGTTATTATGACAAACACTAGGGCAGATCACCGTTTAGTGAATTTCTGCTAGATGACTTTATCAGCGACACAGAAATTTGGAATCTACGTCGGTACTTCCGTAGCTCAGTTGGTTAGAGCGTTTCCGGCTTCAGAAAAAGACGCGGGTTCGAGTCCCGCCGTGGGTTGTGAATTTTTGTGTCATAATAACATTTGTAAATGTTGTGACCAAGTGCAATCACTTGAAATACAAACATTTGATCTGTTTATTTATTTAATATTGATTACAATCAAAAGCGATGGTGAAAAGACATGGTAGGATGAAGGTGTAAGGTGGGAATAATGTGGTATAATCAAGTTGAGCTTACGTCGTGCCGTCAATAGCCCTGATTGAGTTCGGTAACAACGTTACACCGAGTCTGATGAACTTTGCTGTTTAGTGGGGCTGGTGCCAAGTGGCTAGCGAGAGCGGATGAGCTGAATAGCGGGATAAGTGATTCACCCTCTACAAGACTAACTTTTAAGAGTAGTAGAGCCCATTGTGAAAGGTCTCGTCCGGAAGGACTACCACCATACTTATTTCAGCCACCTAGCAGCATTCAATAGGCCCTGCGTGCTTAGTTACACTCGGATGAAACGGTGAGATTGCTCTTGTAGTTTGCCTCACGCCTCGTTTGTGGCGTTGAAATGGCTAGGTACAGGAGATAGGACTAGGTAATAAATGTATTACTGACATTTGCTTAAACATCAGAAAGAGGTGAGGTACTCTTTGTGAGGTCCTGAACCGAGGAGTTACGGATCGAAACATGCGATACATCTACACGGTGAATAGAAACCCTTCTTGGATTATGCCTCCTATTTATGACGACAATCTATCCTTTCCTTCGCCTTTATCATCCAGAGATTTTCGGCTACTTGGACAATATCGTTTGACCAAGTTTATGTCGTGTACGTCTCTTATAACAATTTAAGAGGAGTACATCGCCATCGCTAGCTGGTAGACTATTAAAAGACTCGAACACAGGCTTAAAATGCGCCAAGTGAGTGAACACTTATATTTCTAACTGCATTATTACAGAGTTCCAACATTTTATCCGCCTTTGTGGTCTAGTGGTTCGCCCACTAGTATCAGATCCAGAGGTACCGGGTTCGATCCCAGGGGAAGTACGATATTGATCTTGGTTTGGTTGTTGGTACGACTTTTTTGACAATTGTGGTCTCCAAAGTAAAGTTTCAATATATTAGACAGTGAAACTTCGCCTTGGACCACAGTACGGTTTAAGCGACACCGTCTGGAAAGTACGGACAAAGGTGAATCTGCACTGAAACGAGCAGACTCCGCAATGATTCTATTAAAAATCGGTTAAACTTGCTAAATACTGTGTATTTTATTAGTTTGAATCAATGAACGTAGGATATTTATTAAGAAGGAAGGAAAATCAGCACCAGGTTTGCCTTGCGAGAAGGGAAAAGCGAGATATAGAATCGAGAACCGCCACAATGATGTTGAAATAATGCATTCGATTGGCGTAGACACGCTTTTTGCAATGTATGCGAAAATTATAAATTGAATTTATGTATTTCAAGTTTTACACTTGGTAACAACATTTACAAATGTTAATATGACACAAAAATTCGGTACTCCCGTCGCTCAGTTGGTTAGAGCGTTTCCGGCTTCAGGAAAAGACGCGGGTTCGAGTCCCGTGGGTTGTGAATTTTTGTGTCATATTAACATTTGTAAATTATAAATTGAGTTTCAGTCATCATTTCAGCACACAAATGTCCACTGCTGAACATAGGCTATTCCTACGTCACATAAAACAACCACCTCCATTCATCATCGTCCTTTTGGTCAATTTAATGAGGAGGACTCACACACATAGTCAATAATAAACGTTTTCACTTCTCTTGATCGAAATTTGTGTGATCACAGCCTAGCGTAGCGGAGCTAAAATGCAATTTCAAGCCCTAGGGCAAAAAGGTTTGCTTTTATTTTTGTCTACTCATTCATGAATCTTGGAATTAAAAGCTGTTTCACATGAAACAAGCTTAAACATAAATCTCCATTGAGATTGAACGCGGACGTATGGACATAAAATTGCATCTAGATAATATGATAAAAATATAGTCAAGAGCATGTTTAGCTAGGAATATTATAACGGGGTTCTGCTATTAAACTAACTCAAAATACAAAATAGCTTACGAGTAGATACAGTTCAAACTCAACATTTTGTAATATTCAGTGTTTGAGTGAGATATTTCAAACTTTAAATGTAAGAAGTTTTACTAAAATATAAATCTCATCTACAAAAATCATAGTAAAAACTATCTAGTAGATGATGAATGTACCATATTTGTTCAAGATATTTGAACACGCAGCAAAACGCATAGTGCATTGTAAGCGTTCACAATGGCAGTTTGCTGCGAATCAAGTAAATCTAAATCAGTTCGCGTCTTACCATCAACCAGAGCGGCTCATAACCATAATTCATTTAGCAGTAATAATTATTTAGAGTGTTAGTGCTAAGTGAATCAAACCAATATAATTTGTCAAAATAACCAGACTTTTATATACTTACCTATTTATTAAACTCAAGGGATTTGTAGGGGTCTCGCCGACCATAACATCGAGAAGCTAAAATCCTTTTCAATATTATTGTTTATTTT
This sequence comes from Venusia cambrica, assembly GCA_951394065.1. Classification (NCBI taxonomy): domain Eukaryota; kingdom Metazoa; phylum Arthropoda; class Insecta; order Lepidoptera; family Geometridae; genus Venusia; species Venusia cambrica. Next base: position 11,632,381 of record OX596042.1, read on the forward strand.
TTGTGTATATTTTAAATAATTGCAAATAATAATTATGTTTCAGCTTACAGTTGGGATACAAAATAAGTATCTACCTTGATACAATGGATAAATGAGAGAGCAGATGTTTGACATCATTATTATACCTGTGTTCATCGCAATTTGACTTAGGAACCCCAAAAATACATCGTAAAATATAAAATATTGTTCTGCCAACATTGGAATGATTCGATTTATTTCACGTGCGATGCTTTATTTAAATTCCGAACGAGTTCTGATTTCAAACGTGAAATATGATGCTTTTGTAGTGTTTTACACAAAAATCTGTTTTCATAATAGTAAAATACATTTTTCAAGACGTTTAAAGTAAAAGTTAAAGCTAAACTTTTTGTCATTAAAAATGTAAGATAAACTCAAATATCATAATGTACCTATACTTATTTTATACGGGAATTGATTTATAAATTTATTAATTAATTTATAATTGAAAGTATAAATATGAAATCTTAAGAAAATGCAAATCTTGTTAATATTGTAGGTACCCACGTCAAGAGTCTCAAGGGTTACAATTACATGACATTCAGCATCGATAATTATTGGTGTTTTTATGTTTTACTATTTACGTATGTGCATAGCACAGCCTCTTAAATAGCAAGTGTCAAATTTGGGCACAATATCTATGACACAATTTTTTTGTTTGATGGACTGAATTTTTATAAAAACCGTTTTGACTCTATGATTGTTATAGGTTTAAATCATCTTCATTTTTGGAAATAAAGCGATACAAAAAAATTCTGAGACACTAAAACTAAACTGTACCCTCGTGAACCCCAATAGCTAATACAATATGGCGAGAACATTTTATTTTATTTTTATTGCGCAAAATCCTTGAAAGCCTCCGGCTTGTCGCCTCTTGTTCAGTTTATTTTTATTTTCTACCGCTCCATTGTATTTTTACGTCGCCTGTTTGGGGAATAGTTCCCAGTAAGTTTTATAGTTATTGAATGGCGTATCTAGTCAAATACCTGTGTTTTGAAAAAAGGAAAAAACAAAAACTTTCAAACATGCATAGGTCCTACCAATGTAGCCTATTTCCCAGAGAGGTAGGCTGAGACAACAGATTTCCACTTTCTTGACCGCCTGTGAACTAGTTTTTCGCCCACTAATATAAACTGCTAACTGACTCACTGATAACAGCGCACAGCTTAAACGGCTAATCGTTGAGACATGAAATTTGGAGGGTATGTTTGTCTTGATGCGAAAATGAGTTCTTAGAAGGGGATTTTGAAAATTAATACCCTAGGAAGTTCAAAAAGGGGTTGAAAGTTTTCATTAAAAGATTGCCTTAACTCTGAAACCGTGCATGATAAAAGGTCTAAATTATCATAATAGATTTCTCATATAAAATAGATAAGAACGTAATTCATGGTTTTATGTTTTTTTAATTATTGAAGGGCAGGGGGGGTCCTTTTATTAGAAAAAAAAAATAAAAAAACATTGTTATTTAACAGAAAAAACGCAATGTACATGTGGTTTATATAATTAACTGGTGTATTTTGAGTGCTCTTTGTGCAATGGATGAATGTCAAAACTACCAAGGTCTGATGATGGAGTGGAATCAATATGAAGGGGTTCTTTCAGTAAATAACAGTAATACATATGAAGAGCGTTGCGCATTTAAAATGATTGTATGTGTGATACTCTTCTACGAACCATGTAAACCAGGGTCTTAAGATGATGACAGTGGAACTCCTGAATGCATGGTATAAAAGTCGTGCCTATACTTTTTGAAATCGGTATAACGAGGCATTTAACGACAAATGTTCTTTTTTAATTTTCCGGCCGTAGCAGTTGCGACTTAAGAATCGACCCCCTCAAACTCAGTCCGCGGATGTCGTAAAAGCCGATTTAAGGGATCTCACCAGAGGAAGCGGCAGCTTACTGCTGTATGTTACATAACACATTTACTGTGATCACCAAACCGCCTGCTAAGTGTGGTGATTATGGCAAAACCCTCCCGTTTTTGGAGGAGGCTCTGTCCAATATCCAATTAACTACTACATAAATGGGCTGTTGACGTGACTGTATTTACGACCCTTGACTAATGTAACTTGACTACTTGATACACAGTATAATCTTCTAATGCATAAAAGGACAAGTCCTGAGTGACTGACTGACTGATTCGAATAAATACAATGTACAGCCTAAGCCGCTGGGCGTACAGACTTCAAATTTCAAGGGCATGTTTGTCTTGGTGTGTAAACGCCTGCTAAGAAAGTTTTGAAAATTCGCACCCTTAGGGTTCATAATGGCGTTCAAAGTTCGGAGTAAAATGTTGCATATCCCTGAAACCACAAATGATAGGCACTTGAAAATAAGTATGTTGATTGCCCATAAGGCATATTTCGTATAATAAGTTATGGCATATTTTCGATTTTTAATAATTTTCAGAAATAAAGGTTGGGGTTTCCAATATTCAAACCTGACTAATAATAAACAAAAAAAAATAGGGGGTTCCCATACAAAACGTTTTTACAAATTTTTATTTTCGACCTGTATATAATAACAAAGTTGGTGTGAGTATAGTGCTTACTTTGTGGTAAATAAATAAATGAATAATAAAATCTGGCCAAACGTGAGTCTGGCACTAAGACTTCAAAAAGCCTGCATAGTTTGCCTGGGAATGTGGGTCAGAACCCTCGGTGTGCGTGTCTGCTCACCATGTAGGAGCGAATCGGTCAAATTTATCCGGATATCCAACAAATTTAATATACTATAATACTTCCACCTATTTCAAAACACAAATACGCAGACGAAGTCGCGAGTAAAAGCTAGTAAATAATATAATTAAAATCTAAGGAAAGAACCATAAGTATGCATGCAAACCGAGATGCACACATAAATCAACAAGCTACTATTGGAAATGCCTTTGAGACGTTTTCCCATATATGCTCTGTCCAATACATTCAAAATATTATGAACAAAATGTGGTGATATTTTTATTCACTACTTACCTTCATTTTCACTCACGGGCCCATATTTCACCAAAGCTACCACATTATGAAGTATAAAGCAAACTCCACTAATTTTCCAAAATAAATTAGGCCTATTTGAAACAGTCAATCCTGGTGTATTTCCCTCGCAAACAAATTAAGCCTCGTACAAACAATCTACCTCTAAACCAGCAATCTCGTTAAAAAGTAATCCGTTTGACAATATCTTAGCTGCGGGTATTGGGGGTCCGCAATTAATTTCGCTGGGTTGCGGTCGCCTACAGACGGTTCCGTGAGGTTGTTCCACTTGGCTCTCTCAACTTGCGTAGCACTTTTGAAACAAGTCAAGGAATTGAATGCACTCTGCATTCAATTTCTAGATCTGAGTTCTGTTTAGAGTGAAGATCAAATGAGCGCAATTGTCACGGCAAAGTATTATATAAACTATAAAGCAAAGGTAGCAAAAAGATGTATAGCAAGGTAGTTTCAAAGTTTTTAAATCATAAAAATCATTATTTATTAGGTACCAATATGGGCATACATCATTCTGATTTGGGCAACAGTATTATCATAATAATAAGTATAATATAATTAACTAAATGAAACGGTTATTACCACAAAATTTTTACGTCGATTTGCTGAATTGCTTAATTATGTTGCATAGCCACACAAGTTTCAATTCTATAATAAGTATAACAGGACACAAAGGTAGCAAAAAGAGGTTCAAAGTTTTTAAATCATAAAAACATTATTTATTACCAATATGGGCATTCATCATTCTGATTTGGGTAACAGTATTATAATAATAATAATAATAATAATAATAATAAGTATAACAGGACATAAATTTTACACAGCGCTATCTAGATTGTTTGGGACTAGGTGGTATGTATATATAGTATGGTACGTAGATAGTAGGTAGTTGTTTCGTAAAATGTTTCTTGTGTTAGGTTTCATAGAACTTTATTTTTTGTGCAGCGTATTTATTGTACGGCGGGGAAGAGCTTTGGCCTTCATCAGGCAAGTTAAGATAAGGCCGAAGGTAGAGGCGCATTTCATCCGGAATCCTCAACAGTCTGAGGAACTGTGAACTATGCTATTTACCTGTAAATGCCGGAGCACAACAATGTTAGAATTGTTTTATAGCGACAGACTTAGGTAAGATTGCGATAGCTAGCCAGGCGGACTAAACAAAGTCCACACACCTACCAAAAACTAAAACAAGTAATCTTTGTAGAAAGTTAGTTTTCATTGTACATTTTATAATGTTTTAGGGATTGATGGTGGTAAAGGCATTTAAGTCCTAAACGCAACACACCTTATACACAGAGACACAAAATGTGTAAAGCCCTAACAAATGGCGAATCGACCACAATCATCAATTATAATGGCATCGGATAGGCACACTTCCTTTGCTAATAATATATTGCCGGTAATAATTTAATTTAGGGAACTACACATAGCCTATTGTTCAGGAATCTTTGAATTCCTTGAATTTTGAATTTAATCGCCTCTTTGGTCTAGTGGATCTCCCACCGGTGTCAGATCCAGGGACTTTGTTTAAGTCCGCCTGGCTAGCCACCACTATCTAACCTAGGTCTGTGGCCAACGATTCCAAATTGTTGTGTTCCGGTATTTAGTGGTAAGATAGCCAGTTCCTAATACTGTTGAGGATCCCGAGTGATGTGCGGTTCCATCTTTGGCCTTAACGTAACTTGAAACCTGGTGAGATAAAGTCTAAGTCTAACTATAAAAAATGACTTAAATTCTAATGTGAAAATGGGTGCAAAATGACACGGTTATTTTACATATTTTTATTAATATATTCCATCAGATACTTACCATCATTTAAAAAACAACAAGATTGTTTTTTTCAAATATGTTCTAAGAAGTATATCATACTTATGATTTGAGGGTTTTTAGAGTTCTCTAAAATTTTGACGCGGCTTTATGCTCAAAATCTATAGCTATGTAGCTGTAGATTGCTAGTTTTGTCGTAAAGTTAAAGAACCTATTCAAAAACTGAAAAGTAGTGATGTATTTTACGGCGCTATAACAAAAAACAATTGCTTTGACCATTTTGTATAGGCATTGACTATAAGAAAATTCTAAAGTCAAAGTAAATAAGTGTCAGCTTGTGACAAATTAACGAGGCCTTTATAGCACAATGGAGGGCCTCGATCGACAGGACACTTTGCCTCTAAAAACTTGATTGTCTCTTCCAAAACTGAAGGTATGAAATGTTGGATATGGCTTTATTTATTTTTGGAGGAAGAAGCGCTTGACCTTCACTTTGATCGTCTGATATGTAGAAGCGCACTTCACCAGGAATCCTCAAAACTCTAAGGCTATCTCTAGATGCCGAACCCAACAATTTAGAATTGTTGTTATAGCTACAGACGTATATGGTGGTGGCTAGCCAAAAATAGACTTTAATAAAATCTACTACCAATCAAACTATTCACAATATTGTACTCCTCATGAGATCGAACCTTGGCCGTCTGAATCTAACAACAGTGGGCGAACCACTGGACCACAGAGGCGGTTAAAATGGCAGTGTTTTGAAGTAACTCTCAAAAACACAGTCGTGTTCACGGGGAGACTGAAATACTCGCTGGTGATGTCGTTTTAGTAAGTTTTCACAACTACCGACATTTTATTTTGTTCTTCGAAGGGTATTAGGCCATAGGTCGGAATATCCAAGGTGTTCATATGTCCAAATGCCTCAAATACAACTGTCTGTAAATTTTAAAACACGGGTTTTGCTGTAGGCACCAACCGTTTCAATTCAACAGGTGAATCATCATCAGGGTGAATGTAACTCGCAGGTTAGGTTGCGAGTTAAAAAAAAAATATAGTGCGACTCACGCAAGTTTTGAATGTGACAACTGTCTGTGATGATGGTAAGATGGCGGCCCGACGGTATGACTCTTGTACCCTTGGAAAATTTCATTTTGGGTGTTTCATTATGTCATAAGTATATAATCTATAGATATGTATATATAATTCCATCCAACGACTACCTGGAGGACTTTCAGCGATAAGGCCGCCCATTCACTTGTGTCGCTTAAAATATGTTTCTGTTATCGGTATCTTTGTTATTTATTTAGTAAGTTGGTAAACGATAAAGAGTTGTCTATCTATATATCTATGTACAAGTAGGTATGAGTTTACAAAAATTTGAATAGTACCATAGCTATTCAGCAAGTCTTGGACACACTTGGACTCCGTCTGGTACAGGTCTGGATCAGATAAGCTCTTCACAGAGTGTTTGTAACGGTTATCAGGTTACTGACTGCTTCCCTTGTTAATACTTTAATTGTAGGTACATACTGTCTGAATTATTGTTGGTACCGATATAAGTTTGCTGTTCATAATCTTGTCGCTATATTACGGCGCTGTATAAAATGACTGATAATATATATATAGTATTTATATTTGTGCTTTCGTACATCCATACAAAACGTCATTGCGGATCTATTGGACCGTACTGACGAAGCTTTTACGGGGAATTATGACGGCATCCCACCGAAGCCATCTCCAAGTTTTGACTCAAACGCACTTTGCAGCCCAGAGATTGAACTGGAAGGCTTAAAATGTAGAGCCTCTCGTGACAATGTCGTTTAAGGGAAGCGACGGGAGTTCTGAAGTGATTTTTAGCACTTTAAAACATGAACAGAGTTCACAATACGTGATGCAGGGCAGTTTATTTAACTGTCATTGTACTGCCAAATTAAATAGGTACCTAGTATACTCGTAATAGGCTAGCGGCTCTGTTTCCATAAATTTTCTCAACTGTCCTTATCATACTTAAAATGCTGTGTTAGTAACACTGGACTTATTCCTATTTTAAATTCTAAATAGCTGTGTTCCGGCATTGAGAGGTAAAATGGTAGTTCCTCAGACTGTTGTCATCATCTTCAAATCTAAAGTTTTCCATCTTTTCTTAGAAAATAAAAATTTCCAAAATTGAGCTAATTATTCATGTAATATATGATATATATGTATGTATGTATTATAATTAGTTATTAAATCATTTTATTTTGTTTATTATTATCATTATTTTTTGTAGATATAAGTCAGTATATACCTAAGTATTAAGTGTTAGTAATAAATGAGTAAGTATGTAGTGTTATAGTAGCAGTACCACCTACTCCAAACTACGCAAGGGTTATCTGGAAGAAAATGTTTCGTAGCATTAAGTTCGCCCGTGCACTTTTGTTTATTATTGCAATCAAGTATTTTTTATCTATCTATCTATGAGCTAAAAACACTACCAGTTCTAACCAGTTCTGGTACGTAATGTAGCTAATGTTTTTCCGCACCACTACAATCTTGGAGTCTTCAAGCCCAGAGTTTTCTTGAGTCTTAGCCCATCTTTACTTCAAAAAAAAAGAGGAGGTTCTCAATTCCTGAATCCTGGAGAAATTAAGGAAACTCTTCAAATATTATATGGCCACCTGAAATGATTTGGGTATGTTTAGGGTCGGTATACTTCCCAGGTGATCCCATCGTTATCAGGTCAGGATCTGATGATGGATCCTGGAAAAATCAAGGGAACTCTTCAAATATTATAGGCATACTTGAAGCGATTTGGGTGTATTACCTCAAAAGTAAGGAAAAAACTGACCCCATACAGGATCACGCGTCAGTCTGTCTATCTGTCCGTCCATCTGTCAACAAAATAATTGGAAAAATTACGTCATCCGGGTAAACGAAATGGTATCTATCATATTCTTCATTGAAGTCGGTTTACTTTTTAGTTTTTAAAACGTCATTATTCAAGTGAGCTTTTAGTCAAACACTTTCCCATTAACAGTAAAATAAAATGCTAAAATAGAAATATTATTTTGGGTAGTTAAAATGCTTATATGCTTTTCTGTAAACATTAATATTCCTATTTGCTTCAATTGAGTCTTGAAGACTCCGAAACAAGATAGAGCACCTAAGTAGGTGGTACCTAATCTTCTTAAACTTTGCGTTAATTAAACTAATAATTAAACTGTATGAATTGAACAGGTGGTTCGTTCAGTCGGGCTCCCGCGAAGATTAATGCTTTGTTGAATTTGGTTAGATACAAGTCTTGGAGGTAAAGTGATTTAGGAATTATAAAACGCTACTCGATTACTCGTAAGATTTTTGATACAGAACTCTGCAAATGCATGAGTGTTTGTAATCACTTACATGAATATTACAAATGTATCAATACTTTTATACGAGTAGCACTCGGGACTTCATTTCCATAATTTCGTGGGAATTTCCAAAAATCTGTTATTGATATGCTACACTACAAATAGAAGAATCTATACCCTAAAAATCAAGTCTCTTGAAGGTTTAGCTTGGCCCGAGCGTTAGTCAGCGACATGATGATTTCTTGATTAGATCAGAGGCTTGCCTGAGCTTTACCTGCTTGAGGAAGAGGTCTAACAAAAAACGAGCTTTCTCTGAAGCTGTCTAAAAAGGTACTGGTACTCCCGCGCTCCGAAATAACAAAACTAACTGATTGGCACCGGACTTTGGCTGGAGGGTGGTACCATTCAGGCGGACCATTAAATGTCCTACCTCCAGCGTAACCATTGACTAAAAGCCTTATACATTGCCTGGGGTCTACATAAGGCTTTTAGTCAATGGTGCGCGTGGTCTACCATTAGATAGTTAATCCATTGTAGTAGATGCTTATTCTTTTTTTTATTGTACGATGGGGATAATTAGCCCAAAGGCGGAAGCGCGTTTCGACCAAAATCTTTAATAGTGTGAGGTACCTGCTATCTTACCTCTTTTTTTTTATCCATCTAAGGCATACAATTAAATGATCCACCTGATGGAAAGCGGATACCGTTGCCTAAGGACGCTCGCAACACTAGAAGCAATAGGCACTTGTGCGTTGCCGACTATTTAAGCATTTTAAACCGCCGTTTTTAACTGTCAATTCTGAAAACCTCGGGAGGAAGTTCTTCTTGAACCTTACGATGCGAGAAGGTAAAAGTATACTGAGTGTGGGAATGGAATCTCTGTCGATGGCGAGCGGTATTTTTTTTATTTTACGACAGGGAAGCGCTTGGCCTTCATCTCACCTGGTTACAAGTTGAGATAAGGCCGAAGGAAGAGGCGCACTTCATCCGGAATCCTCAACAAACTGAGGAACTAGCTTATCTTACCTCTAAGTGCCGGAACACAACATTTCTTTTTAAGAATTGGTAGTATGGCAACATAATTAGTTAATATGGTGGTAGCTATCCAGGCGGACTTAAATAAAATCCTACCAACCAAACCAAGCACAATATTGCGCCCCCTGGGGATCGAACCCGGGACCTCTGGATCTGAAATCGGTGGGTTGAAACACTAGACCACAGAGGCGGTTAAATGTCATAAAAGGGCTGCAAGCCAGTTCCTCAGTTGGTTGAGTACTCCGCGTGTAGTGCGTTTCCACCTTCGGCCTTATCATAACTTGAAAATCAGGTAAGATGAAGGCCAAGCAACTCCCCGTCGTAAATTAAAAAAGTAATACATCCAAAAATTCCTCAGAACACAACCCATAATACAAGCGGTAGAACACACTCAAAGAGGAACTAGAATAAATCTAAATGCCGGAGTACAATATTTTTTTATTTAATCTAACCAGGCAGACTCAAACTATGTCGTTTCACCAACCAGCATTACAATGTCGATATCCAAATTAGATTCTCGTGTGTTCTCTTTCAAACAATAGTAAATTTGAGCGCAAACTGAGCAAATTAATCATAAAGCAAATGGGAGCATAAATTCGAAATAACGACAAATAATTCGCAAAATCTCGTTATGCATCGGTGCATAAACGCTTTTATTGTTCCTAAACAATGTCATAGCGATTTGAAAGCAGCTGGTTTGTACACAACTCTTTCAATTAAAACAAGGTGAAAATGTGGGCTATGAATGTCGAGGCGCGCATGCTTGATCGATATGCATTTATATATTCATACGCTAAGAGAAAACGTAATACCTCTTAAGAGTCTACGAGTCTTTTATAATAATTTGTTTAGGGCAATGATGGGGTTGCCCAGACTTTAACGCACACGTTAAAGACATCTTTGCTGTTAATTGGCACAAAACAACATCCGTCAGACACAGTATGCTGGGCAGTTTGCTAAGTGTTCTGGCAGACAGACATTGCAGTAGTCTGGAAAGGCACTGGATGTCTCGTCTAATATACCCTTACGCTGTTCAAATATATGACATAAATTATATTAATAATTGTTTTTGTGAATGTGAATAATAATATTCAATTTTTGACCATGTAGGTATTATATCCTAATTCAGATTTGGATGTAATTGTCTGAATTAATAAACGTATTTTAAGTGTGCGATTTGGCATAGTCAAAGATAAGAAGTACTGAAAACAATTGGTTCTTAGATGTTTTTTTTTTTATATATAACGGTCAAATTGCGACCGTTGCATGGCTGCTAGTCTTTTTTTTACGCTGTTTGTATGCAACATACCTAATTATTTGATTCCTTACCCAAGCAAGCTACTTACCATTGAAATACTTTCACTACAATAATATAGACTACCACGACTGAATCTCATACTTGAGGTAGTTTTGTTTATTGTACGACAGGGGCCTTTATCTCACCTGGTTAAACGTTAAAATAAGGTCGGTGGTGGAGGTGCACTTCACCTAAAATCCTGAACAGTCTGAATAACTGGATATCTTACCTTTCAATGCCGCAACACAACTATTGATATGATATAATATAGATATCATAAAACAAAACGAAAATAATAAAAATAAAGATCAAGCGGAACAACATTATTAAATTTATAAAATTAGAATGACACAAAAAATGTCGTATGTTTTCCGCACGAGTACAATCTTGGAGTCTTCAAGTCCAGAGTAAATAAGTTCCTTTTAGGCAAGCGTACTCCATCTTAGGCCACATCTTTACTCGTTTTACATGTAAGCTGGTGGTCAAACGCTTATTACTATTACTATTATCAATACAAAAAAAAATGTTGTGACCGAGTGCAATCACTTGAAATACAAATTAATAATAATAATACACTACTTAGTATCGTAGCTTTATTAGAAGATTGGGTTATAAAGGGTTTGGGTAAGTTGGAGACTGCTGTATATCGAGAATTAATGCACAAAAAATGACTGTAAAATTCAATTTGGGTGAACATTAAGTATGCATATCATATTTTGCCAGCCATTTAGATTAAGCTGTGTGACCTACACAAGCATTGTGTGTTCTGTTCAAACACAGATAACACTCCCTAAGCAATGTCTCCCCAAGGAGTATTTGCTCTTCAAATCTTACGTGTTCTAATTTGCTCGACTTCTATTATTGTAGATATAAGATTTTGGTGAAGCTTATTACGCGAGAAGCTGATACAATAGGTAGATACCTATAATAATTAATATTCATTGCATACATAGCGCACAATATCTTAAACGTATGTACTATAAGGTACTGGTCTGAAACAGTTGAGTTACCTATAGGCCGTTTGTAACGGTCCTTAGGTAATCTGACTGATTCCTTTGTACATAGTTAGTTTAACTGTACTTTTTGTTGAATAAATGATTTTTGGGTGTTGTATTGTATGATAAGTATGAATTTACAAAAAAAAGTATTTATGTATTCCATCCGTAATCTAGTTCCCATATTACAAGCTATGCTTAGTTTGGGACTAGATGGCGCTGTGTGAAATTAATGTCCTGTAATATTATTTATTTATTTATTTAACGAATATTATAAATACAATAAGAGTATTGGAGCTCCAGCGCACTATGTCTTTGACCTAATCCCTTCATCCCTTTTGCACCACTAGACTAGCAGACATACGGCAGGCTACAACCCGTACCTTGTAAAAATTCCATTGTGCCGAACACATCGCTTCGCCTCTACCTTTATCATTAATACTGGTAAGGAACTCTTCGCCCTCGTCTGATTTCCTCACCATATATAATATTATATATATTATAATATTGGTGTCTTCAAGTCCAAAGTAAATAGGTTCCTTTTAGACAAGCGTGCTCTAGTTTAGGCCACATATTTACTGGTTTTTCAAGTAAGCTGGTGGTCAACTGCTTGGCTATCATTATTAAAATAAAAGGCTCCATGTCAAAGGGCTCGTTACCAATACTATTTTTACCGCCAAGGAGCATTGCTGTGTTCCGTTTTGAAAGATATATAGTTGCCGGTAAAATTACGCGAGACTTAACACCTTATGAGCATAATCTGCTAGGGGATAGTCTTAGGTCTGTCCAAACATACTCACATTCTGTCCACATTTAGTTCTTTGACTTTCTTCCATGGAGGGAAGAAAGTTACCACATGTCCACGCTAGCCTATTACTCTTCATTCTCTCCGTCACTGGCTACATTCAGAATTCCCTAGATGTTCTCATTCCTTATCTTATCCATCCTTGTCACACCACAAACTAAGCTTAACTTTGCATCTCAGTCACATGCACATTCTTTACATCCGTATTTTCCAATGGTCAACCTTACCCGCAACATTAAGATCCATGCAAATTTACGGTCTTATTAACATCATGTATATTATAGCAAGTGACACAGTCATGCTATTCGTATCAATCGTATTTCACCGCCTCTGTGGTCTAGTAGTTCAACCACCGGTTTCAGATCCAGAGGTCCCGTGTACGATCCCCAGAGGAGTTTGATCCACAGAGCTACACAATAATGTGCTTGGTAGGACCACCATCATACCTAATTCTGTCGCCATAACGACAATTGAAAAATTCACTCAGAGTGTTGAAAATTGCAGGTAAAGTGCGCTTCCAACTCCGGTCTTATCACAACTTGAAAATCAGGTGAGACGAAGGCCAAGAACGTTCCTGTCGTACAAAAAGGAATCCTACCACCAACTAAACCAAGCAAAATATTCTACTCCTCCTGCGGATCGATCCCGTTACCTCTGGATCTGTCAACAGAAGCCAAAGTACTAAACCACTGACGGGTTAGATACCTAGAACATATACCTAGTATTCCTAGCACCTAAAGCACCTTTCACCCCTCTCAAACCAGAAAAATATAGTAGCCGAAGACAAAAGAAATCCAATAGCTATAACACAATGCAGCTATGTTTGAATTTCACCTGCACCAGCGTCTTTGTTCGCGCTAAGCGGCTTATAGTCTATTATTTAAGGATTTACGTTGCGAATTTTACTTGAATGCATCGAATATTGTACTTCCGTTATGTGCAGGGACTTTTAAAAGAAAATGTGTTACACTTGCAAAATGTGTTTTTGCACAGGGCTTTAATTCGATGGACGCTATGCAAAACCACGTAGATCAAAAAAATTTTTACTCGCGACGGGACTCGAACCCGTAGGATCCCGTCACGGGTTTTGCATTTTTGTGTCATTAAAACATTAATTGTAAATGTTTTGACCACGTTCAATCATTTGAAATACAAGAATTAGATCATGTTCTTTATGGATAAGATCTGCGTAGTATATACTTGATATACGTATCTATATCAAATGTTTACCATTTTGATGGTTCATTTTTGATCTCAGAGTTAAGATAGGAAATCCGGCACTGTATGTATGTGACGGCATAACTCTCGAACGGGATATCCGAGTTTTATGAAATTGTAATAGAAAGCGCAATAGAAAGGATTCGTTTTTGAGATATTGGGGTAAAAAGAAATAAATAATTTCTGATCATGAGGTCTTTTAAGATAAGATAGGGTATTCGAAATCACATACGAACTGGTCTATTTTTTTTATTCAATCAATAGGGTTGCCAAACCGAGGGTTATTACTTTTGAGAATTGAAATTAATTTACGTTTGAGATGTTATGCAAGGGGTTTGACTGCGCATAACCTACATTAAACAGCACATTGTTTTCCATAAAAATGTCTTGTTCACACTTAGCTATGTTAGCTACACTCTGTGTCAGCCACTACCAAATCTGGCTATCCCGCAATAACGAACAAACGATCGATTTGACGTTTAAAAATTATCCTTAAAATCTTCTTAATTTGATTTGAATGAGTTGATAAACACTATTAATTCAGTCACACTTGACTATTTTTATGGTGTAGAAGCATTTTTAAATTGCAGTCGGAGTTCAAATAATATTTCAATCAAGTCTATTTAAAATTAACGCTTTGATCAATTATAATCAAATTCTGTTTGTGGTAATGAGAGGGCTGAATAAAGTTAAAATGAAATTTAAAAGCTTAATATTTGACTGAACCCCATTATTCCAAGTTTCAATAGGAACAAATATGAGAAGTCTAAAATACACAAGGACACAGAATATGAAACTAATTTCAAGGCAAAAAGTCTCACTCTGGTTTTCAAAAATGTAAATATATTAAACGATAAGAGAATACATGTTTATGTCTGACCGTGCGGTAAATATAATATATAGTTTAACAAGAGGCTGTTTGTCTAACAAAACTTAAAAACTTTCCAACAACCTAGAATTTTGAGGAAACATTATTTGAGCAGATCGTAACAAACAGGATATTTTCCATAGTATGATGGTGAATAAGAGGGTCATAATAAAAGCTTACGTCATACGACTTTTAAGCTGCCTGGGCAAAGATAAGTATATCTAAGATGGAGCAAACTTGACAGAAGCCTATTTACCTTCATTTTGAATAACAAAACACACTGAAAGTAACTAGGTCGAAGGGTAGGTTGTAAATTTAACATACGTAAAACAGGATAGCGTACAAAATATGTGTATTATTTAAAAATACACTAAAATACAAAGTAAATACAGATAAAATAAAGCTCATATTAGATTGCAGCATATCTCAAAGTGGTACACGTTTCGATGCCTCATACTCAAAACTGTATAAGCGAAACACTTCGAATTCAGTGTTCACGACAAAGGGGTGAAAATTGGGCTTTTGCTATTTGCGAGAATACGGTATAAGTTATTTGTCTTTCGTATTTGCGAACATTTTGGGGAAAGGTGTATTTATCTACTGATGTGTGCTTTACAAGCCCGGCCAGGTAAAATTACATAAGTATTGATTATTTAATGTACAAGTAAAAGAAATAGAGGATTACGTTACAATCCCGTGTTAGGGATTTATTTATATTATTTATCATTTAGCCG
Source organism: Venusia cambrica (assembly GCA_951394065.1). Lineage (NCBI taxonomy): Eukaryota > Metazoa > Arthropoda > Insecta > Lepidoptera > Geometridae > Venusia > Venusia cambrica. The sequence continues at coordinate 11,647,437 of OX596042.1, forward strand.
GCTATTGCAACACAATCGGAACTGTCGGGAATATTAATAAACCGGCAAGTGCGAACAGGCACACCGAGGGTATAATAACATACGATATAATAATATTAATATAATAAAAATAAAAATAAAAAAAAAATATTTTGTTATGAATGTTCATAAAAAAATGTTAATATTTTCTTATTAATGTTTTTATTATTAATGTAATATTATATATTAATTTTTATTATTAATTTTATGTGTTGTTAGAGTGGCAAAATAATACACACTCTGTGGACATTTTAACTGTCCACTTATAAAAGTGTATGAGATACAGCACGTTGACAGACATACGGTCATGGATGAATGGACAGCAGAGGCTTAGTAATAGGGATTCGTTTTTACTTTTTAGGGTTACGTACACTTTTGTGTACATAACCCTAAAAAGTACGCGTGATTTATCGCAAAATAATATGAAATTACAGAATTACATTCGTACTATTCAGAATTTTGATCCAATATCAATTGATAAAGTAAAATAAAATACTGAAAAGAGCGTGGAGCTATTGACGGTACACCTACAAGAGGTAGCCAGAGATATTCTCTAAACTTTACTAAATAGTTCTTTAAGTAGATAGTTAGGCAGTAATCAATAATTTTAGGATTTACTTTAAATGTTTTTTTATGGTATGACGAGGAAGCGCTTTTACCTCAACTTTTATTTGATTTGATTTATATCGACAAACTGAGATAACATGGTAGGAGCTAGTTTTCAACACCATTTCTAAAAATCTACTGTGGAAATCTCGGAAAAGTCCTGAAAAAAAAAATCAGAGTTAAGAATAACGTTTCCGGAATCACCATATGAAGGATTTGAATTCGATTCGATAAGGCTTCCCATATCATTCAGAATAGCTTGCACAAGCATATTGTAGAGATAAAAATGGTAGTAAGTTTTGTTTACCTTTATTTAAGTTGAACTATCAGATTAACGATCCAGAATGATTTCAATGCAAAACTGGTTGATGTTAAATTTTACAGAGAAAACATTTACCGCTTTCATCATAATAAGTCTTGCCTAGAAACAGCTATATCATAACCAGACTGAAACAGCTTCATCTCAATACATATAAAAGTGAAGTATTATGCGTGTCTGTATCGAATGGGCATAGGAATGCGAGAATTATGTAAAGCCTCCTCAGACCTTCCGGTTCAAGTTGCTGCAGGCGGGAACAGGTACGAATCCAGGGCTGGCGACTAAGCACCATGTCACCCTAACGCCTCCAAAAAGAGGGTTAGTAGGCACTTTTTGGGAAGGCTCAATCTTAGTCCTCATCCTTACCCTCGAAGTTGACTTGGAGGCTTGTAATGTGAATGTAAAAGGCTCCAGTTTCCACACTTGACTCGTAATTGTACGTGAGGAATGTCTGGCTAGTATATATAGCCAGCCTAACTCCGACCAGAAGCGCGGAATATATATGAGGTCTTTAGAGGCTTCACGGAGTGACTTCGGGTTCTTGAGGGTCTCCTTGAGCTATGCTATGACTTCCATGATTCCAGGAGAACATAGTCCTGGAACGCGTGGAAGTCACCGGTTAGGCACCCTCCGCATAGGGGCTGTCCGTTGCTCCAATTATGAACTGGATATATTCAGTGGGCAGTGGCCCGTCAGAGTTCCAATTATTATTCAGAGGTCTTGTCTTCTAAGGCTTAGGAGTCATCATTTCAGTCGTGGTGAAGTAGTCGAGAGCGCTGCTCTAGCTTGTCGACATTAGGTTATAAGTTTGTGCAGCTTTTAGTGTGCAGTTCCCAGGTGTGATGCCTTATCCATGTGCAGATTTATTGTGGGATTCTGTTGTGGTTTCCGATTCTTTCTTAGTCAGTTTATAGGCGGTGTCTTTACCCAGAAACCCGCTGTATCCCATTATCCATTATAAAGTCACCCTGTTCTTAGTGGCCACTCTTTCCACTGGTAGACTTCAAAGCTGGGCAAAACATTATTTTTAGGATTAGCTTTCGACTTCTGAGTTTAATAAAAAAGTTCAATTCAATGTTGTACATATTTCAGACCATTCTGAGTAAATTTATTTAAAAGTTATATACTTCATTATAATAACATACTATGGAATTTTCCACACAATGTTATTATGCCCAAGATATTTTTATATCTGGGGCCGAAATAACGTTTTGTTGTTGATACCGGTAGTAAATATGGGCCAGTCTTAATTCATCCGTGGATGGCATAAAATGCGACTAATGGTTAGTGAATAGGCAGCATCCACCTGGTTAATAAACACTAGCACTACGCTCACTTCTCATTTCACTACTGGCTTTTGTACTCTAGCTTTTTTGAACAGTTATGAAAAGAAATATGTGAGCATGCGAGGCCACCAATAAGCGTTACTTGGTGGGGTACCCTTTAAATACAAACGTATAATCAAAAAAGTGCTCGTACGGAAAAACTCATTTATCTTTGATTTATATTCTTATTAAGCAGTAACGGTGATTTTTAAATAAACTAGAAACTACGGTTGCAGTGGAGAGCAAATTTTCCGAGCCGTACCATTTAAGGACTCCTCAATTAGGCTACAACCATAATACGTCTCTGTACGAAGGGCAATGGTTGTCAAGGGTTATTCGGCTGGTAATAACTTTTAACTTAAATGTGTGTCGCAACCCGCATACAAGTAAAGGAAGTTTTGTAGACTTTCTCAACTTCCTGGAAGAGAGCTGAGGGTTTCATTATCATCATCAGAGCCTGAATATAATGGCGTTGCGTGAAATGAATTTACTGTCCTGTAATAAGACATGGAGCAAGATATTTTTATCATATTTAGATACATACATACACTCACGCCAGTTTCCCCGAGTGGCAGGCAGAGATAATGGAGCTTCTCCTGTACTTCGAATTAGCCTTCTCTCCTTGCACGCCACTAAAGTCTTATTTACTCTTACTCTCATCGTTTCATACATGCTTGTCCATTAAAAGTCTACAAAAATAAAAGAATCCCACAATATTAAAGAAGATTGTGGCCCGAAGGCTAAAGAAATGTTTTTTTAGTTTCTAAATTCTTTAGTGTACACAAATAATACACAAGGCGTAGCACACAGAAACTGCAGCGACTTCTTCTGGTGAGATCCCTTGGTATATCCGTAATTACGATATCCTCGGGATAATTTGCAGTCGATTCGTTAACCACGAAGCCTACTTTTTTTATATGTAAATATATTTAATTCTTAATGCATAAAATAATAACAGCTAGTTACGTAAAATGTAATGAAATAATTGAGTTCCGTACAATAGTTGAGCCCTGAGTTCCGGACAAGAAACCTACTTCATCTAAAATGTCCACAGTCGCTAGAGCATTTTGTTTTAACTAAGGTTGCTGCATATTGAGGTTAGATGGCACCGTGTGAAATTAATGCCCTGTAATATTTATTTATTTATATAGGGGCATGCTGCAGCCAGCGAGTTAAGTGGGTAAAAGTTGCCATCAGTCGCTATTTATATCATCAAAGATGTACGAATATAAATACTGTTGAGCGAGCACCCTAACTATCAGGGTTGTCAGATTACAGGCGCGAATAATGTGTAGGGGAGCCATCAAAAGAAGATCGTTAGGGAGGCTAACACGGTTTTAGAACTTCGTAGTTTAAAGCTGGTGTCTGGTCTGTTTACCAGACACCACTGATTTTACACTAAAGGGTACCAAATGAATTTACCTGACGAGAAAAATAAAGCATATCGAAATGAGAATTTGCTCTTCAATACAGTAAGGCACCATGCAAATCCATCTGTAAAATTAAGATAATTATATTAATGGTATTGCTTATGTTTTGTTACCTTTTCAAGACTAAACAGTTGAAGGGATCTTTAAAAAATTTGACAGGAATATAGTGTATGCCATAATTGAAAGACCTCCAACTTTACTTAACCCTAAAATTCGGGCTTAGGTGCCGGGAAACAGATTTTACTTGCTTGCATCAGACACCTTTTGAGTAACTATATACCGCTACTTGTCAATTCAAAATCATACTCTCACCTTACTTATTTCTAAGATTTCGTTTTGCTTAGTTTCCTTAAAATAGAGATTAAATTATTATAAATATATAAATATTATGATTATGCGGTACCACGCAGGCGAAGGCGCCGGCAAACAACTGGTCATCGAAAATAAATGATAAAATTATTAAAACATATTTTGAATAAATAAATATTTTAAGGCCCTGTCATCAGACGTTTCCTCTTTATCCAATGGAAAATTACAGTAATTCTGAACAAGTCACGAGTCTATTTTTTATATATGTATTAGTTTAGGTACCTATCTACAATAAAGGTAAGCTGAAAACATAATAGCTGATAATTTTCGCGATAAAATTATTTATTGAAAATGGTTTTATTTACGATACGCATGCGCCACCTACAGCTTGTCGTTGTCAACTCTCATAATCGTTTCTGCCGCGATTTCAGCTGCGTAGCGCGCCTTAAACCGACTTCCAATAACGTATGATCGAGATGTTGTCCGATTTCTGCGTGACTATTACCCATTTTTTATATAGTGTATTATTTTTTAATTGCTTTGCGACCGCAGTAATGTTGTTGGTCTATCGAATCAAGTCTCTGTAATTGATTTTACGTTTATAAATCGTGTCATAGCATAGAACTGTACAGAATAATTAGAGAAACAAACTCGAATGGAAAATCAACCATTTTGCATAATCTCTTAAAAGCGACGGTGGAACCTCTAAAAGTCTTAACAAACAACTTGGATGCAAATTGGACTGTTAATAGCTAGTCGGGAGGAAATCACATTGTCCCCTCTCAGGGGTGTCGTCACATTGGTGATTATACGTTGACTCTATTATGAGCCTCGGTGGAGAAAAACATCGAGATTACAGTACAGGGCAGTAATTTCACATAGCGCCATCTAGTCCCAAACTACGAAAATTATCTAGAACTTACCATCTAATATGGTAACTAGATAATTTAGTCCCTAACTAAGCAAAGCTATAATATGGACATGATACTTTTTTTTATTGTACGACGGGGAAGCGCTTGGCCTTCATCTAACCTGGTAACAAGTTGAGATAAGGCCGAAGGTGGAGGCGCACTTCACCCGGAATCCTTAACAAACTGAGAAACTGGCTATCTTACCTCTTAATGCCGGAACACAACAATTTTAGAACTGTAATTATGGCGACAGAATTAGGTGAGATGGTGGTAGCCAGCCAGGCGAACTTTAACAAAACCAAACCAAGCACAATAATGCTTCCCTTGGGAATCGAACCAGGGACCTCTGGATCTGTTTTTTTTTTTTATTTAATTATGACCAATCGGTGGGCTTAACCACTAGACCACCGAGGCGGTTAAACAAATGTTTTAATCACACAAAAACTCACGCTCTAACCAACTGAGCCACGAGGGTCATGACGCAGATTCCGATTTTTTGTGTCATAACGATACTGAGCTTGAGCTATTTTTGTGTTATTATAACATTTTTAAATGTTGTGACCAAGTGCGATCACTTGAAATACAAAAATGTTATATATTTGTTGTGAATGAAAAATGTATCATACAATACAAAGCCCGACCCCAGAAAAAAATAATATTCGATTCGATTCGATTCCCATCCAGGACAAATATTGTCCTGGATGGGAATCGAATCCACAACCTACAGCTCATAAATCAGAGCTACGACCAACTGAGCTATGAGGTTTGTTAAATTAAATCTGAGGAACCTCGACATTAATTAACTAGATGGCGATATGTGAAATTAATGTCCTGTAATATTTATTATTATTATTATTAATACATATACAACTGCTTCCACTAGTTGTGGATGGATTTATAACCACCTGGGAGTCAATATCCGTTATCCCGGGGAGATTGCAACGCCACCTAAAAAGTTCAATTGTAAATCTAAGCCATCAACAAACTTTAACACAAGAAAAAACATCATAATCGGTCCAACCGCATATGAGAAGTTCAAACACACGCACAGAAAAAAAAAAGTTAAATTAACGAGATGAGTTATCTGATATTTCGACGCAGTTGCATGCGCTATCACGGATTTACTGAGAGAACTCATCTTATAGCTACAAATTGCGATAAATATCCCGATGATATTATTATATTGCTGATAGTTTTGGTTTGTTGCAAGTATCTTAACTCAATAAATTTTGTTATTAGTTAATAGCAAGCATTCTTTCTCAGCTTTTTACATGCGAGGACACAATGGTTATAAGTTATTGTGTAAGCTTATTTATAACTAGCTTTTGCTCGCGGCTTCGCTCGCGTTAAGAAGTATAATTATTAATTAGGTATAGTTTTTGGGAAATAGTGTACATAACAATTTAATAAAGTTTAATAAGTATCATATAACTAAGACACATATATTATATATCATGAATCTATAAGGAGAAGTAGTGCTCTTTGACTTTACACTTGAAGATTACAAGCGAGGGGCTAGCGCGAATGTCATGGGGAAGTGAGTTCCACAGCCTAACTGACTTCACAGTAAACGAGCCACCATAACAGCTAGAGGAGTGTTGGGAAGTAGCAAGAAGTAGAGGTTGGGAGAGATTTACCCCCAAGGGGGTAGAATTAATCAAAATCCTTTCTTAGGGGATGCCTACGTCATAGTAGCTTTATGCATGCAAAGTCTCAGCCCGATCGGTTTAAAATTGACAAAGTTTCATACAAACTTTCATCCCCTATTTTATCCCCTTGGGGGTAGAATTTATCAAAATCCTTTCTTAACGGATACCTACGTCATAACATCTACCTGCATGCCAAATTTCAGCCCGATATGTCCAGTGGTTTGGGCTGTGCGTTGATAGATCACTATGTCAGTCAGTCAGTCACCTTTGAGTTATATATATATTTAGATTTAGGGTTCCGCGAAATAAAATTCTAACCCTTTTATTCCGAGTTAAGTCCTTTCGTGGTTTTCAAAATTTCTAAATTTAATTACCTTAAGCTTAAGCCCGCGGCTTAGCCGAGAATTAAACCAAGTAAGAATTCAAAAAAAATACTGTTTGTTTATTTATTTGGTTCCTTCTCAAGGCTGAAAGGTCTTACTTGTACACATACTCTGGTAATTATGCAATGAAATTTGGCAAATATATAGATTACATTCTGGGGATCATTCCAGAATATAGTCTATTTACAGTAGGTAAATTTCATCATTTAACCGTGAAAAGAAAACAAACAAATTAACAAACAGTTACTTATAATACTGGTTTTTAGTATAATTTGACCTCTATAGGTATTAATTACGTTGAAATGTTAAAATTCGAGTAAGATGCCTGCCGCAACCTGCTACGCTGGTGCTACGGAACTGCTACGCACTTTCGGTTCTACGAAAGTGCCATGCAATTACTACAAAAGTGCTACGAAATAGGCATGGTAGAAGTAAATCCACGTGCAATGTATACGAAAAACAAATAACACAGTCAGCCGTGCGCAAAACCACCCGCTACAAAGATAAAGGCACAAACCACTTCACAAATTCGCATTACACACTCGTGTGCCCCTCCCTTAAACAGAAGGAATGCCTTGTATGTACAGATGGCTGCAAACGTTAAAAATCACATTAAATAATGATACGGGTAATTATCATTAGTATTACCCATTGGAGGTGGTAGATCAGTACGTTTATCTTGGGCATATTCTATCTTTTGGCTAAGAGCATCAGAATAAAGAGATCGCACGAATAATTCAGCTAGATTGGGCTGCGTTTGATAAATTGGAAGACAATCTCAAGTCACCTGATATACCACAATGCCTTAAATCCTGACTTTTTGACCAGTTTTTTTTTTTTGGTTGGTAGTCAGCGTTTGACCACAAGCTTACATTTTAAACAAGTAAAGATGTGGCTTAAGATGGAGCACGCTTGCTTAAAAGGAACCTATTTACTATGGACTTGAAGACTCCAAGATTGTACTCGTGCGGAAAATAGACGAAGGCAAGGAATTCAATTCCTTACCAGTATTAATGATAAAGGTAGCGGCGAAATTATGTGTTCGGCGCAATGAAACATTTACAAGTTATGGGTTGTAGCCTGCCGCACGTCTGTTAGTCTAGTGGTGGACAAGAGATGGAGTGATTAGGTCAAAGTATGACCTACGGTACCGAAACATTGACGCTCACCCATGAGGCTGTGTAAAGGATTAAAGTGCACAGAGAGCCATGGAGCGCGCCATGCTTGGCATCAAGCTGATAAACCGTATTCCCAGCGTCGAGATCCGAAGACAAACGAAGGACAAAGACGTTGGGAACAAAGAGCAAAGCGTTGACGGAATGGCTCCCAAGAAATGGATATCGGTAGGTGCTCCTAAGAAATAAATTACCAAATAGATGGCGCTGACAGCAGAAAACAATCGAATTTGTTATTGGGCTATTGGCTGTCAGTTCATTAAACAAATTGTGCATCATAATATTCATAGTGGAAATTATGGTACAATCTGCGTACGTAGTGTACAATCGTACATCGTACGTTGTCCTGAAATTATCGTACTTGTACGATAATTATCAGACACCGTTTGGCAAATCACTAGACCAAAGAAGCGGCAAAACCTAATCAAACTGTCATATCGAAATGTAACTTTGTATGTATACACAGTTCAGCAAAACGAAACTATAATTTGGTAATTTGGAGCTGATCTGATGATGGATCTTTGATGGAGATTTACAAATGTCAAAACAAACGAAATTATTCGAAGCAGCTTAATTTTTACTTTTTATACCACATATTTTTTTAACAAGTCTCATAGCTCAGTTGGTAGTAACTCTGCCTTCTGTAGGTTGTGGGTTCGATTCCCACCCAGGTGTGATGAATATATGTTTTGTTATGTTTGTTCTGTGTTTGGGAGTTGTATTGTATGATAAGTATGTATTAATAAAAAAAAAGTATTTGAGTATTTTATCCGTAATCTAGTTCCCATATTACAAGCCATACTTAGTTTGGGGCTAGATGGCGTTAAGTGAAATTAATGTCTTGTAATATTTTTTTTATAATTATTGCTGCTCTTTACGTTTGTAAGAACATATCATTTTAACTGAGGAAGTACCTCAGGAAACTTGTAAAGTAGTTTATAAGTAATCGCTTATTGTGTACACGCTCTGTCTGAAGTACACAATTAATGGCATTCACTAGCTTGTTTATTTCTTATGTTTGTTGAATTAACATTGATGCCGACTGTAGTAGACTATTACAGTTTTTTTTTAATTTCGACGGGGATGTGCCTGATCTTCATCTCATCTGATTTTTCAGGTTATGTTAAAGCCCTCAACCAACTGAAGATATGGCTATCTTACCTCAAATGCCGGAAACAACAATTTTTCAGAATTGATTTTATGGCGACAGACATAGATAAGATGATGACTAGACAGGCGGACTTAAACAAATTCCTACTACCAACCAAGCACAAGCAAAATAATATAGGCTTTCTGATTATTTCTTGGATGTTGTAGAAGGTGATAAGAGGAGTGCACTAGCACATAAGCCGCATTCACCTCAGAACTTAGTACATCCTGAGGTTATGCGCCTTTGTCCTGGAAAGTAATTTGTTGCGTTTGAGTAGTTTTTGCACTGCGTACATCAAACCCTTGCCCCTGCCAAGCGTGATGCAAAGCAATCCTCAAATCCTTTTAATGTTTATGAGCTACCTATTTAATTATTATTAGTTGTATTTCAAGTGATTGCACTTATTCATAATATCACACAAAAACCTCATTTCTCAATTGATTAGAAGGTTTTCGGCTTCAGAAATAGATGTGGGTTCGAGTCCTGTCGCGGGTGTTTTTGTGTTATTATGACATTTGTATTAGTACCTACCTATGTGTCAAATAAATCATTATTATCTCTTTCTTTTCACTATTTCTATCTCGGAGCTATATTCTTTTTTAGTAACCGTTGTAATATGATTTCGCAATCAACAAAATGTTTGTTCAATTGCAAAGAGCTGCAGATGAGGTTTTCTAACTGCATTAACTCAAATAAAATAACACAAGCTCCCGTACTAGCCGTTGGTCTACTCGTGGAGCAATAACTAGCAAACTATGTACATACACACATTTTATGAGACATAGAGATCCCGAAGTACAAACTAAGTTTGAAGCTAGATACCGATGTGTCATATGTCACGTGATGTGATATTAGGTCCTTACATATGAAATTGGCGTTTTGTCGTACTGGCCACTTTGATCTTAAATATCTCCTCTTTGGTTAGGAATTCCAAATTCAAATTTAAACAGCTATTTACTCATGCATTTGTGTTTCGAAAACTGTAATTCATTTGTTATTTTCTCTTTTGATTTTTTTTCTGCGTATTTTTTCGCATTATTTACGAGTACGAGTTCCACCGTGGCACCAGTGCTGCAGAAACGGCTCGAAGGATTAATGATGTGTATGATGGTGGTGTCGCAAAAGAAAACACGGTGCGTTTTTGGTTTCAACGCTTTCGTTCTGGAAATTTCGACCTGCAGAACAAGCCCCGTGGACGGCCGGAGACCAAGGTCGATAATGATGAATTGAAGGCTATTGTGGAAGCAGATCCATCGCAAACCACATCACAGTTAGCTGCAGGCTGCGGTGTTAGTGACAAAACCGTTTTAATCCACTTGAAGCAAATTGGGAAGGTGAAAAAGCTTGAAAGGTGGGTACCTCATGAATTGAGTGAAGCAAACCGACAAACGCGCGTCGACTGCTGCGTTACATTACTCAACCGGCACAATAATGAAGGAATTTTAAATCGGATCATTACTAGTGATGAAAAGTGGATCCTGTACGATAATCGTAAACGCTCATCGCAATGGCTGAACCCTGGTGAACCAGCAAAATCTTGCCCCAAGCGAAAATTGACTCAAAAAAAGTTACTTGTAAGCGTTTGGTGGACTAGTGCCGGTGTCGTACACTATAGCTTTCTTAAATCTGGTCAGACGATTACGGCTGATGTCTATTGTCAGCAACTGCAAACCATGATGGAAAAGCTCGCTGTTAAACAACCGAGACTTTTCAATCGCTCTACGCCACTGCTGCTTCAAGACAACGCTAGACCACACACGGCCCAACAGACGACTACCAAATTAGAGGAGCTTCAATTGGAATGTCTAAGACATCCACCGTACTCTCCGGACCTTGCTCCAACAGATTACCATTTTTTTCGAAATTTGGATAACTTCTTGCAAGGAAAAAAATTCAATTCCGATGAGGCAGTCCAAACCGCTTTCAAAGATTTCATTGATTCCCGTCCGAATGGTTTTTTTAGTAAAGGGATCAATGAACTACCTATAAGATGGCAAAAGTGTATAGATAGCAATGGTACATACTTTGATTAATAAAATATATTTTAATATGAAAAAATTGCCTTTATGTTCCTCCCATACAAAACGCCAATTTCATATGTAAGGACCTAATATTTAATTACTATTGGAACACTCTGTTGTTTTTATATTTTTTAACACATGTTTTAATAATTGATAGTAGCTTTTTCCTCTCTATATTTTGATGGGAATTTTGATGGGATTTTATTGTGACGAAAAGTGGTGGGGCACTGGGTCGGGTCAAGTAGGGGATAATTAAAATGTTCTCTGTTTCACTTCTATAGTGTGTCTTTACTACACACCGTGTTTTTAAGTAAGTAATTAGATACCTATACTCATTAATTTCAAATACGATTCGCGAAACAATTGTTAATTAATAAGTTAAACTGAAAACCCGGCATTTCATTTCCGTCATTATGGTGAGAATTTTCAAAACCCAGTAACACCTATTGGATTTTCCGAAATCTACGGACTGTGTTGTTAGGATGAATCAAAGGAAATTACTAATCCTAAATCCTTAGTTTTCAAGAATACTGCCTGTACTTTTTTCATGTCTTCACAGGCCTCAATGCAAAAGGCTGGTACGTGGTATCGGCGGGGTCAGTGGGCAGTAACAAAGTTTGGTGCGTTACACGTTTCGGCATAAGTGAAACGTGTAACATATATCCAGGTAAGCCTGGATAGTAAGTAGAATCTTGAACTAGACATGAGTCCGGCTATTTTATATAACTGCAGACGGATCCAGCAAGTAGCACACTTGATGTTATGTGTCTCTATGATCTTTTAACCGTCTCTGTGGTCGAGTGGTTCGCCCACCGGTGTCAGAGCCAGAGCACATAACCTACGCGGCACTGCATTGCGCCCGTCAACTTCAGGCATAAAGGTGTTGAAGTTTTGCATGCCCGTAATATATGCAACAAGAAGTGAGCGTCCTGTACAGCTCCGCAACTATTCTGATCAAATTGTGTTTAGCTTCTTAACGTCCCTATAGCTGGGACAAATCAAGTAGACCTATGGATTGCCGGTAGTGAGTGATTATTACGGCTACAGAACCATACAAGGGCTTTTTGGTTTACGAGCTACTTGGAAGAGTACTGGGCTGCAGGTAAACTTACTGCTTGGTGGCAAGACCTACTGTAATGAATCCTGGAGCCTTACCACAATGTATTATAGCGTTCTCGCTTTGATATTGCATTACTCTTGCCTCGTTTTTTTCTACGCTGGATAGATAGTGACAAAAGTAATGTAATATCAAAACAAGTATGCTCTAAGAGGTTGTGGTACCCCTCCTGACCTCGGTCAGATACAGGACAGGACAGGACATTAATATTACACATCGCCATCCAGCCCCAAACTAAGCATAACTTGTAATATGGGGACTAGATTACGGATAGAATACTTAAATACTTTTTGTGCGTACAATGCATTGCTCAAAACGACACAGCGATTTTTTTATTTTCATCTAGTTCATACAGATGAGCTATAGCTAGCTTCATGACTCTATGGTTCAGTGCATTTGTGGTGATTCGCACCTGTTCTTTGTAGAGAGATAAAAATAAATAAAATCCGATACAGCGAAGCGGACAGAAGCTTCATTGTTTTAATTGTAGGTTTTCCTTTGTAGCTTTTTCCACAAACAAACAGTTATTTATCGAATAATGGTGCATTTAGATTAGATTTTTAAGAAATAAAATAACTTCCATATGTTAATGGTAAAAATTAAAAGTTTATTTAGTGTTATTAGGTTCGGCGGTTGCTACAATAGTATGTACTTACTTACATTTATCTTTATACATATTTCGCAACCAATTATGGGCAAACACGGCTCCCAATACAGGAGCACAAATCTTAAATAAACTCACAAACAAACAAGACAAATTGAAAGTAGTAAGAAAGAGCCTATATGAAGCACCTTCTTATAGATTGGTAAAATAATGAATGAAAAATTAAAAAGGGAGAAACAAACAGAGGTCTTGATGTAAAATAGATCGTATCATAAACTTTTTTATTGATGAATCTTGTGGATGACGTTTGTGGATGTAAACACAATTTTGTCGCTGACTGTAAGAACAGACTCGTATTTTTACGTTGCACCTACTTCAATACTTTCCGCCTACTATAACTATGATATTTTAATGAAAGTTTACATTGTCCTCAAAATATTGTACTCTCCGTACAAAACAAGCGTAACACAAGCCAATAATTTGAACCACAAGAGAGTTGTTCAGGAATTCAGCTCGGTATAAACTGTTTGTCCGAACTTGTTGCCCCCAGGCGAATGCGGGCAACAATGCATCGGGCGAATGACGCCGCACGAGGCGCACTGGGAGATATATTTATTGTCAACTATATCTAGTTATATATAGTTATATTAGTAGTCTAACTAGTGGTTCTGTAAGAACAGTAAACCTCGCGAGCCTTTATTATCATGCAATAACCGATGCTTTCACTTTTCCTTTTAGACTTTGGAGCAAACAGGGGTATCAGTTTTAACCATTACTCGCGTTCCCTTGGTTTGAGGAGATCTAACCTGGTGTTTACGGATTTGTCTTGCAAAGGCGGAGAGGACTGCATAGTGTAATTAGTAAATGTTGGTATACATTTTGATCTTGTGTAAAAATAAATCCTTAGTGTGTTTTTCTAATTTAATTGAAATTCGTTAATAAACAACGCTACAGAAAACTTGTGACCTCTAGGCGAGAACAAACCGACCAACAGACAGCGGTCAAAAGCATTTTTGGCTAATCTCGAAACTGAGACGCTTCGCTCGCTTGGTCAAATACACCATTAAATTGTGAACAATACCTGAGATTGTTTCTCAAAAATATGTTTTATCAATATGCCTAAATAGGGTCCGATGTTTTCTTCTAGCGTAAATTTCTTTAAAAGGTTATTACAGGACATCAACTTCACATAGCGCCACCTGGCCCAAAACTAAGCATAGCTTGTAATATGGGAACTAGATTGCGGATAGAATGCTTAAATATTGTAAATACGTACTTACCGTATGATACACCCAGAAGAAACATCTATATTAATTATTACAGAAATGATTAGCCTGGGTGTGAAACGAGCCCACAATTCACAGCGCAGAAGGCAGACCTACTACCAAAGAGCTATTACACGACGGAGAAACGTTTGACCTTCAACTCACCTGGTTTCTAGTTGTTGAGGATTCCGAGTGGAGCGCGCTTCCACCTTCGGCCTTATCATAACTATTGAAAATCAGATGAAATGAAGGCCCAGCGCATTCCCGTCGTACATGCAATAAAAAAAACCGGTGTGCTAAAAGAACGGTTTAATATATTTGCACTCAGTGTGCCACCCCCAACCTGTATATTGCCTTTATAAAATATTCTTTGGAGATGAAGTTGGGATAGTTTCGCTACTAGTTGGCAGTCTGTTAATTTCTGTATTGTTGCTTGCATGTTTTATCGTGAATGTGCAGCCTTCAATATGTAAACATGGTTGTTTTGTTGTTCGCTGAACCATTATTTAAATATTGTAATTACTGATAGAACAGTTTGCATGTTGAATTAGATTTATTCACATTATTAATATTTTAGCTTCGCGTGAACTGAATTATAACGCAACCGTAAGTACTATCGACTTGGATTTGGAGGGTGTGTTCCTTATATTGTGTTCTGGGTCGGTGTAGGGAAATTCCCACGGGATGAGGAACGAAGTCTTGGGTGTTCAATTACATAATCGTCTCTGTGGTCCAGTTGGTTATCCAATAGTTCGCTCACCGGTGTCAGATCCAGAGGTTCGATCCCCAGGAGAGTACAATATTTTGCTTGGTTTGGTTAGTGGTAGGACTTTGTTTATGTTTGCCTAGCTGACTATTATCTTATAACTAAGTCTTAACTAAGCGTACGTCGCTATAACAAGAATTTAAAATGGCTATCTTTTGTTATTTAGAGGTTAGATAGTCAGTTCCTCATTCTGTTGAGCATGTGAAGTGCGCCCCCACCATCGGCCTTATTAAAGCCAAGCGCTACCTTGTCATATAAAAAAAAATATAAGGTTAGGATGGGTGCGTAGAGTGTTTATACGTGGCATTACTTTGTTTTAGTGTATTTATTAATTGATGCTCGATGCTCATTTTGCTAATCATACTTTCTTAATTCCATCTCTATCGAGGTTATCTTGCTTGTATCGTGGACAGATTTTTTTACTCAATTTGTTGACTAGCATCAGCCCAATGTTGAATGGTCTCATTATACTTAACCTTCAAAATGAAGGACCGCAATATCCCAAATCGGTCTTATCCCGCTTTATAACTCTGGAAGTATGCTTTCCGCTTTTTAGACCAATAAAACAGTGATTTAGATTTCTCGTCTAATTTCAGTAGCCATTATGCCTTCCCCAGACTATCAACGGCACGATTTATGATAATGCTCCAGCCAGAGTCGCTCTAATACGAGAGAAATCAGCTGGTGTGTTCTTTTGTGTAGCCTTTAGGAAAATGATTTTTCTCGGGTTTGTATTTAGGTCCAGGTTTTATTTTATGCTTTTGTTGTTATTATAAAGGTAAGAATTAAAGAACGAATGAACACTACAATGTACATAAAAACTACATCGTATATCGATTATGTTATATGTACAATGCTATTTACCTACACGCTTCACGTATGTTTGCACATAAATGTGTACACAGATTTTTTTATATCATATTCATTCATAAATTTCCTATTATGTACGCTTATCTACATATTAATACGCTAAGATAAGACTTCGGAGAAGAGTAAGATTTGGCGTAGTTAAGGTTAACACGGAGGAGTGCAGGAAGCATTTTTTTTTATGTTTTAAGGTCTAATGGCTTTTTTTGCATCATAATAAGTGCAGCAGCTTCTTTATGTATACTACCCAACACCTTTACTGCGATTACCAATACGTATGCCAAGCGTGGTGATTACGGCAAACCCCTCCAATTTTGGAGGAGGCTCTGTCCAGCAGTGAACTCTAATGAGCTGGAGTTAATTTATTGATGATCTAAATGTTAATCAACTACGCACTGAATACTTCAGATAAAACCTTTAACCAGGCGGGATTGAGTGAAGCCAGGCGTGTCTCTAGTAACCCACAATTATCTAAGCCAAACCATTCCCGGTTAAGTTGACACCCTAAATCTGGAGTCGTTATCGCCTGAATAGGAGTTATAGCTTCTTTTGCCTTAACTTTGATACTGGTAAAGTTCTTAATTTGTAACATTGTAAACAGTTCAAGTAAGTAATTACGTAGGTAAGGTGACAGACTTGTGTCAATCACCCAATCGTATATCGTATAATCGCATACACACATCCATACTCTATACCTTATCTAAAGTTATATTAAAAGGTCGTTTAGCTGTATATCTGACAAACAAACAACTAACGCACAGTCCAAACCAGAAGTCCTAGTAACCTAAATTTTTTGGGTAGCTTCCTACTATAGTAGTTTTAGGGTGCACTAAGAAAGGATTTTTGGGAATGACCACGGAATGATGATATGTCCCAGGCGTTTCAGTGTACAAGTATACATTTTAATGAAGGTAACCATATTTGTTTGTTAATATTTCTGGATAATCGCAGGATAATCGCAACAGATCTTGATTAAATTTAGCATGGAGTGTATGTCATAGGGAAGAATATAGATTACGTTTTATTTGGGTAGAAACAATGTGGACAAAGGCTTGGCAACAACGTGCAAATACATAGAATGTAATGTTTTCTCGTTTCATACTGATGAAAACGTTTAGTGTTGTAAGTACATCACTGGACTGACGTTGAATGGAGGCAAGTTCAAATCCTGCGTGCGGTTATATCTTTCCCGATATTTTTTAAAAAAGAAAAGCTAATATGAAGCATTTTAAGACTAATGGCTGCCAACTATAAACAGAGCTTAGATTGTACTACAAGTTACGCACATGACCGTTTAAATTGTGCTTATAATAAAATTGTGCGAGGAAGCGCCATGCGAAATACACGTATAATTATAGGGATCTCTCCAGTAGAATGCCCTTCATATGCAGCTTCCTTCTGTGTATTTTCTTAAAACGTTTCTGTGATCATCAATCCACCAGCCAAGCGTCGAGATTATGGTCTACTCAAAACTTCAGTTTTTGAGGGAGCTCTGTCCAACAGTTGTTATATGATGCAAAATAGAAATAATAAAATACATATAGATTTCGATAATAGTACAGTATCTAGAATACAAGAATCTCTCGGTTTTGATTTTTTTTTTTTATTATTTGGAACTATTTTAATATGATCAAATAAACTAGGTACGTACTGAATATTTATGATTATGCAAGGGTTCACAATGACTGTTGTGGGGCAAGTTGAAAGGGTTTTGTAAAGGGGTGGGGTGTCATTGATTGCTTTGAAGTAATTTATTAATATAACACGGCGATGCTTTTAACGATGTCTCCGTGTTCATGATGATTTGAAATTCGGTTATACCTGCACCATCAGAACACGGGAAAGAAGAAAACATAGTAAGCATTTTAGCTTTACTTGCAAAAATAGCTTTTCTTATTCTCTCATACTCTCGGGTCACCCGTCACCTCAGTATCCACTTCTCTCGCATGTCTCTCCTCGGTCTGCCCCCAATTTTTTTAGCAAGAACACTCATATTTAAAAAAAAAGTCAACTGGAATCATCATTGTTTGTTGTTGTATGACGTTCGGTTCAATAAACGGTCAAAAATACAACATTATTGACACATAACATTTTGTATCACATATTGTACTAGGTCACAGCATTTCCAAACGAACATTTACATTTAACAGACGGGACTCGAACCCGCATCTTTTCCTAAAGCCGGGTTATGATGCGGTTCCCGTCTCGGGTTGTGAATTTTTGTGTCATTATAACGTATGTTAACATAGAAAATTGTTCATAAAAACAACTTAATTTTATTTTACCTATGTTTTTTACCACACAAGTGTACAGCGCCACCGTACACGTTAACATTAAATGGTTTTGGCTAATTGTAGCTTCTAAACTCATCGTGGATGTTGACGTGCAACAACCCAACAATTAGAAGCCAATGGTCTTTCATTCAATACATAACATTATGTATGGATGTTATTGAATATGTATTTTGCTAAGATTAGTGTAGGCAACATTAGAATTAGATTCAAAGACTCCCGTTTGTACCAGGGAAAGGATAAGTTGATTTTCAAAACAGCAAAAATTTATGAAGATTTACTCTGTACCTAAGACTTGAATTTTCTCCCAAGCTACGCAATAATCAAGGTTACCAACAATGGATACAAAACCGTATCTTACGGTAGTGATGAAATACTCGTTCTTGGTTCCACAATATGCTTTGAAGCTACGATTCCAACATTACGCGTACCTAAAGCTGAGGACCTTAGTTTTATCATTCCTGGTATATTTTCTCAATTTAAAATCTCGCAATAGCAGCTCCACTATCACCCCAAATTGTTCCACACCCCCACTCTTCCGGCTATTCGACAAACTATTTTCAATCAACTGCTAAAGAATGTCAACATTTCAGCCCGACAAAGACCGATGCACGTCATGGGCTATCTCAAAGAGGGGAATATGGAGTATTATCAATGTCGTAATTTTTTGCAGGCGAGTTGGTAAGAATTATTCAGAGCGATGCTGCTGCCTATTGCCTGGTGTAAACCCATAGTCGATACCCATACGATATCCATAGAGTTACGATATCCATAGAAGGTGTTTTTTTATCAAACAACGGGAGGTTCCTTGCCTTTATCTTACCTGATTATTCGAGTTATGATAAGGCCGAAGGTGGAGGCGCACTTCCCCGGAATCCTCAACAAACTGAGGAACTGGCTATCTTAACTCTGAATGCCGGAACTCAACAAAAATTTAAGAATTGTTGTTATCGCGACAGATTTAAGTAAGATGGTGGTAGCTAGCCAGGCGGACTTAAACAAAGTCCTACCACCAACCAAACCTCGGGGATCGAACTCGGGACTTCTGTATCTGACAATAAAGGTATCTGGTTATAAAAGATAAAGAGGGCCTGTAATCTTGCTGGTGCCACCAACGTATAGAAATTGACCAATTAATGCTCGAAAGTAACATTGAATATCTGAAATAATTTAAGCCTCGCTCAGCTAGCTCAGTTAGAAGTAGCTCTGCCTTGTGCACTATAGGTTGTGGTTTCGATTCCCATCCAGGACAAATATTTATGTGATGAATACAGATGTTTTTTCTGTGTTTGGGTGTTATATTTGTATGATATATACTCGTATGTATTTAGAAAAAAAATGTTTCATGAATTCTCCGATATATTTCCATGTAAACTTAGTAAGCTTTGTTTAGGATGGTGATGTGTGAAATTAGTTTTCATCAATTCCGTACATGAGAACTCTTTACAAAATAATAATCAAACTCTTTGTTCAACTTCAGACCTTATTTTGGCGTGCAAACATTTGCTATTGATTCTTCAAAATAAGACAGCATTCTGCAACTGACAAGCCGTTAAAATACCTTCTCTAGGTAAAAACCCTCAACCCCACGGGACAAGGTTGCCAACAATAGGCACACTTGTCGGCCCCTTTAATGATCGCATTTGTTCTTTGTACTGGTGGAGGGGTTTCGTAAATCAGAGTGATAAGTGTCACGTACACAACAATGAGCTGATCTACAGATTACATTCCGTAGGTAAGTGCTAGATTACTATCCATATAGATAGCGGAACCTACATGTATGGGTCTACATACTATCGATTCTACCCCGGACAATGATCGACTTTAAGTCAACGTTTAAGTTTGAATGGTGGTCCTATCACTGGTGGTAGGTACGATATATTTGACCTAATCCCTCCATCCCCTTTCCACCACCGGACTAGCAGGCGTACAGCTGGCTACAACCCGTACCTTGTAAATGTTCCATTGTGCCGAACACATCGTTTCGCCTCTACCTTTATCATTAATACTGGTAAAGAATGGAATTCCTTGCCTTCGTCTATTTTTCCGCACGAGTACAATCTTGGAGTCTTCAAGTCCAGAGTAAATAGGTTCCATTTAGGCAAGCGTGCTCCATCTTAGGCCACATCTTTACTTGTTTTACATGTAAGCTGGTGGTCAAACGCTTGACTATTATCAATAAATAAAAAAATAAAAATAGGACCTATATAGGTCCGCCTTGCTTGTGACCATTCTCCTGTCAATGTCCAATGCTAAGGAGTTCGCTATCTTCCGTCTGTGCGTCGGACTGCCGGTGCTTTTTTATAGGCAGTTTCTGTAAATGCCTCCATGACTTCATTGTTGGCCAGGTAAGCCTTGATGTCAGGAGCTTACAATAAAAAATCATATTTTAAAATGCGCTCAGCAATTACTTGGAATAAGGTACTGCGTCTGTTTTTCCGTTGTATTACAACTTTAATGTTATGAAGATAAGAGTGAATATGTAATTATTTTTTAAATCAACCTCTTTGGGAGTATTCTCCATCGTTTACCTCACACTTGCCTACGCTATTTTTGAGGTCATTATATTCAGGGAGGTTCCACGATAATAGTTGTAGTCATCAGTCTTCTTTACCCTTATACAGGGTAATCTTGTTTGTATCATGCATATTCTGAGGTACATAACCCTCGCGCCAACACTTCATTATTTATGGTTGTTCAGTAATGGTAGAACATATGGCCATTGTAAGTTCGCGTCAAAAATATTGAAGTAAAGTAAACTACAATATATTTTCAGAAAACCTAAGGCGGATTAAGGCAAATATAAATACCGAAAGCAGATAATAAAGTTCCTTACAAAGTCATCGGTAACCATAATCTGATACTTCAATAATATCTGATTGGTTTCGACGTTGTTTGAGCGCAGTTTGTTAGACCGCGATTCGTTCTGAATACAATATCCACGAACTTTATTAATAGCTTACCGTTATTATAAACTGTCGGTCTGTCTGACTATGAAATGCTATAGTAGATCTGTGCGGCATCAAACAACTTGTCGTGTTCCATCGGTGCGCTAGAGTCAGTCCCTTGTGATTGCTGATTCAATCGTAGACCTCATATTTGCCCTGGCGTAGTGATGGGCCATCTTTTGAAATGTTCTAGTATTAGATTTTGCATGCAGCATTTGTGTGAAGAATATAAATGTTTGTTCTGTGTTTAGTGTTTAGTTGTTGTATCATATAATAGGTATCTATCTATTTACCAAAAAATTCTATCCGTCATCTAGTTCCCTATTACGCAAGCTATGCTTAGTTTGGGACTAAATAGCGCTGTGTGAAATTATTTCCTGTAATGTCCTGTCCAGTTCTGAATAGTTTATCGATAAACAGCGTGCAACTAGGTATGCAAGTCAAATCGAAAATTTAATGTCATATTAAATGTAACCAGTGTTATACATTGTTTGTTTGTTAGTTTGGTGTAAATGCGTGTGTGTCTACTGCCATTTAGACACTATGATCATTTTGTTTAAATAAATAAATATCACAGGACATTAATCATCAGACACAGCGCCATCTAGCCCCAAACCAAGCATAGCTTGTAAATAGGAACTAGATTACGGATAGAATACTTAAAATACATTTTGTAAATAAAAACATACTATATCATACAACACACATACACATAACATACATCTATATTCACCACACAAATGTTTGTCCTAGGTGGTAATTGAACCCACAGCCTACAGCGCAGAAGGTAAAGTTACTACCAACTGAGCTATGAGGCTTGTTAAAAGTCTGGCTGTAATACACATTTCGTCATCGGGACAATTTTAGTTACATCAGGACAAACAAGGAAACCGGAATTAATTACGTCACGACATAACAAAAAATTGTCTGCAATTGTGACAATTTGATGCAATTATACATCAAATTGTCACAATCGACAACAATACCCAAATGTCTGCTCTTGCCAAAAATTATGCAGTCGGGAGAGTGTTATGATGTTCAAAAAGACAGACGGAGTCACGGCAGATACTGAGCTTCGACTAATGAAGCCAACTTACAAGTCGGTAGTATTAGACTGTTAGAATAATACAGCTGCATCACAGGGGAATCACAAATGAGGGAGAAACTCATTAGCAATCTGTGGGCACCTCTTTTAGAATATATGAATATGATATATGTTGGAGATGCTATGATTAGTATTTGTTGACTATCATCGCTTACCAAGCAACAATATTCATTGACAGTGGGGTACGGTGGGATAACTTCAGGGCCCTTATTCACTATAACCAATCGTGTCTTTACGCGCCCGTGTTACGATATCTGCATGGAATCATCGTATTGAAATAGTTAAGACACGATTAGTCATAGAGAATAAGAACCCCAGAAAACGACACATGAAGGATCCATTAACGGATTTCACGTTCTTCAATTCAAAAATGACAAAAGTAGTATAACATAACTCATGGAGTTTATACATTTATTTTGGTGAAGGTATACATTTTAATAAGTACTAGATACATTTTATTTTTTATTTTTATCATGTTTAAATTATTACTACGTATTAGATTAGGTATGTTCAGTTTTGTAAATTCAAATATTTATTTATTCTCATTTATTTTGTGCACCCTCCTACCATCAACCGTACTTTTACTATCCTCTCCATCTTATAAGATCTGCGATAAGAACGCCAATTGTACTGTTAACTTAAGTTTTAAAATTGTAAATTGTCCTATATGTTTTTGGTGTACAATAAAGAATTTTCATTAATTCAAAAGTTCTTTCATCTGACATCGTTGGGCCCTGGACTGTCATAAACGGTCAAATTAAGTCGTGAGGTAACTTACCTTCAGACTGTATGTTTGTAGATACATAAGAATCCTAGGAACCAACCGATTGTTCTTTATTTCTAAAAATATATTGATTCTTCGTTTCAAAATTCTGGGGCTACGGATGAAGACCGAGAGAGTCTCCCTCAAGTATTTTGTCGAGGCGTAGCACTGACATGACATGAGACATTATTTTATTACAAGACATTTAACGCAGAGCCGTTCAAAGGTTCAAGCTAAGCAAAGCTTTGTTATATAGGTATTAGGTTATATTTTTTTATTGTACGACGGGGAAGCGCTTGGCCTTTATCTCACCTGGTAACACGTTAAGATAAGGCCGAAGGTGGAGGCGCACTTCACCCGGAATCCTCAACAAACTGAGGAACTGGCTATTTTGCCTCTGAATGCCGGAACACAACAATTTCAGAATTGTTATTATGGCGACAGAATTAGGTAAGATGGTGGTAGCTAGCCAGATAGACTTAAACAAAGTCCTACCACCAACCAAACCGAGCACAATATTGCACACCCCCTGGGGATCGATCCCGGGACCTCTGGATCTGAAATCGGTGGGTTTAACCACTAGACCACAGAATCGGTTGCTTACTTATACTTATTTTACACCTAGACGGCAGCGCGGTGACATTTAATGGTCGACGTTACTCGACGCAACTTTACTCTTGTTTCGAATTAACATTTAGTAATAATAAATGTGACATTGCTGTGCGCTACGTTTAAATCTTTGTGTTTATTCACTATAGTGAAAAAAAACTTAAACTGAAAAATTGACACAATTTATAGCATTAAACATAGCAATGTGGATATTATGATCCACTGAAGCTAAGCTATTACAGGTTATTACAGATAACATGAAGCCTTAACTTGTACCTATTTTAGTTACAAGCACAACAGCCTTAAAGTAAAGACTTTATAATCACATGCTGGCAAATACACAGAAAACAGTGAAGTTCTGTTGTTGAATCCCGCTAATTCCTCGTCGACATCCCGCCTTAACTTGCACGCGTGCTGAGATTGAGCGGATGGTGGCGCAAGTAGTAAGCGTAAAGGGTAGAGACTTTATGATCTAATTAACATACATGACATTCATATATATTATAGGACATATATCGCACACAGCGACATCACAAGAAGGCGCTGTGACCTCGAATTTAGTGTCCTTATTACAAGCATTGCTTAGACTGGGAATTGATTTCGGATCGTATTTTTTTCTAATACATGCTTATCACATAATGATACCAGAAAATAGAACAAACTGTGGACCTGGGTAGAAATCGAACCCACAACTTACAGTGCAGAAGGCAGAGCTACTACTAACTGAGCTGTGAGGCAAAAGTTGTGTCAATTTTTTATATATTTATTTATTATTATATGGAAAACCATGTGACATGTGTAAAAATGAGCCTTTAACCATAGTCCCAATACTCAACCCACTAGTTGGTTCACGGGTTTTCCCCCGTAGTCTCACTGCACTAAATACTAACCCAGCTCCTATTATACACTTAACAACGATCTAACCTATCAGAGACAAATAATATAACAAGGTGCTGTGTAGTAACTAATTCAGTTTATATTATGTTTTATTGGTATAGTAAGTTTATTTTACATTGATAGTTTGTTTTGTAGTAAATAATTCAAATGTAACCGGAAAATGTCCAGTGCGGAGACTGTCACAGGTCAATACATGTCATTATAATCTTATGTATTGGACCAAGCCTAATCGCGCACCTTATGTTGGTGCGATGCAAACTTTGGTAGCAGTGTCGCTTAAATTATCGGTGCTTGTACCGTGGGGGCGGTTAAGCGGGAATTTGTTAAAAGCGGTAACGTAAAAAAATATTCATAAACCGTTAAACCGTTAACATTGTAAACAGAAGATGGTTTTTGATAATACATTATAATAAATATAAACACATTTTTTGTGTTTGTGTGAATAAACGTTATATTTATCTATCTATCTATCTAACTTTATTTTAGAAACAATAAAATAAATGTAAATTAAACATAAATTTAAAATTATATGAATATAATGGCTATGAAATTCACAGTTTGTTTGTTGTGAGCTAGCAGTTAGTATCTATAGAGATGTACTATATGAGTTCTATATTTTTAAAGGTCTCCCCCATAATCGCCACGTGAGGTCTCCTGTGGCTCAGACTCTTATGAGACCGGTGTCCTCAGGAGAACCTTCCATAAGCACTCACTACTATTGGCACACACACACACACACATTCAACACACGACACGCGAGGTTTCCTTATGTTTTATTATCCCTGTAGTCTGAAAGAGGGGATTGGGTGCCGGGAAACAGAATTTTCTTGTCTGGTACCTAAAGCACCACTTAGTTTTAAAATTGTATCTGCCTACATTATATTTATGCATTATTCTACTTTAATATTAATCTTAGGTTTAATCACAACTTATTGTAAATGTTGGTAGGTAGTTATTAGGAGAAATACATTATTATTATTATAATAATATGATGTTTAGAAAAACCAAAACTTAAAGTGACAGTTACTTCGAATTTTGTTTTTCTTGTCTTTACTTGTCACTGTCTACTTACAAAAGTGAATCTAGTTTTATCTATTGTTTAGCAACCCGTGGATTTTTAATAGAAAAAAATATATTCACCCGATGCTAACATTAAGCCTTAAGCCACAAGGCTATTACTTTTTTCTTAATACTCCTTTCCCGCTATTTAACGTCACCGCATTCATGGAATCGGTAGTTTTTGAAGACTAAAGAGGGCTAGGAAGGGGGCAAACTTTCACCAGCTGTTTTGCGATATGACATCGGAAGTTTCTCGTCGATATTGCATTGTTACCATTGAAATTGTTATTTAACTGAAGGTTTATTTAATTAGCAAGTAACTTAATTGATTCCGTTACCGTGAGAAATCTAGTCTAATTTATCTAAAAAGATAATTATGTATTATCAAATCTGCTTAATCGAAATATATTAAAGTCTTCGTGTAGCTGACAGACTGACTTGCTAGAGATCCTAGAGTCATTTTAAGGTAGCTTATTGATTTTGGATAGCACTAAGAAAATACTTTGGGAAGTTACCATGGGATTACGAAACGAAGTCCCGGGCGTCTGCTAATGAGGTGAACGAAGAAGATGTGTAAGCACACTATCCGTTCCACTCGCAACTAGCTCACAGCTCATTTTCTGGCTCTGCCTTCTGCACAGTAGGTT
This sequence comes from Venusia cambrica, assembly GCA_951394065.1. Lineage (NCBI taxonomy): Eukaryota > Metazoa > Arthropoda > Insecta > Lepidoptera > Geometridae > Venusia > Venusia cambrica. The sequence goes on from OX596042.1 coordinate 11,673,671, forward strand.
GTGGGTTCAACTCCCACGGTTATTGTTCTGTGTTTTATTTGTGAGATATTATTTGCAAAAACTGAGGTTGATAAGTATTCATTCTCTCCGTTATCGTTCCATATCCATTATACATGTATATTGCTATCATATAGGGCTGTATTAAATGTCTAGTAATATTTGTTATATGATTATTTATAACTACAAGCCATGTTGCATCAAAGCTTGTTTCTGCTCCACACGGCAGCCTATTGGAAATTCTAAGTAACATAATGCTACATGTCTAGACTTTCAGGCACTGAACCATAAAGCATATTTACAGCTATGTTCTGGGGCTCATCAAAAGTTCAAAACCAATCGTAAAATGGCTTCGTTTTATCACCCAAGTTTAAATGTTTAAACTCACTTAAGGTAAGTCTCCGCGCATACGTGAAGGACTCAAAAGTAAACGCTATCACTCTGTTAAAAAAAGCAGGAATTTACAATATTATAATTAATAGTTGAATAGTGGTATCAACATCACAGGCTGCATCAATGCTAAACATCAGGCGAGATAACAGACAAATGCAAGCCTCATAAAAGAAAAAAAATACTGTTACGAAATACGTGTAGTATCAAAATGCATATACCATTGCATATTGAGCTTTAGTTTGTAAGATCGGTTTAGAGCATTAAGGCATCAGGTATTTAACTCGTTGACTGCCAGTCTTACATGTGTGTGGGGCAGCAGTTGAACTCGCGAGAGCGTATTTTAAGAGATAAAAAAAATGAAAAGTAGAAGCTTCATTTTATATTTAAGATTGTTATTTAAATTGTATGCCTGCGCAAATGAATAAATTTTGATTCTGAACGTTTTGTAATTTTGATTCTGAATTCTGATAATGCCGAAAAGTAAGCATGAAAATGATGAAAATCGGGCTCACACTTTTGAAAGTCCAAAAAAGAAAAGAAAAGTTAGCTTCTGTCTACTAAGACAGAAGCATTACAAAAATGTCGTTCGCTTCTTTCTAATCGATTCCCTAGCAAGAATTGCGGCTTACCTAAATCACGGTAACACCCTATTTCCGCCCCGATATAACTCAAGACCTAGACACCTGGTGACACTCTGCTGGGCAGATGGCGTTCGGATTAGGCCAATGGATTGGATGATAAATTCTTGCTAGGTTCTAGACTGACTGCGGTGATAATGTAGTATAGAGTTAGTAAAGAAGCAAAGAGTACGTTTAACCATATCCATATGGTCTCAATGGTTTCGTCAACCGTGGTTGATATGTAAGGGATTTCTTTGCGGACTAAGCTATAGAAATATTAATCAATTACTGCATTCACTTAAAATCAGCTATAAATGTCCGTTTTTCAAGGAACCTACAATCCTTTAACAACCTTTAACAAGAGACTTGAGTGTCACTTATCCTAAATAAAAAAATAGAATAGCGATTAGGGAAACACGTAATTTTATTCAATGACCAAATACCGTGCATTTTTTTTCAGTCTGTAGCTTTAAAGGTACCTAACCGAAAGCCAATTTCTGGGCTAGCATCTAGCGACACAATGATGACAAATCCTGCATTTTCTACAGTAGAATATGAATTTCTTTATTTTATTTAATTTCGAGCCAGTTCCACGAAGTAAGAGAAACTATCTCGCTAAAAGCGGGCCACTCAACGTTATTGCAGTAAATAATATATTCCGAGTCGGTCGCTTTGTGCAGGATCTGTTTCGGTAGGTACACAAATGTAAACACTTTTAGATTGGGTTTACTTGAAACTGGCTTTTGAATCTTTGTTAATCATGTACTTCAGTAGACGGTTTAACCGCCTCTGTGGTCTAGTGGTTCAACCCACCGATTTCAGGTCCCGGGTTCAATATTGCTCGACTTGGTTGGTGGTACTGGCTAGTTACCACCATCTTACCTAATTCTGTCGCCATAATAACAATTAAAAATAAAGGCAAAATACAAAAGGCGCAAATATAGTGGTCTCGACAGAGCTTACCTATTTGAGCCTTTTGAGATGGAGACCTTGGGTCCGTGGGGAGCAGGTGCCCTCCGGGTTTTCAAAAATATTGCGGGGCTTTTGATTGAGGCGACACGTGACCCAAGGGCTGGCTCTTATTTAGGCCAGCGAAATAGCATAGCTATTCAGCGTGGCAATGCAGCCAGTGTCTTGGGTACGCTTCCGTCTGGTACTGACCTGGAACAGTTGAGTTACCTATAGGCCGTTTGTAACGGTCCTTAGGTAATCTGACTGATTCCTTTGTACATAGTTAGTTTAATTGTACTTTTTATTGAATAAAGAGATCATTGAAAAAAAAAATTGGTGTACTCCGGCATTAAGAGGTTAATAGCCAGTTCCTCAGTTTGTTGAGGATTCCGGGTGAAGTGCGCCTACACCTTCGGCCTTATCTTAACTTGTAACCAGGTGAGATGAAGGCCGAGCGCTACCCCGTCGCATAATAGAAAAAAAAATGCGGTTCAGTTACAAAAACTGGAACGAAAATTGAATACGACAGATCAAAACCAGACCGGCACAAAAATCACCTGGTAACAAAAAGCACCTAATACTTTTTACTTATACTAAGAAGTCTATGATTTTTATGGTCCATATCAGTTTTTGACCATCCAGTAGTTTTTGCGTGATGCAACAAAGAACGAATTAGTTTTGTATTGCAATGCTTGACATGAGTTCACAATCCATGGGAACTGATTTATTAGATTGAAATTAGCTTTTGGAGCTGAGACCTACTCCCAAACGTGTGCAAAGTTACAGCTTTTTCTGTTCAGTTGCTTGGGCTTAAAACGAAGTTTATTTGGATGGTTATTTGTTCCTTCTTCAGGAACAAATATCCATCCAAATAAACTTCGTTTTTCTAAATGTTGGCGTGACAGGACAGGACAACTCGACTCGATTTATCGAGAAAAATAAGAACTTTTAAAAATAAGGTAAAAATTAGGTATCTACTATCATAAATATGATTTATGTTAGAATTTAATTCCAGGTAGAGAACGTAAGGTGCTGTTTGCTTGGTTATTTAGATGTATATTTATGATTAAGTTTTCCTTCTTTCGTGCAACCTCAAACAGGGTTTTATCAATTTTCAATTTATTTTTATACCCCGAATTGTGTTCGATCGATGTTCTGCTGAAGTACCTAAGTGTGAATACACCTTAGAATTAATGGTGCGGAAGTTGATCCCTTTGGGATTGAACCCAATCGGTGTTGAAGTGATGTTCAGATAAATTGCTTCAGACTTTACTGTATAGAGGAAAAGTTACCGACACAATTTTCACATTCGCAGAGATTAAATACCTAGTTGATATATATCGTTGGTATGATAAGAATTAGGATACCTTAGCACTGTACACTAAGTAGGAAAAACGGGAATAACTACTCGTATTCCACTGATCCCACTTTTTTAAACCTAATTTTCTTGTGAATAATGGGACGCGAGATTTAGCTATACCAATTCGTCGATATAAAATGTATGATAGGCCACTAATGTCAATGACAAATATGTCTCGCAACTCAGTAGCTCTGCTTTCTGCGCTACAGGTTGTTGGTTCGATTCCCACCCGAGACAAATATGTGTGTGATGAATATACCTCTTGGTGTGTGTTCTGTTTGGGTGTGTATCGCCACGCTTGGATGGCAAATTGATAAATATAAATATCCTGCTCCAAAAACTAAATCATGGCAGACGAATATAATTTCATGGCGCCTTAACTATTTACCAATTTATATTTGCTGATGTAAATTGAAAAAAGCGTTTTCGTTATCAATATGCTGCGTTTGTATTGGAATAGCTACCAGCAAGTAAAAATAACCAGAAAATAAACCAAATTATAAACTGAGAAAAACCTACGAACTTAAGTAATAGACAAAATAACGATGACCTAAAAGAGTTACCATCATATTATTATTTAATCATCCTATATCCTATATAGATCATAGAATATAATGCTGTCTGAAAGAGTTTTCTCTATAGATGTAGTGATAGAACCATCCAATGTAAAATTTATGTTCTGTCTTGTTTTGTAATGTAAGCTTCAAGTTTCTTCCACAACTGGGAGATAAGTCGACCCTTTAAAACCCAAGCCTGAGGCACAGCAGTGATTACTAAACCAATATCTCTGTACAGCTTCCAAGAAATGCCTATACTAGTATATCTGCAGGTAAGTTTATAATTATGAGCTGGTAAGCTACTAGTCATGGTGGAACGATGCAATGTATTTTTTCTGCTGTCACAATAGTCGGGATTATCCACCACTGTTTAATTTGGCGGAAAATTGTTTTTCTTATCTGCTGATGCAATAATCATATCTTTTGTAGTGGTGGCTGCGATAGAAGAGGGTATCAAATCTTTATAGGCTACAACATCATCACATTCATTCATTAATTCAATCAACATTGGAGAATTTGCCATAATTACCATGCTTGCCATAGACCGATTGGAGATGTCGTTTCGTGTTATTTTTAAAAAATCGGTGGGTTATTTTCCTATTTAGGTAGGTATAATCAATTCGAAATGAGGAGGAAAAGGTTATCTATTAACGTCCGCATCTGGGGTCTTGTTGTTCACCCACCGGTATCACACCCTGAGGTCCCAGATTTGATCTCCAGATCAGATCAGATCAGATCTCCACACATTTGTGCTAGGTTTGGTTGATCTTTGTCGAAGACGTCTCGAACATGCCTGCAAACTATCCTCGAATTCGTATCTTTAGTCCCTTTAGTCCACGATTTTGGTATTTTCTCCTCGACTCGAACGAGGTAAAGTCAAGGTCGAATGGAGGTGTTACGTCAACAGTTTGAGCAAAAGTTTTATCAATCTTACGTGAAATCCATACACAATCTGTAGCTTATGTTATTTTTATTCGCCATTTCTAAGACAATATGTCAAAGTCAGATAGACAATGAAGTATCAAATTCAACACGTTGTCGATGTTGCCAATTTGTACGCCAAATTTGTATTTTTTTCAAATGTGGTGCGCTGTGTAGTGAATTTACCTCTATATAGAATAAATTCCAATTTTCTACCACTTATCTACTTCATGAAATACAGAAGCACGTGCAAATGAATTTCCTAGGTACGTAAAGTCTCTCGCTTGAAATAACGAGTTGCGTTAAATGTTAGAGCAATCAGCGCTTGAAATATAGGCTATAGAGGAACCGCATTTTTTGACACCAGGGAGAACCTTCATATTTTCACATTTACCCTTCGTACAATAAAAAAGGTGTGTATTGGACATTATACCTCGCTATCCACAAATATCCCTCTTATGTCGAACCTGATAGACCATTTTAAATATTGGTACACGAGTTTTTGAAATAGGATAAGAATAGTTTCAGAGATTACTATTAACTTCATCCAAACATCCAATCTTTAAAACAAGTAACAGACTCACGATTTTTTCCCCTTTGAGGATTCACTTCTTATCACTGCTCAGAGTGTGGATCTAATATGGATCACCTACTAGGGGCTAGTCAGAGGCACATCCAAACATACGCTCGGCACATGCCCACAGTTTGCAAGTATAGCCAGCATTCAATAAGTGACAGGTTGCAACCCATCAACGTTTAGCGGAATACTTATAACACATGCCATTTGGATTTTTGCCGGTTTCCTCACGATGTAACCTTCACCGTCATTTCATTGTGCCTGTGACAAGTTTATGAAGTGTGTGTGTGCGCATGCACATAAACTTCACATTAGGTAATGTGCATTTTAAAAATGAAGTGTTTCGAGTTAAAAAAAACAGACAAATTGAATACTTTTTCATAAAATCGAGCTAATAAATTGGAAAATAATTCATTTTCATTCGCGGTAATTAATTATGGAGTGAGGATGCCAGAGTTAATTAAAACGTTATTGATCCATGTGGAATGTTTGCATCACAAAGACAAACGCATTTTTGTATTCGTTTGAATCACATAATCCATACAAAAGAAAATACCTGTAGGTACCTATCTGGATTACGTAACTTTGGTTGCAGTTGCGGCTTTCTGAACACGTTTGTTGTTATTGCAAAGTATAAAAATAATGTTCAGAAAGCCGCCATTTTTATTAAAACAGCAACTGACACTGAAGATACATGAAAGCCAAGCAGTTCTCAAATCGGGTCCAGGACAGCAGAAGAATGGGGAGGAAACTTTATGTTTTGATAATAATGTGTCCGCCCCGCGATAGGTAAATACGCATGTTATACGCATAATCAAAATATTGTGTTCTAAACGTGAAAGTTTAAAGAAGATTACTATTATGACTTGCTTGAGATAACAATTTACGAATGTAAGGCCTTTATAAATGATTCCCCTAATATTAGCGTATTATTGGTTATCGGTAGGACATTGTTTAAGTCTGCCTGGCTAGCTACCACCATCTTACCAAATTCTGTCGCCATAACAACAATTCAAAAAAAATGTTGTGTTCCTGCAATATAGGTAAAATATTAGCCAGTTCCTTAGTTTCTTGAGGATTTCGGGTGAAGTGCGCCTCCACTTGCGGCCTTATCTTAACTTGTAACCAGGTGAGATGAAGGCCAAGCGCTTTCCCGACGAACAACAAAAAAATTGAGGAATATTAACAAGAGAGTCAAAAAGTATTTTCATGGATCCCTGTAACATAGACCTCGGAAGGCAAGGCAAAGACATGCCTTGAGGATTGAGCTCGATGGGCTAGCCATCTGTAAAACTGGAAAATGCTCCTTTCGTTTCCGTAATCCCGTGGGAATTTTTAAAAGATTCTTTAATTTGTGTTTTTAACAAAACACTAGGACCTCTGCTATGGCCTGTGCGTTGAGTCATTTCATGTCATGTATTTAACAAACAACTTAAAAATCGTAATTATTTGATTCTATTAAATATAACACTATTAAGAGTAGGTAACTTAAGATACGTTAGGAATATGACATTTTATTTAGGTAGGTAATCTCTGTTAGGATTTAGAGACAAAATTCTTATTCGCTAATTCGGACAACACAAGCGCGGAAGGTAGGGTTCTCATTTTGTTGAGAATTCTTCAGAGTGAAATTGTGATAATGCTGCAACAAAGACGATCTTGGATATGGCGCTTTTTATTTCTCTTGTATGCTACTTGACAGTATTTTACAAACATTTTTATTCTTAAAGTGGCCGCTCATTGGTCAAATTTGAACCATAAAACAAATTAAAATATTTCTTCACTCCTACTCCACTTCCTTGTATTCCATACTACTTTAGGAGATCTATTATGAGGGTCAATTAAGTTTAGGTAGGACAATTTTATGTTTTAAATACATCATCATGCGAGTAGAGAAAGGCCGAAGAAGAAATGGATTGATTTTGAGAAACAGAATATGAAAAGTAGCTGTGGAAGGTACAGCTGAACCAACCAATATTTGTATAGTAGCTGTCTATACAAAGATTGGTACAACTACTAAACTTAATCCTAATAAAAAAAAACAGTTTCTCTCGTTTTTCTACAAGAGAGAATTTAGATTATCAACCTGCCTGCCGCACTAATAGGTCTATTTTGATAAATTGAATGCTACTGGGATAAAATGAAACCAACGTAGTCTAACTATCGGTAAGTCTATTCGGATGAAAAAGTCAGCTCAATTGAACGTACCACTACTTGGTAAGACTACTGAGATTATCCATCTATTGATTGACCATGCTATTAATTAGATCCAATAGTTTCCGACCCAAACTATGTTGTACCCATCCATTAAACTTAATCATGCATTATTTGTAATCCTAATTAATCCTGTGAATGGACTGGGGTCAAATGGATCGTGAAATGTTCGATGGACTATAATGTAGTGAGATGGATGTTATAGGTATGTATACCTAATAGTAAGGCTTTGTCATGACAAGGTCTGACAGAAATACACCAATTGGCCCACAAACTCGCTTGGACCAGTGTTGGATAGTAAATCACATTTTCGACGGCTTGAAGAAAAATATGGTAAGCTTTTAGCTTCTGCTAAGCATCGCCTGCGTGGTGTTAGATTACAAAATGTAGCTAAAACCCGACAACAAAATTTTAAATTTCATTCTTTCACGAGAAAGCCTTAAAAATTATTACAATCAACCTATACCTACATTTAGAATTGGCATGTCATTCACCATTTATTTGAAACCCAGATTGTAATAATAAAACATTGTATACCCCGATACAAACATTATTAGCTTATAAAACTCCGGAACATTTCAAAATCCATCAAGATGTCTAGGCTGCACAGCGTTACAATTTTAACCGCCTCTGTGGTCTAGTGGTTCAACCCACCGATTTCAGATCCAGAGGTCCCGAGAGAGTACAATATATTGTGCTTGGTTTGGTTGGTCGTAGGACTTTGTTTAAGTCCGCCTGGCTATCTACCACCATCTTACCTAATTCTGTCGCCAAAAACAACAATTCTAAAATTGTTGTGTTCCGGCATATAGAGGTAGCCAGTTCCTCAGTTTGTTGAGGATTCCGGGTGAAGTGCGCCTCCACCTTTAGCCTTATTTCAACTTGTGTCAAAAAAAAAAAATAGAAAAACATTACCCTCTTTATGAGACAGTTGGATGAAAAGTAGCCTAATAGTCATTTGTTCTTTTGGACGAGAACCTTTTTTGGATGGTGGTCATGATGATGCTGATGGGACCTTAATCCTGGGTTGGAACAATAACTGTGATCAATCTGTTTTATAGTTTAGGCGTCAAGGGAGGTCAAAACATTTGGATGTTTCGTCAAACTTTTTTTTTTTGTCGCATTTATTCATTGTTGGATAGTAAGATTATTGCTCTCTTCGTTCTTCCATTTTCTATGTGAGCTGTAAATGTTGAACTTTACAAACCGCCGCATTTGACGCTTGTCTATTAGGATTTCATAGAATTTAATGCGACTTTATCATCGATAATAACGCGTGTCCCGACGTTTCTGTACCAGTTGCCAACTGACTGGTGGTTTCACTATGTAAACCAACTGCCCATTATGTAGTAATAAATATTTTAAAGATGCTATGATGTTGATGATGAATTACTAACAAAATATAGGCATGACGGAGATTGAGAACTGCTTTACTGGTGGACCAAAAGCAGACTCCCAGTACTATCCATACTTCGATCGAGCAGCAAAACAGTAAAACGCCAAGTAGATTGTGAGCTTATTTATTTTCCAAACGGACAGAGTTTCAACATTGGTATTGTAGGTCTTTATAGTCCGAAAGCTCGAGCAAGAATGTCCCGAGTTTTTTTTTTTTTAATGAAAGGACAATACGCTGGCCTGGTTCTGAACCTGGGCGGCAGCTTTGCGCGGACCTTCAATGTCCCGAGTTCGTTCGTCATCCAGTATTTATAGCATGGTTAGGTGCCGGTAAAACAACATTTTGCACAGGTTGTAAACTTTTTTTTTTTTTCGGGCCACATTCTTTTCACTAAAGTTAGGTGGTTATGTAATTCATTTGAAGGTACGAGTATCGATCTACAGCTCGACTTTAACCGTAATTTAACTTGAACAGTAGTTTAACTTAACCAACTTTAACTGTAGTTTAACTTTGACTGTAGTTTAACTTTAACTGTAGTTTAACTTTAACTATGGTTTAACTTGAATTGTGCTTTAACTTTTATCTTTAATTCTGGATTAACTTTCTGTAATACTTTTCTAAGGCGAACCTCTAAAAGGCATAAATGAGTTAAACAAGTGATTTGACCGAACATAGTTAACAATAACAATTCCAAAGCATTGATTATTGTAAGCTGTGGCAAACCAATGGCCCTTCACCCCGATATATATATTTATGTGATAATATAATAATACCTACTGTATTACATATTTGATTGAGTTTTCATCTCCATACATCTCATCGGATACAAGGAAAGTAAACCGAAATGCTGCCTTCTTTAAAATTTCTATGCTCTGTAAAATCATTTCAGTGAAAAGTTTTAAAATTCCATTTCTTTTCTAGGTGCGGCGCACGGCAATGCCGGGAATGAGTAGTGCAGCCATTTTGTTTCTGGCGTGAATAGTAAGTTGAATCAAATCGAGGATTGCTGTGACATGAGCTTGGGTAAACTTTTGTTCTGTTTTCTCAGATAGCCAATTTGTGGGCATAAGAGAATAAAAAACCAACATCATAAATTTTGATTAAAATATCCAATAAATTTATAAAATATTTATTGAATAAAATAAAAAAAACGTCGTAAATTTGTAAAATTTCCGCCGACGTGACCGATTTCAAGGAGTTTATTTTTTATTATTTGACAAAGGCTGATTAATGTAAAGCATCCATCATCTATATATTATTTTTATACAACCTTTCAGGCACCAGCTCTCCCATATATTGATATTTCTACTTTAGTATTAGAATTCTTTGTTTGTTTGTGAGAGAAATAAATCATTTCATTTCATATAGTCGAATGGGAGGGATTTCAAAATCGCAGTTGGCATAAATCTAATTAAATATTTTATCTCATATAACATATAAGTTATTAAAAAAAGAGATCTTGCTCACTTAATCTTGCAGAGAGTTCTTATATTTTGGAAGGCAGTGCTTGTCGGTATGTGATAACATTTGTAGGTACTTACGACAACGATCCTGTTGTTTGGCTTTGCAAATCGGTACTTACAAATATATGAATAATTTACAATTATTTTCAAGTTTATTGTGAAGTCCGTGAATATTCCCATCTTCACACTTCCATTCACAACTCAAGAAAAATGTCTTCGCAGGTGACTCTGTAAACACGACTTCTGCCCCTCGTGGGAAATAACGTTTCCTGTGGTCTGACCCACAACAGAATATAAGCTTGTGAATGTGTGTTTCATGGAAACTTTTACAAAGACCGAGTGCTTCCGTAATCATAGTTTTTTATTCCATGACGGGGCAGCGCTTGGCCTTCATCTCATTCCGATTCTATTAACCAATCGCTTCACTTCTGTGAAGCTTTGACTATTTTGCAATGATACCATTGTCATAGTGTAGGTTTTTATTGATTTAGTAGAATCGGGCCCCTGGTGGCAAGTATGTTATGGTCGAAGGTAGAAGCGCACTTCACACGGAATCCTCAATACACAGAGAAACTGGTTATCTTACCCCTAAATGCCGAACACAACAACGATATGTTATGGCGTTATGCTTAGGCAATATGGTGGTAGCTAGATCGGCCACCCAAAACCGAAAGTATCACACGCAAAAATTTATGAATTGATCTAGCGAAATAATAAGTATCTATTATTTTATACCCAGATAAGATTGTTAATGAATCCTACTTCCATAATAAACGTAATAGTCCCATACAGCTTGCACCGACATAAAACCCCGATCAATGAAAGTTTCATGGAAAGCCATTAGACCCACGATTTCAAAGGCAATTAGCAATAATAATGCGCCATCAGAATGCGCGGGAATAATTGAATTTAGTTTGCATAACGTCGATATCAAAATGTTGGTGTTGCATGTACAGTGAGAAAAATTTAAGAGCGAGAGAACTTTTTTTTAAAAATGCGTAGTTATGAAAAATAGATTCACCACATTCCGCCACATTAAATTGCAATTTTCCTATATTAAACTTCACTAACTTCAACTTAGTTGTAGCTCTGCCTTCTGCGTTTTAGGTTATAAGTTTGATTCACAACTGAGATAAACATTTCTATAATGGAAATGGATGTTTTTTCTGTGTTGGGGGTTTTATTGTATCATATATATGTATTCATAAAGAAGTACTTATTATAGTATTTATATTCACCATAACCTAGCTCCCATAATACCCACAAGTTTTTCTTAATTTGGGGATAGATGGTATTGTCAAAATAAAATCTGAAAACAGAAAAAAAAAATTGTAAGAAATCCGCCAAATCTCTCTGAAGAAATCAAATCGACACGTGTTTCGCCTCTACACGAGGCATCCTTAGGAAATATAGTTTTGCTGCTAACTGACGCTCTGTGCTTGCAGCGCAGAGCTCGGAGCGGCAACACGTCCACGATTTTTTCAGAGAGATTTGGCGGATTTATTACTTAATCTTTTTTTTGTATTCAGATTTTATTTTGAAATATGGATCTCCGCAAAGTAACGCCTGAATCAATTAGCTAGATGGTATTGTGTTAAACATCGTGTTATATTTATTACTATTACATATTTGATTTGATACTTATAGACGTTTGACGAAATACCTGAATTTTAACCTGACATCAACATTGACATTCATTTAAAATTTCAGCCTGAGGGTGAAAATTTAAAAACCAGTTGAATATGCGTATGCCTTCATTATATAGCAACCAAAAACATAAGGACATAAAAGCCTCCGTCGAAACATACCAATCGCATAGGAGATTAGCCATACTCACGTTTGGCAGGCGATTTCATTATCTAAGTTTTGATATTCGTAAAGGTGGTGTAAGTAAAGGTATCTATTGAAATTAAAGTAAAAGTGATGATGTAGCTCAAATACTAAAGACGTAACGGCACCATCAACCTAGCCCTCGAATGTCGTAAAATTCGAATAACGGATCTCACCAGAAAAGGGAGCAGTTTCCTACTGTGTATTATTATCTTATACCTACCTTTACTACGCTCATAAATCCACCTGCCAAGAGTACCTAGTAATTATGGCAAAAACCTTGGCCTTTGGACGTGGCTCTATGAAAAGGTACTTATTCTCACATTTTTGTATTTTCTTCATATTAAAACTCAACGAGAGATATTAAATGCGGTACCCGTTAATATTTTAATATCTCCCACCCCAACGCATTCAATACCAGATCCGACAAACTGCAGCCGTTATAAAATATTCAAAAAACAAAATGGTTGCCATAAACTGGCAGCATTCCGACTCCACCTTTCAAAGTTTTACCATAGCCTTTGCGTAATATAGATGGTTCACTTATGATAAAATATATTTTCGTTGGGACAATCGACAGCAGCAACAGCAAAGACTTTAAACTCTACTGCTCAGATTGCAATGTAGTTGAAGACGTATATTACGTATTGATGGAATGTGTTTGGAGCGCGGTACAACGCGGTTACGCGGGTAACTTACTCACTTCAATGTAGGTATGTGCAACAGATTTTTGGCCGCTTCGCTTTCCTGAGAGGCCAAGAAGCTGATCAGAGTAATATTCCTCCACATTGGGGATCCTAGCTAGATGTAAGCGTTATATTAGTTTAGTTATTGTTAAGGAAGGATGTTGTTTATGTACGTAAATACTTATTTATCATCTTTTATATATTGTGTGTACATATTGTTACTTTGAATTATGGGGGCGACATATGCATTAACTCTCAAGATAAAAAAAACAATAAAATGTACAATTAAACTAACTACAGTAATAATAATAACACTTTATTTCAGGCAACAATAGATAAATTACAGATCTTATTCTAACTTAGTCTACGGCCCATAGTAGTATATACCTTAAAAAAACTAACATACATAAGTAACTATATCTACTCTAACTATTTAATGGCACGTAAAATCTGGACGTGACTTACTAGTGTTGTTTAATAAATTACAGATCTTATTCTAACTTAGTCTACGGCCCATAGTAGTATATACCTTAAAAAAACTAACATACATAAGTAACTATATCTACTCTAACTATTTAATGGCACGTAAAATCTAGACGTGACTTACTATGTTGTGTTTAATAAATTACAGATCTTATTCTAACTTAGTCTACGGCCCATAGTAGTATATACCTTAAAAAAACTAACATACATAAGTAACTATATCTGCTCTAACTATTTAATGGCACGTAAAATCTAGACGTGACTTACTAGTGTTGTGTTTAATAAATTACAGATCTTATTCTAACTTAGTCTACGGCCCATAGTAGTATATAACTTAAAAAAACTAACATACATAAGTAACTATATCTGCTCTAACTATTTAATGGCACGTAAAATCTAGACGTGACTTACTAGTGTTGTGTTTAATAAATTACAGATCTTATTCTAACTTAGTCTACGGCCCATAGTAGTATATAACTTAAAAAAACTAACATACATAAGTAACTATATCTGCTCTAACTATTTAATGGCACGTAAAATCTAGACGTGACTTACTAGTGTTGTGTTTAATAAATTACAGATCTTATTCTAACTTAGTCTACGGCCCATAGTAGTATATAACTTAAAAAAACTAACATACATAAGTAACTATATCTGCTCTAACTATTTAATGGCACGTAAAATCTAGACGTGACTTACTAGTGTTGTGTTTAATAATCGTCCGCGATACCTTCTAAACACAACACCTTTCGGGCAAAGTTCTTCTTTAGTGAAGATCGATAGATGTTCAGTTGGGACTCGCAACACAAACGATTTTTTTTTTTTATTTTTTTTTTATTTACGATGGGTCGGCTCTTGACCACGAAACTTACACAGGCAAGAATGAGATCTACGATGGAGCGAGCCTACCCAGAAAGTGCCTATTAACTCTCTTCTTGAAGACATTAGGGTCGTAGCACAGCGGAAAAACAGACGCTGGGAGCTTATTCCAAGTTCTTGCAAAAATTTAAAATCATTGTGCGAGATTCCATCAGCTCGATCCTCAGTAAGAAATTCGTCTTCTGCCTCACATACTCCACTACATCTTCAGCCTTCATGGAGTGGTAAAGTCGGGACACGTACAACAGCGTCATGGGCACAACAACGCGTAAGTTGCCTAAGATAGACTCATCGCCAACTATTGCTGTACCGCATAGGTTTCTTAGGAGGCTTCCACTTCCTTACTACCATCGTGAAGCCCTCTGCATCCTTCAGCGGAGCTCTAGCGGCTGCAGCGCTGCGAACAGGAAGCTCTGCTTCCATCCCTTTGTGTGAACTATGTACAAAGGAATCAATCAGATTACTAAAGACCGTTAAAAACGGCCTTTAGGTAACTCAACTGTTGATTCAAGTTGTATAAAGAAAAAAAAAATGTATGTATCTTCATGCTTCTTTGAATGCCGAAATTTTCGCGTCGGATATTAGTTAACTTCTAAACACTGTATTTCATCATTTTCCTGTCCGTCATTTCACACAACTGGGGTCAGCACAGCCTGTCTACTTGCTTGTGTATTTTTTTTTCAAGAGGTAGTTCTTAGTTAGTTACATAAATATGTTAGACCAGCTGTTTGACCTGAGGCTGTGACGCATTTCGAAATGCCAACGTTAACATGTACGCACTAACCTGACTCTGAAGATATAAATAGTTATATAAATATGTTAGACCAGCTGTTTGACCTGAGGCTGTGACGCATTTCGAAATGCCAACGTTAACATGTACGCACTAACCTGACTCTGAAGATATAAATATAAAGGTATGGCTTTTGTTGAAATGTAATATCTGTGGATTAAAAACGAAAATCATAAAAATAATAAACAGACAACAAAATACAAAAAAAATATTAACTGCGACTGTTGTATTGAAAAATAGTAACAGGATGTTGCTTCTTTGCATTATTTTATTTTTCAATTGAAATAATATTTATTTTTTATTTTTAACAATCTTTGCAGAGGAGCTCGTTTTGAGCTCTCTGCCTATTTTAGGGATTTGATTTTTAGATTAAGTTCAGTGCTAATATTACGTAAGTACCGACCGAACCTACTTATCAAATAAACTATATAAAGCTTTGGTTTATAAATAAAGGTTTGAGATTCTGTAGAGGTAAGTTGTACGTTTTTTTAGTGTACGACGAGGAAGAGAAGACGTATCTTCTTTACAGCATATGCTGCAGGACTAAGTCTCTTCGCCAGTTTATCTATGTGTGGGCCCCATTGAAGTTTATTATCGAGGGTTAATCCCAAAAATACACATTAGTTGATACCACATTAACTAATTCTATGTTTTCCTCATTAACTTTTACATTAGCTTCAACTTCGGTTACATTTTATAAAATAAATCGAATAATAACAATCAAATAATCGAAGATTCATAAAATACAAATAAATATACAAATACAGTTCTTTTCTCTTTATCATACTAAAAATACAATTATAAAGTATTGATAGGTATGATTTTTGTTCTCCGGTAAATATGTCCTGCCAATAAAGTACGGTGGTGAATTTTCTTATCGCAAGTAACATTGACAACCCCTCTCGAATCGCGAGCCAGCACTCGAAGGAAATGATGTTTTAAAAGGGGTTTCACAGAATCGAGTTAAGTGAACGCTCGGCGTGCGTTAAAAGCATTAAACTTTTTGTTGACTACCCTCAGAGGCTGTCAAATTGGGCGTGAACTGCGTAAGGGAACGTTGACACAGAGTTCAAAAACTAAATGATGAGGTACTTAATTTTGTTGAAAGCTAATATAGAAATACAAAACTGAGTGACCCTTATACCGATATTTCATTGAAGGTCAAGCTTCTTTAAGGTTGTTGTGCCATATCTCATTGAGTGCTGTAAATCACTCACGGTGTGTTCGTAGACCAACTAGCTCTCAACACTCAACGAATTTAGGAACAGGGATACAAATCGTAAGTAAATGAACCTCCTATCGTATTTCCAACATTAAATAAAGTCAATTCGTTCTCAGCGTACCTGATGGCCCCGTCGTGGCACTAGAACAGTTGGGAAAAATATCTTATCCGCTCCAGTTGCTTGTAGATGGTTGTCCACCGGGGTGTCTCAGAATGCTAAGCCAAGAGAAATGGATCGCTTTTTGCGCCCTAACAAATGTTGACGACAACGATCACCGGACTAACTTATCTCAACATGTTACCAGGTGAGATGAAGGCCAAGCGCTTCCCCGTAGTACAATTAAAAAAAAAACCACCGCGGTACGCGTATCTCAAAGAAACCTACTCAACAACACAAAACCACCTTTCTCTTTCAACATTTATTGGCAACTGCTGACACAAACAAATTCTTAACCAAAATGTAACTTAATTTATGAAGATCACCGGGGACGATGACACAAATTTTCCCATCCTCCCCGAGACCGGGACAGTACCACCGGGCTAGATGACACTATATCAAAAGAATAATAGTTATAAAATATACCAGCCAGTATGATCATCTGAATATAGTTACTCAATATTTTTTCAAACTAAAAATGTGGTGATCACTACCTAGTATTAGACTACTGACGATTTTAGAGTTCCTCCAACCATCGCAGTAGCAATAAATTAACTACAATCCTGCACATAAGTACCACCTGCAACGCAGAAGAAAGAGCTACCATCCACTGAGCTGCAAGGTCTGTGGAGCTTATCTCAATGAGCCGCATCCATATTTCAGCATCCTGCAAAAGACCCACCAAAGTGGAAAATAATAAAAGAGAATCGGCGCAAATAAGTTTTGTAACCTTTATAGCATCTGTAACGTTTCGTTCGTATAACGTGCTGTCGCATTGTCAACCTTATCACAGATGAAATAAGGCTTATGAAATTATTTTGTATCGCAGACAATCATCTCATCGAAGCTTAATTTAATATACAGAGGACTAACGATTGATATTAACAATGTATCATACGGATTATCTATCAGACGTCTAAGACGGTACTGTCCATTTTACTGTCAAACCACTGAAATGGCATTTTTTGCGGTGGCAGTAGGTAATGATTCAAAATCAACTATGGCAGATATCCACCTCTCTGAAAAGACATAACAACCTAATAAGTAGGTAATTTCGGTTGAAAGTAAACAAATAAATAGAACGCATATGCAGCATCTTTCTAACTTAATGCACACATAAACCTTGCAAAGTCTTAATTTAATATCCAAAGCAAATTTCTCGAATTTAATTACATTTGCCTCGTAAATATCTCACCGTCAGACCAGTTAGTTAACTTCCGGGAAGGTCTTTTTAACTTGCGATTCAGAGTTCAATTTATACGTTAAGAATGAGAAAGCGCTCGTTCCTAATTGTTTGCGGATGTGGAATTTATTGTTTTTACCCACATCGGTACCTACTACAATCATGTTGTGTTGAAACCTCAGAGCTGCTGCTGGAGAGAGAAGGAAAGTCACCGCGAGTATACTGTGTATCCACCTGACATATCGCACTTCGTATTCTTATCATAACCGGTACCGGGGCGGTTGGGAATAAATATCCAAGGTCCCGGTGATTCGGATATTGTTTTTCACTGGGATGGATAACAGACCCTAATGTCTTTAAGAGTAAAGATTGTAGTTGTCATTATGTCTACGCAAGTTTCAAGGTCAAAAGCTGACATATTTTATAAAAGTCTCGTAGGTATGTAGCAACTAAAAGGTCGCATAAAGTGTCACTCATTCTCAAGACCAGTTATCCGCAATCAATGATTTAGGCTTACAAAAAGGACAGGACGAAAAACCTCTCCCGAAAAACCTCTCCCGAAAAACTACAAAAATAGGGATTCTTCGATGAATCAAACCGTTCAGCGGGTCCTGTAGAACAAATAGTTCCGAGGTAATCGACAGTTTCGTGCCAACAAAGGATGCAATTTGTCAAATCAAACAGCTTCTTTGACGCAGCATGATACGAGATAACAATTTGTAGAGTAACGCTTCTGCTTTCACAGTGCAACGTTCATCATCCTTGGAGTGTGAGACCAACTCGCACAGACCGTTCTAGATAATACTTCCATATTATAGTTTTGGGTCATGTAACTACTTATCAAGAGATTCTGGGTGTGGCACATATTTGTGATATTTATTCTCGGTTTGGTTAGAACATTGCAGGCTTGAATCACCTTGTCTAAAAACTCACCCGTTATCATACCCCCGCGTATCAGAAACCCCAAGTATGATAAATGGGGGCACACGGTAATAATGTATTACCGTGTGTCCCCACGGTTCATACGTGGGAGCAGATAGCCATAAGTGTTACCGCCTGCCTCCCGGGGCCATTCGTGGGGGTATACGGTAACAATTCATGTTCTTGCCTTGAGGTTCGTGCTGTCAACGATTCCAAACAATCTATTTCCCTTCTTTTGATAAGATCCCATATTCGAGGGGTCCGGGATCGATTCTACTAAGCCAATCGCTTCATTATGACAATGATATCATCGCAGAATGGCTACTCGAATACCAAAAGGCACCCATAGTGGCAATTTTGTGCCAATACCATTGCCCATTTCTCAAGCCACGACCACCATAGCAATATACATAGGGCATGCTACAGACAGTGGATGCGGATGTTTACTGGTGTGACAGAATTTCCTCCCGTATATTCGATTTTGGTTCTAAATTGGTGTGCCATGGACTGGGAAGCCGACGGCCAAAGGACTTATTTATAGCGGTGCATCTGAGATATCGCTTTCATTTGTATTATGAAATGCGTAGGCTCTACCAAAATAGTATACCTACCTGTTTCCTATTTAGCGTACTGACATAGGGCAGTTCACGGGCAGTTGGACCTAGTCAAGAATTATCAAAAATTATAAAATAACGTTAATAGTTTATCTTTTTATAGAACGGATATAAAGGAAATTTGACAAGGATAAAGTGTATGCGATTAACCAGGCGGGCGAAGCTGCGGGCAAAAGCCAAAAGGCAAAAGCAAAAGGTTTCTGTACTTCGCACTGTACAGGACTGCTTTCCTTGCACGTAGTTAGTTTAATCGTACATAATATTTTTAATTGCTTGTGAATTTATAGATACATATTTTAATATAAAATGTTGCTATACATAAAATTAGATGTATGCATGCGTGTATACGAGTATTCCCAATGGACTATGGACAAACGGCTGGAACGATTTTGACGGGACTTTCAGTGGCTGATAACTTGGTCTTCTTTTTTTTTTTATTAGTGATCAGCTCAAAAAAACATGCCCATGAAATCCAAAGAAATCAAAGAATTACTGAAACAAATTCCCGAGTTTTCCACTAGTTTAAATAAAATGGTTAGGCGATAGTTACTGACATGCTACGCACAGTTGGTATTCTTTATACATATTATGTGATCCAAGCAAGTGCATATCACTGTGGATTCAAAATATTGTGGGCATAAAATTACAAGTTTCACAGCTCTGTTGGTAGTAGCTCTGCCTCCTGTAGGTTGTGGGTTCGATTCCCAACCAAAGCAAGCATTTATGTGATGAGTATATAGATGTTTGTTCTATGTTTGGGTAGGTATTGTTTTGAATAAAAAGTATGTTTTCACAAATAATAGTATACTTACACGTATTTTATCTAATTCCCATATTCCAAGCTTTGCTTAGTTTGGGGCAAGACGGCGCTGTGTGAAACTGATGTTCTGAATTATTATATGTAAAACAGTGCCGACTGTACCCACCCCTTTCAATTACAAAAACCTTAAAAATAGGCACAAAAACAAAACGAGTCTGAACTTATCTCGTTTGCTTACTTTTCATGTTTACGGCCGGCTATAAAGTTAATACCTTCCTTTTGTTCTGGTCTGTTGAGGGTGGAATGGGAAAGACAGGCACGGAATGCTCAATTCCTTATTTGAGATGTTAATCGCGGCTTATAGGGCTCCCAGTCCCTCGTGGCATACCATGCTTTGCGTTGTCCGTTCGTCTGTCTGTCATGCCCCAATAATATAATCCATATACCTACTTAACAAGTAACTGGCCTCACAGCTCCGTTTTTATACATACCTACTTACTTATTGATAGATTTTTGATAGTAGAAGTTTTGTAATAGATATCAAAACAGAATTTATTCTTATTATTCAAAAAGTATAACAATCAAAAAACAAACGTCATTTTACAAATTGTATATGTTCAAAAAGTTGTACAACAGTACCTACCTATCTTAAAAAACGATAAATATTATATTCCTTGAGCACCAAACAAGAATGAGCAAACAACCAAGCAAGATTGGTAATATTAGTGGGCGACTGCTTTGACTCTTGATTAAGTCAAGTATTTATAGAGTGTCCAGTTTGGCAGGATATTTCAAACTAGACCCGAAGGTCCGTAAAATTATGCCATGGTTCGGAGGGACCGTTTGGCTATCGATCCCGGGTACCTTCTGCCTCTGATTGTCACTAAAACAACGCCTGATAGTTTTGAACGTTAATACCAAGAGTTACAAAGGTAGTTAAAAGGAATCCATTGGTGTAGAAAGAATGCTTTATAAATACATCGTACAAGGACCCAGGCTTTTTAGCAGTCATTGAGGTTCACACATCTCCCAGTTTTCCCATTCCTCACAGTAGGGGTGTTGCAGAAGCATTGGGGTATGTCACACGCGGCTATGCCCATCTCGTGAATTGTAGGGTTGTCACAAGTCGGCTCTGCCTTCTGAGGGCAATAGAGAACCGAATGCTCGCCGGATGGACATTTCCCTGTACAACAAAACATAATTTATTTATAAAACAATATATTTGTATCTACCAGTTGCATCTACCAGTGCGTATTGTCAGTGATAATCCACGGTTCTGGTATAAGCTCGAGTCCAGGGAAAACGCACAAAAACGGTTCCATATTGTGATTGGCTCTAATAACATATTATGTCAAACATCTTTAGTTTGAGAATAAAAAAGCTCCGTGTGAAAGGACCATACCTATGTTGGCCGCAAAGCAACGTTGCTATGTTCCGGTTTGAAGGGTTTGGTTCCTGGTAAAATTAAGGGCATTCGAGGCCACCTTTCTGCCTTAGGTTGACCGGCGCGTAGATCATGATCTTCGTGGATGTGACGAAGTCAACAAAGGACCGTCTGGCTAGCAACAACACTCCTACCGAAGTACAGCACCAAGGAGTTTGGTGTGTTCTGTTGGTGCGCGGGAGAGCCGGTGCTCTCTGGGTAAGCTCGCTCCATAGACCATGGTGTTAACCGCTTTAGTGCTATAATGGTTCAACCCACCGATTCAGATCCAGAGGTCCCATGGGGAGTACAATATATTGTTCATGGTTTGGTTGGTGGTAGGACTTTATATAAGTCCGCCTGGCTAGCTACCACCATCTTACCTAATTCTGTCGCCATAAAAACAATTCTAAAATTGTTGTGTTCCGGCATTTAGAGGTTAAGATAGCAGTTACTCAGCTTTTCTTATTTGATGGGTAGGTACTTTCAAAATGGAACTAAATAGGTACCTTCTAAGTAAACAGAATGCCCTTGCTCGGCTAGGTACTTACGTGTTGGGAATCCTTGACCTTCAACCAAACTGCACACTACCAACACAAAAGCGAATACCACCAGTAACTTCATAACTTATTCTTTCTTCGGTTGCGGTATATCACAATTTGTTTAGGAATGAAGTGCTTCCAGCTCCAGTCAATAAGTGAGCTGTGTTCAAGCTGTGTTCATTTTATATGATTCTGGTTCATTGTTAAAGAAAATCTACAGCGGCGTCATCGCAGGGGAATCACATGGGCTTAGTTCATAGTATCAATAGGAATGCTAATTAGACTGTAAAAGTAAGTTCCCAGATGTTAACAGGAAAATATCGAATGGCGTCATAGTTTAACAATAACAAACGATTAAATTGATCTTCAAAGAAATAAATGTATTATCTGCAACAAGACATTTTATTGCACAATGCCAACAATATTTTTTTAATATACGACTTTCGGCTCTTGACATTTTGACCTCCTGACCAAGAAATGAAGTAATGAGATACATAAATAGACAAACTCTTTATTGTGCAACAAGTAACAAAAATAAACTAACAAACAAAGAAAAACGCTTATACTAGGTACAATGGGTGGACTTATTGCTAAAAACGCTCTTGCAGTAATTCTTCCAGGCAACTATTGCATGGAAAGGATAGCTAAGAGCGTCTGCTCTTAGCTTTCCTTTGAATTAGCATTGTCTAATGCGGTGTACTAAAGTAGGTACTAAAGTAAACATTAATTTATTTTTTTATTAAGTATATAACATTTTTTTATTTTACGACGGGTAAGCTAACGGCAAGCGTACGGTAAGTGGGGAAGCGACGGGTTACAAGTAAAAGTTACAAGTTATGACAAGGCCGAAGGTGGAGGAATACTTATCAAACTGAGGAGCTGACTTCTAAATGCCGGAACACAACCACCTCTGTGGTCTAGTGGTTCAACCCACCGATTTCAGATCCAGAGGTCCCGGGTTCAATCCCCATGGGAAGTACATTATTGTGCAGGGTTAGGTTGGTGGTAGGACTTGGCTTGCTACCACCATCTTACCTAATTCTGTCGCCATTATAACAATTCTAAAATTGTTGTGTTCCGGCATTTAGAGGTAAGATAGCCGTTCCTCCGTTTGTTGAGGATTCCGGGTGAAGTGCGCCTCCACCTTCGGCCTTATTTTTACTAGTTACCAGGTGAGATGAAGGCCAAGCGCTTCCCCGTCGTAAAAAAAAAAGCTGCCACGCAACCTTCGTTTCTATATCTTATTCTCTATATCTGCAGATGTAAACGAACCTTCACGCGTTTAGAATAATTTAATTTGGCTGTACAAAGTCAGTGACGTAGGTAGGTACCTAAACTGTGCTATCATATCCTACGTCACGTAAACTACAGAGATCCTGTGGTAGGCACTCTGAAGAGCTATTCATCATAGTTAACGTAACGTTTGAAGATTCCTCGGTAGACAGACGTTTCGAATACACATACATTTACTAGGTATCTATAGGTTTGAAAGGTCTGTCTGCAGAGCATTGATTTAATTCCCAGACAATGCGACGCACGAGACGCTTCATTTAGTCTTATTCCGGGGTCCTAGGCAGCCAATTGATTTACAATTCGCATGTGTGCTTTGATATAGGTACCCTTTTTGGTTCCACATGTTAGCCTAGTGTTTGTAATAAAGGGAAAATTCAAAACATTAGACTATAAAAATGCCCGTGGAATACTAGTATCCCACCAGCAAAGGTTTTTTTTAACAAATTCTTACTTTTAGAATTTAACTTAAGTAAGTACACTTACTTATTTACTAACCTTTTGATTAAAGGCGGATTGTTGTTTAGACCAGCGAATTAGCATAGCCATTCAGCGTGGCAATGCAGCCAGCGTCTTGGACCCGCCCGTCTATTATTGACCAGTTGGAAACATTGGAACAGTTGAGTCATCGTTTGTAACGTTCCTTAGCCTGACTGCTTCCTAGGTGTTATATGCAGGGATAATTAGGTTAATTGTATTTGCTTACCTGGTTGTTATTCAATTTAATTAGGACTAAGAGTTTTCAAAAGTATGTAGGTAGTAACCTTTTAGAAGTAAGTTTTAGAGTATATATAGGTATATGTATACTCTAAAACCAACCTAAATACTCTAAAAGTGCTACGATTAAGAGCCTAATTTATTCAAATATATTATGCACCTGCTGGGTAAGTTCTAACGCTCCACCCTAGACCAATTTTAATGACTTACATTTCCTCTCTCTCTCTCTCTCTCTCTCTCTCTCTCTCTCTTCTTGGTTGGTCCAAAGTAAAAAGATAAGTAACAGACTTACGACTTTTTCCCCATCGAGGATTCACCTCCAATTACTACTCAGAGAATGGATTTTATGAGGATCACCTCAGAGGCAGAGGCACGGCCAAACTTACGTTTGATACATGGCCATGGGTTGCAAGTAGCAAGTATTCAATACGTGACAGGTTGCAACTCTGTCATGTCACTGACACATGTCATTCAGGTTTTTGGTCCTAGGAACATGCTGATTTCTCCACGGAAGAGCCTTTTAATCCCCATGTACCTACCTATATGAAGCAGGATCGACTGGCATCGAAAAAGATTTTTCGTAAATTGCCCATTTCATCGCAGAAAGTATATTTTTAATTACATCAAAATCTGTGAAAATTCAGATCATAAAATAATTAAAAGTGAAGGATAGTCTCATAAGAACGTTTTTATGTTGCTACAATGGAAGGTAATAACCGCCACCACTGACATTTCTCAAAAATCTACCAATTATTTATATACTGGAATGGTGGCAATGCAGCCAGTGTCTTGGGCACACTTCCGTCTGGTACTGGTCTGGAACAGTTGAGTTACCTATAGGCCGTTTGTAACGGTCCTTAGGTAATCTGACTGATTCCTTTGTACATAGTTAGTTTAATTGTACATTTTTTTGGTAGTTAGGTACCTATAGGTATAAATAATGGTATAACTTACCACAAAAATAAAAGTTATATACTTATATGTTATAAAATAAACTTTTCATATTTCATCATAACCAATCTAAACCATAGCTTAACCATTATTAACATGTCGCACTCGCACCTTGCGTATGATCTTATTCACAATCTAAAGAATCACTCAAAATTGTACGAAAGACGCTTGAGGGTTTCCTAGTGTGGAGCTGGCGAACTCACAAATTATATACCCTCAAGTTTATATAATTACCAACAGCAATTTATCACTTGAATAGTAGTTCATTACAAAAGTTATGCTTATGTTAGCTTGAGGTGATTTGTTGCTTTGATACAATGGCTATTAATGGTTATCATTATTATTAGGTATGTTCTATCATAGATAGAATGTCTATATTATTGTACTTACTTAGCTGTTTTTAAACAATAGACATACATTATTATTATTATTCAGAACATAATGTTTGATTGGTTTTATACCCATGTTGTTAATGTAAAGCATTTTTTGACCTGCCCACTCCCATTATTTTGTTATTCGCACCCCCATAACACTCCCAATCAAAACTTTCATCAAGCCGGCTTCAGAGCATAATAATTAAATAGGCATACATCATACAAATATACCTATACATATAATAGGTACAATTACATTAGCTACATACAAGGGAAGCAGTCGGGCTACGTAAGGACTGTTATAAACGGTCAACATAGCGGTAGCTCAACTGTTCCTCATCAGTACCTACCAGACGGAAGCGTGCCCTATGGCTGCATTGCCACGCTGTATATAGCCTACATTCATCGCTGACTCTCAAAAATAGCCTACATTCATTCGCCTACCTACTGTCGAAAAACATTTTTCTCCTTGTGAGGTAGTCAGGAAATAAAGAATAGAATTTACCTAGGTCCTAGGTATACTAAACACGGTTCTACCAGTCCTCACGCGGTTCCAGATAACCCAATTCCACTGGCGGCGACAGGTAAAGTACGAACATACTTACGCTCTCAGGCTTTCTTGTTTGGAGGAAATTTCATTTTGCCTTTCAACGGGATGGGGAAAGTTCAGACAAGCCGCTTGTTTTACTTTGGCGTTTTCCTTATATGGGGTGGGTTTTGAAAAAAAACTCTATATTAACGGATATATTTAGACAAATTGACCGAGCGAGCGAAGCGAGCGAAGCGTGCCAGTTACGAGATTGGCCAAAAATGCTTTTGTCCGGCTGTCTGTCGGTCGGTTTGTTCTCGCCGACAGGTCGCATTTTTCAATCGATTTAGATGAAAATTGGCATACATGTTCCTTGATTTATAAAAATTTTTGGTCGATCGCGATTTTTGATCGGCGCGGCGTCCAATAGGGCATATTTGCTGTAGCGTTAATTGTTATCGGATTTCAATTAAATTTGAAAGACATACTAAAGATTTAATTCTACACAAGATGTTGTGAATAAAAAACAAAAAGGGGAGAGATTTTTTCTGTAGGATTTTAATATTTTTTCTTCGGAAAATGAAAGACCTTTTTGTGAATAAATCCGTAAACAACAGATTCGATCTCTTCAGACCAAGGAAATGCGAGTAATCGCTAAAACTTATACCTCTATTTGCTCAAAAGTCTAAAAGGAAATGTGAAAGAGGAAAGCATCGGTTCTTATCGGTTATAATATTTAGTATACATAATAATGGATTCCTTCAATTAAATTAAATAGATTGACTAATACTATAATTATATGATAAGTAAAAATAAGAATATTTGCATGTCTGACTGATGAAATATCTGATGAAATAACTTGATTCTACCATATTGTTTGCAAATAAATATTCATTTAAATTTATTGAATGGTTATACTTATAAGGGCTCGAGAGGTCTACTGTTCTTACAGAACCACTAGTATTAATGAACAGATACAGAAACTGAGGCTATGACTAATCAGTATGGTATATCTCTATAATGATGACAGTATCTTCTATACCACAATAGTGCCTTTCAGCTCAGTTGGTAGCCCTGCCTTCTGTGCTGTGTGTTGTGGGTTCCATTTCTTACATGAGACATACCTACCTGTTTGTGATTATAGGTATAGATGTTTACTCTTTGTCTGTCTATCCAAAGGTTATCAAAAGCGATAAGACTACACATTGTATTATTTTTTTAAATTATTCAGTTTTATTAATATAGTATGTGTATCAGTATTTTCAATTCATTGTATTTCATCTGTACGGAACGAGGTATAACTTTTGGTTAAACTGAACATAACTACCTCTGTCATTTTAATTCATTTTTCTATTCTGTATTTAATCTGGAATCTACCAACTATTTTGATATTTGTTTGACTTTGTCGAGTGAACAATTTTGTATCATAAATGATTAAATGAATTTTGATTACGGCGTTATAAGCCTTTTGTGCGGTTGGTTTTGAAGACCCTTGTATTATTTTTTGTTATTTCATTGCAATAAATAAATATTACAGGACATTAATATCAC
Organism: Venusia cambrica; assembly: GCA_951394065.1. Classification (NCBI taxonomy): domain Eukaryota; kingdom Metazoa; phylum Arthropoda; class Insecta; order Lepidoptera; family Geometridae; genus Venusia; species Venusia cambrica. The sequence continues at coordinate 11,701,022 of OX596042.1, forward strand.
ACAGCGCCAGCTAGCCCCAAACTAAGCATAGCTTGTAATATGGGAACTAGATTATGGATATAATACTTGAATATTATTTACAATTTTACTTGTTGTCTTGCTGTTAAAGGGAATTATCCTTAATAATACACAAGCAATAATAATGTACAGTCTAATCTAGTCGGGTTATTATGGGACCGTTACAAAAGGTGTTCAACAAAGTCACTCAACTCATCATGACCAGACCATACGGAAGGTTGCAACGCTGAATAGCAATGCTAAATCGCTGGCCTAGATAAGATCTTCATTCTGCTAATATGCTAATTCTGCTTATATGCTAAATCTGTTAATATTTTTTTTTATATGCTCTGTCATTCGTCTCAAAATAACAAGCTTTGTTGTAATAATCCTTAATAGTTTTTCCAAGAGCTTTATTAGGTACCTGCTAAACCAAACCATTACCTGAAAAAAATTGGAAGCCAGGAAAAATGTCCATCTGTAAACTGCAATAGATTGATAAATATCACTTATCAACCGATAATCTTCGGAAAGTAATTATAATTACGTGGCTGAACCCAATTAGATTACATTTACCTTACATCACAAGCTATCGCGACATTATCTACACTGCAAAATAGTAGTTCAAAACTGATAACCAAGTCAGAACCGATTTTTATAGCAGCGAGCATTGATATCCAAGTGAGCGACAATGCGCTTACTTTATTTACTTAGTGTTATTGTATGTGCATTTGGGGAGCCTGATGACGACGCTAGGCATGTGACGATAGAAGGGCAAGGGACAACGATGGGGGCCAAATACTGGAATGGGGACTTCCATGAGTTTTTTGCCATTCCGTACGCGACAGCGCCGACAGGCAGAGATCGTTTTAAGGTAAGTCTACTGTTATCGTAAGGCAGACCACACGAGCGTTGCGTTCTGCGCGTTGTACTGTATCTAAGTAAGCAAAACAAGATAAGGATAAGGTTTCTTTTTTATAATTAGCCCACCTAATTTGGAGAAGGCATGGAAACCTGGGTTTTAGGACTTGTGAAAGTCCACCTGGCTAGCGAGCACCCTCCTGCCGAAGTCCGACACCGAAATAAATTTCCTTGGAGAAGCACTCCAAAATAGAGGGACCGTGATTAGAATCCAAAATAGTTGACAAAACCACGGTGATAGAACGCGTGCACTCAGACTATTTTGTTAAAGGCCATTCACCAGTCATTAATTTACCAGTAGATACTTTTTTTTCTTAGTAATAAAGTTATTTCATTTTGAGTATTTTTTAGGACCCTCTCCCACCACAGCCATGGACGAAAAAATTTGAAGCTAACAAAGCTCTACACCTCTGTCACCAAGTTTACTGGGATGATAAAGATAAAGAAGACTACTTAACTGGACTAGAAGATTGTCTGGTTCTCAACATAATGACACCTAAAAAGGCGACTCCTACTAACATGGTTCCTGTGGTCGTCTACATTCACAGTGGGGCATATGCATCTGGCAGTGGGATTACGGCAAAAGTTGAAAAACTTGGCCAACAAGACATTGTAGTAGTAACTTTCAACTACAGGCTTGGAGCTATAGGATTCGCTTGTCTTGGTACTGAAACAATTCCAGGAAATGCAGCGTTAAAAGATATTTTAGCTGCACTAAAATGGATCAATAAAAATATCAAAGCTTTCGGTGGAGATCCCGATCAGGTAACCCTAGCTGGGTACAGCATAGGAGCGGCGTTGGCTGAGCTAATTGCATTAAATAAAGAAGCAGATGGACTCTTCCATAGACTTATACTGGATAGTGGTTCAGCTCTAATGCCATTTGCAGTAGACAGGGACCCTTTGAACACTGCAAGAAATATCGCAAAAGCCTCTGGATTCGAAGACAGTGGAACTATCAAAGACTTGGAAGAATTTTTGCTTGAAGCTGATATTTTGTCTCTGCAGAAAAGTAGCCAAAACTACTATTTGAAAAACAGTACGTTTGGATTTGTGCCCTGCATTCAAGATCCTAAGCTGCCGGGTGCTGTTTTGACTGAATCACCGTACGAAATTATGAAGCGAGGAGATTATCCTAAGTTTGATGTTTTAACTGGTTTCGCAGACATGGAAGGGATCAGTCGTATCAGTCAGATAGACGACTGGAGTGAACAAATGGTTGAGGACTTCTCTGATTTTCTTCCAGCTGATTTAGTTTTTGTAAAATCTCAAAATAAAAAAGAGTTCATAAAAGAGATATTTAGGAAATATTTCAAAGATGATGAGATAACATTGCGAGGTTTTATAGATTACTTCTCAGATTCTATGTTCAAGTATGGTCAGATCAGATCTGCTAAGCTTCATGCAGCAAGACAGCCTTTATACTTGTATGAATTTACGTATGTAGGCAAACTAAATACTCAGCATACCTTCAAGGACATTTTACATGGAGCTAGTCACAGGGATGCAACCGCTTATGTTCTGGACTTCTACGACTGGACTTATAATGCCACGGACATGGATCACAGAGACAGGATGTGTGATATGTGGGCTGACTTCGTCAAATTTGGGTAGCTAATAGTTTATTTATATAATGAAGAGTATATTAGTCAAATCAATAAGACTAACATGAAATACCACCACTTTTTATTTTTATTAATTGAAATTACAACTTTTTTTATAATTTCAGAGACCCCACTGCCTATGAGAGTGACCTTGTAAAAGTCAAATGGGAAAAATACACAGCCAAACAACCCAACTACTTGGACATCGGCTACGAGCTTGTAAATAAGAAGGGTCTCTTCGAAGACTCTTACCAATTTTGGGACAAAGCTTATAAAAGTAATTACTGGAATCCTACTGCCCAAGATCCAAATAGTTACAAGCCCACTGTTGCTAAAGGATCAGTGAAAAAACCAGACCCACCTATTAATGAAATAACTGATGATGAAAAAGACTCAAAAACAACTGCTACAGCCAATGAAAAGACTCCAACAAAAGAAAATGATTCAAAGCCTACAACTACTAAGACTGAACAAACTCAAGCAAAAGAGGAGCAACTTACAAAGGTAACTGATGATAAGAAAGCTACTCCTAATGAAAAAAAAACACAAGCAGCATCATCGTCCGCTGAAGCTGGAACAGTTACAACTGATAGTAAAAAAGCAGCTAAATTAGTATCCCCTGGCGAAAATAAAACTCCAGAAAAAGTAAAAGAACCAGAACAAAAGCAAGAAAAGCCAGTGATAAAAGAAAATGATCCAAAATCCAAAGTATCTGGAGACAAGAAGATTGATAATTAACTAGAACGAATATATTAATGTTTCTTATTGTTCATGTTTTTTTAGGTATCCCTAAAATACCTAATATCCATACTTGCCTGATATACCTGACAAAATAAAAAAAAACAATCCATACATTATGCCCAAGGGTTGTACATTTGTATATTTATGTGCTATAAGCTATTAGAAAAAATAATTAAGGCGAAAAGAAATGTGGCCGCGAGGTTCTGTTTCTCAGATACGCTTCACATGACATTATACATACACAAGTGAACAGACTGACACAAGACCGTTCGGCGTGGCACGTACATAGAAAAACCTATATCATCATCATCTGATAGCCGATAATGATGATGATGATGATGAAGTGAAATGGAACTGAAGAGGAACTGACTTCTTTCTACCAAATATCCAAAGGATGTGTGAGCAGTGAGCTGACATTTCCTGGATTATTTTCCGAATACCAAATTGGAATCTCCGATTTGGAAATTCTTGAAGGGTGCATTTACTATTCCGGATAAAATAGACTATACCCCTTGGGGCGAGAAAATATTTTCCATACCCCGTGCATCGAATCGAGACCCACAAAGGAATGGGGTGCCTCTTGTTTAGGAGTGTCAGTCACAGTTTTGGGGTTGGTTCAAGTTATGGGCTTAGGCTTTACCTTAGCTACTTTTGTACTTCCATTGCATTATCTAACACGATTTTTCTTTACTGTTGTCCTCTAACTAGATGATAAGGGTTAGTGTTGACTAAAACTCTTCAAGAATATTTTGATGTGTACTCATGGCCGCCTTAAAGTACCTCATATTTTCACTCTCCAGTGCATACGTACTTTGTCGTTTATTACAAAATGGCATGCCCGATTTAAAAATGCTGTCTGTAGATTTGAATATTGTAACAACAACATTCAAATCAATATAATATGTGTTTTATTATGCAAAACAGTGTTTGCATGGGAAAAAAGGTTTGCTTTTATTTCGATTTTGATTGTGTTTTTATAAAATAAAGCGCTGCGAACATTACTTAGTCTCTATATGTATAATAAGATACCTGCAATGAGACAAGTTTTTTCAAAACGAACGACAAACTACGTTTGTATGGGAGAGCGGTGCTACAACTGGACCTTCCTTAATATCACTATAATTGTAATATAACCGCCTCTGTGGTCTAGTGGTCAACCCACCGATTTCAGATCCAGAGGTCCCGGGTTTGATCCCCATGGGGAGTACAATAATATTGTGCTTGGTTTGGTTGGTGGTAGGACCTTGTTGAAGTCCGCCTGGCTAGCTACCTAATTCAGTCGCCATAATAACAATTCTGAAATTGTTGTGTTCCGGCATTCAGAGGTAAGATAGCCAGATCCTCAGTTTGTTGAGGATTCCGGGTGAAGTGTGCCTCCACCTTCGGCCTTATCTTAACTTGTTACCAGGCGAGATGAAGGCCAAGCGCTTCCCCGTCGTACAATAAAAATGACTATCGTGATTTGATCGACAAGTACCTAACGCTCAATTTGGAACGGATTATTTTTTTCGGCCAAGAACGAAACGATGCTTAATTTCTATTCAAATTAATGTAACCTACCTCATATTCAGGAATATGTCGGCATCTTGTTTGCGAATATGGTATCCATCTCAAATCTTCCATTATGATGCTTTGGCCGATATCAGCGTAACACTTAAACCGCTAAACAAACTGGAAGTATTTGCATAGGGGTTAAATGTCTAACCTCTAGATTTTTTATAAGCCTCCGTTTGGATGGAAGTGTGTCAGACGTTTGAAATGCTGTTTCTTTTGACACCTTCAATAGGATATTTTCGTCTGGTGTTTATGGAGTTTTAACGAGGCATTTTTTTGTTTTGCGTTGTAAGGTTGTAGTCGGGATACGCGGCAGATTTCACAGAACTATGTCAGAACCTACTAAAATAATAAAGTTTAACAAAAAAACTAACTACCTAACCTTATTCATAGAAAAACATAAATAAATATTGTCAGGCATTTAACGCAAAGCCGTTTTAAAAAACGCATGATAAACAAAAATGGATTTCGGAAGAGAAGTGTTTAGCAAAGTTATAAACTATTCAAAAACCATCCTGGTTATCAGGCGCATGCGTTATTCACTTTGAATCCGTTTGTTTGATTGATCGAGTTTCCAAAATCCCATCTAGATTAAAAAGTAGGTTTACGGTAGGTACTATTAGCATAAAAATACCTATTGCATAACAAAGGCAACGTAGTACGTAACTTTGAAATGATTTTTAAACATTCAGCTACCAATAGATCATTTTTATAGAATAGATAATATCAGATGCCTATACGGGCAAACATCTAGTTTTATTTGGATGATGTATGATCATTATGGAGTATATCACTCGCACTAAAAAGTATAGATAGGTAAGTATACACTTCATCATTTTCAATATAGCTTCGTATACACAACTCGTAGGTATGTTATTTGGTATTCAAGTGCGATGTATGTATTAGGATGTATATATCATTGAATACAAAAGAAATAGCAGAGTGTACCAGACGTGAACGTGAATATAAAGGGGCAAAAATTAGAAATGCATGCCTACAAATACCTAGTACCTACCTACCTGCCTGGTAATTATCACAGAATACCCCTACCCTCGGCAGGAATGTTCGGATCCTCGCCAACGCCACGTCTGCAATGTCGCATCACGTCGTGTGGCATCCGATACTGACGTACCAGCTCAAGCTGGCGTTACAGGATGCTCTGTTTACTTAATATCTATATAATATATAGATATTATCTTCAAAAGATCTGCCCTGTTTGAAGAATGATAAGAAGTTAAACTAAGTCATTTTTCTTTCTTTTTCGTCTTGTTCTGTGATGGAGACCTAATGAAGAATTACACTCGCGATTTTTTCCCTCTGACACTACTCAGAACGTTCTATAAGTATCATCTACAAGAGATTAGTCAGAGGCACGTCCTAACTGATGTTATGATTCGCAAGCTAGTATCAATACGTGTCAGGTTGCAAGCCCATCGCTGCATCGCGGAATACTAGCCATCGACGAAAATATCCAATTCTTCAGATGGGCTTATAAACATCTTCATCAGGAGTGAGGTAGGTATATAAAATTTAGTTTAAAATAAAAACAAATATCATGATCACCGTATCACGTTCATAGGTTAGTTATAAAGGTAGAATATACATATAACGTAGGTACTGCAGTCAAATTAGATCAGCCTGTAGCTTCGATCTACTCAACGCCACATTCCGCCATCGTCGCGCTATGCAAATCGAAGGAATATCTATCGTCATTCCATAGTCATCTAGGTAGGCACCGGTAATATTAGCCGAGACGAATCGGGCTTTGGTTTGAATTCAGTTAGGTATTAGGTGTTATATTACCATCAGTCCATCAATAGAAAGCATCTCCGCCGGCTTATTCAATGCCGGCGGGATTTATAAAGATACTATATAAATAAATATTACAGGACGTTCTACAGGACATATATACCTATACAGAACTAGATTACAGACAAAATACTGAAATACTTTTTGTAAATACATAACGATACAACACCCAAACACAGAACAAACGTCTATATTCATCACACAAATGTTTGTCCTGGGTGGGAATCGAACCTACACACAGCCTGCAGCGCAGGAGGCAGCTACTACCAGCTGAGCTATGAGGCTTGTTAAATAATATGTATTAAATAATATGGTATATAGCTTCACAATATCTTCTCGTCAAAGACACAGAGCCCTAAGACGAAAGAAGCATTTAATCAGTGTGTTTTGTCAGTGATGACCTAAGCGGTCGCTAATCCTCAGTCGTGATTATGTTTAAAGCCGCACATGCAGCGAGCTATGAAGAGCTATGTACTATGGAGTTTCACTACGTGAAACAATCCGAGAAATGGTCACCGTCAGGATGACAACATAGGCTTCTTTTTATCGAGGTAGGTTAAGTAAATCTCCCACGTGGGACGCGGGTGAATTGACGGGCAAAAGCTTATAGGCTTTTTAACTCTAAATGCCGGAACACAACTATGTAGAATGGTTGTTATAGCGAAAGACTTATAAGTATGTAAGATGGTCGTAGCTAGCCAGATATATTTGAACAAAGTCCTACCAAATACCAAACCATGCACAATATGGGGATCCAGGGGATCGAACCCGGCACCTCAGGATCTGACAACGGTGGGCAAACCACACAGGTGAATTAAATAGTCGTGAGTCTATTCAATTTCAAATAAAGAAATAGGTCATGTAAGCAAACCTAAAACGTAGTTTTTTATAGTAAGTATGTGTTTCATCGGAGTTGTTGAGTTGGCTACATTTTTAATGGAAATCATGGAATTCTTCAATATATTAAACCTGCATCGCCGGAAAATCTAATTAATTTCCACCCCGGTAAAGTTTCCGACGTCGTGGAAAGAATGTTTGAAAAACTTACCCTTCATAAATCTGGAACTCCCCTATTTTCAGCCGGATGACTGTGCAATGATCAATCTGCGGTTTATCACCGGACGGCATAGTCGCGACGGCGACGGTAACGGCACATTACGCCGGCAGTGCAATGGTTTTCCGCTGTTTCCTTTTAAACTCTGTAAGTACCCTAGTTTGACGCTCAATGGTAGGTGGTATATTACCGTACTATAGAGCTAAAATAAAAATAAAAAATAATGTCGTATGACGGGAATCGCCTATACGACATTATTCGCCTATATCGCCTTCTTTTCACCTGATTTTCAAGTTATGTTATCATAGGCCTTATGGCCGGAGGTGGAAGCGCACTTCAGCCGGAAACCTTACCAAACTTATGTTTCATTATTTTTGAAGTGAAACTGCTTTAGATCACTATTGTGATACTTATGAAACACAATGAAACGAACACTAAAAAGAGACATCTATAGGAATTAGCCTGCGAGAGAACGAGATAAAATACAGTGCATGTTTTTACGCGTGTTTTGTTCACTTCTAATGCGTGTGACACGTGTTTTTTTTTTATATTTTTAGGTTATCCGCCATAATAACACATCGGTACTCGTATTCTCCCTAAAAAAATCTAAATTGTCGTGTTTCGGTAATTAGAGGTAAGATAGCTAGTTCCTCAGAATGTTGAGGATTCCGGGTGACGAGACCTTCCACCTCCGGCCCTAGCATAACTTGTAAACCATGTGAGATGATGGACAAACGCTTCCCCGTCGAACAATAAAAAATATTAAAAAAAAGATTGTCAACGCAGCGCATATCATAACGCTTGTGCATCGAAGTAATTTAAATTTGTGAATACGTCGCTACACCTCAACAGTGGCGGGAAAATTATATTTCAAGGCTATAAATCAGTTTCCTTTAATAAAACACCCCTCAGCAGCTTCGATCACAATCGCCAAGGAGGGTTATTGTGGGTGCGATCGAGATGCACTGGCACAAAGACATTGTTCCACTTGGAACAAGGCTTAGGTATGTAGCACGCCGCGCGAATAGAACGTCGTCAGTTTGAACTAATAGGTAGTAAAGGATTGTTAATGATTGGGTGATGCAAACCTTAGGTTCAAGAGCTCACATTAGCAACTAGGGTTTGAGTTTGAGAGTTCTGTACACAAAATGTGCCGATGGGATTACTACTGTCCTATTATGTCTGTCCTACCATGATGGGTCTTTCTTCTAATGTGAAATCTGTAGTTGGTTGAAATTTTCAGAGAATACCTATGTGTTATTTTGGCGGATTTCCTGACATATTATAAAAAAAAACCTACCATAAACGTATTTTTATAATGGTTATTTATTTTAGCTCCATCAATAGTATAAACGCTAATACATGCAAGCGTTCAACTAGGTGTGATTAGTGCTTATTCCAAAGTAGGTACCTATAAGTATAACATGGTTATTACTATGGGCCTATTGATACCTGAAATCATTTTTTTTTTTTTTATATATATGTCAACTCGGCTATGGGAAGCCGGTAATTACTCGTTCACACGGGCCTAAGCCAAGTGTGAGTCAGTAGGTGCTGATGCTGATATATTGTCATTTGGGTCAAGATATGTCGTTTCATTTTGTAAAAAAAAACTGATTATTCTGCACGTATTTTTTATTGCATGAGTACAAATAGTAGATCTAACAGTTCGAGGGACATAAACAATTGATTAGGAACGACAACTCGAGGAGAGGACAACTGAAATGATTGTAACCTTCTGGAGCTCCCATATCCGTGTGATTTAATTCCGTAATGCAACGTATTTTGAGATATTTTCTACTATCGTGTTCTGTAAGTTATGTGTTAGGGATGGCTATGTCAATTATTATTATAACCACAAGTACTGATACGAATGCTTCAAAGGCAAATACATTATTCGGAACCCTCGGCATACGGCATAATAGTTGACGATTATTATTGTACATATGACAGTCGAAACGGTAGAGATAAAAGCCCGTGTCTAGGTATACTTACTGCGTAAATAGCACCTACAACAGAATAGACCTCTTGCCTTGCCCTATCTATTATTTATTCTGTGCCCTACGAAGGGCGTGTTGTGTCTTTTAAATCTACGCTACCCTCTTTGTAATCTCAAGCGAGAGGCGACATTGGGGTAAACATTGTTTAATGTTGTTTAAAAAACGTATAACCGAGATAAGGTAAAGTTAATGGCCTCAATTTCAACCCGAATGAGATTAGATCCGCGGTTTTCTGAAGATGATACTTATCTGGTTGTGTTCGTCACAGCCTGAATGTCCACTGTAAGATATGGGCAATTTCTCGAGAAGAGCGATCGGGGTGCCCTAATTACCTATTGTTCTGTGTTTGGGTGTTGTATTGTATGTTTAGTAATGCATCATGCATTTACAGAAAAAAATGAAAAGGTAAAAGTTGGTAGATTTGGTAGATAGGTAATTGTTGTATTCTGAAATTAGTTTACCAAACTAAGCTTGTAAATACTATACCTAGTCAAGCTTAGTTTAGGGCTAGATGGTGCTGTGGAAATCTGGTGTAATCCTGTGATGAGAGAAAAGAAAGAAGTGAAGTAGGTACATAACTGTCACAAATTTCACTTCCATGATCCACGATCAGCTATGAAGCTATAAATCTATGTATAACTTACCGAAAATCCGTACCAAAGCCGGACCTTCCCACTACTGTATTTTGAAGCCTGTATGTATCAAAGCTGAAGCTTTCAACACAATAAAAACGTAGGTACCTACATGAAGGCACCTAGGTACCTTCTCTCTGATTCATCCCACACAGCGAGCCCCAGCGAACCCCAATCGAACCCCCATTATCGGCACCTACATCAAAATTAACACCACAATGCCGAATCAAAATTAAATAATACTTGTTCGGAAGGGACGGAGGGCCACACTTTAAAAGCATTCAATTACTCAACTGTCACCCACAATGAAGGCACTTCGAAGTCCCATTCTCGTACGATATTGGGTAAACACATTGCGTCATATTTGATTTAGGTATGTATCTACTATCTACCTACTTACTAGCTTTTGGCCACGTGGTAGGTAGGTACTAGGATAGAGAGTAGCCTTTGTTTTTCCAAATGGCGGCGTATCCATCCAAAATTCAGCTGTTTAGTAGTCGTGAAATGTTCGAATTTATAATATGATTAAGCGGAGTATATATAATAATATGAACAAAGAATATACGTAATAGGATCTTTTATTCAAAGAAATAGGAATCGAGATTAATTACTATGTATACTTAGATAATTACCCTTGACCTCACCACCTTCATAGTTCGAAACTCCACTGCAGCGCTTGTGGCTCACTGGGCTTCTCGCAAGGTGCGCAATGGGAAGATTCGCCAGAATCATCACGCATCACAGGATTCACAGGCGATGCAGGAGACGAGGTAAGTGCTCCGGTGGATTATCATCATCAACCTATTGACAGTCCACTTCTGGAGATACATTTCTCAAGTTTGGCCACTGAGCCCAGTCTTCGGTTCTCCTCATCCATGTTGTTGCCAGCCACCTAGCGCAAGTCATCGCTCCATCACGATTAGGTACCTACGCCATTATGTAACTACCAGCAGCTAGTGGTCACATAATGGTGGACGCTTCCTACCCCTAGTGACTATTCCCATAGTCGTATTTTACGATATCCACGAGAAGATAGGACGCAGCCCATATTTACCTACATAAGCTGCCGAGTAGGTACCTATACCTACTTACCATTCTCAATATTTTCATAACTTAGTTGTCAGTAAAGGTAATTTAAATTTAATTTTGCCGGTCTAATTAATTACGAGTCGACTGTCTCATTTATGAACGAAATTAATTTCCTACGACAATATAGCGTTTCGTAATCAAATTACTTTCAGAAATAAGGGAAATAGGTACCTACCTATACCTACCGACTCTTTGTAAGTAATACCGTAGAAATGCACCTACTCTTCTTACGCTTAGCGTGCGTCTAATTGTGGTGCCTGAAATGAAACATGCCTTAAATTAAATCTTGCACTTAGGTATGGTACTTACGTAGCCAACACTATAGGAAAAATGAAAGAGGAAAGCATCGCATCGGTCAGCTCGTTATTCAGCTGATCCCGCTCTAAAGAGTTAATAAAATAATTCATTTTGATAATTTTGCTTTGTCAAGCTTTCAAAAAAAGTTGCCAGTCTATAATTAAGGGCCCACGAGGTCTAGGTTGGTACTGTTCTTACAGAAGAAGTCTGAACCACTTGTACACTAGATTTATGCGAGAGCAAACAAGATCTCTTAGAATAACGGACTACGCAACAAAAGAGTTTCACCTCTAGGTAGGTACCTACCTACCTATTACAACTCATTGTGTTCGGCTTACTCAGTGGTGTTCGGATGGGAGCAATCTTGTGATTAGGTACTCACAAGATTGCTCCCATCTATGGTTCGGAGTCCTAGTCGAAGCTGATTTTTTTTTATTTTTTTTTTGTTGTACATACATCCTTATCATACATTACAACACCCAAACACAGAACAAACATCTATATTCATCACACAAATGTTTGACCTGCGTGGGAATCGAACCCTAACCTATCAGGCTTGTTACGTTGTTACTTGATAAATACCTAACTACCTACAGGTACCTCTTTGAGTAGGTAGGTACTACCATGTACTCAAACCACTGAGCATGACATGACTTACAGGGAGGTTTGGTTTTGCTCGGTCTGAAACAAACCGCATTAGAATTAGGAAGAGTAAAAAATAAAAATCCCAAAAACGAAAAACGGTTGGGTGGTGCCCTCTGAAAGCTGACAGAGGAACTACGAACCTGCAGTGCAGTGTGTGCAGGCTGGCCGAGGCCGACCACGGCGATGATGGTAAGGTATACAAAACCATCATACATAATTCAGGATCAGGAACGATCAGGTCAGGAGTGTACATTATAGAGTTGTGACTAATATATTCATAACCTAATATTAGCAATGCATATTCGTAATATGTATTGCATTCTTCGGTATTATAATATTTTATAAGAGTCAAATATTAGCCTGATCCAAGTTTCGCACAGTATTGTCGCTCTGCTGTATGTACTATGTGTTCTCGTACGTACTGTAAAGCGCTGTTGTTACGAGCGTTCTTGCGAGCGTAAGTGAGATGAATATGACATTCTGTGATTTGATAGATATGCGTCTAGTAGTAAGTGAATCTAAGTAAATACCTAATAGTTTCTATGATTGATATGGGTCTGTTAATGAGTAAATTTATGTGAATTATATTGGTCTAGTAGTGAGTGAATCTAAGTAAATAATAGTGTCTGTAATTGATATTCGTCTGCTAATGAGTGAATTTGTGTGAGTGATATTCTTATATATTTATTTTCGTTCACAGTCCTTAACCTCACAACAGATGAAGAAAAATTTAAAAACCATTTACATTATGTACGCTTAGAGCCACTTTCATCCGATTATGGATACCTACCCGAAGATAATATCTTACAGAATATCTAGTAAATCCCGTAGGTAGCGTTGAACACAGAATCAGAATTGGTCGGAACACTACCTATTATTCGACTATTATTTTATAATAGGTATCATAACATAATCCCAGCAAAGCGTTATATTCAATAATATGAATACGAAAATATGACCCTAATACGCCATCTCTAGTACAATAGTTGAGCAATAGCCAGTCAATTAGCATACAAAACAAAACAAAAATGTCTGCACAGGTCTGCACCAAGCACGCACGTTGCTTGACGTAAGGATCCTAACTTAGTGTTCTGTGGTGCACTGGTGCAAGCCTAGCCAATCAAACAAATGCAAGTAAATTGATTGGACGAAAAGGGTCCCTATATCACACGACCAATAATGTACAGATAATTCAAATCTATTATATTTCAATACAATTATACACACCCGATATTTTGAAACCATGGTTTCCAATTATTGGTTGTGCACTGTCGATAATGTACGAATGCCTTGAGTTCATACAATACATTTGAAGTGAAGAGTTGCCAATACAAAAAAAATCTGGCATGCATGCATGTTTTCTGGGACGAGCTTCCACCTTTTTTTATATACAAACCCCAATGTCACGCATAAGACCAGGTAGAGTCGGGGTTGGCCGTGTTGGTTTTGTCGTTTGTTCACTACGGAATCGTAACGGGTCGTACGAGAATCCTGATAAAAATACATCAACTGTGAATAATTATTATCTAGGTTAGGTAACAGTTGAGTACCTATTCTGTGGAAATAAAACTACACTCTCCTTGCACTCGCCCATGAAAACAAGGCATCAAGGTAGTCCTCTACAAAAAAAAGTGGTCACGGATTTTGGCTGTGCATTATTAACACGTGTTGATATTGTACAGCCAATACCATCCAAGACCACTGTTTAATCTGGTCACCAATTATTGGTCGTAAATTATCGCCGATAATTTATTTAGGCCGAATAGGCCTAAATAAATAGGCCGATTAGGCCTTAATAAATTACATCGCGATGACTGCCAAACAGCTCATCGTCAACGAGTTGTTGGCATTCATACAGAATGCCATTGACACAATGGACGAGATCAGCATCCTGCAGATCTGTAAGTCCAATTTCAAGGAGGAGGAGATCTGCAGTGGGAAGACGCTGAGCTTCTAGACGTTGGGCAAAACCGCCACGATGCCGTCCCGTCGGAGCGATGGAGGGGAACGCAGTCTCCAGGACATCATCACCCTGCTCAAGGAGACCGATCCAGACGACGTGCCGGATTTCGTCGCGAAGGAGCTGCATAAGCTCCCGCCGGTGGTGTTAGACCACGTCTATGTCACTAGGCTCCTTAAGGACATCACGTTCCTAAAGTCTAGTGGTTCATCCCACCGATTTCAGATCCAGAGGTCCCGGGTTCGATCCTCAGGGGGAGTACAATATAATGTGCTTGGTTTTGTTGGTGGTATGTCTTTGTTTAGTCCATCTGGCTAGCTACCACCATCTTACCTATTTCTATCGCCATAATAACAATTTTAAAATCATTGTTACTAATCACAGCTTTACAAAACAAATTTATCAAAAGGCAGCACTCGCCGTTTGTTTCAGGGATCATTTTGGTAAAGTTAACATTATGTAAGGTAGGTAGGTACCTAATCAGAATAACCGAATGTCCACTTTTTATGCGTAGGTAGGTTATTTTTACCTACAATAACAGTAGTAATAGCAACCTTGGCAGTAATATATTGTCGTCCTTATCCCTTCCAGAAATAATGAAACAACATTTTCAAGTTAATCTGTAGGTATTCTATATATGTAGGTAATAGCTATTCTCAAACATTCGAAAAGCCGTATCAGAAACTTCCAATAAAGATACCGAGAACGCTATTGTATTTATACTTGTGTTGTGTGATGTGAATAAATGGCGCAGACAGGTTCTCAGCATCCTTTTTTAGCTATATACTTTGTTCACATAATACGGTAATATACACGGTATTTCCTTTTAGATACACCGTAATTTACTGTAAAAACACCGTATATATACCGTAGCGTCACGGTAATTCTCAATTTTCATATGGAGACACTGATCGGATCGTACATTATTGGCTGTGCATTATAGTCTCCCCGACGAAAATATTTGTAAATATTTACGATCTTGGAAATGAAAATAGAGTTTTCTGTAAAAGACTTAGGGCAGATAGCCTATTTTTTATAGGAAACAATAAATAATACCAATATCTTTATTACTCGTTTGTGTAAAATGTGCGACGAAACGAAAGAGGAACGGCAGGACAACGAGTTGGCGGCTTTACAGGTTAGGTAATTATTTGCTTATTTAGAAATAATTTAGGTACTCACTACAGCTATTCAAAATATAAATCAATGAGGTAGGTACCTACCTACATAAAAGTTTTCAAACCTGCCTTCACAGTAAGTTATCAAGAAGAATAAAATACTCTGTAGGTAGGTAGGTACCTATACTCTAAATATAATATATCTTTTCACTTTATATACTAATTTAAATGTGCTATTGCCAGCTGTCATAAAATTCGCACATTTTCTGGTTACTTGTGTTCAGGCTTAGATCTCAGTTTGAGTCTCAAAGCACAACTTTTAGTAGAACCCCAGCATAGTGCCAAGCGACAACACTTCTGAGAATTTTAATCAAGTACATAACTCCTCTAAGCTATCTACATCTGGTAGCAATCTATGCTTCATGTTACATCTTTGAACTTCAGGCAATCTACTGTGATGCAGTTGTGGATAACAGAGAAAATATCGCCTGGAAGGTGTGGAGGCCCCTAGATCTGAACCTAACTCTGACCCCGCTACACAACTCTGATATTCAGGGTATTCATTGTTCTGTTACGCTGCATTTCAAATGCTGCCCCAATTATCCTGATATGTAAGTGCCTTGCAAGCTTTTTTAGTTTGAAAAAAAAAAGATTTTATGGAGTGAATTATTTAATTTTAACTCAATTTTTTTGTTAATCTAGTAAGATTATGTACTATCAATTTGAATTACCAACCTACAAAGGAATTAAATGTTATTTGTACAAGTGTCTCTCTCAAACACACATGTTGTGTATTAAAATAGTAAATATCACTGTTACAGGCCTGCTACAATGTCTATACATAAAATGCATGGTCTATCAACGGAAAATGCAACAAAATTATTGGCAGAGCTGGAAAGGTTAGCCACTAGCCTATGTGGAGAGGTTATGATATTTCAGCTGGCAACACATGCTCAGGTAAATCAATATGAGAAATGATACCTCTTTGAGTAGGTAGGTACTACCATGTACTCAAACCACTGAGCATGACATGACTTACAGGGAGGTTTGGTTTTGCTCGGTCTGAAACAAACCGCATTAGAATTAGGAAGAGTAAAAAATAAAAATCCCAAAAACGAAAAACGGTTGGGTGGTGCCCTCTGAAAGCTGACAGAGGAACTACGAACCTGCAGTGCAGTGTGTGCAGGCTGGCCGAGGCCGACCACGGCGATGATGGTAAGGTATACAAAACCATCATACATAATTCAGGATCAGGAACGATCAGGTCAGGAGTGTACATTATAGAGTTGTGACTAATATATTCATAACCTAATATTAGCAATGCATATTCGTAATATGTATTGCATTCTTCGGTATTATAATATTTTATAAGAGTCAAATATTAGCCTGATCCAAGTTTCGCACAGTATTGTCGCTCTGCTGTATGTACTATGTGTTCTCGTACGTACTGTAAAGCGCTGTTGTTACGAGCGTTCTTGCGAGCGTAAGTGAGATGAATATGACATTCTGTGATTTGATAGATATGCGTCTAGTAGTAAGTGAATCTAAGTAAATACCTAATAGTTTCTATGATTGATATGGGTCTGTTAATGAGTAAATTTATGTGAATTATATTGGTCTAGTAGTGAGTGAATCTAAGTAAATAATAGTGTCTGTAATTGATATTCGTCTGCTAATGAGTGAATTTGTGTGAGTGATATTCTTATATATTTATTTTCGTTCACAGTCCTTAACCTCACAACAGATGAAGAAAAATTTAAAAACCATTTACATTATGTACGCTTAGAGCCACTTTCATCCGATTATGGATACCTACCCGAAGATAATATCTTACAGAATATCTAGTAAATCCCGTAGGTAGCGTTGAACACAGAATCAGAATTGGTCGGAACACTACCTATTATTCGACTATTATTTTATAATAGGTATCATAACATAATCCCAGCAAAGCGTTATATTCAATAATATGAATACGAAAATATGACCCTAATACGCCATCTCTAGTACAATAGTTGAGCAATAGCCAGTCAATTAGCATACAAAACAAAACAAAAATGTCTGCACAGGTCTGCACCAAGCACGCACGTTGCTTGACGTAAGGATCCTAACTTAGTGTTCTGTGGTGCACTGGTGCAAGCCTAGCCAATCAAACAAATGCAAGTAAATTGATTGGACGAAAAGGGTCCCTATATCACACGACCAATAATGTACAGATAATTCAAATCTATTATATTTCAATACAATTATACACACCCGATATTTTGAAACCATGGTTTCCAATTATTGGTTGTGCACTGTCGATAATGTACGAATGCCTTGAGTTCATACAATACATTTGAAGTGAAGAGTTGCCAATACAAAAAAAATCTGGCATGCATGCATGTTTTCTGGGACGAGCTTCCACCTTTTTTTATATACAAACCCCAATGTCACGCATAAGACCAGGTAGAGTCGGGGTTGGCCGTGTTGGTTTTGTCGTTTGTTCACTACGGAATCGTAACGGGTCGTACGAGAATCCTGATAAAAATACATCAACTGTGAATAATTATTATCTAGGTTAGGTAACAGTTGAGTACCTATTCTGTGGAAATAAAACTACACTCTCCTTGCACTCGCCCATGAAAACAAGGCATCAAGGTAGTCCTCTACAAAAAAAAGTGGTCACGGATTTTGGCTGTGCATTATTAACACGTGTTGATATTGTACAGCCAATACCATCCAAGACCACTGTTTAATCTGGTCACCAATTATTGGTCGTAAATTATCGCCGATAATTTATTTAGGCCGAATAGGCCTAAATAAATAGGCCGATTAGGCCTTAATAAATTACATCGCGATGACTGCCAAACAGCTCATCGTCAACGAGTTGTTGGCATTCATACAGAATGCCATTGACACAATGGACGAGATCAGCATCCTGCAGATCTGTAAGTCCAATTTCAAGGAGGAGGAGATCTGCAGTGGGAAGACGCTGAGCTTCTAGACGTTGGGCAAAACCGCCACGATGCCGTCCCGTCGGAGCGATGGAGGGGAACGCAGTCTCCAGGACATCATCACCCTGCTCAAGGAGACCGATCCAGACGACGTGCCGGATTTCGTCGCGAAGGAGCTGCATAAGCTCCCGCCGGTGGTGTTAGACCACGTCTATGTCACTAGGCTCCTTAAGGACATCACGTTCCTAAAGTCTAGTGGTTCATCCCACCGATTTCAGATCCAGAGGTCCCGGGTTCGATCCTCAGGGGGAGTACAATATAATGTGCTTGGTTTTGTTGGTGGTATGTCTTTGTTTAGTCCATCTGGCTAGCTACCACCATCTTACCTATTTCTATCGCCATAATAACAATTTTAAAATCATTGTTACTAATCACAGCTTTACAAAACAAATTTATCAAAAGGCAGCACTCGCCGTTTGTTTCAGGGATCATTTTGGTAAAGTTAACATTATGTAAGGTAGGTAGGTACCTAATCAGAATAACCGAATGTCCACTTTTTATGCGTAGGTAGGTTATTTTTACCTACAATAACAGTAGTAATAGCAACCTTGGCAGTAATATATTGTCGTCCTTATCCCTTCCAGAAATAATGAAACAACATTTTCAAGTTAATCTGTAGGTATTCTATATATGTAGGTAATAGCTATTCTCAAACATTCGAAAAGCCGTATCAGAAACTTCCAATAAAGATACCGAGAACGCTATTGTATTTATACTTGTGTTGTGTGATGTGAATAAATGGCGCAGACAGGTTCTCAGCATCCTTTTTTAGCTATATACTTTGTTCACATAATACGGTAATATACACGGTATTTCCTTTTAGATACACCGTAATTTACTGTAAAAACACCGTATATATACCGTAGCGTCACGGTAATTCTCAATTTTCATATGGAGACACTGATCGGATCGTACATTATTGGCTGTGCATTATAGTCTCCCCGACGAAAATATTTGTAAATATTTACGATCTTGGAAATGAAAATAGAGTTTTCTGTAAAAGACTTAGGGCAGATAGCCTATTTTTTATAGGAAACAATAAATAATACCAATATCTTTATTACTCGTTTGTGTAAAATGTGCGACGAAACGAAAGAGGAACGGCAGGACAACGAGTTGGCGGCTTTACAGGTTAGGTAATTATTTGCTTATTTAGAAATAATTTAGGTACTCACTACAGCTATTCAAAATATAAATCAATGAGGTAGGTACCTACCTACATAAAAGTTTTCAAACCTGCCTTCACAGTAAGTTATCAAGAAGAATAAAATACTCTGTAGGTAGGTAGGTACCTATACTCTAAATATAATATATCTTTTCACTTTATATACTAATTTAAATGTGCTATTGCCAGCTGTCATAAAATTCGCACATTTTCTGGTTACTTGTGTTCAGGCTTAGATCTCAGTTTGAGTCTCAAAGCACAACTTTTAGTAGAACCCCAGCATAGTGCCAAGCGACAACACTTCTGAGAATTTTAATCAAGTACATAACTCCTCTAAGCTATCTACATCTGGTAGCAATCTATGCTTCATGTTACATCTTTGAACTTCAGGCAATCTACTGTGATGCAGTTGTGGATAACAGAGAAAATATCGCCTGGAAGGTGTGGAGGCCCCTAGATCTGAACCTAACTCTGACCCCGCTACACAACTCTGATATTCAGGGTATTCATTGTTCTGTTACGCTGCATTTCAAATGCTGCCCCAATTATCCTGATATGTAAGTGCCTTGCAAGCTTTTTTAGTTTGAAAAAAAAAAGATTTTATGGAGTGAATTATTTAATTTTAACTCAATTTTTTTGTTAATCTAGTAAGATTATGTACTATCAATTTGAATTACCAACCTACAAAGGAATTAAATGTTATTTGTACAAGTGTCTCTCTCAAACACACATGTTGTGTATTAAAATAGTAAATATCACTGTTACAGGCCTGCTACAATGTCTATACATAAAATGCATGGTCTATCAACGGAAAATGCAACAAAATTATTGGCAGAGCTGGAAAGGTTAGCCACTAGCCTATGTGGAGAGGTTATGATATTTCAGCTGGCAACACATGCTCAGGTAAATCAATATGAGAAATGATAACTTCAGACCCCTTATAAAGCATATTGAGCAAACAAAGAATTTTTACTGTCAAATTTTAACCATGAGTAAAATTGTATTACTCAATGGTACATGAACATAACCCCTTTGAATCTATTAACATATGTTCAAGACACCCGTTTTTAAGCCATTCAACCTACCTTTGAACCACTTACAAATCAATACCAATATCTAAGTACTAGGCCAACAAGGTTGAAATTTTGTACACCTGTTAAGGTGCCCCAAATGGTCTGAACCTTCAACATATGTGGCTTTATTTAAATTATGGTAGTTATATTAGGTACTGTGTGATCTACCTCTTACCTGGTTAATGAAATCGCTGGCTTGTTTTAGTAATTATGGCTAATTTTGCAATACCTACCTAAAAGTGGAAACTTTTTTGGATTAGGAATTATTTTTAATGTATGACCTTTTTTATACGTTGTATCTGTATGTTTCCCGAATAAAATAAAATTTAGTCAATAAAAACACTGGCGGTAGGTCTGTAATGGTCCACAAGACTAGTGACATCCTTTGGCATGCTAAAGACTGTGCTTTCTGGCTGAGCTGGCTCCATCGTAGACCTAACTCTTGCCTTAGAGATAGACAATGCTACAGATCATGAGCTAATCCATCATTTGTTAAACAAAGTGACACTACCCTAATGTTGAAACAGTAAATATTTTATTATTTGACTTTTTTTTTTTAATAGTTAGACACTACCATATTCTTGTTTTTTTGACTATCTGTGTTTTATTTTTATTTTAGAGAAAATAATTAAGTTTGTAAGCCAGACACGGCAGACTAGAGGGCCAAGATAATTGTTAAGACCAACTGATGTTATTTACCTGGATCTACAAACAATAAATTCATTTCATTTCGTAAACTTGCTACCATACTTTTCCTCGCGATATAGCCTTCATTGTCATTAGTAAATTCTCATGTCTTCTTCTCCTTCTCGATTCAAACGTTTCAAAACATAAAAACCTTCTTCAACCAGTACTAAGCAGCCTCCACTGCTCCACGGGGCATAGCGGGTAGGAAAGTAGGTGGGCCATACTTTCTTGTATGTCAGCTCCACAATAGCAATGTGCGCTCAAGGAGTAGGTATATTATGCCCCACTGTATTATAGCCAGGTATCAGCCATTTGTTTTTCTTATTTGCCGTAGCGAAGCACGGGTATTTTCAGCTAGTGATCTATAAAACAATGGACGAACTTGTATTATTTCAGCAATTTCTACATGACCATAACAAGCCTATCCTGTCATTCTACGAGGAGATGCTAAAACAAAAGAATGAGACTGAGCAACTGAAGCTCCATGAGAGTCAAGCCAAGGAAAATGAAGAAGTAAGTCGTGAGGCCTTTTTACTGGTTCTGGAAACTATATTGGTTTAATTTCATGGAATAACGCTTGATTGACAATTATGACATTGAACAATACAAGCATTAGGAAACACTGTGTATGAGTAAAATGGGCGACCTTATGGCTAAAAGTAATTTCTTTCAGGCTACCTTAATTATTCAGTGGTCACAAGCCCACAAACATGTTAAAAACAATAATGCATTGTCTAAATAGTCTAAACCATCATCTTGAGTACTATCACTTTTTTTTTTTATTGTATGACGGATTAGCACTTGGCCTTAATCTCACCTGGTTACAAGTTGAGATAAGGCCGAAGGTGGAGGCGCACTTCAACCGGAATCCTAAACCCTCTAACCCTCTTACCTCTAAATGTCGGAACACAACAATTTTTAGAATTGTTATTATGCCAACAGAATTAGGTAAGATGGTGGTAGCTAGCCAGGCGGACTTAAATAAAGTCCTACCACCAACCAAACCAAACACAATAATGTTGTACTCCCCATGGGGATCGAACCTGGGACCTCTGGATCTGAAATCGGTGGGTTGAACCACTAGACCACAGAGGCGGTTAGAATTATATTGTTGTATATCAAAAGGTAATATCGCAATCGCATACATATATTAAAACACTGGTTTTGCTCACGTATGCATTTATTTTAATGTGAACCAACGGTTTCAATTACGTCTACGTATACTCACGCATGTTTTAGAAAGTCTTATAGTTTGCATAATATCGGGTGATAATCAACATATGTATATATTTATACAATCCAGCGGCAAAAAATCAAAGATGAAATCCAACGTCGCCAAGCGATGCTACGCGATACGGGAAGACAGCGTGTGCATAGATCCAGTCTCAGCCAGGAGAGCAGCTCGGAAGGACAGGGCGATGTACCGGAATTAGTGTGGTAAGTCAAATATAGGATAAAATCCAACTTCACAAAGCGATACCACGTGATATGGGAAGCGCGGACATTGAACAGACAAAAAAGTGAATGTCATTGTGTTACGGCTAGTATTTCTCTTAGTAGCGATATATATGCTTTCAAATTACCATGTCTTGCTTGCGAGCAACGGGCATGTGCTGAACGTACCTTTGGACGTGACCCCCTAGTAGGCGATTTCAAAAAGACCACGCTTTTCACTGAGTGAAATGGTCAAACTACAACAAATTCTACACACCTGATGGTTACATAGCCTATAGACGCTTGTAACACTAACAAAAGTATAACTTGAGCCTTGCTGACTTAAAAAAAAACACCTTTTTTGTCAGACCCGAAACTGGAGTGTCTAGGAAATATCTTGGCCGGGGAAGAATCACCCCCCTTATTGTCTTAATTATGATGGTTGCCTGCTTAGGTACATTAAGCCGTTGTTCCCGAGCTCTGCCTTTAGTAGAGGACATTACATGAGAAATGGCAAACGCTTATAGCGGCTCATAAACGATCTAGTTATTTCTTATGAAATGTGTCAGTTCAGGACCTCCTTTCTGGTCATGGATGAGGTCTTCGGTGGAGCATGCTTACAGAGGTGCCTATTTACTCTTCTTGCAGCTATGCGGATGATAAAATGTCCCCGGCGAAGAAAATAACGCGCACCACTACAGAAATACCGTGCACTTGCGACAACAAGGGAGTCCAAGTGCTAAGGGTCACACAGCGGAACAACAAGAAAGTTTACATCGGAAACTGTTTAGGTATGGAATGATCTGGCCAGTTGTAGACTATCTGTGCAGCCAAGTTGTATATATGCCCGCCACCGATCCGGGGATCGTGGGCTCAAATCCGGTTGAGCGCCGGCTTTTTGGTTTTCTGGAAGATTATGTTATATACATACTCTGCCAGGGATGATCAGAATCGTATCGCGCTAAGCGCTGTTTTAGGCTTTAACTTACGACCAAACACGTATTAAATGCTAGCTTGTTGCAAACCTTGCCTAGCGTTGTGTTTGGACATGTATAATATGACCTTTAGTCCTTCAGTGTTTAGTGTTTCCTCAAATAGGTCAACGCTTTTAGTGATCGAGGGAAACCATAAAGGCCCATAAAATAGTAATATTGAACGCTGATTTCGTGCGTTTGCTTTTGCTTCTAGCTCTTTAATGGATACATTATGGTAGATGTCCTGAAGTAAACTTTTTCGGTGATGATGAAAAATTAGTTTTGTAATCCAGGTCACTCCACAAACGGGTCAACAACCTACCTAGCAATTGCTGACGAGACCGGCGAACGTCTCATCACCAAGAAATGGATAATACCGCCCGTTACCGATTTCCAAACCCGCAACCGACAGCTCACAAACCTCCAAAACGACCACAAAACCATCAGCCGACTCCAACACCCCACATTACTACCCTACATCGCCTTAGAAATGTGCAAAGAAGTCAACAAACGGACAGCAAGACAGTGCATATACATATTCCGAAGCTACGTCCAAGGAAGCTCATTGAAATTCATAAAAACCAGAATGAAGTTGTATAGTGATCAGTTTGAAGGGTTAAAGCTGCTCAGGCATGTAGGTTTAAGTGTATTAACAGCATTAAAAGAGTTGCATAACTGTGGGGTAGTCCATAGGGATGTTAGGAGTGAAAATGTGTATATAGACGATATCGGAATAGTGAAACTTGTTGGGTGTTCGTTGGACTATAGATTGACGGAGATTGTGGGCGGCGATAGCTTTTGTGACAGGTAAACTAGACTCATATTGTTTTTTTCTCTTTTCTATTTCGTATTAAGAGCGACGCGGTTCAGAACAGAAAAATACCTACCATTATGAAAGTGTCATAACACACACACAACAACAAAAGTGTAACTATGCTATTTAAAAGACGGGTTTTACTCACGTTACATTGAAACCGTTGGTAACTATATCCACATAAACGTATTCGTGAGTAAAACCCGTGTTTTTAAATGTAGATTAAAAATATCTAGCTTTTTGTCCTCGAGAAAAATAGTCCAGCTGCTGAGTTGACGAGCTCTCGACCGACATGTTGTCGATTCAGTCAATAAGGGATTTCTTACTATTTTTCTGTTGTATTGATTAATGAAAATCTCCGCAAAGTAAAGCCTTTACATGATTGTATCCTTCTGAGTCTTGAGGGTTTGCTTAGATTTCCTTCAAGGATGAATATCTGCAGAGCTATAATAAAAAAAAAAAATGTACGACCAGTAAGCGCCTGGCATTCATCTCATCTGGTTATCAAGAATTGCCCACTTACTAGATATCACGGTAGCCCAACAGAGTTGTTTGCACTTGAAAATGACACGATCAATGGATGCAGCAACTTAAGATTACTTTGTTCTATAGGCACCTACATTGCGAACGATTGTGCTAATAACGCCATATAAATAAATAACAAGTTAAGATAAGGCCAAAGGTGGAGGCGCACTTCACCCGGAATCCACAACAAACTGACGAACTGGCTATCTTACCTCTAAAAGCCGGAACACAAATTTGAATTCTAATTGTTGCTATGGCGATAGAATTAGGTAAATTGGTGGTAGCTAGCCAGGCGGACTTACACAAAGTCCTGCCACCAACCAAACCAAGCACAATATTGTACTCCCCATGGGGATCTGAAATCGGTGTGTTGAACCCCTAGACCACAGAGGTGGTATATAAACTATATAATTCCTTCATGGAGGAGGCCCCCTAACTAAAAGGGGTTAAGCTCCTACTCCCTTAGTAGAAGTTGGACTTTGGCTTCTCACAAAGCGCCCTGAAGAGTGCAATGGATGATTTACTAGAACCACTACATATGGCAGCCGAATCGGTGATTGTAGTATTATTCCAAGTCTCCGGGGGATAATGCCTCCTGGCGTCCATCTCAATATCCACTGTATCCATTGCTTGGCTTACTAGAGAGGTATACTGATATCTGTGCTAGAGACATATGTGATCAAAGTTTCGTTGTTGTTTTTTTTTATGAATGGGTTTTGGGCAAAGCGTAGCAAGTGAGTCAGGTATTGTAAAAAAAATAACTACAGAGCATGCTCGATAGGCTCTGTAGTTATAATTTTTGAGTGATTTTAGTAAGTTACTTTAGGGCAAATATGGCCCAAAAAAATAGCTGTACCTGTGCAGTAACACTTGCACATAAAATAAAACGCCTAGACCTCTTATCGCATTGATATTTACTCTAAACAATGGATAGATAGGTTATTAAAAACAGCCGTTTGGCGTCTCTTGCAACATTCTCGGGTGGATAAAGGCTTCATCGTTCAATACATATTGAGGCATTTTTCATGGTAATTTGTGGATTACGTGATGCCTTTCTTTAAACTTTCCACAGGCAGACAGCGTCCCAGGATATCTACAACACAGGGCAGTTGCTGTTGTCTATAGTGTCTTCAGAGCGACCCTACTTGGAGATTCCGCCTGAGCTTCCTAGTTCTGCTAAGGACTTCTTTGCTAGGTAAGACACTTAATTCTTAACACGAGCTACTTTTCTAATCAAATTATGCTTAGTTTTGGGGGCTGGATGACGTTGTGTGAAATTAAATGTCCTGTAATATTTATTTATTAATTTGAAATTTATGTATCAATTAATCAACAGTCGTTTATTCGTTCAGGTAATTTTGTGGTGCAATCAATCAATCAATTGTCGTTTAGATAATAAGGTAATTTTTAACCGTCAATTCTGTTCGACTGTTCGTAATCGCGACCATTTGCAATTTTCAAACGTTCGGAAAGTTTTCAGATCGGAAACTTTTTATCGGATCCGACGTAGAATCCGGTTTTAACGCTAATCTCAAACCATTTATGAAAATCTTTTGCGGGAAGCGTCGAATTCTAATGTCAAAATACTTAGATTTCGGAGTAAAGAATAGCGTTCTCGGAGTCTCCATCGGAAGCTTCCGAATTCGATCCGATAAGGATTCCGAATGTTTGAAAATACCTATGTAGTACACAAGAAAGGCAAGAAACTCGGTCTAGGTAGTTTTTTTTTATTGTTCCTTTACCAAGTTGTGTAAACGATAATTTGTTTGTGTTTAAGATGTTTAACAGAAGATGAAAACTCCCAATGGTCGGCGGAGCAGCTCTCGAACCACGTGTTCCTACTGGACACGTTTGCAAAAGAACTGACTTGTAAAATGGAGGACGTCGGCAGCGGGTCCGAGGTAATAAGTTGTGATACCACTAGTGTGGCAAGCTCCTCACTACTGGACTCAGTACAATACAGCTAAGTTGGTAGTAGCTATGCTTTCTGCGTTCAAAAATCGATCAAAGAACAATAATATAGCTTTATGTTTGTTTGCGTATCTATGCTTTCTGCGCTCAAAAGTGTATCAAAGAACAATAATATAGCTTTATGTTTGTTTGCGTAGCTATGCTTTCTGCGCTCAAAAATTTATCAAAGAACAAAAATATAGCTTGATGTTTGTTTGCGTAGCTATACTTTCTCCGGTCAAAAATGTATCAAAGAACAATGATATAGCTTGATTTTTGTTAGTGTGTTATATTGTATCATAAGTAGACAAATGAACTCAATATCGCGACGTCGGAATGCACATGATTCTTGTCGGCGGTCGCGATATCGCGACCTCGGTATGTCAAAGGTTGAAGCCCTAAGGTGTCGCTGTGTGTGTGTTTAACAGCACCTGACGTGTTAAGTGTGTTTCACTTTCAAAACTTGCGTGAGTGTTATTATACATTTTTAGTAACCCATTTTGAGAAACGAAAAAAATGTTGGGTGCCTTCATCAACTATCGTATACGTGAGTAAAACCGTGTTTAAAAATGTTCATTAGGAATGGTATTTATTTTTGCGAAAATATGTAGTTATCGCACATGATACATAATAAATATCCAGTGTTAGTGACAGAGGTAGCTATATCCTGTGCAAAATAGTGCAATGGAGTTATATAGTCCCCAGTAAAGTGTACATCATGAATGGTCCCCAGTCTCTTGAGGATTCCGGTTGAAGTGCGCTTCCACCTTCGGCCTTATCATACTGTACACTAGGTGAGAAACAGCCAAACGCTTCCCCATCGTACAATAAAAACTACATAGTGTTTATATGGGAGTTTGTATTTCAGGACGATGAAACGGTGAAAAAGATTCCCCAAACAGTGCCCGCTACCAACGGCCTTTCCCGGCTGCACGCTGAGTTCGAAGTGTTAACTTGGCTAGGAAAAGGTGCTTTCGGTGATGTTTTGAAGGTATTTTTTTTTATATAGAGACTTCTGCTTGCGGCTTCGCCCACGTGATACCCGGTGAAAACGTAGCCAATATGTTATACCTGGCCAAGAATGATATCAGTATAAAATTTCAGCTCAATCCGTTTAGTAGTTTTTGCAAAAAGGGATAAACATTGATATTGTATATTAGATATGATTATTAGAATAGAATAACCATATATTATGTACAGATTACATCAAATAATAATCGCTAAAAAGAATGCCAGCCAACCTTAGAAGTATAGTACATTTTTTAAGAGGCGATCACAAAAGTGCGTAACGTAGCCCAGCGTAGGTTTCACAACCTGCGTTTGTGCTGAGTTGGGATATTATTGGGATACTTATTGTTGTATTCGGAAACCAAAGTGTGTGATTTCGACGCTTATACAACTTCTACCGTTTATCCAGGTGAAAAACAAGTTAGACGGAGGGTTCTATGCGATCAAACGCATCAAACTGAACCCTGAAAGCGTGAATCTTAACAAGAAGATCACTCGCGAAGTGAAACTGCTGTCTCGACTGAACCACGAAAATGTCGTTCGGTATTACAACGCGTGGATAGAGACCACGTTCGAACACGACAATACCGTTGACAGTAAAAGTCCTACTATCAAACGGACAGAAGACAGGTAACTAAAAGTAAAAAAGCAAAGTATAATCTATAGTAAAAGTATTTATAAACCCCCTCTGTGGTCTTGTGGTTCGCCTACCGGTGTCTAGTCATGTTGTGCTTTGTTTGGTTGGTGGTAGGACTTTGTTTAAGTCCGCCTGGCTAGCTACCACCATCTTACCTAATTCTGTCGGCATAATAACAATTCTTAAAAAAATTGTTGTGTTCAACAATTTTTTCTACCACCAACCAAACCAAGCACAATATATTGTACTCCCCTTGGGGATCGAACCCAGATCGAATTCAGATAACTTAGATCCATAATATATCTGTAGTACTATGTCAATGGTTAATTGCAAAGTAACATAAACTAAAATCCCTTAAATTATTGTCATACAACGCGTTGACCAGCTCGTGCGTAATACAGTGGTTGGATTTTATTTTACATCAAAAAATACTTTTTTTTTTTTTTAACGTGTGGAAATCCTTGAGGATACCTCCCAATCTGAGGGGATCGGGAGGTTATGCCAGACTTACTGGCTAAAACCACACGGGGTTCTATCTTAGCGAATATTTACCGAGGCTGTGGGTACACTTAAGAGCATTCATCCATGGCTTCGGTTTCGATGGCTCGTGTGAGCTTCCTCATTTAAGGTGAGCGAGTACACCTTACGTCGCTTAAATAAGTAGGCGCGCGGAACCTCCGCGCGCGCCGTCTCGAGGCTAGTAGAAGTGGACGGTGAACACCCCGTCAGTGCCACCGTCTTAGCCTTGGTCATGGGGGTTGCATATGGTGTGCAAAATTTCTCCTCCGGCGTCCGGTTCTCCTTCTGCGGCTAGGGTTGTCAGAAGAGATTTCTCTCTCCCTTTCCGCGGCTTCCTTTTGCAGTAGAACTGATTCGCAAAAGGAAGCGACCCTTTGCCATGATCTCTCACAGGATACCATGGCAGTAGCTACCGCCATGAGCGACAAATCTCTTCCACCAATAACTGTTTGCAATTCCTGCCGGGGAGCACTCCATGCGGGGCACTCTGCTAGCGTGTGTTGAGCTGAATCTAGACTGGAGGAGCAGTGGTGGCATGCGGTAGTCGCTTCCCTTCCGATTTGGCACAAGTACTTTGCGAAACATCCATGTCCCGAAAGCACCTGTGTCAACCGGAAGGTCAGCGAACCGTGTTCCCTCTTTAGCCACTCACTAAAGACAGGGCGAATCGCTTCGATCGTTCTGATTCCCGCGTTTGGGTTCGCCAGTCTGTAGTACCACTCCTCTTCTAGGCTATCTTTTAAGACAGACCTGTAGACTTCTATATCTCTAAGTGCCGGTCTCTGTCCCAGAACAAGCTGCTCTTCCCGCCATTGGTGGACCATCGCGAGGCCTACTGCATCTAAATCCCAGGGCAGGGAGCCTGCCAGGAGACACGCTGCTTCGAACGATATGGTGCGGTACCCTCTTATAACCCTTAATGCCATCACTCTTTGCGGCTTACGCAATAAGGCGATGTTTCGGCTATTAAGGGTTTGTGCCCAAACAGGTGCTCCATAAAGCGCCATGGAACGTACCACACCCATGTATAATCACCGACAGTCAACTTTTGCACCGTTTATATTAGGAAGTAGCGCTCCAAGTATGGTTGCGGTTTTTATCAACCTAGGCACTAGGCATTGGAAGTGCGCATTGAATTGCCAACGGCTGTCCAGGACAAGTCCCAGGTATCTTAAAGTTGAGCCAACAGCGATGTTGATGCCGCCAACTTCGATATAAGATCCTGCTGGTGGGGCTTTCCGGGGCCCGTGGAAACATATCGCCTCTGATTTGCTAAGCGCAACTTCCAAGCCTAGTGTATGAATCCTGTGAACGACCTGTGCAACTCCTGCTGTAGCAAGTGCGGCAGCGTCTCTGAATGTACGGCCTTTGGCTATCACCAGTGTGTCATCAGCATAGCAGGTAACCTGGACTTCTGGGTGTGTTTCTCCTCTCAGTACCCAGTCATACCCCATGTTCCACAACAGAGGCCCTAGGACTGATCCCTGTGGAACACCGCATGACATTGTACGATTACAGGTTCCCTCTCGCCCCTCGTAGCTGATGATTCTCTCTGTTAGGTAGTCTTCAACTATTCGACGGAGATATGCCGGAATTTGGTGATACACTAATGATTGTTTAATACAGCTCCAGGGTAAGGAGTTAAAAGCATTAGCAATATCTAATGATACAGCCAAAAGAACCTCACCCTGGGTGACTGCGTCCTCTGCTAATGCTCTCACCTGCATAATGGCGCCAATCGTTGACCGCCCTTTGCGAAAACCAAACTGGTTATCGTTCAAATCAGGACCAGCATAGCTCAGGTGTGCTGTTAGGCGACCGGCAATTATGCGCTCGAAGAGCTTGCCCACTTCATTAAGTAGCACAATCGGGCGGTATGCTGAAGGACTATCTGTTGGACGTCCATCTTTTTTCAAAAGAACCAGACGTCCTTTTTTCCACTGACAAGGAAATTTTCCTTGAACAAAGCACGCGTTTAATAGGTGGCGGAGTCTAGGCCCAAGTTCTTTCAGGGCCAGCGCCCATGCGCGGTCAGGGATGCCATCAGGACCTGGCGCAGTTTTCTTAGCCCGGAGTCGAAGAATCGCAACTCGCATTTCCACTTCTGCAATTTCCGGTACCTCAAGGTTTTCAGAAGCTTCTAATGGCAGAGCTACGGAAACTGGATAGTCCTCCCTAGTGGGAAAAAGTGTCATTACCACATTGGAAAGCAGATTTGGTTCCAGACTTTGAGTCAGAGGTGGGGCCCATTGACGAAGTTTGCCCCTTACGGCTTTGTAAGGACGACCCCAGGGATCCCGGTTTAAGGATTCCAGCATCTCATCTCGAGCTCGAGTCTTGGCCTGGACAATAGCCAACTGCAACGCCTTTTTGGCCTCTCTATACGCATCGTACAGTAGGTTCTCTTCTTGTGACACGCGACGTCTTCTTCTTCGGTAGTGGGTATAGTGGCGTCTTGAGACCACACACGCTCTCCGCAGTTCTGCGATTTCCACTGACCACCAGTAAACCTGCCGCTTAGGAGTCATTGGTCCGGCACGAGGCATGCATGCATCGCATATAGCAGTAAGTGCTTCGTGAAACCATTCGACTTCCTCTTCCACATGAGTTTCTCCTCTAGGTAGAGAAATCCATGCTTGTACGATAGCAGCATCAAGAAGAAGATTGCAATCCAAGCGCTTAAGAGCCCAACGAGGGCCTATATCTCGCGAAACACTTTGTTCAACCACCTGTATACCATGAATATCGAACCTAATATACCGGTGGTCAGATAGAGTTTCAACTTCTGTTAGGACTCTCCAATCCCTAACCCGTGAAACCAGATTGGCACTAGCAAGGGTTAAGTCCACAATAGAAGCACCTTGTGGTCGCACGCAAGTAAACTCATTCCCTTGGTTAAGGAGTAAGAGCCCATTCGTAAGTGCCCATTCCTCTAGCTCTTCCCCTCTTGCACAAGTGGCTCGAGATCCCCACGCCATAGATTTGGCATTAAAATCTCCGGCAACGAGGACAGGACGTGGGTGGCTCCTTCCGACCAGTTGGCCTACTTCCACGAGAAAGTTTTCGAATTCAGAGAGAACTTTGTTGGGTGAAAAATAGGTTGCTATAAAGACAATGTCACCTATAAGAGCCGCAACGCATCCTCGTCCCCTAACTACATTTGAGCAAGCCGGGGTACCCGTGGAGACTTCGGTCACTAGAGCTACCAACTGGTCTGTGTCCGCCGTCCAGTTTTCATTAGGCGGGATATAGTATGGTTCCGAGATAATCGCTACGTTGATCGACCACTCCGCCATGCTCTGGATCAAAAGATCTTGAGCCCCGGCGCAGTGATTAATGTTCGCCTGTAGTACACGTAGCACCATACTAACTAAACGGTTTCCATAGAGACCGTCTCATCCCCTGACTTGGCATTAGGCGTAGGGTTGGCTTGGTAGGATCCCTTGGTCCTTGTAGCTCTCCCTCTTATTTTGGTTTTGTCACCAGTACATGACGGACTGCCTAATCTATGACTTGATGGCTTATTTATCGAAGCACAGATATTGCAGTGAGCTTCAGCAGAGCACTGGTTCGACTTGTGGCCGGACTTGCCACAGCGGTAGCATTCTGCGCTGCGGTCTACCTCTGATGTGCATCGGGCGCGGACATGTCCAATTTCTAAGCACCTAAAGCAGCGCAACGGTCTAGGCTGCATGAGACGAACCTGTGCTGCGACCCATCCTACAAGAAGCCGTCCGTTCTTGGATAGAATATTGGCTACCTCTACTGGACATTTTACCAGAACTGTACTAAGCCCTGATGATACCTGACGGATTTCGCCGGCCTTAATATTATTTTCAAGACATTTGGCATCGCGTGCGACTGCGGTAATGACTTCCTCTGTGGTCACTGAATCATCTAGACCTGAGATGCGCACCTCAACGCATTTGATGGGCCTATAGACTCTGATATCATCGGGATGGAAAGTTTCCTTAAGCTTTTCCGCGAGGGAGTCAGCCTTCTCCTTGTTTGTGGTGCCTGGAACTTCCAAAATCCTGGCGCCAGTTGCGGCTTGCCTAAACCTAAGAGCATCAATTCCGAGATCGGCAAGTCCTATTTTGGCCTTGGCTTCGGAAAGGACCTTTCCATATGTCATACCTCTCTCTACGGCTCCTGGTTGAAGTGTGACCACCACTGCTTCTGAACGTGGGGTGCGAAGCTTTATCTTCTTCTTAGGCTGCTTAGAGGCCTTTTTAGCCATAGGCTGGTTGATTGGTGGTTGCGTGTTGGTTTGCCCGTTACTTACCTTCTTCTTTCCTTTTTTCCTGACCTCAGACCACCCTTCGTCCAAAGCTACAGGACCCGATGGCGCAGTTGGAGGGCCTAGGGTACCACCTTGTTTTTTCTTCTTTTGTTGAACACTTTTCCCATCTTTTTTGGTACGTAGGGCTCCGCTGTTACTCAGGGCCGGGTTGCTCGTTTCACTGGCCCCGATGAGTGATCTTTGCACATCTCGGGACTTTTCCAGCGCTAGTGGTGGACGTATTCTTTTTTCAGGGAGAAGTCTGTCTTCCATCCCGGCGAATCTCGCACTTATCATGCCACCAACCTGAATCATAATCGAACGTACCAATTCTTGTGTTAGACTATCATCTTTAAGTGGAGATTCAAGTGGGGACCCTTGGCTCGTCTTAGCTCCTCGTGGCTGTGGAGTAGTTTCACATGGCAGCTCTTCCATATCTTCTTGTTGGGGCGATCGTGCCATGTTTGCTCGAAGGTCTGCAAGCTCTCTCTTAATCTCTGCCAAGTCAGCTTGAAGGCGAGAATTATCTTCTTGGAGCTTCTTAGTCTCCTCGCAGATGGTGCGCTTCTGGAGAACACCTAGCACCTCTTTGATAGAACACGCCGCTTCTTTAAGGGCTTTTTGAAAAGTACCTTTTAAGTTACTTGATTTTGCGGCTACATTAAATATGATATCCACATTATCGTCCACAAGCTGGCTAAGTTGGGTGACAGATTGGGTTTCATTCCCCGTTGACCTAGTCGAGTCCTTTAACCGTGTGGAAACATTTCTTATCTTAAGCACCTTTGCAGATAGTTCTTCCTCCGCTGTTGCTTGTCTTTCTTCTCTCATCTTTTTCAGTTCTTCTCTGCCCATAATAGCAAGGCCATATGGATTGAATCTCCCTTTGGTGGGAGGACGACCGCGACCGCGACCCCTTTTCGTCGTAAAAGTGGGAACCTTAGATGGCGCTGTTACCTCATCGGTCGACAAATCTGATTCTTCGAGGATTTCGTCATCCATTCCGACCACAGAGTGGACGAGCTTTGTGCGACGTAGTCCCGGCTTCTTCCAGAATTTAGCAACCTCTATTCTTTTTGCTTTCTCTCCATTTTCCATCTCTGTTCTTAATTCTACATTAATACTACCTAAATCTAAACCTAAGCTATTTTCACCTTTTGCCCCCCCCAGATACGTGGGGCTGAGATACTTCGGACGAAGTACTGAGGGATTCTCCAGCTTGGCTGGTACCCTCCTGGGGTAGTTGTTTATCTTTAGTTGCCTTCATTGTTTGTTTGTTTCGAGGGTTGGAGGCCTCGTTAAAAAAATACTAGTATATTAATTATATAGAAAAGTCTGTCCTATTACCGAACGGAAACGAAACAGATCCGTTTCAATTAAAATAGCTGCTTTTCAGTTGAAAACCCAAATTATACAGAGTTAAGTTATAGGCCAGCAGATCTAAGTGGGTGGCGCGATCAGTAAATGTTATTTGAAATGGCTAGCTTTGGATGGTAATAACAGGGATTTTTTTTTATCACTTTCTATTTTCAACAAGCCAAATAGCTCAGTTGGTAGTAGCTCTACCTTCCAGGTAGGTTGTGGGTTCGTTTCCATCCCAGGACAAATTTGTGTGATGAATATAGATGTTTTTTCTGTGTTTTTGTATTGTACTGTATAAGTATATATTTACAAAATAAAAGTATTTAAGTATTCTATCCGTAATCTAGTTCCTATATTACAAGCTATGCTTAGTTTGGGGCTAGGTGGCGCTGTGGGAAATGAATGTCCTGTATTATTTATGTTTATTATCGTCTTCTGTTATTTTCCTCACTCGAGAAGAATTCTTGACACTAAACCTTTATTGCAGTCTAGACGGCATCGTGGCAAAACTGGCTGGAGTGAAAGTGGAGTGGTCTATGTCTGAGGGTCCCGTGATGCAGAAAGATGCCTCGTCCGACAGCGATAACGATGATGATGATGATGAGCAAGACCCATGGTTCCACATTGTAAAGTAAGTTATTGATTGAGATGATAACTTTGAAACTTTAAGGGTAACGGGTATCTTGCGCAATTTTATTTATTTATTTTATTTTTAAAATTTTTGGAAAACTTACAGCTAGGTTTGTACAATAGATTATTGAATAACTATGCAACCAAA
Source organism: Venusia cambrica (assembly GCA_951394065.1). Lineage (NCBI taxonomy): Eukaryota > Metazoa > Arthropoda > Insecta > Lepidoptera > Geometridae > Venusia > Venusia cambrica. The sequence goes on from OX596042.1 coordinate 11,736,644, forward strand.
TGTTACATAATAGGAAGGCCAATTAAAAGTTTCCACAGATAACTAAAATAAATTATAAAAGAACATAAACAGATAAAGTAGACAATATTTATAAAAAGCAGCAAACATAGTACAAGACATTTAAATACACAAACACACACACACACAAGAAAAGACGTTAAGTTAAGTGCCCAATCTAGCCAACATTAAAGTAGGTATCGCTAAGTAAGTGTTTCAGCTTACTTGTTTTGGTATTGAATAGATCAATATCTGTATTAGCCCTAGCCAACGTGTTAAACGAGCCAGCGGCTCTAACCATAAATGAGTTTTGCCTGTAATTTGTCCTAACTATAGGAACATAAAGTACGTTAGGGTTCCTCAAAGAAGCCCTGGTAGTACGCAGACCTAGTTGCCCAAGAAGCTCTGGACATTCCACAGTACCGTTTGCTATGTTTAAAAGGTAAAGTCAAGTCGGCTATTTGTCTTCGTTCGGAAAGCGGTAGGAAACGAAACTTTCGACATCTGGCTGCAATGCGCAATATACACTGCGTGTGTTTTCGGCCTATGACTCTACGCGTTTTTAATAGAACAATAATTAGGATTAAAAACTATATAACGTTTCCATGTGAGAAAGCGCTTTTTGTGGTTATATTTTACCCGACTACAGCGAAGTCATAAAGAAGGGTTATGTGAGCTCATGTTTTTTCTGTGTAGTCCGGACGACGAGGAATCTAGCCAGTGTATAGAATTCGAGCAGGATTCCAACATCGAATCGCAGACCATTCCCTCCGAAGACGTCGTGGACGCCGCCAGACCGAGATCGGAACGCCGTTTTCAAGAGCTATACATACAAATGGAGTTCTGTGAGAGACATACACTGAGGTTAGTAGTTATTTGATACTAAATTGGTATCTTGATTTCTAAACTTAATAAATAAATGTTACAGGACACTCAATAAAAACATCTATGCATACAATGCACACAAATGTTTGTTCTGGGTGGGGATCGAACCCACAGCCTACAGCGCAAAAGGTAGAGTTACTACCAACTGAGCTATGAGACTTGTCAACTTGCTTGAATGGATGGTTTTTAATCACATCAGTAGGTATTACCGTGGCAGTAGAGCCAAAGCAAAATTGTTTGACAAAAACTGGATGGGTAAAGGACTAATTGTGTGTATTTTTAGGCTTCGTACTTCGGATGACAAATCAGACCCTATTAAGATCACTCTCGTGTCTATCTGTCTGTCTCAATCACCCCATATTCTCCAAACAGCCCTGACGGAAAATGTTGAAGCCTCTCAACGCGAGTTCGACTTGCACTTGAATGCTTTATTTTATGGTAGTTTACTGTAGTAACATATTCTGCGAAAATTTCTACTGGGCCTTTCTAATGAGATTTAATCTTTTAAATCTCAATAGAAAGGCCCAGTAGAAATTTAAGATGATTAGTAGTAGTAGTAATTTTCAGCCCTTTGATAGTCTGACACATTAGTAGGACCCAGTTGGCCTTTAGTGTTACCAAGTGTAAAAAAATAAGTCTGGTAAATAAAAATGTGCTCTATTGAAGTTATGGTTCCATTCCAAATTATGACAAGTTCTAATATCATTCACTTAATTAATTATTTCTAATGTTTTTTTTTTCATGTTCTGTATTAATTTATGTCACTTTACACCGTAATATCCGAATAAAAAGTGACCCTGCTGTTCCTGGTACAGAGCAACATTTGTGCAAAGTTTCAGCTCAATTCGTTAGTTATGGCGTGAATGAACAAACATCCATCCAAACGCTTTTTTTTTATTTCTTGTATAACATTAATGTCATGGTCACTTGATCGTCATGTGATGTGATCGACACTTCCAGGCAAGCCATAGACAAAGGCTTACACCAAGAGCATTTCCGTGCGTGGCGGCTATTCCGGGAGATCGTGGAAGGATTAGCGCACGTCCACCAACGAGGCATGATCCACAGAGATCTGAAGCCAGTCAACATATTCCTGGACTCCAACGACCACGTCAAGATCGGTGACTTCGGTCTGGCGACTAAGGCGTTCACCGGCTTACCGGCTGAAGGTAAACTATACTACATGGTTCACATTCCATTTCAGGACAAGCGTTACCAAACCTCATGAATAATAATAATAATAATAAAAAAGCCTTTTATTTAGATCTCTTTAGAATAATTTTAACTTAAAAAACGAACACTTGACTTATAAACGATTTATACTAAATATTTATCCCGACGTTTCGCGATAAATACCCGTTTTTCGAATGAAAATAATGTGTTCTAATCGCGAATGTTTAAAAATGACTATATTTATACCAGTATCTGTTGTTTTGTTATCTTTCCTAGATCTGTTAGCCAGTCGGCAAAGGCCTCCTCCGACCTTTTCCATTCTTTCCTTTCTTGTGCTACTCTGTTCCACATGACTCCTGCCACTTGTCTGATGACATCATGAATTTTGACAGCTAAATGGTGATTCCTCAATGTTAACAAACTGTCCATTAGGTAGATAGGTTGAAATAAATGTTTTATGATAGTATTAAGTATTTAGGTTTATGATGTACCTATTAATAAATATTTTTATTCAACAAAATGTACAATTAAACTAACTATGTACAAAGGAATCAGTCAGATTACCTAAAGGACCGTTACAAACGTCCTATACGTAACTCAACTGTTCCAGACTAGTACCAGACGGAAGCGTGGCCAAGATACTGGCTGCATTGCCACGCTGAATAGCTATAAAACAAGTATGTTAATGGCGCAAGCGTTTAGTTAACCGCCTCTGTGGTCTAGTGGTTCAACCCACCGATTTCAGACACAGAGGTCCCGGGTTCAATCCCCATGGGGAGTACAATATATTGAGCTTGGTTTGGTTGGTGGTAGAACTTTGTTTAAGTCCGCCTGGCTAGCTACCACCATCTTACCTAATTCTGTCGCCATAATAACAATTCTTAAAAAAAATGTTTTGTTCCGGCATTCAGAGGGAAGATAGCCAGTTCCTCAGTTTGTTGAGGATTCCGAGTGAAGTGCGCCTTCACCTTCGGCCTTATCTCAACTTGTTACCAGGTGAGATGAAGGCCAAGCGCTTCCCCGTCCTACAATAAAAAAAAAGGAACCTTTGAAGTTTTCCAATCAGTAGGTACTTGTAAAATTGGGATTCTAGGAAGAACAGTTAATTCCACCAAATGCCTTTTCGTTTCAGATAAATTGAAGCCCCAAGAAGAAATAGAAGGATCACTCACTGGCCAGGTTTGTGAAATAAAGTTTTTTGTTTGTGTGTATTTTTTTTCGACTAAAGGAATCTGCAGAAATGTATTATGATTCCTTTAGATTGAGATTTGATTATTTCCTGTCTATTACATTCATGATAAAAAGCCCAATAGACGGCTGGTGGGAGTTACCTACAAGATAGTCTTCGTTTTATCTGGGTGGACACGTGAAACCGAGTGCCAAATGTACCATCTCGAAATATTCGGCTTACGAAAAAAATGCGTTTTATTCGAAGCTCTAATTTCTAAGCTACGACGCCAAAAACATAGACAATCTAACTAATCTTATAACACTCTTCTTTTAGTAGGGGCCTACTAAAATAGGGGAAAATAACCAAAACATCCATTACTTCGATATCATTTTCACATATTTTTTCTTTTCCAAACTCGGGCAATTCTTTGAACTATTTTGTTTTGTCTTCGAAGATGGTAGATGGCGCTCATATAATTCAAAAACAGATTTCATATATTTTTTCCGTTCCAAACTCGGGCAATTCTTTGAACTGTTTTGTTTTGTCTTCGAAGATGGTAGATGGCGCTCATATAATTCAAAAATAGATGCATTTTTTTCTATTCGAATTTAACTTCTATCTAGATCGGCACAGCGCTTTACGTAGCGCCTGAGCTCCTGCAATCGTCCACCAAAGTGATATACAACCAGAAAGTGGATATCTACTCCCTGGGGATCATCCTGTTCGAAATGTTCCACCCGCTATCGACCGCCATGGAGCGCCTGGCGGTACTCACGGAGCTGCGGTCGCCAACCGTCACGGTCGGCCCGCGGTTCGATACTAGCGATAACTGCAAGCAGATACGTGTGGTGCGGTAAGATCTACTCATTAGGAACTATCCCACCATCGAAACTTCGAGAGATGATCATTATTTAACCGCCTCTGTGGCCTAGTTCAGCCCACCGATTTCAGATCCTGAGGTCTTTGATCCCTATGGGGAGTATAATATTGTGCTTGGTTTGGTTGGTGGTAGGACTTTGTTTAAGTCCGCTTGGATCTTAGTCGATGTTACTTAATTCTGTCGCCATAACAACAATTCTAAAATTGATGTGTTCCGATATTTAGAGGTAAGATAGCCAGTTCCTCAGTTTGTTGAGGATTCCGGGTGAAGTGCGCCTCCACCTTCGGCCTTATCATAACTTGACACCAGGTGAGATGAAAGCCAAGCACATCACCGTAATTAGTATTAGATAATTTTAAGCTATTGTAATGGATCATAAAAAAACTAGCCCGAGGTTCTTGCCTTTCTCCTTGTGTGCTGGCGATTCGGAACAGGCGGTAGATTTGACGTTTCAAAGTGATCCTAAAGAATCTTACTGAATATTTGACTTTGACTTTGACCTTCGTACAATAAAAAAAAGTTCTTTTTTTATGTATTATGTTCAGTTGGCTTCTAAACCACGAGGCAAGCCTGCGTCCTACGTGCGCGGAGCTATTAGCGAGCGAGCACGTGCCTCGGCCGGTCGCGGAGGGCGCGCTTTCCGGGTTGCTGTCCCACGCGCTGAGCGATAGACACGCGAGAGGGTATCAGAGATTGGTTGCTGCGTGCCAAGATCAAAGGTAAACAAGCCTCATAGCTCAGTTGGTGGTTGCTCTGCCTTCTGCGCTGTAGGTTGTGGGTTCGATTTCCACCCAGGACAAACATTTGTGAGATGAATATATATGTTTGTTCTCTGTTTGGGTGTTGTGTTGTATGATAAGTATGTATTTACAAAAAAAAATAGTATTTAAGTATTGTATCCGTAATCTAGTTCCCATATTACAAGCTATGCTTAGTTTGGGGCTAGGTGGCGCTGTGTAAAATGAATGTCTTGTAATATTTATTTATTATTATTATATAGGTATATAGACCGCCTGTTTTCCAAGTTTAATTCTATTGGTATTACGTTTTCGCGATAATATATAAAAATATGAAACCCAGTATGTTTTTGAATAAGTAAGTAGTAAGAGTCGTCATAATGAGTTAGATAAGATTAGATGTGTTCTTATAGCTGCTCCCGTATGGTATTTATCATAGTATAATTTGTTTCAGTTTTCTCCATAAAGATATTTTATGAAACATTGCTTAATCTAGTGTTAGTGTTGCAAACAAAAATAATCAATAAATTAATTCCAAAAATTAATTGTAACCAATTTTGGTGCCCTCTTATTATAAAACTGAAACAATAAAAATTATAAATTAAGGCCAGGCGCTTCCACGTTGTGGCAAACAGACGAAAATTTGAAAGCGTCTGGGTTATTTGCTTTTGATTATATTCGTTGAATTTAAAGGTTTACAACTGCCGAGGACTACACGTACCATAACGACATGAGGACTAAGCCATTGGACGTTCTTTCGGATTTAAAAGACGCTGTGATCAAGGTCAGTTCTATTTTGGACCGTATTCTGTTCACTATAAGAGCTAGCTTCTATATGAACTAGTGGTCAACCAGTGACGGAAATTCGACCGTAAAAAAAACTGCTTTCTGCACTCCTTCTCCAATCTCCATATAGAGTTTGCTAATCCTACGCCTATATACGGTTGACTATGTACACATATATACCTTGCAAACCATATGTTTTTAAAGGTACGACTTCCGGTAAAAGAACTGGCACCTATAAGTACCTGGTTCTGAAGGATATGGCGAAAATAAATGTCGTTGCTCATTCCAGATATTCCGAAGTCACGGCGCGTCGGAATTCTCGCCGCCCATGCTAACGCCGCGCGCGAGGTCGTGGGATCAATTACCGAGTGCGGTCAAAGTGATGACCGCTTCCGGCTCCGTCTGCCATCTGCCGCACGATTTGAGGTTGCCTTTTGCGAGGTAAGTCCTAAAGTCGCTCTAATTTTGAACTAGATGTCGCTGTTGCAAAGTCCGTGAAAGATCGGAACACCGAGCAAGAGTTTTTCAAAGCTAGATTTGTGTTATTTTTTATTGTACGACGGGGAAGCGCTTGGCCATCATCTCACCTGGTTATAAGTTGTGATAAGGCTGAAGGTGGAGACGCACTTCACCTGGAATCCTCAACAAACTGAGGAACTGGCTACTGGAACAATTTTAGAATTGTTGTTATGGCGATAGAATTATGTAAGATGGTGGTAGCTAGCCAGACTTAAACAAAGTCCTATCACCAACGAAATCATGCACAATATTGTACTCCCCTAGGGATCGAATCCGGAACCTCTGTATCGTAAATCGGTGGGTTAAGCCACTCTTAGACGGAGTTTCACTTCGCTTTCTCTTCCACTCTCCCCTGTCCCTGTCAACTCAGCATCCACTCTTCTCACATTAATATCGTCACTCACACAATCGATCCATCCCCAGTCTACCACTTCTCTACAATGTGTGATGATTATGATAATTACAGGCACACAGCGTTTTCGGATATAAAATACATGCGTCGCTACTGCATCGACCGAGTTTACAGAGAGCGGCATGTACAAGGCTTCCATCCGAGGGAAATACTGGAGTGCGCGTTTGATATCGTCACCCCCAAGACTGGTAAGAACTGTTGAACCAATGAAACGAACCGATGAAGTCTAATATAATAAATATATTATTTATTAAGTTTATTTATCTTAAAATGTCTTAAAATTTTACAGATATCTGGTCAGAATCATTACTGTTTCGCAACCCCTGCCCTAGCTGGCAGAGTCACACTCGCCATTTTTCCGTGACATTTGTATCCTCATCCCCCCTTCCATATCCTTATATCCCCATCTCTATCCACATAATTTACTTAATCCTTATCTCCTCATCCCACACAAGTGATTAAAATTTTAGCCCAAAATTCTAAAAACATGTCAGAAGACAAACGTTGTGCCGACGAAATTACCACTCAACATAAAAAGGGCCTTGTCTAAGTGTACATGTTTCAGATTCGCTGTGGCTGGACGCAGAATTACTTGTAGTGGCGAGCCGAGCGGCCTCCGAATGCTCGCTCAAAGTCGCGTTGCAGCTGAACCACAGCGAACTACTGCGGACGTTGCTGCTCGCTTGCGGCGTGACTACGGACAAACATGCCGATATATACCCCGTGCTCGTAGATGTCAGTCTCGGTGAGTCACTTCCACAGATCACCTCCGAATGCTCTTGCTTGACTAAGGACGTCTCAAGTTCTCTCATTTGACTGAGCGACAACTTGTTACACCATATTCAAGTCTACTTATAAGTTAATCAGCACCTTACTTAAGAATGGTAGAACAACAGCGCCATATAGCCCCAAAGTAAGCATAGCTTATAATATGGGAACTAGATTGCGGATAGAGTACTTACATACGTTTTTTTTTTGTAAATACATGCGTACTACATGATACACAACACCCAAACAGAGTACTAAAATATACTATTTTTAGGGCGGATAACCAACCTGCAACTGCAAACCCACCTAACTTCACTATGCATCACCAACCGCGACGTGGCAAACCTCCTTCGACTGATGGAGCTTGACGTGCAGGTTGACGAACTGAAGGAATTGGTAACATCGCTGGTCAAACAGGCGAAATGGGCGAAGCGAGCCCACCAGGCGGCGCAGCAGTTGCAAGCTGTCTGTAGAAATGCTAAAGCTTTAGGATGCGCTGTAAGTATGACTTGAGACACTATATGGCAAGAGTGACAACAATTATAAAAATTGTTGTGTTCCGGCATTTAGAGGTGAGATAGCCAGTTCCTCAGATAGTTGAGAATTCCGGGTGAAGTGCGCCTCCACCTCCGGCCTTATCTCAACTTGTAACCAGGTAAGAAAAAGGCCAAGCGCTTCCTCTGATAGGCTTCTCCTAGACTAACGAGCTTCATCGTCCCCCACCCCCAGTCATGTAAGTTACCTGTACAAACTTAATTAAATCAGTTTAACCTTTTTTGTGTAAGTACCTACTATAAAACAAAAAAATAATAAAACGTTTTTAGTTTTAACACTTCAAAATGATCGAATTCAAACAGAACTTTGCAAGTATAATTGTATAAAGATAATCTGCGTTATTTTCAACTCAAAATATACGGAAAAAAGGATTTCCCATACAAAAACTTGTTTCCGTACCTTCCTTCAGTCACATAAAAGTGAGACGAAAGAGTAAACGAGTCACCAATTTAATTTAAAAGTATTTCGGCTCTTTACAAAGCTCCGAAATAAACGAGGTGCATACGTAAATTACGTTATTTGTACGTTTATAACACGTATCTACATTAGGCAGGCACTTACTATTATATTGTCTGTTCCAGTGTCCAATAACAGTAGCGCCGTTCCTAGCGAGTAACGCGACGCAACACACCGGAGTATTCTGGCAAATGTGCGTCGTCAGGGATACGGACAGACTCAAAGCGAAACATCGCTCTGGCGACCTTATTGCTAGGGGCGGAAGGTTGGTATTACATTGCTTTGAAATGACCGTCTAAACATGAGCTCATTTTCTTTCAATATATTTGAATACGACTGTTAAGTTTTAATATCTTTATACAGATATGACGCGCTGGTAGAAGAATTCTGGAAAGTGGCCCGAACGGAAAAGGATCAAGACAACTCTGAACTGAAATCGTGTTCCGTTGGATTTTCAATGTCTTTGGAACGGATGGCGGCCATCTTGAAGAAAATGGACGTGCTTCCGGCGCCGGGGAAGAGGGACATTTTAGAGGTTTTTATTCGTTTTATATTCATACACCTGCATCTGTTGAAATGGTCAAATATTTTATTTTGAGATTAAGCAATATCTAACGTTATTAATTATTATTACGAATACATATACATACTGGTCTGGAACAGTTGAGTTACCTATAGGCTGTTTGTAACGGTCCTTAGGTAATCTGACTGATTACTTTGTACCTAGTTGGTTTAATTGTACTTTTTATTGAATAAAGAATAAAATATACATACTTATGCATATCCAAATTTACAAATTTGTTGACACGCTCTAAGTTAAAACTTGTGTCGCAGACATGGTTCCCAAAATATTACCGAAAAAGTTAAATGTAGTAATGGGGATAAACCATAATCTGTGCTGATTATGGCTTATCCCCTTGTACATGTCCTTGAAATACGCGAGCATGTAAGTAAATAATTAGATATGTTTGAGAATTAGAACAAATGTAAAACTTCTGCTGCAAAATATTTTGTATCCACTTTTTCAATAAATACTTTAAATGCGGGTAAGCGGCGTCAGTATAAGCCAACTTGCTGAACTGCGTCCCATCTGGTACAGTCAGTGAATTTGACTGTAGCTTACATATCATTTTTTTACTATCTATTCTACTCCATTGTCCGTTTTGTCTTGGTACGTTGTGCCAAATAAATGAAGCGTAACATACTTCGAATCGGAGGCCACAGCTGAGTGTTTAATGTATTCCAGTCGACGTTGATCTGCGTATGCGTGTGGGGCACAGCAGGTAACGGCCGCGACGGGTTAGAAGCGACCCGACGCGCGCGCTTGGCACACGAGTTGTGGTCGCAGGGGTACTCGTGCGAGGTGTGGCCCGCACGGACCCGCGACTCGCACGAACGCTCGCACGAACTGACGCGGCCGTGCGTAGTGCTCGCACACGACGAGGCAGGCGTCAGAGCTATCTACGGGGATGAACACAGGTGATACACAGACATTTATGTACTTTGTAAATACATACGTACTATATGATAGAACAAGCATCTATATTCATCACACAAATGTTGGTCCTGTGTGATGAATATAGATGTTTGTTTTTAAAGTATTTAAGCATTCTATCCGTAATGTAGTTCCCATATTACAAGCGATGCCTAGTTTGGAGCTAGATGGCGCTGTGTGAAATAAATGTCCTGTAATATTTATTTATTCCCATATATATCGAGTAGTAAGAGTACTAGAGCCCATTGTGAAAGGGCTCGTCCCGGGAAGTACTACCTCTTTGAAGGGTAAGTCACCGGTGAAATTATAGGCACGTGAGGCTTAACACCTTTATGCCTCAAGTTGACGGGCGCAATGCAGTGCTGTGTCGACTATGATGTTTATGGATGTGAACTACGCAGTAAGGCATTGTTATACGCAAGAGATGTTACGTTACTTGCTTGTTCCGTCTCCTAGTAGTGACCAGGAATTTTCTGGAAGTTTTTTCGATAGCTAGTGCATAATAATATTTCCTACTCACTATCGAGCAGTCCGTCTGGGGTACCTCAGCAGCCAAATAGCCCTACTTCAATGTATTCCGAGGTCCTTTAATAGGGTTGACAACATGTGAGTGATGCTTCTGGTGTTGCAAGCGGGCCGTATGTTGTTTGTCACCTTTGTAGTATAAAGGTAAGCTTCAATGTCAAGAGATGACCCTTGTCAATAAAAATCTGTACAATCCATTCACTACCCTAAAATTGAGTGATTAAATAGATGTTCGTTCTGTGTTTGGGTGTTGTGTTGTATGTTTGTAAAAAAAAATACTTTAATCGGTAATGTAGTTCCCATATGACAAGCTATGCTTAGTTCGATGACGTTTTGTTAAATCTGCACTGTAGGGTAATATTTATAAACTAAGCATAGTTGGTATTCGTTTGGGGCTAGATGGCGCTATTTGATATTTGCCATATTTTTTGTTTTTTTTTTCTTTTTTGTCCGGAAATCACTTTATGAAATCTCTATTTCTTTTGCAGAGTTCGTGAACATAAAATAGCGTACATAGACGTCTTGGATTTCATCAAGCAACAACTGAATACGGACATAACGAGATACCCTGAAGGTATAATTTTTGAAACTATCATTAAACACTAGACACATTGTTATCGGGATTTATATGAGAAACTCATCCACCATCAAACCATGGTAAACTACTGCCGTATGTTGTTCTTGATGGCATACACTATATCCATGCCAAACTTTATAAAGATCCCTTCAGATGTTTAGTTGTGAAAGGGTAACAAACAAACAGACTTACATCCGAATTTATACTAAGGTGTGTGGATGGATATTCCGCTATTGGAATAGGTAGTCCTCGGGCTTTTTTCATGTATTATTCACAACTAGTTTATGCTCGCGACATCGCCAGCGTGGTATCCTGATTAAAAGTACCCTGTATATTTTTCTGATCCAGTCGTTATCTGTGCAATATTTCAGCTCAATCTGTACAGTTGTTTTTGCGATCTTAATATATAAAATTACCGTGAAACTTACTGACTGATAAAATATATTGAGTTGTTTTATGTGCACCCTACTACTACCACCATCAACCAAACTTACTGATCATCTCCATCCTAACATTATCTGGACGAGATCGCTCTCAAGGGAAAACGAACCAAAAAAAAAGACCAATCACTGTAATTTCTTGTAATTTCAAATCTGATACACAATAAAGTTTCATTAGTTCATTAATTCATTCATTCGTTCATTAATTCTTTCATTCGTTCATTCATTCGTTCGTTCATTCATTCATTCATTCATTCATTCATTCTTAGGAGTAGGAGGAAAAGACAGTGAAGCACGTAATTTTGCACTGCATAAAAGCTAAAGTGAAGCTAGCTAAGCTAACAAAATCCTAGCAAGACTCCCATTGCTCATCTGTGGGGACTCTGGAGTAATGTTGCCATCAACCCAAGGGCCTCCGTTACTTTAGTGCTGGCTAGTTTCAGGTTAGCTCAACCGAGAACAATGCACAATACACCCCAATGCGAAACGTCAGTCCAGGGGCCTAACCACAACGTCTTATAGCATTATCGTTTTGATATAATATTACTTTTGTCTCGTTTTTTCTACACTGGACATATACTGACAAAAGTAAAAGTAAAATCAAAACAAGAATAAAAGGTCGTGGTCATCCCCCAAATCACTTCTCCCGCGCCCTCAAATTTAATTAGAGAGTATTATCAATAATTTGTATTGATTACAATCCATAGGTAACCCGTATCAATAGGACTGCTTCCCTTGTGTGTTATTTTAATTATACAATTAAACCTACTTATTATACCTACTATAATACGTTATTTTGAATTGTTTGTGAATAAATATGTAATAGGGTATTGTGATTTAAATAACTTTCCACAGGGTCTAACAGGCCGGTCACTTGGAGTGAGAGTGAGAAACCGAACAGTCCCATCATATCGGTGACTTTCATCACCGCCAGTGATAAGATGACCAAAAACTCCAAGAGAAGTTGCGAGAGTCAAGTGAGCTTAGGTTTATTATTTCAGACCTGAAAGGATTAGTTTCTACCCGTTGTAAAGAAAGCCGCCGCCTCTGTGTTTCTACCTGTCTAGTGGTTCTACCCACCTATTTCAGTTCAATATTGTGCTTGGTTTGCTTGGTGTACCATCTTACCTAATTCTGTCGCCATAACAACAATTCTAAAGTTGTAGTTTTTTATAGAGGTAAGATAGCCAGTTCCTCAGTTTGTTGTTGATTCGGGATGAAGTGCGCCTCCATATTCGGCCTTCCCTTAACTTGTCAGGGTGAAATGAAGGCCATTCCCGTCGTACAATAAAAAAAAAAGCAACGACGTGTAAATGTGGGCACCCATTCGTAAGCCCATCAATGCCAAGTTGTGGCCAAGACTTGTTTAGTTTGTATGTACATTATACTTTTCTCAAATAATGCGCGGATATCAAAACTGAGGTACTTATCTAGGCAGAACATTTTATTTGAAAATAGAAAAAGTAATGACGAACAACGATATTTTTTCCCGCGTTGAAGTGTTCGTTTGGTTTTTTTTCTTTAAAAAGCTTTCAAGCCAGTTCGAAATCTAAAAAGTTACCTTCATGGTTGCCATGTTTTGGATAAAATGTAAAAGATCGTTCCATTTTATTAACGATAGATACGAGTTAACTATGTAATTTATCGTTTTAGCGGCGACATAAGACATGGTTTTTCATACAACTTTTGCCGGCCGCTGTTCGCATGTATTTGGCCAGTATAGTAATTACGATTTATCTCGAAAAAGGTTGCAAAATAATGCTCGAATTTCCAAGCGTGTATGAGAAAAAAAAATAACCAAACAAAATATTCGCGGGATTTTAATTACGACTAGGTACTAGTAATTTTTTTTTTTTTTTATTTATTTATTTATTTATTTATTGGAAAACCAACAGCTCTTAAAGTTAAAATAACAAAAGCTATAGAATCAGAAAGCTAATAACAGGTTTTCACGTCTAGACAATAGTATGAAAACAAAGATGTGAACAAATGATCGACTTAAATAGTACCTATCTGTAAGTTTAAGGTTTCATAAAGTTGATACAATGTAATTATGAAGATGTACATAAGTTAACTTACTAATTAACCTAATTTACACCGAAAAATTCTGTATTCAGCCGCTGCCTTGCTGAATTGACGCTCGTACAGAATAGGTCAAAATCTATTCGCCTACATAGCTCATTGAAGTTACCACATGCTCGCCACAGATACGTATTTTGCCTAAATAATCTGTTAAGTCAGTATCTTGTGATCAAATTGATACTTCATACAGCTGTTAACATTAACCGCCTTTGTAGACTATTGGTTCGCCGATATTAGAATAAGAGATCCCTGGTTTGATCACCAAGGGGAGTACAATATTGTGCTTGATTAGTGGTAGGATTTTGTTTGAGTACGCCTGGCTTGCTGCCACCATCTTACCCAATTCTGTCGCCATAACTTAACATAACAACAATTCTTAAATTATTGTGTTCCGGCATTTAAAGGTAAGATTAGCCAGTTCCTCAGTTTGTTGAGAATTCCGGTGGAAGTGCGCTTCCATCTTTGGCGTTATCATAATTTGAAAATCAGGTTGGATGAAGGTCAAGCACATTTTTTTTGTATTGTACGACGGGGAAGCGCTTGGCCTTCATCTCACCTGGTTACCAGTTAAGATAGGTGGAGGCGTATTTCACCCGTAATCCTCAACTAACTGAGGAACTGGCTATCTTACCTCTAAATGCCGAAACACACCAATTTTTAGAATTGTTGTTGTGGCGACAGAATTAGGTAAGATGATGGTACTAGCCAGGCGGACTTAAACAAAGTCCACCACTAACCATACCAAGCACAATATAGCGCCCCATGGGGATCGAACCCGCGAACTCTGGATCTGATCGGTGGGTTGAACCACTAGACCACAGAGGAGGTTAAAACCTCCCCGTCGTATAAAAAACATGTCTCATGTCCAGATAAACACCCAAATAACTTCGACGCTCGTGAACCTCGGCCTGCAAGCGGTGCTAGGTCGCGTGCGTGTGTGCGTGTGCGCATTGGCGTGCGAAGCGGCGTGCGTGCGCGCGTTGAGCGCACTGCTGACCGCGCCGCTCTCTCACGACCTGCACCATGCAGCGAGACACATTACCACCCTGTGAGTATGTAAAGTAAAAAGACTCGCGTTACCATACTTACACTCTCTAAAGGATTATATTTCATTTCATTTGTTCAATAACAATTTACATTTGCGTCTGAAATTGGATTAATTCAATACATCAAGACTATACCGCGTACCTGATACACAAAGAAATAGCGCTTTTCACACGGCACACACAAAAAAACTATTTCACTGTGGTGCAGTAAAAATGTGACTATTTAGTTTTTTTTTGCTCATAGATACCCGAAGCGTCAGAACATTCTAGAAGAAGCCATGTCCGAATTGTCGAACATCGTGAAACAAAACAACTCCACGCGGTCTGCAGACGAAATTCAACTCTATGCCCTTTTCTCGATACCCGATTCCCTTTGTCGGCTTATTACTTGATATATCTTGAACATCAATTGGAAGTTTAACATAATTATAACCAAAGAAGTGGAAGCAGAGTGTAATGAATAAAAAAAAATCTCTACTATCAATTCGTGAAGAAAAACCTTTGTTTTTAAGAATATTGTGTGTACGGAGGAGTGTGAGATCTGTTGTAGTTTATATATTGATCAAAAGTCGTTTCAAAGAAACTACTTACGCCGGCTTCATATATTATTATAGACGTCTTTAAGTGCGGATATAGCATAGTTATTCTATCTCACGAAGGCGGGTTAGCATGTAGTTGTGTGTGTGTGAAGTGTATAGACGCTTGCTCTTGTGTGCGTAACTGCAGGTAGCGTTCGCAAGCTCTGCCTTACTGAACTATATAAAAAACAAACTAATATAAAAAACAAACTAAAAATCCAAGTAGGAGGTTCCATTTGTGTTTTATAGTGATCAAGTTAAAATTATTTTCGTGCTCGATATTATTAACATCAACCAAATTGAGTTCCATAAAGACTTAATTTTAATTTATATATGTTTTAATCAACGATATTTTTATATTTTATAGCAGACTTTTCTTCAAATTTAGTTAATATTTCCTAGATTCACATTCTTTTTTAATTACAAAATTATAGGTACCTACTATGTATTACCTACGCCAGATTTCGCTAGTAATATTATCCTAAAATGAACAATGCATAGGTTTTTAGAATCCCATAGTGCAATGTAACTAACGCACTACTGCTTTTAAAGTATCAAACTAATTTGCATTATGAACAAGTTTTCTCCTTTTCCTTACCCAGCCGACAGCTAGGTACTCCAGGAATATTATATTAGTCTATGAGCGGTACTGAGTGCTCTTGGACTTACGCACATAGAAACAATGTGCATCTTACACACACAATTAAGACCAACCCGCCCGTGAGATAGAACAACTTTAAGAAAAGAACCATGGTGCCAATAAAAATACAAATAGTGCTGTGTACTAAGATATTAATCGTAAGAAAATAAACAAGTTATCAAAAAAACGAAGTGTTTTTAATTTTTAGCGTTCTGTATCTTTTTTTTTGGTGATAGCCAAGCGTTTGACCAGCTCACTTGAAAACTTAAGTAAAGATTTGACTGAAGCTGGAGCACGCTTGTCTTAAGAGTCCATGATACCTGAAATGGCATAGCTTCAGCGATCATATCTTCCACAATACTGAAGCATTTACTTTAAAATAATTATATGTTATACTTAGTTCGGGATTGATGCTAGAACGCTAGTGTTGTGAAAACATGATAACATAAAATTTTCTCAATAAAAAACAAAGTTGACTCTAATTTGTACCAAAAATGTTCGTCATTAAATACGCAATTAGGCATTGATACTTTGTACAGTAAATAAACAGTATATAGCAGGACGCATTGTGTTTAAGAATTTCAAAATTAATATTTAAAAAATTAAAACTTAGAAATTCGCTCGTAGTTCTGTCATCTGGTGGTCATAAGCGCCGTGGTTGAGCGCATAGTAATGTCACCTTTATTATAAGCTTTATTCGAACCTTAGTTCGAAATTTGAGTAAAGTTGCGTTGAGTTGCTAATCTGAGGTAGTATAGGCCGTTAAAGGAACTCTGGATTCGGAAGACTCCCAAGATAGTGGTAACGAAACCGTATTACTAAGCCTCCGCTGTCCATCCAGCCTTTCGTCTCTTCTGTGGCAGTAAATTATCAAGACACGTGATTTGTCTTGAAATGTGTCATCAACGGAACCTTTGGTGTACGTGTCCACACTCTGGTTTTTACGTACCGGTCCCGTGTAATCAACCAATCGATCATTTCAAATACACAGGATAATGGGTAAGAAAGTACAGGTTTTTGAAATTTAATGTCGTTTTTAAAAATAATTGAATTACAAAATATAAAAATGTCACAGCAGCCATGCTAGTTACTACCAACACACTTATCACATCGAATGTTACATTAATTACATCAATGGGTTGAGAAGCTGGACTCTCGTCATAATGTGAGTTTCAGCTCATTTATGGTGAGAGTTCCTACGGATCGCCTCTCGACTTTCCTGAGCCCTATTTTCTGGCCGAAAGGGGTGAAGTTCCGGCGATTCAAGGGTCGCCTGTCGCGAGATCCCCCGCAACGAAACACGTCGGCGACATCACGAGTGCCTTAGTTTAAGTTCTATTACTGTACGCTTTTATAATAAATTGCCAAGTGATGTGCTAAGCTTGTCAAATAATAAATTCAAAAATTTTGTAAAACAAAAGCTATCCAGGAAAGCTTATTATAAAATTTCAGATTACCTAGAAGATAAGAAAGCCTAGCATTAAAAAAAATGAATTTGCTCCAGTGAATAAATTGTAATTAGTATTAGATAATTTTAAGCTATTGACATGGATCATGAAAAAAAAAAACTAGCCTGAGGTTCTTGCCTTTCTCCTTGTGTGCTGGTCGCGATTCCGAACAGGCGGTAGATTTGACGTTTCAAAGTGATCCTAAAAAATCTTACTGAATAAACATATTTGACTTTGACTTTGACTTTGATTTTGTATGTATTTTAGTTTTAAGGTATATATTAATATGGGTCTTAGAATTAGTATTTAAACATCCTGTACTATTCTTACGTTACCTGAAATAAACTTATATTATTATTAATTTTAATCATGTTTACTAATATGTAGCACATATTTCATATAATAAGGACAGCAGCAGCTTCCCTTGTGTATTATCTACACCTTTACTCCGATCACCAATCCATCTGCCAAGCGTGGTGATTATGGCCAAACCCTCCAGCTTTGGAGGATACCCTGGCCAGCAGAAGACACTAATGGATTATTTTTGAATCGCACATACCTATCAGAATACTGAAATTTGTATTCTGATAATGTTGTGTGAAAATGATGCCCGGTAATTTAATTCATTAATTTATTACAATAAAAATGATTTCCATACATAATTGGAAGTAACAATGACTGAATAAAGGTATTCATTACTACGGCATACAAGTTAGAAAGAAAAATATCATATTATAATAACCACCGCTTTCTTATATAACCTTAGCTTGTCGATCATTTTGACATAGCATGTACGATTCTAAGAAATTTAGCAGTTAAACTGTTTTTAAAAAACACATAATATAAAGTAATACGTTGGTAGGTATTATATTTGTTTTCGACACAAACACAGCTGTGCATAAATTAGTATTTTATTGTTTTAGAAATAGGTAAAGCGATGCAAACTTAGCCCAGTAAATTATCCATCCAATTATACCTGCAAAATTTTGCACGACAAACTAAATGATGTATACGAGAATCAGCGGTAGGTACTCCGAGGCCTTATTAAGAAATTGGCTACAGCGCCATCTTCATCTAGCTGTTGATAACTCGTTCACGTGACAATGCACAAGAGCGAGTTGATGAAAAGCCTTAGAAACGAAGTCCAGAGCATACACCAACACCTAAGCTATCGACAATCTTTACTTAGTTTGGGGTAGATGGCGCTGTCAGTAATTTTATTAACAATAAAAAGAGCAGCATCTTCTTGAGGTGCCAACAGTACAATGGGCACTAACTTGCTTGCTAAGTGTGTTGAAAATGGCAAATTCCCACATTTTATGGAGGTGCAATTCCTGTATAGACTTTTTCAGGATGTGATGTGAATTTAGACTGCATCAATATGTTTACATTTCATATTTTTCAAAATGAAGCCATTAGGTATGTGCTTTTGTATTCAAGGCTGACATAAACAATTTAGTATTCAAGAGTAGTAGAGTTCGTTGTGAAAAGGCTCGTCCGGGGAAGTACTACTACCACCTATTTCGGCCGCCAAGCAGCATTACTTTGTTTCGGTATGAGGGTATAATGTTGACGGTATTAAGACCTGCGCGGTTTTTGATATAGGCAAGAGTCATGCTCGGGCTGCTTGCTTGTTCCGTCTCCATGTTTTATAAAAAAAAACACACACAGAACACAGACACTTGAAACCCCAATTATTAACATCTAGGTACTGGGGCCTAACCACAACCTCTTTAAGTCTTATCGTTTTGATTTTACATTACTTTTGTCTCGTTTTTTTCTACACTGGACAGATAGGGTCAAAAGTAAAATAATATCAAAAAAAGAATGCTTTGCATTGTCTAAAAATGGAAAATCTTGTAATACTTCCCGTATTACAAGATTTTCAAGAGATTTGCAAGAAGAATAAGTAGAATATGATTATATGTACATATGTATGTAAAAAAAAAGATACATAACACCCGAATACATATAATACACATATTGTAATTTAAACATAAACTGGCAATGTCTTGGGCACGCTTCCGTCTGGGTCTGGAACAGTTGAGTTATCTAAAGACCGTTTGTAACAGTCCTTAGATAATCCGACTGCTACCTTTGTACTTAGTTAGTTTTATTATATACAAAATATATGATAAATGATAATGATAAATGATTTATTGGTTTGTTCAATCATGGTACATAAAAAGTTCTTACAGATAGTTTAGGTCTCACATGATTCCACCAGATATTGGTATACAAACATTAGGATAGCATGCACTAATAATATTTATTAATTGGTATACATAAAGAGTACTTAGTTATCAATATTTTAACACAAATTTCATTTATACCTAGCGACCAAAAGTCAAACAACAGAACAGTCCAAAACACACAAAACTAAGTACATAAGTTACAATTAACAATGTTTAATGAGTATTTATGTCAATGATTTCAAATTAAAAATGTCAAAACTAGATAAAATTATCACCTAAATGATAATTTTATCTAGTTTTGACATTTTTAATTCATTCACTGAATAATATGCTTTTTCGACTAGAAGTTTTGTCAGTGAATTTTTAAAAATATTTAAATTTGTGATAGCTCGTATGGACGACGGTATTTTGTTGAAGATAATTGGCGTCATACAGAATACACTCTACTATATCTGGATAATTAATGCGTAACTGTTGTTCTATGTATTGTTTGTTTATGGTTTTGTGAGAACTGTTTCCTGGGCCACAGCTCACGCTAATCCAGGAAACAGGAAAAAGTGTATAATTAGGATTATGTGTGTATACTTACCTACGTATTCGTTATTTTAAAATTATTCGTTTTATATTTTCCCTCATTTATGCCCTAAATCTGTAATGTGTTTACTGTCTGTTTCCATTACGAAGGTTATCTTGAAGAAATAACTTTAGGCGATAAGGCCGCCCATTGTACTTATACACCGTGTTACCCAATGTTATTTTATTCGTTGTCATGTGTACAATTCAATTCAATTGACAGATCAAACGTCTAAATTTATTACACTCGTGTTTGTCCCGGGTGTGAATCGAACCCAAAACCAGAAGGAAGAGCTTAATGTTTTGTAAGGCCTTATATAGCGTTTATTTATATAGCTCGCTCGAGGTAAGCCCTAATGGGGTAACTTACAATCCCTTAGATCAACTTCGAGAACCGGCAAGGGCGTTAACTTTGAATGCTTTGAAAATTCTGAAATTCTTTGCGTGAAGGGGTTGGAACTTTGCCGTCTAAAAAATGTGGTTCGGTCGTGCGTAACTAATTGAGAGCGATTTGCGTGAGTTGGGAATTCCATTTATCTACTACTTTTGTATACGGGGTAAGTTTTTTTTTCAGGGCCACTGAGCCCAAGTCTGAAACCGTGAGAGTTATCGACAAGTCATGCTAGGAGTAACGTGCTCGATTTAAAAAAAAAAGTTCTGCATTTAAGAAAATCTATATTTTTATAAGTAGTGTCTCTGGAAAATGAGCTTTTGAAAAAAAAATTTCATTTTAGGGTTTTTTGTTTGATAATTGAATAAAATAATGTACGATGACTATGTGCCCAAAGTTGTTGGAACACCAAAATTTTTTTTTATTTTTTTATTTATAGTAAAGGTTGCACGTATAGCTGAAATGCGTAATCGAAGCTATTAAATCCTCTTTTGCTGTTCGTGTAGAACTTTTAATTACTTAGGTATGCATTTACAAAAAAATGTTGTAGATTATTTATTTTTATTTTTATTTTATTTTTTTATTTTTTTCAAGCAATCGTAAAGCCTAATCGGATCGAATTCGGAATCTTCCGATGGGGATTCCTTAGCTTTTCCGTAAATCCAAAGTTTAAAATTGTTGACATTAGTATTAGGTCCTTACATATGAAATTGGCGTTTTGTCGTACTGGCCACTTTGATCTTAAATATCTCCTCTTTGGTTAGGAATTCCAAATTCAAATTTAAACAGCTATTTACTCATGCATTTGTGTTTCGAAAACCGTAATTCATTTGTTTTTTTCTCTTTTGTTTTTTTTTCTGCGTCACTCATTTCACAAAATGGAAAACTGAAAATATCGCATTATTTACGAGTACGAGTTCCACCGTGGCACCAGTGCTGCAGAAACGGCTCGAAGGATTAATGATGTGTATGATGGTGGTGTCGCAAAAGAAAACACGGTGCGTTTTTGGTTTCAACGCTTTCGTTCTGGAAATTTCGACCTGCAGAACAAGCCCTGTGGACGGCCGGAGACCAAGGTCGATAATGATGAATTGAAGGCTATTGTGGAAGCAGATCCATCGCAAACCACATCACAGTTAGCTGCAGGCTGCGGTGTTAGTGACAAAACCGTTTTAATCCACTTGAAGCAAATTGGGAAGGTGAAAAAGCTTGAAAGGTGGGTACCTCATGAATTGAGTGAAGCAAACCGACAAACGCGCGTCGACTGCTGCGTTACATTACTCAACCGGCACAATAATGAAGGAATTTTAAATCGGATCACACATGTGATGAAAAGTGGATCCTGTACGATAATCGTAAACACTCATCGCAATGGCTGAACCCTGGTGAACCAGCAAAATCTTGCCCCAAGCGAAAATTGACTCAAAAAAAGTTACTTGTAAGCGTTTGGTGGACTAGTGCCGGTGTCGTACACTATACCTAACTTTCTTAAATCTGGTCAGACGATTACGGCTGATGTCTATTGTCAGCAACTGCAAACCATGATGGAAAAGCTCGCTGTTAAACAACCGAGACTTTTCAATCGCTCTACGCCACTGCTGCTTCAAGACAACGCTAGACCACACACGGCCCAACAGACGACTACCAAATTAGAGGAGCTTCAATTGGAATGTCTAAGACATTCACCGTACTCTCCGGACCTTGCTCCAACAGATTACCATTTTTTTCGAAATTTGGATAACTTCTTGCAAGGAAAAAAATTCAATTCCGATGAGGCAGTCCAAACCGCTTTCAAAGATTTCATTGATTCCCGTCCGAATGGTTTTTTTAGTAAAGGGATCAATGAACTACCTATAAGATGGCAAAAGTGTATAGATAGCAATGGTACATACTTTGATTAATAAAATATATTTTAATATGAAAAAATTGCCTTTATGTTCCTCCCATACAAAACGCCAATTTCATATGTAAGGACCTAATATTTCAAACTTACCTCTATGAAAGCTTCTTATTTGTCTACTTAGTTTTATCTTATTTAAGTTGTGTGCTCCTAATTTTGCATGCTGTGTTGACCTTTAATTGGTTGTGCAATTAGCTATAAATATTAATTAAGTTTATAGTAAGCATGTAATGTTGTAGCAACCATTGGTGAAACTAATAAAAATAAAAAAACTTCCACAGAGGATTTTCAGAAATGGTTTGAAAACAGCATTGAAATCTATCGGATTCTAAGTCGAATCCGACTATAATTGATGTTTCCGATTCGAAAACTTTCGGTGTGTCTGAGAATCGCTACACTGATGTTAAGTGTAGACTGAGCAGCTCTTTCCTCTAACAAAGCCTTGTACGTAGGTCATATCCAAAAGAAACATGACCTACGCTGCACTGCATTGCGTCCATCAACTTGAGGCATAAAGATGTTAAGCCACGGGTGCCCGTAATTTCACCGGCAACCATACTCTTCAAACCGAAACACAACTATAAATAGGGCTAGACGACGTAAAGTTCAAACGGCAGGTATATTATAAAAAAAGACGTACCACCTCATTAAAAGTGCGATATTAAGTCTTGCCACGCTTGGCACGCTGGTTGGTGATTTCAGCATTTAATTCCATTTATTCGATAACAATTTTCAGTTATGTCCGAAATTGGATTAGTTCTATGTATTAAAACTAGGTAGAACCCAGTTCATAATATTTCAAATTAAAATAAAATCAAATTAAAAAGCCTAAGAATAAATTAAGGGAAAAGCAAATGTTAGAAGATAATCGAAATATCTAATTAACATAATAATTTTACTATGTGAATTATAGTTGATACGGATACATACTTTTGACTTTGACTTTGACATGCTACCTATCTCATGTGATGTTTGTAACCCCATACGATACGCATTTATGCTATGAGGCAACAAGCCTCATACTTTAGTTGGTTGTAACTCTGCCTACTACGCTGTAGGCTGTGGGTTCGATTCCCACCCAGGACAAACATTTGTGTGATGATTATAGATGTTTGTTCTGTGTTTGGGTGTTGTATCATATAGTACGTATGTATTTAGAAAAAGTATTCTATCCGTAATCTAGCTCCCATATTACAAGCTATGCTTAGTTTGGGGCTAGATGGCGCTGTGAAAAAATAATGTCCTGTAATATTTATTTTTACACAGTGCCGTCTAGCCAGGATAGCCCCAATCTAAGCAAATATAAAAATTGGTGAGATGAAGGCCAAGCGGTTCCCTACTTTAGGTACACAAGTGTTTGTCTTGGGGGAATGGAACCCAATTTGTTTTTGTACTTAATATTTATTTAAATTTTGTAGTTTTTTAATTTATTTAATTAGGAATTGAAACCTACAGCGTATTCGGTAGTAGCTCTTCCTTATGCGCTGTAAGGCCAGATTACTTTTTTAGCTCTGTGAGATGAAGGCCAAGCGCTATCCCCTTGTACCTACTACCTACATGTAGGTACACTCGTCAAGTGGCCAGTTGAAAAAACAAAAACCCGACTGCAAAATATATAATTTGACAACGCGTGCTAACTGCTGTGGCGACATCGACATTGAATGTGAAATAAGTATATATTATTACAGTATTGTGATGTTATGCTATGAAATACATTGTTTAGTAATATTTTTAGTATCGTAGCATGTGTCTACATTTCATCATTTCATCATTTTATTGTCATCATTTTTTTTTAAATAAATGGTACCTCATACCTCGTAACGGTGTATTATTAATGTCTTTCAAGTAACATTCACATCGTTGACCTCTTCCTTGCTCTGGCCTAGACGTCAAGACTAGACAAGATCTC
This sequence comes from Venusia cambrica, assembly GCA_951394065.1. Classification (NCBI taxonomy): domain Eukaryota; kingdom Metazoa; phylum Arthropoda; class Insecta; order Lepidoptera; family Geometridae; genus Venusia; species Venusia cambrica. The sequence continues at coordinate 11,760,782 of OX596042.1, forward strand.
ATTTACAAAAAAAAATAAAAAGTTTAAAAATATTTACTTCCCTATAACACATTTTACCATACATTACCTACAACAAACAGCATTGCAGAAATTGGAGCATATAAGTTTGTATTACGCTAGCCCCGTGGAAGTAAAAGTTATATACTTCAGTGTGATGAGAAGCCCAAATAGCCGAAGTCATTAGACCCGTGTAAGTCTTAGCGCGGCCGACGCGTGGCGTGGCCACTAATAACTTTTCCCAACGCCACAACTTTGCAGTCCACAATGGTAATAAAACTCCATCAGGCATGGTGCCGAGTCTTGGTGCTTCGCGGAATTTGGGGTGGGAGGTGATGCCAGCTAATGGAGCTTTGGATACATTTGGCGATATTTTGTTCTTGTTACTTCTAAGTGAGGGACCTACCATTAATTAGCGAATTAAATTTTAGAAACTTATTTTGGTATTTTTGGTGAGGTAGTATAGAGTATAGGTTTTATGTTGCGTTTTTTTTTATTTAGTATGTAAGCTATCTATGCTCATATTATTTTTTTAATACATTTAATATTTTGAACACATTTTCCTTTATTAATAGTACCTAAGGATCTAATGAGTTTCGTTTAAATTTTTCATGACTTTAAATTACCACTGGTCTGTTTCTTTAAGGCTATTTATCAGTTTATCAGAAAATAATATTAATTATATTTCGTGTATGTTCAAGGTACTTTTATTTATTTAGTTAACACTTTATTGTAAAAGACTTATAGGTAAATATTGCACAAACGGTGAGCATAATGCCAAGGCATTTTCTAACACTAAGGTAATAATTGTACACTTACACTACTGTGCAAGATTTATTTAAGAAAATTCCTACAAAATTATGGGAACTTTCTTTCTCTGGCGTTTCACTAGTACAGCATAGATTGCGCGAGTTTCGACGCCTGAATGTGGTTCGTGGAGTTGGCAGCCCCCCGTCGTCGCGACGCTCAGTCGGGCGCCGGCCTCGCGCAGCGCCGGTCGCCGCGAATGAGGCACGACAGGTAACGATGCGGCGTGCGCTCGCCGCGCTCGTGGTCTGCTGCGCGGTGGCGCGCGCCGAGCCCTCGCGCTCCGCCCCGCGCAACGCCACCCCGCACATCCTCCAGTGCTCCGACGGGCTCATGCTCCCCGCCTGGATGCCCCTCGAAGATGTCCCCACTCTCGAAATCACCCTCCGAGGCCTCGTCTACTTCCTCGTACTCATGTACCTCTTCATCGGCGTCTCTATCGTCTCTGACCGCTTCATGGCGGCTATCGAAGTGATCACCTCCAGAGAAAAAGAAGTGCGCGTACGGCGGAACGGCAGCGAACAGATTGTCGTCGTCCGCGTTTGGAACGAAACCGTCGCCAATCTGACGCTCATGGCTCTAGGGTCCAGCGCACCCGAAATCCTACTCTCGGTGATCGAGATCGCTGGGAAGAACTTTGAGGCTGGCGATTTAGGACCCGGAACCATCGTCGGGTCCGCAGCCTACAACTTATTCGTGATCATGGCCATTTGTGTTTGGGTGATTCCGGACGGTGAGGTGAGGAAAATCAAGCATCTCCGAGTGTTCCTAGTGACGGCGACGTGGTCCATATTTGCCTACGTATGGCTCTACCTCATCCTTGCTGTGATATCGCCCAACGAAGTTGAGGTTTGGGAGGGCCTCGTCACATTCCTCTTCTTCCCGATGACCGTTATGACGGCTTACATCGCCGACCGACGTCTTTTAGTCTACAAGTATTTGAAGAAAGGATACAGAGTGAATGAGAGAGGAGTTATAGTGGAAGCGGAAGGAGATGGGTCTGTGGAAATGGCATTGAAGCCTAGCGGAGATGACTTCGCATGTGACGATGAGGAAGGCAGAGAAGTTGAAAAGTCTAGGAGAGAGTACGTCTCGGCGCTTAGAGAGTTACGCAGACAGCATCCGGAAGAGGATCTTGAGACTGTCGAGCGCATGGCATTGGAAACCTTGATGTCGCGCGGTCCGAAATCAAGAGCCTTTTACAGAGTGGCTGCGACCCGTAAGATGACCGGAGGCGGCGACTTCTCCCGCAAGATATCTGAACGAGCTCAGAGTGACTTGAGCGAGGTAAAAGCAGAGCTACAGAGGCGTGACTCCAGCACTCCGTCTCTGGAGCCCCGAGGCCCAAATATAAGATTTGACCCATCCCACTACACAGTATTCGAGAACTGTGGTTCATTTGAAGTCCGAGTGGTACGCGCTGGTGATTTGAGTGGAGAGATCACTGTGCAGTACACCACTGAAGATGGAACCGCCGAGGCTGGCTCGGACTACGTCACCGCTCAAGGGTCTCTTGTTTTCAAGCACGGGGAGACTGAGAAGACCTTTACCGTACAAGTTATTGACGATGACGTGTTTGAGGAAGATGAGCATTTTTATGTTAGACTGACGTCGCCTAGAGGTGCGTCGTTGGCTTCTCCATCGACAGCCACTGTGGTGATTCTTGACGATGATCATTCCGGTGTTTTTGCGTTTCCTCAAAGAGACTTCGAGTTGACGGAGTCGGTGGGGACCTATAACCTTCGGGTTGTGAGGACCGCTGGCGCCAGGGGCAAGGTACGGATCCCGTTCTGGACAGAAGACGGAACGGCGAAAGGCGGGACCCAATACGAGCCAGCCCAGGGACACATTTTCTTCGAGAACAACGGAACAGAGTAAGTTTTTGAGATATACATTTCCATTTTAGAGTTGAGGTATTTCTTGTTGTTTTGCGGCTTACCTGAATTTTATTCGATCAGCATTATTGTCTTGTTCATCATTTTTACAGGAACCGAATGTATTTTGATTTTACAGTTATTGTGACGTGCCAGCTGAGTATTTACTCCAGTTACGATTTTTTTTGTGATTAAAAAATTGTATCTTTTGTCATCAGCCGTGGAAAATCGACAAATTTGAAATAAGTAATAAGTTTTTTTCATACCACTTGGAGACGGATAACGACGGCATAAAGTTGTTAATTCTCGTAATTTCACCGGCAACCATACCCTTAAAACCAAAACACAGCAATGCCGCTTAGCGGACGGATTTTTTTTTGTTTTCTTTGGCCTTCATCTCACCTGGTAACAAGTTGAGATAAGGCCGAAGGTGGAGGCGCCCGGAATCCTCAACAAACTGAGGAACTGGCTATCTTACCTCTAAATGCCGGAACACAACAATTTTAGAATTGTTATTATGGCGACAGAATTAGGTAAAATGGTGTTAGCTAGCCAGGCGGACCTATACAAAGTCCTACCACCAACCAAACCAAGCACAATATATTGTACTCCCCATGGGGATCAAACCGGGACCCCATGGGGATCAATCTGAAATCGGTGGATTGAACCACTAGACCACAGAGGCGGTTAAGAATGGTATAAGTAGGAATAGGTATGGTATAAGTAGGAATAGGTATGGTATAAGTAGGAATAGGTATGGTATAAGTAGGTGTTTGTCTATTATCTAAAGGCGACCAATTCTAGTTCAAATTTTAACCACCTCTATGGAAAATTTCAACTACCGGTATTAGATGCAGAGGTCCCGGGTTCAATCCCCAGGGGAGTACAATATCGTGTTTGGTTTGGTTGGTGGACTTTAGCTACCACCATCTTACCTAAATCTGTAGCCATTCCGGGATTTAGAGATAAGATATCCAGTTCCTCTGGACTGTTGAGGAATCCGGGTGAAGTGCGCTTCCACCTCCGGCCTTATCATAACTTTAAACCAGTTGAGGTGAAGGCCAAGCGCTTCCGCGTCTTAAAAATAACAATAAGATTTATGCCATATTCGTCTCAAGGAAATTCTAAATATATACTTCTACGTAAGTGCTGATTGTTGGACGCTCTCAAGGCGATGTGTCAATGGTAATATGTTTATCTACCTGCATAAATACGGTCAAGAACATTTTTTTTTTTGTTTCGATTGAGTTGGCTCTCGACCTTTTAACTTGCAGGCAATCATGAGGTCTATGACGGAGCGAGCTCGTGAAAACGTGAAAGTCGTTACACAGCGGAAATACAGACGCTCGAAGCTGCTTCAAATTTCTACAGTGCTGATGCATGGTAAAACTTTTAATCGAAAAACTCTTCGAGCCTTGAACTGTCACGAAAAGGCTATCATTGCCGCTTCTTGATCACACACATAGGTGCTATAGCTACTCGTAAACCTTCCAAAGTCTGACAAAACCGACTTGAGGCGCTCAAGTATGATTGGTTGTACGTGATTTGAGGGTCGCCCTCGTTAGGTCCTATACTATACCAACAGTTCCACTCTATGGATTCAGTTACAGTTGCCAACTACGAGAATTTGAACGCTGTTTACGGCTCTACCACGGCGGCGGCGGCTGTTTGAAAATGAGTGCAGATTAACCATATAATAAAATTAAAGAATTACGTAGTCAGGTACCTACTTCATGATCAGGGTGAGGTGAGGTCAGCGGGGAGAGGGGAAGAGTCTTGTTAACATAAAGGCAAGTATCGACGCTGATTTATTACAGAATCATCAAGTTTTCTTACATTCTAAAACTTAGACAGGTACCTACCTGGATGTAACGTAGAGTTGCTACTATAGACATAGAGCTGTTAATACCACTTCGAGGAATTGTATATCTTAAACTCTTACATATAACCTTACATAACATAAAAACTTACATTACTTAAATAAAAAATAAAATGGTGAAAAAAAAATACAAAAAAACGCCCAAGCGTGAGTAGGACCCACACAAATACTCCGGAACGAAATGCATGTATCACGTTTTTTTTTCTTTAAATGTCGGCACCTTCTGTATGCGTTTCCATCTAGCACTTGTCTAGTACTTACTATATAAAATTCTAGACAAGATTACTTGTCTTTAGGATTTACTGCTTATAATTTAAAGTCAGTGTAAATTATAAGTCTAGTCAGTCAGTGTCAGTGTCATTCAAGTCAATGTCTAGGTGTACTTACTATGGGCTGAAGTGGTTGTTGATGACATCATAATTATCTCGACCCGATATTACGGTCGCTATATACCACGAGATGAGTGGGGTCACAATCGACAACAGAATTTCAAGCACAAATTGTAAGTTTTTCAATGAATAAATTGAATTGAATTAAATTAAGATCGAAGGCGGCGGGCAGATTTGTTTGCTAAATCATTAATCCTAAAGGCCATGCAGTAGTCTAAATTTGCCATAAAAAATCACTCTGTATTTAATTCTACACATGATGTTGTGAAAAAAACAATCAAAAAGGGTGAGTGGAGGGGACAAAAGGAAGAAGTTTACTGTAGGATTAAAATTTTAGATTTTTTCGTAAAATTTATTACAATGTTTACTAATCAGACTACGCAGTAGCTCTTTAGCCATGTAATCCTCTCTGTCCAAATGTTGTCTGGTCGAAAGCACTTCTTAGCGATAAGACCGCCCATTGTATATATATATATATTAATTATTATTTTAAGTTATCCAGTTCCTATTTTTATGGTGTGCAATATCATATAGTTTCATTCATTCATTCATTTATTCCTCTCCGCCTTTGCAAGACAAATCCGTAGACACCAGGTTCGATCTCCTCAAACTAAGGGAACGCGAGTAATCGCTAAAACTTATACCCTTATTTGCTCAAATGTCTAAAAGGAAAAGTGAAAGAAGAAAGCATCGGTTATTGCATAGTTATAAGATAATATAAAATGGGTTCCAAAGGTTTCTTTTTACATAGATTTGGAAGTTTGATATAACCAGAGTTTTGACAAGCCTCACAGCTCAGTTGGTAGTAACTCTACTTTCTGCGCTGTAGGTTGTGGGTTCGATTACCACCCGGAACAACATAGGAATAACATAGTGTGATGAATATAAATGTCTGTGTTTGGGTGTTGTATTATATGATAAGTACCTATGAATTTAAAATAAAAAAGTATACAAGTATTTTATCCGTAATCTAGTTCCCATATAATGGCGGTGTGTTAAATACATGTCCTGAAATATTTATAAAAAAGAGTAGGGCAGTTACAAAGACCGATTGATCTTCAAATATTTTTTTATATTCAATTGTTTTAAATATCACCCCTGGAAAATGTTTTACGACCGTCCTACTCCATTTAATGCGGAAGACGGTGGCGTGCCATAGTTATACCCATCATAAAAATGTAATTACCCAATATAACTTATCCAATTAGCTGACCTTCCGAAGTGCCGGCTTAAGGTAGCAAGACCCTGGATTATCTAAACCCGATTATACAGCTGCAAAGGCAAAGGCTGGATGGTTCATTCGACCGAAAGTAATCGGAGAATGATCTATAGATACCTAATTGGTAATACTCATACCTTAGTAGACGACGTTGTTTTACTGTGTTTAAGGACGTATGGCTGATCTGTAGGTCCTGGGTTCGAAACCCAGGTAGGGAGCATCTTTGTGATGTTTTCTTCCCAGTTTGGTCAGGATATTGCAGGCTTGAGTCAGACATTGCTAACATTTTCATTATAAATACAATTGGATATGAATGTAGGTATTAATTTATATTAATTTATTACCGATTGTTCTCGATATTTATTGTTGTACCTATTTTCCTTGTTTGCATGCCATATTAGTAGAATTATTTGAACCCGATGTAATTTCTTGTAACACTTTTTACAAAGCAAATAAATATTTAACTGATTGAGTTTTAAAATTATAATTTTTTCGTACGACGGGAATGGGCTTGTCCTTCATTTCACCTGGTTTCAAGCTATGATAAGGCCGAAAGGGAAAACGTGGAAGCGCACTTCACCCGGAATCCTCAACAGTCTGAGGAACTGGCTATCTTACCTTTAAATGCCGGAACACAGCATTTTAAAATTGTTGTCATGGTAAGATGTAGGTAAGATGGTGGTAGCTAGCCAAGCGGACTTGAATTAAGACCTACCACCAAAAAACCAAACACAATATTGTACTCCCCTGGGCATCGAGCCTGGGACATCTAGATCTGGCACCGGTTGGCATACACCACTGAAGCGGTTGAGTAAGGTAAGGATTCCGCACTTGGCGGGCACATAGCCCAAATAAATGTTTGACTATGGCGGCGGCTTATAATATCCTCTCACAGTCCATACAAAGAAAAAAAGTGTGGAGAGGTATTTACAGTTATTGAGTTTTTTTTAAAGAGAACCGAAGTCAGTGTATCTTTTGCAAACTGGCACTAGTAGGTACCAGTTTAGGGGCTAGGTGTTTGTGTTTCATCGCGATGGCTCGGAACCAACTGTCTCAGTAGACCGCGGACGTATCCGAGCCGTTTTTCCGAAGTTTTCTCATGTGAGTGAAATGTAAAATTTCTTTATGAGAATAAATATTGTATAACCTGAAGGCGATTGTTTCATTTATGAAAAATCATTGCGCGCCATTGGTACATATTATTCTGAACTCAAGCTCAGTGATATTTTCCTACCATGATTAGGTAGGTACAGGTACCCAACGATCACCTGTGCGGCCGCTGCCGTTTAGTCTGACATTCCTACGGCTTCGAAACCTGCCAACGCGCCTATTTTCGAAGCGGAGGCTATTTGAATCCTATAACTTCCGCGTTCGTGAGTTTCGAGTATCCGGAACCTAGTTTACCTAGCGTACCATTTTTTTACTGTTGATACTACTAAGGCGGCAAACAGGCATACAGCCCACCAGATCGTAAGCGGCTACCGTTGCCTATGGACTCTTGCAGCACCAGAAGCATCAATCGCGCGTTGCCTCTCCTATAGCTACCTCCGCACCCAGACTTCACCGCAGGAACACAGCACTATATAGATAAAGTGCTATTTGGCTGCGATATTCTGTAAGGCGGCGGTACCCCTCCGACGGGCTGCTCAAATAGTGAGTAGGAATTCCTACTATACCCTCGTATTTACCTATTTGCTATGCCTGCAAGGCAAGAGTTAATGCACATCTCCTGGGAAAACTTCCTTAGGTGTTCTGCACTGAAGCGCCTTCGAGAATCTCAACCCCTCCAGCTCGGCCTGTGAATGGCATAAAGTCCAACTAAGGGATCTCACCAGAAGGGTAGTAGCTTACTTCTGTGTATCTACCACCGTTACTGCTATCGCTGATCAGCCTGTCAAGCGTGGTGATTATGGCAAAACCCTCAAATTTTTAATGAGGCTCTGTCCGGCAGTGGATATTCATGGGGTATCGAAGAAGTAATACGGGTTCCATTTTCATACACTTTGTGTACATAAAACTCACATAAAAAAGAAATACTATTATTCGAATTATTTTCAAAGGTAGCAAGTCGGATTACCTACCTATAAGGGCCATTACAAACGGCCTATAGTAAACTCAACTGTTCCAGTCCAGTACTAGACGGAAGCGTGTCCAAAACACTGGCTGCATTGCCACGCTGAATAGCTATGCTAATAATAATTATCTGTATTTAAAATGTAACCCTTGTGTGACCTGTATGGTATACCCCGAGCAACATAAAAGGCCTGAATTGCGACAACCCAAGTGGTTGCCACAAGTTGAATAGCTCAGCCCTATTCAACTGTGTTCTAATGCGTTCGTCGCTTAAGGCTGATACACAACACACTCGTCGGATGTCGAAATAGGTACTAGGTATACCTATTTCGACGTCCGACGAGAAATAGTATAGTATATATATAGTAGTATAGTCGAAATAGGTACACCTAGTACCTATTTCGACATCCGACGAGTGTGTTGTCTCACTGTCTCAAAATCCTGTGTGTAGGTAATTTGCTACAGTACCTTCTAATGTGCCTATAGGAACATTACGGAGAGCTGGCACGTAAATACATTCATACTTACATTAGGTTTTTGTAGTGTCTACGAATAAATGCATTTGACATGTCACACATGCAAATACTTGACAGCGAAAAAATATAAAATAGATGTAGTTTTCAATCACTTAGTCTAAATAAATTGTATTGACGTGTGAATTGTGAATCTGAATTGTTATGGCGTCAAATTTAGGGAGATGTTGGTAGATAGTCAGATGGACTTACAACATGCCCTACCACTATCCCAACTAAGCAAACGTGTACGCCCCTGGGGATCAAACCCGGGACTATTAGGCTATGTCTGATACTGGTGAACGACTAACCTGGACCACAGACGCGGCTCTATAGTGGTAGCAATAATTGCTTAGCTTCTTAATATCATTTAAGCAAAATGTTAAAAATATCGTGTTAAAATTAGTTATAGCGTATTTATTTTATGTCAACTCTGTTTATATAATGTGCACCTTTCCAACGAAACGATATTCTAAGGTTATCTGAAAAATATCACTCTCAAGAAATAAGACCGTCCATTGTACTCTTAGCTTTCATTTCATTTCCATTTTTTTAGTTTTCATTAGCAGATTTTCTACATAAATGTCCACTTATGTAATTAGCATATTACTTAAACATTCGCTTTTTAATTCTATAGGTAAACTAAATCCTTAAATCTAGTACCTACTTATTTTATTATTTCTTTTTCTGTCGCCTACTTACTTACTTTCACATCCGATTTTCTACAAAATAGCTATAAATGGAAACTTTTAATTGGCCTTCAGCAGCTTATCATGTACCTATACTTTATGCATGATATCTAAAACATACACATAATTGTGTAAGCCTAGCTGTAAGTTTTCTTAAAAATTGAAAAATAAAATAAAATAAATTTTAACTATCAGTAAGTCTATTTTATTTTGTGATAAATAATTTTCATTCATTAATTAATTCTTGAAATGTGAGTCTAAATTCTCAAGGCGTCGATAAAGTTAAGTTACCTAAGTGATATCGTCTTGACCGGCGATGCAGGTAAACTTTTCTAAAAATAACTAGATCGATATCACTTCACAACATAAATGAGCTCAGAGCTGATGGCGCAGTAAACGAAGTTCGGTGAAAACCAATATTTTTTTTATATTTTAGCCCCAATGTCTAAAGAAAAAAAACCTTGCATATCATACAATGATGATGGCAAGAAGAGATTAGTTACTTTGATAAAAATAATAGTTTGGTACTTTTACGTAACAAAAACAACATGGCTCTTATGAGGATCACCTACTATTGGGTATTCAGAGACACGTCCAAACTTACGTTATGCACATACCCACAATTTGCAAGTAGCTAGTATACAATAGTTACGTGACAGGTTGCAAGCCCACCGCCGCTGGGCTTAGCGGAATAAAGCCAGTGATACAAGCCATTCGGGTTTATATCCTAGGGAAATGCCGTTTTCCTCACGATGTGTCCTACACGTCAGAACATGAGCATGTGTCAAATGCGCACACATGAAAAGTGAATTGGTTTACTGGATTTGAACCCACAACCTCCGGATCGGAAGGCAAGCCTATTCCTACTTGGCTACACAGCTCTTAACTCTTTTTTGTACTTTTAAGTTTTCAAAGGTATCTTAGTATATTTTAGTTTATGCTAGGACTTTTTGTAGACAATAATGTAGACAAAGTACCTACAAGTGTATTTACTGAAAAAAATGTAGTGAGAGCCAAGAACTGGCTGCTTTCCCGCGTTGAAAGGCCAAAAATATTCTTTGAGTCAGAAATGAGACAGTTACTACCTATCAATTCTCCAGTAGGAGAATTCGGATAGTTACAATTGTGACACTGACATAATTTAACTTATCTCAAGGCTCTGCTACTATCTATCGTAAATATGTATACCTTTGTCATGCCCCTGATCAATGTATTATGGTGTAATAAGTGTTAAGATTGGTTGGGTGCGTTTGCGCAATCAAAGGTATTGAACTGAAAATGAAAAAAAAACATATTTTTATCTCACCTTTGTATCCTCACCTTAACCATTCAAAATGTTACAATGCAAGATCCCGGCGAAGAAATCACAAAGGGTTAAAACGTGTTTTGGAGTGAATCAAGGATCCTTGACACCCGTGAAGTGACTTCTAAGTGATTCGATTCAGAAATTTAAATAAGTATTTATTCTTTGCTGAAAAATAAAAAGAAAAACGTGTCCGTTTCGATTTGTACGTACATTTACCTACTTTAGTACCTGGCTACAAATAAATACTTATTATTTATTCGTAGGTGCCTGGTCTAAAAATAATTCTTTCAGCCTATTATAAATGATATTATATATGATATTATAAAAACCTTGATTGATCTTCCTCAGGCATTAAACAAATCGAGGGTATTGCCAAACAAAATACATTTATTTTTATTTTTTATATTAAATAATGGGTAGGAATTATTTTATAAATTAAAGTAATAGATCAACAATATTTTTATTCGCTCTGGTTACTGTTGGTATGTCATACTATTTCTACTTTTTTTACTTTACTATCTTATTCGTTTACGATTTGTATCTTAACATTCGCATCTCAGTAGCATGCACTTTCCTCTCATCATCATTCTACATAGCCCAACTCTCTGATCCATGCATTGCAACAGGTCTGATGACCGTCTTGTCATTTTTCCCCCTAAGTTTAAGAGGCATTTGTTGTTCCCGACCTGTCGCCACTTCATCCATCCCGCATTCATTTTTTACCACTTCTCGATGAATATTACCGTCGTCTTGTATAATTTGAGCCAAGGCACTTAAAATTGGAGCAGGCTGGTAGGGTTACCATCTAATGCAAATGGGGTGAAATGAGAAGAACCACTGAAGTTGCAGAACAGGTGTTTGGTTTTGGTGCGGTTGATTTTTAGGCCGACTCTCTCCAATTTCTCCTTCCATTTTCCCAGTCTGCTCTATATCTCGGCCGCATCTTCGCCGACTGGAACAATGTCATCGGCGAACAGCATACACCAGGGGGCCTCCCCTGTAGGTTTTTTTTATAATTGTATGACAGGGAAGCTTAGCTTTCATCTCACCTGGTACCTCACCTCACAAGTTGAGATAAAGCCGAAGGTGGTAGCGCACTACACCCGGAATCCTCAACACACTGAGTAACTAGCTATTTACCTCTAAAATTCCGGAACACAACAATTTTAGAATTGTTGTTATGGCAACAGAATTAGGTAAGATGGTGGTAGCTAGCCAAGCTCAATATATTGTACTCCCCATGGGATCGAACCCGGGACCTCCTTATCTGAAATCGGTGGGTTAAACCACTAGACCACAGAGGCGGTTAAACGTATGTCTGATGTCAGAGCATCCATTACCAGGAGAAACAAATATAATTAAAGCCGATCCCTGGTGCAAATCTACTGCCTACTTTATGATTATTATTTATAATATTAATTAAATTTATTGAATAATTCAAAAGTATGTATTTTTGTGAAGGGTAGATGTGCGTTCCACAAGCCAATAATAGGTAGATACTTTCGCTGGCCGCAAAATACAACGATTATACATAGATGGCAGATAGCACAAGCTCGTGATGTTTATTTTCGTCTCCTATTTATACCGAAGCTATTTAAATGCTTAGTTTGTATTTTATTGCGCCGAGAACATTAATGCTATGCGTTTTCCAACTTCGAAAATGAGTATCTCGATATAGATAGGTGAGAGCTGGGAATAATAAAGTGTTTTGAAAAAGAGGTCTGTCTACTTTTTTCGTTTTTGATAAGTTTTTTGTAAGCCCAAAGACCAAATATAGTAAATATACTCTATTACTTATAGTCAAGCCTGTTTGCTCAGGCCGTTGACAGATCATAACTGGAGTCATGATCTCATGGTCATGAGATACCAACAACATAATATTTATACCTTATTTTTATTTTTAACTCTCTCTCTCAAAGGTTTGCTGGTAGAAAACTCTTTAAGGGTTTAGCTCGTCTCTGTACATATGTTTTCCTATGACATGTTTAAATCATATTTATTCGTACAATAAATAATTTATTATCTGTATTAATGGATAAAATTAAGTTTCAAGAACCTTTACTAGATATCACGGTATGTTAAATAAAAGCTTGTAAAAAGATTCACCAACTAGTCCCATGATAATAATGTAAACTTTTCTGTTTTTCTGCCAGTAACACGTTGCATTTTTAAGCAAAACATTTCAAAGTAAATCGCTGTGTTTACAAAAAATATGCAAAGTTAACAGTTCGTCCAAAGCCATTATCAAGGCTGAATCACTCGCCGGAATGCTTTGCATATATTTATTTATGTAGATTATGCTGAATCAGTGGCACACTGCCATGGCATGGGGTGGCTTTTCCAAACAAATATGCTTTATGGTGCTGTTAAATAAAATAGGTACCTTTACTTCACCTTTTTTACCTGTCTGCCTCAGGTAATGGTTTTCAAGAGTAGAATGTTTTTTTTTATTCAACTAGGAGACGGAACAAGCAAGTAGCCCACCTGATGTTGCGTGCATTTCTTGCCTATAACAATGCCTTACTGCGTAAGTCACATCCACAAAGAACATTGGCTACACAGCACTGCATTGCGCCCGCCAAATTGAGGCATAAAGGTGTTAAGCACACTCTTAAATTTAATGAATGTATGGGTACTAGAAAAAATATATAAAATTTTACTAAACTACATTAACTACTAACTTTAGAAACTAAAATAAAAATACGATTGGTTTATCTATAAATATATATAAAAATTATGTAATTTATAGGTAATCTGACTGATTCCTTTGTACATAGTTAGTTTAATTGTACTTTTGATTGAATAAATGAATGTTAAAAAAAAAATAGGTACAATATATAATATATATAGATTTATGACCGAACAGCTTATCCACTATTTCGCATTGGGTCAGCGTGGTGGATTGTAAAATCATTCTCGCTAGTCAAAGCAAACCTTGCCGTGGAAACAATATACGACCAGATTTATTTTTGCTACTATAGGGACCAGGAATTATAGTTATCTCGAGCTAAATCGGGTCAGTCCCAATTATCCCATTAGAATCGTTTTTAACGATACAATTAGAAGCGCAATCTCTTGGGTAACCCCGGAGAAGCTGAATGCTGAGCGTAGTCAGCTATTCTATTATAGAGTTAATGCTTTTGCGGTCGCTTTGAGTGAATAACGGTATAACTGATAGCTCTATTCAGAGATTATTAACGTAGGTACTCTATGTTCTCGAATATTTGTGATGATTCGTTGTTTCGCTTCTTCTTCGTAAGGACTGTGTTACCCTGGTGCGAGGCAGACTTTACGAGCCGCCGCTATTAGGCGTCCGACGTGGCTCATAATGCTACTAGCCGCAGTATCTGTACCGGAGTCTGACATTTTTTTTTGTAAGTCGGGGAAGCTCTTGGCCTTTATCTCATATGGTTTTAAGTTACAAAAAATGCGAAGGTGGAAACGCACTTTACCCGGAATCCTCAACTGATTAAGTAACTGACTATCTTCCGTATGCGTAATCCGTATGCGTGAATGCCGTAAGTCAACAATTTAGAATTGTTGCTAGGCGACAGACTTGAAAAAAGACCTCCCACCAACCAACCAATTAAGCACTATATTATACCCACCTAGGGAGTTAGTTTAAGGGGAGTATTAATCTAAAACATTAACGACCTTTTCTATGTATTCTTAGAAATAAAAATAACGAGTAGGTACATATCTTATTTCTAAACGTAGGTAATATTTATAAATATAATATGGTAACACCCCCCTTTGCACCCCTTTAATAATAAAACACACACCTACTTACTACTACTAAAGCCTACCTACTTTTGATGGGTTACCTACCTACTTTATTAGATATTTGTATACTTTAAATTTGGCCAGTGATCAATCTAGTTGTATAGTTAGGACTCCACGTTGTGTTTTGTAGCTTCCCAGACTCTATAAGAGTTTTAGACAATCAAATATTCCTACCTGCTATTTAACCCTAGGTATTATCTATATTCACAGATATGTTCTATAAGAGTTTATCCTGCCTATCTATATACAAAAAAAATACTAAATTATTTATTGGGAACAAATAAATTCGTAACAAAACATATATAGCAAACGATGGTAACAGCAATTGTTATAGAAAACTGTGACGCAGTCACCAACGCCCACCTCCAAGAACAAGAAATTAGTCTGTGTTCCTGTATACAATATTTAATTTAATATTCATTTACTTTATGAATTAATAGAATATATATATGTATACATATACCTATATCTTGCTACTATCGTTTATATTTACATATGCATATATCTGTCGATACTTATAGCATATTTATATGAAAGTTTTTTTTATTTATTTATTTAATAACCTAATTGCGGCAATGGTTAGAGCTCCATCCCCGCTCATGATACCAGTGGGACTCTTCTATATGCCTTACTGGACGTCCCCCCTCTGCATTAATATATATTGTATTGGGTCGGCAAGTTTCCCCCCATTATTGAGTCTACAGTAAATCCATTAGTCAGTTTTTGTCATGCAAGGGACGAGAGGACATTATCTTTTAGCAACCTAAGTCAGTCGGTATGTCAGTCCTATTCCTTCCAAAGGGAACGTTAATATTTTATTATTGTAAAGTGACCAATTTTACAATCTATAAATTCACAAAGCATTCATACATTCCGTTCTTCCATAACCTGTCATCTAAATTTTGTTTTCCCCGTTCTGTATGGGATCCAAATCTCCTTTATTTTAAGATGAGATGGATCCCTATCAAACATCTTCCTATCCTAGCCTATTTGATCTAAAATAAGCTCGAATAGCATTCTAACTGTAGAGACATCACATACGAATTATGGACATCTAAACGAAACTATAAACATAAGTTTTTATCATATACTTTTCAGTAGTAAAATAATTAATCTTACTTATTTTAACCCTTGATGGAGAAAAACAAGTATTTTACCCTTTTACAAAGAGTAAAAGATAAACATATTCAATGTACTTAATTGATTGTTATGAGGGATTATGATGCGTTGATCAATCCTCCATGATAATAAAATGAAATCCATTAACGGATTAAGTCAAGCTTACTAGCTTTTGTGATAACAAAGTCATCAGGTCAAAGTCACATAGATTTGTTAAGTATTTGATGGTTCTATTGGGTAATTACCCAATATTACCTTTGATTGAATTACCTTGAAGAATCGTATATTGTCCCTGGCTTAGCGAACAACTATGATATGGAGCTACCGTTCCGATCATAAAATATAATTATCAAGAACTTGTCCTCAAACTATGAGGTTAATAGGTATATATGTAAGAAATTGTTGCAATCTCTATTACCCAAAAACCAGTGAAGTAAATTAGTTTGATAGATATTGATAAAGTTAAATCAACTGATATGAAAACCATCTATGTGGTCACCTATTATAAAGGTTAGATTTATCTAAGTAAGTTCCAAATAAACCTGAACTGGTATAAATACCTGCTGTGATCCTGCTTACAATATAAGCTCTAGTTGTTATTTATTTTAATTAAACAGAAATATTGAACTATCATATAGGTTTTACAATAAAGATACATTATTTATTTAGTTTCACTTTGTAGTTTTATAAAGATCAAAATATATTTGATTTTACGAGTTAAAATTAATAAATATTTGGTTTTGCTTTTATTATATTTAGTAGCTGGTTTAGTATGTCATAATAGAAGTAATTTATTATTTGATACGCACAAATGAACACCTAACACGTCCTAAATGTGTACCTTTCTACCATGACCGCATCTAAAGATCTGTTTACAAAACTAGGAGAAACATCTCCACATTTATCATAGGTAGTGTGGTGTGTTGTGATGGCTTATACAGTTCAACTCAGTGCAATGTTGAAATTCTAAGCTGCTAGTAAGAACGAGCTAGTAAGACTCGGTTTGGCCTATCCTAATACTTGTATTGCCCCAGCTCACAGGCCGTAGCCCAGGGATGTGAACTGAGACCTAGATAGGGACATATGTTAGTGAATATATAAATATATAGATAAAGACTGAACTGGTGGCTCTCAGAATGCTAGTCCAAGCCCAGCAATAGGACGGGTTCCACTTGGTTCTACCTTTCCCAGCAAACCGAGTCACCACCATTCAATACCGACCCCAATGCAAGGGTATAGTCGGTCCTCGGTCCGCTCCAAAGATATCCGGGCCCTAGCTAACCTACGCAGATGGTTACGAGTTTTGTTGGCACCAGCCATGGCTTGCAGAGAAGCCATGGATTTCCTAAGCACAAGGGAGGTCCCTAGCTAATTTTGATAATTAAATGCACCGAATTTAAAGTACCCAAGAGATAGTGTCATTAATCTCCATAAAATTCAAAACAAAATGCTAACACATAAATTCTCAAACCACAAGGTCCACCTTTGCTAAAGCATCAATGTTCCAAAAGACAATTCATCAGCATTAAATTAATAGAAATAATTAATTTAGTATGCCCCAAAACTGTCGGTAGTAGTTTAACAATAAGAGTCAACAAAATTCACAAATCCATAGAAAGAATTTATGAACTGCAAACCCTCATGCCAAGTCTACACCAGATACCTAAACCACCCGTCTGAAACACAAGTACCTTTAGTCATACAAAAGTAAGTAGGTAACGACCTACTTATCCAATTCTCAAAACACGAGTGTCCCCAGAAATTTAACGTTCCACGTTATTTAAAGGCCTGCATTTGCTGGATTTTTGATTTATTCTATTTGCATTCTTATTACCAAACCTTTTATGAATATTTTAGTCTAGCAGCTATTTTGGTTATATTTCTACGATATTTTAAAAGTATTATTATTATTTTTCTAAGACATTTTAGCGACATCATTATTTTTCCGACTAACACAAGGACCCTTTTTGTTTGGCAAAATTTTGCATACATTTTAAAATCATTTTGATGTGATTGGTCAAAAGCCGTAAAGGGGGCTACGTTCTATAATCCAAAGAGTTTGTTTTCTTTTAATCATTATGCGATTTTATTCAAATTTCACAAATCGTTCTCACGTCCCAAATGACCGGATCAAATTTATTTCAGCTTTGTAGTTCAGGTGAATTGGCTAATGTTTATTCCATAGACATCTTTAATTGTGAATAGTACGAATCGGATATTCTGACTCGTTATAATATAAATCAATTAATGTAAACTAACTAGAGATACGTATACAAACTTACAAGTATTGTAGGTTAGTATTTATAATTACCTTTTATATTGTACGTCCATTTTTAGGAAAACTACCTACTACCTTTGCTTTGAAAGGTGATTTCACCGGCCTCGCACAATAAGGCTCGGTGAAACCGCCTCCACGTTGAGAGACCTATGAATTTTATAAACGAAATAAATTGAACTCTATTTGAAAGAACGGCCGCGAAAGGCCCATCTGGTGCGGAGTCGTAATTTAAGACATAGTAATGTTTATCATAATATACACGCAACCAGTGAGAATTTTTAAAGAGAGAACAATAGTTCTATAGTTTCTCAGTACCTAGACAAAATATTGGACCCGACAAAAATATCAGTGCCGTATTTTAATTAAAATTGTCCCGATAGGTTTATGCCTATTACAATCGCTATTAGAGACAACCTTAAGCTACGCCTCTAGCGATTAGATACAAAATTTGCCAAATAAAGTCAGTGAAGTAAACTGTACCTTCGCTTAAAAAACCATAGTGACCGCAGGATACACATATAAAATTCCTTATTTGAATAAGATAACCAAGACAACTTGTATGCCAAAGGAAAAACATAGGTTTCTTGTTATCCTGATACGACGCAGGCGAAGTCACGGAAAGAAGCTTTTTTTTAAATCATTTATTGTAAGGCTTTTAAACATAATGTTTATGTCAGTCTCATAGGGTCCGACACCAAGTGAACAATCAACAATATAATCTAAAACACAAACAAAATAGAAGTTTTAGCAAATCTACCTTCTCACAATCATGCATGCGCGACATTGGTACGTAAGTAGGTACCTAAGCCCAGCATGCACGAATGTGTGTACACACACAATAGGTAAACAATTGGTTAATAAAATCAATTCTATAACCTTATCCTTATTATCTAATAATCATTTGTATGGACTAATTTAAAGATCATTTTAGCTCCATCTGAATATGGCTCGGATAGGAGCTCAAGAGGTACACAAATATCCATCAAATTATACCTAGCTTATTAATGATCCTTTTTATTTCATTGCGGTTTCGAATACCTACATTCTAATAATACCTACGTAGTACACATCCTCGGGTTCGTCACACAATTCACAATTAGGGGATGAAACTTTTTGCCTTAAAAAGGCAAAAATCCTGAGTGGTATATGTCCAGAACGAAGCTTGTGTGCCGTTATAACCTGCTTTCTACATAAAATCGATAAATGGATTATCAAGCAGGTGAGTCCTAAGATGGAGCAAACTTGACTTGCCTATTTCTGAGTATGAACAACTTTATATCAGCCGTTCATACTACAAGCGTTAATCTACTTGTTCTTTTTCGCGTTTCTTACATGCTAGATATTGCATACCGTATGTAAAAAGGAAGCCTTTGGAGAAACTCTGTGTATTTTCATTCCATGTGAGATTGCATGTCGACGATATTATTGGAGATCCGGTTGTTTATTTGAATATATAAAAATGCCTGGAGCAGGATTTTGCAGGAACTGGAAAACATCTTTTCTCTAGCTTCAAAAAGTATCATAGAGGTTTTTATCCATTCAAAACATTGTGACATTTTGAATGTGAAATGAACCTGAATATTGCAATTGATGTGTTTTAAGCAACTGAAAATTAAGATAATTTTTACATGGAATGGGTAACATCAAGAATGTCGTGGACATCAAGAATGCAAACAACATTTCATTTATTTTCACCTTTTGTAGGTGGCGTGGGAGTAGGTGAGGAGGCGGTTTAATATACCCAATAGCTGAGAAACCCTTTTTCTATTCAATTACTGAATCCCGATTCGAGGGGAGTCTATTCTGCGGATACAGGATTCGCTACATGCTCAGTCATGGTCTGTCCGTATCCACTTACTGGTGATATATTTGGTTTAAAAATTGATAACGTATCCAAATTCAGAAAATTGGTATCTAGGTTTTTATACCCCAGATAACTTTTCACGCATTTGTTGATGGCATGGTGCAAGCATGCATGCCATCAACAAATGCGGGCAATATGGAAATAGTTACCTAAGTTGGAAAGTAATTGGCTGATACATCTGGATTTTAACACTTAGAAGTCAATGTTATATTTTTTTTGTACATTGTCTGCAGTTAATATACAATCACGACATGTCATTAGTTAAGTACCTACATGCTGGGGTGTAGAGCACTACATTGCCTTAACACAGTTGTAAACTAACACGGAAGGTATTTGGTCTGCGTACTTTATGTATGCCTACTGTCACAATCTGAGCATTTATTTAAAACTCTAGGAATCTAATTTGTAAGTTTACCTGCTATAAGATTTTAATTTAACTGTATTATCTTTAAATATGTGTGAATAAAACATATTATTATTATTATTAATACAGTAATAACATTAAATACAATAAAAATATAATCTTGGAAAGGAGCGTCTGGCAAATAACAAATATTTAATGTGAATACTCGGAACATATACACTAGACTTCATGTCAATAGTTTTGCGGCAAAAGGAAACTAAATTTCGGTTTTTGATATTGTGTTCGGTCACCATAAAAGTATTCATCAACTTTCAACTCATAATCTAGTTTTTGTCGCTGATTTTTAACCTCTCTTAAAATGTTATGTACAATATTTTTTTTGTGATTATTATCTTTTTAGAAAAATATTTTTTTCTTATACAAATATTCGTGCAATATATTGAAATTAACGATAAACTACATAAATGTATGGGAGAGCGGTACTCCGGGGCCTTCTATTGACTAACTTTAAACTTGCTCCTGTGCTTAGTTACTCAATTTATCCAACAATCCTATTATGATATTCAACAAAAAATATCTATCTCAACATTAAATATATCAGTATAATAATAGCAAAGTGCTAACCGAATCCGTAGCACTCCAATCAACATTCGGAAAAGATAGATCGGCGTAGAATTACCGTGAAGGAATGCCGCTAGGCGTCGACCGATGAACGAGGGTTCTTTTAAATGTAGAATTATGTTTTTTTTTTGTATATTGTCTGCAGTTAATATACAATCACGACATGTCATTAGTTAAGTACCTACATGATGGGGTGTAGAGCTGAGATGAACGAGGGTTCTTTTAAATGTAGAATTAATTCGTGCTATCCACTCTTCAATGGCACTCTGAATTACGTGAAGCTTCTATGTTAATTTCATAAGAATGTAGTTGCAATTTCAATTTCAATTCATTTATTTAAACGAAAAGTCAGTATTTTATGACATGTGGTTACGTTGACCAATTACATAAGTACATAAGTAACATAAAGTTCAACAAACCTCATAGCTCAGTTGGTAGTAACTCTGCCTTCCTCGCTGTAGGTTGTGGGTTCGATTCCCACGCAGGACAAATATTTGTGTGATGAATATATGTTTGTTATAGATGTTTGTTCTGTGTTTGTTGTATAATATAGTACGTATGTATTTAAAAAAAAAAGTATACAAGTACTCTATCCGTAATCTAGTTCCCATATTACAAGCTTTGCTTAGTTTGGGGCTAGATGGCGCTGTTTGTAATTAACGTCCTGTATAAAAAAAAAAGCAAACGAAAGGTATACATCTCTAAAACAATGGCAGTAAAAAGGCCGCAATAATGTATAATCATTCTAATAACACTCATAATAATACTGTGCAGTTGCACAAGGCAATATGAGTTTTATTAAACTTTGTCAAACTATTAAATAAATTTATACTAATCATTCCATTACAATTGCTTTAGATATTTAATGTTACAGGACATTATATTAAAATAGCGCAAATATGGGACAATATTATTTTGATCTTTAAGAATCTAATTGATATATTGTAAATTTGCACTTCTTTATAGTGTGAGAGAAAGAGATACTTTTTTATAGTTTTTTGAGTTCTGTTTTTGCAAAATAGAAAGCCTGCAAATATCCACTAATAGTAAGTTCCAGAGGCGCATGGCACTGACAGTGAAGGAGCCGGTATAGAAGGATGCTTTGGTGGAATAAGGGGTTAAGGGGATAGAAAGGGTTTATAACTAATCATACACAACCATGGTTGGTGCAACTCTCTGAAACACCGGGAAAACCATTTTCGATACAACATTATTTTAGAAAAAGGTTTCAGTTTAATTGAGATACACATCCACTTGGCCACACAGATTTTCCTTTAATTGATATGATTGATAAATCAAATATTAAATGACATTTATTTTAATTCATCTAGCCCCAGACTAAGCATATCTTGTAATATGGGAACTTAATTCCGAGTAGAATACTTTTTTACAACAAACGTACCTACCTACTTTATGACCAACATCTATATTCATCACACAAATGTTTGTCATGTGTGGGAATCGAACCCACAACCTACAGCGCCTTACTACCGACTGAGCTATGAGACTTGGCCCTAGAGGACGTGCCTCGTGGAACCCGTGGACTTACTCCATTAAAACCCCGCTCCCTTGCTCCCAGTGGGAGCATAGAAAACTTTGAGTCCATTAGGCTCCTATTTGAGGGATAGAAAGATACTTCCGGTTTTATTTATATCACCCGTGAGTGAAGTTTAAGGTGGTCCGACACAGTACGCACGCGCGTTATCGTACTGAGTAAATTATAGCTGAAGTGAAAGTTACCAATAAAAAAAAACTAACAATAAGATATCCAAATTAATAGACCAGTCTGGTTATCATCGTGATTTTCATTTTCATGGAACGATATATTTCGATAGTCTTAGACGAACTCAAGCATACTAAGATTATGTAGCCCCTTGTGAAAGGGCACGACGGGGAAGCACTGCCACGATACCTATTTCAGCTGCCTAGTAGCATTGTAGTGATTCGGTTGCCGGTGAAATTACTGGCACGCGACGCTCAACATGTTTATGCCTCAAGTTAACGGGCGTAATGCAGTGCCGCGTAGGCCATATTCTTTATGGATGTGACCTACACAGTATGGCTTTGTTGTAGGCTAGATATGCACATCACATCTTACATCAGTTGGGCTACTTGTTTAATCTCCAAAAAGTATCAAAAATTTAAATTATTATAAGTACCCATAATCTTACTTATTCTGCAAGAAGAACATTGCAGACATGCAATATAACAAGCATCACAGCACAGTACGAGTATATGTAGCTCTGCTTTCTGCGCTGTAGGTTGTGGGTTCGATCTCCACCCAGGACAAACATTTGTCTTATGAATTTGGATGTTCGTTCTGAGTTTTACAAAAAATTACATAAGTATTCTCTCCTAATCTAGTTCCCATTTTAAAAGCGTTGGGTCTAGACTGCTCTGTGTGAAAGTAGCTATGTAAAAAAATATGTTCGTGGAGTATACATATCTACTTCTATCTCTCTTTATTTGATGAACAGTCCACTTTAGCACTCAAGAACATACCGCGTTCACAGTGTCAAGTAGCAAAGTCCAAGATGATTATGTGAAACACGTACAATATTGCCACTCGTGTATTCCAAGTTCCGACAGATCTGGCCAGGACATTCCTTGAGCCAATATCGCTGTCAGTTTGTCACGCGTACTCTTATGTGACTGACTTGACATTACATACAGATGCATATTGCTCTGATCGCTAATAAAAATAAAAAATAACAAACCGCTTTGTCAAAATGTTAGCCTGAACAATGTCTCCGATCCACATCGAAAAATAAACGGCGGAACAAAAAAAAAACCGCCTGGGCAGGTAGGGGTGGTTTTAAGTCCGCCAAAGTCACCATATCAACTATTTCAAAAGGATAGATGCAAGATTATCATTGACTGGTATACCTACACCCTTTCTCAACCTTCATGCTGATCTGAAATTCAACAAAGACATTAATAAGTAATGAGCACCTATCAAATGAACGTTTATCCAACATCGCACGTACCTACGCTTACCTGTAACCATCCGTCTTAATTGGGAGTTAGTTCTATGTAGCGTTTGCAAGCAAAGTTTATTTGTATTTCTATTTATTTAGGTATTCATCAAAAAGGTCAAAAGCCACTTGCGCTAATTAAAATCTCAGTCAAACATAATCAATAAGTAGGTCACACACAACAACAAAAGAAAAAAAAACATAAGTTATGTCACTAATGATTAATTTATAAAGTTGCCGGCATTCACTAGTCACTATTATGTCAACATTAGTGTAATAAATGCGAAAGTTTGTTTGGATTTTTGTTCCTTCGTCACTCCAAAAGTACTACACGAATTGAACTGAAACTTACATCATATGTTGCTCTAGACAGGGAATTAAATATAAGCTACTTTTCATCCCTCAAATCACTTCCCCTGGGATGTGAATGGGACTTCAAACATCGCCATACACAACATTCGTTATATTTTGCTCCTTCAAGCAAAATCTACTTACGGATCGGATTGAACTGAATCTTTGCACATGTGTTGGTCTATACCAACACATGTGCAAAGATTGGACCAGGACTGAGAAAAAGTCTACTTTTCATTCCATAAATCAGTTCTAAGCGATGGGAATGGGACCAGAGTATGATCAATTATCGCCATATAAAACTAATTCGTTCTAATTTATTGTACGACAAGGAAGCTTGAAGCTTGGCCTCCATCTCACCTGGTAACAAGTTAAGAGAATGCCGATTGTGGAGGCGCACTTCACCCGTAATCCTCAACCTAATGAGGAACTGGCTATCTTAACTCTATAAACGCCGGAACACAACAATTTTAGAATTGTTGCTATGGCGACAGAATTAGGTAAGATAGCGCGATAGAAGATAGGTGGCCTTTAATAAAATCCGAATCCAAAATAAAACCAACTAAACCAAGCACAATATATCCCCATGGGGATCGAACCCAGGACCTCTGGATCTGAAATCGGTAGGTTGAACCACTAGACCACAGAGGCGGTTATGATTAAGTTATGTTGGTCAGGTTGTGTTGGTTAGCCAGGCGGACTTAAAAAAAGTCATTCAACCACAAACCAAACTAAGCCAAATATTGTACTCCCCTGTGGATTGAATCCGGGACCTCTGAATCTGACATCGGTAAGCGAACCACTACACTACACAGGCTCCTTAACGCCAAAACTACTGAATGAATTGAGCTGAAATTTTGAAAACCACGCGTGTCAAGCCACGTACAGAAGCTAGTTTAATAAAATAATAAAACTAAAATGCACGTGTACATATGCAATCTTTATAGATACGTCTACTTTGCATATCGCGCTGTTGAGCATACAATCTCGCTCACCTGATTGGACTTGTTAAAGTTAACTTGTACCTTGTAAAGTCGGGCAAACACTCCAACAACTTTGTTTACCTCGCTACTAGCGGAAACAAACTGTGCACTTCGAAATCCTATTTGTTTTTTAGAATTCCGTACCAAATAGTTGACATCAGGATCCGATTTTGTATTTGGCTTTGTTGTATGCCCGCCCGTCTAATTTGGTCCATAATGTAAGCAAAATATAATAATACTTTTAATATTGAATAGTGAAGTACCATACACATAATAATATGCTTGAAAAGTGAAAAACTAAGGTCCCAAAGAAGTAAGCAAGAAACTTGTTGTTTCGGAACCCTAGGCTCTAATCTTACTCAAACTCACACTTGACCGGAAACCTTGGGAGCTTCGAAAGAAGACTGGGTGTATAAACAGTTTTTTACGCGCTTAAACAGGAATGCATTCTCAAAACGAATAAGCATAGCCCGAAAGCATTTGCAATCGCATTCATAACTCAAATCGCTAATGTTCACGGAAGCTCAAGTCAAGCAAACTGCAAAATCAACTGCATTTCGAGAACATTCTGGAAAGCCTTGATCACTGTGAGAGGCTTTTGTTCTAGAGATTGCACGCCAGTTTGCAAAAGGTGCAGCTGAATAAAAGATCAACTGCGATGCACGGCCGAGGCACACTCGTTATTTTAACATTTCAACGAAGAAACTCTTTTTCAGGCTTGAAAATCTTGAAAAAGTTTTTGCAGAATTACCAAAAAAACTCCGTAGCAATATAAACTAGACCCCTTTTTATATGTACACCACCTATCTCTACCTCTTTAGCTATAAAACCTTTTAAAAATAATATGTCTGGAAGAAATTATATACTATTAAATATAGATAATTCGTTCTTGTAAATATAAATTGATAATCTGTGTAATTAAGATATATACTATAGTAATAAATATGGGTGAAACTCTTGCTGATTGTTTATTGATATTTTGTGTATCCAACATAAATGTATGGAATAATTTTGTGATCATTTGAAATAAAAATGTAACATATCAATTCTGTAACTGAAATGTCCCATGAATTGTATCTATATGGAATAAACGTGAACTGTTATGAACTGAATCTATTATTCTATAATTCGTTTATAATTTATTAAATATGGGTTTCAATCAGCTAATTGCTAATTGGTGTGCAATAAGGTATTTATATTATACATATCATGTCGTATCAAGTTTGGCCGTTTTAATTTTTTCTTGTTTTAAGACGTGGTGTAAAAAAGCACTAGCTAAATTTGTAGCAGAAAAAAATTAGTAAGTACCTAATAGCTGTGTATTGGACAATGCGTAAGACGAGTACCTATATCTATCTACACCTACTTTTGACTTTATAATATACATTTCAATCGAGCGATCAACAAAATTTGCACCACTTAAGCATTTTATCACTTTAGTTAATTAACTGTTCTCATGTCTGTGTCTTTTTGAGAATAAATGTCTTCAAACCGGTAAAGTACTTAGATGTACTGAAATTAAATACTTAAATCTATACGTATTAATTTTGAGACCATCGTGAACATAAAAAATCATTAATGGGGAACCCGATCTTGAAGGAGTATTTGGGCTTATAATTTACATAGAAATGTTATTTTAATAATTTAAACTGTAAGTAATGTAATGAATCTACAAAAAAAGTAAAAGTTCTTGCCTCTCTCCACGTGTGCTGGTCGTGATAGGCGGTAGATTTGACGTGTCAAAATTACCTAAAATAACTCACGCGACCAACTTACAAAGAGAACGGTAAGAGCCTCGAGCTCGTTAGTTTTTAGTGATCCATTCAGTGTCTTAAAATATAGTATTTACTAAGTTTAAAATAATCACGATCAAAATGTATATGTTTACATATTTTAATGATACTCAGCTTGAGCGCTGATCATCTGATCGGGATCTGCGTCAGAATAACATCGTGGCTCAGTTGGTTAGAGCGTTTCCGGCTTCAGAAAAAGATGCTGGTTCGAGTCCCGTCTCGGGTTGTGATTTTTTGTGTCATTCTAGCATTTGTAAATGTTATGACCAAGTGCGATCACTTGAAAAAACATAAAATTGAATTGAAAATAGATATGATACAATAAATATATACAATAAAGATACTTTTTGCTAGGGAAGCAGTCGGGTTACTTAACGACAGTAACTCAGTAGTTCATTAATTCTGGGTACTTAGTACCTACTTGTAGCTAATTAGACTATCAAAGTGGTGGTTTGTTTTTCCTGGCTAGCTACCCCCATATGACCTAAGTAAGATAGCCAGTTCATCAGACTGTTGAGATTTCTGGGTGAAGAGCGCTTCAACCTTCGGCCTTATCGCTGATTGTAAACGTGGTTTCACGAAAAACGTTTCAAGCACATTGGTATAATATAAAGCCAATAAAAAGTTTCAATGCTTTTTCACTGCCCCTTTGGAACTTTACTGCTTGTAATAAAAAGTAGGTAGGTAAATCAAAGTTATTAGAGTGAAAATAATTACCATACCTCAACCTTCAGTAGTAAGTTAGAAATTAAATTTTAACCTAATGCACTCGAAGGTTTTTTCAATATTTCATGTACAGGTTGGTATTTAACTGGCCTTACAGCTCAGTGGGTAGAAGTATTGCTTTCTACGCTGTAGGTTGTGGGTTCGACTCCCATCCGGGATAAATATTTGTGTGATGAATATAGATGTGTAAAATAAGCTTAGTATTCATATTATCCGTAATCTAGTTTCAATTTAATAAGCTTCTTAGTTTAGCATTACATAGCGAACTATAGAGCTATAGTTTTAAAACGAAATTAAACTGGACTATAGCCGGTATTTTCACCTAAAAGTGTAAAAATGTACAATATTTTTCAGAAAACCTTAGGATGGAGATATTATATTGGGATATTACTCGTACCTAGGTTATTTTTTATGAGTCATAAAACGCCAGTCTGTTTATTGATGTGGAATTAATGATCTCCTTTCTTCCCACCTGCTGTTATGAATGAGATGACATACGTTAACATGGGCCACATAGGCCCATGTTAACGTATTGTATGTATACGTATGTCCTTTAAGAAACATACCTTAACTTACCTAATTCTGTCGCCATAACAACAATTCTCAAATTGTTGTGTTGCGGTATGTAAAGGTAAGATATTCCTCAGTTTGTTGAGGATTCCGGGTGAAGTGCGCTTCCACTATGAGATGAAGGTCTATCAAATCCCCGTCGCACTATAAAAAATAAAGTGATAAATGCATTATGTAATGTGTTGTTATGGATGTCAGAAATAAACTATTACCCTCGGTCCCGAGCACCGCCGAAAAATCACTTTCCTATCGTAATATCTGTATTAGGTTACATGATAGGATAGCTAAGCAAAGCTACATGGGAATTAGATTGCGGATATAATACTGAAAGTATTTTTTTTTTAGTTAACCCCCTATTAATATGTGCCACTCACCACAAACCACCAAATCTGTCCATACAAAGGTTATCTAGAAGAAATCGCTTTTAAGCAATAAGACCGCCCATTGTACCTAAATGCATATTTTTTTAAAAGTAATCCAGTTTTATGTTTAAGTTGTGCAATAAAGTATTTTCATTCATACATATGTTTTTGTCAATCATAGCTACTAAATATACAACACCCAAACACAGAACATGCATCTTTATTCAGCACTCAAATGTTTGTCCTGGGTGGGAATCGAATAAACTACATCGCAGAAGGCAGAGCCAACCAACTGAGCTGTGAGTTAATTAATGAATATTTCTTTATTTCAAAAAGTTAGGTACATTTTCTTAATGTATCGCACCATAGAGCCACATCTGGTTTGTGTTCTTGTTAACACTCGCCAGAAGAAAGGCGGCAGCTTCTTTCTATATATAATCTAATACATTGATCACAAATCCGACTGTCAGACATGGTGATTATGGAAAGACTGCGGTGTGAGGCCCTGTTCAACAGTGGACATTCATTAGGTATTGATAATGATGATGCATGCTGATTTTAATTATTATGTAATTGGATTTTGTGTAAATTCGTTTATAGTCGAGCGTTCCTAGTATTTCTTTTTGTATTTCTTTTTTTCATGCCTTATTGGTAGAATTTGAAAAATGTATTATTGTTACCAAACAATAATACATTTTTCAATTAATATTGAACTGTATGGCAACATAGTCAAGTTTACGTAATACTTACCTACTCACTGAGTGAATAAATCCAATAATTCATGGTAATTTATTGCAACGGTTTTCTGTTGATTAAACATGGCGGACGATAAATCCCCCAAGCCCCAAGGTGTCTTTTAATACCTTCGCCTCAGAGCCATGCTTCGCGTTGGGTTAAGCGCTGTGCTGGCTTAAAAATACGTGACTAAGTGACAATCAACAGAAAATCCTCTACATACTCAACAGAGGCCCTAAAGAGTGTAAATGGCGTTTACTTTTTATGCGTCTGTCTTAGGGTAATAATTTTCGAGAGTTTGTTTGTATTTATGTATGAGAAATTATTTTATTTACAAGTTCTGTAGCTAACATCTTGATGTATTTTGTCGTTATGAGAGTTGTCGATGTGTCTATATTGTGTGAGTGAGTGGGTTACATTGTTATAATACGGGATGCCAATCTATAAGTTTGATTATAGCAATATATGTGTCAAATAAGTGGTAGTAACATTCCGATTCTAAACATATATATTGTAATACTTTGTAATGCAGTCTATTCATACAACTATGAAGTTATAAATTTATCAAATGTTTTTAATTTCTATGAATTTCAACTAGGTAGTTATTACTCTCTTCAGGGGCCCTACCGCCGACGGCGAAGCCGATCTCCATTGGTTTAAAATTAGCTTCATGAGAACTAGAAACGATTTTTACCGTCAAATGTACTGAACGGATAGGTTTCATAACATGTGTACACTTTTAAGATGGGAAACGCCATTTTGGATATGACACATACCCGGTAGTAAAAATCGTTTCTAGTTCTCATGAAGCTAATTTTAAGCCAATGGAGATCGGCTTCGCCGTCGGCGGTAGGGCCCCAGTTTGCATTATTTTTGATAGTCATAAGATCCACGCTCCTCGAAGAAGAAACAGTCGTCAAACTATTTGCATTTATTTATATGGACGATTTCTTCAACTTCACAAGATAACACGTAGAAACAGTGGTCCGTTTAATAATAAAATATATGACTGTGTTTACTCACTCACTCATTATGAACTCATTATTTACTTGCCCGCTCGTTGGGACCGATACTACTTATTACCATAATGTTGCTTCATGGTTAAAAACATAATTGTAGCAATCATGAAAGACAAAATGATATAAACATTGGCATAGAACACCTTTTTTAATTTCGAAGCATTGGAAAGGCGATTTTTCTGTAGATTTTGTCAAATCCCTAGGGTGAAATGTTTGGGTTTACGCAGCTGTAGTCTTTGCGCTTATTTTTTACGAGAAAAAGCTTATTTCTGCCAAGGTTTTATTGCAGGCGCTCAATGAGATTATGTCTTGAGTTTTTCTGCAAATTTTTCCTTATTTTTTGTTTTAATTTGAGGTACAAAGTGTATGGTTATAAACACACAATAGCACGAAGATTCAAATTAAGTGTGCTGTTTTCGGCAAGTGATGTTGCTTTGCTTAGACTAACGTATCTATATGTTGCAACTCGTAATCAAATGTTTTCCTACATTCATAAAGACTAACAAAAGCGAAAATTTGTTTGGATGTTTGTTTACGCCAAAACTTCTGAACGGTTTGAACTAAACTGCACGTTTGCACATGTGTTGCCATAGATCTGGAATATGACATAGGCTACTAGTTTTTCTATAAACCAGTTAATTTTATTCCTCAGTTTGTTGAGGATTCCGGGTGAAGTGCGCTTCCACCTTATCCTTATCGTAACTTTATACTAAGTGAGATGCAGGTCTTTACCCTATCATAAAACAAAGAAAAACTGCTGAACAGATTGACCGGGTAGCATATAAGCTACCTTTTTATCTAAGTCCTACGCAAACGCCGCGAGCAGAATCTAGTAACGTATAAAATACAAACCTATTGTGAAAAAGATAAAAAACATTTTGCTTTTCATTCGTTTCGCATCATTACGGCCGGCAGAGCTTCATGTTTTGTTATTTTCAGGTTCATAAACGGTTCTCCTTTGATGCGGCGAGTTGTTAACATAACACAATACTCGTTGACATGGAGCGCATTAAGCAATCTTTATTTAGATTTAAAACACCCGAACTTTGCATAGAACAATAATAAAGTTTTAGACCAGGGCCCCGATTCTACTTAACCAATCGCTTCACTTGACAATGGTGTCGTAGCAATGGCTACTAGCATACCAAAAGGCACCTATATATTGCTCATTTTGTGACGGTCTATTGTCATAGTGAAGTGAATGGTTTCGTAGATTCGGGTTCCAGGCATAAACGACGTTTCGACTCGCACACTCGACTCGCAAGTAGGGTCGGGTCGA
Organism: Venusia cambrica; assembly: GCA_951394065.1. Taxonomy (NCBI): domain Eukaryota; kingdom Metazoa; phylum Arthropoda; class Insecta; order Lepidoptera; family Geometridae; genus Venusia; species Venusia cambrica. The sequence goes on from OX596042.1 coordinate 11,792,349, forward strand.
ATAGACATACCTAATGATGTCGAAACCATTTCAAAATCTACTATTTAATATTTAAGCTTTCAATATATAGATTTAGTGGAAATTAACGCCTGCAGCCGCAGATATTGTGATATGATTTATTATACATAGAAAAAAAAACATCTATATATCTATTCGGAAAAACTAAAATAAAAAGAGAAGGTATATCCGTTTCCGTCGAATAGTACATAAAGCCGGTACGTATTTCCGGTCTCAGTGGTGACACCTGGCGGCCGCGCGCCTCTTTTAGTTTCGTAAATCTGTGAGCGCCATTATTAGTTCATTGGCGTTTCGTTTCCCGTCGAAGCAACTTGTGCGCAGCTGCTCAGGCTCTACGCCGTTGCTAAAATAGAACAAATTTAAGAGAATATTCAACGCTACAAAATTACTAAGTTTTGTAGGCGATTGTTTTTTCGGGGTATGATGTAAGTATCTTGATACTACACACTACCCTCGTTATTACGCAATCCACACTATAAACGGTTTTGCCGTTCGGATTTGGTACGTATTTGAAAAATTTATTTTAACAATTTTTCTGCTAAGAATTATTGTCTTGATTGTAATTCCTGTTGGTACGTGTGAAATATTTAACGGTGAAGCCGTAGAATTTCGTACTACTGGTGATTTTATTTTCAGATGTGATTATTATTTTATTGTACGTCGGAATTTTAAAGGTTATACCTATTTATGTCTCGGATATTAACTGTTACCTTTTTCAGTATCCTTTTTAGGACAAGTCTGTACGGGCTGCTGGCGCAGCTGGCCCGAGCCCGAGTGCTTGTAAACGTGACGAATAAATACGCTGTTATTATATTTTATTTTTGGGCGAAAACATAAGTAGATATACTTGATCTAAGTAAAATAGAAAAGTAAGTACTCTGATCTCCTGCACTAGCCGCTGCGGCACTTATGCTGAAATCATGATATACGCTCTTTTCTCCGCTGAACAAATTAGTAACGCTATAAAAGGCGTAATCAAAGCTTTTTGGCTCTTCTAAACGAGTAGGAAGATAGCCAGAACAACATCTGCTTCTCGCGGGGGCAGGCCTCAGCCTAGTAAGCAGGTCCATCGTTTGGATTTACATACACATTTAGAGAACTCTGGTTCCCAATTATACGTGTGCATATGGTGATCATGCAGGTGAGCACGTAAGTAACACACCCTCGCGGGGTGAATAACAACTATTACGGAGGTCAACCCTCAAGTGCTTACTACGAGAGCCATTACTCTAGTGAGAAAGGTCCATACATTTAGAGAACTCTGGTTCCCAATTATACGTGTGCATATGGTGATCATGCAGGTGAGCACGTAAGTAACCCACCCTCGCGGGGTGAATAACAACTATTACGGAGGTCAACCCTCAAGTGCTTACTACGAGAGCTATTACTCTAGTGAGAAAGGTCCATTTTCAACAGAGGCTCGCGGCCCAATCTTAAGGGGATATTGCGGAGGACGCACGAGTGCTCTCTTAAAGCCTACCTTATATGAATTAAAAATGATTCAAGGTCAGATAGTTACCATTTCAATTTAATAATGTCCATCTTAAGGGATCTACCATAATTGTTTGGTAATGAACACCAGTATTTGGTATTGCATACTGCATTTTCGAAACCCCCATTTACTTATCAAAATGTAAATCGAGTCTTCACTGATGCTCATCTGAGCAGACCCATGTGTGTCGGCGGGTGAATCAGCACGGCACGGCACTGTCGAAACCGCCGTAAGAAAAAGTACAGCGCTTGGCGCACTGTCCCTACGCTGAGAGAACTAATTGAGAATATGCACAAAACTCTAGTTATATTGGAAGATTAAATCGCAAATCAATCTGCTATGATATGAGGTAAGTGGGGGAATTATATGAACAATATTATTGTCTCTGCCCTGTCGGGTTAGTGAAAAACCGTTCACGATTTCACATAAATATACCTATGGGTATTCTGATAAAAATTGCAAATTGCAAATGCAAATCGAAAAGCTACTTGAAGCTTCGTTACGGTACTCAAATGGTTTTCCATTAATGCTACTTGATGACCAACGCTGTAGTCATCATCGGTCAAAACATTATTCTGATACATACTCAGAATTCGTTTTACTTTATACTTCAGGTTTCATAGACATGAAGACAAACAAAAGGGTAAAAATATATGACACCTTACGTCAATGCAATTATGTATATCCACTACATCGCTAGAAAAATTCTTATGTAGCTTATTATACTTATTGTAAGCTAAAATAAAAAGAAACCCTCAAAAAATTTTGCTATGATTCACAAACGAACAAACAAGGGGTCCTAAAAGTAGCTCCCCAATCACAGAGTTTCGTACTTGTACCTGTATAATGTACATGTGTGTGTATACCGGCTACCCTCATATTTCTGGTACCAACATCGAAATGTTAACATGTATTTTAGTCAATCTTTATGTGCTTGTGCTAAACGATTACGAAGTGACGAAACCTTTAAGTATTTTATAATTGTTTGTTATTATTGAGTTGCTACAATCTCCTGCGACTGTAGAAATTACTGTTCATCCTATCTTGAACCTTTTAAATATGAAAGTCTCACGGGCACTTTCTTTGTTTGTTTGAATGAGTAATGAGATAAATAACAATTAGAGACGACAATGACTTCGACTGAAGCGTTTGGACAAAACCCTTTTTTCTTTTAATGAATGGGTTGACCCTGTTATTGTGATAACACTGCAACATGAGATTCAATTTCCTGATTGTATATCGGAATGTAGACGTGATTACCTACTCCGCAAGCACGTCAATCAATCGTTTGGTTCAATCACTCTGTATCGGTGAAATGTAAATCTCGGGATATGAGTTCTAAGACCGCAATAAAACATTAATTTGCTTAGGTAGAAATACAGCGGATTCTAAATAAAGGTTGGCTGGCCAAGGTATGTATAATCTCGGAAGATTAATTCTAAGCCTTGCCAGTTTTGACATCCTTCAAGAACGGTGTAATCACCGACAATTGTTTTTGTTACCATTACATGTACCAGTAGTGTTATTAAAAATCTACCCTCCAAAATAAATCACAATAAAACTATAGTTGGGTGTTCTCTGAGTATTTGTCTTCCGACTAACGTCTCTGTTACACTTATATCAAGCCTAGCATGACCTAGCAGCGAGAACACAACTAAAATGATCTGGCATTCGGACAAGTCGCTCTGCAAACGGGCAACCTTTTATATTTTATTGCAGTGGAGCGCCATCATCATCATCATCATTCACAGATGAGTATTAGATGTCTCTTGCATATACCATACATACTCCACAGAGGGCCACTGAATAAAAATGTAATACTGGCTATCCCCAAAACCCGGGTATAACCAAATTTACCACATGCGTTAGATTGGTGGTAATTAGTGCAACAGATTTTAAATCGGATAATTTTCAGAATTTTCATTTAAAATAGAGTATGATACAAAGTCATTGCTCAAAATGGAAGTAGAATATATTCCAGGCAAGTTCTACTTGGCGCTTTGACGCACATCATCATAATGGTATCTACTTACCAGCCTGTGTCAACATAGTGTTTGCGATACTCGATACCCCGAGTAGACATACTGCCTCAAAGACCGCGCATAAAGTTACAACAATGTACCTTCCTTATACGAGTAAGAGACATTACAAATAAAAAACTAGGTATGTTTCAAGATGGGTTCAGTGTTCCATGAACCGTCTAGTATGGGTATTAGACAGCTTTTCTAATTATTATACTACCTAGTACCAAAGTGTTGATTTATCTGAATAAATCTACAGTAATATACTTCTTAGGGGTACATACCCCGATGGGAGAAGGTAAACTCCGAAACACGCGCCGAAGTCAAAACTTCAGCGTTGGAAAGGCTCTTTAATCAGCTAATCCCACTCTAAACTTATCCCATGGAATGGTTGACTAAATAATTAATTTTATTACTTTTTATTTGTAAACCTTCAGAAATAACTAATTTACCCTAACTTCTACGAGGATACCACCATCTAAAGTCAAGCTAAAAACGTGCAACACCGAACAAAATTGTTCTAGCCTATAGAATAAATTTATTATTAAGCCTACGAGGATGTGTGTTAGAATGTATGGTCTAACTAATGTCAATAACGTTGACACAACAAGCAATAGCCCCATAACTGCTTTACTCGTGTTTTAAATTATTGATTTTATCTCACTTGAAATTAATGAACAGTACCTACTTATTATGATACTAAATGTGTCTTCAAATCGATTGCTCAAACTCAAAGGTTTCATAGCTACCTTTTTGGGATGTTTGTACTCTGTTGTAGGTTCCTTATTTCAGTTTCAAATCAGTAATTGAGCAAGCGTCGTGTCGTACTTCGAGCTTACACTCTGCTCAGGCAGATGCATCTTTGTCAAACACTACTTACAATAGATCCTGATCTAACCATCACGATCATGATGTTGGTATCATGGACCAACGATTGTATTTGGTTTGGCCAGTATTTGTTCATAACGTAAATAGTAGTTGTTTAAAATGCTAGTCGGCCTAACCAATCCCTTTTACTGTGGGTATTGTAGAAACTACTTGCTTCTATGCTACTAAAAGATGTAGGTTCGGCGGCTAAATTAAATTTAAAAAAAAAAAAAAAAATATGCCTAACATTTTCCTTTAGAGTTGACTTCAATGGTTCAGCTGATTCGTTACAGTTTGACCAAAAACTTGAACCTAATTCATGCACCGTTGAGTGGTGTGCCCTGTTGTCTATAAGCTAGCTGGAAAATCATCTTCTAGCTTAAGCTAGAATTAGAATTTACAAAATTTTCAATAGGATAGTTGCCATTGATATTAAGCACATTCAAAAGTTTTTCAGGTTCAAAATAATGAACAATACCATACAGAATGGTTCGATAATTATGTGCATTAAACCTAACAATGCAACCTAAATGGCAAATTATTATTGATAATATGATATATTGAACTCATTCAATGAAATATTTCGATTTCTTGATTAGTTTTCTAGTGCCTATAATTAATTTCTCGATGGTTTAATCTGATTGATATATAAATACTGATGTCCATTCCAGTATTCGTCATTCATAGCTTTTCTATATTAAGTTTACCTAGTTAATAATGACATCACATTGGCGCTAGATTAACTTTTCTCATAAGTGGCGACACCAGGCGATAACAAACAGGTCTCATATAATTAGCTTCCAGTGACGGTCAAGTACTTTTAATAGCAGCGTTTTACCTGAAATAAAACGCATATTAAAATACTTACCTCACTGGAAGCTAGGCTTTTATCGCTGCCTGGTGTAACTAAGCCAATGAACTAAAAATGGCGCTCACAGATTTACGAAACTAAAAGAGGCGCGCGGCCGCCAGGTGTTACATAAAGCCGGTACGTATTTCCGGTCTCAGTGGTGACACCTGGCGGCCGCGCGCCTCTTTTAGTTTCGTAAATCTGTGAGCGCCATTTTTAGTTAATTGGCTTAGTTACACCAGGCAGCGATAAAAGCCTAGCTTCCAGTGAGGTAAGTATTTTAATATGCGTTTTATTTCAGGTAAAACGCTGCTATTAAAAGTACTTGACCGTCACTGGAAGCTATTTATATGAGACCTGTTTGTTATCGCCTGGTGTCGCCACTTATGAAGAAAGTTAATCTAGCGCCAATGTGATGTCATTATTAACTAGGTAAACGTAATATAGAAAAGCTATGAATGACGAATACTGGAATGGACATCAGTATTTATATATCAATCAGATTAAACCATCGAGAAATTAATTATAGGCACTAGAAAACTAATCAAGAAATCGAAATATTTCATTGAATGAGTTCAATATATCATATTATCAATAATAATTTGCCATTTAGGTTGCATTGTTAGGTTTAATGCACATAATTATCGAACCATTCTGTATGGTATTGTTCATTATTTTGAACCTGAAAAACTTTTGAATGTGCTTAATATCAATGGCAACTATCCTATTGAAAATTTTGTAAATTCTAATTCTAGCTTAAGCTAGAAGATGATTTTCCAGCTAGCTTATAGACAACAGGGCACACCACTCAACGGTGCATGAATTAGTTTCAAGTTTTTGGTCAAACTGTAACGAATCAGCTGAACCATTGAAGTCAACTCTAATGGAAAATGTTAGGCATATTTTTTTTTTTTTTTTTTTAAATTTAATTTAGCCGCCAAACCTACATCTTTTAGTAGCATAGAAGCAAGTAGTTTCTACAATACCCACAGTAAAAGGGATTGGTTAGGCCGACTAGCATTTTAAACAACTACTATTTACGTTATGAACAAATACTGGCCAAACCAAATACAATCGTTGGTCCATGATACCAACATCATGATCGTGATGGTTAGATCAGGATCTATTGTAAGTAGTGTTTGACAAAGATGCATCTGCCTGAGCAGAGTGTAAGCTCGAAGTACGACACGACGCTTGCTCAATTACTGATTTGAAACTGAAATAAGGAACCTACAACAGAGTACAAACATCCCAAAAAGGTAGCTATGAAACCTTTGAGTTTGAGCAATCGATTTGAAGACACATTTAGTATCATAATAAGTAGGTACTGTTCATTAATTTCAAGTGAGATAAAATCAATAATTTAAAACACGAGTAAAGCAGTTATGGGGCTATTGCTTGTTGTGTCAACGTTATTGACATTAGTTAGACCATACATTCTAACACACATCCTCGTAGGCTTAATAATAAATTTATTCTATAGGCTAGAACAATTTTGTTCGGTGTTGCACGTTTTTAGCTTGACTTTAGATGGTGGTATCCTCGTAGAAGTTAGGGTAAATTAGTTATTTCTGAAGGTTTACAAATAAAAAGTAATAAAATTAATTAATTAGTCAACCATTGCATGGGATAAGTTTAGAGTGGGATTAGCTGATTAAAGAGCCTTAATAAAACGCATATTAAAATACTTACCTCACTGGAAGCTATTTATATGAGAAGGTATATCCGTTTCCGTCGAATAGTACATAAAGCCGGTACGTATTTCCGGTCTCAGTGGTGACACCTGGCGGCCGCGCGCCTCTTTTAGTTTCGTAAATCTGTGAGCGCCATTTTTAGTTCATTGGCTTAGTTACACCAGGCAGCGATAAAAGCCTAGCTTCCAGTGAGGTAAGTATTTTAATATGCGTTTTATTTCAGGTAAAACGCTGCTATTAAAAGTACTTGACCGTCACTGGAAGCTATTTATATGAGACCTGTTTGTTATCGCCTGGTGTCGCCACTTATGAGGAAAGTTAATCTAGCGCCAATGTGATGTCATTATTAACTAGGTAAACGTAATATAGAAAAGCTATGAATGACGAATACTGGAATGGACATCAGTATTTATATATCAATCAGATTAAACCATCGAGAAATTAATTATAGGCACTAGAAAACTAATCAAGAATTCGAAATATTTCATTGAATGAGTTCAATATATCATATTATCAATAATAATTTGCCATTTAGGTTGCATTGTTAGGTTTAATGCACATAATTATCGAACCATTCTGTATGGTATTGTTCATTATTTTGAACCTGAAAAACTTTTGAATGTGCTTAATATCAATGGCCACTATCCTATTGAAAATTTTGTAAATTCTAATTCTAGCTTAAGCTAGAAGATGATTTTCCAGCTAGCTTATAGGCAACAGGGCACACCACTCAACGGTGCATGAATTAGGTTCAAGTTTTTGGTCAAACTGTAACGAATCAGCTGAACCATTGAAGTCAACTCTAATGGAAAATGTTAGGCATAAATTTTTTTTAATTTAATTTAGCCGCCGAACCTACATCTTTTAGTAGCATAGAAGCAAGTAGTTTCTACAATACCCACAGTAAAAGGGATTGGTTAGGCCGACTAGCATTTTAAACAACTACTATATACGTTATGAACAAATACTGGCCAAACCAAATACAATCGTTGGTCCATGATACCAACATCATGATTGTGATGGTTAGATCAGGATCTATTGTAAGTAGTGTTTGACAAAGATGCATCTGCCTGAGCAGAGTGTAAGCTCGAAGTACGACACGACGCTTGCTCAATTACTGATTTGAAACTGAAATAAGGAACCTACAACAGAGTACAAACATCCCAAAAAGGTAGCTATGAAACCTTTGAGTTTGAGCAATCGATTTGAAGACACATTTAGTATCATAATAAGTAGGTACTGTTCATTAATTTCAAGTGAGATAAAATCAATCATTTAAAACACGAGTAAAGCAGTTATGGGGCTATTGCTTGTTGTGTCAACGTTATTGACATTAGTTAGACCATACATTCTAACACACATCCTCGTAGGCTTAATAATAAATTTATTCTATAGGCTAGAACAATTTTGTTCGGTGTTGCATGTTTTTAGCTTGACTTTAGATGGTGGTATCCTCGTAGAAGTTAGGGTAAATTAGTTATTTCTGAAGGTTTACAAATAAAAAGTAATAAAATTAATTATTTAGTCAACCATTCCATGGGATAAGTTTAGAGTGGGATTAGCTGATTAAAGAGCCTTTCCAACGCTGAAGTTTTGACTTCGGCGCGTGTTTCGGAGTTTACCTTCTCCCATCGGGGTATGTACCCCTAAGAAGTATATTACTGTAGATTTATTCAGATAAATCAACACTTTGGTACTAGGTAGTATAATAATTAGAAAAGCTGTCTAATACCCATACTAGACGGTTCATGGAACACTGAACGCATCTTGAAACATACCTAGCTTTTTATTTGTAATGTCTCTTACTCGTATAACGAAGGTACATTGTTGTAACTTTATGCGCGGTCTTTGAGGCAGTATGTCTACTCGGGGTATCGAGTATCGCAAACACTATGTTAACACAGGCTGGTAAGTAGATACCATTATGATGATGTGCGTCAAAGCGCCAAGTAGAACTTGCCTGGAATATATTCTACTTCCATTTTGAGCAATGACTTTGTACTCTATTTTAAATGAGAATTCTGAAAATTATCCGATTAAAAATCTGTTGCACTAATTACCACCAATCTAACGCATGTGGTAAATTTGTTTATACCCGGGTTTTTGGGGATAGCGAGTATTAAATTTTTATTCAGTGGCCCTCTGTGGAGTATGTATGGTATATGCAAGAGACATCTAATACTCATCTGTGAATGATGATGATGATGATGATGGCGCTCCACTGCAATAAAATATAAAAGGTTGCCCGTTTGCAGAGCGACTTGTCCGAATGCCAGATCATTTTAGTTGTGTTCTCGCTGCTAGGTCATGCTAGGCTTGATAGATGTGTAACAGAGACGTTAGTCGGAAGACAAATACTCAGAGACCACCCAACTATAGTTTTATTGTGATTTATTTTGGAGGGTAGATTTTTAATAACACTACTGGTATATATAATGGTAACAAAAACAATTGTCGGTGATTATACCGTTCTTGAAGGATGGCAAAACTGGCAAGGCTTAGAATTAATCTTCCGAGATTATACATACCTTGGCCAGCCAACCTTTATTTAGAATCCGCTGTATTTCTACCTAAGCAAATTAATGTTTTGTTGCGGTCTTAGAACTCATATCCCGAGATTTACATTTCACCGATACAGAGTGATTGAACCAAACGATTGATTGACGTGCTTGCGGAGTAGGTAAGCACGTCTACATTCCGATATACAATCAGGAAATTGAATCTCATGTTGCAGTGTTATCACAATAACAGGGTCAACCCATTCATTAAAAGAAAAAAGGGTTTTGTCCAAACGCTTCAGTCGAAGTCATTGTCGTCTCTAATTGTTATTTATCTCATTACTCGTTCAAACAAACAAAGAAAGTGCCCGTGAGACTTTCATATTTAAAAGGTTCAAGATAGGATGAACAGTAATTTCTACAGTCGCAGGAGATTGTAGCAACTCAATAATAACAAACAATTATGAAACACTTAAAGGTTTCGTCACTTCGTAATCGTTTAGCACAAGCACATAAAGATTGACTAAAATACATGTTAACATTTCGATGTTGGTACCAGAAATATGAGGGTAGCCGGTATACACACACATGTACATTATACAGGTACAAGTACGAAACTCTGTGATTGGGGAGCTACTTTTAGGACCCCTTGTTTGTTCGTTTGTGAATCATAGCAAAATTTTTTGAGGGTTTCTTTTTATTTTAGCTTACACTAGGTATATAAGCTACATAAGATTTTTTCTAAGTGATGTAGTGGATATACATAATTGCATTGACGTAAGGTGTCATATATTTTTACCCTTTTGTTTGTCTTCATGTCTATGAAACCTGAAGTATAAAGTAAAACGAATTCTGAGTATGTATCAGAATAATGTTTTGACCGATGATGACTACAGCGTTGGTCATCAAGTAGCATTAATGGAAAACCATTTGAGTACCGTAACGAAGCTTCAAGTAGCCTTTCGATTTGCATTTGCAATTTGCAATTTTTATCAGAATACCCATAGGTATATTTATGTGAAATCGTGAACGGTTTTTCACTAACCCGACAGGGCAGAGACAATAATATTGTTCATATAATTCCCCCACTTACCTCATATCATAGCAGATTGATTTGCGATTTAATCTTCCAATATAACTAGAGTTTTGTGCATATTCTCAATTAGTTCTCTCAGCGTAGGGACAGTGCGCCAAGCGCTGTACTTTTTCTTACGGCGGTTTCGACAGTGCCGTGCCGTGCTGATTCACCCGCCGACACACATGGGTCTGCTCAGATGAGCATCAGTGAAGACTCGATTTACATTTTGATAAGTAAATGGGGGTTTCGAAAATGCAGTATGCAATACCAAATACTGGTGTTCATTACCAAACAATTATGGTAGATCCCTTAAGATGGACATTATTAAATTGAAATGGTAACTATCTGACCTTGAATCGTTTTTAATTAATATAAGGTAGGCTTTAAGAGAGCACTCGTGCGTCCTCCGCAATATCCCCTTAAGATTGGGCCGCGAGCCTCTGTTGAAAATGGACCTTTCTCACTAGAGTAATGGCTCTCGTAGTAAGCACTTGAGGGTTGACCTCCGTAATAGTTGTTATTCACCCCGCGAGGGTGGGTTACTTACGTGCTCACCTGCATGATCACCATATGCACACGTATAATTGGGAACCAGAGTTCTCTAAATGTATGGACCTTTCTCACTAGAGTAATGGCTCTCGTAGTAAGCACTTGAGGGTTGACCTCCGTAATAGTTGTTATTCACCCCGCGAGGGTGTGTTACTTACGTGCTCACCTGCATGATCACCATATGCACACGTATAATTGGGAACCAGAGTTCTCTAAATGTGTATGTAAATCCAAACGATGGACCTGCTTACTAGGCTGAGGCCTGCCCCCGCGAGAAGCAGATGTTGTTCTGGCTATCTTCCTACTCGTTTAGAAGAGCCAAAAAGCTTTGATTACGCCTTTTATAGCGTTACTAATTTGTTCAGCGGAGAAAAGAGCGTATTTCATGATTTCAGCATAAGTGCCGCAGCGGCTAGTGCAGGAGATCAGAGTACTTACTTTTCTATTTTACTTAGATCAAGTATATCTACTTATGTTTTCGCTCAAGATAAAATATAATAACAGCGTATTTATTCGTCACGTTTACAAGCACTCGTGCTCGGGCCAGCTGCGCCAGCAGCCCGTACAGACTTGTCCTAAAAAGGATACTGAAAAAGGTAACAGTTAATATCCGAGACATAAATAGGTATAACCTTTAAAATTCCGACGTACAATAAAATAATAATCACATCTGAAAATAAAATCACCAGTAGTACGAAATTCTACGGCTTCACCGTTAAATATTTCACACGTACCAACAGGAATTACAATCAAGACAATAATTCTTAGCAGAAAAATTGTTAAATAATATTTTCAAATACGTACCAAATCCGAACGGCAAAACCGTTTATAGTGTGGATTGCATAATAACGAGGGTAGTGTGTAGTATCAAGAGACTTACATCATACCCCGAATCACTTTTAAAAACAATCGCCTACAAAACTTAGTAATTTTGTAGCGTTGAATATTCTCTTAAATTTGTTCTATTTTAGCAACGGCGTAGAGCCTGAGCAGCTGCGCACAAGTTGCTTCGACGGGAAACGAAACGCCAATGAACTAAAAATGGCGCTCACAGATTTACGAAACTAAAAGAGGCGCGCGGCCGCCAGGTGTCACCACTGAGACCGGAAATACGTACCGGCTTTATGTACTATTCGACGGAAACGGATATACCTTCTCATTATTAATATCTTCCAGTGACGGTCAAGTCATTTTAATAGCAGCGTTTTACCTGAAATAAAACGCATATTAAAATACTTACCTCACTGGAAGATAAGCTTTTATCGCTGCCTGGTGTAACTAAGCCAAGCGGCCGCCAGGTGTCACCACTGAGACCGGAAATACGTACCGGCTTTATGTACTATTCGACGGAAACGGATATACCTTCTCGAAAATGCAGTATGCAATACCAAATACTGGTGTTCATTACCAAACAATTATGGTAGATCCCTTAAGATGGACATTATTAAATTGAAATGGTAAACTATCTGACCTTGAATCGTTTTTAATTCATATAAGGTAGGCTTTAAGAGAGCACTCGTGCGTCCTCCGCAATATCCCCTTAAGATTGGGCCGCTGCCTCTGTTGAAAATGGACCTTTCTCACTAGAGTAATGGCTCTCGTAGTAAGCACTTGAGGGTTGACCTCGGTAATAGTTGTTATTCACCCCGCGAGGGTGGGTTACTTACGTGCTCACCTGCATGATCACCATATGCACACGTATAATTGGGAACCAGAGTTCTCTAAATGTATGGACCTTTCTCACTAGAGTAATGGCTCTCGTAGTAAGCACTTGAGGGTTGACCTCCGTAATAGTTGTTATTCACCCCGCGAGGGTGTGTTACTTACGTGCTCACCTGCATGATCACCATATGCACACGTATAATTGGGAACCAGAGTTCTCTAAATGTGTATGTAAATCCAAACGATGGACCTGCTTACTAGGCTGAGGCCTGCCCCCGCGAGAAGCAGATGTTGTTCTGGCTATCTTCCTACTCGTTTAGAAGAGCCAAAAAGCTTTGATTACGCCTTTTGTAGCGTTACTAATTTGTTCAGCAGAGAAAAGAGCGTATTTCATTCAGCATAAGTGCCGCAGCGGCTAGTGCAGGAGATCAGAGTACTTACTTTTCTATTTTACTTTGATCAAGTATATCTACTTATGTTTTCGCTCAAGATAAAATATAATAACAGCGTATTTATTCGTCACGTTTACAAGCACTCGTGCTCGGGCCAACTGCGCCAGCAGCCCGTACAGACTTGTCCTAAAAAGGATACTGAAAAAGGTAACAGTTAATATCCGAGACATATATAGGTATAACCATTAAAATTCCGACGTACAATGAAATAATAATCACATCTGAAAATAAAATCACCAGTAGTACGAAATTCTACGGCTTCACCGTTAAATATTTCACACGTACCAACAGGAATTACAATCAAGACAATAATTCTTAGCAGAAAAATTGTTAAATAATATTTTCAAATACGTACCAAATCCGAACGGCAAAACCGTTTATAGTGTGGATTGCGTAATAACGAGGGTAGTGTGTAGTATCAAGAGACTTACATCATACCCCGAATCACTTTTAAAAACAATCGCCCACAAAACTTAGTAATTTTGTAGCGTTGAATATTCGCTTAAATTTGTTCTATTTTAGCAACGGCGTAGAGCCTGAGCAGCTGCGCACAAGTTGCTTCGACGGAAAACGAAACGCCAATTAACTAAAAATGGCGCTCACAGATTTACGAAACTAAAAGAGGCGCGCGGCCGCCAGGTGTCACCACTGAGACCGGAAATACGTACCGGCTTTATGTACTATTCGACGGAAACGGATATACCTTCTCATATAAATAGCTTCCAGTGACGGTCAAGTACTTTTAATAATTAAATTTGTGGAAATGTATTGGGCTAGCCTGGGCATACCTAGGTGAGAATAGGGTTAGACTTTTTTTTTTAAATAACGCACAACACATAACGGACATTCATTTCACACAGCGCCATCTAGTCCCAAACTTAGCTAAGCTTGTAATTTTTAAACTTTTTTTGCAATTACATACTTTTCATACACCCAAGCACAGAACAAACGTCCATATTCATCACAAAAATGTTTGTCCTGGGTGGGAATCGAACCTACAACCTACAGCTCTGAAGGCAGATCTTCTATCAATTGAGCTGTGAGGCTTGTTGGAACTTTGACAGGAAGGAAGTCGCAATTCAGGCGGATCTTGACCAGCGATGGGGTCATTCAATCGTAACCATTGACAAAAGGTAAACGATTCCGTTGCTCGGGGTAGACCACTAGGAGTTAAGTAAACTATCAACTGGATTCGTTTTCAATAAAAAATATTATAATTTATGTCTCAGACTTTTTTGAAGTGTGTATTATTTGTTCTAGATAATAAAGAAAGGCAGTAGCTTCCTTCTGTGTATAATAAAACACCTTTACAACGATCACAACTCGGCAAGCGTGGTAATTATGCCCTTTGGTTATGGAAGAGGCTCGGTCTAGCTGTGGAAATCAATGGATTTTTATATTGTAATACATTTATATGAAAAATCTATTGACATTTCATCATATTGGTTAATCCACATCACGACATGATTCGTCGACGTCATTGCTTGTTTCCTGAGGCCTAATACGAACATCGAACGTCGTAAAATCCGAAAGATCATTTCATTCTGTCATTTAGTATCGAAAAACGTGCAATCCGTCTTCGGATACGCCATGTTTCGTTTTTTGTAGTAGGCACCGTTTTACTTCGCGTTAGTTGAAACGCATCCTGAACGCCCTGAATGGTATGTTTTTGAATGTTAAATAGGTACGCCTACTGCACAGAACACGTAGGAACCAAGGATATCTTTCGTTCGTGTTAGATAGTACTTAGATAAGCAGTGCTACTGACTGAGTTAATGCAATACCCAAGGCGGTGGTCACGTGATCGTCGGCCTTAATCCTTGGAAATACGGGCTATTATTGATAAGGAAATAGTGCCACTGAATGATCAGTCTGGACACAGTTAATGGTTTGTTTGAAAATCACCAAATTTTTGTAGATACCTAACATGCTTTAACAAGCTTCACAGCTCAGTTGGTAGTAGCTCTGCCTTCTGCGCTGTAGGTTGTGGGTTCGATTCCCACCCAGGACAAACATTTATGTGATGAATGTAGATATTTGTTCTGTGTTTGGGTGTTGTATTGTATGATAAGTATGTATTTACAAAAAAAAATATTTATGTATTCTATCCGTAATCTAGTTCCCATATTACAAGCTATGCTTAGTTTGGGACTAGATGGCGCTGTGTGAAATTAATGTCCTGTAATGTCCTGTAATATTAAAAAAAAATGCTTTAAAACTATTATAACTATATATTAAAGGTAATCAGTTTAAATTCAGTCCGTTCAAAGAAATGAAATGAAAATTGTATATTGTACACCAAAATAGAATAATATAATACCATTGGCAATTCAAAATCTAAAGTTGAAAGTACAATGGAATGAGCCTCAACTTGGTTTATTTAATTTAATTTATTTAGAACTTTAGGATCACAAAGGATCACTTAGTTATAGTCAAGATTCCACTATTAATATAAAATTAAAAGCATACACACATCAATAACCATTATGAACAAACATTTTACAACAAATAAGACAAACACAGCTATTATAAATAGCATCAAGAAAGAACAACAATAAAAACAAAGAACAAAATAGGCTGTAAAATTCACTTCTGTAAAAAATAAAAAATAAAATTAACTTAATTTAATTTTATTTATTTATTTATTTATTTAATATTTACATTGCCATTACAGTATAAAACCAAGGCGACAAGGAAATAGAACAAACAATAACACAAAACAAGCTAAAAACATGAACCATAACAATCAATAATAATTGGTCTTACTTAAAAATAACAAAAGAGTTTCTGTGAATTTCGTCAATGTAATATTGAAAATATCAATATCTTCGGCTGTGTGAAGACAGTTAATTGTACGAAGGGCCCGCGTGAACGGGGACTCACCCAGGAGGTTAGTTTTCGCCCTCGGGATAGCAAGTAGCCTAGGTCGTCTGCGTGCGTATACATACTTATCAGGTACGTATAATCCTATGCTCATCAATACCTGCGGGTTGTGTATTATGCCTCTAAGTAGACGGAAAATGTATGTTATTAACATCATTTCCCGTCTTATTTGAAGTTTGTCGTAACCTACCATGCCAAGAACAAATAGTGTCGGGTATGTACCCGACACTATTAATGTTAATGGGAAAAAGGGATAAACTCCATATAACTTTAAGTACAGGAACCTTATGAATTTGTTCTGCATTTTTTCCACCACATTATTGTATTTTTTCTATATTATATTTTATATTTTTATTATATTTTTCTCGTGAGGACTCCATATCATGGCTCCACACTCTAATCTGCTTCTTACTTGCGCGTTATATAGCACTTTAATAGTTCCAACATTATTAAAGTCACTGCTTTGGCGTAGTATAAAGCCCAAATTTTTAAATGCTTTTTTGCAGATATCCACTACATGGCTCCGGAAGTTTAATTCAATGTCCATACGGATCCCTAAATCACGAACAGATTGCACTCGACCAATATTGTCCGAATCTAGTGTATAGTCGTGTATAACTGGATTTCGTGCACGACCGTAGGTAATAGTATAGCACTTGGATCCATTAAAAAAGAGTTTGTTATCACGACTCCACTGAGCAACACGGTCTATATCTTTTTGCAGTCGCCCGCAATCCGATCTATCTTTTATCAGCCTAAGCAGTTTTAAATCATCTGCAAAAAGAAGGCAGACTGAGTCTTTCACGATATTAGGTAGGTCATTAATCATAATTAAAAACTCTAGAGGCCCCAGAGTACTTCCTTGGCTGACGCCAGAGTTTGTGTAAAACGGTTCCGAAAGATATCCACAGTAATCCACATACTGTTTTCTACCCTGCATGTAACTAGCAAAGAGTTTTAATGAGTCTACAGTAAATCCTATCGACGCCAGCTTGATCAGTAGTACGTCATTATCAACTGTGTCGAATGCTTTACGGAAGTCGAAGTACGCTGTGTCGACCTGCACCCCTGCATCCACAGAAGGAACAGCACACGTCATAAAACAAAGCATATTACTGTCCGTACTTCGACCCGCCCTAAATTAAACTAGATTAAATAATTAAATTAAACTAGAAAGGCTTAATTGTAATCAACACAAAAAAAATATCGCTCAGCCAGCGTAATTTATGAAATTGTAGATTATCTGTAACGATGCTACCGTGATGCCTTGGGACTTTCCGATACATGACCGTAATAGCAACATCGAGCCCATAACCGTTGAGGGAGCGATCAACGTTAGTCGCATCATCTATTCAGGCATCGTCTATTAACGCATCGTCTGTACCGCATCATCTGTACACGCATCCTCTTGATACGATAGTTTTACCATAATTGAAGCACAGGTCTTATCACTGGCGATAGGATCGTTTCAGCTTAACCGTTGTCAGAAGGTCAACGATTCCGTTGTCCGGTGTAGACAACTAGGCGACGTTCCGAGACATGATCTTAATAGCAACATCGAGCCTATTACTATTGAGGGAGCGATCAACGTGAGTTGCATCATCTATTCACGCATCGTCTATTCACGCATCGTCTGTACACGCATCGTCCTGATACGTTAGTTTTACCATATTTGAGGCACAGGCCCTATCACTGGCGATAGGATCGTTTCAGCTTAGCCGTTGTCTAAAAGTCAACGATTTCGTTGTCCTGGGTGGGAGGTAGGTCCCACAGCAATAATTTCCTTTAATGTTTTCTTAAAGAACATAACAATTTCATACACCACGTTTACTACTCGTTGGTTGTTAAGTTTACCTTCGTAATACCATTTCAGTAGGCACCAAATATACGGCTGCTAGTAAAATAGAGCTCGCTTATTAATCCCAAAATGCACCTTATGAGCCAAATAATATAGTGCGATTTGCAGTACAGTTGCTGGCTTGAAGTAGGTTTGCGGGTGAATTATTCAGTTCCTATTTACCGAGACATCGTCCATTATTAGTATGAGTCACATCTGTCGATTAGAATGTCTACTTGGGATAGGGTTGTCGATCCTTTTTACCCAACTGCCACCTCTTGAAGATAGGTTATGTTTTTCGAAAGTATATACGTAGGTACGTATGTGTTTCATTGGCACGCCTTGCCTTTATTTTCTTTCATTTACCTTAAGAGATTGATGGATTTTTGATGTGTGAAGTGTCAATTGTTTTGAATCAATTGTAGGTTTGAAATAGGCTATATGATTTTAGATTGAGAGTTGCGAAAAATAGATTAACATGCCCATGTTTTTTTTATTTGGTATAGGACGGCTCCTGACCTCGAATGCACAGACAAATATGAGATCTACGATGAAGGGAGCCTAACCAGAAGGTGTCTATTAACTCTCTTCTTGGATAAATTAGGGTCTTAACACAGTGGAAATACAGACTCTTTCAGCGTCTGGTTACAAACGATTGTTCAAAGCGTAGCTATCTTACCTCTAAATGCCAGAGAAACGTTGTTATGGCGAAAGAATTAGGTACGATGGTGGTAGCTAGCCAGGCGGACTTAAACAAAGTCCTACCACCAACATAACCAAGCACAATATTGTACTCCCCCTGTACGAGCCTGGTCGTACTGGTCTTTGGTTGAAATAAAACACTTTACTTTTGGTTTAAGTTAAGTATAATGATTTGAGTCGCGTATTAATCTAATGATATATGATTGCGAACTAATCTAAATTGGGGTCACAGCCCGCCGCGTTGCCGTAAACAGCAACGCAGCAATAAGTGCGGTTCAATGTACAACTAAGTAGGTAGGTACCTATTTAGTTCGTACACCCCCTGAGGATCGTACCCGGGACCTCTGGATCTGACACCGGTGGGGAAACTACTAGTCTACAGAGGCGGTTTAACAAATAACGTACCTCTGTCTGTTTATTACGTTTTCACGGCTAAATGCCTGATCAGGTCTTGATAAACCTTGGATGTATATAGTTATGAACATGGGCTTCGCCGGGTGTATGCGAGCAAAGTCGCGGAAGGATATTAGTTAATAATAAAGGGCAACCCTACCTTAATGTCCCGCGTACGTAGAGTGTATTATCGTCGTGCATTGAAAATTCTTATTGCTTAGCATTCGGATGTGGTCAAAGCGTGTCAACAGTTGCATGTTTCTATGCCTATGTCCATCTGTCTGCTCATGCAAAAGCTCCACACTCGAAACACAATAAAATTGAATAAAAGGACGTCGTTGGTAAGAATATTATAACCTATGGGTATCTATAACATTCGAATGAATGGAAATAATTTAAACTATTGATTCGCGTTTTAGAGGTTAGCGGTAACCATGCAATAACCGATGCTTTTCTCTTTCACTTTTCCTTTTAGACTTTTGAGCAAATAGGGGTATAAGTTTTAGCGATTACTCGCGTTCCTGGTCTGTGTCTACGGATTTGTCTTGCAAAGGCGGAGAGGACTGCGTAGTCTGATTAGTAAACTTAGGTGTAAACTTTCCGAAAAAAAATGAAATCCTACAACAAACTTCCCCCTTATCTCTCTCCACTCCCCTTTTTTGTTTTTTTATTTTCACAACATCTTATGTAAAATTAAATCTTTAGTGTATTTTTCAAATTGAATTGATAAATAACGCTACAGCAAACTTCCCCTCTTTTTCTCCTATTTTTCCTCCGATCAAAAATCACGATCGACAAAAAAAAAACAAGGAACATATGTGCCAATTTTCATCAAAATCGTTTGAAAAATGCGACATATACCGAAACAAACCGACAGAGGATAAAATAATTTTTGGCTAACCTCGAAACTGAGACGCTTCGGTCGCTTCGCTCGCTCGGTCAAAAAGTATTATTATATTCACATTTACAACTAGCTATTGCCCGCGGCTTCGCTTGCATGGTACCGATGGCTGATGTAGCAGCCTATTTTATTCTTAATGGCGTAGACTACGTTAAGTTGCGAAATGGTAGCAAACAAACAAATAAAGAAACAGAGACACTTTCGAATTGATTTATAAGTATAAGCTTAGATAAAAATAAAAGTAATGCCACACGCTCCGCCGCCGCTTATTGCTCTAACCGCGGTCTTATCGAGAGTCGTTCGCATAATATTGTCATTAGAAGTTTGACGGAGTTCCCTAATGAACTAACTTGAGATGTTTTTACTTTGCTTCTAAAACATAACTTCGATGCTTCAAGAAAGTAAAGGCCCTACTTAAACATAAAAATAAGCATAGCTTTTTCTGACCCTCATAATGTATAAAGCGCCATAAAAGTGGTAAATAATATTTTGTTTAAATAATGTTATTGAATGTAGGTTTACCCTATTATACTAACATACTAACATTTTGGGCTGTCTGTATCTTTTGAACCATAATAGGTAGCCAGTTTAACTCTTCAGGAAATAGGTAGATATGAACTATAATAAAATTTACTAATTGACTGTTGATAACGGTCTTTAGGTAACCCGACAGCTTCCCTTGTAGTTAGTTTATTTGTACATATTGTTTGAATAAATAATAATTAAAAGAATAATAGTTATTTACTTAATAATTTTTCAAACAATATATCATTAAATTAAAAAAACTTAATTACTAACCTATAAACTAAAATAATTTATCAACTGAATTACTTATGGATTTTTTTTTTATTTATAATTATAGTAGACAAAAGAACAAAGGTTATCGCACACCTTACTATGCACTACAAAAATAGTGGCATATCTAATCATGCGATACTAGTAAAAGACATCAACATTTAGTTACTGCTTTTCAAACAAATCTAACTTAAGATGTTAGGGCTTAAAATGCAAAGGAAGCCACTGTTCGTCGCTTACTTCTTACTTTCTACCTCTTCCAAGGTTACGAACTTGACAGAAAACTAGTAACTGAATGAAAACTGCTGCTCAGAGGCCTTACTATGGCTTTACAATATTTTTACAACTAACTGAAACTATTTTCATGTTCGTATAGGGCGCTTATTTCCACACATTTGGTTAACGGACATTGAAAGGAACTACAGTTGCTTTACTTTTCCGCTAACCAAATGAAGAATTTCAGTTAGCTGTCAACTAAGGCCTCTGGTGCGTTTTGGTGGAGTTTTAGGTAAGACACATTCGGGTGGATGATACAAAATCCTATCTCGATCTAAGGATAACCCAGTCGATTTGTTTTGATTTAATTTCATTGTTTGTGTTTTATTTTGTATCTTACTGTTATTTAAAATTAATATTTTAATGAATGTCCAATAATATTTATTAATTTATTCCTTGAAGTGTGCCAAATGAAGTTATTCTATTCTATCATTGTTACCAGTCGATAAGTCGGCCAATACACAGCATGCAGGGACTCCCTGTATGAGCGGTAACAACTAATGAAAGTCATAATCAATAACTCGATTGATACGATACACAGGAATCGGCTATTCCCCGCTAAAAATATCACAAAGGAATTGTCGATCTTGCCTCATTCGCTTTACAGTACTTTTTTTTTAATAAACATTATAACAACTGAAATGATGAAATTATCTAATCCATTAAATATGTCCACTTTGGACAGTTGGGTAGCAAATATTGCCATGAAGATAATGGTACTGGCCTGGAACAGTAAAGTTATCTAAAGGCCGCGTGTAACGGTCCTTCGGTAATCCGACTGTTTCTTTAGTACAACGCTAGTTTTATTGTTCAGAATTATTTTTAATGTTTGAAGATAATAATGACTAAATATGACGCCAAATCCATGTTAGAGTCAAAAAATGGTGATGATAACATGATCTTAAATGTAATACTCTATACATGATAAAAAATAAATATAAAGCTACAGCGAATACTCGTACTATTACGACGTTGGATAGCAAAACACAGGGCAGCATTCTGGACACATGTAGGCTTTCTGCCTAATCCCTATCAACTGTTGGCGCTCCTGGTCCCTAATGGCCCAAATAGTATATATTTTGGCCATTAGGGACATTATGGCCTTATCCAGGAGTTCATGGTTTTTATAAGGGACTCCGCCGATGTTTCTGAGAGCCAGCCTGCACGTTTGCAGCTTTAAGCACACTTACTGCAAGTTTAAGGGATATGGACTTGGGTATCGAAATTAGAAAATGTAGTGTTGCTATGGTGGAGTAGGAAAACAAAAAATCAAGGGGAAGGTATTTTTTTTTTATTCAACTAGGAGATGGGACAAGCCTTGTAAGAGCATTTTGTCTCCCGATGGTGGATAAAAACAGAGGGCAAAAATTTTATCCCCGCCCCGTGCTAAGGGGGCTGGTGTTAAGTGTATATCTTGCCTATCACAATGCCCTTCAGCGTAGGTCACATTCACAAAGAATATAGCCTACACGGCACTGCATTGCGCCCGTCAACTTGAGGCATAAAGGTGTTAACCCACGCGTGCCCTTAATTTCACCGGCAACCATACCGTTAAAACCGGAACGCAGCAATGCTGCTTGGCGGCTGAAATAGGTATGGTGGTAGTAATTCTCCGCACGAGCCTTTTTATTGCGTGAATCTAAACCCTTGCAAGTCCAACTCGCACTTGGCTGGTTTAATAGGTTTTATTTTCATTCGTTAAGTTATTTAAGTAAAAGGGAGCTACATTTTGCTATGGAACTATAAAAGCTTTTTGACGTAAGCCTAAGTCATTACTAACCCTATAATAATTTCTTGGTAGGGAAATAAAATAAAACAACCAGGAAATAAGATTACGAGGCCAACTGTACTTAGCTATGAAAATAAACATAGCATCAATATTTCATAGCATTTGATGAACTGAAGGCAGTAGGCAAAATAAATAACTTATATTTTCCTTTCAAGGGGAGTTTGTTGGCATACAAGCGAGATTAAAAGAGATGATCTTTCTTGGATTACTACGTGGGAAACTGTTACGGTAGTTTCTCTGATATAAGTACGCATAACGGTTTTTGGTTCATTATAACGTGTTGGTGGTAGAACTTTGTTTAAGTATTTAGCCGCCTCTGTGGTCTAGTGGTTCAACCCACTGATTTCTAATCCAGAGGTCCCGGGCTCGATCCCCAGGGGGAGCCATATTGCGCTTGGATTGGTCGGTGGTAGGATTTTGTTTAAGCCCGCTGGCTAGCTACCACCATCTTACCTAATTAAGTCACCATAGTAACAATTCTTAAAAAAAATATGTGTTCCGGCATTTTGAAGTAAGATAGCCAGTTCCTCAGTTTGTTGAGGATTCCGGGTGAAGTGCGCCTCCACCTTCGGCCTTATCTCAACTTGTTACCAGGTGAGATGAAGGCCATGCGCTTCCCCGTCGTACAATAAAAAAAGGAAAATAATAGAATATAATTCACGTTATTTCGTAGTAATTACAATAAATTATTAAAATAATTAAAGTAGATATCAAAAATGCTTTTAATTCGGTTGACAGAGGCACCTTGCTAAATCAAATCAAATCCAAAATTCCCGAAATTTATCCTTTTCTTTTTCAATGTTATGGTTCGCCATCTAAATTAATTTACAAGAACCAAACTATTTCGTCTGCAGTTGGCTGTCAGCAAGGTGACCCTCTAGGCCCGGCCATTTTTAGCCTTGCCATTCACCCAATTATTCAACGCCTGAAATCTAAATTGAATGTTTGGTATCTCGATGACGGAACCCTGGGTGGCGATGTGGACTCAGTATTTGGCGATCTAAAAATTATTATAGATGAATTTCGGCAGATTGGCTTAGAACTAAATTTTTCGAAATGTGAAATATACATTTCAGATACATGTTTGGATAGAAATTCAATTATTCAAAAGTTTGAGACTTTGGCTTCCAATATTACTGTTGTAGATAAGAGTTCACTCCACCTACTAGGTTCACCAATTCTTGATGAATCTTTTCCGGGTTTCGTTGACGACAAAATTCAAAATTTTATGAAGGTTTCGGACAGACTTTCAAAAATTAACTCACATATGGCTTTCACCATTATAAAATTTTGCCTTTTTGTCCCAAAATTTACTTATGCTTTACGATGTTGTCAACTGTGGAAACACAGTGAGCTGGTGGAAGGCTTAGACAACATAATAAAGAACACCCTTTCCACGGTTTTGAATATTGAGTTGGATGACAGAGCATGGTCGCAGGCCTCATTGCCTATTCGATTGGGCGGCTTAGGTATACGCAAAATTTCTAGTGTTGCTTTGCCAGCGTTCTTGTCTTCCGTCTATAGTACACATTCTTTGGTTGAGAAAATTCTAACACCATCAATTTCGGCTGTTCCAGGCAATATACTCCAAATTTCTTATCTTGACGAGGCTCGAAATGCTTGGCATAGTGCTTGCCCTAATACCGATCCCCCAAAACACCTTTCGGCACAACGGCAGTGGGACGGGCCTCTGTGCGAGTTGACACGGAATTATCTATTACATACGTGCTCAACCTCCACAGATCGTGCTCGTCTCTTAGCTGTTTCAAAATGGGAATCAGGTCTTTGGCTGCAAGCACATCCATCCTACAATACCGGTACACTTATGGATCCTGTAACTTTCCGTATTGCCACTTGTCTTCGGTTGGGTGCAAGATGCTGCGCCTCTCACCAGTGCCGGTGCGGTGCGGCCGTAGATCAATTTGGTTTTCACGGACTTTCGTGCGCAAGGTCTGCGGGCAGGATTTCGCGCCACGCTAGTCTTAATGACATTATCCGTCGAGCGTTTACCAGTGTCAATGTGCCAGCCGTTCTTGAACCGAATGGTCTGTTACGTGATGATGGTAAGCGGCCCGACGGTATGACTCTTGTCCCTTGGGAAATGGGTAGGCCTTTGGTGTGGGACGCTACCTGCGTCGACACCCTAGCGCCATCTCATCTGCCTGGGACATCAGTTAGGGCTGGTGCGGCGGCTGATTCGGCCGAGGATCACAAAAGGCGCAAATATAGTGGTCTCGACAGAGCTTACCTATTTGAGCCTTTTGGGGTGGAGACCTTGGGTCCGTGGGGAGCCGGTGCCCTCCGGGTTTTCAAAAATATTGCGGGGCTTTTGATTGAGGCGACACGTGACCCAAGGGCTGGCTCTTATTTAGGCCAGCGAATTAGCATAGCTATTCAGCGTGGCAATGCAGCCAGTGTCTTGGGCACGCTTCCGTCTGGTACTGGTCTGGAACAGTTGAGTTACCTATAGGCCGTTTGTAACGGTCCTTAGGTAATCTGACTGATTCCTTTGTACTTAGTTAGTTTAATTTATTGAATAAATGTAAAATATTTCCTGAGGATTACAATAATAATTTAAAATAATATTTCATAAATAATTTTAAAAATCACTCAGCATTATGCGGATTGCATAGGGACTATCTGCGCTGATCTTCCATACGGGCCCTGGATGTAAAAATACTAAAAACTAAAGTAAAACAACAAATCTGAAGAAAACTAAATTGAACTAAGTAAATAAGCTGAAGTTAACAAGTGTATGAAATATAAATGCGAGAAGTTAAACAGAAACATGATTACGAAAAAAAAAACGCACCATAAACTTAAAAAGAGAGAAAACAAAATCATAATACCACTGATTACCTTCGCAATCAGATAGCACTGGTATCATACTTGAAAAGCTGCTGCTCCCTTTTTGAGTTTAAACCTGAAACTTGTACCTAACACTATTAGTAGACTCCAAAGTCCGTCTGGCTAGCTAACACCATTACATAGATACCATTTAAGACCAAGTATTTGAAGTACTTGGCCTTCATCTCACTTGGTATCATGCTATGATAAGGCCAAAGGTTATACGTTAGTATTTTGATATATATATGGTAAACGAGCACTTCACTCGGAATCCTCAACAGACTGAGGAACTGGCTACCTAACCTTATGCCGGAAAACAACTATTAAGAAATGTTGTTATAGCGATAAACTTAGTAAGCTAGATGTAGCTTGTGAAAGTTGAAGAGGGAGCGCAGTCTATAACAGGTTTTAAGTCTAGAATAGACATCTGATGCTAACCAAAACAATATTTTATTAATAACATTAATTTTATGTGACATTAAATTTTATGTTAAAAAAAGAAACATTTATTCAATAAAAAGTAGAATTAAACTAACTATGTACAAAGGAATCAGTCAGATTACTTTGTACATAGTTAGACTAACTGTTCCAGACCAGTACCAGACGGAAGCGTGCCCAAGACACTGGCTGCATTGCCACACTGAATAGCTATGCTAATTCGCTGGCCTAAATAAGAGCCAGCCCTTGGGTCACGTGTCGCCTCAATCAAAAGCCCCGCAAAAGTATTTTTTTAAAAATATTATTAATATTATAATATATATATATATATATATATATATATATATATATATATATATATATATATACATATAATACGGTTTTGTTAAAAAATAAAAAAAAACTTTAATTTTGAACCCCACCTGAAGATCAAATCCGGGACCTCTGGGTTCAGACCCAGAGGTCCCGGATTCGATGAAATGTTAAGTTATCACCTACTACGAGTAGTATCAGTAATAGTAGGCGAACCACATTCGCCAGTAAATGCGATGACCAACACGCCTGCTAAGCGTAGCCACGTTCAGCCATAGACTTATTAAGTATGCTCTATGAAGTCATGAAAACTTTTATCCATTATTTGCATTTTGAATACGTATATTTTGTCGAAATATAATAAAATAACGTTAATTCTTTTATAACAAATCCCACACGCACAAAAAACAAATTATGTATTCTGCGAGAGTATTTTCCGTGCGATTGACCAAGTTTCCTTTTTGCCGATTTTTGCTGAGATTATTCTGAAAAAATAATTTAATGGTTCATGGATGGATGAGATAAAGTAATGACAAACAACCTACCCTCAGATACAAATAGTACTGTATATACAGTATATAGTAAGAATATGTACATTGTATACGATATATAGTAAAAATATGTGCTGTATATACGGTAGAAATTATTTTCGATTTACTTGACGTGGTTGATATTCCATATTCCATTTCGTGTAATCACGTGTAATCAGCTTGGTACCTCTGTTTCCTTTGTCTTATGGCCCTAACGACTTTAAAAATAAGCACCTTCCAGGTAAGGTTACCATTTACCTCATTCTTGCCTTAGCATGTTTTGAGGTCAAGGTCTACCCCATTTCTAATGAAAAAAAGATTTCGACAGATTTTTTGTCTAGATCTCACCTTCATTAGTGTGCCGTTTTAACAAGGTTGTTGCCAACCGCGTAGAAGGCCATTCCAAAATGCTATGGCCATGGCCAAAGCGGCGAAGCTTTTGATTGAAGTTGTTACAAAAACAACCAGTTATGCTTCTTGTCAATTTTCGAGTTTTCAACGAATGAACCAATGTCCGGCCATTTTGCGCCTCAATCAGTCACTCAGGAAGGGATAAATCAATGTTAGATTATCTACTAGCTACGACGTATAAGAGTAGTGCTATGGTGTAGAGGTTGTGCTACGACGTAGAGGGAAGTGCTACGACGTAGTGAGTAGTGAACATAGTTGGTGATAGCAATGCAAGCTATAAATAATCAACATTTACTAAAATTTGTTGAACACTTTTATGATATAATATTTGATTTTACTGTAAAATAAAATAATATCATTCATAACACACCTCCTCATTGTCAGTGCGGTTCGGCTGTAGATCAACTTGGTTCACACGGACTTTCATGCACCAGGTCTGCAGGCAGGATTTCGTGCCACGCAAGCCTTAAAGAGATTATCCGTCGATCTTTACCAGTGTCAATGTTCCAGCCGTTCTCGAGCGAATGGTCGGTTACGTGATGATGGTAAGCGGCAGACGGTATGACTCTTGTCCCTTGGGTAATGGGTAGGCCTTTGGTTTGGGACGCTACCTGCGTTGACCCCCTTGCGCTAAAATCTGCCAGAGACATCAGTTAGGGCTGGTGCGGCGGTTCGGCCGATGATCAAAAAGGCGCAAATATGTGGTCTCGTGTATGGGTCGAGTGAGAAGACGGTGCCCTCCGGGTTTTTAAAAATCTTACGGGGCTTTAGATAGATAGATATACTTTTGATTGTACACCAAAAAAACAAAAACAAACAGACAAGCAAGAAAAACACTTAAACTAGATACAATGGGCGGTCATACCGCTAAAAGCGATATCTTCCAGGCAACCTTTAAAAAAGTACTAAAGTACTAAAATAAACATTAATTGATATTGGTATCTACTTATTAATAACAACAAAATATAAAATACATTACAAAAAATATGTAATCATTACTAAAGAAACTAAACAGCAGTAGCGATTTGACAATTCCTAAGATTTTATTTCTCTAAGTTACCTCACCTGCAACGAACCAAGGCTGTGTTGATTTGCAGTGAAGCACTTAAGTTTTCGCCATCTCTTTTTCAAGTTGGTCGAGGAAAAGTAATGACAGCGCAAATTATTTTAAATGTGAATTGTTTTGGACGATCTGATCGAAACAGGTAGTGAGTTATGCGCACAGCCTCTACAGTAAACGAGTTACCGTAGAACACTCGGAATCGTAGTAGAACATTTTCCGAAGAACAAAGTGTTCTCTTGTGCCGCGCGCGATACGACCAGTGTCTTTGGCACGCGTCAGTCTGGAACTGGAATAGTTGAGGAACCTGTAGAACGCTTATAACTGTCCTAAGGTAGCCCGACTACTTCCTTAGTAAATCATTCTTATGCCCTTATCCCTCGCTAGGTGGGTTGGTACAGCATGTTCTTATCTTCCACTCACATAGTTAGTTTACAGGACATTCATTTAAGCGTAGCTTGTAATATGGGACCTAGATTACGGTTATAATACATGTATATACTTTGTTTAATGATACATATTATTTTTAATTGTATATCAATAAACAAAACTTCATTATGGATCCCTATGGACTGCCTTTGTGGTCTAGTGATTCAATCCACCTATTTCAGATCCAGAAGTACCGAGTTCAATCCCCAGTGAGGTACAATATTGTGCTTGGTTTGGTTGGTGGTAGGGCTTTGTTTAAGTCCGCATGGCTAACACCATCTTACCTCATTCTGTCGCCATAACAACAATTCAAAAAGTTTTAGTTCATCAGTTTGTTGAGGATTCCTGGTGAAGTGCGCCTCCACCTTCGGCCTTATCTCAACTTGTAATTAGGTGAGATGAAAGCAAGAGCTTCCCCTTCGTACAAAAAACAAGGAAATATAGTGGTTCATAAAAGTAATAACATAATCTCCAAAACAAACCCTTCTCGAACGTATATAAAAACATTCACCCTTAATTAAGTACGCACACCCCACGGGCCTGTTTACACACCTCCGTTGTATAGCTAAAACAGTAAACAAAGCTGTTTCAAGAAAATGGCAACATTGAATATTTACTTATTCCCATAATGACTAATCATTTTCAGGCAAGGAAAAGAGACAGATGTTGGGAGTGAGCGGGAGAGGAATTAGATTAGGGTGAAGTTATGAGATCATTCGCCGCAGGGAAGTTTATTAACGGAGCTAGCTTACCAAAACTGGAAGTGATACTACTCTATTTAAAATGCGAATTTGTAAGGTAATAAAGTTAACTAAGATGAGATTTTTTTTATAATATTACTAAGATTGATGCGCGTATATTATTGTAAATTCTCATTTTATTTTTATTTACAAACTATATAAATAAAAAAATATATCGGTTGGCTCTACCTTCATATAATATGTATACTAATGCTATAGTGGGGAAATCTATCCTTGATCCTGTATTTACTACACAAACCTGCTTCCCCTTACTACTTCAACGGCCCATTTAACAGCCTCTTCCGATATTAGAGGATTTTGTTATAATTACCACTCTTTGCAAGCAGATTGGCTATCGCAGTCAAAGCGTTAGATAATAAAAAGAAAGAAACTACTGATCTTCATCTGATGAGATTCCTTAGTCAGCTTTTCAGACATACGTGGGCTGAGTTGAAGAGGTTGATTCATAATGAAACACTCTGACTAAATAATCATACTAATCTCTTACTAAATAAATAATCTTACTAATGCCAATAAATCCTTTTAATTATTTATTTTATCAGCTGTCAGTGTAGAAGAGTGGAAAAGTATCCCCCAAGGTAGCGAAAAGTGGAAAAAAAACCGAGTATCTCCACCTAGTAGGGATATATGGAACAAGTGAACTATCCCTAATTAAAATAAGATTTTTATTAGTTAATCTCAATGTATAAAATAGTCGTAGCAATCAACGCGCATCCCAAACTAGATGTAATAGAGACTTAATATATCCAGAGATGCTTCCTTTTGTAGATAAGGTTTGCAGAAAATGGATTTTGGGAAATTCCCACTGATGACGCGATTGAAGGCGTTTGTCTAAGGCGTTTCACAAGTCATATCAGACACCATAATAAAGCAGTAAGCTAGCTATCCAACCAAGATGTCACCTATTCCTCAATTTTTATAAGGTCAAAGTTATATCAAAGGTCTGAGTATAAACTTTACGATGAATAAACTTGTGTAAGTGGATAGTGAAGGACGTTCATCCGAAATCGTAAACCGTTTTACTGCTGTGCTATGGCACTTTATTGTTATAAAGTAGGAGAAAATATTTGATATTGTTATCCGCTTCGGCCGCGAACAAAGTGTCACATGTGCAGACATGTTACAGTAATAAATTACGTTTCAAAAACTAAAAGAAAACCGATTTCAATGAAGAATGTGATACAATTTCGTTTACCTGGATAACGTACTTTTTTCGCGTGAAGATGCGTGACCCTATATGGGGTCCGTTTTTCCCTTACTTTTGAGGTAATAGCTTCAAGTGTGCCTATAATATTAGGAGAGTTCCCTCGATTTTTTCAGGATCCCATCATCAGATCCTGACCTGATGTCGATGGGATCATCTGGGAAGTATACTGACCCTAAAAATACCCAAATCACTTCAAGTGTGCATATAATATGTGAAGAGTTCCCTCGATTTCTTCAGGATTCCATCATCAGATTCATCTGACCCATCATCTGACCTGATGCCAATGGGACCACCTGTGAAGAATACCCTTTCAAAAAAACTTTACGAAGCTACCAACTGCGAATAAATAAAATTTGAAGGCGTATCTGGAACGATGTAAATCCGCTTTGTTAACCCGAAACGATGACACGGCACCCAACAGGCAGCTGATCTTCGTATCGCAGCTAAAATATACGGCTTAGGGTTTTAATCCGAGGAATGGAGGATGAGAAACGACACACAAGACCCACGAAATTAATTTATAACAAGATCAAACCGTATCATATATTGTTTACTAGCTTTTTGCTCGCGACTTCACCTATGTGATACCCGGATTAATACTTTCTGTAAGCAAAATGGGGTTAACTAGTATCTGTGCAGCCGTTTCTCGTAGGTGTATTATAGTATTTATGTTAAGGGGTAGAGTATAATAGATAACAATAACAGTTTATTCGTAGCTAAATCAACATGAATATTATCGATACATAAAAGAAACAGCGAAATTTGAAATTAATAAATAAATAAATATTACAGGACATGAATTTCACACAGCGTCATCTAGCCCCAAAGTAAGCAAAGCTTGTAATATGGGAACTAGATTACGGATAGGATACTTTATACATTTTTTATTTACAGACTCAGTGCCTTCTGGACAGCTTCGCTCCATCGTAGACCTTATCCTTGCTTTGGTCTAGAGCTAGAGGAACCAGATCGAGAGCTAACTTATAATTAAAAAAAAGTCTTGCACTTATTTTGTTATATGGCCATGGAAGTTATTTATCACAGAATTACCAGAACCTTTTCATGCATTTCAGTTTTGTCCACGTATTATTTTTTGACAAACTATTTTGTAACTCTAGTAGTAGCAGCTTTATATTACCCCAATATTTTAGGTAAGAGCAAAACAATAAAAATATGAATATAAAAAGGTACGCGATGAAGACCCGTTTTTGTTATTAATTATGTGATCAAAAATACATTTACGATAATTTTTAATTCATAATATTTTATGATACATTTACATTGTACTAGCAAACGCCTGGGACTTTGTTACCATCATTCCTTGGGAAATTTCTAAAATGTTTTGTTTAGCACCCTTAAAGCATTACTGGAAGCTACTCAAAAAATTATGGTAGGTGTAACTATGTATATTGAATTTTGTGAGTTTCATTACATTGAGGAGAACCCCTCATTATCTTAAATAAAAGCCTGAGTTGCCCCTTATAAAATCAGCTATCTGCCAGTAAAAGTTCAGTCAAAATCGGTTCAGCTTTATCGGAGATTAGCCGAACCAAAACAGACAGAAAAAAATGTTTACTTATACTCTATCACTAATATTAACGGGATATTTTCCATGATTTGTTGTTTTATGAGATATCCGATACTTCTTTATCGATTATTTTTTTCTGATTTATCGAATAGCTCATAAAACATCAAATCATGGTAAAGATCCCGTTAATATTTAATTAGTATTTAATATTAGTTATAGTGTTCATAACCATGATAGTTTTAAAAAAACATGTACCCATATTTTTTGGAATGCTTTACAAAATGTATAGATAGATAAGGATAGAAAGATAGATATATCATAAGACTGTAGTTACAAAAAACATACTCAGCGTTACCTAGCTTCTATATTACATGCTTCGCTTGGTTTAGGGCTAGATGGGGTGGGGTTAAATATCTAGTAATATGAATTTACTTATATGGCTTCCGAAATAATGTCTTATCTAAAAAAAATAATGAGCTAATAAATCAAAAAATACTTAAATTGATTATATTAGATTTATTATATACGTTAAGAGCTCAACTTGTGCTTATAGCGGCACCCCGCTTCGCAAGTCCGAATGTTCGGTCTTATTAGCTCACTTATCACATAAAAACATAAAAACTCTTAGAAATAATTTTCCATAACCTCTATCAGAATCGTACCTAACAGCCGTACCCTTAAATTAAAACCTTGTTCAGTGCTTATTAATATGTATAAGCTATCACGATGCCGACCAGCGTGGTGAGACTAACGCAATAAATATTCAGGAGCGTCTACTTCATACTTCATTGATATTACGGATCTGTATTTGATATTCGGGCTCAAAACTTGACTTTAAACATGATTAAGAGCCAGTCCAGGATGCCTGCCATATGACCTGCGTATGCGTACGAGCCGTTTGATATGTAGATACAGTAGTTATATGGATGTACCTATTATGATTTATTAACTGCCACCTTTTTGGCAGGTTTTGCTTTTGCATTTTTTTGGTTGGTTTGGTTTTGCACTGTCATTTATTGCGTTTTAGGCAGTTTTAGGTGAAAAATTTGACAGCGTTTTAATGTAAATCGGTAAGTGACATTATACAATCACAGTAGTTTCCTATGCGTGACGTAGGAAATTTTGATTTGTACAGTATTTGTATGGATGTCATATGATTAATTAACTACCATCGTCTAGTTTAGGGTATGGTTTTTTCATTTGGAAACCCAAATTGTTAAAACAATAACACATTTATTGTACCTATCCATTTATTTTCCTCCATACATTAACAAGCCTCATAGCTCAGTTGGTAGTAACTCTGCCTTCTGCGCTGTAGGTTGTGGGTTAGATTCCCACCCAGGACAAACATTTGTGTGATGAATGTAGATGTTTGTTCTGTGTTTGGGTGTTGTATAGTACAATATGATAAGTGTCTTTAATGTATTTAAGTATTCTATCCGTAATCTAGTTCCCATATTACAAGCTATGCTTAGTTTGGGGCTAGATGGCGTTGTGTAAAATGAACGTCCTGTAATATTTATTTATTTATTTATTTATATTATAATTATCTCACAATTCAGAGAAACCAATATATCCATCAAGTTGTCTAGGCTGCGGTGCGTTACAATGCTCATGACATACATATAAACAAACATACAAACTCCCGAAAAACATTACCTTCCTTCCGAGGCAGTTGGGTAAAGATAAGTCATCTGCAAGAAACTTTAGCAATGTTATTTTACGCCTTTCCCACACCTCGTACAAATATTTAGCTACCGTATTTACGTCTCTTTACAAAATGTCGGACAGCATACATTATTAGAACACAGTGGGTTAGCACCTGGCGCCTAAATTAGGGTTGCGTGCTCAGGACCTCATTATCTTATTAAGGCTCACCCCAGCGTAGTTAGCACAAAATGCGAGGAATATAATTTATGAGACTTATATAAGATTCACTGTTTATTGTAATCTATCGATGACTAGCTTTTACACGCGACTTCGTCCGTGTATTGGTTTTTTTAAATACATGTATTATAGTACAAATATATATATTTGTTGGATATCTGCCGTTTCCTCTGGTGAGATCTCTTAAATCGGCTTTTACGACATCCGCGGACTGAGTTTGAGGGGGTCGACTCTTAAGCCGCGACTGCTACGTCCAGAAAATTAAAAAAGAACATTTGTCGTTGAATACCTCGTTATACCGATTTCAAAAAGTATAAGCACGACTTTTATACCAAGCATTATTCTGGAGTTCCGCTGTCATCATCTTAAGACCCTGGTTCGTAGAAGAGTATCACACATACAATCATTTTAAATGCGCAACGCTCTTAATATGTATTACTGTTATTTACTGAAAGAACCCCTTTATATTGATTCCACTCCATCATCAGACCTTGGTAGTTTTGACATTCATCCATTGCATAAAGAGCACTCAAAATACACCAGTTTATTTTAGAAACCACGTGTACATCGCGTTTTTTCTGTTAAATAATAATGTTTTTTTTTCTAATAAAATGACCCCCTGCCCTTCAATTATTAAAGAAACAAAAAACCATGAATCACTTTCTTATCTATTTCATATGAGAAATATATAATGATAATTTTGACCTTTTATCATGCACGGTTTCAGAGTTAGGGCATAGTTTTAATGAAAACTTTCAACCCGTTTTTGAACCTCATAGGGTACGAATTTTCAAAATCCTCTTCTTAGCACTTATTTTCGCATCAAGACAAACATACCCTCTAAATTTCATGTCTCTACGATTAGCCATTTAGGCTGTGCGTTGTTATCAGTGAGTCAGTTAGCATTTTATATCTATTGATTGATGATTTGTTTATATATTTTAAATTAAACATGACAAATAACATTGAAGTATCTATCTGTGTAGCTGTTGAATTTTCTTAGTTTTCTTATGTTTATGTATATTTCTTACTATATAAAAACATTACGGAATAATTTTAATATCTAAAAAACTAATCTAGTTAAAAAATACACGTTTGTGTATTTTTCAGGTTCGGCATGTTCGTTTATCGTATGTTTTTATATTCAATAGTATTTTTGTGGAAGATTCATTTTTATCGGTTGTTTTAAAGATTCCCTTGTTTCAAAGTCTTAACAAAACAGAAAAGTTCGCGATATAAGAAATGAATATTTTAAATCAAGACTTAATTCACGGTACTCATGATATACTCAATAGAAATGGTTTTGTTCATCCCTTTTTTCATTAAAAAATCACAGGTGATGGCGCAAGCCCTAGTCTTCGTTGATGATTGACCTAGTGGGCCATTGCCCAGAAACAATGCGGCAAACAGGCGATATCTTTTGATTGACAGTGCGCGTTGCAGTACCAAAATAAAGACAATTGTTTCGAAACGTTTCTAACCCCGATACGTAACAAACGTAAACGGAGTATCTACCTTTATCTGACTACCAAAGAAGGAGGATTATGCTTTTCGTGAGATAGTGAGAGTGCAAGAGTGTATGTATGACCATTTTATTGACACGCTCAATGCCTAACTGGCTTGAACGGATTGATCAAATTTGGTATATCTAAATTGTAATCGTGGAATAGTTACTAAGTAATAACTGAAAATTATGAGAAGAGATAAAAAAATGTTCTTTACTTTAATATAGGTATCAAATTAAAGGCGAATACGACATGCCTATTGTAAATGTAAATTAAGAAATATAAAAAATATCGAGTTTTAGGTTTACGAACATTACAAACTCTGGTATCGAAGTTAATAACGCGTGGCTCGATATTGCTATATATACCTACCAGTTGACCGCTAAATTATGATTTCTCAATATTAACAAACTGCCCATTAGGTAGTTAGGTAATAATAAATGTTTTAAGATAGTATTTTATGTGTTTAGGTTTATGATGTACTTACCTACTTAAAATGTTATTTAAAACTATGTAACCTAAATAATAAATAAATAAATAGGTATAACAGGACATAATTTTACACAGCACCATCTAGTCCCAAATTAAGCAAAGCTTGTAATATGGGAACTAGATTACAGATATTATACTTTATGTAATGTTAATAAATGTTGAATAGATCATCAAAAAATTAACTAGCCCCAGTTTTTGCCTTTCTCCTTGTATGCTGGTCGCGATTCTGAACAGCCGGTAAATTTGACGTTTCAAAATGAACCAAAATCTATATGAATGAAAAAATGTTGACTTGACTTGACTGTAATCAACCGTCCATCCAGGGTGTGAATCACATGAATCCATTATAAAGTTACGTGGTTGTTTCATTGTAATTAACCTTTATACACACACGCGGTCGTAAACCGACTGTAAAATGTTTTACGGCTGTTTTTGTTTCTCGTTTTGCCAAGCCTTTCTATGACAATCTGTACCGTAGTAGTCGGAGTATCAGTACGATACTGCTAAAGAACAGCATTTATCAGTAAAGATTATTACATGAGTTATTGTAAACTGTAACGATTGTAGATAAATAGCACTAGAAGCCACATTTAGTAATCCTAAATTCAGCATAAATATACCTTTAGTTTTCTCCGTAATCCAAATTGTATACTACGTGCGCGCAATACGCTGGAAAAATGTAGCCGTTTTCTTAGTAAACAACCTTTTATTCAGAGATTTTGTTTAAAACTTGTAGTGCTCATGTCAATCAAGTGCTTATGTGTACTGGCTTTAATGTTGTTTATCCAAAAAATAAAGGTGTGGTGCATTGCCATTGCCATCGGCGCGCTCTTGAATTAGAGACAATTTATGGCGGTTTTCAGGTAATCCGACTTTGTCACCATTCATAGGGAATTCAACTATTGTACTTACATTTTATATATATATATATATATATATATTTATACTACTAGGAGACGGGACAAGCAAGTAGGGCACCTGGTGTTAAGTGTACTCCTGCCTGACAAAGCCTTACTGCATAGGTCACATCCACAAAGAACATAGCCTACACGGCACTGCATTGCGCCCGTCAACTTGAGGCATAAAGGTGTTAAGCCTCACGTACCCGTAATTTAACCGGCAACCATACCCTTTAAACCGAAACACAGCAATGCTGCTTGGCGGCTGAAATATGTATGGTGGTAGTAATTCTCCGAGCGAGCCCTTTCACTACGGGCTTCTACTACTCTTCGTTTTTCTTCTTACTAAATTCGTGTATATAACTTTTCCAAAGTTATGTTTAAAAAATAATTGAATCAATGATTGGTTATGGCAAGGCTCTCAGTGAATGTAAACAATGATTTAAACTTCTACGTAAAAAAAGTTTAAACAAAAATAAACATGCTATTAAACTCAAAAGTATTTATTTATTAATTAAAAGTATTTATGATTTCAGATAAAAGTTAGGTAACTTTTATGTGAAATATCAATGTAAGTAGATAATCTGTGTTTAAATTATCCATAGGTAGTAGACTAGAATGCAAACTAGCCAACTAAGCTTATCGCTATATAAAAAAAAACACGTTTTGTATTAACAAAAGTGTATGGGAAGACTCTCCACTCGATGAACAGACTGTCGTGGAGAGTTGTTGGGTAGAAGCGAATCATATTCGCTATTTGTAACGTCAATCGGGGGTGATCATCAGTGGACGTATTTGGACTAAAATGATGACAATTCAAACGTTGATATTTATGGAAAATAATCACCTTCTTTTTTTTGTTTACGATAGAACGATACCACGAAGCTTGGGTAAAGATGTGAAAGGACGCTCCGTAGAGAAGGAATCAGCCTACCTAAGAAATACCTATTAACTCTTATTGGAGGTGGTACGTAACTGGAAAAAGAAACGCTGACCGCTGATTCCCAATTTTTGCAGTTATTTTTGTAAACTATTTTTGGCAGAGTTTTGTAATTCATATTGGAAGCATAGCATGTATTATGGGAACTAAGTTACGGATATACTTTTACATGTATACTTTTTTAACTACATACTTTTCATATAATACAACACCCAAACTCAGAACATACATCAATATTCATCACACAAAATTGATATGTGAGATACGAGTATGTAGCCTAAAAACAGGCATGCTTGTCTAGAAGAAACCAATTCACTCCAGGCTTAAATACTAGTATGTATTGATCCTGTAAGACAGACCATATATCCCAGAGGATTTTCTTTTCCTTCGAGATCCCTTATGAAAATATTTGGCGAACCAAACCCTTCTCAAACAAACCTGACACCTCAGCGTTTCCTTGTTTACGATGAAAATATTTATTTTCAGCTAAATGCCGGAGTTTTTTTTCCGATATCGGAGTAATTTTACTAATTTTCCATCTAACATTTTTATTATATACATAATTGTAGATGGATCTTGTTAGCGGTTTCACCCGTGAACTATGATATAAAGTAGCCTATGTATGTCTTTTTTATTGTACGATAGGGAAGCACTTGGTTTGGCCTTTATCTTCTACGTTTATCTGGGATCTCAACGAACATTCACAGGGTAAAGCTAATTTTGCATTATATGTACTTACTAGCTTTTACTCGCGACTTCGTCCGCGTATTGGTTTATTGAAATAGGTGCAAGTCTCATATTATAAATAAATATATTTGTTGAATATCTGGATAAATTTGACCGATAGCTCCTACATGGTGTGCAGACACGCACGCCGAGGGTTCTGACACACATTCCCAGACAAAAATGCAGGCTTTTTGAAGTCTTAGTGCCGCGCCGGTCCGACTCATGTTTGGCCAAATGCATAGTTTGGTGCTAGATGGCGCTGTGTGAAATGAATGTCCTGTGATATTTATTTATTTATGTATTATTAATCTAAGGAGCAGCGAAGCGAACATGATCTGCGTGTTAAGTTAGGTAGTCCACCATTGTTTGAGTGCAAATACATACATTATAGTATTGTCAAATTTCGAACCATTTCTGTAGTAACACTAGGTCCCTAACTAGTTTTCTAAAATGAACGTAAGTTAAAGCCAGGCTTTAACTCTACCCGTACAAGTACCTACTGTAAAAATTAGTCCAGCCGTTACAAAGATTTGCCGGAACAAACATAAAGACAGCCAGACAGATAATTTTTAAAATTGTTTCTATTGTTATAAGTACCATTATACTATCTTTAATATGCATTTAGTGAAAAACTGTTGATTTGACATTACAAACCGACACTTCAATTTCATTGATTTGTATAGATAAGATGTAGTATAGATTGATACTATAGATACTTAATTAGTCATTTAAGTTAAAACTGTGACACTACATTATTTTGTACGAGTATACACGTGAATAAGTTTGTGTGCCGAGTATGTCCATCAGCTCAGACCACACGCATGTGTCAGGGTCAGCACACATTATTTCACACAGCGCCATCTAGCCCCAAACTAAGCATAGCTTGTAACATGGGAACTAGATTACGGATACAATACTCAAATAATATTGTACACGCTTCCGTCTGGTACTGGTCTGGATCAGTTGAGTTTATAACGGTCTTTTTACATAGTTAGCTAGTTTAATTGTACATTTTTTTTGAATAAAACCTTTGTAAATACACACTTAATTATAATAAATTATAATCCAAAGCATGCTATAGCTCGTTACGACTGTCAAGGTCAACGAGTAACTGAATGAAAACTGCTGCATTGGTGGAGTTTTAAATAAGACACACTAGAGAGGATGATGCGAAAGCTTTATTTTGTTATCTAAGATTAACCAGTGATTTTATCGAAAAATCGTTATAACAAAACTAACCACGTATACGACCGTATGTTTTGGTGTCACGCAACGCTACCTCATTGTAAGTGGTAACTATTGCTACATCTGTGGTGTTATTACGATCTCACAAAACCACGGAATAACTAGCAATATGTCCCATAATTTATGGTCAGCATTAACATTAATGACTTTGTAACAGCCTCATTATTTTGTTATGAAGGTCTTGGGAGTGGCCATCTTTACTAATATAGACCTAGTATTTCGAAATTGAAACAAATGTAGCAGATATTTATTCGTATTTATTTATATGATATTCTTGATATGATATTGAGACTGACTATACACGAAACCATAAAAATAAATTGTGATGATGACACAAAAACGACGTGTAGCAATGTCCGATGTACCGATGACATCGTAACGGTCGCGGGGTGTCGATAAATAGAGACAGCTCAAGATACTATCTATAATCAAAACTTGGTTTTTGGGACTCATTTCACCTTAAATCCGCCTGGCTAGCTACTACCATCTTACCTAATACTAACATTCAAGTTTTTGTATTTCAAGTGATTGCACTCACAACATTTACAAATGTTATTATGATACAAAAATTCACAATCCACGAAGGGACTCGAACCCGCGTCTTTTCCTAAAGCCGGAAATTAGCTAGTAATTTTGAGTGTAATTTCAAACTCTAGGGCAGATCACAGTTCAGTGAATTTCTGCTAGATGACGTTATCAGCGCTGTAGCTGAGAGATCTGACACAAAAATTCGGAATCTACGTCGGTAGTCAGCTAAGCTCAGATGGTTAGAGCGTTTCCGGCTTTAGGAAACGCGGGTTCGAGTCCGGTCGTGGGTTGTGAATTTTTGTGTCATAATAACATTTGTAAATTCCAATATTGTTGTGTCCCAACATTTAGAGGTATGATAGTCAGTTCCTCAGACTGTTGAAGTTTCATAAAATCAGGTGAGCCGAAGACAAAGCACTTTCCCGTCATACAATAAAAAAAAGGTTTTTTATTTTTAATTATTGTACGATGAGGAAGCGCTTGGCCTTCATCTCACCCGGTTACAAGTTGAGATAAGGCCGAAAGTGGAGGCGCACTTCACCCGGAATTCCCATCTAACTGAGGAACTGGCTATCTTACCTCTAAATGCCGGAACTCAACAATTTTAAGAATTGTTGTTATGGCGACAGCATTAGGTAAGACGGTGTTAGCACCACCATCTAAACCAAGCAAATATTGTACTCCCCCTGAGGATCAACCCGGGACCTCTGGATCTGAAATCGGTTGAACCTAGTGGTTCAACCCACCGACCACACAGGCGGTTAAAAAAAAGGTAGGCCAGCAATTGAATTTTGTGATTAAGTTAAGTTGGTGGAACTTACTTGAAGACTAGTGAATGGCCTAAGATAATCCACATCAGGTTGATATTCTGTTTAAGGACTAAGCAAATACCTAATCATTGAAAAGCGCTTTGCAAAAATTTCTCTCACCTTCAAAAACAGAGTCAATAGGCATTAACTGGGAAAGCTCGCTCCATTGGAGAACTTATCCTTGCCCAGGCAAGTCACGAAGTCAAGGTACATTGTAAAAGATGGCTGCAGATAATGAAGATAATGAGTTGTAAGACATTCACACATCCCCAAGATATCTGAATCACATCGTTTGTGAGAGAAGCACCTGACACCATGGTACTACTTTAACTAAGTGCTCTTGACGCCATTATCACCTCAATGTTTATCGTCATAAGATCGGTTCTCCTTTGAAATTTCAACCCAGCAACATTATACTGTAAATGGATCCATAATGGAGACATTACGAGCGAAAAGATAAGCAAAGTAAAGTGATTTGACGGGTTTTACGCGTACTTTGTGAGGAATCGGCCCTTTGACGGCTATCAGTCAAATGCCGTGTGGAAATGCCGGCAGGGGTAAGTGGCGTGTCAGGTTTATTTTTACCTAACTGCCTCAGAAGGAGGGCTACGTATTCAACGGTATCAATGTATTAATTAATTCATTCACGAAAACTATTTATTGTACATCAAAATAATAGAGGCCTATTGGAAATATTTTGTTTTCTGTAATGTGACATATCTAATTGCATGGAACATGTTTATAGATGAAATTAATGATTTGATTTGATATAATATACAAGACGATTAATAAATCAAAAATTAAATTGAATATTATAATATAATATATACTATAGGCTATCTTATAGCTTGAGAGCAAAATAACCTTAGGGTGGAGAACAGTATGTATTAAGAAAATGTATGCATGATTATATGAATTAATGTTTAATTCATAGGTAGTTGGCATGCTCTGCAGCCTAGCTTGATTTATTTTGACGTGTCATTTGGTTTATCTTAAGTGTGGGTTCCATTATCATTTTCATACGGGTGTTCGCATAAAATATTAAAAGGAATAAGAATACAAAAATGTTTTATAAAAACAACATGAGTATCAAATGAAAGGTGATATTGTGATGATGGTGATCTATCTACTGATGATGGTGATCCTACTGATTCTAAATGTACCTTTATTTTATTTTTTTCTTTCTTTCTATATTATTGTCATACTTTTTAAGGTCTCGTTTTCGTAAAACTACCAAGGAATGGAACGCTTTACTTGAGTCTGTGTTTCCGAAACACTACAACATCACTTCAAGTCAAGTGTGAATAGG
This sequence comes from Venusia cambrica, assembly GCA_951394065.1. Taxonomy (NCBI): domain Eukaryota; kingdom Metazoa; phylum Arthropoda; class Insecta; order Lepidoptera; family Geometridae; genus Venusia; species Venusia cambrica. Next base: position 11,834,969 of record OX596042.1, read on the forward strand.
TTCCTTCTAAGCAAGCGTGCTTCATCATAGGCTGCATCGTCGCTTAACATCAGGCGAGATAGTAGTCAACGCAAACATATCCCATTAAAAAACCATGCAATATACAATTTTGCTGTCGGTGATCAAACTAAGATAGTTATGTATGGTCCCAGTTTTGTACCAAAAACGAATCTATTGATCAATGTTTAGTAAAGGGGGCAAATAACGAAAGTGGGCGATGAACGAATAAAAAGTACAAGATTTCAAAAAGGGGGCAAAGATCCACAGTTTCTATGGACGGCTAGATATAATAGACGAAATCAGAAAGGGGGCAAGCGGCGAACAGACCATACGTGCGAATTTCACATATCCACAATGTCTTTTGACACTACAATATAATATTAAATAATAGTCAGCTTAGCAGCAAGACTATTTTTTCCTGAGAATGCCTCGTGTAGAGGCGAAACACGTGTCTATTTGATTTTTTCACAGAGATTTGGCGGATCTCTTACTTAATATTTTTTCTGTTTTCAGATTTCATTTTGAAATATGGATCTCCGCAAAATAACGCCTGAATCAATTAGCTATACTACAATATACCAAGAACTATACCTACTGCGTGTACTAAATACTGAAGAATAAAAATTATCCGATTATTAGTATACCCATTGCTTGCTGCTTTGAAAGGAAACATAATGAGGCTCGTAATAATCAAGTAATGGCACGTGAATTGTATTGCCTTTTTATCATCAAGATTATATTCTAGATTGTTTCTGAATTTCTTATTATTATGAAGTGACGCGTGATTTAGGGATTGGCTCATATTTAGGACAGAGAATCAGCTAAGCAAATTAGCGTAGCATTGCAGCCAGTGCCTCGTGCACGCTTTCGTCTAGTACTGGTCTGAAACAGTTGACTACTGCGTTCCTACAACTGTGTACTGTTTTCCTTGTAAACCTTTGGTTTAATTGTACATATTGGTAGAATAAATGTCTTTATAGAATCATATTTAAATACATATAATTAAGGATAGCTGACAAAGATTTTGTGACATCTTTTTATAACCTAGCGAAACCTTTGATTTATATTAGGTAAGAAACTTGTTATGGCCCTTTGGGAAGAACAAAAAAGACTCGGTTCAGCTCTTAATTATAATCATTAACTTTGGCTTAGATTTTGTAACTGAGATATTCAATCAAGTCGAGTCACTTTGTCCGGGCAGAGAAATTCGAAACAACACTTAAAACTCGCCCTAACTTTGCAGATACCTTTTGAAGTTAGCGATGCCCTAAGCTCGGGAGGTTTTAAGTCTATTACGGAGTTGGGTCATCGGCATAGCTAAAGGCGTTGTCACACAAGCGGTGCGCTTTCGCGTCGCGCCGCTGCTGTACTGTTGCGTGAGATAATTACTATTATTTCAACAGCCTCTGTGGTCTAGTGGTTCGCCTACCGGTGTCAGATCCAGGGGTCCCGAATTCGATCCCCAGGGGAGCAATATTGTGCTTGGTTTTGTTGGTCGTAGTATTTTGTTTAAGACCAAATTAAGCCTGGCTAGCTGCCACCATCTTACCTAATTATGTCGCCATAACAACAATTATTTAATTGATGTGTTCCGGAATTTGGAGATAAGATAGCCAGCTCCTAAATTTGTTGAGGATTCCGGGTGAAGTGCGCTTCCACCGTCAATCTTATCATAACTTGAAAATCTCTCAAGTCACCTGATATTCCACAATGCCTCAAACCCCGACTTTTCGACCAGTGTGTCTTACCCACTATGACTTACGGTCCCGAGACATGGACGCTCACCCAGGAGGCTGTGTATAGGATAAGAGTGGCACAGAGATCCATGGAGCGCGCCAAGCTTGGCATCAAACTTATAGACCGTATTCCCATCGTCGAGATCAGAAGACGAACGAAGGTCAAAGACATTGGGAACCGTATAACAGAGCTAAAGTGGAGCTGGGCGGGACACCTGGCGAGAAGGACGGACGATAGATGGAGCAAAGCGTTGATGGAATGGCTCCCAAGAACCGGATATCGGAATGTCGGTCGTCCAGCAGCAAGATAGGCCGACGATATTACCAGCATGAAAACCTCACCTGGATGAGACTGGCACAAGACCATTGGGCGTGGCATATGCATAGGGAGGCCCCAGCAGTGGGTGAAATAAGGCTGCGGATGATGATGATGATGATTGTCAGATATCCAAAACCGGAACGTTCACAGCAGCAAGGCATATTTAATAAATAGTGTGCTACAAAAACATTTGAGTGACAATTACCTATAAAAATTACCAATACTATATAATCATAATTAAATAATGTACGCTCACTCACAAATACTATACAAGCACTGTGTATATAAGTCTGTGTTGCACGTGCTAGCTCTCCGCTATGCCTAGACCTGGTTCAAATCTTTACAAATACCGCCGTACCATTTAACAAGTAATTAAATGTTATTTGCTGTGGCAGCCATGGCACTTTAACCAAAGAGAACGATTAAAAAACGTGAGAAATGCACTTCGTAGTGTGCATTTCTCTCTCGGGGTCTTTCCACTAAGTGCAAAGGCCCCGAGCGTCAGTCTAATCACAAGGCTGATGAAAACGTAAATAGACTCATGAAATGTTACCTATCGAGGTTAAAAGGTGAAAGTTTGAGGTTTGATCACTCAGAGCGTGGATCTTTTGAGGATAAGCTAGGGAGTAATCAAAGGCACGTATTATTTTAAATAAATAAAATAAATATTACAGGACATTAATTTTACACAGTGCCATCTAGCCCCAAACTAAGCATAGCTTGTAGAATAGGAGCTAGATTACGGATAGAATACTTAAATACTTTTTGTAAATACATACATACTACATAATACAACACCCAAACACAGAACAAACCTCTAATATTCATCACACAAATGTTTGTCCTGGGTGGGAATCGAACCCACAGCCTACAGCGCAGAAGGCAGAGCTACTACCAACTGAGCTATGAGGCTTGTTTATTATATTGTATTACTTTTATATACTATACTTCAGTCTGCCTTCACCGTTTTGTAACAGGAATATCAGACGCACAAATGAATATCTTGTCCAGCTGGTTGAATTTCATATGATAGGACTAAGCACTCAAAAAAATATGTTACCAGCGTTTGTATATCTGCTGTGCTACGAGTACACTCACTCCATCGTAAAATCGCCTGTGCAAGTTTTAAGGTCAAGAGCTATATCATTTATTCTAAATTCTAAATCATTTAAAATTTCCCGAACTGACGTTCAGCACACGACTCCTAGTAGCCTAGCATTCAATATGTGACAGGTGTCACCTCAGCTGTTACCCATCGCTGCTTAGCGGAATACTAGCCACTGACACATGTCAATCGGATTTTCGGTCCTAAAGTCATGCCGGCAGATTAAGGCAAAAATTTTGTAGACTTTGGAAATTCAAACTCAAACTGTTAATTTGCATATTCATGGTTCACGCTATTAGCACAGATATCAGAATACTAAACTGGGGATCGTAGGATCCTAGAAAAGGTTTAAACAAACATCCCAGGCCCTTCCTAAGCATCGATATCGGCCACCTAGGAGGTTTTAGTAAGTCGCCGGGTCTTCGGCAACCTCACATAACCTCATCATATTTTTTCATATATAAAGCGGTATAAGTAGTATCAACCGCACAGAGATAAATATCGTAAGATTTTTACGATCATTTGGAAACCTATTGCCTGTTTGGAATCGCGACCAGAACATAAGGACAAGAATCTCGGGCTTCCAAATTTTTTCATGATCTATTAACTGTCTTACTTTAGTACATACAAAAGATTATAATAATGTAAATAGTATAATAGGTATGTCAATTTAAAAAACCAAGCTACCTTGAGGGTGCGATGAAGAAAAAAAGAGAAATGGTAAAGGAACTTTTATGGGTATGGTAAATCCTTAAATTGCATAAGGTCTGCGCCGAGAGATACCAGCTTTAGTAAACAAAGAATACAGCATACATAAAGCTAGATATTCTTTTGAAAGAAACCGTAATGTAAGCTTGTTGAGTAAACCATACTTGCAACAATAGTCGGGAGAGGCATGTCTAGCCTTGTAAATCTTTTAGCTGTCTGTTTTGCACAGGAAAAAACTAAACAATTTAGTTTTAGCCTGTTTTTTTAGATGACTCTGTAACATTTAACTGGTCAAAATATACAACCAATAAACTAGTTGATGTAACTAAGAACCTAAATTGTTAACTTCATTGTTTAACTGAAATACCTAGTGGTATTTATATGGTACTATATATAATAATATTATATTATATAATAATATGAATTAATAACCTTAAATTTATTACCATATGGAAGTAATATTTATTTTTTTATTTCCCCCATCCTTATTTTTGACTCTCACCTCCCATATTAAAATAATATAAACCTATGTCACTCCATCAATATAGACAGACCAAACGATACCTTACCTTCAAACCCATCAAGCCGTTTAGGCTGCAGAGCGCGCCATTCAAATATACATACAAACATAAGCTAATACATTCTCACAATAAACATAACCTTCCTGCTGAGGCATTTAAATAAATAAATATTACAGTACATTAATTTTACACAGCGCCATCTAGTCCCAAACTAAACAAAGCTTGTTAAATGTAAACTAGATTACGGATATAAGTAATACCAATATTCCTTTTTTTTAAGATACATACTTATCATACAATATACACACCCAAACACCGTTGGTTTATAAGATAAGATAAGATATTATTTTCATGAATGCTGCAGGCATACCTAATGGATCGATTGTGAATTATTTTCCAGTTTTTTCGTTATTTCAGCTTCATTTTTCTCTTGAATTACAGCTGACGAGCCTCCACATTTGTTGTGCTTTATACTAGGTTCGTTCTTGAGCTATAGGTTTGTCTAGCTCTAGGCCAGAGGATGAGGTCTACGATGGAGCGAGCCTTCCCAGAAGGTTCTCCCGCGCACAAAGGAATACAGAAATCGGTTTTGCACCGGTTTTTTTCAGTAAGGCAGTCACTAGCTAGGTGAACCTTTACAGACCCTACAGCGTTTGGATCAATCAGCCGTAACCACTAGAATATGACAGCGATTCCGTTGACTGGGTAAGACCACTAGGAGGCAGATCACAACTTCTCCAGCCAGTAGTCAGAGATACCAAGATCCTTCCCCGTCAGGCATGTTTAACAAGCCTCATAGTTCAGTTGGTAGTAACTCTGCCTTCTGTGCTGTAGGCTGTGGGTTCGATTCCCACCCAGCACAAACATTTGTGTTATGAATATAGATGTTTGTTCTGTGTTTGGGTGCTGTATCATATAGTACGTATGCATTTACAAAAAGTATTTAAGTAATCTAGTTCCCATATTACAAGCTATGCTTATTTCGGGGCTAGGTGGCGCTGTGTAAAATGTATGTAATGTAATATTTATTTATTTATTTATGTTTCTAATATGTGAAGTCATATACAACAAAACAAAAAAACCTGGTATTTAAAAACAGAAAAATAATGGTATTTAGAAAAATAGTGTCGTGGGTTCCAGTGACGATTATCAATAACAAAACATATACACAAATACATTTAAGATGAGTAGAATGTCAGTGTCTGAAAACTGTATGAAAATAAATGAATATAAAAATGCATGTTTAAAATGAAATAGCAGGTAAATGTATCGTGTAACAACAAACTGAGTTTTGTGATCGCCAGTCTCGTAGCGTTGTAAGCCATCAAGAAGACAAATGTTAACGTTTAGTTTGCGGCGACGATCTCACTTTTTGTTCGTAAAATGCTTTTATTTTTAGACTGATAACAGGGATCGTGTTACGATCGGGGCTTGAGTTTGGTTGGCAGTAGGATTTTGTTAATGTCCGCCGGGCTAGCTCCACCATCTGACCTAATTCTGTCACCATAACAACAATTATAAAATTGTTGTGTTTCGGCATTTAGAGATACGTTAGCCAAAGGTGAAGTGCGCCTTATGTAACCAGGTGATATGAAGGCCAAGCGCTTCCCCGCCATACAAAAAAAAAGTACACGAGTCATTATTTTTATGATAATGTTGATTGGTGGTGTGACAATCCAGTTCAGCAACAACTCGCAAGCTAAGACAGTAGTGAAAATGTGAGGATTTTTTTTACTGTCCGACGGGGAAGCGCTTAGCCTTCATCTCACCTGGTTACTAGTTGAAATAAGGCCTAAGGCGCACTTCACCCGGAATCCTCACCTCACTGAGGAACTGACTATCTTACCTGTAAATGCCGGAACACAATTTTTTTTTAGAATTGTTATTATGGTGACAGATTAGGTAAGATGGTGGTAGCTAGCCAGGGCAACAAAGCCCTACCACCAAGCAAATTAGTTTTTGAAGACAAGGGTCTCTGCCTTTAATCTTCAAAAAATTCTGTGAACTACCTCCTAGAGGTCTTTTTTTTATACAACTAGGAAACGGGACAAGCAAGCAGCCCACCTGGTGTTAAGTGCATCTCTTGTCTATAACAATGCCTTACTGGATAGGTCACATTCACAAAGAAAATAGCCTACACGACACTGCATTCAGCAAGTCAACTTGACGCATAAAGGTGTCAAGCATCGCGTGCCCGTAATTTCACCGGCACCATACCCTTCAAACCGGAACACAGCAACGCTGCTTAGTCTACCCCAGGCAATAGCTTGTGAAGGCTTGGCTATCGCCACCTTTCTGCTGAAGAGCGATGCCTAACGGTTTGGAGCCAGTACCTTCAAGGGAAGCACGCATTGTAGACCCCATTCTTGCTCTGGCCGATAACTAAACAAGCCTAGGTCATAGCTAATCCATAATTTATATAAAATTAATACTCATACTTACATATAGAGTAGATACTGTTCAATGATCAACATTTTCATTATGTTCAAGCTTACAGGTGACTTTCGATAAAGGACCAAGGACTTTGTTACTGACGTTTGACAAATGGGCGCCACTCAAGTGTCTTGAACTGACTTGCATATCTTTTGCCTTTTGGTCGTTTTTCTTATGATTTACGATCCAGATTTATCGTCTGAGCAGGTATTTTAATAAAATCCTTTACTAAAGCTAGATTTTGACAATGTTCGGAATTTAGACTCGCAAACAGGCGCACATTCAGTCGATAATAAATCCACGACAAAATCTAAAGGTGGTCTGAACACGAAATGAGATAGACCTACCCGTGGCAAACGGATTAATAGGTAATCTTTATATTTTTCCTGGTCCAAAACAATCCAAAGTGTTTTGTAGTAGAAGGAATATTTTTTGTGTGACGATATTTGGCCTCCCATCCCATCATGGGATTTTAACTTTTAAATATCGCTTTTAAGGTATAGGCCGAACTTAGAGGCGCACTTCACTCGGAATCCTCAACAAACTGAGTTACTGGCTATATTACCTCTAAATGCCGCAACACAACTATTATAGTATTGTTGTTATGGTGACAAAATTAGGTAAGATGGTGGTAGCTAACCAGGCGGACTTAAAAAAAGTCCTACAACTAACCAAAACAAGCACAATATTTCACTTCATCTAGGGATCGAACCCGGGACCTTTGGATCTGACACCGGAAGGCGGACCACTAGACCAAAGAGGCGCTTAAATATACGGTTATGTCGGAGACAACTGACGTAAGTTGATACTTTGCTGACATTATTCTGGTACCAACAAAAACCTTGGCATACCGTTTAAATTATAGCTATATCATATTAGTATGATGTATTACCATTTTAAGTTATGTCAGTACATAACTTAAAATGGTTACCTAAAATGTTTGTATGGTTAAAATTGCCTCACGATCTTAATTCTCAGCTAGGTAAGTACTGAATTAATATGTCGAAAAGCCACGGAAATTTCTGATCGATTATAGCGCAAACGTTATCAAGAATTATATTATTATCCTCCCTTCACAACTAAACTCGCTCAGACCACTCAACCGATTACAATAATAATCATAAAGCCGGGCAAGTATTTCTCGAAATAGAAACGGCCAAGTGTGAGTCAAACTGAATATTATCTTTCTAGCACTCTATATACGGACATATACATAGAATATAGTTGTGTAGTTAAGAGACTGATACTTAACGCTCATTAAAGTTCCTAGACATTTAAATTTAAAGGTTAAGCTTATTTGAAAAAACCTGTGACACGAATTATAATACTAGAAATAACAATAAACTCGTCGATCTAACACGGTTTCAAAAAAAAACATTAAACATTTAAAAAAAACAAAAAGTTTTACACAAAATTTTCGATTTCCTTAAAGATGAAAAAGCCTAAAATTCAAAGAATTTACTCCAATTAATGAACAGTAATTAGTATTAACGTATTTAAGTTAATTTGAATGGATCATCAATAAAATGAACTAGCCCAAGTATCTTGCCTTTCTCCATGAGTGCTGGTCGCGATTTCGAACAGGTGGTAGATTTGACTTTCCAAAATTATCCTAGAAAAAACTTACTGAATAAAGAAATTTTCACATCAACTTTGACCTCCACAGGCAAGTAAGCTGGCATATTTAATAGAAATACACGTCGAGATATCGATGCTCGATCTAAATTCCATGCGATACTGCTAACCGAGCTTGCATTATGCATGAGCTATGCTATCGTCCTGTAAATCGAATACTTACCTCAGATTACATAACCAATAAATTGAAAAAACTATCCTAGTACACTTATACTTTTTTTTTTTGTACGACGCGGAAGCGCTTAGCCCTCATCTCACCTGGTAACATGTACAACAAGTAGTATCCACTGCTGGATAGAACCTCCTCCAAAGCAAAGGAGGGTTATGCTATAATTACCACACTCGGAAGGCTGATCGTAGTAATGCTAAAGATAATACACAGAAGGAAGCTGCTACCCTTCTTCTGTTAAGACCCCTTAGTCGGCTTTAACTATATCCATGGGCTGAGTTGGAGGGGTCGATTCTTAAGCCGCAACCGATACAGAATATCCTGTAATACAGAAATTTATAGGTAACAAGTAATTTATAAATAAGATAATAATAGCATTGTACAAGTCAGAAGGGTATAGTTATATGTATAATTAATTCGAAATATTATACTAATAATAATTACTAGATAAATATATTATAATATACAGGTATTTCTATATATTATAAAGGTAGTTCACATGAAAATTCCCACGGGATGGTTAGAAAGTCCCGGGAGGTTGTCTAGTCCGTATATATAAAACACCCGATAAAGCCAGTCCCTGCACACTAGAATACTTAAATGAACGTAACACTCATCGATCGCCTCGACCTTCGCTCGTTTATTTTTACTGTGTCTACTCCAACTTCTTCATATGTACACCAAACTGGGAAAGACTGTGTCGTCTGTAACACATAAATAAATAAATATTACAGGTCATTAATTTCACACAGCGCCATCTAGCCCCAAACTAAGCATAGCTTGTAATATGGTAATATATACTAGATTACGGATAGAATACTTAAATACTTTTTAATGTAAATACTTACTTATCATACAATACAACACCCAAACACAGAACAAACATTTATATTCATCACACAAATGTTTGGCGTAACAGATTGATTTATAATTAAAATAAAATTAACTAAGTATGTACCAAGAAGCAGTCGGATTACCTAAGGACCGTTAAAAACGGTCTTAAGGTAATTGAACAGTTAATTAAACAAACCGTCTATTTTCTCTCACAGAGATAGGAACTACAAACTATTTCAGAAATTATAAGCACATTAGAGTAGGTATAAAGCTGAGGAATGTTAGAAAGAGAACTTGCTTTACGTACTAGTTATCCTCTACATGTTGTACTTTTTTAATTATGAAATGTTTTCGTACCTTATCTAAATGAATAAAAACATCGTGTAGCTGACTGACTGACTGATGGACAGACTAACTGACTGACAGACTGACTGACTGACTGACTGACTAACTGACTGACAATTCACGCGCACAGTCCAAAAAAGAAATAGATTTGAAATAAACAAGGTAGCTTTTGTAATTTAAGGGTAATACGAAATGTTTTAGGAAATTCCCACAGGATTTTTAAAGATTATTTAGCTCTTGACCATTATTAGGTTTTCTAGTCTAGCTCTCGTTCAGAGCAAGGATTAAGTCTACGATGAAATATATAATACGATATAATACGAGATTTCCTAGAAGGCACGACTTTCTTGTTCACCAACGGAACACGGCAAACCGTTTGACTTCAGCAGGAGGTGTAGCGGAAACAAAAGACGCTGTTCCACTTGTACTTTAGGGCTCGTTTTTTTTTATTTTTACTGTACGACGCGGAAGCGCATGGCTTTCATCTCACTTGGTAACAAGTTGAGAAGCCAAGCAAAATATTTCTCCCACTGGGGATCGAACCCGGGACCTCTGGATCTGAAATCCGTGGATAGCACCACTAGACCACAGAGGCGGTTGTGATAAAAATGCGATGCGACGTTGCTTTGTAAAGATGTACAAGCTCGCACGACACATCGCAAGAACTTGCGAATGTTTCTTTTTCCTATATCTTCTTATCAAGAACCGACTAAACTTACCTAGTTTACAAAATACGTCCATTTCTGTTGACGGTCGTCGAAGGAATAGTAAACTGAACCGTAGACCCTTCTACGGTTCAGACGCTTTGGCGCTCGAAATCGCATCGCAGCAATTTGTGTCTCAGTTTTCTGCGTTGCGATTGGAATTCGTATTCGCAGTTTTGTGTGAAAGCCCGTATTGCGAGGGCCATGCCAAGCGTGCACAGCGCACGTTGTCATTTTTATTTGAAAAAGTCGCGACAAAAAACGAAAGCAAATCTTTTCTGCATTACATTAAAATAAAGAAACATTTGTGGATATTTGTAACGCGCTGGTCTATTTACCGACTATTTCATTTTGGTTTAATCAAAATGGCGGCTTTTCTTCTAAACATTTTTTCGGCTGCATTGAAAATCATAGAAAAGCCGCCATTTTTATGGAAACCCATTGAAACCCAAAATAAACAGAAGTAAGGTCGATACAACATGCTATTTTAATCCATTCACTTATATTAGCCGCCTGCTCATCATTCACTCATTTGACATGCATATTTTTTTTTTCTCATCCATCCATCTTTTAATCTGTTTTTCTCTACTCTTATAGTCTTTCACATTAATATTTCCTTATTTGCAACGTGACTGTAAGAAATATTTTTCGTGTCAGCAACAGTAACGTATTACTTGTCTGAACATACTAAGTGATTGATGAGCCTTACTCTACCAATAGATAGGTGTAAGAAAAGTAATAGCTACCTAGCTACCTACCAATATCAACTCGATAAGACCAAATACCATGAATCAAAACTCAAATATTATTTTTGTGTTTTCTTATTGTTATATATAACATTTATTGTAGTTTTTAAACATAATATTACAGAACAAACATCCAATGTGTTATGTAAGAAAAACTTGAAAATGTTTAAATTTCTATGCACAGATATTTAAATAATAATGTACATGTAAAAAAATATAACAAGAATAAATAAAAAAAAAAGGTTAAAGGTATATTATTATTATAATGATTATTATCCTGGGGTACCCCACCATAGGTATACATCCATTTAAATGCTAATATATCGTTCTCACATAACAGGTGACCTATAAGTAACGTAGATCATTTACATTGGCAGTAAACATGAACCTCTATCGCAAGAGTTGCGATAAGACCGTCCATCATAAGTATAATTTAAAGATCTCCTCAAGTTATTTTCTACAGATCGGACTGTAGACTAGTGGCTCACCCACTGGTGCCAGATTAAGAGGTCCCGGGATCCCTAGGACAGCACATTATTGTGCTTTATGTGGTTGGTGGTGAAACTTGGTTTAAGTCCGCCTTGCTACCACTGTCTTACCTAAGGCTGTCACTATAATAACAATTCTAAATAGTTGTGTTCCGGCATTCAGAAATAAGGAAGCCAGTCCCTCAGCCAGTTGAGGATTCCGGGTGAAGTGCGCTTTTTTCGGCCTTATTATAACTTGAAACCAGATAACGAAGGCCACTTCCCCGTCGTACATTAAAATTAAATCTTTCGAATTAGTGTTGTGTAAATAATTTCATGTAATAAATAATTATTTTAAAAACTCAGGCTTTACGAAAATGTGTAGTGAACTAATTTAAAGATAGACAGTAAGAAAAGTGCCGTGAAGACACATTCTTAGTCATAATTCGATGTGTAAATCTAGGTCGATGTCAGATTACTCTTTACAACCATAATTACCATTATAACCGCCTCTGTAGTCTAGTGGTTCAACCCACCGATTTCAGATCCAGAGGTCCCGGGTTCGATCCCCATGGGGAGTACAATATATTGTGCTTGGTTTGGTTGGTGGTAGGACTGTATTTAAGTTTGCCTGACTAGCTACCACCATCTTACCTAATTCTGTCGCCATAATAACAATTCAAAAAATTGTTGTGTTCCGGCATTTAGAGGTAATATAGCCAGTTCCTCAGTTTGTTGAGGATTCCGGGTGAAGTGCGCCTCCACCTTCGGCCTTATCTCAACTTGTAACCAGGTGAGATGAAGGCAAAGCGCTTCCCCGTCGTACTATATTAAAAAAAAAAACACTTAGCTGCATTGTGATTTAGTTAGGATGTTTTACATTGTTTTCTACTAAAAACAATGTTTCATATGTATTTAGTGTACAATAAACATTTTTTATTAATATTCGTTCAGTGCGGTATCAATTTTGTCAGCATTGTGTGTAATAAAACGATTTGTTTACAGAAACTATCTTTGGTAATCTTCGTAGTAAAAAACGTCGATTTTCTCTTGATATAGAATAAACTGAAATTGGGAATATCGGCCCTCATGAATGTTTGACCCAGTTAAGCTGGCCCTTCCACTTCGCTGAGTTTTCGACCAGTATCATTTACTAAAAATAAAATTTGATGACTCTCTAAAGGTGCAAAGCGGGGCTTTAGGAGTTTCTTTTGTCGTTGAAAAGTTTATTCATCTAATTTGTTGTTCATACCAATTGATACGATACGATTTAAGTATTGATTATTTTATGCAAATACTTTTGGATTTTATAATTACAAGGTACGTTGTATGCGGTACAGTACGGAAAACATAGGTTAAAAATGTGTTTACGTATTAAAACTTCTGGTGATGTCCGTCCATAGGTGACGTAAATCGCTTATCAACCGGTGGGCCATTTGCTACATTAGTTGCAAAAATTTAGACCCTGGGGCAGCGTAGCAATTGTCTACGACGTTTACCCTCTCGTAGCAATTGTCTACGACGTAGACCCTGTCGTAGCACATTGTCTACGACGAGGACATCACGTTTAATTTTTCTTAACATCACATTGTTTTGTTCCAGAACATTTATTCCACTCCACATCATCGAAGAAGATAGCTACGAAAAGGACATGCTGTTTTACGTGAACCTTGGAGAGCCAGAACTTCTTGGGGGTGAGCTTGTCACTGCTAGGGTAGATTTGAATTAATTAATATATCATAACATCGCAGACCTTATCCTAGCCCAGTAGGCTTACGATGGCGGTCGCAAAATATATCTGTCACCTACGTAGCACAATTTAGCAGCCATATCAGTGTCATAGGATATTTTGTCTAAGCCATGCATGCCTTAGAGTTTAAACTAAGTTAGTCTTTTTTATAATTATAAAAGATATTGTCGCCATTCGTATATTATATGATTTAGAATATTATTCGTTTATTCGGTATAGTAACCTAAAATAATTTTGAACCAAAAATATTGCTTGATTTTTTAGTATTATAATATCACATGAATGGGTCACACTAAAAAATAAATGAGGAAATATCTTCGGGCGCACCTGGGTATTATCTAGACGAGTATAAGGTATATGATAAAGCAAGCTTTCCCAGAAGCAGCCTATTGAAGACTCTGGCACTCTCGGGCACCGTCGAAACACACTAAATTGCTTGGCGCTAGACTTTGGCAAGTCTAGAATATGGCAGGTCTCAAGCCAGTCAAACCATTGCAGATCCTATCAATAGCAAAAATGGATAATTGCGTAACAAGGGAGAAAAAATATACACACGCATCAACAATGTCTAGGGATATTTTGAGCTTACTTGATTATTAGAACATTTGAAAATATTGAAGTTGAAAGTTGTTACCGAATTGCCAAGCACAACAACCTGTTTATTGTATGGCACCGCCTTCAAATTATATGAACTTACCCTAAGAGTTATTTGTAAGTTTTTTGTGGTGAAGTCGGTTCCATTTTTTTCCAAAAAATGTTTTTTTTAGCTTTTTTTCGTTGTAAAACCTACGACACCACGACGTCTCCGACACACTATTTAAGAGTCGTGTGAGGGTGCAATAATACGTAATTTTTTGTATGAAAATATATTTTCCAAATCGGTTGAATTCGTGGAGAAATCAAGTAACAAAAAAGTCTAAAACTCGAGTTTAATACCTAGGGCTAAAAAGTTTTTTTTCTTTTTAATTTTTGTCTAAAATCATCAGCCCGTATTAAGCATTCGGTCTCTTACATAAAAACTCGACTTCTTGGTGCTCCGTCTTTTTTTTTCATCTTTTTTTTTTTAAATAGAACCTTCTTGAGGATGTATTATGAAGGTTGATTCTTCCCTTCACGGTAGAATGCGAACTGTTTCGTTGCGGGTTAGATAGAGATTTAAAAAAAAGATGGAATTGGCGCTAAATCTTCTTTTAAAATTTTCTTCATTCCAAATCACAAACTTTTACGTATAACTTCCCGACTTTTACTTCCAAATTGTGAACGTGAAAAATGTCATCAGGTGATAGTGAAGATGCTAATGTCATCCTCCCTCGCTACGCTCGGGAATATAACAACCTCGTATATGATGGGATGGTTTAGTCCCTTGTAAAACAATCTACTATTATTTGATTTCATAAAATATTGTGTAGTTAGTTTATCTAAAGAAAATTATTGACAAACATCTCAATGGAATAGTTATGAGAGCATTCATAGAATATCCCTATACATTGTTGAAGTGTGTTTTTATTTACTTTTTAGCCTAACAGGTTAGAAGTAGCATTCAATACGTGGTAAGTCACAAACGTTAACTTAACCTGTACCTGTATGTATATCCGATTGTATTCTTCAAAGGCTTCTCATGTTGCTGACAAAGTTTGTTTCCGACATTTAACGGAACATCTGCTAAATTTGGATGCTCTGTTTCACAAATGGTTTATTCAAAGCCTCCGTTAGCTATAGAAACTTTTAGCTGTGTTTTTTATAGACAGGCTTGAGTTTGTCTAATATCACTCGTTATTGAATGATAAACTTAGGGCGTCCCTCAATACCGTCTTAGGGCTGCGACAATTGACGACATCTGAGGGTTCTCTTGACGTTGTAGAATGACATCTTTTTCGTCGAAAATGTAAGTCGACTGTAAATGTACGTCCATTCGATTTAAAATTGCTACCTATGGAGCCTATGAAGAAGCTCGCTTGCCTAGAAAGATAGTGTGATTTCATATTCATAAACTTGTTAAATTAAGTGTTATAATTAGGGCAATCTGTACTACGTCATGTTTGTTTCTGTCGCATGTTTAACTTGGGTACAAAATTCAAAACCACAGTGGATTTGATACAATTTAGGGCATTTAAAAACCTTCCGGGCTGCCTACATTGCCTGCAACGTTTTGTACAAGGGTCTACGACTTATAATTACTAATGTCGTTAACAGAAGTCTCTGCAGCAACATAATTCAATAAAGATTAACATTTCGAGAATTGTATATCCCAACTACAATATGGAGGGTAATGATTTTCGAGTAGCTAGTTAGTTGATAGCGATGTGACATTTCACTTTGCCGTGGCTGTCCCAGAATCGACACCTCCAACATAGCCTGCAGATGTTGTAAAATCCGACAAAAAAATAAGCAATAAATATTACAGGACATTAATTTCACTCAGCGCCATCTAGCTCCAACTAAGCATGGTTTGTAATATGGGAATTAATAATAGCATACTTAAAAAAACATTCTTCGTAAATACATACTTACTATATGATACAACACCCAAAAATAGAACCAACATCAATATTCATCACACAAATGTTTGTCGTGGATGATGTAGAATACGTTTCAGTCAGTTGAGGATTCCAGATGAAGTGCGCCTGCGAAGTGCGAAGGTACGCCACCTTCGACCTAATCATAACTTGAGACCAGGTGTGGTGAAGGTTCTTGATGATGAAGTTCACTTTCCCGTCGTACAATAAAAATATAACTGTCATTAGCTATTTAGGCTTCTGTAGCAAGACTTCCTTTAAAAGTTGATCCTAAATGGGAAGAAAAAAAAAAAAAAAAATTGCAGGACATTCATTTTACACAGCGCCATCTAGCCCCAAACTAAGCATAGCTTGTAATATGGGAACTAGATTACGGATAAAATACTTAAATACTTTTTGTAAATACATACGTACTATATGATACAACACCCAAACACAGAACAAACATATATATTCATCACACAAATGTTTGTCCTGGGTGGGAATCGAACCCACAGCCTACAGCGCCAAGAGCAGAAACACAACTTCCCATATATATACACTGTACTCCGTAACAATAGTGACATAATACCTAGATGTTTTATAATACGTAGTACATATATGTTAGAACATTTCGGCATTTCAGCTCCAGCGTTTATGGGACAGTCCGGATTAATTCCGGCAATTCAATCTCGGACGCGCATTGTCCGTTATTGGATTGTGGACATCGCCGTACGTCACACGCTGTTCTATTGTCTAAGCCTATTCGGGTTTCGGTATAGCGACTGAAAAGATTAATGAACTAATGATTAAAGAGTAAAGTCCTCTCTCATAAAGTCGCTTCTTTAACGCAATTCGAAACAGAGATGTGACCTGTAATACAGGTTCATAAGTTCCTACTTGAGTCACCAGTCTCGCACAGTGCAAGTACCCACCCAAATATGTCTGTACCCCATAGTTCATAAGCTTATTTTAGTAACTTCTGTAAGAGATAATAAATAACTAAATTAAGATGATTATTATATATATTATATATAACACCCACATTGATGTATGGATTGGAAAAGAGTACATGCATGGACATTAAGACATTTAATTAATAGGTAGGATTAACAAATGTTATAATGACCTAAATATTCACAACTTGCAACGGGACTCGAACCCAATCATACTGCAATCACTTGAAATACAAAAAATATATATAAAAGCACATGGGGAATGGCTGATGCTGACGGGTGATAAATGTGAATAGAAGAGAAGAACATGTGCCGACCCTGCCTAGAGCGGGATAAGGACAATGAAGATGATGATTTAAAAATAAAGATTTTATATGTACTTTATTCCACATACAATTTCATAAGAATATACAGACAGAATAAAAAAAAATATAAATATTTTTTAAATTTAAAAATTAAAAGTATGATTATAAGAAACATGTAATTTTGGGTTGTTTATTAAACCCGGCATGGTTTTCCACACTGACAAATCTTCACACAAAAATCTCCAGCAAATCTTACCACTGCAACTTCTTCAGCCTGCTGGACTCCACCAAAATTGGAGGATTTTGCCATAGACGCCATGCTTGGCACGCGGATATAAAGCTGATGATCTTCTTCTGATGGAACCCTTAGTTGGCTTATACGACATCCGTGGCTGAGTTGGAAGATCGTTTCAAAAGCCGCGACCGCCATGGCCAAATTCAAAAATTTACGAAGGTAAATTTTGGCACAAAATCATTAACATTTTGATAATATAACCACAGTCTTCATTGCAATCCGGTCCTCAGAGATTGTTCTTTTTTCGAATTTCTAAGAATGTTCGCACCATAATATATCATGTATGCCCATGGGATTTCGGGTGTCACACTTCCTTAAATTTATGGTTTTGGGACATGTCCTGCCCTCACCCTTTATGTACATACCTAGGTACTTTATGTTGTTATTTTCTTTTGAGATGTCAGTACACGGAAATCTTATAAATAAACCAGCCAAGTGTGGACGCCAAGAGTTTCGACCCAAAATATCGAGGCAAATCAAACGTGATTTTAATGCTATAATTCTTTGGTGATCTGTTGGTAGAGCAACACTAGAAATACATATTCCATGAAAATGACAATGTGTGTGTGTATTACGTTTCTAGAATTCTCAACTGTCTGAGGAACTGGCTATCTTACTTCTAAATGCTGGAACACAACAATTTGGATTGTCGTTTTGGCGACAAACTTAGATAAGACGATGGAAGCTAGCCAGTCGGACTTAAACAAGGTCCTACAACCAACCAAAAAATTAGTTGCTGGCAAAAATGTTACTGCACTATGTGACACTTCTGTATTATCGTCTCTACAGCAACATATGGCCGTGTTTGGCAACGTCATTTTGACAGGCTACATTTGACAGGTGTCACAACCCCAGTTACCCTAGCGCGTGGGCTGCCACTCGCTTGGTGACCGCTACTAGCCCAGGGTTAACGTGAATTTAATCGGTGGCGGGAGGCATAAATTGCTAAATGGTCTTATTTTAAGTGGATGGTTTGTTTTTTTTACTAGTTATGGATACTATATCTCTTGATTTCGGCTTTCCTAGGCAAGTATGAGGTTGAAAATGGAGGAGTATTTTTATCCAGAAAATGGCTATTGACTCTATTTTTGAAGGTATTATGGTCGTAAGTTAGTGAAAAAACAGACACTGGCAGTAAATTCTAAAATTGTGCAGTGATATTATGAATTTTGGTAGTGCTTTAGTCTGTTAGAGAACAGTGACGGCGAAACAACGTCATGAAGTTTTTGGGCGCTCTCCCCGAAGTGCCTATGTGTTGTAGGGAAGACCAAGTGTTGACATACACATGAAACCAGATCAAAGGCAATGTGTCTGGCCTGGCTCAAATCCCGAGCAACAGAATCGCTGGATTTTGCTTGCAGGTTCTACCACTATACCGGTTATTGTATTCAGTTCCTATCATAGTTTGTGTATTTTTCTATGTACTTATACCTATTCACTATACATATTAGGATATTTCTATGCAGGTATTCACTTTACTAACTAGGCGGCCTATTGTGAAAATTATGTGTTATGACATATCTAAGTGCGTGGAACATGTTTATAGATGAAATAAATGATATGATTTGATTTAAGTGGTAGAACGTGAAAAAATCCACATTCCACCTTGGACTAAGCCCGGTGCCAAACGGTTCGCCTTTTTCAGTCGGTACACGGTGTTGCCAGTGCCTTCTGGGAATTCTCGCTCCATAACGTATATCTCAAGCTCTTAAGTCAGCTGAGGCCGCTCGGTCTTATCCCGCGGGATCAGTTGACATTGGTAATGAATACTTCATGAAAAATGGGCAGTAAAATCTATGTGTCCTTGACACAATCACCGCGATTGCCAACTTACTACGCGACCTACCAAGCATGGTGAGGTGAGCCATTTGCTCGTCCTGGCATCATTTTCATGGAACATTTCCTAGCAAACTTTAATGCATGATTAATAAACGGCTTGATGGTAGATTTGTGATGTTTTCATTGTAATTAAATTCGTAATTTGATATTAGCTTAATAACTAATAAAGGCGATGTGATATGAACGTTATAATAATAAGTACAGTAATTTGTTTTTATTAATTGCTTACTTGAAATTGGAAGCTTTGTTAATGTTACAAGAAAGTTTTGGAGTTCCTCCGTGATTTATTTTAATACATAAAATTGGAAGCTCGTTATAATTTAATTTTAAACTTTGTGCGCCTTCCAACGTAAGGATGTTTTAGCCGGAACTTGGAAAGTACTCATTTTTGCCGTAACCTTATTTATCCTAAACTGGTTGACGGCAGTTATCCCTCTATTCGAAAATAAATGTAGTTCAGTATCAAATAATGTAATAATAAAATAATAAATAGTAAAGAGAATGCACGTAAATTACGTCTTAATTTACTTCTTAGTTATGCTTTTTGGGTTAATTAGACTAATTTTTATTTAATATTTATTAAGGTTCAACGAAAATTATGAAGATTTTTATTTCATCAAATCATAAATGCGGTTATAAACCATAAGCTATTGTAACTGTTGCTGCTGTAGGATATACAAATTTAGTGAACGGGTTAATTTTAACCACGATCTGGTTAATATATCTGACTAGCTTACGGTTTAATCTAACCTTTAGTCCAGCCGAATTTAATATAACGTTTAAGTTGTTAGTGGTTAGAACATATTCATATATGTTTGTTCACATCACACCGCCATTAAAAACGTTTTCTATATCGCTTATTTTGTTCGCATGAATAACAGAGGTGTTTGAGACCTTCCTGCCCGACGTTTCGGCAACCGTAGCTGTGCAGTTCCCAGGTAAGCTATGTCAGACACTTTTGGCATGGGTGACAGTAGTTTAGTAGGCTTTTTCCTTTGTACAAGTCTTCGTAAAGGTCTACCTGGCTAGCGACCATCATAAACTAACCGCCTCTGTGGTCTAGTGGTTCAACCCACCGTTTTCAGATCCAGAGGTGCTGGGTTCGATCCCCATGGGGAGTACAATATATTATGTTTGGTTTGGTTGGTGGTAGGAACTTGTTTGGGTCCGCCTGGCTAGCAACACCATCTTACCTAATTCTGTCGCCATGACAATAATTCTAAAATGTTTGTGTTCCTGCATTTAGAGGTAAAATAGACAGTTCCTCAGTTAGTTGAGGATTCCGGGTGAAGTGGCCTTACCTCAACTTGAAACCAGGTGCGATGAAGGTTAAGCGCTAGCTTATTAACTTAAATAAATAACACACACCACACAATAAATAAGTTATTTTTGAAAAAAAATGGAACAGACTTTCAAAAATAACTTGTTTTTAGCTTTTTTCGTTGTAAAACCTACGACACCACAATGTCTACGATACCCTATTTAAGAGTCGTGTGAGGGTGCAATAATACGGGATTCTGGAAACTATCTACGCAATGATGGGAACTAAAATAAATACAGGTGACCTAAACAAATGTTAAAAATCAGTTCATACTATGGTGCATATGTCAGGATAATGGGAACGATTTTTGTTTCTATTATCTTGTTTTTTATTAATCCAAACTACTGGACTGATTTTGATAAATTTTCTATGGGCCAATCTGGAATCATATCCTTTCAAACAAAAGAAATGACGGATTCTGAGGTAACAAACCTTAAAAAAACATACAAATAAATTGAGAACCTCCTCTTTTTTTTGAAGTAGTTTAAAAACAGTTACTTAGTATGTTAAAATGATACCCGCTAGGTACATATGTGTATTATATATCAATAATTAAGTATTACGTACTCTTTGCTAGCAACATTTGATGTTCTTGCTGTTCGTATTGCTATAACGCATTTCACGTTCAGATCCTCTTCATCTAAACGTTTTCTGCAAAATATAACTCTCTATAATAAGACCACCCGTTGTACAAAATGTTTCGTTTATTGTCATTTGTTATTTACATAAAATATAGAATAATCAATTATTCATTTGTTAATAGACGAAACAATCAATTAATTATCTCTACTTACTGCCCCCGTCTGTTTATCCGCTTACTTCTTCTAAACCATGCTTCAGATTTTGATACGGTTTTCACTAATATAAAAAGCGATTGAAGGTTTGCATATCACTTGTACATATTTTAAACAGATACGAGTAGTTGAATTATGACAGTATTTTGATATTATTCACATTTC
Source organism: Venusia cambrica (assembly GCA_951394065.1). Lineage (NCBI taxonomy): Eukaryota > Metazoa > Arthropoda > Insecta > Lepidoptera > Geometridae > Venusia > Venusia cambrica. The sequence goes on from OX596042.1 coordinate 11,856,611, forward strand.
TCATTTATTACTTACAAAAACAGACAAGTAATTGAATGAATGTTATAAATTATATAAAATTAATGAAATAAATTACTTAGGTAATACATTCTTTGCGAGCGCGCTCCTCATTTTCTTCATTGTTAATATGCACCAGTGCGAAGGCAGGGCGGGTCGCTAATTATTGATAAAAATATTGCAGAAGTTCCCTACATACATACATAATATCCATAGAAATAAACGAAGAAATTGTTAAAAATAATATCAGTTTCTGAAACTACTTTTTTCTTTAAACTGAATTTCATTTCATTTCATTTATTTATTCCAAAAAACAAAACATATTGTGTGCGGAGTGAAAATTATACCTACATACATAGCTTAATTCTATTTCATTCCAATTACAAAAAAAATAAACAATACGCATTACAAACAATGAAAGAGAGATACATACCTACACTACACAGACTATGAAAACAGATTAACGCTATGGGCTGACAGCACAATGCAAACAAAAACCTACAGATAAATATATTACAGAGGTCATCAAGCGAATATAGGCATTTCCCCAAAAGGAAAAGCCTCAGCTTACTCTTTAAAATTGTTCTTTGATGAATTATAGCTTTAATGTCTTTCGGAAGTTTATTAAAAATTTGTACGGCTTGATACTTTGCGGAGTGCTTCGTTACGTTAAGTGTCGGATGTAATTTGTTTCTTATGTGCCTAGTTCTACTATTTAAGCGTATTCTACTTTCCTCTAGACTTTCAAATTCATGCAAGTTTCTGGAAAGATACATAATCAGGACATACACATAAATACTAGGTACAGTCAAAATGCCCAAATCTCTAAAATGTTCCTTACATGATTCCTTATCCTATCCTTACATGAAAGTAGATTATTATGATAAGTTAGAAAGCAACTAACTAATTCATAGTGATGTATTCTTGTAACCGACCAATTGTACGGAAATACCATAACGTAGGTATGTGGGCTGATAGTACGGTGAAATTATTGATGTTCGTGACTAGAAGACCTGCCCTAGGTCACGGCAAAGCCTCTGCAAGTCATTGACAAAGTCAAGGTACCTATTACTAAAACTCCGATAGAAGCATTACATTTTCAAGGCGATTTCCTTTCGTGGTTGTAGGGATGCACTAAGAAAGTGGTTTGATGAAATGAAATGAACATTTATTACATACCTAATTCAACATAAACATAACTGTAACACAATATATTATACAAAAAGATGATAATTTTCCTGATTATTATGTTAATCCTTGATCCATCAAGAATTAATTTAATAATGAAATGTATACCCAAATTAGAAAAACCTGTATAATGGTGAACCAATGCCCTCTGCCGGGCAGAAAAACAAAATGTGTATTTAATGTAATAGAGCTACTGAGCTATAGGGTTATTCCATAATCACTACTCTTGGCAGGCGTATCGACGATGGCAGTAAAGTTGTTGACTTCTGTGTATTAACACAGAATTCAACGACGGCTTTTACGACATCCATGGGCCGAGTTGGAAGGGTCTATTCTTAAGCCGTGATCACCACGGTACAACGTATACTAGGTACTAACAATAAGGTAGCGGGAAGAACTATTAGTTATTCTGTGCTTGCGGTACAGCTTAAATTATTAAGTAATACCAATCAACAGTTTAATCAAAGTGAATTCAATAGGAAGTTGTGTGATATTAGTAAATAATTATGTGTTTACTTTACATTGTTACGTATACAAAAGTATTTAATTATAAAGTATGAAGTAGTTAAGTTTAATGATACATATAGAGGCAATACTACTTATAATATAAAAGTGAATCAGGGAAATACCTACTAGATGAAGTTAACCACTACCACAAAATGGACAGTAGCTTACGTGTATGTAAGGTGAAATCAAAATAAAATCAACCGGTTAAATTAATTAAATTATTTACTTGTAGGTATTTTTCGATAATGACTAATATGTTTTTGATTCACACTAGACGTAACGTAACATATGTATAACACCTATCTGTGATCACCAAGCTCTACATTTTTGAGAGGAATCTTTTCCAGCTGGGCTGTTGAAGTGACGTAAACGAAGTCTCAGGTGTTTGCTTGTATGCAAAATAAGTTCAAATCACTTACTGGCTTATTAGCCGCGTGTTTGATGGGAATTTCAGTCGACTCTTCCGAAGAAAATCCCAGCCACTCAAGGGATGAATTTTCAAAAATCCTTTCTGCCATCTCTCCACCATCCACCATCACTACACCATCACATCCATCACGTTTACATCAATCGGCTAAGACAGTGCGACAACGCGACAGTAAACAAAGTTTCTAAAATTAGATATATAAATATTACAAGACATTTTAAACAACGCCATCTAGCCCTAAACTAAGCAATGTTTTGAACATCGAAATAAGGTTACGGAAAACAAAAATCCTTAAATACTTCATATTCAATTGATACAATATGACACACATACACAGAATAAACTTATACCTTACTTTCCAACACACAATTCTGTCACGCGTGGATATCAAACCCAAAACCGCACTGAAGGCAGAGCTACTACCAATTGAGCTGTGTGGAGAATCACTTTCCTGGAATATTCTAGGCTCTTTTTATAATTGAGCTACGTCGTAATATTTATAACTTCACAATACGAATCCAAACTTAGTAACCTTGGTTGCGTGTTTTCAGCCAATCATTATAAGTAAATTAAACCTTTTGGTCTAGTGATATCCCCTTGTACATGCAAATGCTACTGAAACATCGTCCTTATACTCTGCATAATAAGGTGCTAGTAGGTAAGTATATTAGTAATAACGAAAGCTTTAACGCAACGGTCAAGGCCACCACATCAAGGTTGTGAGTCATTTGATTTAAAGGGCTTGCCTAGCGGGTGTCTTTTGCTACAAATATTTAAACGTTAAATTCTATAGAAACTGCTGAAATGCAGGCATCTAGCCCCAAATAAGTAAGCCATGTAATAAAGGAAAAAGTTAAGTTTAGGTGTTGACATATGTACCAGTTTAAAAATGAACGCACCTCCATAGTGGTTGAACATTTTTTATGAAAATTTCTGTATTTCAAGAGAAAGCTTCAAATCAATCACTGGCCAAAAACACGAAATATTAATTATTTATTTCAGGCGTCTTACCAGGGCATGGATAGCAACATCACATACAGTGTGCCTATCACAGGACCATAGTAATTTACTTTACGTGACGTAGGGCACTTTACTTCACTGAATTTGTACCGAGTTTTAGTACCTACACCTACATACTCCATACAATACAGGTGCTGTACAAGTTATCATACATTCTATCTAGATACTGTCTTTGTTTGTGACTGTAGTTGGCATAAACCACACTCAGTACAAACGATCTCCAATCACCAGCCAACTGTGAAGATCATAACAAAGCCAAAAAATGGAGGTGTTCATGTCCAACAATGGATAATCTCGAGCTGTTGTAAATAAACATTACTGCAATGTCGGCAACCGCAAACCCATTATCCGAAACGGTATAAAATGGTATCTGTTCGTGATTATTTACAAATCTACGTAATACCGTTTTGTGGCAGAGTGGCCGATATTACAATGTTAATATCCCGTGTACCCAACCACGTCAAAGCTAAGATGAACCTATGACTCACAAACGTTGCCTTAATTTTAATCAACTGATAAACGAAGATTTGCAAAACTCTCACTCATTATACTAATAGCGTTTTTAAAATTATCGCGGGTAGACTCTGACCTCTCGGGATGTCTACCCGTGACCACGGCCGTTATAATACGGTCGAAACTGTCGGGAATATAAAAAGGTACGCGATGAAGACCCGTTTTTGTTATTAATTACATTATACTAATATTTTCAAAAGCGTAAGTTTGTGTGTATGTGAGGGGGTGTGAATGTTTGTATGTTTGTTACTCATTCACGCCTAAACGGCTCAACGGATTTGCATGACATTTAGTATGAAGATAGTTTATACCCTGGATTAATACATAGCCAGAAGAAAGAATATAGAAAATAAAAAGAATTTATCCTGTGAATCTGTTCTCGTGGGATGGGAAATGGGATGAAAAGGTGTTCCCATGGAATGAACAAAAAATCAAATATGTTAGTCTCGTAATTACTCTCAAAACGAATTTGGATTTAATTTGTATACTAAATTGTATATTAAATTGGTATAATAACATACAGTATCAAATAAGCTATATTTTATCCCAAAAATCAATGTAGCGATTCTCAAACACGGAAAGATTTCGGATCGGAAACATCACTTTTTCGACTCAGAATCCGATAGATTTCAACGCTATTCAAACCATTTCTGAAAATGTACTGTGCGAACTTCAGAACACTGATGTACATATTTAGATTTCTGATGAATATATTTAGATTTCGGCCCGGAATCTCCATCAGAAACATCCGAAATCGATCCGATCAGGCTTTGCAAATGTTTGTGAATAACTATACAGTTGACATCGAATTGTCATCTGTCAAAAATACGATCACTACAAATGCAAAAAGCGTCGATTTGAACAACTTCAACTTTGATCTATAATCGATTATTTTACGAATTTGCTTAAGCTGAGTTTGGATAAGCAACGTACTCGTAGCAACGTTGCTTTGCACGTTATTCAGTAAAAATAAGAGTTAGTTAATAGATGGCTTAGCATTCGATATTTATATAAGTTTGACGTAATATTCATAATGCCTTGCACGTGCCTGTTTCAAAGTCAAAAACCGACCTATTTTAAATGAAAAATAAAAAACCAGTGGCTACCTGTACCTACTTCTCTTGTGCTTAAACTGCCCATAATTGTCGACTGTCGGATACCTAGAGCCTTCTCCAAATTTTGAGTGACCCCTCCGATTTAGGTAGTCATCGGGTGACTTAAAAACTGACTTAAGGGATCTCACCAGAAGCAGGACAGCGGCTTACTTCGGTGTTAATACACCAAATCTAGCACTTTTACTGCGATCGCCAACCATCCTGCCTAGCGTTATTTATAATCTATATGGGATAAACCCTCCAGTTTTGGAGGAGGTTTTCTCAAACGGTGGACCCCACTGAGCGGTTGAAGTATGTAGTATATCTACATTTAAATTTAAACCAAAGCTGCTTCATTAGTACATGCAGAATTATAGTAGTCTTGTGACGTTGCAGATTGTACCATAGCTCGTATCGTTCATTGCTTTAATTTACGGAACTAAATAAACAAGATGGAGTTTACATGTCATTTAAATAGGGATCAGTGTCCAATTATTTAAGCAAACATCACTGAGGGTTATTAAAAGCCATTTATTTTAACAATAGTCGATTAAAAATGGATGTGACTCTTAATTATAGCACAAAACACGCGCATTACTATTTGTATTGGTCGTTATTTATCTTTTGATTGTGTTATTATGGTTCCGTACCCAAACAGAGCCATTAAGACCCTTGAAATAATAGAATGCAATAAATAAATCTGAATTACTAGACATATTACACGACGCCATCTAGCCCCAAACTAAGCAAAGCTTATAACATGTTTTTACATCAGTGTGCCTACTACAGGGTCACAATATTTTACTACACGTGGCATAGGATAGTTCACTTAACTAATTTTGTACTCCCAAATTTAGTTCCAAAACTATACGCTAGAGGTGCTATATAAGTTTTCAAACATTTAGGTACTCAACTGTCCTTCCGGCTTTAGTTAACTTGTCCGGCTTTAGTTGCCAAAAACCTATGGTAGCGATAAAGAATACATTTTTTATGTGCTTGTGCTATTCGAAACCTTCAATTTTCAATCTTTGTGCAACATCAAAAGTACTATTAATCAGTTATTATAAAGATAGTTTCTAAAATATTCATATCAGTTTAATTCCCATTTATAATAATATATATAGGTATGCAAAGTTCCACCTAACGTTCGTAAATTGAGAAAACCGGTACATATAACGTCCGTTTCATCAACTTTATTGGTGGTCGGTATGCATAAAACCCACCACTTTACGACCGGACCGGGTATCCAGATTCCAGACGTTGGATTCGAATGGATTAGATTTTACGACGTCACGTGGATTTTCAAATGTATATCGTGTCGTATGTAAAGGTATCTCGTGAACGGTTAAATCACAAATTACAATAAACCGGGTATTCATAACTAATTGGGTGAATGTCAGACTGATAAAAAATAAATTATAAAAGCATATCAGATAAGAAAGCGTCAAAATTTTAACAGGTTTTTATACATATGTTTTTTTATAAATTCGAAAGTAATTCTGTTTGTTGGCTTGTTACCTTTTCACTAACGGCTCAACGAATATTAATAAAATTTGGGATAAATATAGTGTATTCCATGGAGACTTTTCAGGCAATTTTCTATCCGGAAAATCACCATGCAGGTTATGTCGCGGGCAGACACTAAGCGCTTTCAAAAATGGTTTATTCAGCAAACTGCAAATTCTTCCAGCGTCTTCAGGTTCAGGCTCTGTTGTTGTTCATACCGCCTCTGTGGTCTAGCGGTTCAACTCACCGATTTCAGATCAAGAGGTCCTGGGTTCGATCCCCATGGGGAGTACAATATATAGTGCTTGGTTGGTGGTCGGACTTTATTTAAGTCCGCCTGGCTAGCTACCACCATCTTACCTAGTTCTGTCGCCATAATAACAGTTCTAAAAATTGTTGTGTTCCGGCATTTAGAGGTAAGATAGTAAGAGTAATTACTTTCCGGAATCTAATTAGAGTCACCGTGAAATTGACGTCACCGGAACCAGGTTATAGTCGATTAACTAGGAATCCGAAACAACAACATTGCTTTACATTTGTACGAAACCCACGTTCCGCTAGTACGGAATCGTTGAATTCTTTATATTATACGCGGCCCTTTTTTATGGGCAGATATTTGGAAGTGTGGTTATGGAGTCACTTGATTTTAAATGAAACTCACTCAGGAATACAGTTTAGGCAAGGTTTTTTTTATGTAGTGGTATGTAGGTTACACATTAATTAACTTCTTGGCTTGTCTATTTGTATATTAGCTCTAGTTCAGAACACCGATTTTACTAAGACAATCGCTTACCTATGACAATGCTATCGTCGCAGAATTGTCACTATAATGTGCCTTTTGGTATTCTTTTTTGAAGAAATGGGGAAGGCCTTCACCAAAAACGGTATTACCAGGGCTGATAGTGATACTAATATTTGACAGAAATACTTGATTTTAGTCTTGATTTCATCCTGTTCATATTCATGGCAATATTACCAAACAAAATATGGTCAGACTTTTATATCCGTTGCTTCGCTTTGTATTATGGTACTTTCACTGATAGACGGTTTCCCGTGTTCTATCGGTGCACGGGAGAGCCAGTGCTTTCTAGTAAGGCTCACTCCATCGCAGAACTCATCCTAGTCTAGGTGAACCTCTTTTTTTTATAGTATGACGGTGAGGTGCTTGGCTTCATCTCATCTGATTTTTCAAGCTATGATAAGGCTGAAGATGGAAGCGCACTTCACACGGAATCCTCAATAAACTGATCTGTCTTTCCTCTAAATGCCGGAACACAACAATTAAATAATTGTTGTTATGGCGACAGAATTAGGTAAGATGGTGGTAGCTAGCCAGGCGGATTAAACAAAGTCCTACCACCAACAAAACCTCAAAGTCAAGTCTATTTCAAATAAACAAGTTTTACACACAATTTGCTAAATTGATCTTTTAAATTCCGAAATTAATCAAAAAGTCATTTACCTACGCCTGAGGCGTGACCGTTGCCGTTTTAAATGACCGTGCGTCTGCTGGAATTTTGACTACTTAGGTACCATTTTACAAAAGAAAGCAGTCCGATTACATTAGGACCGTTGCTTCATTTGACAAACGGTTTATTGGTAACTTAACTACGTAGGTCGATCCATACCTGTGTGTCTACCACAGGGTCACAGTAGTTTACAATACGTGACGTAGTGTAGTTTACTTCACTGACTTAGTACCGCCAAATTTAGTATCTACCTATTCTATACGCTGTAAGCGCTGTATAATTTCATACATTGTCTCTATTGTCCTATCGACTGTAGATGGCAATAAACCTGTGGTAGAACACACTTTTCCTTATTTTCAACCTCCAAACATAATGAAGTTGAAGAATATATACCTACTTTATTGACCGAGCGAGTGAAGCGTCTTTGTTTCGAGGATGGCCAAAAATGCTTTTGTCCGCTGTCTGTCTGTTTGTTCTCTTCTACAGGTCGCATTTTACAACCGATTTTGATGAAAATTAGCACACATGTTCCTCAGTTTGTTGAGGATTCCGGGTGAAGTGCGCCTCCACCTTCAGCCTTATCTCAACTTGTCCAGGTGAGATGAAGGCCAAGTGCTTACCCGTCGTACAAAAAAAAAATTGTCGATTGGTTGCGATTTTTGATCGGGGGGAAAAAAGGGGGAAAAGGGGGGATGTTTGTTGTAGCGTTATTTATCAACGAATTTGAATTAAATTTAAAAGAAACACTAAGAATTTAACTCTAGACAAGATGTTGTGCCTCCTAAGATCAGGGGAATATGAGTAATCACTAAAGCTTATACCTCTTTTTGCTCAAAAGTCTAAGAGAAAAAGTGAAAGAGGAAAGCATCGGTTATTGCATGGTTATAAGGGCTCGCGAGGTCTACTGTTGTTACAACCATTAGTTGTACACCTAATAGTTTTTTTTTATGATGAGGACATGCTTGGCCTTCATCTCACTTAGTTTCAAGTTATGAGAGGCTGCAGGTGTAAGCGCACTTCACCCATCCTCAACAGTCTTCAGCTGGCTATTTCTACCTCTTGCCGGATCACAACAATTTAAAATTAATAAACATACTTAGGTAGGATGGAGGTAGCTAGCCAGGCAGGCTTGAACAAAGACCTATCACTAACCAAACCAAGCACAATATTGTACTCCCCTGGCTCTGGGGATCAAAACCGGGACCTCTGATTGACACCGATAAGTGAACCACTAGACCACAGAGGCGGTTTAAACCTGATAATGTCATTTCTTAGAAGATTCCTTCTAGACAACCTTAGGATGGAGAGGATTATTTGGCTATAGACGAGACATTTCCACATTTACATACACAAGCGTCTGAAATATAAAACCACGGTGTTTTGTTTTTCTGAAATATTTATGTTACCCTCGTAATCTGCTTACGCCGTCGTGGAGTTTTATGGCGTATACCTATTAGTTTCAATCGACTGTATAATTTTAGCATCGCAAACACCTTAATATGGTTTTATATTGTACAAGTTGTAACCCACGGCTTATCTCGCGTGGTACCTATCTTTGTAAAAGGTCTCTGTATTTTCCCATCGCATATACTAAATCCATGCCAAATTTCATTTCATGTTTCGTTTTGCCTTTTAACATTGAAAACGTAACACACAGACAGACATAAACAGAATAAACAGAGCTTAACTTTATTTAAAAATTAGATTCCGAATTTTTTTACTTGTGGACAAACGTCCACAAGTAAAAAAATTCTTAAAGACAATATTACATACACATTGATAGACAGTCTGATAGATGACCAATAAAGTCTAATTAGAGAGAATTTATTGTATTTTTTTATTTTTTGTGCTAGTTCATATTTTTTAATACTGTACACGTAATAATGTTCATTCAATTTATTTTATTTTGTACTAGTTAATCTCACGCAGATGCACTTGCACCAAGGTTCTAAGTCATCACTATAATTTCAGCCCATATTAGCCCATTGAACACAGCATTTTCTGGGAAGGTACATTCATTCATTCAATTATTCATTCATTCAGTAATTCATTCGTTCAATCATTCATTATATTCTATAATAAAACAGACCTCGCCAATGATCATGAGCCGCCTCAATCCACAAACCCCATACAGCCCACGGTGAAGTCGCAGCCAAATCGTCTGCAAAGTGTGGTGTTTACGGGCAATTTTATACCCGGTCAAGAGCTTACCATTTAAAATTAAAAATGAATGTTAGGATTGCACTGCATAGAATTTGAAGAAACACCTGAAGAAATTTCCTTTTTTTTACATTGTATTTATAGCGTTACATTCATAACATAGGCAAGTCAGTATTATATTTATAAAATAAAATGAGCTGAATTGAATGTACTGAACATCCAGCTATGACCCCTTGCTTGTAGTAAACTCTTTGTACAGATAGTTTAGGTTAGTTTCTCTAAAAACCTTTACAGGGATGATTATCGTATACACATCAAAAAAATGCGTTCTGTCGTCTTAGGATAGATACGCTCAAGAATATCTCCGACTTTCGGACGGTCAAAAATTGTTTATTCAAAACCAAACGATATTCGAAAACGTTTGAAAGTCAAAGCTCCCTTCGACCATTTCATTAATTCCTTAAAAGCCTGATAACTTGTGTCACAGAATACAAAACAGTGAGTACGTCGAGTACCTAAACATTGAAAATAATTTGATTGCCAGCAATTTGGACGCTCCCTTGTTCGGCGCGCGCCTTTATTAGATTTTGTTACAATGTTGCCGTTAACGAAAAATACGGCCGATTTCTTACAATACTTTACGGAATAAGAGATATCGATATGAGATGATACTCATGAAAAATAAGGCTGTATACATTGCATAAATAGAAGCCTGGTAGGTATTTTTACGTATAGGTATTCGATTGCGTTTGCTATCTTACCTAATTACAAACAGCCTATTCATATCTACTGTAGTGTTTTGCCATAATACTTCGTTTTGGGAGGCAGATTAGTGATTGCAGTAATGCTGCTAGATAATATACAGAAGGAAGCTACTACCTGTTTTCTGGAGATCAAATTTTACAACATCCTTGGACTGAAATAATTCATTCACCAAATTCAATTGAATGTCGATATAAATTATAACATAGCTTTTGGCATGTATTTGCATTTTCTTTTGATTTTGATTTGAATTTGATTGTCTCCGGCATGCATTACCGGATACAATCCATACTTAGCAACGAACACTATATAAGTAACTAATAAATGTATTATCTTAAAACATATATGGTTGTATTCACAAATGATGGATAGCTCTTGACCTAGGCTTGTTCCCAAATTTCTTGCCTTTCTCCTTATGTGCTGGTCGCGACTCCGAATAGGCGGTTGATTTGACGTTTTAAAGTAATCCTAAAAAAAATAATGAATAAAAAACTGACTTTGACTTTGACTTTGCCTAGCTCTAGGCGCCGGACTTTAGCTCGTCACTAGCCAGATGGACCTTTACAGGTCTTTTCACTAGTGTTGTGATCATTTAGCCGTAACCGCTAGTAAAAGTCAGCGATTCCGTTGCCTGGGATAGACTACTAGGAGGTAGATCATACCTACCCCGATTTGTTAAACAAAAGACTTTTTTTTATTATACGACGGGGCAGCGCTTGTCCTTTATCTCACCTGGTAACAAGTTGAAATAGGGCCGAAGGCGGAGGCGAACTCCACCCGGAATCCTCAACAAACTGAGGAACGCTTATCTTACCTCTCAATGATGCCGGAACACATTTTTTTTTAATAATTGTTACTATGGCGTCAGAATTAGGTAAGATAAGTACCTTTTACTCAATATTATGCTGCCCATGTTGTGGTTCTGGAGTGGTCCACTAAGACACTACCTTACTTGGTATAACTCAAAGATCTACTTCACCGTTATGTTGTACGTATGTTATGAAAGCTAACATCATACTTGGTGGCAATAACTTTTTTCGCTCTGCAATTGGAATACGACAGTTTAGTTATATCATTCTATATTTCTCTACCTTTCTTATTTATGTTTCTTTCTTTCTGCTTTCTTATGGACGTTGTCTTTTTCGTCTGGCTTTGGACAAGTAAGAACTTTTACCTGGATTGACATTCATAGGTATGCTTTATTTGTTAATTTTAAATTGCTATAATATAATATTATCATGCCTACTTTGTGATTGACTTTTGATTTTTCTTTCATTTTTTCTGAGTAGAGAAGCTAATGTTTCATGGAATATAGATACGTGTGTTTATGTTTACAATCGCTATGTCACGTAGAAATGCAGCTAGTGTACGCAGTTTCAGGTACCTGCCTGTATGAACCAGCGGAGTTACTTATAGTTATTAACAATAAATAGCTATCGGTGTTGTATCTTATAGTATGCTCGTATTTACAAAAAGTATTTAAGTATTCTATCCGTAATCTAGTTCCCATATACAAGCTATGCTTAGTTTGGGGCTAAATGGCGCTGTGTAAAATTAACGTTCTGTAATATTTATTTATTAATATTATTAACCCAACTGCTTCCCTTTTAAATAAATACTCGTAGCTAATTTATATTGTACATAATGATTTTTTTCATTACTCCTCAAATTATCCTAGTCTTTCGTGGAGACTACGTCTAAGCAAGCGATAGGATACCCTCGGGCTAGATGGAGCGACGACCTCCATACAGTGGGTACAGAGTGGATGCGAAAAACTAAAGATAAGCTCATTAGTGCACCTTGGTACAGAGACCTACGTTCAGCGACAGCGATACGTTGATGATGATAATGTACATATTGTTGAACTTACTTTTTTTCTCAATTAAATGTTATATGTACGTTTTTGTTGGTCAATTAATAACCCATTTATTATAAAAAAATGTTAGAACAAGTTTAAAATTATGTCTTTTATTAAAAAAATGTAGCTCACTGATCTTTGAAGGGGATACCATTCACATAAAATTTAATTATTAAATTGTTTATTCAGATTACTACAGAGAAATTCATTTATTCAATAAAAAGTACAATTAAACTAACTATGTACAAAGGAATCAGTCAGATTACCTAAGGACCGTTACAAACGGCCTATAGGTAACTCAACTGTTCCAGACCAGTACCAGACGGTAGCGTGCCCAAGACACTGGCATGCAGCCAGTGTCACGCTGAATAGCTATGCTTATTCGCTGGCCTAAATAAGAGCCAGCCCTTGGGTCACGTGTCGTCTCAATCAAAAGCCCCGCAAGATTTTTGAAAACCCGGAGGGCACCGGCTCCCCATGGACCCAAGGTCTCCACCCCAAAAGGCTCAAATAGGTAAGCTCTGTCGAGACCACTATATTTGCGCCTTTTGTGATCATCGGCCGAATCAGCCGCCGCACCAGCCCTAACTGATGTCACAGGCAGATGAGATGGCGTACCCATTTCCCAAGGGAAAAGAGTCATACCGCTTGTCGGGCCGCTTACCATCATCACGTAACATACCATTCGGTTCAAGAACGGCTAGAACATTGACATTACTTAGATCCATAAGTTAGTAGACAATGTCAATAGGTTAGTACAATACAAATATAAATTAAGAAATTAAAACAAATTATAAATTAAAATTTAAAAGTAAATATGATGTTGATTAAGAGAGTTTTCCCTCATGTTCAAATTCAATAGTCCCTAAGAAAGACTAATCAATCAGAACCAGAACGAAAGATCTCATTACAGGCGAGTCCTATTTGACCGCTATGACCTGTAGGTTGGTGCTGCCTCGCAGTCTGCTGAGCATCGATGCTGTTTTTTGCGCATGATAGCATGAAATCACTACAGAAGCGTGGCAGACCCATCAGCATCCTAAAACCATTATTGTATTGTATACGCAGATCATTGAGCGACCTTTTTGTACAGCTGACCCACAGGCTACTCGTGTAGAATGTTTGGTAGTAGGCATTGAAGAGGGTAATTTTCACTTGCCTACTGCAACGAGCAAACCTGCGTGCCAGCATATTGCTTCGAACCGCCAATGCTCTGCGTTCACTTTCTATGTTCGCCTGGTTGTCAAGGTCATCAGTGACCAAGATATTTAAACTGATAAACGCGGTTCAGTTCAGTTCCATTTAACGTTAACTTTGGAACAATTGTTGGAACTTTCCCGGCTGCCTCGAACACCAGGTACTCACTCTTTTTACAGTTATAAATGAGGCCGTGCTTACTAGCGTACAGCACCCACCACCAAGTTCAGTGGAGGCATGCCTAGCGGCGAGCTCACTTTGAAGTGGTCCATAAATAAGTCAGCAATTTGTTTACTGCCACTAACGCCCCCAACGCTCACAGGCAAGCCAGGCTTTAAGCTGAGTTTATTTGTTGATTTCCAAAATTGACCAAAATCATTTGCTTTGCGGTGTTCAGCAATTATATCCAATTTAATTTGTTTCTGTTGGTTTTGACACCATTTAAGCTTACTTTTGAATATTTTTCTAGTTTTATTCATATTAATGTGTTTAAATATAATTTATTTAATATTTGCATACAACCTTATTCTGATTCTTGTATGTTGAAAACTGCTGATGGAGACATTTTTTGACTCAATGTGAAACTAGGTCAATGTGAAAATACTTATTAGCCTACAACTTGGCCAGATTAAATTAAAAAAAACCCTTATTCCAACGGATGTCCGAAGATATAGATTCTACGTATATACAAATATTACACAAATATATATTACACCCTATAATATTAATGTCCTATAATATAAGGCGCTACAGCCTCTGGTTAGCCTTGGCCGGGTAAAGTATATTCAGTCATCCAATTTGGTTTTTGGCCGCTTCTTTCCAGTTTCTCACTGCAATCGCTCTCAGGACTGCTCCATTCCATCCCGCCATCTTAATTTTAGCCTTCCAGGGTCTGTGGCCGTTGGGTCTGCTATTTAGGACGATACATTTATAGGTGAATTATATAAAATGATGTGTCTCATTGGTAAAAAATATCTTTGATTTACGTTAGTAAGTAAGTATATTTATAATTGGTTGCAATAAATGTAAGGTAAACTTTTTTAAACTGCAACGAGCATTCAAATTTTCACCAGTAATCAACTTTACTTTTTCACTCTGGCCACCCTCTATCTGTCTCGTAACACTTTTAAACTCGATTACTCGAAACCCATTAGCGGATTCGCGCCCAAAAGTCCACGCTAAAACTCCGGAATAAACCAGCATAATCCGATTTCAGAGTGTCGAAACCAGTAAGTCGATAATAATTCAGTTTCGTCAACGCCCGCCCGCATTTAGCATAAACACAAACCGTTCATCAACAGGCAGCCTACCAATGTTGAAAATAAGCCTTCTTTCAAAACTGTAAGATGTAGAAATATTTTTGCAATATATCTTCTGGGATGCCTAGATAGCTAACAGGTAATCTGACTGATTCCTTTGTACATAGTTAGTTTAATTGTACTTTTTATTGAATAAACAAATGAATTAATATACCTTTTCCCACTTGGGTATGTTTTAGTAAAAGCCCAGCAGTGGCCTCTTACTCCTCCACTCTCCTGGCCTCCACATAAATGAGCGCGTTCGCGTTTACTACGATTTGTTTGAAAATAATACCTATTCACCATTCACGGTGAGCAAACGCGAATCTACTAATCAAACGAGTATCTAGGTACTCTGACATACCGCAAATTAATTACACTTCCATTGTCACGTCAAATCGAGGGTTAACTAAAACTATGCGCTTATATGTTACTTTTTTTTATTTTTCCAAAGATTGTTTCATTCACTTTCACGAAAACTCATTTTCTGATACTGAGCAATGTATATTAAAGTAATGAATAGGTTACAATAGGTTAGATTAACGTAAAAATATTCGTCGGTTTACAAGACGGTTATTTTACAACATCATAAAACCTGAAATAACGGAAACACGCTTAAAATCGCGTAGTTGAGTCGTTAAGTTGAAACAAAGAACCGTTTATACCAACCTTCGAGTAAAATGGAATTGCATATTCTCAAAATACTTAAGTGGATGTAATGACGCGTAATGCGATGGAACGCAGGCGTCGTGCTGCAGACGCCATTTTGGTTTCCACTTAATAGTTTTAACAATGGCGGATTTATTTATTGAAATAAAATACTTGCAAATGCTCAATAAATTCATGTTTATGGATTAATTTATTATTTGTAGCATACTTTTGAGAGCACATTAAATAGAGTCACTTTACTACTTCGTAGTTTAAACAATGGTGGGCTTATTTATTGAAACAAAAAAGTTGCAAATAATTGTATGGAATAATTGATTATTTGTTGAATACCTTTGAGAGCACATTGAATAGAGTCACTTCACTACGCACCAGACAATACATTTACGCATTTTTCCATATTAACCACGCTTGGAAGGTGAATCATAGCATGAAAGGTTTTTATAATACACTGAAGCAAGCTGCAGCAGATCCCTGACTCGACTTTTACGACATCCGATCGACCACCCCAATTAATGTTAATGTTTACCATCAAAAAAACTCCACATCACATCAACAGCCGGAACCTCCTCCAAAAAGACGATTTTACCATAATCTCCACGCTTGGTAGGCGGAATGGTGGTCGCAGCAAATTTATAGATTACCCACAGAAGGAAGCCGCTGCCTTTTTTCAGGTGGGATAATTTTGTTGGCTTTCAAGACATCCTGGAGTTTTGAAGCCAACTCGGGCTCCAAAACTCCACATAAACAGAAGAATAAAGAAGATATTGTAATGTACATGTTTCAATTAGCAAAAAGTTTGTAAAAATATTGTATTCCGGCATAGGTAAGATAGCCAGTTCCTTAGTTTATTGAGGATTCCGGATGAAGTGCGTGTTATCATAACTTGAACAAAAATCAGGTGAGATGAAGACCAAGCAGCTCCCCGTAGTACCTACAATAAAAAAAGTATGGTAATACAAATGAACGTGGAAACCCCGCTTACCTAATTGAATTATTGCCACGGCAGACACCGACACCGATGACCTTAGTTTATCTATCGATTTCGCTCGTTAAACTTAACTAGTGATCTAATTTGGTCGCTACGCTACTCCATAAATAGCGATTGTCTTTGAGATCGTAAAAAAACTGTGTGGCAGTAGAATGTTACCAGTGTGAAAATTTATCATTCAGATTTGAAAGACAACTACAATTCGATGTGTATCAACAGCCCATTAATGTCCACTGCTGGACAGAGCGTCTTCCAAAATTGGATGGGTTTTTTTCATAATCACCACGCTTGGCAGACGGATTGATGATCGCAATAATGTTGTTGCATAGTATACAGAAAGAAGCTGCTGCTCTTCTTCTGTTAAAAAAAAACACTTAGTCAACTCTTACGACATCCACGGGCATTTTTGCATTTTTATATTATGCCTTTTCCCCTCAGTGCAGGTAGCGATTTTCGGCTTTGTTTTGAAATGGGTAAACTCTTGTATTGAGCTCGCTATGGAGTGAATACTAAATAACCCTTACTATTTATATTTAATGGCCTGTAATATTTTATTATCATGTAATTCCCAAAATGCGTAGACAAGAAGCTAGTTAATTATTTATTCTGTGTCTGATATTTTTATTGCCTTTTATTGTTTTTCTTAATGAGTGATTGTGATTGCCAAGATGGAGTTTTGTAAATTTGTTTATCTTAAACTGATGATAATATTGTCGGTACTTCAAAAACAGCAAAATTCTAGAGCGCTTTGTTAATCAGCAGTAACTTAAAACCCTCGTAAGTGGCGCTATCTAGCTGAAAAGCTCGCCTTATTTATCATTCAGCCCATTTACTTGACGTATCGGCCGCCTCCGAGAAAAATGAGCCACATCAGGTTGATGGCCGCCACCCGGCCTTGGCCATCATTCAGACCAAATTCAGAGCCTAATTAGGATAGTGAGCTTGATGCTTAGCTTGCTATTTAAGGTTTCTAAATATACGCTCTGAATTAACTATGAACCACTCCTTCAAAAGGTCAGGCATCTATATCTCCTTACCCCGGTCCTCCTTGTTTATTCACCTGAGTGAACAACAGAAAATCAATCCTTTAAAAAGTAAAAAAAAAACTTAGTCATGTATCCAATCGACTATATAGATATACCTACCAGCTTTTCCCTTTTAGTGAGAGCAGCTTTGTACCCGTCACCTTAGGCATGTTTATTGCAGTTCATGTATATTGCCGGCAAACGCGTTCTTTGTTTTTTTGTACGTCGGAAAGGTTTTTGGCCCTAATCTCACCTGTTTTTCAAGCTATGATAAGGCCGTAGGTGGAAGCGCACTTCACCCGGAATTTTCAAAAAACTGAAGAACTGTCTATCTTACTTCTAAATGCCTAACACGACAATTTAGGAATTGCTGTTATGGCTACAGAATTAGGTAAGAAGGTGGTCGCTAGCCAGACGGACTAAACAAAGTCCTACCACCAACTAAACCATGCACAATATTGTACTCCCCTTGGGGATCGAACCCGGGACCTCTGGGTCTGACACCGGTAGGCAACTGACACCACTAGACCATAAACATGATGGAACACAGCAATTACTGGCACATAAGGCTTCATCGACATCATCTTTGTGCAAAAATAGACGTATGCTATTTATAGTCAAGTAAAACTTCCTTTTTGAAACACCCCATTCAGAAGCTACAGAGATAACCTCGACGGGAAGACCATTTCCGATTCGCGGGAGGAATTTCATCTTGAACCTTACGGTGCGCTAAGGTATACCTTGTCTCTAATGTATGGGGATGGAATCTTTGCTAACTTCTCTTATCTCCAAGTAATAAAAAATATGATTCCTGCTGGTACTCAGTATGTGATTGAAAATATTTTCAATCACATACTAAGTACCTGTTTGAAACATGTTTTCTATGCATCTAGTGCACGCTGCCTATTTATAGGTGGTATTTTCACTAAACAAAGAACCGTAATTACGAGCTATTGGAGCCACGCCAGGGACGATACTGTACTATTTGTTACCGCGTATTATTAACCTATACCTAATTATTTGAGATCGTGCTGATGAAAATTTCCGTTGCAAATTAAGCTAACGCTGGCTATCATCTGTCACATACATGAGATTTTTTTTTCAAGCAACTTCAGCTATCACATTTCAAAAAAAATCTAAAGAAGGATATTAGCCTCTACTTATGAGTGTATAGGGGATTTGGTCATAATCACATAGAGTATTGATAATTGCATGTTACGGTAGAGGCTCAATACATGAATAAAGTTTCTAGGCATTTTCTTGGAAAACTCACTCCATCACCGCCTCATCCTTGCCCAGGCAAGCCTTGAAGAAGCCAGGCAATAGCTGATATTTTGTTAAAATGAAATTAAGCACACGTTTACCTGATACCTAAAATCCCTTACTCGCTAAACGGCATCCAAGTAAAATTAGAAGTGGATTATTTGCAGTAACTGCAACCGCGAGAAAGTTATTACGTTAACATAAAATTTACATTGCGATTTACATGCATGCTTAATAATATTTGTTAATTACCACAGACGATGAAAACCCTCCACCCCCTGGTCCCAACGAAGCCACCCACCTGGCGACGTTACCTGAAGAGGAGGCGGTCGTCGCCATGATGGGGCTACCTCGGGCTGGGGACATCACGAGAGCTCAGCTTAGGGTCAAAGAGAGCAAGGAGTTTAAGGTAAGCTAACTTTTATGTGATACAAGTTTTTTATTCAATAAATTCAGCTACATACAAAACAAACCAACAAACCAACTAACAAACTAACAAACAAACAAAAAAAACTACAAACAAACAAACTAACTGATTTGGTCGGAGATTCCATAGTATGCGCGGATTATTGGTAGGCAAAGTTGATGTCTACGTTAGAGCAAGCTTACCAAGAATAATTTATGACATCTCTTTTCTTGCAGTTATCCATCAAAATAACTGCACTTTCAGGCACTTCATCAGCAAGTGTTTTACACCCTTCTCTTGTAAGGTTGTTAAATTTTTTATTAGGGATAAAAGCTAAACTTCGTTTGGATGGTTCTCTCTCAAGCTAATAACTCTATAAATGAATCTTACAATCTGCAAAAAGTTCCATTCTCACACATAAAGTTATGTTATGTTACATAACATACCTTTAATATAAATTCGGCAAGCAGGTAATCTTGAGGATGTAGGGAAACAACGCTTCTTAATCAATAGTTTGGTATTCCATACATCATAACTTTGTGTGCTGTCGACGGAGTAGCTATATAATAGCTAGGTATACCTATTAATGTAATTGATGTTTGTTTCAGAACACTGTAGACAAACTGGTGCAAAGAGCTAATGCATCAATAATAATAGGCACCTCGTCGTGGAAGGAACAGTTTACTGAAGCGCTAACTGCCAGCTCAGGTAAGCGATCTGAAATTTTATTGTCCTTGTTATAGTGTTCATTTTTGAATACGCATGCTGCTGGATACTAAAATATACGCATATTTTAATGACAGCAATAAACTGCTGTTACTTTTGATCAAACGCCGACTCTGGTTTAGTTTGGTTAGACAAACAAACTAGCGGAACGCCCGGAATATTGTTCCCATCGTCCCCTGGGATTTTTTAAATACTATCTTATTAACCTTATCAACAAAAGGAATCTAACCTTAAAATTTCAAGCTCCAAGACCTGTGGTTTGGGCTGCGCGTTTGTCAGTCAATCGCTCAGTTAGTTAGCTACACGATTTTATACCTATATTTGGAAGGTTATAAAAGCTTAATCAGTTGCTTGGCCGGTTTGGAGATCGCAAAGTTGAAAAGACATAATTACATTGCGCCGGTAAGGCCCAAACTAAGCAAAGCTCGTAATATTAGAAGTGGATAACGTAAGTACTTTAAACCTTTTTTTTTAATACATACTTATGATACAATACAATATACCCAAACGTAGAATAAACATCAATATTCATCACACAAATATTTGTTCTGGGTAGTAATCGAATCCACAACCTACAGCGCAGAAGGCAGAGCGACCACCAACTGCGCTGTGAAGCCTGTTAACACCGTATGCCTGATAGCAGATATCGCTGTTGTCCATTTTCTACCAACACAGGTTCTAAACAATTTGCTGCGATATAAGTCAAACAAATAAGAAGAGGATATGCAATAATGAGCTTTAATGTCATACATTCAAAGATGATAACTGTATCCGCTATCAGATCGTAAATCCAATGCTTTGTTATTTATTACGGTTGAATTCTGTCACTCACGCTGCCAAATAACACGCGTTGCTGAAGTAATTAAAGTGATGTCTGACATATGAACACGTTCAAAAATGGACTGTTGTCACACAAGTTGTGCGTTGTCTTATAACAAACTTTTGTCTGAGCTTGCATGTACTTACTCGGATAAAAAGTATTATATACACTTTATCCATGGCGAATTTTATTAGCATCCATTTAGCCGCTTAGAATTGAAATGGCAATAAACAAACAAAGAAGAATAGGATATAAGCTCCTGTAGATGGTGTATGTATTTTCATTATCTTACTCAATAATAATGGTTTTTTAGTACATAAGATAAGTTCGATAAAACGCCAATCAACAAATATGGTTTCTAAGAACCAGGTTCGTCCCAAAATTACCATTTTTCCAAATTAAAATTTTCCAAAGTTGTTCTGTGACCATTAATATTCATCACACGAATGTTTGTGCTGAGCGGTTGAACCCACATCCTACAGCTCAGAAGGCAGAGGTAAACCGAGACCAACTGAGCAGTTAGACCAGCAAATTTCACCAATTGAAAAGCAAATTACCAACGACAGACCGTCGCCGTGGGCAACCGGCATCTAAAGAAGTGCAGTTCGCTTAACAAATTGCTGTAGACATTTTTGGCCGGCAGCCATGCCATAGTTTTCCTGATATTTCAGAATTGGGCACAATTTTCGTCGATTTTATGATATTGTATAAAGTTATCATACAAGACTGGTTTTGGCAAGTACCTACTGGTTGTACAAGTGGTACCTATATAATATTTATCACTAACACGCTTTAACAGCTTAGTTGGTAGTGGCTCTGCCTTCTGCGCTGTAGGTTGAGGGTACGATTCCCATCCGTCATCCATCAGTACAAATATTTGTGTGTTTTTTTATTGTACGACGTGGAAACGCTTCGCCTTCATCTCACCTAGTAACAAGTTAATGGTATGGCCGAAGGTGGAAGCGCACATCATCCAGTATCCTCAACAGTCTGAGGAACTGGCTATTTTAAAAGAAATGACAGAACAAAACAATTACGAATTGTTGTTAGGGCGACAGAGATATTTAAGATGGTAGCTAGCTAGGTGGACAAACAAAGTTCCACCACCGATCGAGATCTAGGGCTGATAAGAGAACAGGCCACACCAGTGATTATGAGCCGCCTCTTACCGTCTACCACGTGACCGCCGGTCACAGGCAATTCGTCTGCCAAGTGTGGTGTAAGGCCAATGATATACCCTGTTCAAGACCTCACAAATCAAATTAAAAAAAAGCATTCCTCCCAAAAAAGCAACCTTACATAAATAAAAAAGTGAAAACTTGGTATCTTCTTAAAAAATAAATAAATAAACCTACTTGTATAAAGCTAAGTAAAACAATACAAATAAACTTACATACTAAAACGAATACACGAGTATTAAATATATATATATACCTACCAATAACAACAACACAATAAACATACTCAACATACATAGATCTACAATTTTTACATAGATAATAAGTTTCCTTTGAAAATGAAAAATATATTTTTTACTTTATAAAACGCATGGAAGAAAAATTAACAACGTTATTCTAGGTAAAATGGCGTTATAAATGCCGGAACACAACAATTTTTGGAATTGTTATTATGGCGACAGAATTAGGTAAGATTGTGGTAGCTAGCCAGGCGGACTTAAATACAGTCCTACCACCAACCAAACCAAGCACAATATATTGTACTCCCCATGGGGATTGTACCAATTTGAATGATTGTACTCTGGATCTGAAATCGGTGGGTTGAACCACTACACCACAGAGGCGGTTAAATGATGTTTCATTAATTTGTTCAGATGACCCAGACGAGCCTCCATCATGGTCTGACTACATCCTCCACTTGGTGACGGTGTTCTGGAAGATCATCTTCGCGTTCGTGCCACCGACAGGTATGATATCAATCTTACTTATTCAACCGTACTTGTGACAAATTCTTAGCCATTACAGATTTTAAATACCTGTATTCTTGTATATTGCAAAGATATTATTATGATATTTTAATTCAAATTACATAAAAACTAGTGACAATCATGCTGATCGCAAATAGTATTATACTGTGTCGCAATGTGTAATTTCATGTAAGTATTCACAAACAAAATATCGTATTTGAAAGTCAAACAAAATACAAAAAAGTAGTTACACGTTAAAGAAATTATTTATTATTTAAAGATTATTATATATAACAAGAAGTTCACCCCGTTCTAGAATTTAAACTATACAGAGATTTTATTTCTGTATAGTTTAAATTTCATTCAATTCGGAAAACCCTTTAAAAGACGAAAGGTGTAATCTTGTAGTTCTTCCTACCCAAATATCTCTAATTATTTCTCAGCCGTATTTGTTTCTTTTTATTACGTAAATCCTTACAGATTTAGGTAGTATCTGAGAGCTTTGAATTTGATAATTACGTAAAGTTTATAATAATACTAGTAATAATCACAATACCTACTATACAATAATATGGCACCGTTGGTGTCTACATCAACATAATCGAATACGTGAGTAAAACCCGTGTTTTAAAATGTACAATACTAGTAATGACCATCACTATAGGGTGGTGGTAAGTGCTAAGTGGTAGATAGCACACTTCTTAGTCTTCAGCCTATAACGTGGTGATATATTATATCGTGTTGTGCTTCAAGCACAGAACAAGCTTTGGAATTGAAACTACATCAGTTTGAGGACAAATTCTGTAACAATGGCAATGGCACTATTACTATCTACGGTAAAACGCCCAAACCCTACTTTAATTACGACGAATGGAACAACACAACCTCAAAACTATTCTGGAATACGTAATTTGTTCCATAGTGCCACTTAACGACCTAAAGTGATATGGCTCATATCCAAAACAGGGAGTTTGATTACATGATACCTGCCTAAATTATACAAGTTCGTAGTAACAAACTTGTTAGTATCTACTTAATTTGGAATGTAGCTCGCTGTGCGAAGTGTCTAGGTTTGCATTAGTTAAATCGGGTTAAGAGGCTGTGGAAAATAGGGCTCAAAAACACCAATATTTCTCGGTGCTTGTAAAAGATACCTACAGATCAAATTTTTGGAATAAGTGACATGAAATTTTGTTGCTTTGTGTTCAATTTGGGTTTTCACAAACACAAAAAGTGAAAATTTTCACGAAAAAATATATATATTATAAATCAAATTCTAGAAATTAGTTATCAGAGAAATGACTTCTGGACTTGTTCTTATAGGTTATTAGAAAAATAGAAAAGAAAAGAAATAGAAGTGCGCATTCACCTTATCCTATTTTGTAACCAGGTGAGATGATATAAAAAATACAAATGTTCAATGTAAACTCACTCTTACAGTCGGGCTACCTGAGAACCGTTACAAACGGTCTATAGGTAACTAAGCTGATCTAGACCAGTACCAGACGGAAGCGTGCCTAAGACACTAGCTGCATTGCTAAGTTGCTAAGCTAATTGCTTGGCTTTTAACCAGCCCTTGAGTCATGCGTCGCCTGGAGACTCCAATGCACCAAGAAATATAATTATAGTAATTGGTCAACATCGTCTTCGCAGATATCGGTGGAGGGTACGTGTGCTTCGTAGTGTCGATAATCTGCATCGGACTGGTGACAGCTATCATTGGAGACGTGGCTTCTCACTTCGGCTGCACCCTCGGCATCAAGGACTCCGTCACCGCTATCGTATTCGTCGCTTTAGGGACTAGTATACCAGGTGAGTATTGCAAATACAATTACCATGGTAATTCATATTTTTGTACATGGTCACAACATTTACAAGGTTATAATGACACAAAAAATCACAACTCATAGTAATTTGTTTACGAATATGGTGCTAAATATTTAAAACATAAATATTAAAACATCATGTCACCTGTGCAGTCATCCGATTGTAAAACTTAATATTAAATTTACTAGGTATTAGTTACTACGAATAATACAAAAGGTGCTGCATATCATCTGGTGTCTTATAAGTATTGTTTCTAAGCCATAATAAACCACTTATTATCTCATAAGCATAACAGAATACCTGGTTTATATATTTCATACATACTATCATCTGGTGTAATTCGTTTATTGTTTCTAAGTCATAATATGTGGTCTAACAGGAATTATAGAATACCTGGTTCAAATACTGCATACTGACTATTGTCTGTTGTCATTCATTTATTATTACTAAGCGTTAACTATTTGGTCTAACAGGTATGATAGAATACCTGGTCTATGTTTTGCATACTGACTATCATCTGGTGTCTTTCGTGTATTGTTTCTAAGCCATAACATTTGGTCTAACAGGTATAATAGAATATCTGGTCTATGTATTGCATACTGACTATCATCTGGTGTCTTTTAATTATTGTTTCTAAGCCATAACATTTGGTCTAACAGGTATAATAGAATACCTGGTCTATGTATTGCATACTGACTATCATCTAGTGTCTTTCATATATTGTGTTCAGAGCCATAAAACATGTATATTAGAATTCCCACTTTATACATTTCATGCTGACGTTTCCTACCACCAGATACGTTTGCAAGTAAAGTGGCAGCTATCCAAGACAAGCACGCGGATGCGTCAGTGGGCAACGTGACTGGCTCCAACGCGGTGAACGTTTTCCTTGGCATCGGAGTCGCCTGGACGTTAGCAGCCATCATCCATTGGAGCAAGGGGGAGAAGTTTATGGTGGACCCGGGGAAGTAAGCGAGTTTTTGTATTCACTTTTTTGTTTTACCTATTTTACATTCTCAGCTCCTTTTAAGACTCTCAAGGGCATTTTAAAGGATTGCGAAATCTGTTGATCATATCCTCGAAGTTTGGGACTAGTGAAAAAATAAGTGCATAATTACTTTGATTGCGTTTTGCGAACAGGGTTTGCAGTTTCAGTGTAGGAAATTTAAATTAACCCTGTTTATTCCTTCTAGCTGTGTAAGAAAAGCGCTAAGTCTGGCACATTAAATACTTACTAAGCAGCACTTGCTAAGTGCTAAAATTTCTATTAAAGAACGGTAATGGTGGGATTAGGTCTTAATTGTATAAATGATAGATAAACAGGCAGACGGATGGGAAATAAATTCTCAAAAATAAGAGTTCCAGGGTACCCGTTACAAAACCCCAACAATCAAAAAAGCTTGCTTATTATTATAAAATGGTTCGCCGGTAAGTTCGAGACACGCACACCAAGGGATCCGACCCCATTTCAAGGCAAAAAATATGGGTATATTTGCCTTTCGTTCGTATTCGGGTTGGTCCGACCATTTCTTTTAACCATATCTTAAATGAGATACCCCATATTTTTTTAATTGCCCACTAAAAACAAATTCTCTTAAAATTTTAATTAGCTACCTTTTGCGGTATTAACTCATCTTCGGACAGACAGTCAGATAGATGGACGTACAACGAAGTCCTAATGACCCTATTATTAAAGACACATCACGACACCAGCGCACAAGTTAACCAAATCAGAGAGATCCCCGTCTTTGTTATGGGACCCTCGGTTTATAACAGAATACCTATCACGATAGATGATGTACGTGCCTTAAGTACGTTTCAAACTAGATGAAAGAAGTTGCTACTTGAAAAGGTTTTTTATGGTCTCAGTGAATTTAATTGATGACCAGAATTGTAACATTTATTTATGTCAATTATTATTTTAATATAGAAGTTATTTGATGTGCCTTATTTTTTCTGACAGAACCTATCAATAAATGATCTGTATTTTGGTTACTGAACCTGAAAAATTTCTAATCAATGATTTCTTTCCCCAGCCTTGCCTTCAGTGTCACAATGTTCTGCTCGGAAGCCGCCGTTGCGGTGCTAGTTCTCGTGGTTCGCAGACGTAAGAGCGTCGGTGGAGAGCTTGGCGGGCCTCGAAATGTCAAAATATGCACCTCCATGTTCCTCTTCTCCCTGTGGCTACTTTACCTCACCATGTCTACTTTAGAAGCTTATGATGTCATTCAGGGATTCTAAGATACGCTTGAGTTTGATCTGAGTGACATTGCAGCCTCGTAGTTTCAGAATCATGCTGTAAGCAGTTCATTCATGTTTGAATGACTTCTATAGATTCTATTGAGATGGAGTAATGATATAAATTAAATGAGAAAATGGCTACTATGAACCTGTCATCAATTAGTCGATTTATCGAGATGATTTGAACATATGTTCAACCCAATTGATGTTAAAGTTCTTTTTTTATATTTGATGGGTTAGCTCTTGACCTCGGCTTGCAGCTTTCCCAGAAACCACTGGCTCTCCCGCGCACCCACGGAACCTTTTCGGGCCGGATTACGGCAGGATGCTCGCTAGCCATGTTGACCTTTGCTAGTAATGTCCTACCACCAATAGTGTGACCATTCAGCTGGAATCGCTAGCAAAAACCACCAATTCCACTGTCCAAGTTGGACCACTAGGACCTATTTCTATGCTTAGTTTGGGGCTAGATGGCGCTGTGTGAAATTAATGTCCAGTAATGTCCTATAATATTTATGTTTAAAAGGAAATTTACCTTAACGACGACTGCTACCAAAGATTATCCAGGTACTGATGAAAGTACACAACATCCAGTACCTATATGTCAGGATATATATTGCCATTTTAATTATGCATCTTTCTCTATCCTCACGATAGTATAAGAGTAAGACAGAGATATTATAATGTGCTCAAATGTAAAATAGACGTCTTTCGATGTTCATTCTTCCTCTATTCGCATATTTCGATTTTCCTATGCTGATAATAAAATGGTAGCCTTGAAGGCTGTGGTAAATTAGTGTTAAAGTAAAATGCTTCTATATTCGTAGATTGAGGATAAAGTAGAGTAAAAAATTATGAAAACGTTATAAAAATACAGTATTCATCAGACTATGAAAGTCTCATTGGATAAGCATTTATAAAATTAAAACAGGCTGCAGATAGTTTTTGAGGTAGGTTTATTAAAACGAAATATTGTTTTTTTATCATGAGAATGCATAGCAACATCCTTTGATATCCTCAATGGTAACAATTTATAGTAATATTGTTTTTATAGGTACGTAAATAAATACTGTGAAACGTATTACAAGTTTCTATTAAAGTGTGTTGTGTTATTTGTGTGTTTATTGTTGGTCAGATGTTGGTTCGTTATCGTTACAACCTGCTTATTTATTAAATGTGTGAAAGTAAAAAAAATATATATGAATGTCATAGGATTATTTTTGGTGTTATTTTACGATGTGCAGTTACATAGAGGTAGTTATCTCGTTTGCTGTCAAATAATTAGTTTTCATACATACTCAATAATAACTAGTTTGGTTTATTAATACAGAAATCATAACGGGGTAAGTCGGTCAAACGGTCTAATACGTAACTCAAGTAATTAAAAAAGTATCAGATGGAAGCTTGCCCATAACACTGGCTGCATTTGTACACTAGGTAATTTTATTTACTTTAGCATATAAAATATGCAGAAAGAGTTTTAACAAAAATGTTCATACAGCAACACAAAAACAAAATTTGTTTTCAAGATAATGCAACGAATTTCTAAATAATTTTGCAACCACTTTAGGCAACATACCACAGTTTTAAAGTAATGTAAGTAGTCAATAATATAGATAGTAATGTAAATAACATGTTCAAGTAAAGCTTAGATAAGGCTTAAAATAGAAGAAGTTAATAAATTATGTTGATAGTATTAGAATGAAATACTAGTAACACCAAATATAGTTGGTTTTGCTACTGCCGTCTTAGTAAGCATCGATATTAATATATTTATTTTTATAAAGCTTGTGTTAAAGCCGTATTACGATATTATATTATATTATCTATATAAAACGCCTTTTTAGGCTTCAGTGGTAACAACATTTTGGAGAAAAGTGAAGAATCTCGTTGTATTCATATATTTTTCAAGGACTTTTGATTGTATGGATTTATTGCGTACTTCTTCTAAAGTTGGCATAAAACTAGCGTCCTATATTATTTAAATAATCTCCTAATTGTGATTTTTACCTTTCTTCAAAAAACTTTTAGCTGTTTTTCAATTTGTCTTACCTCTTTGACCTTTTTATACCATCTTTGTAACCTGAAAAATCGGAGTCTTTGTAATACGTATTATCTTATCCTATTTAAAAATCTTCTTACTCTTTCTGCCTGTATTGGACCAATAGTGTTATTTTCGAATTTATTTACTCATAGAAAATATACGCTTCTCTTCGTATCTATAAATAGATTTTATATTATAGTAGGTATTTATATTGTAGACCCTTTCTCTACCATTTTCACTTCTCCTATAGAGTATCTATTTATTTACTGAGTTAAAACATACTTAATATTTAGTAACATTTTTCATAATATAATAAGAATCCTATGCTATCCTATCTGTATTTACTTCACCTAATTCTTCGTAATGAGGTTCTAATATTTATATGACTTAACCTATCGATGTGTAATAAAAGCACTGCTTTAATAAGTAAAAATTAACAGAGTAATAATATAATTCAGTTTCGTTCTTTGGTTATTTTTTTAATTCTGGTTATATTTTAAATACTTACCTTACCTTTTTTTTCATTTGTTATGTAACACCTTTATAATAACTCGCCTTATTTTTTTAGGATTGTCGTTGTAGTTGAAATCTTGCAATCGATTTTCAGCTAACTATTCGATGAACCAGTTGCCAAAGCCAAACTTCATAAATAGCCTGGAACACGAAGTCAAACCATAGTGCTTATAAACGATTTTTTGTCTAAATAATATTAAACCATTTTCTATTTAATACAATACAGTGAAAATAATAATCTCTTTTTAAGGTCAAAGTCAACAATAAGGTCAACATTTTTAAGGTTTACAAACGTGTTACAATTAGAAATTCATTACCAGTGCAAATATTATCTGTTAAAGCAGTGCTTATGGTAATTTTTTCTATCTAAATATATCTAATTGTCGTGCGTGCTAGATTTCCGGTTTGTGTATCCTATGTGCGATAGGAAGTAATGTACCTAATAGTTTTAGCTAAGCCAATAAATAGTAAATATAGAATGTTGAATATTTTATCGAATCTACGAGCACACTAACCAGTGTTATTAATGTCCATGATATCGTTCGAATGTGGTAAATGTTTGTATAGAGTTAAATATTTATTAAATTGTTTATTTCAGCCGTCCGTTAAAATACTTTTCATTTGTGAAATAATTTCATGATATATTAAATTAAATTGTCGTCTAATGAAAGATGATTCTTCAAAACAATGTTCAAGTAAATTAAAATAATTTGGTCGTGATATACATTTTGTACGACATAACTACACAATCCTTTGACAAAAATTACGAGTAGTTTTCTTATACCTTACTTTAAACCTGGCTTTTTTTTAAACAATAAAGTTGGCAAACAAGCATACAATCAACCACAACCTCTATAAGCATTATTATTTTGATATTACATTACCTTCGTCTCGTTTTATCTACATGGTAGTGACAACAATAAAGTAATATCAAGACAAGAATGCTTTAGAGGTCGTGGTTACCTCCCTGATAATAAGCGGCTTCCATAGCCTGTGGACGCTTGTAGCACGAAAGGCTTCACTCGCGCGTTGCCAACCCTTTAAGAAATTCTAGGCCTAAATGTTAATTCAGGCTGAAACAACATATTTCTAATAAAAAAGAAATGTCCTACCTAGTTCTCCAACTTTTAAATCTAGTATTGATTATTTATCTCACTAATTTATTTTTTACTATGTTTGTTACAATCATGTAATCAATAATATACATAAGTGTGCGTATGTTCGTTGACAGACGTTTACGCACTCAAACACAGTTATCAGTACACTATATACAGTACAATAGGTAGACTACTACAAATAAAGGCAAGAAACCTGGGTGAAAAATCTCAATAAAACATCGAAATGGGATTATTTATTATCCGAGAGAATACTATTTCAATTTTGATATAAATGTCCACATATCTGTTTTGTCCTTATAGGTAAAAAAAAACAAAGGATTTCGTACCATCCGCCCGTATATGTCTTAAAGTACCCAAAACGCACCGGAACAGTAGTTTTTATCGAGTTACTCGTTTTCTGTCAATGTCGTAACGAATAGTAGCTTAGTTTGTATTTTAAGCCCTAATTTCTCAAGTTAGAGTTGCTATTTGTTTGAATATCAGTAATTATAAATATTTATATCTACTATCTTTCTATCTTTAACTAGCATCGCATGACTAAAAATGCTACTATTTTAGGAGAAATTAGTGCGATATTCTTTGTTTTTTTTATCTAAGGTTTTATCGATAATTTGTTGGACAGTCTCAAAATCTTGTGCTCCTATTACTATAATACCTAATTAGGAGTTGGTTTGGTCCATGTTTAAGCAAATAAAAGTCATCAAAACTTAAACCAAATGCCGCCCAACCAACGTGTTTACGCACACATGCAAAGCTGTGTCGCAAGCTGTTTTGCAGACGCAATACACACAGATTGATCATCGGCTACCTAATTGTTAGCTGAACAATCGGATCAGTTGACCAAATATTGCATAAATAACTGAAATGCACTTAAGGTGGCGCTCGGTTTTAGATCAGACGACCTAAATATACTTGGCTAATTTATTTTTAACAGCACGTCAACCAAAGGTTAATGTTAAAATTTGTGTTATTTTGATAAATATTGTTCAAATAAAGCGTTTGTTAAGTACTAAGTATACGTTTTATTTTATCACCTAGCGCAGTTACACTTGCGCCAAGGCTCTGAGCTCATCACTATAATTTCAGCCAGTGTAAGCCCTTTGTGGGAAGGTGCGTACCATTGTTGACCTCATATTCTGCCCAGGCAAGCCTTGAGATCCAGAACTGACCCCAGATATATAAAAAATGCCTCGCCTCAACGTGACTTGACTCAACGAGGTTGCGGCCAATACGTCGGTTGTTATAAGTTGTAATGGCCGTTTTTATACCCAGTTCAAGAACTCGCCAACTTCGAATTGAAAATAAATGTTTTCATGCCTAGGCCACTGAATCTTAGGTTAGCATTGTAAGAAGGTTGACATATCAAACCTTCAAATATGATTTAAATACTATATATTTTATTAATATTATTTATTTATTAATTACAAATATGTTATAGTGCATATAACATATTTGTAACTTCAGAGGAGGAAAGGGAGTTTGTAAGTTAACATGGTCCTAGCCAATGTAATCAGCATTGTATAATCATTACAAAAATATAAGTAATTATTATACAATGTTGCATTCAAATCCATGTAGTAGTTTCAGCTTGATGTGCGTTCAAGATACAGACAGACAGACAGACAAAATGGAAAAAAATATATCGAATATAGTGTTTATTCAAAAGTAATATATTTCGAAAATTTCCAAATATGTTTAGATTTTGACCCGTTACAGTTTTATTATAGGTTATACTATATAAATTATAAATAATAGATAGATAATGATATGAAGTAAGGCAAAAAAAAACAATAACCCAAGCACCGCGGCAAATGTGGGTTTAATGAATTCACAGTAAAAGTATTCAATTAAGAGAACGGTGTTGCCAATGCTGCTCTTAATAGACATTTACTAGATAGATGGATTTATTTACTAACAATTTTAACAAACAATGATCAGTAGTGTAGTAGTAGCAGTAGGCTCAACAGCCTATTTAAAGTTTGACGAAATTCTATTATATTCTAAAAACTAGGTTCTCATTACCAGTTACTAACATAGATATGTAGAGGTACTTACAAACGAGCATACAACACATACATCAATAACGTGATAATGATATGCATAAATTGAGCGACCGCCCACAGCGATAACATTACCGGTAGGAAACAAACAAATATTGCACGGATTGGTAACCATTTGTACGCTTACACTCACAAATACGAATTAAATCCTGTATTTAATTAGTATTTGTGAGTTCATTTACACCTGATATTTTAATTATTATGTTCATGATATAATAAAATGTTTATCAATACTTTATTAGATTTTTGTGTTATTTTACTTTTAATTAACGTGAATTTACAATTGAAATTGAATCAGTACATATAAAATTAATGAATAAAACGTATGAGTATATCAATAAAACGACACATTATGACGACACTTTTAATCTATAATGTTTGTTTATTAATTAGTTAAGGAATTAAATCTTAAGATGTTCTATTCCCATATTCGTTTTGATACTCAGACGTTTGTTATATTTCTAGTGACTATTCGTTGCCGGATAGGTACTTGAATGTCTGTATAAATGTCAGTTATCAAATTGTAAAACCCTTGATAATTATTTCTATAAATACTAAATTCACTCTACACTACAGCTTTACAAGTATCTTGGGTCCTATTTGATGAGAACGTCTGCACCGATTTTCATGAAAAACATAATTATGTAGCTTAGAACTCCAGTATATTCAGCTTTCTTTAAAATAAAACTAATAAATAGAGGTCCTCAATAATCAACGACCTCAAACCCACCTCCTGAATACACCCCTCTTTTTAGCCGTGGGTTAAAAATATTGGTTTCACAGAACTAAACGGATATTTCCAGAACGCTGCACAAAATGATAAAACGCGATATTTGTGCCGGTAGATCACACTGTGCTTATATTTTCGTTTGCATTTCAATTTTCTGTTCCCAGCTGGGAGATAAAAGAACAATATTTTTCACGTCGCGTCTGGATCTAAATTGTTTTATTATTTGAAATGTGAAAACTGCGGTCCGCGGTGACCCAGGCAAATAATAAAACCCCTGTTCCTCTCGCGGATGACGTAAAAGTGTACTAAAGCAGCAGCTGCCTGTGTTATCTAACACGATAACTGCGATCCAGCTCGCTTGCATTCAAAATAGGTACAAGTAAATACATTTAAAGTTAATAATCATATTAAGTACACTCTGTCGAGACCACTATATTTGAGCCTTTTGTGATCCTCGGCTGAATCAGTAGCCGCACCAGCCCTAATGTGTGACATGGTGATAAAAAAAAACGGTGTTGACGCAGGTAGCGTCCCACACCAAAAGCATAGACTTTTGGTGTCGACACGATAACTGCAATCACCAGTACGCTTGCTTTCAAAATAAGTAAAAGTAAGTAAACACTTATTTAAGTAAATACTTAAATAGGTAAGCTTTGTCGAGACCACTATATTTGCGCCTTTTGTGATCCTCGGCCGAATCAGTAGCCGCACCAGCCCTAACTGATGCCCCAGGCAGATGAGTTGGCACAAGGGTGTTGACGCAGGTGGCGTCCCATACCAAAAGCCTACCCATTTCCCCTTCGGACAGGAGTCATACCGTCAGGCTTCTTACCATTATCACGTAACAGACCATTTTCAACGCTTATTTCTGATGATGATGAGCTGTTGATGTACATTGCCTTCATTTCCGTTCGACGATACAGAATCAGATTGAAATCGACCCGCATTCGCACGCTATCAACGCCGCTGTCTCGCGCCGTGTGAGGGCCGTGTGAGGGTCGTGTGAATGTCCTCACTCGGGGGATGGGCTCCGAGCAATTAACGGAGAGATTACACGTCCATCAGACGCGATGGCTCGGGATTACAGGCATATGGGGATCAACTACATTCAACTGTTACTTAGCTTTTGCTAATTGAGTTAGCCAATTGATACAGGCGTTACTTAGCGAAAATCCATAGTTCAATATAAATAACCTGATATCATAAAGATATTTTGTAACAAATCCGCTGAATTCGTTTGAAAATTTTCAAATCGACACGTGTTTCGCCTCTACAAGAGGCATCCTCAGTCTTCCTACTTTAGTGTTGATCCATGGTATAAACTTTTTTCGAAATGCGTTCAGCCGTTTTGGCGTAAAGGAGCACCAAACAAATACACAAACATACAAACAATATTTCGTCTTTGACAAAAGTCCTATGGTTCTTATGTCGATATATCCATTTCGAATTAGCCGAAATATCACGACAACCATTTTATGTAAACAGCCAATGGTTTATTTATCTTCTTTCACCGTAAACAATTTGATGCGATCCGTCCGATACGTACGATACACATTTGACGGAAGAAAACAGAATGAAACACTCTTGTTTGTGCCTAGATATTCAATAGAGGATACATCGCTTTGCGAGATTTGGCCCTCTCAGCCGGATACAGTAACATTTATCTTGGCTTTGACGAGATAACTGACCTCACAGCTAAGTGGGTAGTAGCTTTGCCTTCTGCGCTGTAGGTTGTGCGTTCGATCCTCATTCGGGACAAACATTTTTATGATGAATATAGATGTTTATTATGTTTGGGTGTTTAAGTACATCAGGTATGTATTGACCTAAAAAAATATAGGTATTCATATTTTCTTCGTATTCTAGTTCCTATATTTCATGATCTGTTTGTTGGGGTATAGATGGCGTTGTGTCAAAAGTCTACTTATAATTGTTTTTCAACTAAATTTTATTTATTTATTCAATAAAAAGTACAATGAAACGAAATATGTACAAAGGAATCAGTCAGATTACCGGACCGTTACAAACGACCTATAGGTAACTCAACTGTTCCAGACCAGTACCAGACGGAAGCGTGCCCAAGACACTGGTTTCATTGCCATGCTGAATAGCTATGCTAATTCCCTGGCCTAAATAAGACCCAGTCCTTGGGTCACGGGTCACCTCAATATTTATTTCGGTATTTATATCGGTTTTTACCATCAACAACTAGTCGGCTGAACAGTCTGAAGATGCACTAAGACGAAAAACAGTCTTTGGGTAACTCAACTATTCCAGACCAATACCAGACGGAAGCGTGCCTTGCCACATTAATAAGAGCTTAGGTTACGCGTCACCTCAATCAGAAGTACCGCAAGTTTTTTGAAAACCCGGAGGACACCGACTCCAAACGGACCCAAGGTTTCAACCCCAAAAGGTTCGAATAAGAAAGATCTGTTGCGACCACTATATTTGCGCCTTTTGTGATCCTCGCCAAATCAGGCGCCATAATTAGACAGGCAGATGAGATAGAGACGAGGGTATAATCAAAATTAAATGCCGGTCAATAAGAAATAAATTAAAATTAAAGAATTAGAAGGAAATTTGTTTAGTAGTAAATAAAAAAATGACTTATATACATTGTAGGTACTAGAGACAACTAAAATTTGCATGCCCACAATTGTGGTAGGACATACTATGGACATTATTAACCTATAAGACCTTATTGTAACACATAACGTTTCAGTAAAAAAAAAATAACATTTCAAGATACAAGATCGGCTAGACAAATTGTCTATTAAAGTATTTTATTTATTTCTAAATGACATGACGTCCCTTTATTTATCGCTTGTACTAAATTTAATCTAGTAGAGTAGTAGATCGCACAAGCCTATGACAGAGTTAAGTCAGATGTAAAAAAAGAGAAAGCCTGTGCCTTGCAACCCCAGGCTAGAAAGATTTACTGTAAGCTGACGAGCATATAATGAACGTGATCAGAAATAATGAGACAAGAATTGCGCAAGGAGCGTAGAAAGTGGAAATCCATTATCTCTGCCTTATTATCATTACCTCTGGTAAACTGGCGTAGAGTATTCGTGTGTCTCACTCTCTCACTCAGTTATAAAAAATAATTACTATGTAACGCATGTGTATGTGTTTCTATCTTAATTAGAGACCATTTCAAAATGCATTTCTGACCAAAACATTTAATAAATACCTCTTATAGATTATCTGACCGGTTTTTAGGTGATTGTCTAAATTTAAGGTGTGTGAGGACTGAGTAGTCAAACTCTTTTTTCGTAGATATATTTGCAGGTTAATTTAAGCCATTTCAAACACCCATTTTTTTAATATAACGCGCAGAGGAGAGCAGGATTTGGCATAGTTCAAATTTACATCGAGGAGCAGTGCAGTTTCTACTACAATTTCTACTACAGCTTTATTTCCAGTTATAACTACTGTATATTTTTATAGAGTTCAAAGAGTAGAGAAAGAATGCAAAGAGTTGATACAAAATAAACTAAAAAAACCTTCCCATGCTGAATAATAAGCGCGATCATCTTGCAACATGATTAATAAGCGCCGAGTCAAGCCAAGGTTCTTCGCTGCTTCATAGTTGCAACTTAATTAGTACCTACCTTCTTCTGACTTCGTATTCCTGACAAGTATTAATAGAAGCAACGAAGACTTAAGATAATATTATAATGGTAATTCATAATGGTAATTCTGGCCACGTGACTATCTGGTGGTGACAACGATCCAAAATGTCCAGAGTAGAGAATCTTGTACAGCAGAATGTTTGGGCATTTGAAGATGGCAGAAGGCGCGGCCTAGGCAATAAACGTGAAGAATTTTAAAAGGAACCGCCTTCTAAGATTGTTTACCGTTATAAAAATAATATCCTTACGTGTAATTACTGCAAATGCACGTTTACAGCTAAAATAGGGTATGTCAGTCATGTAAGGACACACGAACGGAGCTTTTCATTACAAAGCAAAAAAAAAGTCACCCTGGCCGAAATCGGTCTGAAAGACATCATCCTTTTTATATATCATCATAGATCATCCGTTAGACTTTTAAGTCACTTAAAAAGTTTTAAGTCACTTTGGTATAAATTTAAACAGGTAAAAAAAAAAAAAAGATTAAAGCAGTTTATCTAGTCTATTTATATGGGAATTTATTAATATAAATTTATGGAGGTATTTATATCGGTATATACAATTTTTATATTTATATCTACAAATATGTTCATGTATATATGTTTATTTTGACGACTAAACTGAATATTAATTTTGCAGGAACATCCATGCATAATTTCATAATTTTCACATGGGCAAAGCCGAGAGCAAAAGCTGTATGTAATAGCATGGCGTTAGTGACTGAATTACTAAATGACATACAACGCGCAGCCTAACCCGCTAGTCCTAGCGATAGATTTTGGAGAGTTATTTCCTTATAAAGGTTTGGCAATTTCAAGGGCTGAAGGGAAAAAAATCCATTAACTTATGACTACTATTACTAGTAAATGCCTGCGATTTCACAGTGGTCCCTCCCTATTCAACCCCGGATGTCGTAAAAAGTGATTATGGCAGGATTAGGATAAGATATCCTGTAAATGCCTTATTGGCCGTTGGAGGTGTTTATTCTGAAGGTTACCGCAACCATTCATATTCATGTGCATCTGAAAGCTTAAATAGTTTACGCAAACACATGTATTTATGTAGTTTGTCTCAATTTTTACTTAACACCTAAGCAAGTATAATAAATTAATCAAAACTACCCTCCTACGCGCTACGCTATAAATTAGGAGTTGTATAGGTAAAGATCGGGTTGGTCTACGAGTTCGTAGCACTTCGTAGCACTTTTCGTAGCATATTTCGTAGCACTTCGTAGTAGTACACCACGATTGTTAGCCGTTACAATATCGTTTTCATGGCTGGATTCTAAATTTAAATGTGAATCGACACTAGTTTTGATGTCTACAAGCATAATTAAATTTTAGGGAAACGGTGCCTACGGGACCCCATTACTAAGCACCTGCTGTATGACTGACCTTTATATGTCTTTTATATTTGTTTTAAATAGTAAATAAGGTTTGTGAAATACATAATTAAATATATATATATATATTACAGGACATTAATTTTACACAGCGCCATCTAGCCCCAAACTAAGCATAGCTTGTAATATGGGAACTAGATTACGGATAAAATACTTAAATAGGTACTTGTTGTAAATACATACGTACTATATGATACAACACCCAAACACAGAACAAACATCTATATTCATCACACAAATGTTTGTCCTGGGTGGGAATTGAACCCACAGCCTACAGCGCAGAAGGCAGAGTTACTACCAACTGAGCTATGAGGCTTGTCAAATTAATAAAAGATATGAACTATCAAGAAACTATTAGTGGTAACTCCGTTTTTTTTTTATTAATATTTTTATTGTACGAAGGGGAGGTTCTTCGCCTTCACCTCACTTGATTTTAAGCTATGATAAGGCAGGAGGTGGAAGCGCACTTCACCCGGAATCTTCAACAGTCTGAAGAATCTTACTTCTAATTGCCGGAACACAACAATTTATAAAATTGTTTTCATGGCGACAGGATTAGGTAAGATGGTGGTAGCTAGCCAGGCGAACATATACAAAGTCCTAGCACCAACCAAACCAAGCACAATATTGTGCTCACCCTGAGGATCGAACCCGGGACCTCAGGATCTGAAATCGGTGGGTTGAACTACTAGACCACAGAGACGGTTAAAAGAGGCGGCTAGTGGCACCACAATAGCAAAAAATAAATTGTGCCTACCAGATGACCCATAGTAACTTTACGAAGTAATAAACTGGCATGGATATGTATCAGATTTGTTGTATGCAAGAACACGTATGCCCATAAAACCATTATCTGTTTGTTACAGTATTTCTGCGGCACCTTCTGAAGTTGTAATTGATGACACAACTTAATTTTACGCTCTGTTTTTCCCGCTTCTTATTGAAAACATACGGAACAGTTTTCGCAAAAATAGGAGCAATGAAACGTTATGCATGGTACTCCAAATACCACGCTATTATAACGTTAACGTTATTTTTAATATTTTTACTGGTCAAAACTAAATATACCTGTAGGTAACTTTAATAATAGAAGGTGTTATTGGGTACATATCAAACATAATAAATTTTTAAGGTACATCGATTGGTACTAATATTGCACTATATTTATTTGCTTTTCTTATTAGAGAATGTGCGTTTGTTTTTTTTTATTAATGATTAAATAATGTCCCTAAATAAAATACATTAAAATAAACAAAAAAACACAGTACCAACCAGTTGCCACATCACTAATGACACAATTTAATGGTACCACGGTCAAGAAATGTTTTTTTATCAAATTTGTTTGTGATTCAAATGCCGAATAAAATGCTGAGACACCAAATCAACAGCCTATGGCATAGAAAGCAGCACCAACAGATCTGTGTGGCCAGTTGGATTTTAAATTTACAGCTGTCAGAAATAAATAAATAAATATTACAGGACATTAATTTCACACAGCGCCGTCTTGTCCCAAACTAAGCAATCTTGTAATATGGGAACTAGATTACGGATAGAACTGTTTGTCCTGGGTGGGAATCGACCCACAACAACAGCTCAGAAGGCAGAGCTACTACCTGTACTGTAACGGTATCGATTCTGAATTACTTAATATATGCATTCAATTAGTTACTTACTTTACCAATTTAATGTATCAACAATCAAGTAGAAACGCAACGTAAACTACCAAAATAAATAATATAAAATATAATATAAATAAACTATATAACTCAAGTACCTATTCTTGTAATCGCTTAAATCATCTTCCATCATTACCATTCAGATCAGCCGTTTATCTCTTGTGATATTCTTGTACAGAAAGAAGTGCCTAGCTAAGTTTCATTGTTTGTCATAATAATATTATTTCCTAGAATTTATCATTTGTTGCATCACTGTCTAGCTTATGTATTCTCACTGTTTGACTGCCACATCACTGATCACTATTCTATGCTAGTTGTTATTGCGTTCTTTCATAATGGGATGTCTCAGTCAAACTGGGAATCTAGTAATTTTCCTATCTTTCTGGGAAATGGATTCCAGGGTTCATCCCACCGGCGAGACTCAACCGATTTAGATATTTGAACGAATCATCATCATCATCATCATCGGCAGAACATCTCGAGGAAGGAGATTCCGTTCCCTAATACCTCGGCCGCTGCATTAACCGACTCCCGCTCATTCTAAGGCCAGTGGCATACTATTTTCTTGGTTCTCAAAGTATACTGATACGAATAATCTGTTTCTTGTAAATTTTTCTACTCTGTTCTTTTGCTTTGTTAATTAAACTTGTTATGGTACACCTGTAGAACCGTATCAGTAGAATTATTGCCAAATGTTTATCTAGCTCCAAAATGTAGCGCCGTGAAACTAGGACGTTATACACAACGGTGTATGATTCCTATATTCTAGGTAAATGTACATTTTATTTATAAATGTATATATTCTAGGTAGGTTTAAGATGAGGTTGTAAGTATTACGGGACTGGCATATTCGTCCTGTCGAAATCTGGCAACAAACGGTAAACTAGTAACTAGGGGGCATAAAGGGGTACACCTCTGCCACCAAAACTAGTTTGTATACATAATATATAATTTAAAAGGACCTATGGCAGTCCTTGTGACCCTACAATACAGGCTTTAGTCCTAGTGTAGGGAAAAATGACTTCCTTACAATTTTTCAATTTAATGTATAATACGCGTATGTAGCAGCACTACCTGTTTGAATAAATAATTGTATCTTTATCTTTAACAATTGGATAGTTGCAAAACTAAAACCTTACTGCATTTGTTTATGGCTTCACGAGAACAAGGCCTTAAAAGGTATAAAAATATTCATTTAGAACTAGCACTCCCCCGCGACTTTGTTCCCGTCATCCCCTGTGAATTTACCAAAATCCTTTCTTATTGCACCCCTATACCACGAAAACTCTAAAAAATCTATTATGTTTATTTAATTTCATTATATTTACGCGAAACCCTAATTCTTTTACAAACTAAAAGCCCTTATAACATCAGCTATATGCCAGTGGACTTTCACTGGCATATAGCTGATGATATAAGGCCAAAAAAACTTATTCATTTGTAAGGGAATTTTAAAAACAAAAAGAAAGAGAGACGAACAAAGGAAATAAGTTTTTTTGACCTTAGAGCTATTTTTAAGTTTTTAGTGGTGAAGTCAGTTCCATTAAAAAGTTTTTCCGTTCCCATTATTCTGTTTTTTGATATAAAAGCTGGACCACTGCACCAAAATCGTTGATAAATATTTAAATTAATACCAATCTAGAATCATATCCTTTCAATTTTTTTTTTCACCTCAGAACATAAAATTATTGCATAAAAAAAACATACAACCAAATTGAGAACCTCCTCCTTTTTGGTAAAAAAGGTAAAAGGTAAAAAAATACACTAAACCTTACTTACGCTACCCCGGTGGTACTTTTGTTCCGTCCGTATCTATTCAGAAGAGGGAGTAAACAGCTCAAATTCATTTTTAATTCCCGCTTCGAGTTCGAGCGCCTATTTCTTGAGAATTCATGTCAAGTCGTAAAAAACCGCTGAAAAATTGCTACGATACATGCTTGCTATCGAAATATCAACCCAATTCGTAGAGAATAAGAGCTGTTATGAAACGAATAAGAAAGAAAAATGGATAACAATTTAGATTTAATATCTTACGATGCAACGGCATACGATTTTGATACAAATATCGAAGTTTATTCTGAGAACTAAGCTCATAGATTGAGAAATCAAGATGTAAAAATGAGCAAGCAGCCTTGCTTTTTTATCATACAACTTGTAGCTACTATTTATTTTAGTTTAGAACTTGTAAACATGTCAGTTGGATTGCCGGTGAAATTAATAACGCACGGACGTAATGCAGTTTCGCGTGGGCCATGTTTTATGTGGATGTGATATGCCACAATAATTGCCATGCGCCCTGATATGAATTGTGCTGTTTAGTATTATTAGATATTAATAAAGATACTGCATCAAGTGTGATCGTTAGTCATGTCAGACGCTGCCGGCAGCTCATAAAATCTGACACAACCTGCATGAAGGAGATAAACAAAACTTTAGCTTTCTGCAGTCCTCCATCAAATTTTATTTTTGCCAAATCTGACACTTCTCAGCGCACAAATGTGTTTTAAAACAGGCTGAAGTTTTATGTTAGCGTATATAATATTAGATATCCAAGAACTATTTTAATTTAATACCAGTTGCCAAGTTTGCGCACTAACCTCACTCGTGTTTGCGAGTCGCGAGATAGCTACGAGTTTGAGTAACTTGCTGTTGATTTGTTGCCAACTAGATACTAGGTATGTGCGAGTATGTGTTTGTCCTACTTAGCTCTTGCACTAGCTAGTAAATAAGTGCAGTGAATTCTGGAACTACTGACCATTGAATAAGAAACTAGTTATTGTTTAAATTTATAGTAATTTATTGCCACTTTCTCAGTGGCAACACATTTTTTGGAAGTAAGAACTTCTTAGGGCACGTTGTTTAGTAGGGTAGGAGGTAGGACACTCTTACCGTTACCGATGCCTTGCCTCGGAAAGCCTTTCGGAATCCGGAAATTTCCGACAGGGATTCCGAGAACGCTATTCCGAATATCCTTGCTGTTGAGTATGGGCACAGATAATAAAATACTTAAGTAGTATGGGTGTTTGTAGCACCGTGGTTCTTGTAGTTCCTGGTTCCCTAGAGACATGGAATTCTAGTTATCTAAGCACCTCATCGTATGAAGTGCTTAGCTAACAAGAATTCCATGTACTCAAGCCACAATCCATACTGAAAGAGTAGAGAAGTAGGTAGTGTACCTATGCAGCAGCGCTAGGTACAAACCGGCCAAAACACATCACCGCCAGCCGCCAGACAGAATAAAAAGCCAGTCGTTAAGATCGATAAACTTCAAGTTTCACTTCTGTCGGTACTCCCGGAGTGCCACTGTGTTTTTTTTCTACGGGGCAGCGCTTTTCTTTCATCTCATTAGCTTCTATAAACACCATTTACCTACACCAGTGCTATTACGTAACGCTAATACAAGTTTGCGAAAAAATACAAAGTAATACAAGAATATAACTAACACTGATAGGCACAAGTGTATGCGGTGAAATTGCTAAAGTTTCGAGAGGCGAAAAGAACAACAAAGACAGAAGTATCTCAAACGTTA
Source organism: Venusia cambrica (assembly GCA_951394065.1). Lineage (NCBI taxonomy): Eukaryota > Metazoa > Arthropoda > Insecta > Lepidoptera > Geometridae > Venusia > Venusia cambrica. The sequence goes on from OX596042.1 coordinate 11,900,206, forward strand.
TTATTTTGACGTCCAACTATGGGTCGGTTATCTAAAGCAAGAACATTCACAACTTACACCAATGCAATATTATAATACAGTGTTTCAAAGATATAACATATGTGCTATTCTAAAACATTCGGAATCCGGAAAATTCCGATGGAGATTCCGAGAACGCCAACGAATATCGTTGGCGAATACATAAAATCTAAAAATTTTGACAACAATATTTGAAACTTCCCCTGAATATTTTCAGAAAAGTTTGAGAATAGCGTTGAAATCTATCAGATTCTATGCCGAATACGAAAAATCGAAGATCTAAGGTCAGCTAAAGAATACATCATCATCATTTCAGCCCACATACGTCCACTGCTGAACATAGGCCTCCCCCAATCGACGCCACAAATAGCGAACTGAGCCACCTTCATCCATCGACTCCCCACAACAGCCACCATGTCGTCGGTCCATAAAGTGGAGGGTCCTTCCACACTCCGTTTCGCGTTTAATAGCGGTCGCCATGCGAGAACCTTTGTTCCCGAGCGGTTACCGGTTCTGCGAGCTATGTGGCCTGTCCACTGCCACTTTAGCTTGCTGATTCTGAGCGCTATATCAGCAACTTTGGTTCTCCTACAGATATCCACATTCCGGATTCTATCACGTAGTGAAATTCCATGCGTAGCTCAAATACAAATACAAATGGCGATAAATTGGCATTCACATAACGCGCGTTTATATACAGATACTACACAAGCGCAATATTTGAAAGTGTTGTGCGTGCCAGTTCTCGGTAATACCTCTTTAAGAATAAAACGTAATTACACGTTATGAAGACTTGGACATTCTCAAACCCGAATGAGAGTTAATCTTCGTTTATTAATGTCATCGGCGCGAATTTATAGACCGTACCTTCATAAGGCAATGGTTTTGATTCGAGATCGGTATTTATAGATCTATCTAACTTAACTTTACTTGTACTCAGCCTACCAATATTAACCAAAAGAAAATAATACGTAACTTTATCATTAGTACTGGTAAGGAGTTTCATTCCTTTTGTTTCTTGCCCTCGTTTGTTTTTCCGACGGAAGAATAATACAAAAGTCCAAGGCTTTTCAGCACCAGTACAATCTTTGAATCTTCAAGTCCAATGTTAATAAGTAAATTTTAGAGCTAACTCCATCATAGGCCACATCACTATGTAATGTATTTTATATTACAGGACAAGACACTAATTTCACACAGCGCCATCTAGTCCCAAACTAAGCATAACTTGTAATATGGGAACTAGATTACGGATAGAATACATTTTTTTTTTTGTAAATACATACTTATCATACAATACAACACCCAAACACAGGACAAACCTCTATATTCATCACATAAATGTTTTTCGTGGGTGGGAATCGAACCCACAACCTACAGCGCAGAAGGCAGAGCTACTACCAACTGAGCTGTGAGGCTTGTTGAATGTATTGCCGATAACCAATTAAAATATATACAGGATATTGATTAAGATATGAGGAGGATATGATGCAGTTCGATTCCCTTTCGCGGTTTGTGAATTTTTGTGTCATTATAACATTTGTAAACGATTAAGATATTCAAAATACCTCATTTCAGTATAATATACCGAAACACATAAACACTATCATAAAACTAACAACCCAAAGATTGAGAAGGCTTTGAAAGCCTCCAAAATCGTTATCCAAACCCCTTTTATATAGCAAACTTGAATTGAACAAGGTGACTTGAGCAGCAGAGTGTATTATTATTTACTTATTCTGTGCTTGAAAGTTGGAAAAGGAATACAATTCAGATCGATGGAGTATTTCATGTGTGAAACTCAAGCAAATAGACGAATCGCGTGAAGGTAATTTTGCTGAAGGCGCAGTGTCGCGACCTCGACTTCTCTTCATTTTTGATACACATAATACATAAGAATAAAAGATGCACGTTGTAGTTGTAGCACTTTACTTGAAACCAAAAATTACAGCAAATAGTACAAATATTAGGTGACACAGTGTTTAATCACAATGGTTGAAGCAAATAGACAAATCGCGTGAATATAATTTTGCTGAATGCTCAGCTACGCTGCCATGATTTCTCTTTCTTGTTGATATGCGAGAAGAATGAATGAATAAATGAATAAACACTTTATTGGGTTTGAACACGAAATTAACTCTTTTTCTTTATTTATTGTACGACGTGTAAGCGCTTGGCCTTCATGTCTCCTGGTTACAAGTTGAGAAAAGGCCGAAGGCGATACTCGAATAATACAAACATTAGGTAACATATATATACCTATACAGTTGTGATTGTATAATTAAGGACTATATACATACTATATATATTTTGTAGTAAAATATTTAAAACTATTTTTGTCAATTAATACATATACTTTGCGTATATGTACTTACTTCTTTAAAAACTATAAAAAAGTCGACATAACTTTTCATAAAAACTTAAATAATTATAAGAAACTGTATAGTGCTAAAGTAGAGAGGTTATCGTCTGTATCATTACAATTCAACACAAGCTCATAGCTCAGTTGGTAACTCTGCCTTCTGCGCTATAGGCTGTGGGTTCGTTTCCCACCCAGGACAAACATTTCTGTGATGAATATTACAAGCTATGCTTAGTTTGAGGCTAGATGGCGCTGTGTAAAATTGATGTCCTGTAACATTATTATTAATATTATATTATCAATTACTATTATTAATTAAAACTTACTTTCACGGGAGTGAATCGAGAAAGTAGTATAATAATAAGTTTTTTCGTAATAAATAGTGTCCTGACGTGTATATTTAACGCTACGTCAGCAGAAAACTGAATTTGAACGCATCCGGCGACGGAAATTGGTATTTTCCTATTTCCGATAACGCCTGATAAGGTAGAAGTTCTAAAGTCCTTTACATGGATGTGGTACGATAGGTATGTGTGAGAATGTTTCGGTAAGTTTAAATTCTTCGTGTATTATAGAAATTTAAATTCGAGACACTAACAACAATATTTTTGATGTTCGATAGTTCCCTGAGTCGCCTCTTACTACATTCGCCGAAGGATAGAAAGGAAATTATGTCTTTGTTATAACAGGGTTATAACCCTAGGTTATAACCCTAGGGTTATAACCCTAGATATCATTGTCGCCTGCTTATCGCGGCCTCGACTAAATAAGGCCTTGTTCGCACTGTTCGCAGTTTTATTTGACATTCTGCAAAGATAAGTGCGGGGAAGACAGGGTCGTAGCTAGGACGGGAATCTTAAGCTTGAGATCACCCACACATTCCTTAAGTATACAATCCGTTCACATAAACTACGCTTAGTTTAGGCTAGATAGATAGATCTGTGATGGCTAGATATGAAAAAAAACCGTCTAAGAAAAAAATAGTACCAACCTATTCACCATTCCTGGTGAGCAAACGCGAATCAATTGCATTGCATCTCGCAGTAGGCACTCTGTTGTTGCAAGCGACCATAGGCGACTGTAACTGCTTTCCATGAAAAGGGTATGAAAACCACTTTAGTGGTTTACTCAATGATTAAATAGGTATCAAATACTTATACTTACCCTGAAAAGCTATACAATACCCTACTTAACAGTAACCTTTTTGGCCTTAAACTAGGTATAATAAAACCCTTCACACACCCTAACCGCCCCTGGAGTAGGGGCGGAAGCGTGCTATCTCTTCGCACCAATGCCCAACGAAATTTAGTATTGGAATTTATTTTTCCGTTGCCTATTCCCTTCACAATTTAAAGGAATGAAAGCTGGAATTTTGGCACAAGTTCTGGATTATTGGGAATTATATCCTTACCAATGAGCCTACCACATGGTAGTTAGTTAGTATGTTTACTTATCTGACTTTGTAAATAGTCAGTTGTCAGTATGAAACTGACAACTAACAAATTATTTACACGTCATAAATATGATTGTATCTAATCATAATCATAGTGATATTCAGAAGATAACCAAACTGACTAGGTCACATTAGTTGGACTATGCAGGCAACTACTACCTCACCGTTCTACAAGGGAAAATACACTTTATGTAGCTGGAATTTAGATTAAACATTGCTCTATGTCACTGTCGTTGATCATGTTTTGTGTCGTGGAAGATAATTCAACGGTGGATCTATCTTCATAATGAAACAGGAAGTGCAGACGTACTACGTAAAAACTTAGAATACAATACTGTACAAATAATTACATTACTTACTAGAGAATCGCTCGGGACTGTTCCCGTAATGCTATGGCAATTTCTTAGAATCATTTCTTTGTGCACCCCTAATTTAAAAAGGGAAGCTACCATGACTTTTTCAAGTCTCTAGAATCTAGAATCAGGTTTGGCCTGTGCGTTGATTGTCAGACAGCATGATTTTATACAAGTCTCATAGCTCAGTATTAACTCTGCCTTCTGCGCTGTTGGCTGTGGGTTCAATTCCCACCCAGGACAAACATTTCTGTGATGAATATAGATGTTTGTTCTGTGGTTGGGTGTTGTATTATATTGTACGTATGTATTTACAAAAAGTATTTAAGTATTCTATCCGTAATCTAGTTCCCATATTACAAGCTATGCTTTTGGGGCTAGATGGTGTTGTGTAAAATTAATGTCCTGTAATATTGATTTATTACATATGTGTATCAAATAAAACGAGCACTAGTGCAAATTATCAAAAATAGCAAAGGAATAGTTTATAATTACTGTTATATCGATGGCAGAGCTCCTTTTGAAAAGGCTCGTCTAGGTAAGAACTTCCACCGAGCAGCACCCCTGTGTTTCAGTTTGAAGGGTATGCTTGCTTGTGAAATTACAGGCACGCGAGGCTTTTATCCTACAAGTTGACGGGCGCAGCGCAGTGCCATAGGTCTAGTTGTTTTTGGATGTTACCAACGCAGTCAGGATTTGGGATGGACTGCTTACGTGAGCCGCCTCCAAGTTGGTAATAACAAAAAATACACCATGTTATAGAATGTCCCAGCAGAGACGCTCATTTGAATAGTATCTCCATTATTTTTCCTTTAAATTGGCGAGAATAAAACTTGGCCATAATAAATTGTGATTATTGCAGAGACTTAAATGAAAAAAGCGTGCTAATTGTTACTGAACAGTAGTTGGTGGGAAAAGCGCTAGCGGTTAAGTATGAGTATAGGCAAGTACTATTAAACAAATAACCGCCTCTGTGGTCTAGTGGTTCAACCCACTGATTTCAGATCCAGAGGTCCCGGGTTCGATCCCGATGGGGAGTACAATATATTGTTCTTAGTTTGGTTGGTGCACCGCCTGGATAGCTACCACCTTCTTACCTAATTTTGTCGCCATAATAACAATTCTTAAATTGTTGTGTTCCGGCATTTTGAGGTAAGATAGCCAGTTCCTCAGTTTGTTGAGGATTCCGGGTGAAATGCGCCTCCACCTTCGGCCTTATCTTAACTTGTATCCAGGTGAGATGAAGGCCAAGAGCTTACCCGTCATACAATAAAAAATACCACATTTTGTCTATAATTTGAACTAAGAAAAAAAAATCTTGTAATCTTGTCTTTGAAAATGATTCAAAGATAAGTATTACAAGATATTTTTGTTGTTGTATACACCCCTTAATCTAAATCATCTATCTGTCGACCTAACAACCCTCGTACATCATTATCAAGCGACCTGCGATCTGTGACCGACCATCAAACATCATTCATCAAACTTGATAACGGTTTTATTTGTCTTTCTGAGCCAATACAAGTTTTTACGTGAAATCCAATTTGTGGAACTGTATTATTTCATTCTGCGATTCTTTGATTTTTGCGTGGGCCGTATAATTATTGCGTCGTGACATAAGAATCTATTCCTCCAACTCAGCTTGTGGATGTCGTAAAAGTGGACTACGGGATCTCATCAGAAGAAAAGCAGCTTCCTTCTATGTATAACCTTGCATCTTTACTGCGATCAACAATTCGCCTGCTAAGTTTGCCTGCTATCAGAAGCAGAGGTTTCGTGCTCGACCCTTAAATGGATACAAATTTGCACTTGGTTTAGTTGGTGGTAGGACTTGTTTAAAAGTTTTTGTTGGTAACTTGCTGCCTGCTTGCTAACACCATCTTATCTTCATCACATTACACCTTACCTGGTCCGTCACCGTAAAAACAATTCTAAATCATTGTTTTCCGGCATTTAGAGGTAAGATGAAGGCACTTCTCCGTAGGACAATAAAAAAGTTAAAAGTTCTAAAGGAGGCTTTGTCATCTAGGCTGTCGATGTGTGTAATCATTTATCAGGCCTTACGAGCTGTGTATGCTCTCTGAAGCACGAAATCAGCTTCCTTGTCAAAGAACAAGGATATTCAATGTCCTAACTAAACTGGGACCAAACCTCACAAAGAGGAATAGTCATAATTTTACCTAACTAGTGAAAGCAAGTATAGGAACATCAAACACACACATCATGTATACAATACAAATTGCGAAATATTCATTTGGCAAGACGAAAGTACGTCGCACGTCTACAGTCCCTAACAAAAGAAACATAGCAATCACAAAGGTGTTGGACACAACATATCCATTAATAACGCACACGTCAGTTTTTCCTTCCGGAACATTGTTAGGGTTTCGTATTCCTAGATCTAGAGCAAGAACGGAATCCGTTCGTTTATCGCTTCCGACATTCTATATTTGTCTGTCACGAACTCACGACACAACCTTGTTTCACAGGAACGCTTAACAGAAACAAATTAAATCGAACCCAGGACCTCTGGGTCTGGTATTGGAAAGCGAGCAATTAGTAGAAGTATATAGACAGGTAAGGCGATTAGGAAGAAAATTTATGGAAAAATACCTGGATTCATATTAACTAACCTTACGCTTACGTAATGTCATACGATTACATAAAGTAAATGCTGAAGTAGCTGAAACTCAAAAACCACTACAGCTTCAGTGGTTTAAGAATGATTGATGAGACACCAATGACCCGCGGAACCCTCAACGTGAGTCACGCGCAAGTCTCACTCGCACTTGTCCGTTTTATTTTGCATGAAGAAAAGGAATTTCAACCTTTTGTTAGTAAGTCTTCGAGAATTCACCTTTTGTTATAGTCCATTTATAACAGTTACCGAAAGTCGTTGCCCCGATCCACCCTTTGGGTTTCATAAATCTCATCTTGTTGAGACGTTGTATCGTGGAAAATCATTATTTTCGGCCGGAGGCGGCTTTTTATTATGTTTTTGGAGAAAATGACTCTTTTATGCGTAAAAACGCTGATTGGAAAATATCTTGACGCTATTTTCATATTTTATGCAAGAATATTATGGTACTTACCCACGATATAGACGGTTCGTTACCGGCAACGAAATTGTCAAGAACTTAATTTTTATAAATACACGACGTATTGAAGCTATGAAGCTATAATTACCATGTACAATATTGTTGGGAGAGTTGTGATCTCAAAAACCAATCAAAAATAATTATTACTATAGTAACCAAACCTATTAAGTAGGTACATATAAAAAAGGTTGAGATCTCCATTTTAGTAAACAATACTTGTATTACGAGACCCCGTTTTATCCTCAATAATAAATGGTTAAGTGCCTACAGTACAGTAAAATTTTAAATGTAAAAAGTAACTGATTAGGTTAGTAAAGAAGCACAATATATTGTTATATGATTATTTTTTTTATAATACTTGGACTAGATCGTGCTTGACCTTACTTCTCACCAGATTTTTCAAATTATGATATGGCCGAAGGTGGAAGCGCACTTCACCCGGAATCCTTTGAGAAACTGGCTATCTTACACAATACAACACAACAATTTTTAAGAATTGTTGTTATGTCGTATTATAGGTAAGATGGTGGTAGCTAGCCAGGCGGACTTAAACAAAGTCCTACCACCAACCAAACCAACCACAATGCTGTACTCCCCGTGGGGATCGAACCCGAGATCTCTCGATCTGACACCGGTGGTCGAACCCTATACCACGGAGGCGGTTAAGGGCACGGAGGCGGTTAGACATGTATATGTTTATGAGGTCTCCTGAGAACACCAGTCCCTTTAGTCTTTTTTATTATCTACCTCGAGTGGTCTAGCCTGGGCAACGAAACTCACTGGCTTTTGCTTACGGCTTCGGCTAAATTATCACAACGCGCTGGTGTACCTGTAAACCACACTCCAACCGAAATCATCGCAGACATTGTCCTTTCTCTGACCTAGAGCTAGACAAGCCTCTAGGTTAGTTTGACACCATTCATAAGAACCCACTGTCTATGTTTATATATATGTATACAATGTCAAGCGTACCTATCTCATCGCATCCACATAATCACATAAATTAAAAGTCACACATAATCCTAAACAAATTATAACCAAACTTAATCAATAATTTATCTATAAATTAAACTAACTAAGTACAAAGGAATCAGTCAGATTACCTAAGGACCGTTACAAACGGCCTATAGGTAACTCAACTGTTCCAGACCAGTACCAGACGGAAGCGTGCCCAAGACACTGGCTGCATTGCCACGCTGAATAGCTATGCTAATTCGCTGGCCTAAATAAGAGCCAGCCCTTGGGTCACGTGTCGCCTCAATCAAAAGCCCCGCAATATTTTTGAAAACCCGGAGGGCACCGGCTCCCCACGGACCCAAGGTCTCCACCCCAAAAGGCTCAAATAGGTAAGCTCTGTCGAGACCACTATATTTGCGAAACATTTAACCAAACTTAAATTTAAACTCAACCTAGTAAAGTTATTATAACTTCCGAGGATGGCTTAATTTACAGTTGTTGTGATACTGAAACAATAATTACCAAGTAGTTTTGTCCCACTTACCCTCGCGATAATTACAACGCTACGCAAAAATGTTGAAATTGTAACCATTATTGAATATTAAAAGTATCAGACTCACGACTTTTTCCCCCACGAGGATTCACCTCTGATCACTACTAAGAACGTGGATCTTATAAATTTTACCTTCTAGGTGGTAGTCAGAAACACGTCCAAATTTACATTCGGCACAATTTAACTTATACATGTAAGCCTCAAACTGGGGCCAAACCTCACAGAGAATGAATAAATGAAAATTGTAAATAACAACATTATTATGTCATCATATATTGTTGTAGTATTTCCTGTGTGGGCTCTCAAGCTCAGTAGGTTCAGTTAAGCGGGAAAACTCAGGTGATAGGTGTTTACGTTCCTGCCACAATAATTCAAAGGTAACCCGCACCTACGCAACTATTCCGGCAGTCATAAATCTCCTAAAGTGAGGCCTACTAGGATATCCCTCGAGAACTTTTACTATTGCTACCAAAGGGTGTGTCCTTTCAGTTTATTTGCGAATTTAAGCGCCTCCGTGGTCTAGTATTGGGGCGTGTATCTGACAAAGCAGAGGACCTGGATTTTATTCCCGGAAGGGACACTCTTTGAATTTGTCGCTGTCAGGCGTTAAGACCCTAAAGTGCTCTATATCTATAGTAACCTATACTCGCAAAAAAATACCTGTACCATTATCATACATGCTAAAGGGTCAATACATTCTTAGAAATAGCGAAGTTAGGGATCTCGGTGTGATCATGATCTTATGATCAACGTAATCTTTGATAAACACATTGACCACTTTGTAAAAGAAAGAAAGCATCGAGATCTCAACTGACTTTAAACGGTCTAAAACCTTTAAAATGTTGTACTGCACAGATGTCCGCAAAAACTTCCAGGTAGCTGCGGATCCAATATACGTCGATGATTTGGAACCCTGCTGTGATACTGATCATCACGAGAATCGAAAGAATACAAAAGAAATTTCATGTTACCGTCTGCGAATTCCGTACTTTTCGGACAACTACTACAACCTATGCAAACAGTTTCATGTCCTTCCTCTTAGCGGTATACGAGAAATCGCTGTTTTCATATTTCTTCTAAAAAGTGCAAACAACATGAATGCCCTGAACTATTAAACAAAATTAATTTGAAAGATTTAACACTCCTTTTCACATACCATTCATTAGCTTCAGGTAATTATAGACAGAACAGAATTAAAAACACCAAGAAACGTCGGTGTTTATTATTACATAGATCTGTAGCTATTGCTACAGTTCATTTTTTTAGGTACATATAAAATTTGGTGATATGTCGTCTTGCGTAAAATTATCTCGTTGGAAAATAAGTTTAGAAAACTGTGTTTTGCAAGCATCTCCAAATTTATCACCAATTTTTTTATTTATCAAATAATTTACAAAATATGTGTTTTTGCAACATACTCCTGATCATCCGTTTCAATCAGCTACGTGCGTGTATGTACCTCCATAGCGCCGTTCCTCTCATTTTGCGCAACTAGGGTAACCTCTTAAACATAGTAGGGTCTGTAGCAGTAGTAGTAGGTCTAGTTTAACGGCGCAAGGAAGTGCGCAGAATCAATAGCGCCACTGTAAGCTGTAAGCCAACGTGAACGCGCTATAATTCTTAGCTTGGAGGGTAGATCGAGAGCTAGTAGCTTTCTTTAGATTATATCATCAATCATCATCCCCGAAAAAGTCCATTGTATTGCTTATGAAAATTATAGTACATACAATGATTATATCGTCTGCGCAGCAATAGAATCCATGCACTTATATAAAACGCCTTTCAAACTAATACGCATGTAATATTACAATCTATTTCCGCGACACGCTGTGTATGAGAGGTACATACAGGTTTGTGTGTGAGGCCTCTCCAAAGATTTTTGATACAACTGTAAGTAAGTTGGTAAGCAAGCAATACGGCCCATCTGATTGTAAGACGGTTACCGAAGCCTGTGTACGCTTATAACACGAAAGGCTTATAACTCGAGCGGTGTCAGAAATTGTAAAACCTCTTTTTTCAAAGACCTTCATAGTCATTTGGGAATGATGATGATCGATGTACGGCGGTAAGACTACTCCACATTTTAATATATCTCAAACCTCACTGTGCGAGACCGCAATTGCTCTAATTATCAAAGCTCGTCTTTGCAATTAGACAAAATAATCGAGTTATGTAATAAGCATGTGGGTTGAGCGCAGGGAAGGAAGTAAGCTGCTGTAAAATAATGTGTTGAAGTACTTACTTGTTGCCTGTAGTAGCACTACAGGCAACAACTCCACGGAGAGATCTATACCAACTGGGTTTGGTCCAATAACATATTCACATACAAAAACGGAAGAAATTTTCTTATTTCAGTCACCAGGAACGAATAATTACTACTACTACTAAGTATTTTTTTTGGTTTTTAGTAACTTATAGCTACATAAATTCATGCATTTTTCTTCTTTTTCATACTCGTTAACTAGCCACAACAATCTATCATTCGTTTTTTGTCATAACCATACCTACTTGGAATCTGCAAAACCCGAAGAAAATATAGGAATCTACAATACAAAAGGTTCTTGTTTAGATATAGAACAACTTTGAAGGTAACGCTAGTAGGTATACATTATTTTTCACAGATACACAGATTTTTATAACAATCTTATACCTTCATCTCTTACACTTTAGGGTAAGAGATGAATTGGCTCAACTCCAGTTATCGACGCGTCTGAGGTAAGCAGGTTAATTGCGACTGTGCTATAATAAAAGCAGCCGTCTCCTAGACTATTGGCTAAGCTCCAGACTTTGCGTGACACATGGCCAAACATCTGATTACAACTTGGAAGCTATCTCTGCATTGTACAAGGTAGGGTTTATTCTACTTTTATGCGGTATTTCATATAGAAGCAGCACAGGACAGTTCGTTTTAAAACTATTCACTTGTTTTGGAAATAAACTAGGAGATCGGCAGCAGCCTGAGCTATGGACACCGTCCTGCTGTGGACTTAACCGGGCTATAAATATAACTGAAACTAACCTGAAACTAGATAGACAGGAATGGCAAAAATAAGGGAGTAGACGGACGAAGTAGGTACGCTCGGATCGCTATGTGTAGCGTCGATCGGAGTGGCCTACGTTCAGCACCGGACATGTGTCGACTGATCTGAATATGATGATAATGATGAAAAATAAAATAAGTACAATAATAGTAGGTAGATAAAACAATAAGAGTAAATAACGACAAATACGGTAATACGTAGAGACCCTGCGCACAATATTCGCACACCCAATACCCAAGACCCCTAAAGTGTACCTTTCCTCTCGTTGGTAAATACCTACCAGCAAGCTCGCGACTAAAATTGTGACGATGATGTCATGAAAATCTACTACTTAGTACTTTCCGCTTATTGTACACTTTACGCATATTGGCACGGGAACTAGTGAATTTAGTAGTTCGACATAATACTAGCGCCTATCTACTCCTCAATGGTAAGTCATTAGTATTGAGTCGAAGCCTTTTTTGCTGCTGTGGCTGTGGCACACAATTCTTTTACCGACCTACATAAGAAATTTTAAATCGTATCGTTTTTTCTAAGGTTAAGGTTTATTTTGGTACCTATACCTACTGATAAGCTTCCATTTTATTTATTTTGTTTTCGTTTATGTTTTTTTGTGTTCTTTTATTAGTGTATTGTTCACATTGTGTGACTCAACAAATAATTCTAGTTTTGATTTCGATTCTCTTGACCATTGAGGTGTATGCTAGCAATGTCAGATCTTTGATAAAAACAAGGATGGATTTGAAATCTACAAATCAAATCAGAGACAGTGAGTTTGTACTTGTACATAGATCAAACATAGATTCAATTTGCAATTCGTTTGCGGCTCCGAATGGAGTGCCATTGTTAATTGAATTTCTACTGTCTGATTTGCAAAAACCTCTGCATTATTCAGCGTGAAAACTTTTCACATTTCCCATTCCCTCTGGAAAACCTAAATTGCCTCAAAACTTTCTGTTAAAAAAGTTTTGAAAATCGTAGACGAAAAAAGTTTACACTCGACTAAACAGTTTTTGTGGAAAAACTTAGAAAACCCTTTTTATGGTACACTCGAAAGACCTTTGCCAGTGTAGTCACGGGTTGGTTAAAAAATGTTTTTTTTTAGTTGGGTTGAGTAAAATGGGTTTTCAAAAAGATTTTTGAAACCTAAAGACTCTCTTTTGATTGGCGAGACGTGACCCAAAGACGTTGGTCACGTCTCGCCTAGGTTATTTATGTCAACGAATTGGCTATTCAGCGTGGCAATGCAGCCAGTGTCTTGGGAACACTTCCACCTGGTACCGGTCTGGAACAGTCGAGTTACCTATATGCCGTTTGTAACGGTCCTTAGGTAACTTAGGTCCGACTGATTCCTTTGTACATAGTTATATAGTTTAATTGTACTTTATGTATTTTATTTAATAAACAACTTTCACTATTTAGATCGATGTATTCATATACATCATTTTCACTAACATTATGAAAACGCAACGATCGTGTGGCATGGCTTTATGGCCGTATCATAGTTTTATACCACGTATCCACTATCCGGGTGAAGGCTGTTGTGGATGGGTGATTTTGTAGAGCGATAACCACAACAATAGCCAACAAAATGCACCCAGCATTTTTCCATGTAGCTTATCGCAACACCTATAAAAACTAACATTAAGCTGAAATTAAAATTGGGAACTGGATATCTAAATAAACATGCGATTCTGAACTTTATATTTAGTTTAATAACATTCCGTATTCTGCATCATAGTCGACGCCCTTTCTCTTGCGTCGTCTGCTGTTGGATCTCCTCGTTTTGTCACCTAAGTACTCTGCCAGGTCTGGATAAGCTTGCACCAACATTCTAGCTCCCTTTTTATTAGTCGTTCCATTTACAACTATATCTCTAAATGTCGAATTTTTCATAAATTTATAATTCATATCTTTAATCTTATTAAGCTTGCTCTTCACATTCTCATCGATCTTTATTATAGCTGTTTCGTGAATGTCTTTCACGGACTGCCGGTCATTCCTGTACTTCTTTTTCAGATCTTTGATGAACTTCTTGAGTTGCTTAGTTTTCTTCTTTCTTGTTCTGGTACCGTTCCTGTACACTCTGTTCAGTATCTTTCTTATTTCGTTTACAATCTTTTTAATGTTTCTTCTCATCTTCTGTTTACGTTTTTTTCTTTCCCGCCTGCGTTTTTTCTTTTCTCTCTTTCTTTTTCGTTTTCTCTTTTCACTGGACCCTTTGCCTTTATTTCTCTTGTCCTCAGAGTCAGTGCTTAGGTCGGTGTTATCGAAGGATACGTCGAAGCCCTGATACATATCGTAGTTAGTAAGTTGGAGCGCGCAGCAGACAAATTGCGTGCGTCCACAGAAGTAGTCTCCTCTGTATATGCGATACTCTGCTTCGCACTCCATGGGCAGTAGACAGGAGCCCCATGGCATATCATGCTGGTTTGGGTCTCCGCAGGGAACGCCCCACGGTCCTTATGACAAAATAATACAAATAAGAACTTTTGCTACATTAACTTTGAAACTTATTTCCATGAGTGATAGATCATACCTACTTTAAAAACTTTTTACCATCGTTTGACCACAATCTGTATCAATATTAAGTGGCGATGTGACCTTGTCTTGTCGTTGGCAAACTTATACATATATTCTACCATATCTTGCCTAATGTTTTTTATATAAAACTGCGTAATCATGAGCACCCGTTCGTACGAATACCCGATATTGCAGTTAGTATCATCGACACTGGCTCTACTTCTTCTGGCTAACCACACTGATTACTGTCTCGTTTTTACGGATTCCTAATTATAACCATAGCTGAATGATGGTCTGATATGCATCTAGTTAAGGTTAATTTCAGACCATCGCCTCCCCATTTTTCCAGTTTACGAGCTACCGCCAAAGTCTTCTGGTATAGCTCTTTAACGACCACTACATATGTAGCACCAGGGACCAACAACTTGAGGTGCTCTGCTTTTACAGAGAGATTAACAAAATCATCCCATATTACATGCTTTGCTTAGTTTGGGGCTAGATGACGCTGAGTGCGATTCATGTCTTGTAATATTTATTTATTTAACGAATATATCAGACAGTCAAGTGATTTAAGCTTCCAATGCATAACCAAACACTACCTGAAAACGGAGTTCAATACCTGTGTTCAATAGGGGAAGCAGGGGGAATGCCGGTCACTTAAGGATAAAATGCCATAACTTTTCATAAAATCGTTTTATTTTAGAAAAAAATATAAGGAACGTAAGTTAAACAATCCAGTAATCAACATATATTAAAACCACGTATCAAGTCTTGTATAAAATTGGTATAATACGTGTTCCACGTACAAAAAATTTGGATTTGGCCGCCATTACCCCTGAGCATGGGTAATGCCGGTCATGCGAAGGGATAGCGCCGATCAAAAAATATTTGCTTAAATATAACAATGGAGATCCATTTCGATGCATTATTAACTATAGAGATCAACTTTACTTTTACTTATGTATACACTACATCGATATTTGAGCATAAATAACAAAATTGAGTTTATTAAGTTATCTTAGGCATATGAATCACAGATGTATCTTGTTACAGAATCTCATCCTGAGCCCATTGCATGAGACCATTGGCCGCGTGCATCGACACCACATCTCATTGTTTTGTCAAAATTATTTGTATTTATTTTTACTTTCATTTCATCATCAACATCTGCATCCATATCAATATTTACTGTCATCGTTGCAAAGTTTAGGATGATGTTCCTCACCTTCTGGTGACTTTCTTACAAAACTTGGGTTCGTCAAATTTTTTTTCATATTTTTATTTGCCAATTTTCTCAGTTCCTTTGGTTTTTGCTAGTTTCTTTGCTTCTATCTCTTCAAATATCGCTTTAAGAGAGTATCCGTTAATATGGTAGCGTGTTGTCTTTTCCTCATTCTTACTAACTTTGAAGACTGTTGCAAAGTTTGTGTGGAGCTACATCAGCAAATGAAACCGGAGTTGCTCCCTGTTCATTGTTACCCCATTAGGCATTAGGCCATTAGGCAGTCACTTGATTGCAAAACCATCTTTTGGGGTTATACACCCCAAAAGATGGTTTTGCAATCAAGTTAAATTTTAACAAAACACGGATACAATTATAAAGAAGTGTTTAAGATATCGTTTAATTTAATTCTTGAACACAACGAAAATTAATAGCAAAATTAAACGAGTAAATTAAATCTGTACTTACCGACTTGCGCACTCAGCCAAAAATTAAATCCGGGCGGTCAGAAACAAAAAAACGCACCTCTCTGTCACGTGAAGCGACCCGACTGACATAACTTGTCGCTGCCTGCTGTTGCGTCTTGCCTTCCGTCCCTTAGCCCTCGTACCGTTTAGCTATGAACCGTATTTTGGTAGATATTAGGGTGACCGCCATAACCCCCTGACCGGAATTCCCTCTGCGTACGGTATCTATATAAAAATGTGTAATGTGTAAATCATAACTTACTTGCAGCTACCATATTCACGGTATCTCCTTGTGGTTCTGTAGAGTTGAGAGCCTCAAATTTTTTCTTTAACCAGAAGGCTTTCCATTCGTCTTTCCAGTACTCCAGCTCTTCACTGGAGCTTGAAGATTCTTCGGTAGACGATTCTAATTTCCTCCTGAAGTTTTTTCGTTTCAAAAAATTGAGGACAGGATCTAAGCGGTATTGCTCTCTTTCAAGCCTTTTATTAAACGCACTGCCGAATTCTATTTCAGGATTTGCATTAGCTTTGTGCTTTTGCTTTTTAAATTCTTCATCATAATCTCGCTTTGATTGTTCTTTCAATTTCATTGCTTTTTCGTACAAGTTCAGTTTCTCAGTAGTTTTTTTATTATAATTCTTGAATTTGATATCGAGACTTGATTTTTTACCATTGTTGGACCGTTTGAAGAATGACAGTATGTTGTCTTTGATCTCATCATAGACGGAAGAAGATTCACTGGAAGCAGTGTAGAGTGTCAAAACCACTAGAAATAGAATCAGCTTCATATCGCCTCACATGGCTGTTCTAGTTTGAAGGTTTATGTATTGCTTGCTATAAATATTTTAACGCAATATCATAAAACTAGGCATAAATATATTTGAAATATCCGTTTTCCAGTTCTCGATTATTATTTTGTAATACCTACACTATTTCTTTTACACGATTGCACGAGTACTAGCGTACTTAACTACTTTCCTTGGGTAGCACAGACTTCCTCCAAACATTATAGGCTTCATCAAATGAGGAAATAAAGGGTCAGGGTTGGAGGTGATGAATTAGGTTTACCTACATCATCATGTTCTTCATCAACAGCCGTACCTTAATCAATGAAGCAGATAAAAAGGCATTTTTCATCTTCAACATTTGGTCCGTGACTTTGGCAATATCTTCATCATAGTGATTATGATGAAGATATTGCCAAAGTCCTCCAAATGTGCCACTGCGAAAGGATTTGCTCTGGAAAAGCGATATCCCAACACACTTTAAAGTTATTATTTTATTTTATTATTGTTGTTAATTAGACCGGGTGAAGTACGCATCCACCTTCGGTCTTATCTTAACCAGGTGAGATGAAGGCCAAGCGCTTCCCCGTCGAAAAAAAAATACCTACTATCTATAAGTATATTAATAGCCGTCTATCTATCTAATGGTCAGAGTAAATCCAAGAATGGGGATAAGTCTAGTGTCGCGCGATAAATATATATCTCAAAAAGTACAAATCAGTTGGTTTTACCCCTTTGCAGTAATTGTCAGTCAATTCTTTGATTAAAAACCCAGCTTTTATCATTTTCAATACACTGTTGGTACCTACAGTGTTGGCCTGTGTTAAACAATTTTCTCATCTAATTTTATTCTTATTGGAACCCTTAGTGTGAACGTCCGACCTTCACTAGGCTCGTTTATTACCTACATGTGTTGTATGGAACCCTAGGAACATTCTACACTTTTGGTATAGCTGAAAGGACGGAGAAGAGCTGGATTAGGAGGAGCTGGAGGCTGGAAAGTATAGCTGGCATCGCTCTACCTAAATGCTAGTACGGGAGTCATTTACATTAGGTAGCATGTCTGCTATGGAGTAAAAGCTTTTCTATTTGCTAGATACCACCTGCCCACGTTAGTAATGGGATAGGTGTTATCTTCTTCCAGTGGTTACCCTGGGCCACGGAATCGCTGACTTTTGTTCAACACTGGTGGTAGTAGGTACCTGTTGATGTCCACTTGGCTAGCGACCACCCTCTGAAGTCCAGCGCCAAACGATTTGCGCGTTTCGTCGGTGCGAATGAAAGCCAATGCTTTCTGAGAAGGCTCGGCCTCATCCTAATACTAGCCTATATCAAGTAATATTGGTTATTCTGTGCCTATAGCTAGATAAGCCTAGATGACGAGCTGCCCAAAAGAAAATAAACACAATTCTTAAAAAAAAACGTTCCTATTATCCTAGGTAAGAGATACGCACTAACGAGTACTAACAACTAACACTAGCGAGTACAATTGCAGAAAAAATAATGGGGTTATCCAACATTGATAGCCCCAAGTTGTGTCTCCGACTATAAAATGATATGATAATGATAATTGTACACTTCATGTTCACTGCTGAGTGACTCGACATCCGAAGATTTGTATATTTGTAAAAAATGATTAAATGTATAGTTATTATATTTTTTGTGATAAATAGTTTGGAAGTGATAGGTAAGTGAGAATTTCTAATAAATGTTAGCGTTTGTTTCTTATTATACCAGCGAATGAACATTGGTATATTAACATGGCAATGAAGCCTGAATTGTATATAAAGAATAATTTAATTAAAAGAGCCTACTACAAAATAAGTGACTAAGTATATCGACGATAAGAACGCGTGGCCCGATGTTGCCAGTTGACAGTTAAATGGTGATTTCTCAATGTTAAGAAACTGCCCATTAGATAGTTATGTAATAATCAAACTGTACCTAAATGTTAAATGGATCATCAAAAAATAAATCAGCCCGAGGTTCTTGCCTTTCTCCTTGTGTACTGGTCGCGATTCCGAACAGGCGGTAGATTTGACGTTTCAAAATGATCCTAAATATTTTAATGAATAAAAATATTTGACTTTGACTTTGACTTTTGATTTTGACTTTTGACTTTGTAAGCCAGCGTCTCGGACATATTTCCGTCTAGTGTGGATCAGTTAACTTATCTATTGGCCTTTGTACCTAAATGTAAGAGACCGTTACCGCACTGTAGTCCAATGTGCCTTATACCGTTTATAACGATCCACAGACTATCCTGACTGCTTCCCTTGTCAAAAGTTAGTGTTCATTATATTGTCCTTGAATATTGTTTAAATTTTAAAAAATAGAACATGTTAGGGTTGTTCGGGAATGTAACCCTAAATTCCCGAGAGAGGCTATCATTTCAGTTATGATCGGGGTCGTACCCCGAGTCAAATAAGACCGGAGCAATCTTTTGAAGAGCTCATATGTGATAGTTATATATGAGTAGGTATACATAGTGGAACTCCCAGGACTTTGTCCCCGTCTTCCCGTGATGATTGCAGCCCCACATATATCAGGTCCAATTGTGAATTAAACCATATCAAAAACTCACAAAAAAATTACCAAAATCGGTCCTACCGCTTAGGTACAGAAGAATAATAAGTATAGCTATGTAAAGATGTAATACTTACTTACAGCTTTCCCGTCAGTAAATATTGAAAGGAGCAAGGCTTCAAAATCTCCGACAGGTGAAGAGTTAAAGCGCTTGATCCAAGAAACCATATCACAGACTCTAAACGATAGGTTGCTGACATCGACAACGACTCCAGCGCCAGATCCGATAGCCAAAGAGATAGCTACCGTGGCGCTACCACCGTGGCAGCAAGTCGCTGCACAAAACTTGACCGAGACTTTTGAAGAGCTGATAAAAAGTGTAAGAGATCTAAAGCCGCCATCAACGACCCCTGCGCCGGCATCGGCATCGCCTTTCAAACCGCTGGTGACGGCTGAAGAACAGCTGACCGTTTCAGCGACGCATACACCGCCTTTGTGTGGCTACGTTTTTGGTAAGGCCATAGGTTGTTTCTCAGTCAACTCTGATATCATACAATACTCAGAAGAGTAAAATTTTAACCTATGTTTAAAAAAAACTAACTTAGGCTAGGTTTGTAAATATTTAATTAAAGTTTTTTTTTCAACGTTCCAACCTTCTCACATTTGTGGTAATCGGTACCCTATTAGGCGCATTGTTAATAATGGCAAACTCTTTTTCACACCACCAATTACTTCTGTACTTATCATGCAATCTTTATATGGAAATCTTCTTATTTATTGCACCTGGAATAAAATTCGAATACTCTTAGCATATAAGAATATTGTAATATTGTAAAGAGAAAATATTCTAAAATCAAACTGGCCACCGGCACCGAAGTCAGCATAAAAAAAAGAGAAAAAAGGCGCGAATAAAAAAGTTTTATGTGTTCAGAATTTTATTATTTTGTATATCATGGATGTCGTAAAGCCGACTAAGGTATCTCTCAAAACAAAGGGCTTGCTTCTGTGTATCATCTACATCTTTACTGCGATCACTACTCCGCCTGCCAAGCGAGGTGATTCTGGCAAAACCCTCCAGCTTTGGAGAAGGTTCTGTCCAGCAGTACCTAGACACTAATGGGCTGTTGATGTGATGTGACCTTGTTATTTTTAGTAAAGCATTTTTTTAGGTAGACGAGTTTGATGAGTATACCCAAAAAATGCTTTATTAATGTAGCCCTGGCTTTTTATTGTCTCGTAAAAGGTATGAAAAGTAGTGTAGGTATGCACTACTTTTCAAAAGAAGACAGGCTTTATCCCACAGGACTAGGATAAAGCCTGTCTTCTTTCTTGGGTAGCTTTTACCCCCCTTCACTCTACATAACTCTCTCGCAACGCTCAGGGTTCAATATGCCACCTGTGACCGTGACGTAAGACTTTATCCCCTTGGTACATACCTAATATACTATTCCATCCCGACTAAATTCTACCTTTATTTTCCCCTTAGCTTTGAATTCTACCGAAGCTAAGGGGAAAATAATTAAAACGCATTGTAGCTTAGATTTTAATGCAGTGAAGCCTACCACAAATCTATATTATGCAGGTTACAAGTATTCACCAAATATGAAGCATTGCTACAAACTGCATTCGGAAGAGATGAACTGGGTAGATGCAGACGCTGCATGCGGCGCCGAAAAAGCATACCTTGCTGTTATAAACAGCCACGAAGAGGCGCGCTCCCTTATAAACATCATCAATGAAAACCCAAGTGAAAACTTTTTCGTCGGCGTATACAAGAACTCCGCTAGTGAGTGGGTGACAGTCACAGGTGAGTTAGCGGTCGATAGGTATAGATCTACCAGCCTGTAAATGAACGCCCCTCCACAGCGGTTACGCACACACGCAAAGAAGTTGTATTTTTTTTTATGGTACTACGAGGAGGAGTTTGGCCTACATCTCACCTGAATTTCAAGTTATGATAAGGCCAAAAGTAGTCAGGTGGACTTAAGCGAAATCCTACCACCGACCAAACCATGCACAATATTGTACTCCCCCTAGGGATCGAATTCGGGACCTCTGGATCTGACAAGAAGGCGAACCAATAGACCACAGAAGCGGTTAAAAATTATAGACGCGATGCACATAAAATATGCTTAGTCATTGGACTTTCAATTACATTGGTGACTCAACTAATGCCTTTCGGCCAGTGACTGAACATCCAATAACAAATCACGCCTTTGAATGTGAATATGTTACGAAATAGCGAGTTGTGCGCAAATGTGTAGGTACCTATACTACTTATATAAAAAAAAGTTAAAATGTATTTGTAAATTTGACCACTAGACATGGATGGAATAAATGTAACAGTGGCTCTTGGGTCCAACCTTCCCTCCCATCTCTATAGGAATATAACCTTAGATCTTACGATCAAGAGCCACACACCCACCATTTCTTATACCATGCGGAAGCGTTAAAATATAGATGAATAAGATAATTGCCACGGCGGTCGTGGCTTAAGAATCGACCTCTCCAACTCAGCCCTTAAAAAGTCGTAAAAGTCGACTAAGGGATCTCACCAGAAGAAGGGCAGCAGCTCTTCCTTCTGTGTATTATCTACACATTTACTGCGATCAGTCAGCTTTGAAGGAGGATCTGTCCATCAATGGGCTGTTTATGTGTGATGTGATCTTTTAATTCCATTGTTCCAGGAGAGACAGTCGAGGAAGCTGCTGGGTACAACGTGTGGAGTGCAAGCGAACCGTTCGAAGGAGGTACATGGCGCTTCGCCTCGTTTTACACCAGTAACAACGGTTCACTTATCAGCAGAACTGAAGTCAACTCATTTCCCTTTATCTGCGAGAAGGCTCCATAATCAAAGCAGATAAATATCATTAAAAACTACAAGAAATATATTCAATATAAAAAAACGTATTTGGTATTGGTGTCGCAACTCGCAACGCATGTTAGAGTTAAAAGAGTCTTATTCTTTATTTAGGTACCTACTTATTAACTTAAACCTCTGGCTTATTCAGCGACCATTTGTTCAGAAGTTGCATTTTCAAAAGTATATCATTTTCAATAAACAAGTAACGCCTTTCCAAGATAACGTGAAAGTGGGTCTTAGCCAGGTAAAGACTTCTCCAAGCTTCTCACGCCACCTAGTCTGGCTTCCATCTCGTCAATCCAGCTGTATCTAGGGAAGACGGCCGACTGGTCTTCGACCCCGTTGGTTTGCCCTGACAAGCTTTCTAGACTGAACGATCTTATGCCAATAATTTTCGACTCAGCCACTAGATCCGAAAAATACCTAAGTACCTATTTAGTAATAACTAATATCTTCACTGAAATGCTTTGAAAAACGCACCTTTGAAAATGTTTCGCCCCAACTTGTGTATACTATAGTATTGATGCTATGTTGACAAGCTATCGGCCCAAGCTTATATAAGTAGGTAGGTACCTAGGCACCTATTAGTATACATCGGCCGACAAGTTGCCGCTCCGAGCACTGTGCTAATCGAAAATATCTCACGAACTATGACAAAGTGTAAAATAAAAGTAGCCTTTCAAACCAATACTACACTCGGACATTTTTTAGCGGGAGAGTGAAACTAGAGTATCTATATACCTATCTTAAAAATTGTGGTTAACATACTCAGGTATGTGGTTAACATACTTAGGTATGTGGTTAACATACTTAGGTATGTGGTTAACATACTTAGGTATGTGGTTAACATACTTAGGTATGTGGTTAACATACTTAGGTATGTGGTTAACATACTTAGGTATGTGGTTAACATACTTGTGGTGAATGAAGCGCTGTTCATGTCGATCGCACGGGTAGAAGTACATCAAAAGAAACATTTTGGGGACAGTAATCCAGAAAAATCTCATTTCGTGCTTTTCCGAAGTCGCCGCTTATTCACTTACTAACGTAGTACAATTAATTACCTACTCCTACGGTGCAGAAACCCAAAGTGAGTCTTGACCTCTGATAAGAGAACTCTCCACTTCCCCCTGTCCTTCGCGGTGTCTTGCGAGTTTAAGTATCGCTACTTGGGTCGACCAACCGGTCGACGGCCGACTGTTCTGTCCATCAGGAATGCACCCTTGAGCCTTCGATCTTCACCCGTTCGATGTACGAGACACTGGAGTCGGTGGGATTTAGGCCGCATATTTTGGTTGGTGGTCAAGTCCAAGTGAGGTCAGTGGTGGGCCGGCGGAGTCCGGGCTTTTGGCCGTCCCTATTTGACGTAGGTCAAGAAACGTGTTTGGAGACCCGGATATCCCAGTTACCGCCCGCCGCGCCGCTAACCTGGAGGTTCCGGCATCCATTTGTAAATTATCTCGTCATAAAAAATCTGTGATAAAAAACGAGGAAATCGCATAATCGTCTTTCTAAATGGCCGTCCTGGTGTTGTACCTACGAGATACTAAACGTAATCGCAACGTATGTACGTAGCTACCTAGCGATGCAGCAGTGATCAATACCTACCTACCAGGGCCTTACTGCGTAAGACACCGCAAGAATACTAATTCTGGTCCCACGGGACGTTGGTTGCTGCCGTTTTATCTCCCAAACACTGGATTATGGATATTTGAAACATGAGGCAGTTCGTAGCAAAATACAATTTATTTTTCGTTCACGTCACTGTTTTCTTTGATTGTACGTTCGGGAAGCGCTTGGCCATCATCTCACCTGGTTTCAAGTTATGATAAGGCTGAAGGTGGAAGTGCACTTCACCGAGAATCCTCAACTGTCAGAGGAACTGGCTATCTTACCTCTAAATGCCAGAACAATTTGGAACTGTTGTTATGTCGACAGACTCAGGTAAGATGGTGGTTGAACAGGCGGACTTGAACAAAGTCCTACCACCAACCAAACCAAGCACAATACAGTGGGGGAGCTTTTCGGACCAGGAAAAGTATTTGTTGTGGTGGGGAGATAAAAGTGAATTCTCATTTTCAGTTTCCCATACAAATCTTTTCATTTTCTCAATGACAATAAATAGTGACGACCCTATTCCTTTACCGCACTATGCATGAAGGTAGGTAGGTATCTAGGTATATATGTGCAATTGTCTGTGTCAAAGAATACTTATTAAGTACAGATGAACCAAATTTAGTGACAACTTGGAGTCATCTCGTGAAAGTAGGTTATTAGATAGAACATACACATTGATAAATTACATAGGCACCTACAGTTACAAAAAGACGATGAATGCGATATTGGACGGACGAAAGTACATTATAGTGTAACGTAGCTCGGTGATAGTACTCGGTTTCCAAGTACCTAGTCTCGCCTACTACGTTCGATTCTAGAACCGGCGCCGCCGCCGCTCGCCCCTACCGCGGGCAGGCCGGCAGTCGCAGTCGCGGACAGATACTCGGGAAGCGAGGGCACGTCATATTGCACAAGTTATTACAATTATTTGCCGGTTTACGTATTTTAAACATACACACTCGCTCACATTTCTTATAGTAAATCCTCAGTAATACTAAATTCAGTGTAAAACCCCGTATTCGGTAAGTGTTGAACATTTCTTTTCACACAAATAATGTAGGTAGATACTTTAGTTTTGTAACGGTTTTTTCAATAGCGTACATTTTATGTTATTTCCTCTTCCTTCTTAGCCTACTGCTTTTAATATGCTTACTACGCACTGTAGAAAGTATATATCTACTGTTTACTAGATTTTCTACAGTGTACTTCATACCTAGGTACCTGCCGTACCTACCTATCATTCACTTCTCACTTCATGCTTTGTCTACCTACCTACTTCATTATTTTTTTGTAAACTCCGCTCTGATAGTGTCATATAAAATACACCACTATCCGTACTCTCCTCATCATCACCGGCATCACCTTCATCATCATGCTTGGGTCTTGCTTGCTCCGGTGATGGAGACTATCAGAGGGAGTGGAACCTGGACGCTTTTGTGACACCCTTATATGTCCAATTCCAGGGGTCCGTAGTTACGGTCGAGGCCTGGTACCTGCTCGTGTCATACCTACGTGGCGCGCATTTCACCCGCATCCACGTACCTACCTGGTACCTACTACCCACCGAGCAAGGCAACTGCAGCATCCAAGGAAATCTCCATCGGCTCCACATTCCTGGACCATCCGAGGGGAGTACCTAACTTCACCTTTCTCGAACGCAACATCGTAAAATCAGTGACCAGGGCTTAACACGAACTCAATAAATAATGTGATTGACATTCTGGTTTTTTTTTATATTTAATTACCAGCCTCCAACGTCACACTGGCGCCCTTACGTGTTAAAGGTCACTGATTTTGCTTTCGAGAAGGGGAGGATTATTTTGGTGTGTGTATTTTTGTGTTTCTGTAAAACGTTATTTTCTTTTCTTTTAATCTTTGGTTGCCAGCAACTAAGGTGTACGCAATTAATCCATTTGTATCTATGTTTATTTTTGTACAGTCGGCTACAAAAATTTTGTATATAATTTTTTTTTGTTAAATGTTTTGATTTTTGTGTTATATCTGACGAACATTATTGTCAGTACAGTCAGCCTCATAAATTTATTTATGTTTGTGAATTTTGTTTAGTGATTTTCGTACACATTAGTTGCAATTTATGTAGTTGCTTTATTTCATCTTCATTTTGGTTGCATATTTTTTTACTACGCTTTTTTCCTCATTATTTAAGAAAGAAAAACAACCAAAACGTTACTCTTTTAGTTTATATTTTGTAACAGACGGAGAATTTGTTGTTTTTTTTGTTCATTTCGTTGTTCAACATTTACCGAAACACACTTTAACTACCTTTATTTTTATATTTTTGGTTCGTTTATTTTGTTTTTTAATCATGGCTTATCCAGTTAAATTTATGTCGCTTCAAAAAGCTGAATTGGAGTATGAGGTTGCTATTAGGGGTGAGACTCCCGCTTCTACTGTTCAGGATTTGCGCAAACAAATTGCTAAATGCGGTCCTATTTTTCCTTCGGAAGACATCCTCACCAGCTCTTTAGAGGTCGAAGATGACCTCAGCGGTGTTGAAGATGTACTCGAAAAAGTAAATAATAGCCTTGAGTCTGCGTCTCTAGACAAGAATGTTTTCCTTCGTACCCAAAATCTGATGAACCATTTATATCATCGGCTTAACCGCATTGCTAGCGACGACAACGACGATCTAGACCATTATAATGAATGTGTTAAACTTTATAAAAAAGCAACAGCTAAGCTTAACTCTCGTAAAGATTTTATTTCTGATCCGCTTGCCACTACGACTAGTGATGCTCCAGCTTTAATCGCTTCTGTCAACCCTAATTCGCAACTTAGTGTCTCTGTTACCTGCGAAGGCGCAAGCGACAGTACATTTTCAAAATTAAAATATGATGGAAAGTCTTGTGTACGCGCGTTCATCCAACGTGTCGATGAATTAAGACAGGCCAAGAATATCTCAAATGAGAAGCTTCTTAAAAATGCTACTGAAATATTTACGGGCGATGCCATCCACTGGTACAGGAGTATTAGGGATTCGATAGAAACTTGGGACGAACTTGCAGAGTCACTGAGACGCGATTTTGGTCAGTCTGATTATGACTATAGACTGCTTTCTGAAATCAGATCTCGTACACAAGGAGAAACCGAAAATATTGTTATTTATTTGTCGATAATGTCTGGACTTTTTTCAAGGTTATCGAAAAACTTATTAGAAGAAGACAAATTAGAAATTCTTCTCCACAATATTCGCCCATGTTACGCAAGTACACTGTCATCTGTGTCGGAAATAAAAACCATTGAGGAATTAAAAGCCTTGTGCCGTAACTATGAGAGTATACAATCGCGTCTTTCTCAATTTAGAGAACCTCCACGACCGACATCAGAAACTCTAGCACCTGAGTTTGCATATTCTGGCTCCTCAAGCAGTAACAAGTCTAGTTTAAATTTTAACAGATATAATAATTATAGTAGTAGGACAAATTATAATAACAACACTAATAATAGTCAACAAAATAAAAATACCGAAAAGTATGTACACGTGGTCGATTCTTCAAATCAGAAGCCCCGTTATTGCCCTCGTTGTCGTACGAACAACCACAACCTTCGACAGTGCACCGCTAATAAAGATCAGCTGGTTTGTTTCGTTTGTGGAGAAAAAGGTGTTAAGACCCCTGATTGCCCAAAATGTGCCGTTGACAGGAATCATTCAAAAAACTAGTTTCGGAGAATTGTGTGAATAAATTTGACCACAGGGATTGGCAGAATTGGCTGCAAACTGTTCGTTCATTTTTTGAATCAAACCAGGTTCACACAATTCTCGACAAAAAAGTTAATGATTTGGATGAGAGACCTTATGTAGTAGTAGGTATCAATGGATATAAGGTTACAGGACTCTTAGATTCTGGCGCTGCCGTCACTATTATTGGCGATAATGCACATTCTGTTCTCGTGAACCAAGGGTTCCAAATAGTTAAGGACGATTATCTATCCGTAACTGCAGCAGGCGGTCAAGTATTGAATAGTATTGGGTATATTAATCTTCCTATTACTTTCGAAGACCAATTTCATTTGATAAGGGCCTTCGTGATTCCGGGTATTAAGCCAAACCTTGTTTTGGGTATTGACTTTTGGCGCAAGTTCAAACTTTGTCCTAAATATATATTTTCGATGGTCAACAATGTAGATGAGTCAAATAGTCAAATTTCTTTCGGTGCTTCTCACCAAGCCTTCATTCAAGACTACACAAACCTAGATGAGACCCAAAAACCACTGGCTGACGATGTTATCAAACAGTTCCAAGATATTTGTTTTGAGAAAAAAGGTCTTGGTGTCACCAGCTTAATTACGCATCATATTGATACCGGTGACTCCATGCCTATTCGTCAGCGTTATTACCGGCTTTCACCTGATAAGCAGCGTATCCTAACTGAACAGGTCGATGAAATGCTGTCGCTCGATGTCATCGAACCTTGTGAGAGCGCTTGGTCTTCGCCAGTCTTGCTGGTCACCAAGAAAAATGGTCAGTCCCGCTTTTGCCTTGACAGCCGGAAGCTTAATTCTATCACAAAACGCGATGCGTACAATCTTCCATACATTTCAGAAATCCTCGATAACCTGCGAGATGCACGTTACCTTTCGAGCATTGACTTGTCGAAGGCGTTTTGGCAGATACCTATTGTTCCAGAAGATCGTGACAAGACCGCATTTTACATCCCTGGAAGAGGTTCCCTTCGTTTTAAACGCACCCCATTCGGTCTTACCAACGCCCCAGCTACACAGCAGCGATTAGTTGATCTGTTGTTCACGGAATTCGATCACAAGGTTTTCGCCTACTTAGATGACATCATCATCGTGTCCGAGGATTTTAATAGCCACGTAACCCTACTTTTACGTGTCCTCGACAAATTAAAGCAGGCGAACCTCACTGTCAATCATGAGAAATGTAATTTTTTCAGGCCCCAACTTAAATATCTAGGATATGTAGTTGATAGCTCTGGCTTAAGAACCGATCCAGCCAAGGTCGAGGCTATTATCAATTACCCGACACCTACTTGTCGGAAGGACCTCAAACGATTTCTAGGAACGGCGACTTGGTATAGGCGATTTGTTCAGAATTTCAGTACCATTGCTGGACCATTAAATAGACTTACTTCGTCTAAGAAAGGCACCCCTTCATTTAAGTGGACTCCTGAAGCTGACTCGGCTTTCCAAGAGCTAAAAGAGTGTCTTGTCTCAGCCCCTGTACTATCCTGTCCAGATTACAGCAAGCCTTTTGAGGTGCATACGGACGCTAGTAATTACGGCATAGGAGCAATGCTTACTCAAACCATAGATGGCAAAGAACATCCGGTCGCCTACATGAGTAAGTCATTGTCCGACGCAGAAAAGAATTACAGCATTACCGAACGCGAAACCCTTGCTGTCGTTTTGGCACTTGAGTACTGGCGCTGCTATATCGAAAATGGTCAAAAGTTTACCGTTTATACGGATCATAGCGCTTTAAAGTGGTTTCTCTCCATTAGTAACCCTACTGGTAGGTTAGCTCGTTGGGGTGTACGCTTGTCTGCTTTCAACTTTGACTTGAAACATAGACGTGGTGTAGATAACGTCATTCCCGATGCTCTTTCCAGAGCCGTCCCAGTAAGTGCCATTAGTACTTCCAACTCTTTTTTGGACACTAAAGACTCATGGTACAAAAACATCTACAATGGTAGCCTAGATGACCCTTCTAAGTTTCCAAATTTTTTAATTAAGAATAACTCGTTGTACCGTATTTCGAAGAATAAGCACGAGCTCACTTCCGAATTCTCGTGGAAAGAAGTTGTACCCGCCGAACTTCGCAAGCAAGTTATGCATGAGAATCATGCCGAACCTACTGCTGGTCACATGGGTATCTTTAAGACATACCGACGCCTTGCCTTGACTTATTTTTGGCCTAACATGTACCAGGACGTAGTAAAATTCATCAGTACATGTGATAAATGTCTTTCTTACAAATCTCAAAATCATCAGATCCTTGGAGAAATGGGCCGACCTAAGCAATGCTCACGACCATTTCAGATGATATCCATAGATTTGATGGGACCTCTTCCCACTTCGAGACAACGCAACAGCTACATTTTAGTTATTACCTGTTGTTTTTCCAAATTTTGTTTAATTTTCCCTATTAAAAAGGCAACTTCTGAGATTATTACAAAAATTTTGGAGGAATCCGTATTTCTTATACATGGTGTCCCGCAAACCGTTTTAATGGACAATGGTACCCAATTTACTGGAAAAGTCTCCGATGCCCTGTTTAAGAAATACGCAATTCCAAACGTTCATTTTACTCCGAGATATACCCCGCAGGTAAACTTAGTGGAACGTTACAATCGGACCATCATAACCTGTATATCGACATACGTAGACGACGATCATAGATCTTGGGACTTATTTATACCAAAGGTACAGTTCGCCATTAACAACGCAGTGAATGAGGCCACAGGCTACACGCCTTCTTTTCTAGTATTTGGTCGCGAACTAGTCACCTGCGGTACACATTATACAGACAATGATCTTGGTAGTGAAATTTTGTTTTTACCACGTGATCCATACGCCGAAAATTTGGGTTGTCTGTCTAACGTATTTGACACTGTACAATCCAGATTATGGCAAGCACATATCAAAAATACCTCTCACTATAATTTGAGACGTAAATTTGCAGAGTTCAACGTTGGTGACGTAGTAATGAAGCGCGCTTATTTTTTGAGTGACAAAGAAAATAAATTTTCTAAAAAATTAGCTCCCAAATTTATTAAAGCAACGATCATTGCCAAAAAGTCTCCCCTTGTCTATGTGTTGCAAGATATGTCTGGCAAAAATGTAGGCTCCTGGCACATCAAGGACCTGAAACTTGTCGGTCTTAACAAGTAATTTTTTTATTTTTTTTTAAGTAATTTTTTTTTGTGTACATTGGATATAAACTTTTATGCCTGACTGTACCATCTTCGTCGGTTAAGCATTTTTTAAATCTTAATTTAGGAATCTTTTAGCAAATTTGTATGGCTAAAATTTCATAAAACATACTTAACATTAAATTATTAGACTTTTTTTTTTATTATAACCTAGGTACTTTTCTTACCTATGTCATAACTGTTGCGTATTATATATTAAGTAGGTAGACGTGAAGTACTTATGAAAGAATAGTAGAACTGTGTTTAGTTATACTTACCTATTTTGTTTTTTTTATTTCTATGCGGATTTTATTTTAGAGGAATAAAATCCTTCACTAAGCGCGGGGGTATTGTAACGTAGCTCGGTGATAGTACTCGGTTTCCAAGTACCTAGTCTCGCCTACTACGTTCGATTCTAGAACCGGCGCCGCCGCCGCTCGCCCCTACCGCGGGCAGGCCGGCAGTCGCAGTCGCGGACAGATACTCGGGAAGCGAGGGCACGTCATATTGCACAAGTTATTACAATTATTTGCCGGTTTACGTATTTTAAACATACACACTCGCTCACATTTCTTATAGTAAATCCTCAGTAATACTAAATTCAGTGTAAAACCCCGTATTCGGTAAGTGTTGAACATTTCTTTTCACACAAATAATGTAGGTAGATACTTTAGTTTTGTAACGGTTTTTTCAATAGCGTACATTTTATGTTATTTCCTCTTCCTTCTTAGCCTACTGCTTTTAATATGCTTACTACGCACTGTAGAAAGTATATATCTACTGTTTACTAGATTTTCTACAGTGTACTTCATACCTAGGTACCTGCCGTACCTACCTATCATTCACTTCTCACTTCATGCTTTGTCTACCTACCTACTTCATTATTTTTTTGTAAACTCCGCTCTGATAGTGTCATATAAAATACACCACTATCCGTACTCTCCTCATCATCACCGGCATCACCTTCATCATCATGCTTGGGTCTTGCTTGCTCCGGTGATGGAGACTATCAGAGGGAGTGGAACCTGGACGCTTTTGTGACACCCTTATATGTCCAATTCCAGGGGTCCGTAGTTACGGTCGAGGCCTGGTACCTGCTCGTGTCATACCTACGTGGCGCGCATTTCACCCGCATCCACGTACCTACCTGGTACCTACTACCCACCGAGCAAGGCAACTGCAGCATCCAAGGAAATCTCCATCGGCTCCACATTCCTGGACCATCCGAGGGGAGTACCTAACTTCACCTTTCTCGAACGCAACATCGTAAAATCAGTGACCAGGGCTTAACACGAACTCAATAAATAATGTGATTGACATTCTGGTTTTTTTTTATATTTAATTACCAGCCTCCAACGTCACAATAGGAACGATTATTTTGTATTTTAGCCAACAGATAGATAAAATTCTTATTGATTTGACAAATTAAACCTTCTAGTAATGGATTGTCTCATTAACAGCCCAGGCTTTTCGACGATTTTCCTCTGTTAGTGAAAGCGCTTTTCGTTCTTTGTGATTGTGACCTTCTGCTATGTTGCCTCATCTGTCTAGAGCTGAGGTCATTGTCGCGAATTAAGAAACAGCTGATTTTAGAGTAGTCTCAACTCAAAAAACCAGCTGTTGGTATCAGAACTTTGATCCTGTTTTACCAAAAACTTTGAACCAAAATTCAAAAAGTCGTAAAACAAACGTTGTTCCCCGAGTCGGGTCGGATAACCCCGTTTCGGCATAGTACACATATTCTGTTACAGGTTGTATATTGTACTCCCCATGGGGATCGAACCCGGGACCTCTGGATCTGAAATCGGTGGGTTGAACCACTTGAGACCACATAGGCGGTTAAACTTTACTTTAGCTTTACGTCTGGGCAACGGGAGACCCAATGGTCCCGGTTATTCCCAAAGCACTCTTAAAATGCTCTATGGGAGACCCATGACAGTAGATATACCTACTGCAGTGGACTGTCACGGTCTGTAATGATGAAAATGAGTAAACACGCCTCACAAAAATGGTTTATTTTCATTTATTTTTTGGCATCACATGCAAATTAAAAAGAACGCACCTTTGAGCCGAAACATGAGCATTACGAACGAATTGGGATCCTTGGAGGGTCGTTAGTCATCGTTCCAGAGCTAAGCTAAGCTATAGAATAATAAATAGCTGGAGCTGAGCTACAAATGATACGGACCAATCCTCGAATCCTCACTGGCTGTTACAGGCCTGTACCAGTGTACACAAATACCACTGTAAAAATAACTTTATGTCGTCTACATGCAGTTGACAACTGAATGGCTCGTATTTTTGAAAACTTTGCAAAGATTTACTTACAAGTATCTACTTACACAAGTAAATGCTTTAGCTTGAGCGGAGTTTTTATTTTGTATGCGCAAACTGATTTAAGTACGATTGGTAACATAATTGTCTGAGTTTCGATATTGGCCAAAAATGCTTTTGTCCGCTGTCGGAAACTGATTCGAGAGGGAGACCAGCTGGTGTGAATTAAAAAAAATTGCTGTAGTCACTACTGCGACGATATCCACTAGCCAGTGTGGTAGGTAATTACTGTCCCGGGCTATTGAAATAATGATGAAAATGTGATTCGCCACTGTTTGAGTATACTAGTTATGTAAGTAAGTATGTAGGTAGGTGCCTACCTGCCTAAATGTGCTGTGGAAGTGTGAACATGGTTACTACCATACTATCTTTGTAAGAGACTAAGTACACCCGGGTTGGGCAATTTATCAAAACGAAACAGGCAGTCCTATAAACAAAAATTGAGACATTTCTTTCTTGAGTATTATAAAGCTAGGCCGCGATTTGCATAAATTACGATAGCTTTTGTTTTACCATGTTGGTTTAGGCCATCATCCTCATCATTTTGAGCCCACATATGTCCACCGCTGAGCAAGGCCTCCACCAATCGACGCCACAAATTGCGATCTAAGCCACCTCCTACCACCAACTCCCTGCGACCGCCACATTGAAGTCGATATATCGAGTGACGTCTCACCACATTCACAATTCAAAGTGATACTAAACAATCTTACTGAATAAATATATTTGACTTTGACTTTGATTCTATTTCGCGCGGTTATCGGATCTCCAAGTCCTCTGTGGTCTAGTGTTTCAACCCACCGATTTCAGATCCAGAGGTCCCGGATTCGATCCCCATGGGGAGTACAATATTGTGCTTGGTTTGGTTGGTGGTAGGACTTTGTTGAAGTCTTCCTAATTCTGTCGACATAATAACAATTCTAAAATTTCTTGTTTTTTCCTAAGTTTCTCTTTTCTTTTCTTGTGTTCCAGGCTGGAACACAACAGCTGTAACTTCCAGCCAGCATTTAAAGTTAAGATAGCCAGTACCTCAGTTTGAGGTTTCCGGGTGAAGTGCGCCTCCACCTTTGGCCTTATCTTAACTTGTTACCAGGTGAGATGAAGGCCAAGCGCATCCCAGTCGTAAGATAAAAAAAAATTGGTGATCTCAGTAGGAACATACAAATCGCAGGAGGTACTTTACTTACTAACCTACATATACCTATGTAGGTTAGTAAGTAAAGTACCTCCTATGTTCCAAATTATAATATTCTAAAAGTGGCACGCATGTCCGACTCGCTAATTGGCCGATTTAGGATTAGGATTTACATCGCGGGATCAAAAATAGCTATTTAATATTCAAATCAAGATTGATTATGTTTTTGTGGGAGATTTTTACGATGTTATTTATTTCTATTTTGTCAAATGGGATTCATAAAATTTGTTAGGCCGTAAGTAGCTATACTGGCTGATCAACCCAATAACCCCTTTCCCGAGGTGTGCATTACTCCAGCAGGAAAGTATCTTCTAGAACGAAATAAGTTCAACAAATACTTAGAGCGATATATGCTGTATTAGTGCGCCAAGTATGAAATTAGTGCATGTTACCGTTTTGCAATAAAACGATTCAACTGGAGCAGCGTTCTTCCAAGATTCTAAACGAATGATCGTAGCCATAAGTGACATATATGGGCAGATAGCTTACATTTGTGCATAAAAGTGAGCGAAAAATCGAATTTGTGACCTTAAGGTTTTTGAGATATTTCATTTCCTGCTGGGGGAACGTTTTGCAGAATCGTGTTTCTCGGAAACCATTAGATGTGCACCCGTAAGATATACATACAGGAGTAGCACTTCATTTGTGCGTATTTGTGACATATTAATATTATCAAAAATGCATACCGTTTTTAAGTAATCTAGCTTTTTATTTAAACCCTAAAAAGTGTCTAGCTCTTAAATGGGCAAACATACAAGTTCATTGTAAACGGTATTCGGTTCTTGTTGTTATTCTATGCAACCATATAAAACTTCAGGAATGCACATACAAGCGATTTTGAATAATATAGCTTAGATCAAAACTTTTAATGTCATAAGTTTGACGTCAAAACGCAAGAAACCTTTCAACCCACGATTGTGAGTTTACACCTTAGAATTAGAACGGTTATTGAAAATTATATCTTGAAAATTTCAGCTTTACATGTCTGGTATTAAGGTAGATATAAACGAATTACTGAAACAACGCCTGCATATAGGTTATACGACCAAATTCGAATGAAGAAGATCATTCAGATCAAGTAATTAAAGGAGTGTACTAAGTATAAGATGTCTTTTTACCCGACTGTCTCGGAAGGCAGTCGGGTTAAAAGAATAACACTATCGAATAGATTATGATGTTCGGATAGGGGTTTTTAGGACCTTTTGCGGTGATTCTCTCCCTCGCCGGGCTGATTCACCGTTTTTGCGAATCTTGGTACATGTTGCACATGTTGAATTGAAACCGTTGGTGCTTGCATCAACGTAAATGTATACGCGAGTAAAACCCGTGTTTTAAAATGTATAGCACGACTCACACAAGTTTTGAAAATCATAGTGAGTACTTAAGTAGGTATTACAAAAAAAGAAAATTACATATCTAAGTATAGGTACCTACTTATTCTCATTATCAAGTTCCCATATTATACAAGCTTTGCTTAGATTGGGATTAGATGGCGTAATATTAAAATGTGTGGTAATATAAATTATTTAAGGTTGTCTCTGATTGGAGTCATAACTCCATGATGAAATAGGAAATTATCACACATAATGCTTTTTGGGGTGGTTCCTAATGAATATGAAGCGGATGATGATGATGATGACCCAATAGGATTTATAGGAAAAGTCTGAATAATAAACAGATGAAGACAAATAGATAGAGTTTTAAATTTTATAATGTAAGATACAATAGTTAACCTATATATAACCTATAGTAGATAGTACCTAGAATACCTGATTTACACATTTTTT
Organism: Venusia cambrica; assembly: GCA_951394065.1. Taxonomy (NCBI): domain Eukaryota; kingdom Metazoa; phylum Arthropoda; class Insecta; order Lepidoptera; family Geometridae; genus Venusia; species Venusia cambrica. Next base: position 11,936,256 of record OX596042.1, read on the forward strand.
AAACTATAAGAGCCGGGTTGTTAACCAGACAATAGAAAAAAATTACAATCAGATTACCTAATAATCAACTGATAACTTCTGCCACAGCCTCCGGTTTCTCCATCCAAGTCCTGTGATCCTTATTCTTATCGGCAGGAAAGCTTCGTTTTGTATGACAAGTCTTACAGAGCCATTTAACTTTCTTCAACCGCTTCTTATTTTTTATCTTCATCTTAGCTGAGATGTTATCAATTAATATGCACTTGCATTTTCTACATAATTGGCGTTTCACTTCTGGGTGCCTGTAAAAGATTTTTTTTAATAAGTACATAAAATCCACATTGTCCACATTAGACTGGGCTAAGAATATGAGACCCTCCTTAGCCTACATTGTTAATAAAACTAAGGTGACTGAGATAAGTAGCATCATCTGATGATGCTACTCATCTCAGTCACCTTAGTTTTATTATGTAGATACACAAGTACCCAACCCATCTGCCATGCAAGGAATATGGAATATGGGAAATCCCCCCTTCCACTTTTAGGGGCTTGTGGTAAGTAGTAGTGTTGGACTTTTCAGACTATTTTTGTTTGTCTGATGTGACAGGGACAATTGTTCACTAAAACTGATTTTGTACAGATTATGTACTAGAATAAAATAATCTTACAGAATAGAGCCGCAGTCTTATGTAGTCAGTCAGTAGGTACTTAGGTATAGTAGGTACTTACAGTCTCAAAACATTTTTCTTTCCAATATTGATTATGAGATTACCATAGTAGGAAGCCAATGCTGGGTGCTTTTCGACAACTGCTTTGCTGAGCTGTGGAGAAATAGGTTGTATGTTTATGTTACTATCCTTACCTTAGTTACCTGGCCTAGGTAGGTACTAAATCTCTTTAATATGGAGGAAAAACCTTCTATGACCATTAACTATCACATATTGTGTGAAAGATGAGTATATTTATTTGCTATCATAATTCCATAGCCCAAACCCTTTTTGCAAGTATACTTTGCTTTTTATAGTACTCCGGGAAAGCGCTTGGCCATTATCTCACCCAGTTACAAGTTGAGATAAGGCCAAAGGTGGAGGCGCACTTCACCCAGAATCCTCAACAAACTGAGGAACTGGTTATTGGACTTGAACCCGGGACCTCTGGATCTGAAATTGGTGGGTTGAACCAATAGACCAGAGGCAGTTAAAACTGAAATGAAATGGGTCAGATCTTGACTTCAAAACTTGCATAGGCTAGGATGAGGTTTACATTCAAAATTTGCATAGGCAAGGATGAGGTTTACATAGGTACAATGTAAAGTAACATGTTCTCCATTGGGATAATGACAACATTGCTCCAAAATTCCTTATGGCGCCCACCTAGGGCCTATAGATTGGTAGCTATAGATATTCTGATAGTCAGTTTTCATGGTCCTTAGATAATTAGACCACCAGGGCAACCTCATCAAGAGCAAAAACAAAAGTGTAGAACAAGCATGTTAGTGTTAAATCGTAAGAAAAAAGGGGCTCACCTGATACAAGTAATTCATTCGTTGAAAGGGGCTCACCTGATACAAGTAATTCATTCGTTGAAAGGCGTCATTACCTGGGACCTTTTTCAATGGTTTTTGAGACATTATAAATGTCACAAATTACAAAATATGTTCGTTATCATCCAGCACAGATCAATTACTATTACTAGTCATCCAGATCGGTAATGCTGGCCTGGTCCCACAGATCAATTACGTATTCTATCTAGCTGGTCCGTGAATAAAAGTTTTGCTAAAAGTTCCTCTATGAAGCAGTGCAGGCTGGTAGTGGTATGGTAGTCACAGAATACTATTTGGTGGTAGTACTAGTAGCTAGCACTAGTAGAGACCAAACCAATCAACAAATCCAACAATAACAAGAGACGACGAGAGGAGAGGAGCACTCTAGATGAGATCATAGAATACTATTATTACTCACAAGGATGAGATGCTCGTGAGGATGAGGAGCAATAAAAAAATGTTGTTAAACAAAAAATATTAACACAGCTGTCAAAAAATATTAACTTCAACTTCAACTTCTTTGATATGGCGTGCAACCGTTTTATCGATTCTGCCAGTGTCGAGTATTGTGAGTATCGTAAACAGAAAAAGTGGGAAAACAATATTGAAGGCTTACTATGATTAATTCCCTTTTTTTTTTTTTTTTTTTTTAAATGGAGGGTTAATCTACAATCTATAAAATAAAAACACACACAAACACACGTTGTTAGTAAAAAATATATAAAAGCGATGAGGTTAGAGTGTGATGACTATATACAACATTTACAGTTTAATGCTATTTTTATGTATAAATTTACATAATATACAAATAAGGGGGGAAAAGGTTAGGCTAAGGAGGGATTTGAGGGAAGTAGGACGAGGAATATCAGGAGGGAGCATATCGTGGAGAGATTGGTTTAAAGGGCAATTAAAGAATATGTGATTCACGTTTCCCTCATCTAAGCCACATTCACACAGCGAGCTATTCCTAATCCTAAGTTTGGCCAAAAAGACTGGTGAGCAACAATGACCTAATCTAAGGCGACAAATAGTTGAAGTCACTACTTTGCTAAACTTGTTAAATTTGAAAAACCATGGTTTGGCAGGAATGTCAGGCTGGATGTCCGAATAATGTTTACCCTTGATTAATTTAGAATTATTCCATGCATTTGTCCAGGATTCATGAAGGTATGATTTGGGAAGTAGGCATAAGTCGTGACAGTACGTTTTAAAATACTCGAGTGAACCCATCTCTGTGGCTGATTTGGCGAAAGAGTCTGCTTTTTCATTACCGGGAATCCCCGAGTGTCCTGGAATCCATGCCAGAACGACATTGATTCCAAGATTTTTGCACTCAAATAGACAAAGTTTAATTTTAAGAATTAGAGGAATTCGAGAGATTTTAGATCGGAAGGGGCTAGAGAGTATTGACTGGAGAGAGCTTTTTGAGTCCGAAAATATTAAAGATTGGTTCAGATTATGGGATTTCACAAACATAATAGCTTCTAATAATGCTAGAGCTTCGCCGGTAAATACCGATGCAGTGGGGGGGCACTTAAAACTCAAACTAATATTAGTAAAAGGTATCCAGACCGCGGCTCCCACATTACTGTCCAATGATAGCTTGGAGGCGTCGGTAAAGATATAGCGCCAGCCATCATATTTTGAGAGTGTAATTTCATAGAACTTTTCTCGAGCATTAGTAGTGTCTTTATCAATACCAAAGTATAGTAGTATATTGGGCTGGAATATTAAAGCTTCATAGGGGACCATGTATAGAGGGAGGGTAGGAAATTGAAAAATAGGATTAGGCATATTCGTGTATTTTAAGAAGCTACGCAGAATGCAAGGGGATTTATCTGGATCAAGTGAGCCAAACAAATCTCGCAATCGGACTAATTTGGGAAGGAGAGGGTGATTTGAGTTCTGAGATATTTTAAAGATAAATCGATCTGACAGGAACTGTCTACGCAAGTAAAGGGGCGGATCATTACACTCAATTTGCAAAGCATTAATAGGTGAGGACTTCATGGCCCCAATAACAATGCGTAGACTTTTGGATTGAATTTTATCGATCTTGTAGAAGCGAGATTTGTTGCAGAGATTGAGAAGGAATAAGCCATAATCGAAATGACTTCTAATTATGGCATTGTATAGAAGCTTTTGGGAGAAAGGGTGAGATCCCCACCAAACACCCGCAAGTGATCGAAGAATGTTAACATTTTTTTCACACTTTCGGGATGTGGAATCAAGATGATGGATGCCTGTCATCTTAGAGTCTAAAGTGATACCTAAAAACTTTACATTACTAGTCTGGGGAATAATTTCATGATCAATATACAAGTTAATATCAGGGATGATTCTTTTTTTGGTAAATAAAACAACAGCACTTTTAGAAGCAGAAAGAGATAAACCATGGTTACGTAACCAGTCGCTTAAATAGGACAAGGCAGAGTTTAGGCTGGAGGAAGCTTCTTCCAGGGAGCTACTCTGAATGTATAGAGCTATGTCGTCCGCATATTGGAGGATGTTGCAGAATGAATCTACCGATTCATTGAGGTCATAGGTGTACAGATTATATAGAAGTGGGCTTAATACAGATCCCTGAGGTAGGCCTTTCCAGACTTTCTTGGGGGAGAGAAATCCTTGTTGAGTCTTAACTACAACGGAACGCTCCATTAATAAATTACAAATAAAACGTACAAGCTTCTCAGGGACACTCAGCTGAATAAGCTTATTCCTGAGTACCGGAAGCAGAACATTATCATAAGCCGAAGCAATGTCTAGAAAAACTCCGACAAGATATTTTTTTTCTTTAAAGGCAATTTGGATGTCCGTAGTTAATATGCTGAGGCTATCTATGGTACTCATACCTTTTCTAAAACCGAATTGGGATCTTCCAAGGATGCATTTGTTCTCTACCAGCCATTCTAAACGGTTTTTTATGAGGTGCTCCATTATTTTAGCCATAACTGATGACAGGGCGATTGGTCTTCTACTGCTAGGGTCAGATGGATCTTTACCTGTTTTCAATAATGGGATTATAATTTGTGTTTTCCATTGCTCGGGTAGTATACCACTGTCAAAAAATGAGTTTATAAGGCTTAGATACAAAGATTTAACTTTTTCTGATGAGTTGATAATAAATGAGTACGGGATACCGTCTATGCCGGGGGAAGAGTCGGTTAGTCCGTCGAGTACAAGCTTTAATTCATTGAATGAGAAAGGGGCGTCAAAGCAGTTATGTGAAGGAAGGAACGAAGGAGTGGAAGGAAAGCAGTCAACAAAAGGGACAGATGGGGGGGCAAGTTTATCCGAAAAGGCTTCAATCCATGACACAGGGTCATTTGCTGAAGAGTTCTCTATATTACAGGAGCTTCTAAATCTTCTAATCTGTTTCCATACAAGAGATGAAGGGGTATTGGGAGATAAATTTTGGCAAAATTGAATCCAGCCTTGTTTTTTTTTTTTCGAAGATAGACGTTTGTATTGGGCAGCACACTTTTTGTAGGCAATGTAGTTGGCTTCAGTCATACTGTTATTGTACGTCTTTTCTGCTTCTTTGCGTTTAGAGGCTGCAGCTGTACATTCTGCATCCCACCAGGGGGTAGATATTTTAAATTCTCTTGTAGGTTTTTTTTTTGGGATGTGTCGGTCGGCGCTTGCAATGATGTAATCTATGTATGAGTTATATGCAGAAAGCGGGTCCGTATTTACAGGTGAAGAGTTGGATTCTAAAATTAGGTCAAGGAAGGCAGAATAAGAGTCCCAGTCAGCTCCAGAGACTCTGTATTTCAGTGAGGGGGAGGGGTTACGAAAAGGAGAAGTGTTATTAGGGTGATCAAGATACATGTTGATCACAATGGGAAAGTGGTCACTTCCATATGCATGGGAAAGAGTTCTCCATGTGGTAAGAGGAGCTAGCGAAGGCGAGCAAGCTGATAGATCTACAGCGCTTTTCGGGTTTTGGTTGGGGTAAACTCTGCGAGTAGGTGATCCGTCATTTAGGAGGCAAAGATTGAACTCATCAAAGCTATCCATGAGTGAAAGGCCGAATGAATCTGAGAAATTATGACCCCAGATGGTATTGTGACCATTAAAATCACCAACCACCACCATAGGGGCTGAGATGGATGACAAAAGGCGTGAAATATCAGGGATATTAGAAGAGTGAGGATGAGGAATATAGATGGATATGAAAGAGATATCCATACATCTGATACCAACAGCATTGATACCAGGAGGAAGGGAGGGGAGGGAAATTTGGGAATAGGGGAGTGTGCGCCTCACGAGTAAGGCGCATCCATTATGCCCACCAGCCCCGTCATCCCGGAAACAGGAGTAGCCTGAGACCCTAAACTGGGAACCAGGCTTTAGCCATGTCTCCGAGATGGCTATGACCGATGGGCAGAATTGATTGATTAAGTGAACCAGATCATGCTTTTTCGGACGCATGCTCTGGGTGTTCCACTGAAGGAGGACTACTGGATCCATTATGACCAGTCAAGGCGACTAATTGTGTCAGTTTTGAGGCAACGTTGGACGGTAGGGGATGAGGATTCATGAGGATTATATTAATTATTAGAGAAATGAGAGTATCTAACATGTTATCACCTTGAGGTATGCCAGAGAAGACCTGACTATTACCCAGGGCGCAACCATTGGAAAGTGTTGATGAGGGGTCAGAGACCATGTCTCTGTGGGCTGTTCTGTCAAAGGATTTTCCTAGAGGGGCTTTTGGATGAGGAGTAGCATAAACTGTTTTAACATATGATTTTTTTTTATTATGGGACTGAGAACTTGGAGATATGAAATCTTGGGATGATAAAAGATCAGATTGAGGATTTGATTCTTGGGACACTTGAGCATATGTGCGTGTCACTTTGGGGAATTGTTTGGCTGCTTCTTCATATGAGATATTATGTTGCGACATAACACTTTTAATTGATTTCTGTCTATCTTGTTCTGGGCAACTCCTGCTCGTGGCAAAGTGTTTTCCTGAGCAGTGCAAGCAGACTGCCTCAGTCTCAGATATAGTGCAGCTGTCCGCTGTGTGTTCTTGAGAGCAGCGGAAGCATCTGGGTTTCGACCTGCATTGAACCTTTGTGTGTCCGTATCTACAGCACATATGGCATTGAATCGTTGGATACTGGTACAATTCTACAGGTAGAGAGGTGTAGTACAGGAATACTTTTTTAGGGAGGTTTTGTCCCTGGAATGTGACCACAACTGATTGGGTAGGAACCCACGAAATTTTCCCTTCATCATTCACCTTCCTATTTAAGCGACGTGCTTTCAAGACAATGCCACACCCAGCGGGAATGGATAGGTCCTTTGCAAATTCATCCATGGAGAGGTCTGTGGGGACCTGACGGACAAGCCCCATCCTAGTTACATTGAATGTTGGTATGATTGCATTGTATTTACACATGGAAAGGATAGGAGAAACAATAAAATTGTTGGCATCTTTGCTTGATAAAAATTCCACTGATACCTTATTTCGTCCTACGCTTTTTACTCCTTCTCTGCAGATGTTGGCGAATTTGTGGGTGGCCAAGAACTGACCAAATTTGATTGGCCTGATTGTGGTTCCGGCAGCAAGCTCAGGCTCGGAGCGGGAAACATGGACAACATAGGGACCTTTGTCCTGGCTTGTGTAAGTTTTGATCGACCCAATCACGATGGACGGATGGGTGTACAAGGTCTGGATGGATGGGACTTCAGGGTTCGAATTACTCTTCATGGTCTTAGGTGTGGGATTTTCAGTATCTACCAAAGATCTTTTAGACCCCGTAGGAATAATGGGAGGGTCTGGAGGATCAGGAGGATCCCCAGGCCCCACCGTGCCCGCAGGGGGCACGGCCTCAACGTCCATGTTTGAGGTGTAAGAACCTCAAGCAAGTACTATGATGCCGCGCCGACGGTCAAATTAGTAAAATCAACAAACAAGCAAAACTATGGGTTAGTAAAAGCTTACCAATACCCCAATGAATCGCCCAACACTAGTAATAGGAATTAATCATGTGAGATTGTGAAAAACTGAAAGATTTATATGTGAAAAACCACTTAAATAAAACTTCTGTTTACTCGCTTCCGCAACCAAAAACAAAAAAAAAAAAAAAAACCAATCAACAAATCCAACAATAACAAGAGACGACGAGAGGAGAGGAGCACTCTAGATGAGATCATAGAATACTATTATTACTCACAAGGATGAGATGCTCGTGAGGATGAGGAGCAATAAAAAAATGTTGTTAACAAAAAATATTAACACAGCTGTCAAAAAATATTAAAACAGCTGTTATTTAGTTGGCATTGACATTTTACATTGAAAGTGACATTAATGACTTTTTTGTTTGATGCAAAGAGTCAAGTCATACTACTATCCTATAGGATCCAACCAGCAAGGAATCTCTCAATGAAGCCTTTTTAATACTACGGATGGACCACCTCCACAAGAAGGCACCAAAGCAATGCCCCGCGACCTCGTGGTTGCAGCCACAAGAGTTGATGCTAGAGTAAATAGCGCTAGCTAGAGGCCCTTACCCGTAGCTAGACCAACAAAATCGTGCTGGCAGCACGATTGATTGAAAGTCAAGAGTCAATCAAATCCATGAACGTGATCAAATCTCTTTTTTGCTCTTGCTTTATTTGTTTGTTAGCAATATGCAACTTGCAAATTGCTAACAAACAAGCTTTCAATTCAATCAATTCAATTTTCAAAAAAAATCTCATTGTTTTTCAGTATTTTATTAAGAATACTAAGTTTCAATGCTGTTTTTAGAGTGTAAAAACAAACTATACACTGCTTTTCCTATTATAGATTTTAATAGGGAGCGTTGAATTACATACTAAGCCACGAAAATTACGTTTGCCGAAAAACTGTGCGTAGACAGAGTTCTTTAAAAATGTTATTACGAAATACAGTATTCCTTTCAAAAATACGGATAAAAGCCCGTGACTGCATCAGATCCTTCTCATCAGAACATAAAGTCGGCGATGTAGATATTCCATTTTCAAATGGGTAAGTTTGAGGTTATGTTGAAGGTTACCTTTACACTCCCAGCGCAGCTAAAAATTTAACAAAATTGTGTAAGATACTAGTCTTGCAGAACTAATTCACTAACAATTTATCTATGAATGTTAGTATACCTACATCTACTATATCAATAGATATTTTATAATAATTGCTTAGTTTGGGGTTAGATGGCGCTGTGTGAAATTAATGTCCTGTATTATTTATTATTTCATATTGTTATTGAATATATTTCACCTAACTCTTTAATTAGCACCTATTTCTATCAGAAATTTACTTTCTTTGTCAATTTCTAGGTAGAAATAGCACCCCATTTTTCATGGTTCAATTTATTGTAATTATTATTTGGTAATAGGCGAGCAGCACTGGGGCTGATGTGCCTATTCCACAGTGTTGGTTTTATATTTTCACTACACTTGGTTGTTCCTTCTAATTCATATTCAAATTCTATTTTGGGGTGAAAATGATCTGCATGTCCTGCACTGGGGTGTATTGTGCATTGCCCACCTACTATCCTGAACCCAGCGAACCCAACTCCTTGAAGTAATGGAGAAGGGTCCAGGGATGTGGCCGCTTGTGCCCCAGCATGTGGGTCAAGCAGCTTTTGTAGACCAGATTTCACTCTGGCTTCCCTTGTGGTAGCGCAATGAATGACCACATGCTTTGGTTGTTCCTTGTAGGAAATAGTTTATTGGTTTGTATAACCAGTTGTCCAGTTTCTTTTTTAATTTAAATCATCTCTTCTTCACAGGACTACACTAAAGCTGTCTACTGGGCAGTATGCAAGGTTTGCTGATGGAGCATGTGTAGCAACATTTGGAGACACAAGTGTACTTTCCACTGTGGTATCAAAAGCTAAACAAAGCACTAGTACATTTTTGCCACTGGTGGTGGATTATAGACAGAAAGCTGCTGCAGCTGGCAGGATACCCACAAACTTTTTGAGGAGAGAGCTTGGTAAGACCAAATTGATAATTGTATTTCTTAATTAGCTCCGATAGAGAACTTTTGTGTTCTGCACTAGAAGGACAGGAATTTCTGTTTTGTGTTTGGGTTAAAAAAAAATATGGTTTGAATGTACATAGAATCCTGAATAATTGAGGGGTGAGAACCTTTCATTACCCTTTAATACCACCTTACTCCTCTTTATTTCACCTGAGTTTTCCAGGTTATGTTACTTGTAGATCAGAACAATTTTGCAACTAGTCCTCTTGTAGCCCATTTTGCATGATTGGTGGATTCTTGTTAATCAAACCTCACAATGGCAATGACCTCCATGAAGGCCAGCAGCTCATTGATCCCGGCGCAGGACTCCCTTGATGTCCTTTAAGAGTTTGTGCTTACCTGGAGACTTATATGGCTGGAAAGTATTGATTGCCTAGTTTACTTTTTATTCCTGGTTACAACTGTGTGCACTACTCACTAGATGCTACTGTGGGTGTCTATGTGCCCAGCACCTAAGTCTGTCAAGCTGTTTGTACTAGGCTTGCTAATGTACATTTACAACATCTGATGAGATTTTCTCAATACAGGTCCATCAGAACATGAAATTCTAACGTCGCGTTTGATAGACCGCTCGCTGCGACCCCTCTTCCCATCAAACTATTTCTACGACACACAGATAATATGTAACATGCTGGCTGTTGACGGCACCAACTTGCCCGAGACTGTGGCAGTCAACGCGGCCAGTGCGGCCCTTGCGCTGTCTGATGTACCATGGAACGGGCCTGTGGGCACTGTAAGGTGGGTAACTTAAGCCTCACACAGATTATTGACATCATGCAATGCAACATTTACCATATATTTGAATTTGTTTGTGAGCACATTAAAACCACTGCGCTGATGCTACGAGCATGTGGCGAGCTCATAGCTTTTCGTCGACTTGCGATTGATTATGTGAAGGATGGTGTGGGCAAGAAAGGAGTTAATGATCAGAGGATGTCAAATAAAGGAAAATGGAGGAAGAAGACAAAAAACATGGCCTATGCATGGCCATGTTCATGAGCATCCATGGTATTGAATAGTCATATCCAGACACCCCATTGGTATAGTGATTGGGTCAGCTCTCAATCCTGAAGGCCATGGTTTGATTCGAGATTCGGGTCACTCCCGATTTGGTTAGGATATTCATAGAATATAATTACTTGATTGTGCGCTAAGTAAGATAATTCCTCCTCTTAGGTTAGGCCTAATAGACAACGAAATACTGATCAATCCGACCCGAAGAGACTTGGAGAAGTCAGATCTGAACCTGATAGTGACCGCAACCAGTCGCAACCTGGTTGTGATGTTGGAAGGCGGCGCCCAGGATATACTCCAGCAAGATCTGTTGAAGGCCATCAAATTAGGTAAGGTAAGTCTGATTCTATTGCTATGTAGTTACCTACATGCCTATTACTTTGCTTACAAGTGATGATAAGGCTGCAGGTGGAAGCGCACTTCACCTGGAATCCTCCTTTACCAGTAGGCAAAGTAATCAAGGAAATCCATGACAACTTTGGAACAAAACAACAGTTATTACTTAGCATTATGTGTGCATTATCCATCCATCCAGACCAATATTATAAATTAAAAAGTACCTAACTCTTTTGTTTATTTGTTAGGTACCTTTGCACAACTAAAGCAAACCTAAACTGAACAATAATAATTTTTGCATGGCTATAGTGTCATGGGGAAAAATATGGGCTACTTTAAACCGTGTACCTCGTGTTTAAAAGCTAGTATTAAATCATTTATTAATTGATTAATGAGTTAGTTAATTAATTCCTTGCAGGTACGAAAGAAGCCCAGCACATAGTGAGAGGCATAGAAGAGTTACAGAAGAAGCATGGACGTATGAAACGCGAGTTCGAATCGCAGCCGCCTTTGGAACAGAGCATTGTGGATTCCGTGAAGTCACTATCCACTATGAAGATCAGGGAAATACTGGGGTAACTACCAACCAGTTCAACATTCAATCTTTAGGGTTCCGTACGCTATTACTGAGCCAGCGATGGGACTCGGATCGCATCTTTTCCTCAAGCTGGGTTGTGAATATTTGTGTTATTATAATATTAAATAGGGATGGGACCGAAAATATACAATTGTCTCCCGCAACCGTGACCAAAGTATCCTCTCAACAATCATTTAAGTATAGGCTCAGAACTGGCTTATAGATAAAAACTTTTATAGGGTAGGTAGACGAATTGTACGTAGGACATATTTTCATGTAACATTTATCTGAGTATAATTTAATTTTAAGTATATATTTTTTTTTATTATGTAACATGTGTTTTATGACCTGTAACTTTTATTTTGTTAAATTACTCTGACTATGACTATAACATTTGTAAATGTTGTGACCAAGTGTAATTAAAATAACTTGAAATACAAAAATAATATAAAAAGTTTTGTATGTATACAGTGACCACACCCACGACAAGCTATCCCGAGACAACGCGATCGCAGCGCTGCGACAAACGGTCATGAACCACCTCCGTGAGTCGGCCGAGGTGGCCCATCTTCAGGATTGCTTCAACGCGCACCTGAGACAAACCTTTCGGGACATGATATTTGACAGCGATGTGCGGTGCGACGGCAGGCATTTGGACGATCTCAGGAATATTTCTTGTAAGGTACGAGTGATACTTTAAAAACTTAATTTGTGACTATGTGGTAGCATAAAAGTGGATAAATATGTTTATTAGATGAAATCTATAGTTATATTGGCATATTACTAGCTATCATTTGATACCCATATTGATGGAATAGAATCATTTTGATTCACACCCCACACATTAAAATAATATAGCCTATGTCACACCGTCAACTCAGACCAATCAAATGACACATCACAAGCCAAATTTCATCAAGCCGTTAAGGCTGCAGAGTGGAGGTTTGAAATTTCGTACATACATACTCTCATAATACATAACACTCCTTCTGAGGCAGTCGGGTAAAAAAGGGTACCGCCATTATTCTCAATCGGTAAGTATTTAACACCTCCGAGTAGGCCATGTCATGTGGCTCATGGTTATACATGCTCTTAGTAGTGATCATAGGTAAATTAAAAAGTAGTAAGTTTGATAAGCATAAGTAGCCTATATCAATATCTCCCATTTATAATATTAGTAGGATAGGATAGTAAGAATAACACCTGTGCGTTTACCATGAGTTTTTGCAAACTGTACTCGCTATCGTCCGCGGCATAAAGTATCATGAACATGACGCTGAACGGGTACGGAATGGACTTGAAAGTGACACGGGACGGTGTGACTTCACCTTACTCTTCGGCAAACTACTGTATTCACCTCAGACTTCAGATTTAGGTACAGCTTACCCTATTTTTTTGGTTAGTGGTAGGTTTTGTGTTAGGTTACTTTGTTTAAGTCCGCCTGCTAGCTACTACCATCTTACCTAATTCTGTCGCCATAACAACAATTCTTAATTTGTTGTGTCCCGGCATTTTAGAGGTAAGATAGCCAGCTCCTCAGTTTGTTGATGATTCCGGGTGAAGTGCGCCTCCACCTTTGGCCTTATCTTAACTTGTAACCAGGTGAGATGAAGGCCAAGTGCTTCCCCGTCGTACAATAAAAATATCCTTGAATGTTGTTAATTTTTTTTTTTTTTTTTTTTTCTTTTTTTTTTCTTTTGTATTCTGCTTATTGGCCATCTGTCAATGGTGACAATAATCCAATGTGATGTTGATGTCTGAAATCTAAGAATTTGTCGCTGTATGAGAGACCAGCCCAGTGACTCTTCTCTCACTCTCTGTCAGCGAATCTCATTGCGAGACTCTGTATGCTGTGCCGTTTTAGTCTTGAGAATGTAAGACTCCCCGACCCTTCCAGTTGAGCGGCCAATTCATTCCTGTGCTTGTTCAGCCTTGATTGGTAGTTTTTACTGTATGTCTGCATTTCTTGTTTTACAGTTCTCAATGGTATATCCATGTATATAAACTTGTTGCTTATGTGTTGTGGGATTTTAAATATGTTTCGTATGGTTTTGCTCTGGAACCTTTCTAGGATTTCTATATTGCTGTTACTGGCTGAGCCCCATAGTTGGATCCCGTATGTCCAAATGGGTTTTATGATCGTTTTATATATGGCCATTTTGCTGTTATAAGTCAGTTGGGATTTGCGTCCAATCAGCCAATTCAGGCTGCGGATTTTGGTGTCAAGTTGTTTGCGTTTTGTCCAAATATGTTTACGCCAAGTAAGTCGGCGGTCAAGGTGCATTCCCAGGTACTTCGCGTCGTCCGCCTGGGGAACTTGTTCGTTGTAAAGTAAGACAGGTGGGCATGTTTTTTGTCTGAGAGTGTAGGTTACTTGAACGGATTTGTCTTTATTCGCTTTGATGCGCCACTTATCGAACCATTCTTGGACAAGGGTGAGATGTCGTTGGAGATTTTTTGATGCAGTGTCAGGGTCGTCGTGGACAGACAATATTGACGTGTCGTCTGCATACGTAGCAGTGGTAGTGATGTCATCGAGGGTAGGTAAATCCGCAGTGAATATCAGGTACAGCAGCGGTCCCAAAATACTGCCTTGCGGCACTCCAGATTTGATTTCGTGTAGTTTTGATAACTCGTTGTTGTGTTTTACTTCAAAGCATCTTTTTTCAAGGTAGGATTTTATGATTTGGAAGAAGGAGTGTGGGAGTTTTTGTTTGATTTTGAAGAGAAGTCCCTCATGCCAAACCTTGTCAAACGCCTGGCTGATGTCTAGGAATATGGCAGAGCAGTACTTTTTATTTTCAAGGGCTCTTTGAATAATATCGACCAAGCGATGAACTTGCTCGATCGTACCATGTCCTTCTCTGAATCCGAATTGGTGTTTAGGTAGGGTTTCTTCGAGGTATTGTCTCATTCTAGATAACAGTACTTTTTCGAACAGTTTTCCTGTAATAGGTAACAGGCTAATGGGTCTGTATGAAGCCACTTCTTGTGCTGGTTTACCTGGTTTCAGTATCATAACAATCTGTGCTATTTTCCATTGGCTGGGAAATGTCAGAAGTCTTAAGCAAGCATTGAATATCTGGACTAAAGAGAGTATTCCTTTCTTTGGCAGGTTTTTCAGGAGAGTTGCATCTATCAGGTCATACCCAGGAGCCTTACTATCTTTGAGGTCGCGGATTACTCTGGCGAGTTCTTTTGGCGAGACACTTTTCAGGGCAGGGCTCATTTGTATGGTTGATTTAAGATATGTTGTTAATAGGTATCACTGTACGAGCCCCTTCACGGCAGTGCGCTGTTCCAACGCGGGCAAACCCAGGTGCTGTGCACTGTCGCATTCGACTCGCCTGAAAGCGCGCTCAAGATGGACACACTCACCATGCTAACGAGGTACTTGTATTTTGATAACCGCTCTTCTTACCTTTTCTTGTGAGCCTAAAGGCTTTGTGCCAACTGTATGAAAACTTGTATAGCGCCTCTAGCGGATAGTTAGGAACTAAAATGTATCGTATTGAATATAGCAATGCATGTATATAATAAGTTATGCTTAGTTTGGGGCTAGTGGCGCTGTGTGAAATTAATGTCCTGTAATATTTATTTATTTTATGTAAGTACAAACAGACGGGTCACCCTGCAAGCAAATGTACTAGAGCGCCGCTAAACGAGCACGGTATTGAATCCTAAAAGAGATCTACCGATGACTGAAGTCACGTGACGATTTTACTACAGTAACCTGTGGTAGACATACCTAATTGTCACGCCTCTAAAGAGTAAAGTCCACCTCTGTACCTTATCCAATGTTTGATGTGATAAATAATGACTACTGAAAATTGTATGCTTAATCCCCAGTGGCATAAAAGAGAAGAGTTTCTTCCTGCACTACGAGTTCCCTTCGTACGCGACGGGTGAGATAGGGCGCGGGGGGCCGGCGGGGCGCCGCGAGGCCGGCCATGGAGCCCTAGCCGAGCGGGGGCTGCTGCCCATAGTGCCGGGGCAGGGGTACACCACCCGGCTCACTGCAGAGGTGCTGGAGTCTAACGGTACGCAACCTTTATTGTCCCACTTCGGTTTTGAACAGCCACCTTCCTCATTGTAGCCTACCCCGAGGTCGCCGTCCAACCTGAGGTGTCAAGAGTCGCGGCGTATGCCCATTTGTCTGCACAAGCGAATATTGACTCTCAATTTGACATTATTCTTAATCAATATTAACCTGAAAGCTGAAAAATATTTAGTAACAAATTCGCTAAATTCGTTTGAAAAAAATCTTTAGAAACAAAATCTCCTCATTTTCCATCCAAATTCTTCTTACTCAATACGAATCTGAAAACAGAAAAATGTTTTATAGCAAATTTGATGAATACGTTTGAAAACATTTTTTATTTTTTTCAATTTCCTTATCTTCAGGAAATAGACAGTCACGTGTCGTTATGTTACTACATACTTTTCTGTTTTCAGGTTAAATAAACAAGCCCCACAGCTCAGTTGGTAGTAGCTCTTCCTTCTGCGCTGTAGGTTGTGGGTTCGATTCCCACCCAGGAAAAACATTCATGTGATGAATATAGATGTTTGTTCTGTGTTTGGGTGTTGTATTGTATGATAAGTATGTATTTATGTATTCTATCCGTAATCTAGTTCCCATATTACGAGCTATGCTTAGTTTGGGACTAGATGGCGCTGTGTGAAATTAGTGTCTTGTAATAATATATATATATATATTGAGCAATGGATTTCCGCAAAGTAATGTCTGAATCCATTAGCTACTCCTGTTACTTTACCTTGATTGCAGGTTCTAGTTCGATGGCGAGCGTTTGCGCCGGGTCGCTGGCGTTGATGGACGCGGGGGTGGCGGTCAGCGCGCCGGCCGCGGGCGTGGCCATCGGCCTCGTGTCGCGGCACAGCGCGGGACATATGGACGACTACAGGATACTCACTGATTTGTTAGTGAGTCCATTGCACTAGCCAACCTTACACCCTGTCCCACCCAGACATTGAGAGAGCGTGCTACAAAATGTGATAATCATCCTGTCGGTGGTGGAGAGGGCACAAAATACATTTATAGCGCCATCTAGCGCCAAACTTAGCAAACGTTAGTTCCTTAGTTGAGGATTCCGGGTGAAGTGCGCCCCCACCTTCGGCCTTATCTCAACTTGCAACCGGGTGAGAGCCAAGCGGTTCCCCGTCGTTCAATAAAAAAAAACTGTTAGTTTTTACCTATTTACCTGTTATATGGGAACTAGATTTGGTTTACTGGTAAATCTAACCTAAGTCTGTCGCCATAACAACAATTTTAAATTGTTGTGTTCCGGCATTAAGTAAGATAGCCAGTCCCTCAGACTGTTGGGGATTCCGGTTGAAGTGCGCTTCCACCGGCCTTATCATAACTTGAAACCAGGCGAGAAGACTTGGAATTCATCATCGCTTGTCCGTCGTACAATAAAAAAAAAACAAGTTCATCTCCCTACAAATATGTTGCCAAATATGTTTTTCTTGGATTTTTCAACATTCCCTTCCGATACTGATAGGAAAGTTCGTGTGTTAATTCAATGCATGTTTCAAAGTCGAAAAGTAGGCTTGTAGATGAATCACAGACCTTCAAGTCGCCTGCTGGTGTAAATTTGAGTATATTTTAACTATGATCATAATTATATGTATTCTATTTAGTCGATTTATTACTGTCTGCCAAAACCGACCCCCACGCAGTGGCAGACAATATTGGCCATAGTGTTCCAGAATGTATTACTACCTGCCCCCAACATCAACCTATGCGGTGGCAGACTCATGGGTGCCTCAAAATTTGTATCTATTGCATCGATTTCCTTTGCTTTAAAAGTTACCTAATATTAAGTCTCTTCCAGGGCATAGAAGACTACATGGGTGATATGGACTTCAAGGTAGCGGGCACTAAGAAAGGCATCACGGCGCTACAGGCTGATATCAAAGTGGGCGGGCTTCCGCTTAAAGTGGTCATGGAATCCGTGCAGAAGGCCTGCGATGCCAAGAGCAAGATCATTGATATCATGAACCAGTGTATTGACAAACCTAGGTATGTTGGAAACACCTAACCCTGTAATGTAAAACAAAAAAAAAATACCAGGTATATCACAGACAGAACATTAATTTCATACAGCGCCATCTACTCCCAAACTAAGCAAAGCTGGGAAGTAATATGGGAACTTTTTCTAACCGCCTCTGTGGTCTAGTGGTTAGATCCAGAGGTCCTGGGTTCGATCCCCATGGGGAGTACAATATTGTGCTTGGTTTCGTTGGTAGAAAAACTTTCTTAAAGCCCGCCTGGCTAGCTAACACCATTTTACCTGATTCTGTCGTCATAACAGCAATTCTAAAATTGTTGTGTTCCGGTATTTAGAGGTAAGGTTCCTCAGTTTGTTGAGGATTCCGGGTGAAGTGCGCCTCCACCTTCGGCCTTATCTTAACTTGTAGCCAAGTGAGATGAAAGCCAAGCGCTTCCTTGTCGTACAAAAAAAAAACTAGATAATGGATGTAATACTTGAATACTTTCATCGTGAGCTAGTGTGTCGAATACCCCAGGTAACCTAAGCTTATAATACCCAGATAGCATGAAGTATGTATGTATTACATATTACATACATTACATATTATGTACAATACATATTACATATTATACATAATATGTAATGTATGTAATATGTAATAAATAATATACGTAATACATACTTCATGATATCTGGGTATTATAAGCTTAGGTTACCTGGGGTATTCGACACACTAGCTCACGATAAAAGTATTCAAGTAACCAGTGTGTTGACAAATCTAGGTATAGTGCAAGCACCAGCAAAAACCTCCACCTACAATCGCAACTCAAATAAGTTGGACCCTTGATCAAAAAGTCGTGAGACTTATTTTGTAACTAATTTAAATTATCACATTCAATGGTAACAGTAAAACATGATTATTTGTTTACAGACAAGGTCGCAAAGAGAACATGCCAGTGACAGAAGAATTGGAAGTGGAAATACACAAGCGAGCAAAACTTATCGGGTTAGGAGGTGGCAACTTGAAGAAGCTTCATGTGGAAACCGGTGTCCAGGTACACATTTCTGTTCTAGTGAATAAACGAGATTTGTAGCAGACCCTTTCTCTTTATTTGTGAAACGGAATATCATAATTATTGACATCAACATGATCTAACTATGACAACATATTATTGTCATAGTTAGTCCTTCAGTCCTTCGATCAAAAAAACAAAGGATTTCGCACCATCGCATCCGCGCGAATGCGTCTTGCCTAAAACTCCGTCAAAACGTAACGGAGCAGCAGTTTGCATTCGGTTACTCATTGTCTATTGTAATGAACAGTAGCTTACTTCGTTACGACCTTGTTCGAATTGTTGTGTTCTGGCATTAAGGGGTAACATAGCCAGTTCCTCAGACTAGTTAGGATTCCGAGTGCAGTGCGCTTCCATCTTTTATCATAACTAAACATCAGGCGAGATAAAGCTTTCCTGTCGTGGAATTAAAAAAAATCGTCACCACGTCTTCGTTTTAGTCCAATAAAGTCTGTCGAATGTCATGAGCCATCACCAAAGCATCCCATTTGTCCTTATCACCACGCTTTGCAGGCGAATTATTGATCATTATGAATTGATGACTTTAGAAACTGTTAATGGATGTTTGTTAATTCCGTTCCATTATGTTTTATTGATGTTTGTAAGGGAATTATGTTTCTACCCACCGTATTATTCGATAACCGCTTCAGTGGTCTAGTGGTTCGCCAGCCGATGTCAGATCCAGAGATAAACATTGACAAAGATAACAAAAGTACAATATTATGCTTGGTTTTGTTGGTGTTTTAAGTCCGTCTGGCTAGCTACCACCATCTTACTCAAGTCTGTCGCCGTAACAATTCCAAATTGTTGTTTTTCGCAATTAAGAGGTAAGATAGCCAATTCCTCAGATTGTTGAGGATTCCGGGTACAGTGCGCTTCCACCTTTCGCCTTATCATAACTTGACACCAGGTGAGATGAAGGCCAAGCAGTTCCAGACCGTCCATTAAAACAAAACGCACTAACTGTTCCCAGGTGACGCCCATAGATGAGACAAAGTACAGTATATTCGCGCCCTCCCAATTGGCGATGGACGAAGCGCGCGCGCGTATCGCCGGCTGGCTTACAACGGAGCGTACGCCCGAACTGGAGTTCGGAGCCATCTACAAAGCTCGCGTGGTTGAGGTCAAGGACATCGGTGTCATGGTCACGCTGTATCCGAACATGGCGCCGGCGTTGGTGCATAATACACAGCTGGACCACAGAAAGGTAATATAATTACGTTTAAAAAACTAAAAAGAAAACCGACTTCAAAGAAGAATATGATACAATTTCGTTTACCTGGATGACGTATGTATTTTTTCCAATTATTTTGATGACGGAGTACGGACAGTAAGACAGATAGACGCGTGATCGTTTAAGGGGTCATTTTTCCTCAAAAAATATTTTTCCAAATGGGTACCGGACAGGCGTCTTCGAGTAATCGGGAAACATACAAAAGAAAACCACGAATTGAGAACCTTCTCATTCAGTCTAACCAAATACACTAAACATTGGCCGTGGTCAGATCAATCTAACTAACTGATCTGACCACGGGTACCTAACGCTTTTTTTTAAACAGAATATGACTTTGGTCGGGTAATAACATGCTACCATTGAAATACATTAGGCGGCAAGAGTCCGGGCAGGCTCCAACGTTCTAAACGTATTCGATGATAGGTTTGACTGCATGTACATTTATGCTCTTTAATGCTAATAAATCGAAATAGGTCTTTTTTACATCCATCATTGTCAAAATTTATTGAATTCATTAATTATGTATTGTGTTTTCTTCTTTAGTTATTTTTTTATGAACCGATATCGCGAAATCGCGTCCTTCGAATAGTAACCTCTGCAAAAATCGCAACGTCGGGATCGACTTTGCGATTTTCGATGCCATATTACTCCACACGGATTTAGACTTTAATATCATATATTGTAAATAATAACGTTGTACATTGTTTTCAGATAATGCACCCGTCAGTCCTAGGCCTGGACGTGGGTTCAGAGATTCAAGTAAAGTTCTTCGGACGCGACCCCGTTTCCGGACAGATAAGGCTCTCCAAGAAAGTACTCACATCGCCCCCTCCCGGCGTTGTTAGGAAGTTGGATAAGAGCTAGCTGCTTTTTACTGTTAAGGTAGACAAACAATTTGTTTTCTGTATTCTGTTGCAATAATCATCTTATATTATCTTATCATCTTATATTTCCCCATTTCTTCATATAGGACATTAAAAAATATTGAATTATGCACACTGCAAAAACATGGAATCCGCTTTCAGTGTCTGTTTTCGCTGTGTTACGACTATAATGCGTCTTCAAGGAGATATTCTAGAGCTGACACATTGTAAAGATAAAAAACACAGCTTCATCCTATTATTATTTGACTGGAGATATGAGTTACATTAATAACACTTTTTTGTTATCGGTTGGTCTGTAATTAAGTTATTAAAAAAAAATAGTCCTGCATTTGAGAAAATCATTTTTTTTATAGTTTTTCTGGAAAAGTGAGTTATTGAAAAAAAAAATGCATTTTTGAGTTCTTTGTTTGATAATAAAAAAAATATGATGTCTATGTGCCTAAAGTTGTTGTAACACTTTCAAAATAGAAAATTAATAAATTCATGTTTATGAATTTAGTATTAGTTGTACGTATAGTCTGAAATGCGCAAGCGAACCTATTAAATCTTCTTTTGCTGTATTTTCTGTTCGTGATAAGCTTACTCATACAGAAAAACTATAAAAAAAACTAGACTTTTTTAAATGCAGAACTTATTTTTTTCGAAATCGAGCGCCGTAACTCATGACTTTTCGATAACTCTCACGGTTCCAGAATTGGCCTCAGTGGCCCTGGAAAAAACTCACTCTGTACAGTTGTAGTGTGGCCCAGTCAGTTTTCCATAAAAATGTTGATGGACAAACGTTGGTGGTATAAAAGTTATAAAACTTAATTGCCTTACGCCAAATATTATGCAAAACTTATGTTTACTTATCATATCCCATTTTTATTTTTATGACATTTAATTTGAGTATACTACCTACCCCATAGTAAGTTGTATGGGAGCAGTTAAGTGTTCTAACTGGTTGAATGCTGAGTGTCTGGTGGCAGTGAGTTTGTATGGAAAGCGGTATTGAGCCATCCATCCAGAATATTTTCTTTTTTCTAAACATGTTACGTAAATTCACGTATGCAAGTATTCAATTCATACAGAAAATAAAATTAGTATGCATGTTATTATTAGTTTAAAAATTGTAAGTCAGTTTGAATGTGTTTGGTTCCAAAGTTGTCTAACATTTAGGCATCATATTGCGTCTCGCATCCAATTTGTAAATATTAGGTATTTGTTACCAATAAAATTATTGTTATTATTTTAGAACGTTTTCTTTTCAATTTACCCTTTTTTGACAGTTAAAAGTTATATATCACTCTGTACTAGTGATTGAGCTGATCAAATTGTAACGGTCGAGGGAAGTCGTAAGATGGAGGAGGCTTTCGTTTAGATGACTTTAAACCGCCTCTGGCACAGTGGTTCAGCCACCGGTATCATACCCAGAGTCCCCGAGTTCAATCCCCAGGGGGTTACAAATGTATGCTTGGTTAGGTCGGTGGTAGGACTTTGTTCAGTCAAAATTCGTGTTGTTGTGCTCCGGCATTTAATCGCGTAAAAATAAAAAAGCCAGTTCCTCAGTCAGTCGAGTGTTTCGGGTGAAATGCGCTACCACCTTCTTCGGACTTATCATTTGAAAACGGGTCAGATGAAATAGCAATTTTATACATAACTAGCTTTTGCCCGCGGCTTCGCTCGCGTTAAGAAGTATTATTATTAATTAGGTATAGTTTTTGCGGCTTTACTTTTGTTTAGCGTATGTAAAAAATTAGGGCCTACAAAACTTAAGAACGACAGTACATTATTCAACTTCTCCATTAACGTTCAGATTTTCTTTAGCCATTTTAAAAAAGTCTAACCGACAAAACATACTTAAACCAAACGAAAACAAAGCAGAGTCTATAACTAAAACTACTAAACCGAAACAAAATCTCAAAAAAATCTCTTTCTTAGGGGATGCCTACGCCATAGTAGCTTTATGCATGCAAAGTCTCAGCCCGATCGGTTTAAAATTGACAGTTTCATACAAACTTTCATCCCCTTTTTATCCCCTTGGGGGTACAATTAATCAAAATCCTTTCTTAGCGGATGCCTACGTCATAACATCTACCTGCATGACAAATTTCAGCCCGATCCGTCCAGTGGTTTAGGCTGTGCGTTGATAGATCACTATGTCAGTCAGTCAGTCGCCTTTGAGTTATATATATTTAGAAGATATGGGCTAAAATTAAAAGGATGTTAGTTTGGAATCGCGCTTATTTTACAAACAAAAAATATTAATCAAGTTTTAATTTTAAAAGGGGTTTGCAAATGAAAGTCAAATGGTTCATTTATTTGTATATTGAAGGTAATATCTGTACATGTCTAGAAATATATTGGTATCACATAAGGACGTTTCATCAAAGGCACTACATTGCGCACTGGACCCATGCGTAGAAACGACCAAAACGTGTGTAATCTCACCGTAATATAATTCATTTAAATGACATATAAAATACTTAATGTATCGAGTCACAATTTTTCTAGTCGTTTCTACACAAAAACTCACAGAAGGTCCAGCAAACTTACAATCTACAAAGTGATTGTCAAAAAATAAAGTAATCAATAACAAATACTCCCTAAACTACGATTAAATATGTAAAAATATAACATACGTAAAAATCAACATGTCAAGTTTCACGTTAATACTTGCAGTCTTTGATTTCGTTGTGACTACCAGTACTATAACAAATATATTATTACATCTATGTACAATATTCGACAAAAATATAAATTAATTCGATTAGGAATGCCCTGCGCAGAGCGAAAACAACATATTTAGACAAAGGCGATCGGACCTCTCTGTCTTGTGTTAGGGAGTGAAAGAGAGGCCAGAGCGTCTTTACTATTCATAAATATGCACATGAAAAATACACCTAACACCGTGATGAAAGAATAGCGGTGGCAATCGATTTTTACTTCTATAATATCATAGGTTTGTTAGTACATGTGCTGTTATAGGTAACATATGCACAAATCAGATATGCAGTCCAAAATACACACTCACGCCTATACCTCTTAACGGGTGGGCAGAGACTATCGACAGAGATTGAGATCAGAATGACTAAAACCATTGCCACCGAGAAAACGTGCGGCCATAAGCGACAAAAACATAAAAATAATTCGTACACAAAAATAATACGTTGCTCAAAATATTATGCGGCAGTATTACAATAAATTCATGGCATTTTAGACTTATATTATAACATTATAATGTTTGATTATAAATATTAAGTTCAATTTTCATTACTAATGAATGTCATGTTGCATCCACAGTCTAATTGGCATCTCTCAAAAAGAGGCATTACGTTAATGGCAAGATAATGATTTAGTAAGGGGGACGATTTTTTGGCAGATTTGGCGCAAATCCAGTGACGTAAACTTTGTATTTACAACTCTATTTTCAATCAAATAAAGTTGAGATTTCAATGCAGCAACTTCAGCTGCCATAATAAAAGGGAACTGCACAGAAAATCTTCATATTTTTACATAAATGCTTTGCTTTGCCTTCGGATTTGCGCCGAATCAGTATCACCCTAAGCCTCAATATATTTATTTAAAAATCCACAAAAAAAATCGTTTTATGAACTGAGTATTAAAATATTTTCGAGTTGTTTCCTGTCAAAATGTCAGTTGATAACGATGACGCCGACATTTTCGATTTTCGGTCAAAATCATTCGTGTACGATATAAAAATAAACCTTTCAAACGATAAACATAGGGTTCAAACCCAATAATCTAATAGCCTGAACTTAAATTTGTCATTATTATTCATTACAAAAATCTTATCATCATTTCTTAGACCTTACTGGCTGAGACCGAACAGCTTGAGTGCGTTGAAGGCGGTAGCCAGAGCCACGTCCTCGGGCTTCTGACCGAGGAAGCCGGCAACAAGTTCCACGATGGCTGGGAGCGCACACGGCTCGTTGCGTTGGAAGGTGCAGTAGCGGTTCACGAAGGTCATTGACCTGGAACGATTATAACAATCAGAAGGATAATCTTTCTTAGAACTTATTCGGATACCACGGTTATAGAATTTGGCTAGTATTTTTTAAAATTGGGAATTCAAAGTTTAATTAAGAAAGTTTCACGTAATGGGAAGTCAATCTAAAGCCCTAGATTTTGGCTTCACCCAAGAATATAATCTCTGGGAAGTTAAAAGTAAAGCCCTAGATTTCACAAATGAATCTCTAGGTCAATATACGGTATGAAAAGGGTTTATTATAAGGGCCTCATTATCCAAAGGAATTCCAAACCAAACATGATAAGAGAACAATTTTGGAACTAGATAATATGTTTATCTGTTAAGTTTGTCGAGACATCTGTATTTATCGGTCTTTGACGTAACATTTAAAGTGGGACAGTGCAATGACAGATAGAGCTAAATCAAGATACTGATGAACAATACAGATAACAAACAATACATTATTTGTAACACGCTTTTATTAGCTTCACTTGTAACTAACAATCAATGTATTAAAATCTTAGAAGTCAATTATAACCTACTTCTTAGTCCTTGTTTTCCATTAGAACTTAAACATTTGAAGTTAGCATAATAATAGACATTTAAAAAAGTACGAAAAACGTAACGTGTTTTTTAGTTTTTTTTTTTAAACTACATATCAACTTATTTGTCGGTGATAGCCAAAGCGTTTGACCAACAGCTCACTTGAAAACAGCTTGAACTTGCACGCTTGTCTAAAAATAACCTATTCACTGGGGACTTGAACCATTCCTTACCTCTCCGTAAGATGCTCCTTGACATGCAGTGGTAGCTTGGAAGCCCTCATGTTAGGGTACATGAAAGGAGAGTCTGTCTCCACCAGAAGTTTGTCCAGAGGCAGGATTCCCTCCGACAGCAGTCGTCTGATGCCTGCGTCCGACTTGTCCTTGCAGATATAGCCTGTGATGCCTGGAACGGTATACATTAATAATTATTTTTATATACACTCAAATCGAAAAATTCGAATTACGAATTCAGAGACGGTTCTATACAGGCGCACTTTATAAACGCATATACATAAAATTAAGAATAAAACTCATTATAGTACCGCCAACTGTATCATAAAACTCATTATAGTACCGCTATCTTTTTTTTATTATTTCATTAAAGTAGTCTATGGTTTTAGGCTGAATATGAAAAAAAAAGCGCACGCATGCGCAGATCGAACTGTGAAAAAAGTGGTGCACGCATGCGTTGTTTGAACTTAATTTCCCGCGCTTCCCATACATTTTTTTGCCGATCGTGTTTTTGTATTCGGGATTCCAAAAAAGTTTACTAAAATCCTGTAAGTGATTAAAATATGATTGGAGAAGAGAGTAGTGACGGTGAGATTTTCACTACGGCAGATATTCTAGACGCGGCATTGGCGTTAACTGAAAGTCTGCTGACAGAAAAATCAAAAAAAAAATTCGACAAAATGTACCAAGAATTTATAGATTGAAAATTACTTCCTTGTAACCTACCTACTTTGTTTAATTTAAATTTTTCCTATGAGTGAAGATAAAGTAGTGTATGAAACTGCATATAACTTAGGTATTAAAACACTCGAGTCAACCTATTATCGCATTCGGCTTCGCCTCATGCGATCAACAGACTCTCGTGTTTTAATACCCCTTGTATGACAGTTGCATAAACTACTATTTTATAACTATCATAGTTAAATAAATAAATATTACAGGACATTAATTTGACACAGCGTCAATTAGCCCCAAACTAAGCATAGCTTGTAATATGGGAACTAGATTACGGAAAGAATACTTAAATACTTTTTGTAAATAGATACATACAATATGATACAACACCCAAACACAGAACAAACATCTATATTCATCACACAAATGTTTGTCCTGGGTGGGAATCGAACCCACAACCTACAGCGCAGCAGGCAGAGCTACTACCAACTGAGCTATGAGGCTTGTAAAGTAAAGTTCTAATGATTATTTGGAAGGTGGGGTTCCATACTGACGGGTGGCAATGTATAATACACGCCAATGCGGTATTGTACATTGCCATCTGTTCGTGTTTTTTTTTTACGGCTGGGAAATGCTCTCATCTCACCAGCAGGCCTATTACCTAACTCTGTTTCATTGGGGTTTCAATCGGTTTCAATCAGAAATGCAGGCATTTTAATTGAAACCCAAATGAAACAGAGTTAGGTAATAGGCCTGCAGATCTTCAAGTTATGATAAGGCCGAAATGGAAGCGCACTTCACCCGGAATTATTATGGCGACAGAATTAGTTAAGATGGCTTTAGCGTGTTTTATTCAATTGGCTGGTGGACTTTGTTTTAGTCCGCCTGGCTAGCTACCACCATCTTACCTAATTTAGTCGCCATAATAACAATAAAAAAAAAATAGTGTTCCGGCATTTAGAGGTAAATAATAAATAAATAAATAAATAAATATTATAGGACATTAATTTTTACACAGCGCCATCTAGGCCCAAACTAAGCATGGCTTGTAATATGGGACCTAGATTACGGATAGAATACTTAAATATTTTTTTTAAATACATACTTACTATATGATACAACACCCAAACACAGAACAAACATCTATATTCATCACACAAATGTTTGTCCTGGGTGGGAATCGAACCCACAGCCTACAGCGCAGAAGGCAGAGTTACTACCAACTGAGCTATGAGGTTTGTTAAAGTTAAGATAGCCAGTTTCTCAGTTTGTTGAGGATTCCGAGTGAAGTGCGCCTCTACCTTCGGCCTTATCTCAACTTGTTACCAGGTGAGATGAAAGCGCTTGCGCTTCCTCGTCGTACAATAAAATGGCACATACAACTGCGTTGAAATATCGGAGAACGACAATGCAGTGCAGAGTGTGTGTTCTACGTGGAGAGAACTCTCGACTTACCCATGTAGAACCCCTTCTCAATGTACTTGAGACCTTGCTCCACGGACCCAGTAAAGGAGTGAATGACTACTGGCGGTAATCTAGTGCCGAACTCGTCGAGGATCTTGATCAGGTCGTCTTGAGCCTCCTTCTCGTGGACGAACAGCGGCTTGCGGAGTTCGCAGGCCATTTCAACCTGAAACGTGAGACAGAGGTGACACCTGATAGACACGAAGCATCTTATGTTGGTTGAAGTTGGAGATTATATGTACTAGACTTGGGTTTCGTTTAGCAAGATGGCGTCTTTTTCACTCTAGCTCGTCAGAAGGCCCCTTAAAGTGTTTTATGAATACTTTTTTCCAATATTATACAAGTTATGTTTAATTTACACGGCGCCCGTAATCAAAATATATAAAATCGGGGTTTTTTTTTATTCTACAACGTACAAAGTACTTGTAGATGACTGACTGCACGGCCCAAAACTGAGGTCCAGGAGACTTGTGAAATTATCAGGGTAACTTAATTTTGTAGTGTAGGGGTGCTAAGAATTAGTAGTAAATTGGACAATTTCTCCCGTAGAAATTGTCCAATTTACTTTTAATTGACAAGAATGAAGATCCGGCGTTACAAATACAATTTATTGAATTTTGTCTTTAGACTTAACACGTATAGAAGTAAAGCCAGAACTAAGACAAATGTCGGTTTATAAATTCCAGCCGATTCCCATATCCTGTGTATACATACTACATATAAATTTTCCTCACTGCATCCCGTTTAAAAATAGCTGCGAGAATCTCAGAAGCCCGTAACCTGTTAAATCTTTCAATCAAAATCAGTTTCCTGTCTTTAATTTGAGTTTCTAAAGTTGGATATGTTTATTAGTTTGCTTGCAGCCGAATTCGGCGTTGGGTGCTGTAAAATACACACGGTGTGTTTTTCATAGGCAGATACGGCACAGCACCCAATTAATATGTTAACTTATTAAGCTGTTAATAATCTGGCCAAGTGTGAGCCGGACACGCAAGCCTAGGGACACCCACATCTCAAGGCAAAACACACAATGGTTATTTGCATTTTGTTCGGGAGCATTCGTTTGGGTCCGACTCATGCTTGGCCGATTTTTTTGTATTTATTGTTATACGTCAGATAAGGATTATCACTATGTCACTCCGAGTTTGAACTATTTAGGCATAGCCGCAGCCCTCGGATGTCGTAAGAGTCGACCAAGTTTTTTTTTCGGCATAACACCCAACACCTTTACTGCGATCACCAATCCGTCTGGCAAGCGTGGTGATCGTGGTTAAATCCTCAACTTTTGGAGGAGGCTCAGTCCAGCATTACACGTATTAGTTAGTATAGTAGTATTCATATTTACTTACATAATAATATTTTTTTGCGACCATTGTATAACTGATGCAGATCATGTGTAGCTTTGCTCAAACCTTCGTGTTTTATTTAAGCTATAGTATGTATATGTCTTTTTTTTTTGCATGTGCTAATAAATAATATATAATAACAAATATAATTAATTAATTAATTAATTAAAAAAGTCTCTAGGACCTCTGGTATGGGCTGTGCGTTCATTGCCAGTCAGATGGTTTTATATATTTAGATCAACAACCCTAACTATACCTATCACCTAGTAGGACTTGAAAGTGGATGCTATTAAAACGACAGCCTGTCGTTTTGAGAGCATTCACTTCGTCTGATTCCTTTGATCTCAGGTAAAAGCTGTGCATGCTGTGATGCTGGCAAGCATCCAAACTATAAAGTCAACGGACACTAGTCAGTCCATTCTCCTTATTAGTTATACAGGGAAAATGCTATGAACAGAAGGCCCCGGATCACCTCTGATTTCCTCTCCGGAGAGAGAAAACAAGTTTGCTGTTCTTACGAAATGGCACGTACATTTCCCACATTCAAATGAAATTTTGCAGTTATAATCGGATAGAGATATCTGTGTATATGGTGCGTTGTTTTTTCTAAAAACACGACATCTAAATAAATGGAAAGTAGTGTTTGCATGGGAAAACACGTACTAAACATATCTATTATGATTTGCATGCATTTTTAGAATAACGCACCACAGTAACATTATATTATCTCTTTTCTTTTTTAATGTAAGTATAAAACACATCATCATCTTCATGCCCTTTATCCCACATTAGGTGGGATCGGCACAACATGACAATGTCATCTGCAAATGGAAGCATTTTATGCATGTTTTTTTGAAATTTCGCAGATTTTACTTATTACAGTAAGCTTGTTCAGCAGCAATAAATAAGACGACATTATCGCGATCGCGGATTCAATGGATGGAGGCGTTAAAATCACATACAGAGGCTTTGCTTGCGGTATTCCTAGCCTATGTTCAGCACTGGACTTACACGTCCAGCCTTTACAAAGGCTGAAGTGACGAGTGATGAACTAATGATAATAATCCATTTGAAGTCTCGCGAATTAGTACATCGAGACTTCAAGGGTAAAGTACAAAGACAGGTCATAATGACTGCACACTGGGTGACGCATTCTCGCCGCACTAAATACCTGGAATGCGGGGCAATGTGTGTTGTGTTGTGTTGTTACTGAAAACATCACATCGGAATTCTCGAGTGAATCTACGTCTAAACGCGAGACGCAGTCGTCATGTATAATATCAGTAATATGCCTATAGTGGCATAGTAGTATTTTTTATTATACGACCTGGAAGTGCTTGGCCTTCATCTCACCTGGTTTACAAGTAGTGGTAAGGCCAAAGGTGGAAGCGTACTTCACCCGGAATCCTTTAACAGACTGGCTATCTTACCTATACTATACTTAAAGTTGTTATGTTGACAAAACTAGGTAAGATGGTGGTAGCTAGCCAGGCGGACTCCTCTGGCGAACGAATCCGGGATGGATATAGCACCGGTGGGCGAACCACTAGACCACAGAGGTTAAAAGTAACGACTCATATATCAAAATTCACATTATTTTAAAACAGGCAGCCACACAATGTCAATAGTTGGTTAAGTTCTTGGAGATACCATAATGACTTCATCGTGGGGGGTAGGAGGATTAGGATTAATCTGAGAGGAAATTCAAAGAAGCAGAGAGAAGTCGATTCTATACTACATTCGTTAGAATAAGACTCACTAATACAAACTAAAGTAGAATGATAAACGAGATTATAACTGATATAACTATGAATAAAAATAGTTCTGAGATTGCATAACAAGGTCCGAAATGGAGGAAAATTTAAATATTGAAAATTGCCATAGTGGTTACACTACATGATGATGAAATCATGATGAAATGATAGAATACTAGTAAATAAACTTGAAAAATAACTATACTTGTAAATAAACGAGGGTTGAAGGTAGCTTCGAGAGATCATATTAAATCTAGAGTGTAAAAAGTGGTCTTCTTTTAATGTTGGTTGTTGGTCCTGGCTTGGCACAAGCATCATCATTGTCACATGTTCAGGCGCTCAACTAGGGTCACTAATAACCTAAGCGTCCTGCTCAAGTACTTTAGTGAGCTAGAGTACCTACTGCGAGAGCTGAGACAAATCCACTTAAATGAGCTGGTGGTACAATACACTCCACAGCTGAATGTCAGTACAGGTTAAACCAAGTAATTAGAGAAATTACCTGTCGTTTGAACACGTCTCGCTGCACATGTGGCTCTGAGAACTCTTTGCTGTAGTTGAGGCCGCACTCCCCGACTGCCACACATTCTGGTGCACTCGCTATGTCATGTAGCTCCGTCCACATGTCATCTTCTATCATTGATTTAGCATCGTGTGGATGGACTCCTACAGAAAAACGTATTTTTTTTAGTTAACTCTTACAAATAAATTACAGCTACTTACTGCTATACCAACCCTGTTTTTTCAAATAAGCCTATTCTATTCTAAAAGGCAAATAAGGCCCAAGTTAAATAATGCTTTTTACAATTGCTTGGCATATCAAAGATGGATAAAACATGCTAATATATGCTAATATGGAGTTAAGTTGTTACATACTTATGAAAGCTAAGCTGTAGAAAGGGGTTACACAAGGAGATTGGCAGCAGCATCTACTACCTATCTGTGCCCATGTCTTACGGTGAACATTCTTGGGTTGTAATGTTGATTTTCAGACATTTAGTAGTAGTATATTGTTACAGGTTATTATCATAAAACATTAGAAGCTCTGTAAATAAATTAATTGTACAGTTCTCACCTGCTGTTGAGTATATTGTGCTGGGGTAAAGTCGGGTTAACCTTAGAGCTTCTTTACTGTTTCGTACTGATGTGCCAGTGACCATGATCTTTTGGACGCCTGCCGATAAAACATTACATTCTGTTCTAGAATTTATAGCAAGCATTGAATTTTATGAGTCATATACAATAAAAAGTGTAGTATAATACAATATTTTACTTTTTGGTATTCATATTATACTATACATATACATATTCACTATTCATATTATATTCCTATCACCATTTTGCTATTTGTCATTTAGTTAATGATATTTACTTGTAGTATAAGATTTGCTCTCCGTTTTTTATACTTAGAAGCAAAAACATTATGGTTGTCTTCTACTAAAGTGTCAATTTACAGCTGAAAGTGCTAAACAAACAAAAGTGCACAACTTGTGAAGTAAAAAGTTGGTTATATTTTCTTTAACTTTGTGAAAAATACTAACTTAAACACCTTTTATGAGTATTAGGGAATATTTTATTTCATTTAGTAAAACTTCAATTTTAACTTTTAATGCCTAATTTTCAGTACCTACCTAATTGTATGCTTGTTTTCCAACCATGCATTTTTGTTCTGGTATTTTTTAATTACAGATCATGCAGTAATTTATGTAAACAGGTTAATTAATTCAGAGCCGGTATGTAAGTATTCTAATATCTGTGTAGCAGGTAATATTTGGATATTCCTACCTTCGGTAAACTTTCATTACATTGCATAATATAATTATATTACAAGACGATAGGTCTAAAACTTATTGGAACAAGTTTAATTTAACAACAGAACATGACGAATATAAAATAATATCCACTAAACATTACAATAGGATGGAGGTAGGTCATTGATACAGGAATTCAGTAAGCAGTCGTTTCAATGAATAAATTACACCTACTATTCACTACCGGTGGCAGGTATTGTGGCAGCGATTGATTCATTACAAAGTTACACTCAAAAAAAAATGTCTAGCTTGTAAACGGTTTTGTTTTGGTTAGATATTTACCGGAATCTTTCGCCCTTTGCACGACAGAATCCAGATCACGGCCGTATTTCTTGTTGGTCAAGTTTGCGCCTATGTCTACCACTATAAGATTCTCGTAACATCCTTTCAGGTTATCAGATACTTGCGTTTCTTCCGACGTCATCCTCGATTTTGTATGAAGCTTATTGGTTCGGTGTTTATCTGGAATTTACACAGCTGTTACTTTTTTGTAACTTGATTAAATGTTTAATCAGAACGTAAAGATGAACTTACAAATTGTATCAAACACTCCTGCCAGATAAGCTTCTGGATTTCTAATAATAAATAAAAAGGTTAACCCACTTTACTGAGCAGCCACCATGTTTTTAAAATTTGTTTTCAATTTCATTCATTCAGTCTTCCTATCTTACTTTTTTTCTATGAAATGTCAGAAAATTATACCTACGCACTGCGATTGGCCATTGTAGCCTGTCAATAAAAAAATAATATTTACTGTCTCCAGCTATTGGTTAAATTACAGAAACGCAAAAATCATCTAACTACTATTTGAGTACTCTGTGGTAATTGTGTTGCGATTAGAGATGACGAATATAACTATCAACCAATAAATTTAACTAATATTTAAAATCAACCATTACATTCAATAATCAGAATTAACATTATCGAATTAAAATATCATATCAACTTCAGCCTGAGTTAGAACTAACATAATAGAATGCATTGAAATTTTAACTTTAACATCCTATAAATAAGAAACATTTTCGTATGTTGCTGCTCGCAGAGTTTTCAACTATGTATTAGGTTGACTTCATTCAATTGTATGCTTTCGACTCCTCACTATAGAGATTAAATTTCTGATTTGCTGTATATGATATTTTTATTCAGTAAAAAGTGATGTGATATTTTAAACAAATACCCATAGTGCTACTATGATAGAGACGAATTAGCGGTTACTTTTATTTGATCAATAGAATAAAATATTCAACCAATAACCAAATCGTGTAGGTACTCAACAAATAATATTGACTAATATTTTCAACCAATCAAAATATCGATATATTTTTTTATCAATTAACAGTTAACAAATATTTAATTTTAACCATTATTGCCATCTTTAGTTGTGATACCCTGGCCTGAGAAAGAATGTGAGGCAAAGCCAGGATCTCTATCCTACAACCTACAAACCGTTTGCGATGCAATCGAAACTATAGTCTTCTGAATATACAAATCACTACATCGGAAACAACCGTAGTACTCTGAAAATCATCGTCTGTCGAAAGTAGTATCGAATGCTCGGAACGAATAACAACAAAATATATGGCTTGGATATAAGTTTTTTGACACAAATCCCTTTGCTTGATCGTCTAGATCCGTTATTATGTCAAAGTTTGTTGACTTTGTTTTTTTTTATCTTTCGTTTTTTAGATAACCATTACGGAAAGTTATACAACCACACATACCACCTATTGTTGACATTGATATTTAAGTTTAGCGTTATATATTCTTTGGTCAATTCACCGGCCAGCGCGCGTCACCGTTTTGAGCTACAATAAGTATAGTTCACTTCATAGAAAAAAAATTACCTACTGTTCACATACAGTTACCATATGTATACCATACCTACTTAGGTACCGATGATAATAAACTTGCGTGTGCGACATGGTGTAAAATAGGATAGATCGATTGCGCGGAAGTAGATACTTACTGGAAGAGTCGGAACGGGGGGATGTAACTCTTTTCTTATATGGGAATATATTATTAGCTATCCGAATCTGACTCAATCTGGTACATACTTAGGTTCATGTATGCTCTGTCTTGGAAGTCTGACCTTCGTGGTTAGTTGGTATTCTGCTGATATTTCTTACTGCTTCGCATTTGTCATCTCCTGTGATTAAACGTACATGAGCACTCTGTACCTCCCACAACATTTACTGTCCCACACCTGTTACTCATCTAGAACATTTCATATTACATCAAAACATTTAGTAACAGTTAGATAGTTTACAGCAGCTCTTTCTGTGAACCAGAAGACGGACGTCTCTATCATTCCTTATCACAACAACGAGTATCCCGACGTTTCAGTATACTCTCTTCGCTATGGCGTGGAGAGTTATAAGACGTCTCTCAGCATCTCACACGCCTCATTAGTACTCAGTCAATGCATTCTGAGATTCTAAATAACCCCGGGCAAATCTCAATACCGCAGCAAGAGACCCGTCGCAACCCCGGGTGCACCACACTCAAGACCCATGGACTAACAGTCTCTTTGGGAATAAAATATAGCTCAGTAAACTTCCTTGACAATGATGGATCTCATACGCTTGTATGAGCATGCATCCAGTTGCTATATAAAAACACATTATTAATACAAGTACATCAGAACAAGAAGTGCTGTGGGGAAGCTAAGAGATACTCAACTTAAAGCTGCTGCAGATGGTGATCCCATGTAGCAAAGTCACCACTTTCATCTTTAACTTTTGAAGTTTTATGTAACCCAAAGCATAAGAGGTAGGTATATTATTAGTTAATATAAATCTGTACACCTAGGTACCTCCTACAGAAATAGTTTGATTGAACTCTCTTCTCTCATATTATTTATGTAGGTACCTATACATTCTTGTTTTAGGTAGAATGGCTTGATGTTTTCTGGCCATGGAAGCCATTCGGGACGGTCAGAAGAAATCTCACCATTCTATCAAAAACAAGATTGCCTACATAATTAACATGGCAATTTTTCTTCCAAACTACTGTAAAAATTTTTATGCTCGCAAAACCTTCTGAAAACCGCTATCAGAGCTGAGATTATTATGGGAGCAGGAGGTAGGAGGCAGTTTCAAAATACATCGGTAGTAATTGTACCGATACCCATCAATCCATTGATGTCCTATTGCGACTATGTGAGCATGTAGCTATATTAATTAAAGAACTCCACTCTGCGGATGGTGTTTTTTTTTACAAAAGGAAGGGCTTTATCACTTTTATAGTAATGCATAACTAGGCAATGTGGTAACATAATGACCACATTGCCCAGTCATGCGTTACAAATAAATACCTAATCCTGACTATTCCTGACTGTGATTGACATTAATTGAATTGACCCAGACATGACAAGACAATCATTTACTGACAAATACCTTATACTTACTAACGTTAGTAAGTGTATGGTCTTTGTTCATTGACTTATTTTCTATTAGGTACATCAACTACACGTTTAGTTCGTAATTAATTACGAACTAAACAAGAAATTCTAAATAATGTAACACACAGACTGTCCGCGACTACGGCTGGTGCAATCCCGCCGAAACGTCGTGATAAATAAAGGCAAAATACGCGATAAATACCTGTTTTTAGAATCGAAATAATGTGTTTATATATTTTATTTAATTTATTTACTAAATCAACAGTCATTTTTCTAAAATAAACTTAACATACATGTTCTAATCGCAAAAGTTTAAAAAAGACTTAAAAGAAGTTAAAAGAAAAAGTAAGTAAATAGGTATCCTATCGCTATAATAAAGTTAATCTATAGAACTGGACTCAAGTCGGTTAGGAAAACGTAAGAGCTCTCGAGGTAATTTCCGCTAGAGCCGGCGATCGTCTGTTCGCTCTGATAAGGTGTACGTGATTGCAGTTGTCTGCGCGATCGAATAAACGTCGCGCTAACTTCACCACAAACTCCTCAATACTGGGCAGGGCATTTGTATCTCGCGAGCAAAAGCGACTCAGCGGTCGTCGCTGCTGAAGTTGACGCCAGAAATAAGAGCCTCAGGCTCGTTTCTTACTCACACCTTGAAACCTTTTCAGAGTTGTTGAAGACCAGAACTTCAACTTCAACTTCTTTGATATGGCGTGCAAAGTGATGATGACGATTCACTGACTAATATTGTCAAAATTAAAATGATAATGACAATGTCAAGTCAGTATTGTCAGTCGATTCATTATATATATCTATATTCATCACTAAAAAAAAAAACGCAAAATTGAAACTTTTAAATTTTATCAGGCCCACAAAATGAAGCGTAGCTTTTTATCCAAGAACGTAGTGACGGTGGTAATGGTGCCTGTTATGGTTGCTGCACACTATGGCTGGCTTAAACTGCAAACAAACGAGAATCTAGTATCCGCCGATGATAGAAACAAGCTTCCTTCACCTATTACGAAGGTAGGTGTTTTAAGACTTGTCTGCTATTTATCTAACCCTATGTTTGTATTTTGTTTTGTCTGTTGGACGTCCTATTTTAAATAAATAAATAAGTAGGTATGGGTAGGTAGGTACCTACCTAAACCTAGTTCCTAGGTGAGGTCTCAAATCAAAATGTGAGGTAATGATAAACCTCTATTTATAAAAGAGTAGATAGGTAACACTATGATTCTTTCATTTGTTTATATTGTATGACGGAGAAGCGCTTGGCTATCGACTCAGCAGGGCTCTGATTCTACTAAACCAATCGTTTCACTATGATAATGATCTCGTCCCAGAATTGCCACTATAGGATACCATGTCATTGTGAAGTGATTGGCTCAGGACACACTAATTTATCCAAATGTTTACTCAAAGCTTTGTGCCCCTTAGCTAGATTGTTGACTTCTCAAGATTTTACCTTTACCTGTTTTGGTGTTCAAAATGCCACACTGTATGTAAAACCCAGTTCTTCACTTGTTCTTGCTGTAGATCTAGATTTCGCATAGTGTGCTTAAACAAGAAGTTTTATGATGCAGCACTCTTCAATTACCTTCAAGAGTAGGCTTGACATAATCTTTAAACCTGGTAGAAGATAAAGACTGACATTGCATTGTTTATTTTTCAGATTCTGAACAAGGAATGAGATGCAACTCCAAGACGCATGTAAATAGGTGCAAGTATAAATACAAACTGGGTGTTACTGTCTACAATGTAAGTTAAATTATGTCTTGTAATTAATAATAAATTAGGTAGTCAATAAAGTAGTCAAAGTTTCATAGTGATTTTACTTTGAATTCCTAAGATTAATATTGCAGGCACTCAAGTAAGCTACACAGGGGGTAAATGGTCTTTCCTTCATGGCTTCCTCTCGCTTCCTATCACTTAAGCCTCAGTTACACATCACAATTACTGCATGCAAGTTAACATAACATAGGTACAGGTAAAACACTAGATATTAGGAAACACCACATTCCTTAGCCATGAGATCAGCTGAGCACGAGATATATTTTTGGTGTACAATAAAGAATTTTCATTCATTCAGCATGCAGCAAGTTATTGTGCGTCAAAGAACTTGAGTTAGGCTTTGGTTAGGTTGACTATACTAGCCATTAAGATATAATATTAAGAATAGAGAAGACAAGCCCTTGTGAAAGGGCTTGTCTGGAGAATTACTACCACCATACATATTTCGGCCGCCAAGCAGCGTTGCTGTGTTCCGGTTTAAAGGGCATGGTTGCCGGTGAAATGATGGGCACACGAGGCTTAACATCTTTATGCCTCAAGTTGACGGGCGCAATGCAGTGCCGTGTAGGATATGTTCTTTGTGAATGTGACCTATGCAGTAAGGCAGTGTTAAAGGCAAAAGATGCACTTAATATCAGGTTGGCTACTGGCTTTTCCTGTCTTCTAGTTGTATAAAAAAAAAACATTCCTCTCGCATGATGGCTCACAAAACAGTTGGGAGTCTTTAACATACTTTTAAAAGATAATGTGCCATCAAACTTGCCTATACAACTTTATAGTTAGGGTCTAATAAAAAGTCCAGATTCAATAAATAAACATATATTTCATTGGAACCGCGGCCGTGGGCCGAGTGGTGCTAGTCAGATGGTAGGTAGGTGACTCCGTGAGTCATCCGTCTTCTTCCCCTTGGGCTGCGAGCGTTCGTTAATGATGAGCGCTGGCAGCATTGGTGATGATTGTACCTGGGGGTTAGAAATTACACCTTCAAATAAATAGTACTACATGTAAATTTGGGTAGATACGTCCAATATTGTTTTTGCCAAATTGCAGCTTTAATAAAAGACAGTTTATAAAAAACAACAGACAATTTTTGATCCTCATTGTATGAGGACTTTGAACCTAGAGTTGAGAACCAATCAATCCCAATAGCATAACAACAAGAAAACTAGAACACAATGAAATACTCTGCAAACTAAGCTACAAATCATCATGAGGTATTCTAGATGTACATATATTATCATTAACCTTACCATGTGAATACAGCATAGGTTCATTTTTTTTCCCTGGGAAAAGTGTTGCTCGCTCCATACATGTGTGGTGTGCAAAGTGCAATGTAATAACGATATTATGCAGCGCATGGTGTTATACAGATGTGAGACACTAATGAGACTGATGTGTTGTAGCGATCAACAAGATAGGAAATATTTTCTTCTTTTGAGTTAATTGTTTATCATTAAAACTTTAATGGTTTCAATACCAAACAATACACAATATTTGTTTTTTTCTAGTAGTGAAAATGTCGAAGCCTTATCTTAATTAAGAGTAGGACAGCGACCCTGTACTCTTCTGGCATCCAAATAAATCTTTCAAGGAGCGCCCATTCATGTTCACCGCCGGACAAAGCGTCCTTTTTTTTGTGTGACAGGAAAGCGCTTGGTCGTTCATATGACGTAGTCCGTTTTCAACTCAAAAGATGATAAGGCCGAAGGTGGAAGCGCACTTCACCCGGAATCCTCAGAAGGAACTGGCTATCTTACCTCCATCTATATCTAATACCGGAACACTACAATTTAGAACTGTTTATATGGCGACAAACTTGGTAAGATGGTGGTTGCTATCCAGCCGGACATAACCAAGTCCAAAGGACCACTGGACCACAGAAGCGGAAACATTTTTAATGTTTTAATCAACTAAATTTATTAACGTAAGCTTTACCTCGTGAATTACAACACAGACTATTCGCTGGCTCATTTCTTCCCCTTCCCCTTCCCCTGCGAGGTGGAGGTGTTAGTCGACGTCGCGGTGGACGCGGCTTCCTGCGCTCGATCCATGAATGCGTGCTGTGCAAAGTGCAGTGCTCATGATGACTTGCTAAAACTATTGCGCGTCATCGTTTCGTGCGTGGCATGCTGGTAGATAGGTCTTTTAACATTAGCGAGGTGACGCGAAGATCGAAGAGAGAAAGCAAATAGTGCATTCGTGTCATTCAAGCTACGAAACCTGGGGATATGCATCGTAGAATAATTAAACCCAATACTGCGATCACCAATCCATGTTAAGCGTGGTTATTATAGCATATATCCCCATTACGTTTTGTGGACCTTTGGGAGAAATCCATGCCCTGCAGTGTTCTTTTCGGGAGTAACGATGATGTTGCAAGCATAGTGAAGTTCAAGAAGAAAGCATGCATATCTTACATTGTTGGTGTCATCAAGCATTGAAACAAAAGGTCGGGAAGACTGGTTGTACGTGTTGGAAGCGCTTTCGTTCCCGGCATTTTTTTTATTGTACGACGGGGAAGCGCTATGCCTTCATCTCGCCTGGTAACAAGTTAGGATAAGGCCGAAGGTGGAGGCGCACTTCACCCGGAATCCAATCAACAAACTGAGGAACTGACTATCTTACCTCTAAATGCCGAACACAACAATTTGAGAATTGTTATTATGGCGACAGAATTAGGTAAGATGGTGGTAGCTAGCCCGGCAGACTTAAACAAAGTCCTACCACCAACCAAACCAAGCACAATATTGTACTCCCCTGGGGATCGAACCCGGGACCTCTGGATCTGAAATCGGTGGGTTGAACCACTAGACCACAGAGACGGTTCATGCTCTCAGATTCAGCGTGATAAATCAGGTCCCATACGAATCCAAAGATTGACAAAGCATATGCCTTAAAATCGAATAGAAATAAAAACCTATAACTGTAATGTAATAAAACAGTCCTTCCGGGAAGAATTCGATGAGGACAGGCCAAAATGGAGAAAACATGTGGGGTAGTCAGCACCACCACAGCCAAATCTAGTATAAAAATACAAGCTTGCGATTCGTCCTCGAATAGGGATGTATAGCCATCAAAGAAATGTTTAACCCTAGATATAGACGGCGGGTTACCCAGGCACTCGAACTTTGATCTAATTCAAAATAGCAGAAGTACCCGTACCTCGATGCGTTCGACACAATGGAACAATGTAGTTCCATTGTGTCGAACGCATCGATTCGCCACTACCATTAGACCACTATCAATAGTAACTTACTGATAAGGAATGGAACTCGACTTTTCCCGCAAAAAATTTGGATTCTTCAAGTCCTGAGTGACTAGGTTTCTTTTAGACAAGCGTGCTCCTTGGCTAGGTAAACCATTACTGCTAGCTGGAGCTTGTGGTCATCTTGTGGCTTGGCTATCACCGATAAAAATAATCGTCTGCGAAAGAAGTACCTAAAGGCTTGATATTGTTACCTGCGCCCTCCTAGCCTTTTCGTACTCCTCGTGATCAGAGTGGGGTACCGTGAACAGAAAGTTCTCGAAGATCGGGTGCCGCAGCAGCTGTTCGCACGGCCATCGCATCATCGGGTCTTTGTCTAGGCACTTCTGGAATGATACGATACGACCCGTCATTGTTGTTTATTGTTTATATAAGTTTAAAGAAATTGAAATGTATAAGATATAAATAGAAATTTTAAGAAATTGTTTAAATTTCTGAATGAAAATAACTTATATGACATTAATTAATTTAGCTAATCGCAGATCTTAATATTATTATGTTACTAATAAGTATTGCTATGCTAGACTATAGTGAAACGAGAATATTATTTATAATCATTATTTACCACCTTTATACCATGTTTGGAGCAATAAAGATATTTGAATTTTAATAAAAACCAGCGCTGTGTGGGCAAGTGGGCTCGCCTTCCGATCCGGAGGTTGTGGGTTCAAATCCAGTCGAATCCATTTGTTTTTGTTTTTTGGGAGTTTATGTGCGCATTTGACAAACGTTTCTCTGACGGTGAAGGCCACATCGTGAGGATACCGGCATTTTAATCGTCTATGGTCTAGTTGTCTACCGGTGTCTGATCCAGAGGTTCCGGGTTCGGTCTCCAGGGGAGTAGGTACAATATTATGCTTGGTTTGGTTGGTGGTAGGACTTTGTTTAAGGCCGCCTGGCTAGCTACCACCATCTTACCTAAGTCTGTCGCCATAACAACAATTCTACATTTTTGTGTTCCGGAATTTAGAGGTTAGATAGCCAGTTCCTCAGTTCGTTGAGGATTTCGGGTGAAGTGCACTTCCACCTTCGGCCTTATTATAACTTGAAACCAAGTGAGATGAAGGTCCAGCAATTCCCCGTCATACAATAAAAAAAAACACGCACTAAGTAAGGAAAGGAAGTCTTATTACTGTACGTAGGGACCCTTAGCCAATGCACGTGTGAAGGGATTACATCCAAGCTTATTAAAGCCCTAGACTACCGCTGGTTTTTGCTTAGTACTTACAAAATATGTTGACTGTCTTGAAGTGGCGCGTTTGATTCATTTTTACCCGACTGCTTCAGAAGGAAGGTAATGTTTTTCGAGAGTATGACTATTTAATTGTATCGCTCTGCAGCCTAGACGGACTGTGGGAGTGTAATTTATATAATAAAAATAAAAAATGTAAAAATTAAATAACATTGAATTAAGATAAAATAATTTTATGCATATTATATCCATGCATATACTTACATAAAAGTATAATCTTCTATGTAACCTCTGCCCACTTCCGTGGTTCCGTCGAATTGACGACAATAAAACGAATGTGCGGCAAGGCAAAGTTAAGGCTACCTACTTATAAAATCATCTGTACACTTGTATGCTTTAGTTTAATTGAACCTTAGACCCTAGCTTGGCGGCCGGTCCCCATCAAGTACCAACCAACTACGCCTTACTTATACTCCCACAGTTTAGAGGAAGAAAACGACAACACCGCACTTGTCAAAATCCATCAAGTCAAGCAAGGTAAGTATAATTTCAATTTTGAATTTTTGATTCAAAGCGATTCTAACCTACATCACCACAGATACCTGACAATTGTCTATTACCTACGTGCCATGCCATTTAAATGAACGATTATAGCTACGTTTATGTGATGAATATAGATGTCTTCTTCCGTGTTTGGGTGTTGTATTGATAAGTATATACAGGTTGAATTTTTGATGCAGGACAGTAAGGCAGGTGCCTAAACAGTTTAGTTACAGAAAAACGTTTTTAGGAGACTATCCATAAATTTTAAAGATATTCTAAACGGCATTCTCAGATTTTGAAAAAAAATTACAGTCAGCAAGAAATTGGTCATTTTACACAAAAAAAAATTTATATGCCAATCGATCCTGTTTCATAAAAGGATCAAAAGTCTCTATGGGACCGACTGAGGTTTGATTAGGTACTAGAAATGTCAGAAATTGTGAAAAACATTTTCCAAATACTATGGTGGAATATGATGAAGGTACTTTTAATAAGCCAAACAAAGCATAGCTTGTAATACAAGCCATGCTTAGTTTGGGGCTAGATGGCGCTGTGTGAAATAAATGTCCTGTAATACTGTAGGGTGAAAATCAGCGGTAGGTACTCCGGGGACCTCTATAGGTACCTGTAAAAAGTCTAGAACGAGGTCGTTGTTCGCGTATCTCGGTGGTATCTTCTTTTCCAATGGTTCTAATGTCGTTGGTTCCGGTAACGCCATACCCTGAAACCAAAGTAGAGGCACAGATAACAAAGTCCTAACTAAAAATACTACTGGTAATGTCGATGCTGGATTATATATATGTAACAGTAGGTGTTAGTTGCACCAGATTAGGTATGTATCTGTACCACAAAAAAAACAGGATTTCGCACCATCCGCCCGAATGTGTCTTACCTAAAACTCCGCCAAAACGCAACGGAGCAGCAGTCTTCATTCAGATACTCGTTGTCAGTCGTGGCAAACAGTAGCTTGCTTTGCATTCTAAGAAAGAATTTCTTAAGTTGAGCTTTTTTTATTGAAAACCAATAATTATATGTACTACCTTTTACGCATGGCAAAATATGCCACTATTTCGCGAGTACGTAAGGCGTGCGATATCCTGCTTTTTATCTAAGTGTACGTGATAAAAAGCCGACATAGTCTATAACTATTTTATCAATGTTTATAAGTTAAAACTTAACTACAAATGAATCGCAGTATGTCAGTAAGTCAGCTTTACCACTTCTCGTTATGTTTTTAATTTTATTTTTCCATTGTTTTGGATATGATAGATAACAAATTAAACCAAGTTAAATTGCTCATTAAATTGTACGTTTAATGCATGATGTGGCTGCCTTAGTTCAAAATATATATAAGATTATAGAGAAGAACCTTTTGATGTTAGGTTATACTTTTGTGTAGTTCTGTGTATCCTTAGTTGGCTTAGGCTACTTTTATTTTAGAAAAATAGGTAGTAAGGGTTCCGAGCATTTTTTTTTCAAATCCAATAAGCCAATTTCAATACTTACTAGAATTTACACTTGGAATACCTCCCTATCGTGGTGCAATAAGTATTAAAAAAGAATTATACCAAAAGCATATCACTCACGGAGTTCTTATGTGATTTGGCATTGTTCATGTTTGTATGGAAGTGTGCAGAGAGAACTTGTTTTCTTATTTTTTTCACGTGCGAAATTTGACCACAGCGTCGCTGTTCGTAATTTATTTATTTATTTAAATGGTTGGCAATTAGGTAAATAGGTACCTGAAAGAAAGTGTTCTGTGAGAATATCGTCATGTGCCTGGGCAGGAGATCGCCCAGCGTCCTCCTGATCAGGTAGAGCTGATCCAGGTCGCTCTTGCCAGGCCAGATCGCCTCTGAGGATAGCAGCTCTGCGAACACGCAGCCTGCAAACAAGAAATTCGTTTATAAATACTTATAACTTATTAACCGCCTCTGTGGTCTAGTGGTTCAACCCACCGATTTCAGATCCAGAGCTCCCGGGTTCGATCCCCGTGGGGCACTCCCCACGTATATTGTTCTTGGTTTG
The DNA here is from genome assembly GCA_951394065.1 of Venusia cambrica. Lineage (NCBI taxonomy): Eukaryota > Metazoa > Arthropoda > Insecta > Lepidoptera > Geometridae > Venusia > Venusia cambrica. The sequence continues at coordinate 11,980,942 of OX596042.1, forward strand.
GTTGGTGGTGGGACTTTGTTTGGGTCCGCCTGGCCTAGCTAAGATGGTGGATCTTACCTAATTCTGTCGCCATAATAGCAATTCTATAATTGTTGTGTTCCGACATTTAGAGGTAAGCAAATTCCTCAGTTTGCTTAGGTTCCGGGTGAAGTGTGCCTCCGCCTTCGGCCTAATCTCAACTTGTAACGAGGTGAGATGAAGTCCAAGCGCTTCCCCATCCCAGCTGACTGACTGACTGACGGACAATCAACGCACAGCCCAAACCAGAAATCTAAGAAACGACAAGCTTCACAGTTAAGTTGGTAGTAGGTAGCTCTGGCTTCTGCGGTGTAATATATTCCCATCATGGACAAACATTTGTGTGATGAAGGTAATAAGATAAAGATGCTTGTTCAGTGCTTGGGTGATGATTATAAGAACCTAGGTAATTATCACAAAAAAAGTATTCTATTTATGTTTCCATGTTTCAAACTTTGCTTAGTTTGAGGCTAGGTGGCGCTGTGTGAAATTAATGTCGTATCCTGTGACATTATTTTTGTAATGTAGGGCGCATTAAGAAAGTTTTTGAAAAAAATCCCACGGGAAGATGGGAACGAACTCCCGGGAGTTTCACTAGTAATTATATAATAATGTCGCAACAACCTCCGTGGTTTTGTGCTAACTGGTAAAGCATTCTGCCATAAAGAACATAGATACTTTGTGGCAGTACAGAAATAATTCAAGAGTTGCAGTCTACGAGTAGAAACGAAAGCGGTCTCTTTTGCTAAGATTGGGAATCTGGTAAATTCACACGAGAGACACATGCGCGAAGAGACATTTGCGCGAAGGACACTTGCGCGAATAGACAATTGCGCTAAAATATCTCAAAATTCCTGATATCGCTCTTCTACAAATAAAAGTCGTAGTGAGATGCGGCTTTCACCAATGTAGGTAGGTTTTCCTTCTTACCTTCAGTGAGTCTATCTGTATGTCTCACTTTCCTCCATCCCTCTCCCTTTCTCATGTAAATATATTTTGTCGTAGAGCTTCGTAGAGCGTGCTACGATGCTACGCCAGACCCGCGTAGCAGCGAACTAAATTCCTAATATCTTTAGAGTAGTAGAAGTAAAATTTAACCATTGCGTAGGTGAACTTTTTCACTTTCCTTGCAAAGTGTGTTGTGCTCGTTTTTTTTTCGCGCAATTGTCTTGACACCCTAACACTAAGGTTGGCGGTTTCTGTCTTGCTGGCTAGTGAGACGAGATTTAGTGAGGCGCGAAAGATTTTATTAATTAAGCTAATTAATAGAGGTGATTTGGTGAAAGTGCTGAAGTTAGTAACAGTGAGAAGACGTAAAATCGGGTATTTGTATTGTTTACTCACCAATCGCCCAGACGTCGACAGGCGTGTTGTACATGGTGTCTCCAACCAGTAACTCTGGCGCTCTGTACCACCTTGTCGCCACGTAGTCTGTGTAACTCTCGCCGGGACCTGGGCATGTTGGGTGGAAACAAACTCTGTTAGCTACACCATCTAGAAACACGGTCTGACTTAATAGAAATAATTGTTACATTTATAACGACTAAGCGCTTCCATACATATTTAAAAACGCGTCTACTGCTCAACTCCAGGAGATACCTTTACCTCTCTTTTTGAGGATGTTATCCTCAAAACGGGCGAGTAGAAGCATCTCCTAGTTTAAAGTAAGCATTTAGAGGTAAGATTTCCAGTTCCTCAGTAACGGATTCCTTCCGGGTGAAGTAATAAAATAAAACGCTTGCTCCATCGTAAGACTCATCCCTGCCTACGCATGTTTCAAAGCCAAGATCTGAGCTTTTAAAATACTGTAGTTCAAAAACTGATCGATTGCAAGGATCAAGCTGAAAAAACATTAACTGGTGTAGGCAACTGATGGTTTTGCGTAGAGATAATAAAATCAGAGAGGGGACACATCATTCTCCTGCCCCTATCCCATGCACGCTAACTGGGCTCGGTACAACATATTTCCCCACTCACTTCTAAAAACGTTTGCTGAAATCGCACCCCTCATAACGCAACAACCTGCGATACCGCGTGATTAGATCACAATACCACGTTGCCCTTTAGAAATAACCCCCGGAGGCCTTGATGGTATTTAAAGCTTAAGGAACCGGGGTCGTTTGGCGAAGGCGAGTTGTAACAATTTTAGAAATAACAAGTGAAAACCCGTAGGCTATGACGCGTAGATTTTCACCCGGCGGCCTCAGAAGAAGGGTTATGTTTTTCAAGACTATGTATGTATGTATAGGATTTCTAACTTCCACTCTGCAGCCTTAACGGCTTGATGTAATTTGGCTTGCTTATACAGACGTGAAAAATAGCAATCGGACTGGCAGCAGAAAGGCAGACCAAAGGCACTATGGTCCGATGATATCAAAAACGTTGGTACTCTGTTGAACGCCAGTGGAGGCAGGGAATAGAATACAGTAGAATAGAAAAGATTTAAGGAGAAGGACTAAATCCCAATACTGGTATACAAGATGAATAGTACCTAATGTAAACATCAGCTTTACTACTATAGGTACTTCTACTTAAGCTTCACTTCTCAATGTTATGACATGCGAGCTACGCAGCATTCTCTCGCATCGATGTCACGGCCACATTCACAAGATATGATGAGGAAGCCACCGATCTAGGCACCTTCTCATGATGCAATTGGTCATTTGGCAAGTAGTTGGGCAAGACCTTTACCAAGGCCTTGGGCACTTTCCGAAGGCTCCTTTTGCTTTCGAATTCAATACATCCAATAAACGAATGAACCGGCCAAGCGCGAGTTGGACACGCACACCGAGGGTTCCCACGTAAGTTACAAGGCAAAAAATATATAATGGGATTATTTTTCATTTCTTTCCGGACTCTTAACGCAAGTCCAACTCACACTTGGCCTGTTTTTAGAATTTCTTGTGATACTTCAGGGTAAGTATTGTAAGTTTCTTGTGTGTAGTAAATAAAAACAATAAGTAATGTTTTTATTTTTTATCATATGTCAGGTAATCCGCCACAATAACATATAATATTATCTGAAAATGTCAACCAGCTACGGTATAGGCGATTATTACCAACGGACCACTCAATCCATCCACCTAGTTGATCGGTAGGGGCAAGAACACATCGTTTACTAATATACGCACCCTATGCAAGCAACGAATTGGTTACATAGGAATTGACAACGTTCTTTGATTTTTTTATAGCATCAATAAAAACTAAAACAAAAAATACCCCCACAATGTAAACCCACTTATAAATCCCACTCAGCAGGATCGAAAAAATTACCCTCATTTTTACCATGAATAATATTGTTACGGATTAGCCTGATATTTCCATAATACAGCTATTTCCGAATCGAACAGAATTACGTGATCGTACATTATTGTACATTGACCGGATTGCTACAAGCCGCGTGCTCAAGTCGGATGTGAAATCGATAACTTTTTATAAGTTCATGTTCAGTAGGTACCTACATATTCGTATAGGCGAGACAGATAACCCTGCTCGCAACGTAGTATTTAGAAACGTAGCTTCTTTGCTCAGAAAAATCTGCCATTTTGCAACAGAATTACGGACGTCAAATCTAGGTTTGAAGTTTACGGCGTTCTTTTTTGTTTATTTAAATTTATAAAAAACATCATGCAAGTAGACGACTGCCTGACTGAAAATCAATGCACAGCCAAAACACGAGGTCACGAAGTTTTCAGGGTAATTTCTTTTGAAGTATAGGGGTGCACATAAAATAGATAAAAATGAATAAAAAAAAAAAAAAAAATCAAAATAAGTAATTTAAGGGATTGAAATACCTAGCATTTTAACCCCAGCTAAGCCTTACTAACACTTTTTTCGAGCAATTGAAAACGAAGAGAAAACTTAAATACTTAAATAAGGTGTTGTAATTGTTGTTGGATTTACACGAGATTTTGGATAGATTGGGTGTATATAATTTCGATTTCCGTTTCACAGCTTTAGAACTTCGGCCATCTGCTAGCAAACTGCTAACGTGGCATAGTCGATAGCGTAGACTGATTTATCTGGTTTACCTATATTCACTGTGATACGTAGGTAAAGCAAAGTAAAAACAAAACAAAGACATGCCATCAACGCATGCCACCCCTCGGAATGGGGTGAATATTTTTATAAATTCATATTTTTAAGGGCACACGTCATCGGTGAGAAAAATATGTGTTTAGGGGCGAGTCAATTGTACCATATTTATCGGCTCATAGGATTTGGTAAATTATCTTAGTACCAGCGAATATTGTAAGTTAGTAGGTAATACAGGGTAATCGTTAGTTACATCATTTGTATATGTATGGTGAGTTTATTTTGGTCTCAATATAAGTAATTAAATAGAAAATCTGCTGTGTGAATATGAACATTAAGAAAGTAAAGAACCTACTTACCTACCTGCAAAATGGATGAGTCAAAACAGTAAGGAAACTGAATCAAATAATGCGCATTATAAATCAGGCATTGAATTGCGCACCATTACGGAGTACGTATGAATATCGATCAGCTTGACCCTTGACAAGGTCTTTCTTGTCTCCTTGGAAAGGTGCATACATTAATCGATGTTGTAGGCATACTAGATATTAGCACAGTAGTAGGTAAGTAGTTAGTAGGAATCTCAAACACACAAATATAAGGATATACTTTTTTTACACCACAACCTTATCTATATAGAAACAGATTTCGTATAATTCTACTAACATTATCATTGCGAAGGTTTGTATGTAGTTTGGATGTTTGTTCCTCCGTCACGCCTGGACTATGGATCGGATTGAGCTTAACACACAGGTTGTATTCTGGACCAAGAATAACATAGAGGTTACTTATCATCCGGTTACCACGCGGCTGAAACTTCGAGTTGGAGCCAGTACGTTGATACGTTTTTTTTGTTAATACATAAATAGGTACTTATCAGTTATAATGCCATACAAAACCCAAACACAGAATGAACATCGTTTATTAACACAAATATTTGTCCCGGGTAGGAAAAGAACCCACAATTTACAGTGCAGAAGGCAGAACTGCAACCAACTGAGCTATGAGGCTTGTTACTAAGGACGTTATCAATTCTAGATCTGAAAGTGCGGTGGCAGTCTGGTACACTTTTTTGTTAAGTGGCAGGTATAGGGGGACCCCTATTACTATTACCTAGATAAGTAGGTAGGGGTACCTATTCAATGTGCTTTAGACATTATCATTTGTCAAAATATCATCAAAACTTGTAGAAAAGAGTTCATGTTGGTAGGTGGTACTGGCCAGCTACTACAATCTTACATAAGTTATTGTGTTCCAGCATTTAGAGGTATGATAGCCAGTTCCTCATTCTGTGAGGATTTCAGGAGAAGTGCGCTTCCACCTACGCCTTATCATAACTTGAATCCAGGTGAGATGAAGGTTAAACGCTTCCTCGTCGTATAATAAAAAAAAAAGAAATGTCATGTCCGATTCAAAATAATTGCTGGTTAACAATGAGTGGAGTAGGTACATATTGATATCAAACTTTGATAACTAGGTATGTTGTATCTAAGTGTGCAAATAAAAAAAATAGTTTGTATACCTTACCTAGGTAAGTATAGATTTTTGGAGCTAAACCTGTGTGTTCTAGGTAACATTTATTGGCAAACTCAACGAAAAAGCTTGATTAACGATAAGCGGTAACCTGGAAATGCCTATCTTCACCTAAATCTGTTGATTTATTATACGAGTAGGTACGATAGCAGGTCTACCACCATTAGTACAACGAACATAAGTACCTATATAATGGGGAGAGCTATGGTTGGAATGAATAAAAAAAATATGTAATAAAATCCGGAATGGATATCCGTGAGAGAACCAAAGTTGCTGCTATAGCTCTCAGAATTAGCAAGCTGCCCCCTCAGCACGGGGAGGGGATAATAATTTTGTTCTCCGTTTTTATCCACCATCGGGAGACAAAATGCTCTCGAAGGTGGATAAAAACAGAGGACAAAACCTTATCCCCGCCCCGTGCTGAGGGGGCAGAAGTGGCAGTGGGCAGGCCACGCCCGCAGAACCGATAACGCTGGGGAACCTTTGCTCGCGCGCCAACCACGATTAAACGCGAAACGGAGTGTCCGCTCGATGGACCGACGACATTGTGTCTGTTGCTGGGAGTCGATGGATGGTGGCGGCTCAGGTGGATTTTTTGGCGGTAATTGGGCCCATGTTCAGCACTCATTAGCAGTGTGTAGGCAGAAATGATGAATTACCAATGGGTACGTTTTATGTTCAGCACCTTTATATTGATATCAATATAACAAGTCTCACAGCTCAGTTGATAGTTGGTAACTCGAAAGGGTTCTAACGGAAGATCAGCGCAGGTTCTCGGAGCCTTCATATGCTGAGTAAAAGCCTTTTTTATAGCTCGGTAACGTATAACTATAATTTATTTTGTATTTGTGTGTTTGTCAACTTCGCATTTGTTTTGTTTGTTTGTAAGTATTTCATATGTTGTCAGAGTTACATCATAATAATGTTGTCAGAGTTACATCATAATGTTTTGTTGATTTATTTACTATTATTAACTAGCTAACAATACAAGCAAAGTTTTTCTGGGTGCAAAATAAAACACTAACAACCTGCTGAGGATGCTGCCAAAATAACTTTCGTAAAGAATACATAGTGTTCTAATTTCCAGTGCCTGAACTTAGCACTAGATAGAGCCGATACTCAAAAGAAGATACAATTTTGAATTGTTATAAATACCTAGGTACTAATTAGAAAAAAAAATCTATTTTTTCAAATAATGCCGTAGAGAGTAGGTGCTGTTGCGGTTGGTGAATTTTTGTGTCATTATAACATTTGTAAAAGCCTCTTCTTGTTTCTACATGTGAAAAACTATAAATGGTCAATAGTTTCGTATATTGCAATTTTCGAAGTAGGTAACTACTTTTTTTGTTTGTACTGTTTGTTTTCTAATGTTTTAAATAAATATGTACCTATAGAATACATATTTACCTAGGTACTATAGATTTGTATTTGTTCTTGATAACGATGAAACTGAGGTCTAATAGGATTGTCATCGATACCGAAACTAGTCTTGTGATCGGGCTTTGTCTTGTGAGCTCTGGAATGATGAATTGCCCAGGTGAGCTGAAATGAAGTCCAGCCACAGATAATAAAAGCGCCTCACCGTTTCTTACTGTATATTCTACATAAAAAAATACGATAATTATGAAACCGTTTTTAAACCGTTTTTTTTTTGTTTATTTGCTAAATAATAAAAAAATACGTAACTGTATTACAATAAGGCGTGGGAAATTAAGAATTAGGAACATTTTTTTTTACATTTAGCATAATTTTTATTTGGGTGCCATGCAGGCGAGGCCGCGGTAAAAGCTAGTCTCGCCAGTCCGCTAGTCTCATTTAGTTTACGGTGGTTAACCACATGACATAACAGCGTGGTTTATAAGTTATAGCTTACAAAACACCTCAGTATACCCATAAAATATCCCATAAAACTGATTGCTACCACCATTTTATGGTCCGTTGAGTGTCTAGCACTTCAATAATTTATTTTTGATGTCTGTCACTCAAATAATGGCCTATTATTCCTTGTGTAATGAATCCTGCGATTTATTTCTTGTGTTTTAATGAGAACGATATGTTTATAAACATTATTATATACGATATGTTTTGTAAGTTATATAATTATTAAAGTCAAGTTAAATGATCAAGTCAAGTACGGTGTGAAAATCAAAATATAGGTACATGTTTATTTAATATACATGTTTTATTGTACGACGAGTAAACGCTTGGCATTGATCTCACCCTGTGTCTGTGACCCTGGTGTCAAGTTATGGTACCTAAGGCCGAAGGTAGAAGCGCAATTGACGCAGAATCCTCAACAGACTGAGGAACTAAGTAGGTACTTATCCTGAATGCCGGCGATAACAATTTAGTATTATTGCTATGGCGACAGTCTTAGGTCAGATAGTGGTAGCTAGCCAGGTGGAGTTAAACAAAGTACTACCACCAACCGAACCAAGCACAAATTTACACATCCCTGGGGAACCCGGAACCTCTGGGTCTGATACTGGTGGGCGAACCAATAGACCATAGAGGCGGTATAGGGTATTAACTTTCTACTTACTTTATTTACTTGCAGAAATAAGTAGGTATGGTACGAATACGATTGTTATTTATGTTAATATTGCATGTTTGGTCAACTACATTGGGCCAAAGCCCTCTTGAAATGTAGAGTAGATAGCTAAACTGAGGCAACTAAAGAATTGTAAAGGGATCGATATAATAACTCTAGCTAGTATGACGCTCTAAATGCCTTGACTATATTACGGGTTATAATATCCCTAATGGATTGGTAGGTACAGCGGTAACAATGTTATTTTTTTATTTTATTATTATGTGGTTATAAAATTACTCAATAGTTCGGGAACGCGCGAGTGCAAGATGCATTGGTGTTACAAGAGTTTATAGGCTACGGTAACCGCTTGTATGCCAACTTAGTTGCATTAAACATGTACCTAATGTCATGGGTCTGCTCTTGACCTCGAAATTCTATCGAAGACCTTCCTCATTGGTAAGGACGAGGTCTAAGATGGCGCGAGCCTATAGCACAGAATAACTAATAGTACTAGCCCGGAATGTGGCTATTCATTCTCTTTTTGAAGACATTATTTACAAGAGTCGTATCACATCGGAAATACGCTGGTTGCTGATGACAAGTGTTTTCAGAGGGTTAAATAAAATATTATTGAAAACGTCCTTGAATAGTCTTCTTAAATGGAACATCAAGTGAGAATATAATTTAAAGACAGTACGACATGTTAAAGAATAGTTATTGGTACCTATACCTATGTAAATCGAACAATGTTTACTTATTTTACAAATAAGTTTTATCACTAAACTATTAAATGGGTAAGGTATCCGATGAGGCGATGTCTACAATTTTATAGGAAAATACATCAAACTACAAAATGAAATTAATAAAAAATAAAAACAATAGTAATAGTTACTATTCCTCCTCCTCACGTCCACTCCGAAGGGTATCATCGTGTGCACTGAGTATTCAGAGGAAGAGCTGCCACCTGGTGGAAGGAATGGAAGGATAGAGGAGACTAGAGAGGACACTGGACGGTATGCTGACGGTATTCTTTCATCTGCCGTCAAACGACTCGGTAAATCGCGGAAGTTGTTGGTCATTGGGTTGCCATTTATAATTATAAATGGCAACCCAATGTTAACCCAAATATAAAATACATACCCACTAATTAGTGGGAATGTATTTTACTTGGTCAATAGTGACATTGAATTTCAAAGATGACGAAGAGATCAAGCGTCGAAGTCGGGGATTATGAGTGTAAGTGTAAGTAACGCGGTAAGGCATTGTTATAGGCAAGAAATGGACTTTACATCAAGTGGGCTACCTGCTTGTTCCGTCTCCTAATTGTATCACAAAATTATAAAAAAAAAAGGTTTTAAGTACGTTATGTTTCTGGAAGAACACGAGTTAGCTCCTTTGATGTCATCCAAAGAAACCGCGTCGCTCAGTTTATTATGTTATAACAAATCTGTCTGAGAGATTGATTCATAGATAGACATCTCTGAACATAAAGTGCGCAAATTTCTATCTCCAAGTGTTAATTAACATAAAACTATCCACACGAAGCACAGTATTACACCCCCTGGGGTTCGAACCCGGAGCCTTTGTATCTGATATCGGTGTTTGAACCACTAGACCACAGAGACGACTAAAAATGCCTATGCAAATTTTGAGGTTTTCAGCTTTCTTAGTTCATGTGTTAAAAGCTTAGAAATTACCAAAAAACTAATAAATTTCCAGGAGGGTGGGTGAATTGGTGAATATCATCCCAAGCGCATAACATTGTCGGACAAAAAAAAATAAGCATACCGAGATTATCCGTCTCCAATGGGACAAGCTATTTAGAAATGAAAGACTACTAGAGCGTTTGTCCGGGTGAACCGTACCCCCAGGGGTACGGCCTTCTACAGAATTAGTATTTTAAGGCCGATACTCACTGATCATCCTCGCGAAGCCGAAGTCGCACAACTTGACGACTCCTTCGCTCGTCAGCAAAATGTTCTCGGGCTTAACGTCGCGATGAATGCAGTTGTGCCGGTGGCAATACGCGACGCCCTGCAGTGTCTGCCAGATTATCTGCTTTGAGAGGAGTTCAGGACAGCCCTGGGGACAAACAAGGCTTAATGCAATTTTCATCTGAAATCAGAATAATATTTAGTAACAAAACCGCCAAATTTCTTAGAAAAAATCAAATTGACACGTGTTTCGTCTTTTTGGTAAGCTGACGAGCCCTCTGTCGACGAGTTGCCGCTCCGAGCGCTGCGCTATTAGACTTACCTACAGTCAAAGTAATTTGGCAGATTTGTTAGGATCTCCGCAAAATAACACCTGAATCAATTGTCTAGTTAATTGCATACAAAACGGTAGGTACACGTATAATAAGTGGTAGGACTTTGTTTAAGTCCGAGTGGCTAGCTACCACCATCTTACCAAATTCCATTTAAAAAAAAACACCATACCTAACAACAATTCTTAAATTGTTGTGTTCCGGCATTTACAGGTAAGATAGTCAGTTCCTCAGTTTGTTGAAGACTCCGTGTGGAGATCGCTTCCACCTTCAGCCTTATCGTAACTTGAAAGATCTGGTGAGATGAAGGCCAAGCAGCTCCCCGTCGACCAATAAAAAAAAAATACCCCGGTACCACGTGGGCACAGCCGCAGAACACAATAATAACTGCTGTTGCTAGGTCCCATGTCATTAATTTACACCGCCTGTATTTATGTATGCTCTAACAATGATCGGAACATGATATAAATAAATATCTAGAAGCGATCATATTGTCATCATAGCAAACAGTAGGTAGGTCTCGTAGTTACGTAGGTACTATCATGCACAAAACATGCTACTAGTGTGATGATTTAAATGTTGGGACTTATATGTTTGAAACTCCTTCACGGCAAATCTACAGAATGGGTCAAGCAGAATATTGCACACATATTAGTCCTATACACGTATTGTACTAATAGGCCATATGAATTAGTTCAAAGTCTCACAGCGGGCTATGGAGAGAGCTATGCTTGTAATTTCACCACGTGATAAAATCTGGAAAATGGATATCCGTAAGTGGACCAACGTTACTGACATAGTTCCCAGAACCAATAACCGCTGGGAGCAAAGGTTCTCGCATGGCGACCACGATTAAACGCGAAACAGAGTGTGGGAAGACCCTCACTCGATGAACCAACGATATTGTGGCGGTTGCGGGGAGTCGATGGATGGAGGTCGCTCAGGTAGCTATTTGTGGCGATTGGCGGATGCCTATGTTCAGCAGTGGACGTTTGTGTGCTGAAATTATGATGATGATTGTCACACACCAGAAATAACAAAAGAACTATATGCTATCCGAGCATGACTGTACCGATTTCCTACTCAAATAGAAGCCTGTGAATAATATTGACAGTCATCAGAATTGAACCACTTCCTAGATAGGAAAAACCAAGATATTTCAAGGTAAGAGAGAATATGGCGAATGTGCGCACGTTATCATTGATTTAATCCCACCTTCCCCTTTCCACCATGCACTGGACTAGCAGACGTACATCTACGGCAGGTAATAACCCGTATTAGGTATAATTTGTATACTTACCGTTGTGCCGGACACTTCGATTCACCTCTACCCTTATCATTAGTACCTACTGTTGAGGAATGGAACTCCTTTCCGTCATCTGTTTTTCCACCAGTAAAATCTTGGAGACTTCAAGTGCATCGTGAATAGACTGCCTTTAGACAAGCGAGCACCATTAGGCCATATCCTTACTTGTTTTTTATTGTAAAACGGAGAAACGCTTGGCCTTTATCTCATCTGGTTTCACATTATGATAAGGCTGAAAGTGGAAGTGCACTTCACCTGGAATCGTTTACAGTCTGACTGAGGAACTGGCTATCTTACCTCTAAATGCTGGAATGGCGAAAGTCTAAGGTAAAATGGTGGTAACTAGCCAGGCGCCGAACTTAAACAAAATTCTACCACCAACCAAACCAAGCACAATATTGTACTTCCCTGAGCATCGAACCCGGGTCATTTGGATCTGACACCGGTAGGAACCACTAGACCACAGAGGCGGTTATTCAAGTTAAGGTGTTTTTCAAGTGCAGCTCGAAACTACCACTTTTAACAGCTTTACAGCGATCATCAATCCACCTGCCAAGCCTGGTGATATACTCTCGTACTGTTGACGTATACTATCAGTTCATTCTTTGGGAGTGGCCTATGTCCTCTAGTAGACTATTTTGGAAGAATACCTACACAACAAACTAAAAAAAAAACAAAAAAAAAACTCGTTGCTAATTTTTGCCTAGAAACTGTAGGTGTAATGTGACCTACAAGTTTGCATAAGTTCATACAAAATCTAACAATAGACTAGATGGGTATTTAAATATTCTTGCTACAAAAGTTCATGGTCTCGGCTTGGCTAATGATAATACCAATGCTGCACGCAAATCCAGTCAAATTACAGTGTGTACAAAAACCGGCAACATTGTAAAATGTCAAAGGTCGATTGGTAAGACGGTAAGGCACCGCATACAACGCCTTATTCACAAACTACACACACAATTTCACACAGGGCCATCTAATCCCAAACTAAGCAAAACTTGTGACATGGGAACGATTAAATTAACTAGATTACTTTTTTTGTAAATACATCCCGATAATTCCACACACAAAACAAACATTATGTGTAATATGTTCTTCACACAAATGTTTGTCCCTGCGGGAATCGAACCCACAACTTATAGTGCAGAGGGGATGCTGCTGCTATCTGAGCTGTGAGGTTTCTCTCGACTCGAATCAAAGTTTCAAAAAGAAGATATTCTAAGAATCAAAATGAAATTGAATCTCGGGATGCGCAGCGGTATATGGGACCGAATAAAATTAATTCGTTGGTGTCGTTTCTGAATGTGGTAGTGTGCCTTTAGAATTTATCGGTAAATTCTGCTTGAAGTTTCGAAGCATGTTTTTTTTAATACCTAACATTCCAGTAGGCACCTTTTTATAAATGCTCTCTGTTAGCTCTCGATCTTTAGACATATCTCTCAAGGCCTGAGCAAGGATAAGATCTACTACTGGTACTGGTTCTCCCTCGCGTTGACGGAGCACACCAAACCGTTTGGCGCAAGACTTCGGCCGTTAAGCGTTTCCGTTGCCCGGGCTAAAGCAGTAGGAGGTTGTTCGGGGTACTGGGTCGGATAACCTCTTCGTGGTGTACCCTGGGTGCCGTCGATCACTTCCCACTTGTGGGGACTTATCGACGGCAGCGAATAATCCAACGCGAGGGTGTCCTCCGCGTGTCCCTATGAAGTGAGCATAGGGCACAGTGGATGGACAGGCGGTCTTCCGCGGGGCTGGGAGTCCCAGTGAGGGACTCAGCGGACCTTCGGGTCGTGGGATGGCCGGCCTTCAAGGCTGGCGGCGCGGCAGGGAGGGTCAATTCGGCCACCCGTCGGCCAGTGTCGGGCATTGAAGGGTCAGATGGGGGCCTGGGGGCCGGGAACGTAGGGGCGTTCAACCGGCCTCCATTGCACAGACCCTCATCCCCGTCGAACGGCGGGAACGGCCTGGCAACCCAGCTTTTCCCGCCATCCCCCCCAGCCACACTGGGGGGCCTGTGGGGCCCCTGTAAAGGGGCAATCGCTGGTGGTGTTGTGGCAGTAAAGGCTGTAGCCGGATTCCCACGACACCACCACACGGCGAAAGCGGGTCACTGCGGAGTTTAGTGGGTATTACCTATCGCTAGGACGACGGGTTGAGTCCCACACACGGCCTCGTCCCCAACGAGGCTATGGTGCAAAAACGCATTCTCCGCATAAAAAAAAAAGTAGGAGGTTGTTCACATCCATAGTCTGTGGTTTCGTAGAGTTTGTGATAACCTTTTGTGGTTGTTCGTTAAAGTTTTGCTTCACGTTTTAGAATACAATATTCCATGATCATTTCGATTCAGTTCTAGTACCTACACGAGGCGCTGAACTGAAAATTAGTTTATTATAGTTGGTCGATCACCATCGTATATTACAATCTCATCAACACATTATCATGTGTTGGTTGTATATCAAATTTAAAAACTTATCAAAAATTACTCAACCAATATGTAACCTTTAGTTTGGTTCGATAAATTACTGCTTTATGTATCGTAATGAGTATGAGGTATTTTTCTATAAAGTTCTAAATCATTATTAGAAATGGCATTTTTTGTGCACCTGTGTAGAAATATATAAAAATACCTCTAAATGCCGGAACACAAAAAAAATAGAATTGTTGTTATTGCGCAAGAATTAGGTAAGATGGTAGTAGCTAGCCAGGCGGACTTAAACAAAGTCCTACCACCAATAATGTCATAAACAACACGCTCAGCAGACGGATTGGTAATAGCAGTAAAGGCGCTAAATAATACACCAAAGGAGGCTGCTGTTCTTCTTCTGGTGAGATTCCTTTGTCTAGTTCAAGGGGTCGACCGCTACAGGACTAGGTACTTACTGAGGGGTATTTCTCCAGCTCGTGAAGAACTGTGTGATCGCAGAACTCGAAGACCAGGTGAAGCTTGCGCTTGCGGCGGAACACCTCGATCAGATTCACCAGGTTCGGGTGTTTTAGGTTCTGCACGTAAATCAATCTTATTAGAACACCTGCCACCAATTTTTTTTTGTAATCATTAGATATTTTGTAATGTATTTCATATTTTGTTGTAATTAATAAGTAGCTATATAAATTCATGTTTATTTTAGTACTTTAGTACACAGCTTTGTATGCTCTTAGCTATCCTTTCCATCCAAAGATTGCCTGAAAGATCACTTTTAGCGATAAGGCCGCCCAATTTTAAGTGTTTTTCGTGCTTGTTTGTTTATTTTTGTGTGCAATAAAGAATTTATATATCTAAGTATCCATCTACTTATCTATCTATCTACCTATCAGACCGAGACAGGACCAATATACTCGTTTTAATCACACGTTGGCTTCGTCTGTTTTTCCAGCATTTTCCAGCACCTTGTAATCTTTGAGATTTCATGTCTAGAATGAACAAGCTCATTTTTCATTTGTGCAATAGAGTAAAGTAATCATCTATTTTATATAATCTATTTTTTTTTTTACAATGGGTCGGCTCTTGACCACGAAACAAAGGCAAGAATGAGATCAACGATGGAGCGAGCCAACCCAGAAAGGGCCTATTAACTCTCTTCTTGAAGACATTAGGGTCGTAACACATCGGAAAAACAGACGCTGGGAGCCTATTCCAAGTTCTTGCAGTGCGCACAATACAATATTCTTGAAAGCGTTTAGTTCTTATGCATGGGATATCAACCAGGTGGAAATTTTAACTATATCTAAATCTAAATCTATAATCTAATAATATAATTCAATGTATAATCTAACAAATCCTAGGTTTTACCATAGATCCATAGATATAAGTAGTTACATGGGCGAACTTAATGCTGCGAAGCATTTTCTAGCAGGTAACCCTTATGTAGATTGGTACAATAAATACGGACTCGGACTCCACCTGTCCTAACTGCTGCCTATTTCGAAAAGGAATAATAAATGAGCCTACCATGCATTAGCCTGTTATTTTCAAATCGATACGGCAAAGTATCTACCAATTAAATAACGTCGATAAATCGGGTCTGAAATGACTGTTTAGAAAGTCGTGAAGTTTTGCCGTTAGGAATTATCATCATCACCATCAAACTATATAGACCTTGCTGACTGTATCTTATTTACAATAGGTTATATAAAAATTGGAACTGACTTTACTAGAAACTTGAAAATAATTATATAGTTACCTAAATTATATATTTTGGAAGGCGGTGCGGTGCATCGTTATCTAATGACAACCTTACGACAACGGACCTGTTGTGTGGCTTAGCAAAGAAACACCAACTTCAAATATATGTATATGAACTTACACATAGAACTATTTTCAGGCTTTTAGTGAAGTCAGTTTATTTTTTTAAATAGCTTAATTTTCTTTTTATCTGTTTTTTTAAAAAGCGCTACCCTATTTCAATAGAACTATATGAAACCACCTCTAAAGTATGACCTATCAAACAAAAAAAGAATCATCACAATCAATTCATAATTGACAGAGTAATCGCGTAACAAACATACCATCCGAATTAAGAATCTCCTCTTTTTTTGGGAAGTCGACTGAAAACTCTATCTAACTCAAAACAACTTAGTTCAAAATTTCAGCCTTTAAGCACATAGATACATTTCTATAAGCTCCAACCGACACTTTTGCAATTACTAACACAGTAACTTCCCAAAAAAAACACTTATTCGTGTAGTCGGTGGCATCTCAATAACTTTAACATTATTTTATGTCAACCGATAACTGTGATAAATGGCCTATACTTGATTTTTATTTCTAATCTAAAAGAGTCTTCGGCTATTCCTATACACAAGTCAGGTGATAAAGAATGTATTTTCAATTTTGCCAACCCTCTCTAAAATACTAGAGATACTAGTAAGTAGATCACTAGTAAGCGATTAATGATCTACCGAGAAGTTAATAATATGTTTGCATGCAACCAATATGCTTTCAGGCTCAATAGATCAATGGTAGATGCAATCGATAGTTGGGTCAACTAAATAACTAAAAATCTTGACAACCGTTGAAAATGCACTGGTTTTTTATTAGATTTAGCCATGGCTTTTAATACGGTTTCTTTGCCATTACTACAGTGCAAGTTGGAATCAATCGGTTTTTAAGGGAGGACTAAAATTTCTATCAAACTACTTAAATAATCGTTTTCAGGTTGAATAATGATATCAATGATTTGTTTAGTAGATTAATGGTTTGTACAGAAACAACCTAGTCACTTTAGAGTTTCTCAGGGGTTGTTCTGGGTCCAACAGACTTGTTTTTACTTACAATCACAACATTTGCCGATGACACTAATCATTTTCTTTAGAAACTTCTAACTTTCAAGGGAAAGAGCCAAATCTTCATCCGAAAAGGGTATGTGCACAGTAATGGCATTGCTTGGCAATAGTTTAGTAATACTATATCTTACTAAAACAAAGAACCAAATTTACTTTCTCAAATACAGTTTAAAATAAACGGAACTTAAGAGATGAACTTACAGCCCACACGGTGCCATTGTGTAAATTAGATTTACTAAAGATTGTGTCAATTTTCTTGAACTATTTTTTACATTAGAATTATTAAAGCTGTTAATATTGTAATTGAGGACAAAACCCGGTTTGTTTGTGATAAGGTTTTTGATGAATTCCAAAAACAACTGAACTACGATGATACTGAAAAACTGCTAATGATTATTTCTAATATTCATTTCATTAATAATGCCATAGTTTGCCAGCCATTCTCTTGGTCCTAGTAACTCAGTTTAAACTTAGTTAGTTCTAAACAACGTCATTTGACAACATATTATCCGGCATTTAGCGTTACAACATAACTAGTTATCTTGTGTACATGCTCATGTCATTCTAAATTACTTATTCCTAATCTCGTTAAATCATAGTCTTTGCTTGTGACCATTTTAAGAGTCAACTGTAGACTGTTATTGTTAATTCTTAGCTTATATTGTAAATCTTTTAGTCTTAAAATATATCTAATCTATCTGTGAAAAAACATGTTGGTTACATGGTTTTAGAGACGAAATAAGTTAAATTGTTTCAAAGTTATAGTAATTTGTCTTGAGTTCATTTACGAAAACGACATGTCATAAATTAATAACCAGCATATTGGGGTGTAGGTAACCTTGCCGTAGCTAAACAAACACGGAATGTATTTGGTCTACGTATTTAATTTGTTGCCTTCTGTCAAAGTCTGTTTAAATAACTCTAGGTATTAATTAGTAAATTACCTGCTTTTAGACTTTATAAAAAAAATAACGTTTAAATAGACAATAATTTGTGTTAATAAATATTCACTTCTACGAGTATTGCAGTCCACGGTTGGATGGTCTGTCTCATGCCAATAAGCCGGATCTCAGGCCTTACATTTTTTTTTTAATGAAAGGACAGTACGCTAGCCTGGTTCTGAACCTGGAGGGCGACAGCTTTGCGCGGACCTGGCTGGCGCTGAAGGTCCAAGAATTGTTTTTTGAGGCAACAAGCGCAAGGGCACCACTTAGATACGGACCTCGAGGTGTGACGAGATAGTTAATGAATGGATGCCGTCACCTCCGGGTTTGCGGTGTTGAGTGGGTCATCCGGGTCTCCAAGAACGTGTCTTGGCCTACGGAGGAACCAACTCAGGCCTTACACAATGCTACATGCTACTTATATAGCGTACAGTGTTATACTCGTAGTAGCTGTATATCTATCATGTTTGTGATGTATTATCTCTGGAGTGGCCTCAAACTGCGAGTCACAAACATTGTATTCATTTGTATTTATGCCAGGAATCAGTAAATAAACGTGGTTTGTACATTCCAAAATATTTTGTTTCTAATTTATTTTATTTTCCTTTTCGTTCTTCGTATTCATTTTGATGATATTTGATATATAAGTATTATCTAGAAGGTAGTCGCTTTCATGTTTAAATAATAAAATAGTTTTCTGATTTCTGACCATGCCCGTACTAGAATACATTTATAAGCATTTTTTTCATGGAACCGACTTCACTAGAAACAGGAAAATAATTTTATGGGTAAGTTCATATATTTTGAAGTTTGTGCCGAATTGTTTGTAGTTTTGGTCTCCAGGGTACAAAGATCTTCATTAGAATTTCACCATATTAAAATAAGATCAACATCAGACCTCCTTCTATCGTCCAAAAAAATAATTTCTTAAATCGGAGAGCTCGCGACCAAATTGCTGGACACAAAAAAAATACGGCCTTTTATAGGCCAAATAATTGTCCTATAAATGGCTGAGCAAAAATGAAAAATCTAATACCAACATTTACCGACATAGTGCTCAGTCGCAAATTGCTAAGTTCTTGACCTCGTGAATGGGCATTGGGTCAGGCGAGCCTCGAGCCTACCACGCACGCTGCGGCACTGAGACTCCCGCCCACTGATGGAAGGTGGTCGCAAGTCAGACGGACCTTTAAAGGTCCTTACCAACGATAGGATCATACCATACAACGGTAACCGTAATAAACTAAACCAAGTAAACTAAACGTAAAAAAATCTAAGTTGTCATACATTGGTCGTATGCATAGGTAGGTACCAAATTTATAGGCTGGGAACAAACATAACGAGTGTTGACTATCATTTGTGTTAACATAAATTTTCAACAGACGGTTTTCCCCATCAGGCCGTCACTCAAATATGACTCGGCTTTTCGAGTCATTAACCAAATATTTCGACACCGGAATTGAAAAGCACTACGATAATCACTATTTACTACGTATATCATACCTAAGCATAGGTACCTAAATACACTTAAAAGCAAAAACTAGACTAGTAGTTCAAATGATCTGTTAGCTGTCGGTCCAATAAGCAGCTCGCCCAAATGGAATTTTATTTCGCAGTTCGTCCAACACGAGTTTGGTACTTTCACTTCATCCAACAGGCATATCGACTTAGTCCAAACTAAGCGACGCTTGTATAATAGGGGAACTAGATTACGGAAATTATACTTACTCTTTTTTTTGTAGGTAAATAAATACTTATCATAACGATACAACACCCAAACAGAGAAAAAACTTCTACATTCATCACACACATGTTTACCATGGGTTTTTCGAACCCCACAACCTACAGCGCAGAAGGCAGATCTAGATACTACCAACTGAGCTGTGAAGCCTTAATAGTTAAAAATGATTATGTTAGGTACCTAACAAAAAAAACCCTTGGGTAAACCAAGCCCCTTAAGGTCTGACGTCAGACTGTACGAAACTTACAAGTTTCGTCGGACGTCGGACTGCAT
Organism: Venusia cambrica; assembly: GCA_951394065.1. Taxonomy (NCBI): domain Eukaryota; kingdom Metazoa; phylum Arthropoda; class Insecta; order Lepidoptera; family Geometridae; genus Venusia; species Venusia cambrica. Next base: position 12,000,874 of record OX596042.1, read on the forward strand.
GTAAGCTTTGTTTCCATTTTGCTCTAACCTTCAGCATCCTTATCTCCCGGAGCGCGATCTTCCTGATGAGCGGGTCGTCCTCATTCTCGACAAACTTCTTGACGGCGACGATCTCGCCCGAGTCCCGGTTGCGACACTTGTAGACCAGGCCATAGGATCCCTCGCCTAGCTTGGCTAGCTTCTCATACCGCTCCATAGCGCGGCTGCTAGCGCGCGACCTGGGAACAATGTATCGGTATCTCACATAGCCCGCAGATATCGTTAGATCCGACTAAAAGACTTTGTTTAAGTCCACCTGGCTAGCTACCACCGACTTACCTAAGTCTGCCACCATGACAACAATTCCATATTGTTGTGTTCCGGCATTTAGAGGTAATTATAGACAGTTGAAGATTCCGGGTGAAGTGCGCTTCCACCTTCGGCCTTATATGAAACCAGATGAGATGAAGGCTAAGCGTTTCTACGTCATTCAATACAAGTCAAGTGCTGCAGCTTAATTCAGTGTTTATTTACACCTTTGGCAGATTGGTGCGACCACCAATCTGCCTGTTGATGATGCCAAGACCCATTATGGAGGAGACTATGCCTAGACATGTCTGGATTGCTTCTTTAGTAGATATGAGTTGGCTGTTGAAGAAAAACAAATGTTTACCTACTTGACACACATAATAAAATAAAGGTACCTACAGCAGTCAGGAAAAAATGGGATATTTATGTAAAAGAATGCCATGAAAATTAAGTAATTTTATCTTGCCCATAAAATACAAGTGTGTGGTGAAAATTCGCTTTATCAAAAAGTCGCAATTGTATTTAGTCAACTAGCTCTGGTATGCTCGCCTTTAGCATTCACCACATTTATTGGAAAGGAACAAAGGAAGGAGGTATTCGGATCGCATTCAGCCAAATGGAAGCTTTTTTTAACTATTTTATTTGAAATGGGGTCAACTCTTCGCCTTGAAACTTGCCTTTTGAAATAAGGTAGCAATAGTTCCTACCACCAATGATGTGATCCTTCAGCCACCAATCTTTGAATTCAGGCAAACTTTGAAGCAAAGTAAGTTCATAGGCCAACCTCATCATTTCAGCCTACATACGTCCACTGCTAATCATAGGCTTCCCTAAATCGACGCCACAAATAACGGCTCAGGCGGCCTCCATTATCTTAAGGGTCTGCGGTATCTTTGAGGAAGAAGCTTCGAAGCTTCCCGAACGCTGCCAATCCGAGTTGGATTCCCCGGCTGACCTCTTTATCTCTATCGAATTTGGATTTACCTAGTTAGACCATCTGGCCTAGGCAGGCGTGGTGATCTACAACTTAGATAACATCGTTTCCAACATTGACAGGCATGGGTGCAATATGAGCGTTTGACATGGTGTTCGTTTTACTCATGTTCATTTTAAGACCCACCGGTCGCGATGTGATGTTGAGTTCTTTGAGTATCTTGCTAAGTGTCTTCCAACGATTCAGCCATTTTTTGACCTAAAGTCCTTTTGTAAACTAATGAGGACTTAGCCTAACTACCCTACTTAATATTATCTTAATACGCCTTGTTTCTGATTAACCCCCATACTGTCCCAATTGTATAAAACTATACATTTTATTGAAAGTTCGCTATTGAGGCTGCTACGAATGACTTAGATCTCGGTTCTACGAGCAAAGCAAGGCATCAGTGCTACGAACTACGTAGCACTCAGTGCTACGAGCGTAGCAGGGCATCAATGCTACGAACGACGTAGCTCTCAATTCTACAAACTACGTGGCAATACATTTCATTGACATGACGACGTGACCTATCGGCGCCGACGATCAGCGTGACAAAACCAGCCTTAAGCTGTTTTCACATATCAACAACGGCGACACGACGCAACGGGGTGTGCAAACATGGATGGTTGTGACTTGTGAATGCATAATGCCAAAATCACTACGCTTGGCCGGTGAATTGACAGTCGCAGTATTTGTATAGGTACTCAGGTGGATGTTGCTGCTCATCTCCTGCGCTACCTACAACCTACAATGCTAGAAAAACTTACCCACTGGGAATAATATTTGGCGATGTGATAGCTCTATTGATTTCTCCCTTCATATCGATCAAAGTAACAATAATTTGGTGATTTAAGCCGTCCGGCGGTCAAGAAATTTGCGACTATGGAGTAGTGATAGCAGAAACTACTATAATTTTGCCCGTAGGTATACATTAAAAAGGTAACTAAACTAAAACCAACAGTTTCGTGTTAAAATTGTGTCATCATTTTAGTAATTTGAGATTTCATAAAAAAATCTTAGCTATATAAAAACAATATATCTAGCAAACTAATTCTATGTACACTCAGCAACCATTACCAAAATAATATGATAGAAGATTCTGACAGAATTACTGTAATACTCTTTGGACAAAAGTATTTGAGTTTATTTCTGAGGTCGGCGTTAATAAGATAATTAATTTCTTTATCGAATCTCTCGCATTATAGGCAAAATATTTTCTGAATTTATATTGTCTAAATTGAGTACTTATCGAACTCTGATTACCTGATTTCTGAATATTTCCTTTTATGAACGGAAATTATTAGAGTGATATTATGTACTTAAATTTACCGGTTTGCATCTTAGCACAAAAAGTCTCCACTCACCAACAGATCAATAACTATGTATTCTACACTCACCGAATCATTATTATTAATTTCAGACTGTAACCACTAAGAATGGAGAAATTATTTTAATAAAAACAGATAAAACCTTGACATAGCTCTGGCATTGCCAAAGCGTGCAGAAAGAAAACTAACCTTCTCGGTAAAAGCGGCAGGTTGTTACCGAATAACCACAGCCGTTTATCACCGAACCATTTCTCCATGCAGGAGGCCACGTTGTTCAACAGTTTGAATTTGGAATCGTCAACACTCGAGTTCTTCATTCGCGTTCCCGTTCGTATTTTGAGAGCATTCCCGGGGGTTCCCGCCGAAATTTATAACACGCGCGCGTTTTTTTTTATTTCACGCGGAGCACAGAGATCCTGTCCTGCTGAATGCTGCAACGCTTTTAGTTGACGTTCAAAGGAATATCGATCGTTGTTTTGTTTACAGTTTGCTGCGGCCTGTGTACATGACAACCGAGGTGGGAGGGCTGAAGTAGAACAGGAGCCCGTGCTGGACTATACTTAGTAGTATGTACAGCCTAGGTAGACTGGCTTGTTAATACAGCGTAAGGTACCCATCGTGACTCAGACGATAGAAGTTATGCATGTTAATCTTATGACAGAAGACTTGATTCAACTACCCTTCATCCATATCCATTTTACTTTTTTCTGATTAATTCGCTATCCGAAACGTCAATCAATGTCACATTATGTCAACATTAGAATGATACATAGCTTTAACGTGTTTCGCCGCACTTCGCGGTATTTTTTATTATTCAAACGATATAAGCTGCATCTCACTCTATGTGTCTGTGGCCTACTTTGTTGCATGTCTATATTGAAGTCACATCGCTTTATCAAACAAATTTGCGTTCACAATTTATTTCGTTTGCGTACCCCGGTTATGCCGCGCACCTCCTGCTGTCAGAATCTGTTAGACAGAGATGCAATATAGCATGTCATAGGTAGATAGAGCGAGATGCAATTCTTTAATACTAGTATGAAAAATACAGAAAACCGCTATAAATCGCGAATCGCGACGAAAAGCGACTATAAATAAGATATGTAGGTAGCTTTAGGTAACTTAACTTAAATTAAATTTGATTCCGTAAACAGAGCGGTCCTTGGCTTCTTAACTTTACCAGTATGAGTAACTCCTCAATGATATAATAGATACCTAATGCTTTTGTTTCACACCAGTATTAAACTTTCAACAGAGTGGGACCAATCTCATTTCTTTTAAGATTACGTAGGACGGTACCCTACCCATGGATTTACGCAGGTGAATGTTTAACGTTTAGTCTATGAATTACCATAGCCCTTTACCCTTTCCGTGACATATTTTAAGATACATAGACCCTGTCCATGTGATCGATAGTAAGCAAAATAGTAGGTACCTACTTATTTTAATAATTCAGTCATCCGAAAATTGCTGAAAGAGACATTTTTCATAATTTTTATTTACAACAGAACCCAAGTACCCTATTTCAAAAGGTTTTCGTTTTAAATTATTTTAAATCAAAATTAATGAATTTCAAATCCACATTTAGAAAATTCAAATTATGGCGCCAAATAATTAATTTACGAAATCCTTAGCACGATAAGTAGCATTTGTTTTGTCCTGCTCTGTGACATAGAAAGTGTGTGCCTCTTCCTTTTTTCGTACAGAGCGTACATTTTTCTGTTTGTCATATATGTCACTGTCTTTGAGTGAAACGTCATCTGTCAAAGTCACATCACTGCATCACATTCATACGATCGAAATTTTAGGAAACAAAAATTCGCGTTCGACTTCGTGGGCAGGAAGCACGTCTTCCTTTGATTATCATTTTATCCGCAATCCGCAGCACTCGCGATCAATGAATTTTGTTGTTGTTGTGAACATATGACACGATAACGCGTAGGTCGTCCGGTCCACCAGCAGTGCCAATATTTTAGTGTTATTGCGAAAAAATTGTGCAACTCCAGCTGTGTTAGAAGTAGAAGTGCTCTGACAAGGAGTGCAAGGTCGTAAAGAGTGCTATCGGTTTTTCGTTCGCAAACAGATTAAGCTTTCTTAGGTGTTGAGGTAGTTGGGTGATCATGGGGTCCACAGGGTTGACATTGGCGGATTTACCGAACATTTTTATCATGATCGGGGCACTGGTGGCCCTATTTGTAATGCTGGTGATTCTACTCAGGTCAGTCGTAAATCATTGTAAATAGTATTTTTAGATTATGTTTTGTTGGAGACTGTCAGAGATAAAGGAACTTTTTAGCTATTAGCTAGCTAGAGCTAACACAAATAACTTTGCTGATAAATACTGAGATAGCACATTCAAGCAAATTTTGTTGTTTCTAATCTTTGTAAATATACTGTGAGGAGAGGCACACTTGTTCCGAATCTAACCACAAACATAAATAATGCCTCTAGCCTATGCCAAACATTTATTATGATGTTTAAATATTTTTTTTGCTGCATTAGATATATTTTCAGGCTGTAAAAAAATACTTACATTTAGATTAGTTATGTTTTGCTTGATGGTAGCTGTGCTTTATGTTTTACACAGAGAAAAGTGTAAATTAGAAAAAAAAAATAAGACAAAAATAATTTGGGATCAATGTTTACTTAGTTTAGTTTGACTCAGATCTTTGAGTCCATTGTAGTATCCTCAAATATAATATGAGGTAATTTTTTTTTCGTTATTTCAAGAATGTGGAAACCATGTGACTCTTGTCATGCCATTGGAATTTATAAGTTTCCTTTTTTAGCACACCCCTACACTTAAAAAGTATCACAGGTTTTTTTATTCCATCCTCCCTTTCCTCATCACCCCTTAAATCTGAGTGACATGTAATCACATTTCTAACCTATGATTAAGTAGGTATCCATTTATAATTTAAATGATAAAACTGATTGAATAACTCATTTGATGAAGACAAAGTCTTGAGTGGTTGAATGAAGCTCTCACCGTTGTGAAGCATCAAACATATATAATATACATTATATATGTTATATATATATGTAACCTATGCATGTTAGTTCATAAATAGGTACCTCCTTATAATTATTATTTATTGCACTTAAATTAACTTGTCTTGCCAAATACCTCTTTAAAATAGTAGTAATGTACTAAATATGCATAATTTAACCGCCTCTGTGGTCTAGTGGTTTAACCCACCTATTTCAGATCCTAGGTTTGATCCCCATGGGGAGTACAATATATTGTGGTTGGTGGTAGGATACTATTTAAGTCTGCCTGGCTAGCTGCCACCATATTACCTAATTCTGTGGCTATAACAACAATTATAAAAAAAAAAAATTGTGTTCTAGCATTTATAGGTAAGATAGCCAGTTCCGCAGTTTGTTGAGGATTCCGGGTGAAGTGTGCCTCCACCTTTTGCCTTATCTCAACTTGTAACCAGGTGAGATGAAGGCCAAGTGCTTCCCCGTCATACAATAAAAATAAAAAAACATATCTTGGCACAATGTCTTAAAGCTGTTAGTTACTTACTAAAATATTTAATTTAATTGTTACTTCCCTAAACTGGAGAGGGAGTCCTGGTCACATTTTGGTATACCTACCTACCTACAAACAGATTGAATTTTATTGTTAGCAGTAGCTAACAATAAAATTCAGTGTTACTTTTTATTACTTAGTGCCTTTGTCACATTTCTTTGTTCTCTCTTACCCTTGACAGTTGAACCTATCTTTATTCAGTAACTGTTGAATGCCGGCCATTGTTTCCAATGTGAATTTCCCATTATTTATTTCCCTAAAATGTATATTATTCATTTGCGTAACAGGTATCAACCAAGCAACCTACTGATTATGGTCTGACTATGATATTATGCATGGTTTTTAATTTAATTATCTACTTGTATTGTTATACCAAATTAAGAATCCAAACATAGTGTTTAGAAAATTGTGAATGGTTTATTGGGGTACCCTTTTTTTTGCTTACTTATCCTGACGTATTGAAGTGGATCCTGGCCTCCAACACATTAGAATGCAACCAGTCTCTGTTCAGTTACTGCCACCCCGGTACTAGATCGGTGCGGAGATCATGCTTGTTTTTATTATTGTAATATGGAGAACGCTTCATCACTTAGTTTTAAGTCATGATAAGGCCGAAGGTGGAATCACACTTTAACCGGAGTCCTCCACTGAATGAGGAACTGGCTATCTTGTCTCTAAATGCCGGAACACAAAAATTTTAGAATCGTTGTTATGGCGATAGACTTCAGTACGAGGGTGGTAGCTAGCCAGGTGGGCTTGAACAAAGTCGTACCACCGACCAAACCAAGCACAATATTGTACACCCCTGGGGATTTAATCCGGGACATCTGGATTTAACACTGGTGGGTGAACCACTAGACCACAGAGGTGGTCCTACCACCGGTATCTGGGGCCCCTGACTGCCACTCTCAGGAATACCCGTTTTGCAACGCGTGACCGAGCCAGCGTAGCCTGTGTCATTTTAATTCGCCAATGATGTAGGCTCGGCCAATAACTCGGCGATCTCCCGATTCTTTCTCACTCTCCATGATCTATATTCACGCCGGACTAAGCCCAAAATCTTCCGCAGCACCTTTCTCTCCAATAAAGTCCGGTAAAATCTCTTGTCTTCCGGAGAAGAAGCTTCGGCTCGAGAACTTTGTGTAAGCCTGCACTGTAGCGAAGCGTATTTCGTACCCTGTTGTTTATCTTGGCTTCCCTTGGAGTTACTTACTTACTCCAACGGCGCAGGAACCCAAAGTGAGTTTTGGCCTCCGAAACGAGAACTCTCCACATATCCCTGTCCATTGCGGTCTCTTGCCAGCTGTCCGCCTCAAGCTCGCGCAGGTCAGCTTCCAGTCTGTCCCTCCAGCGATACTTGGGACGACCAACTGGACGACGTCCAACTGGTCGTCTCAGGTATGCTCTCTTGACGCTCCGATCTTCACCCATTCGATGTACATGACCGAGCCAGCGGAGTCGGTGGCATTTACATTCTCCGATAATGTTGGGCTCGGCCACGAGGTCTTCAATCTCGGTGTTTTTCCGCACCCTCCAGCTGCCATCCTCCCTTCTTACTGGCCCCAAGATTTTCCGGAGAACTTTCCTCTCTGCTACTAAAAGCTGATTCTCCTCCTTCAAAGTTAACGTCCAAGCTTCAGAACCATACAACAAAATAGGCCTTATAACGGTTTTATATATGCGTATTTTGGTTCTTCTGCTGAGAAGCTTGGACACCAACACTTTGTGTAGTGCTGCGCTGCAACGTAAGGCATTTTGGATACGTATTTGTACTTCCTCTTCGCGGGTGTTTGTGTCTGTTACAGTGCAGCCCAGGTATTTAAATTCGGCCACTCCCTTAAACACGATATCTCCAACTTTTAGATCCTGACGCTGAATGCGAGTGTTCTTGAAGCGCTTCATATGAAGATACTCGGTTTTCTCGTAGCTTACCTTAAGGCCAACCGTGCCCGCTTCCTCTTCCAGCACTCTAATAGCCTGTGCAACTTCTTCGCGGCTTTCACCAAGTAGGGCTAAATCGTCAGCATACCCTATCACCTTATGCCTTCCCTCAAGTGTTATTCCTGACTCCAGTGCAAGCACTTTTCTGAGTATATATTCCAAAACCAAGTTAAAAAGCATTGGTGAAAGAGCATCACCCTGTTTAAGTCCAGTAATCACGGCAAAGTCATCGGTAAGCTCACCTCCTACTCTCACCCGCATTTTACTTACGCCTGTGGCCACAACTATCATTTCGACGAGTTTTGATGGTATTTGGAACTCCCTTAGAATAGTATACAAGGCATCCCGATCTATGCTGTCATAGGCTTTTTTGAAGTCCACAAACAGTGAATGGATACTCTGAGCGTATTCCCACTTTTTCTCCATAAGTTGTTTCAGGAGGAAGATCTGATCCACCGTACTGCGGTTTCGCCGAAACCCACACTGATAGTCACTTAGAACTTGTTCCGCATATGGTTCCAACCGATCAAGCAGCACATATGATAAGACCTTATACGCTGTTGGCAATAGAGCTATTCCTCGATAATTTGTGCACTGTTTTTTGGATCCCTTTTTATGTACTGGACAGATAATTCCAACATTCCATTCCATCGGTTGCTTTCCTATTCTCCAGATGATTTCCAAAAGTTCGAATAGCTTGACTTGGACCACTCCTCCGCCGTATTTCCATAGTTCGGATGCTATTCCATCAATGCCGGAAGCCTTATTATTCTTAAGCCTCAAAATTGCTCTCCTGACTTCATCGAAAGTAAGTGGTCCTACCTCAACAGTATTGTCTCCCCGAGACCGATTTATGGCTGCTGTGGGCGATGGACAGTTCAGCAAAGTATGGAAGTAGTCGCACCACATGGTCTTTATTTTTGCCATTTCGGTGATAAGATTCCCTCTTTCGTCCGCCAATATTTGAGTCGTAGGTTGGTAGCCTTTTTTGATGTTTCTTACTTCCTGATAGAATTTTCTTGACTCATTTGAGCGAATGAGTGTTTCCATGTCTCTTACCAGGGTATCTAGATGTTGTCTTTGAGCTCTTTTTATCACTTTCTTCGCTTCCAACCTACTCTCGTCATATTTGGCACTCCAGTGATCATCTTGTTCTGCTAAGATTTTATACCGTCTTCTGCTTTCTATAGTTGTTTCACAGTCTTCGTTCCACCATTTTCTTCGTTTTTTGTGCTTCGCCTTCCCTAGTACCTTAAATGCAACATCTTTAATCGAACATTTTAAGCTCTCCCATCCAGAATCTATGTTATCATCTAGTTCTAACCCCCCAAACCTGTTATTTAAATGTAGTTGAAATGCTTCCCTAACTTCCTTATTTCTCAAATTTTCAACATCTATACGATCTTCAGTACGTTTGACAACAATTTTCTTCATTTTAATTTTACATCTAATGTTAATACCTAATAGGTAGTGGTCACTATCACAATCGGCTCCTCTGTACGTCCTTACATCTTTAATAGTGCTTTTATGACGGTCATCTATAATCACGTGATCTATTTGATTTATTGTGCGTTTATCTGGTGAGCGCCAGGTACCTTTATGGATGTCTTTGTGTGGGAACATAGTGCTCTTAATGACCATAGATTTCAAAGACGCAAAGCTGATTAGTCTAACGCCATTATCATTACTATAGGCATGTTTACTATGCCTTCCGATTGTAGGGACATATGCTTCTTCACGACCAACTTTGGCGTTTAGGTCTCCTAGGACGATTTTAATGTCGTAGTTGGGTAGCTGGTCATAGACCAATTCAAGCTGGTCGTAGAAATCGTCCTTGGCTTCATCTTCTGCTAGCTCCGTTGGTGCGTATACATTGACCAGAGAGATGTTTGAAAATAGGCCTTTGATTCGGAGCACAGATATTCTGTCAGAGACGGCATCAAAACGGATTATATTTTTGACAATCTTTTTAGCTACTATGAATCCAGTACCATGCGTGTGATGTCCAGCGTCACTACCACTATAAAATAGTACCGCACTATTGTCTATGTTGCACTCCCCATTCCCGGGCCACCTAACTTCTTGCAGTGCTGCAACCCCGATGTTATACTTCCGCAGTTCGTTATTGACTTGATATAGGGCACCGGGTCTAAACAGAGAGCGCACGTTCCATGAAGCAATATTCAAATCCATTATGCCATGCCGTGGGTCGTCGTTTTTGGGATCAGATCGTATTTTTCTTCTCGTTTTCGGTTTCGTAACATTTGTTGTTTTCCGTGGGAGGGTTGTTAACCCGCCGCACAACCCCCTGTAGTGCCGGAGGACCACACCCATCGTTGGTCAGCGAGTCCATCGGACTTAGCCGATAGCGTGGCTAGGCCGTACTACCGACCGTCCCCCCATCCGCCACCCGGGGGACGCTCCTCTACGCCGTGAGGGCCGGCGGCGCTCCCTTGGAGTTAGTGTCTTAAAATCTGTCCCGGTTTGTAGTACCGCCCAACCTTAGCCAGAATAATAATAATAATAATAAATATTACAGGACATTAATTTCACACAGCGCCATCTAGCCCCAAACTAAGCATAGCTTGTAATATGGGAACTAGATTACGGATAGAATACTTAAATACTTTTTTTTTGTAAATACATACTTATCATACAATACAAACACCCAAACACAGAACAAACATCTATATTCATCACATAAATGTTTGTTCTGGGTGGGAATCCCACAACCTACAGCGCAGAAGGCAAAGTTACTACCAACTGAGCTATGAGGCTTGTTATCCAGCTTCATAGCAGCGACTTTGGCTTTGGACTCGATATGGGAGCCAAAGTTCAAGTTGGATGAGAATTCAACGCCTAAAAGTGTCAAACTATCATTGACCGATCATGTTCAAAATAGAGTGCGAGATAAAATTGGCTATTTTATGCATATAACACCTGAGCTTTGGAAAAGCACCATCCATCTCCCTACGGAGGTTGATAATATCGTCAGCCGCACATGGAATGGCAAAATATCTATCAGCAGCTGTGGTTGGTGGTGCACAAATTAATATGGGTCTTTACCTTCGCCTATATATTATGAAAAAAAAACATAATTTAAAGCATTGTTTGTCTGCAGGTAAACAATGCGTTAGGTTAAGTAGCTTTTCTTACATTAGACACTAGCTGCTGGCTCCTTGCCAGCAAGTGTCAAAGCAAGAAAAGCTTTATACATTATATTCGTGACATTGGCTGCGCCCATGGCTGTGTATGCGCGATTTGGTGGACTTTTTCATGTGTATTTTTTACTTAATACGAGTATGTGCATGAGTTAAGATAAAGTGATAGTGTATGAAACCACTAAACTAGGTATTACTCACTTAAGCCCGGTTTAAACTCTCGTATTTGAATAACCCTTATGTGCATTACAACCGCCTCTGTGGTCTAGTGGTTCAACCCACCGATTTCAGATCCAGAGGTCCCGGGTTCGATCCCCAGGGGAGTACAATATTGTGCTCGGTTTGGTTGGTGGTAGGACTTTTTTTAATTCTGCCTGGCTAGCTACCACCGTCTTACCTAATTCTGTCGCCATAATAACAATTCTAAAAATTGTTGTGTTCCGACATTTAGAGGTAAGATAGCCAGTTCCTCAGTTTTTTGAGTATTCCGGGCGAAGTGCGCCTCCACCTTCGTCCTTATCTTAACTTGTTACCAGGTGAGCTGAAGGTCAAAAGCTTCCCCGTCGTACAATAAAAAAAAACTAGTTTCTTAAATTACTATTATGGAGAACCCTTGTAACGATATTGAACTTGGAACCTACTTAAAACTTTTAAATAACACTTTCGTACACAAAGTATGTTTTGGGTGCTGCTATACGAGAAACATATCACATCTTTCCACGGCTAGGTTGAATGCCATTGCCTGCACCTTGCCGGTACAGGAAGAGAAAGTATTAAGTACTTTACTAGCATAGCAATTTATTTAATCTATGGAAGAAACTCGGTTTAATCATAGTCTTAATCAGTGACAGACGTCATTATAATTTCTTATCATTATCCGTAATTCATACCCACTATTTTACTTTCTTAAATGTTAATGATTTGAAGTGATCTTGCATACCTACTCAGTAATAGTAAAATCATATCGTCTTGGTAAATTTTGTTTCTGCCTCCTAGCAGCATTGCTGTGCCTGGTGTGAAGGGATGGTTGCTAATTGAATACCAAGCGCACAAGACTTTATCAAGCCATCATCTTATCAGTTTTCAACCGCCTCTGCGGTCTGGAGGTTCGTCCACCAGTGTCAAATCCAGAGGTCCCGAGTTCGATCCTCAGGGTAGAACATTATTTATTATTTATTTTATTACCTAGCTCCCGTGTAACAGTATGTACCTACAAGTTCTTACCTACCTATTTACCAAATTATTTGTACCTACTTATGTTCTTTTATTGCTTTGCCTAGATAATTATTGTGACAAAGTGACTCAAAATAGCGCAATTTATAACCTTTGTGGTTTTTTTAGTTGCTATTTTTAATTTTATATTGTATTTTGTTGTGTGTAAATGGTAAATAAAAAAAAAAAAAAAAAAAACAATATGATATAAAGCTGAAACCGGATGAGATAGAAGACCAAACGCTTCCCCGTCCTACAAATAATAATAATGAAAAATGTGTGCTGCTTGCATTTGTTGCTGTGGCCATTTGCACTCAGTGATTCCTGGCGTCTTCGCAGGTTTCAGAGTTGCCTCGGGTTCTTGAGGGTTTCCTTGATGACTCCCACGCATTCCATGACTACGTGGGCAACTGATTCCTCTTCGGTTAGACACCTTCTGCATAGGGGGCAGTACGTTACTCCAATGGTGTACAGCTGAAGATAATCCGGTTCTCTTTCGCAGGAACATGGAAGTGATCGGCATCGTGGGTGAGCGTCGCGAAGACGCGTGGCGAGCGATGACGCCGCCTCGCCTGCTGATGCAGAGGGTCCACATCCCCTTCTCCTTCAAACTCAGGGAGAACGCTCCCATAGGATATAACGGTATTTACATAGTCAAGGCTGACTAGGTTTTTCTAGGCAACCGTGCTGCGTAGACTGCACATCATCGCAGGCCTGTTTACCATAAAAAAGACACCCTAACCTATCCCATAGCCATTTTTTCAAAAACAGGCCGCAATTTTTATGACGAGTGAAAATGTTTTGTTGTTTTTGTGGTAACTACTCACATTATATATTTTAGACGTAAACCTACTTATTTTTACGGTCACGGCGGTGCAATTAGAAGGGGGGGAAAAAATGTTTTTTTTTCTGTCTGCACTCTCCATATCAACATACGCGGAGGAAAGATTTGGGTCCCTATACTCCCAAAGACGTAAGAAGCGACAGCAACGCCTGCCGCAGCATCTACCCAAGTACTTGACACCGTCACACCGCTGTCTGTGTGCCTGTCTTTCAGCGGGCTGTATCTCATTATCCGTAAATTGGTAGACAGGTGAATTGTTTACCAAGTGTGTATTTCTATTGCCGCTATCCCATTTTTGGCGGATTTTTGTGCAGTTCAAATTTAAAGTAACAAAATGCTTGTTTTTAATTATGACGACACCTGTTATCACTTTATCATTGAAAAGTTATCGCTCCACTATCAATATCAATACCAAAGAAGAATCACGTAGCATTAGGACTTTTTTGCGTTATTGTTGTGTAAGATTTGTTGAACACATGTACCTCTATAAGGCTAGGTATATACATACATACCTAACCTTGTTGTGTATCGACATTCCTATAGCAGGTGTCTGCGTCTCAACATTAGTCATTGCAGGTATCAGATCGATTAATAAAAGGCAAAATCATGATCAAACAAATACCTTTCTTATATGGAAAGTGTAAACAAAACATACCAACGAGGTATGCCCTTGGGGAACAAAGACCCTTGGCATTAACCTCACGTCCTCTCTGAAGATGGTCTATCTTCAACGGGTTACGCGAAAACATTTGCCAGATCAAAAACACGCTCGAGGGTTTAAACATGAATGTTTAAAATAATATCCTACTATAGGGTCGTAGTAGGTGGTAGTAGTCGTAGTAGTCGGGTAGGTGGAATCTACCTCCTAGAGGTTTACCCTGGACAATGGTATGGATGATCCCAACTCTGGTGGTAGGACCTACAAAGGCCCGCCTGGCTAGCAGCTACCCTCCTGCCGAAGACCAGCGCCTAGCAGTTCGTTGCTGCGTAGTAGGCTACTACACAGCTCGCTTCATCGTAGATTTTATACTTGCCTACTGGTCGGAAAGCAGATACTTTGATCTGTACTTACATACATAGCCAGATCTCTCTCACTCTGCCCGATCGGCCTCCGACCAATACAAAGGGAATTTAATGATTATAAATATTCCGCAAGTTGGCCTCGTCTGGGCCCCTTTTACGTGAAGAAGCAGAACCAATACTATAACCATCCAGGACTAGATCAACTAAAACTTTTAATTTACTATTTAAAACGGTCTAAGACCGTTCTTGGCATTTTAGTACTTTTTATAGCAACATGACCTGTCCTGAGTGTAGTCGTGAACTACTATAAAAAATGACTAATAAGAAGGCCCTTGCATATCATAATGGTAATGTCCGGTTCTCAAAAGAAGTTTTGCTGGTTTATAAGATTGAGATAATCTAGGTTTGCAACGCTTTTACTTTACTTCAACCTTTCGAGCGTGTTCACTCAACCTACAGCGCAGAAGACACAGCAACTACTAACTGAGCTGTGAGGCTTGTCATCATATATTATTATTCATCATATTTTGCGTATGACAGTGTGACTACTTTTTCTCAGTCCGCCTGTATTATACTGTCACCATAACAACAATTCAAAGTAGTGGTGTTTCGGCATTTAAAGCCTCTATTCCATTAAGTTCAACTCGTTGAACTAATTGTTTTTTTTTTCAACTAAGTATTTCAACTTGGAACTACTTTGTGAATGTTGAAAAAAGCCGCTAGTGAAACGATTTCATATCATAATATGTGAAATCGAAATATATATCATTGAAATACCGAAGATTAAAATACATAATGTTTTAAATAATATACATATAATAATAATGCTTCCATTAAGGAGCAAATGAAAGCTATGAACGAGATCTACATTTTCAATGACAGCTGTCAATGATAATTGGAATAAAAAATCCAATTAGCTCAACGAGTTGAACTTAGTAGAATAGAGGCATTAAGAGGAATGGTAGCCAGTTGCTCAGTATGTTTATGATTCTGGATGAAGTGCGCTTCCACTTTTGGCCTTATCACCAGGTATGAAGGCCGAACGCTTCCCCGTCTTAAAAAAAACATTTTCAACCCTTCTATCTTGGCATGTGTACTGAACGTAATTTTTGGCTGTGCCTCCGACTCTAATTACCCTCGTAGGTAAACAAGTAGTGAATCTAAGAACCACTACTATAAATATTGTCTTATTTGTGTGTGACAGTGACAATATTGTCTTCTTTGTAGTGGTGGTAAGGTGTAATAATCATAAATATGACAGGACATTAATTTCACACAACGCCATCTAGTCCCAAACTAAGCAAAGCTTGTAATAAGGGAACTAGATAACGGATATAATACTTGATACATTTTTGTTGGATAAGATAAGGCACGACCTTGCGTCTGATAGTGGTCATCTCGGTAACTTGTAGAATATACGTGTCGCGTAAAACAGTACAAGTTTCAATGCATTTTTTTTTTGTTGTACGAACGGGAAGCGCTGTGCCTTCATCTCATCTGGTTAAAAGTTAAGATAAAGCTGGAAGGTGGAGGCGCACTTCACCCGGAATCCTCAACA
Organism: Venusia cambrica; assembly: GCA_951394065.1. NCBI lineage: Eukaryota > Metazoa > Arthropoda > Insecta > Lepidoptera > Geometridae > Venusia > Venusia cambrica. The sequence continues at coordinate 12,016,743 of OX596042.1, forward strand.
GTCTGAGGAACTGGCTATCTCACATTTGTTGTTATGGCGACAGACTTAGGTAAGATGGTGATAATTAGCCTGGTGAACGTAAACAAACGCTATAACTATTATTAACGGGATATTTACCATGATATAGACAAAGTCCTACCACCAACCAAAACGAAAAACAACCAAGTGTTTGCTCAACTTCCGGATTCCAAAAGTGGAATCCAACTGTCTTAGAGTAAATTTTCCGTAAACGTAGAAAGTGATTGTAGGTGGCATACATTCTGAAACCTTAGAACAGAGTAAGTTCACTTAGTGCGATCCGAGTGCAGGAAGTGCAAAATTGGTGCAGTCGTATTACTTTTCGTAGTCCTTGCGCATGGTCCTGTAAGAGGTGAGTAGTGGATGGACCTAGTGGTGGTTATCGTAAGCGAACTTTGATGATTTCACGTGAAAGATTTTCATATCCCAACGCAACATGCCTACTTTCTACGAAAATTTCTGATGTAGTGTTTACCCCCCCTATTTCCTCTAATTTGTCGTAAACGGTGTCTAAGGGGATAAAATATACCAGAATGCGCAGCAACAACCACATTGGTACGTAACAGTACTGCGATCACTAATCCGTCTGCCACACATGGTAATTATGGGACAACCTTCCGGTCTTGGAGAAAGCTCATGTCAACGATGGACAGTTACGGTTAATGATGATGATGTTGAAGTATGTTGAGGTAGGTATAGACCTTGAATATGTTCAAAACTTGAACTGATCGATTTTTTTTTATAAAAACTCATTTTTGCTTCTCCATCCTCAATTCCTTACACATCGCTAGTTGAACATACCCACATATCCATACACAGTCCCTCTACAGCCTTTTCGGGATCATTTTATTGAATAACAGGACCAGAGAGATGTAATAAGATGAGACAGCCTCGTAGGTAACATTGGAACATTGATGTGGGTCAAATCGATTTTATCAATTCAGATTAAAATGACTAAATTGAGCCGCGGCCGACCGATGTAAAATGTAGGTTGACGTCCAATTTAAATTCTGAAAGTTATTGTCAGTTATTTCTTTATCGGCGTGTTATTAACCAGTCATTGAACAACGCGGTTGAATTTATCTCAGTTTACCCAACTGTCTGTATGTATATGTATGTCTATTTTATGTACACGTCCGGCAACCATATTGGCTTGATGGATTTTGAAAATCATTTGTGAATCGTTTCAAAACCCGCAATTTCCTGACCAACTGACCCAGCGATGTGTAAAATTGCAGCTATGTGTTACTGTTAACAGAATGTGAATCGTATAGTATTGTAACAGTTTTTGGTACATAGTAAAGTGGTGTAGAGTCAGTATCTCATCTTTCGATCATAATTCAAGTTAGAATAAACTATCATGGTGTGTTGACGTCGATACTGTGTTTTATTGGTGTAGCCAAGCGTTTGTCCACCAGCTCACTTGGAAAATAAAATAGGATGTGGAATAAAATAGGACGCATGCTTGTATATATGGAACCTATTCACTAGTCTTGAACACTCCAAGATTGACCAGCTTAGGACAGTGCTACCGTAGATAAATATCAAAAGTCCCAATCTAACCCGAACCTACTGAGAAATACCTATTCATCGACGGTACAAAATATTAAAAAGAATCTGCATTATCAGACATGCATAAGTATTTTATATATCTCGGATATTTTTACCTGCGACATAAAAAAATGGTTTATTTGCCTAGCAAAGATACAACATTGAATTCTAGGATACCATTCTTCCCTATTTTTACAAGTATAGCGTAAATTTTTGATTCAAGCGTTACTTTGCCAACGATGGTCTACCAAACCAATCATAAAAAAACTATTTTTAATAAGATGAACCGTCGTTTGCCCACAATATCAACTGAACTGAATATAGCACAATGTTCTAGGAGACAAATATTCACTCGTGCCTTGAAAAGACTAGCTGTACGTAGCTGGAAAGACTAAGGACGACAATAAGGATTTGAACCGCTTGCTCCGAGTTGTTGGTACACTTACCAGGTCTGTGTGTCAGCTTTGTCATCCAGATCTTGTAGTGTCATACTGGGCCCTATCAAGCTACTGTTGGCCATTACGAAGCCGTAGGAAGTAGTGTGTGTTAATGCGGTTAGCTTAAAACACGAGTTTGGCACAGATTGCTATGTCGTTGCCCTCTGATGGGCCGGCGAATGCCTCTGACCTTTGTGGTTAGGCAACGCCGTTGTGACATGACGGTGTTTTTCTAAAACTCGTAGACGGGTTGGTGACAACAGAGGCACCTATGATTTAAGAGTTTGGAAGCCACTTATTTCCGGAATTACCTCCACGACTCGATCGGCCTGGTCCCATTGTTGAAGACTGTTTTACTGTAAATGTTCGAAGTTTACCGATTGATCTGCAGATTAATCGGTAAATTGCTGGCGAAATATTATAGTCCGTTATCATCTCAAGTATGTGCTCCTTTTCTCCAGGTGTGGAAGGCATCGTGTCATCGACAGTGCGCTACTGGCATGCCAGGTGGTGGGGCGCTCCAGTGCGGCAGCTGCATGTAACGCTGTGGGGGTCGTTGGCAGAGATCCTCTCTTCAGACAGCCTAAACTTCGTCCAGTGAGTACTATACATTTATTATAATTTTGGGCTTTCTTCCACGTCTCAACATTTATGTTACTCTTCTTTTAAATAACAATTGTGAAATTATATCTGCAAACGTAAAACCAAGCGAATTTAGGAACGCTAAATTCACATAATGAGAACGGCAAGACCCTTCCACACACTCATAAAGCATGTACTGTATCCGTTGATTAGGACAACGTACTTTTATGAAAGCTGTTGGTACTCCGATTTTCAAGTTGGCAATTCTATTCATTAAAAGTTTTAAGTAGATACGCGAAATAACAATTTTACATAGCGCCATCTAGCCCCAAACTGAGCATAGCATGTAATATGGGAACTAGATTACGGATAGAATACTTATATGAAAGTTTTTTTTTTATTGTACGACGGGGAAGCACTTGGACTTCATCTTACCTCTAAATGCCGGAATACAACTTTTTTTTTTTTATGTAACGACTATTTTCCCGTGTGTTCCCGATTCCCGGGCCCGGGAAGAAATCCCTATTAGGAGCTATTCCGTGCACCTACACTGCCACTATTTACTACCCAGAGCTTCGAATGTAGATTTCTCACATTTGGAGAGCACAAGTGGCTATATCGCGCTTTCTTTACCTATTCGTGTTATTCCACACTCCTTCAGTTATTACGGCATTGCAGCTCTTGGTCCAGATTCTACTAAACCAATCGCTTCACTATGACAATGGTATGGTCGCAGAAGAATTTCAAGGTTCTTGGAGCTCTGATCTGGGCTGTGCGATGTTCGCAGTCAGTCGGCTAAACGACTGCTGTTAATACGTTCCGGCCTTTCAAGGCAGAACAAATTGGTGCTATCGTAAAAATTCCGCAGCAATACACCAATGAAAATGCAGTTAGACTTGATATGCAGGTCAGACAAGTCAGATCTACAAACTGGAAATGATGAACAGTCATGAGCCTACAGTTTAGTGTACGCTACGTGTGTTGTGTAGCGTACGTAGGTATTCTTAGGTACCTTTTAGACAAACGTGCTCAATCTCAGGCCACATCTTTACTTGTTTTTAAACGAAATGTAGTTTTTTTAACCAATAAAAAAACAGGAGGGAAGACCACGACCTCTTATAGCATTTATTTTTGATATTGACAGATTGACAGATATTTAAGACTTTTTATTACGGGACATACGGGATATTAATTTCACACAGCGCTATCTAGTCCCAAACTAAGCAAAGCTTGTTATATGGGAACTAAATTACGGTTATAATACTAATGTACTTTTTTTGTAAATACATACCTAGGTACATTTATACATACAATACATGGTACTTGTCATGTCACTATATTATGTCCAGTGCAAAACTACGAGACAAAAGTAATGTAATATCAAAACGAGAATGCTTAAGAGTTAGGCCCAAGGATAGCTATAATCTGACTTTATGAGTCAAACAACTCTTTTTGTGATTTGTGATTCACACTCGATTTTCTGAAAAAAAAAAGTAAAAAAATTGCAGTGATTTTCTTAGGAAATTCAAACATTAAGAATACAGGATTGTTAAAATGTGTCGTGTGTGTAAAACTGAAAGGGCCATTTCACTTGATACAATTTCACATTTGGTGTGGTCGGCACCATATGTCTTATTCTCCTCATTCAAAATATTTTGGAATTACCTTGGAGATACTTGAAAACTACCGTAGGTAAGTTACACACAGTATGTATTAATAAGCCCTTCGGTCACTTTCCACACAAAGGTTCGAAACCAGTTTATAAAACAGAATTATTTTTCTTTAATTAAAACCAGGTTTCCTAAAAATAAATATAATTAAGTTATCTAAACTGGTTTCGAACCTTTCGTTTCGAAAGTGGCCGAAGGGATAATGAGTCACCAGTGAACTTTCTTAATCGACTCGTGTAGTTATTATTTTAAACAGATTTTGATTACAGTACTTTGATAATACAAACTTCTGCAAAAAAGTAATCCTAGCCTACTATTTTGACTTATGAATATCTGATTAATATGAGTAATACAGAATTGGGTTTGCTTTGTACGAGTACGTTAATGGAAAAACATCGGGTCTACCTATAAGTTAATGAAAAAGGTGCAAAAACATTATGCGTAATGATAATTGTCAGTGACTCGTATTTTTTTATGCTTATAAATATTTTAATTAGGTAGATTATATCCGAGCTAAGTTGTTTATTTTAACTTAACCTTTACGTCGCTGTTGCAGAAATATATGCAAATGTTAAATAATAAATTATCGTATCGCAATCGAATTGTGGCGCCGACAAGAATTTATTTTCAAACTTATAATTCCTATATTTTTAGTTGCAATCATAGGTACAAATAGTTTTTTTTTAGTAAGCTCTTGACCTTCAGGCTTGCGCGGACATTAACTTTTTTTTTATAAATAATGGGTTAGCCCAAGGCTCGTCTAGTTCCAGGCCACAGCATATATCAGGCCTACGATGGAGTGAGCAATCCCAGAAGGCACTGGCTCTCCTACGCCGCACGGAACACGGCAAACCGTTTGGCGCCGGACCTGGAGGGTGGTCGCTATCCAGGTGTGACCATCTTCCTGCCCCTGGGCAATTGAGCGAGCTTATTCCAGAAGCCGCCTATCAAAGGCACTGGCTGTCCCGTGCACGGATGTACCTTAGCAAACTGACTGGACTGGACTTCGGCAGAATAGTGTCCGCAAGTGCTTCTTTACAAGCCCACCACCAGCAGTGTAACTACGTCGATTCTCTTAGCAGGCTCTATACCAGACTGTCTAGCTAAGACCTTCGTAGATCAGCTAGGCAGCTACTTTATGCTGTTTATTTCCAAGCGTGCTGTCTCTGCGCCACGCAAGATATAGTAACGTAAATTTGGAGGTTCTGGCAATGTAGCGATTATCGCTGATATCGGGTCAGGTTATATAATCGATAAGTCAAACACCTATCACTATTTGAATCCGTAACTAATGTTGTTTTGATAGTGCGAGTTCGATCGAGGTCAGTAGTGCGACATGTTTGTAATTTATCATTGCATTGTGTTACCGAGCTACCCTACTGAACTGTTGTTACTTGAATACATAAGAGTCCCGCGTGAGGTATATTGCAAGCGAGGAATATTTTACGCAGCGCTATCTGGACTCAAACTAAGCAAATCTTCTGATATGACCATACCAGGAGCAATGTCTATTTATGTGAACTTTAAGGGTTTGAATGGTATGGTTGCCGGTGAAATTACGGGCACGCGTGGCCTAACACCTAGCAGTGCCGTGTAGGCTATGTTCCTTGTGGATTTGATCTACGCAGTGAGGCATTGCTATACGCAAAAGTGCACTTGACTTCAGGTGGGCTACTTGTTTGTTCCGTCTCCTAGTTGTATAAAAAAAAAAGTACGGAGCGAGCGAGAAGAGAGTTTTTCAGGGTTCAGGGTTGCTCCATGCCAGACATCGTCCTTGCCATGAGCTGTCACAAAAAAAGATGCTGTAATGATGTTTGCCACGCTGTAATGGAAGCCAAAGCATGACTATTTGTGTACCAAGCTCTGCTTTTCTACCGGGTGTTCTCTGGCACCTCAAGGCTTGCCTGGCCCATTGAAGTATTCAACACAGCGAACTTCAATAGTAAAATTCGTTCGTTAAAAAAATCTGCCTTGACCGCCTCTCGTGGTCTAGTGGTTCGCCTACTGCCCTCAGCGCGGGGCGGGGATATCATTTTTGTCCTCTGTTTTTATCCACCTTCGAGAGCATTTTGTCTCCCGATGGTGGATAAAAACAGAGGACAACATTTTTATCCCCTCCCCGTGCTGAGGGGGCAGATGTCAGATCCAGAGGTCCCGGTTTCGGCGGTCCCCAGGGGGTACAATATTGTGGTTGGTGGTAGGACTTTGTTTAAGTCCGCCTGGTACCACCATCTTACGCCATAACAGAACACAACAATTCTAAATTGTTGTGTTCCGGCATTTTAGAGGTTAGATAACCTCTAAAACGAAGCTCCTCAAACTTGAGGATTCCGGGTAAAGTGCGCTTCTACCTTCGGCCTTATCATAACTTAACACCAAGTGAGATAAAGGCCAAGCGCTTCCCCGTAATCGTTAACTTCTAAGTGTTAAGAAAAAATTGAGATCAAACCGGTTATTTTCCATGCATAAAAACTTATCTCTACCCATCAGCGGGCAATTACATGGTAATTAAAAAAATACACGAACCGCCAGCATTTTTTTTTGCATTTTAAATGAAACAATGGCTTTTGAAATTATAGGTTTGTGTAGAAAATGACTTGCTTGTGTGCTCAGTTCAGTGTGATTACCTACTAGTGGTCGCGTACCGGCTGAAATTGATCTTAAAAAAAAAACAATTTTCAGCTTTAATCACTCCTCAGTGCGCAATATACTTTAAAAGTTCGAAGTGTTCTCTTAGTGTACTAATATATCGATAGTTCCCGTGTTAAATGTTAGACAAAGCCACCAACCATGGCACGAGAGCCATTATCACCGTGCTTGGCCAGAAAAACCGTTATTGAAATACAAGGATAGGGACGTCGAATGAGAACAAAAGCCATTGTTTTGTCAGAACCCTCTTGGGAAATTAAAGTTGGGCTCTTAGTATTATTGCAAATGTTCTTTTACATAGCATTGTAGTTGGTTCTGAAGAAATAAATATTGTCTGTACTTAGACATTTACTTCACATCGACTGTATCGCGTTTCAAAGAAAGATATTCTCATTAAGACAAAATGCCATTTGTTTCTTACCTAATCCATCACAATTACCATCTTACATAATTCTGTCGTAATAACGACAATTCTTGAATTTTTGTGTTCCGGCATTTTGAGGTAAGATAGCCAATTCCTCAGTTTGTTGAGGATTCCGGGTGGAGTGCGCATCCACTTTCGGCCTTATCGAAACTTAAAAAATCAGATGAGATGAAGGCTAAGCACCTCCCGTCGTAAAAAAAAACTATGTATATGAGAATACTATTCTTATTTAAAGTAGGTACATCGGTATTAATAAACAGTGTCGCCTCAATCAAAAGCCCCGCAATCGACACGTGACCCAAGGGCTGGCTCTTATTTAGGCCAGCGAATTAGCATAGCTATTCAGCGTGGCAATGCAGCCAGTGTCTTGGGCACGCTTCATTCTGGTACTGGTCTGGAACAGTTGAGTTACCTATAGGCCGTTTGTAACGGTCCTTAGGTAATCTGGCTGATTCCTTTGTACATAGTTAGTTTAATTGTACTTTTTATTGAATAAAGTTTGAAAGGATAAACAGTAAATACGTAAATCCGGCGTTCTTACAGTGACAATTCATTTCATTACAACCAACAAACCCTACCTACATTTTAGGTAGGTAGTACATGGTATCGTACCTGTTCTGTGATAGGTACGTTCCTTACTTACATTGCTGATGTAGGCCAAAAGACCGCAAACTGATGTGGGATTGGGCAGGCTATGTAAGCCGAAATGGCCGTAATGGGAAAACGATGCTACTCTTTGGACACCTCATGATGGACGGCGACATTTCTGTAAGGAATGATGGATGTCCGCTAAAACCGCGATATGTGGAAAGAACGGGAGGAGACCTTTGCCCAGTGGGTTAATAAAAATATAGGTTAGATAAAAATAATACTAGGTAGTCAAGGCAGATTCCTAGGATATATTCCTTTCCAGCTCACATAGAACTTTGTCATCATTTTCATTTTCATGAATATGTATGCTATGTATACACAGGGAGGTACTATTTTGTGACAGTTCTGAATATTTAGTTTTTTGTTATTGTACGAAGCGCTTCGCTTTCATCTGACCTTATTTTCAAGTTATGATAAGGAAGGTGGAAGCGCACTTTACCCGGAATTCTCAACAGACTGAGGAACTGTGATCATGAAAATAAATAACACCATGAAGTGTTTGATCACATATCGTCCAGACCTACTGACTTCTAGAATGTGTATAATAAAGTATTTTATATGATTGAATACATTGGTTAATTCATTCGCATATACCTTACTAAATGTTGTTACTTGTCATCAGTTACCACAAAATGCGAACGTTTTTTAATCCGATGACGATTCAATTTAAGCTCATCACGAACAGAAAATACAGCAAAAGAGTATTTTATAACTTAGCTTACGCATAGTCTGAACCTACAACCTTTACTAATTGCATAAAGATTAATTTATATTTTTTTAATTTTGAAAGCGTTCCAACAACTTTGGGCACATAGTCATCGTACATAATTTTTTTTTTATCAAACAGAACTCATAAATGTAATTTTTTTTTTTTTTCAAAAACTCATTTTTCCAGAAAAACTAAAAAAAAACGATTTTCTTGAATGTTGAACTAATTTTTTTTGCAATCGAGCACGTAACTCTTAACATGACTTTTCGATAACTCTCACGATTTCAGACTTGGCCTCAGTGGCCCTGGAAAAAAAACTCACCTGTATATATATATATATATATATTTATAAGATAATACTTGCACCTATTTAAAAAAATTCAATACGCGGACGAAGTCGCTAGTAAAGCTAGTAGAATACCAGATTAATAACATATCTACCAGATGTGCATACAAAACCGTTTTGAGAATGATGATGAGTATAATTATGCAGGTGACTGTACTTAAAGTTTATTGACATCTCACTAACTATCCGTCACCTGTGCAAATTTGTTGAACAAATAGCACCATTTACCGACATTTTGAGGTGTGAATGTGACACAAATATTTTCAAGCAATATAGTTATTTTTACTGGAACACAAGCTTTTTTTTTTATTGTACGACAGGGAATCGCTTGGCTTTCAGTTCATCTGGTTTTAAGTTATGATAAGGTCGAAGGTGGAAGCGCACTTCACCCGGTATCCTCAACAGTCTAAGGAAGTGGCTATCTTACCTCTAGATGTCGGAACGCGACAGGTTTAGGTATTATTATTATGGTGGTATAGCTAGACAGGCGGACTTAACTAGACCCCCACTTTTTTCGCTATTCTAAGTTCTCCTAAGTTCGTTTCTGCCCAAGATTGACCCAATGAGAGTCTAGGTCCTACCAAAGCAAGGTCTTACCAACAACCAAACCAAGCACAATATTGTGCCCCCTGGGGATCGAACCCGGGACTTCTGGATCTGATACCGGTGAGTGAACCACTAAACCACAGAGGCGGTCTAAAAAGATTATCCTAGATGTGACCAATATCACAGTTAATTGCTATGGCATGATAATAACAACATTGATGTGTTGATTTATTGTGTATACTTCTAAATGTAGATTTTAAAGTAGGCTTTCGTAGATTATTTTGAATGTCTATAACTATTGAATGGATCATCAACCAGCTCGAGTTTTATGCCTTCTCGCGATTTTAAATCGGCGGATTGGATTAAATTATTCAAAATTATCCTAAAGCATCTCACTGAATAAACAATATTTGATATGTTATTTTTAAGACTCCCACGGTAAACCGTCGACATTATGGTCGAGGGGAGTCGATGGATGTAGGAGACTTAGGATCGTTATTGGAGGAGGCCTATGTTCTTGACGTATGTAGGCTAAAATAATAGGTGCCATAAAGCAATGATGGTCAACACTCAATCAAATTTTGTTTATGTATTTATTCAGACTTTGAAGAATCAATTTACATGTCAATTAGCACTTTGATTGTAGCGTTGTTGTTTAAACCGGTTTCACCCTACCTAGTAACCTACTAGGAACAATACAGGTAATCAGAGTCGGTAGTTCCGAGAATCACAAATATCAATAGAAAGTAGGTAGAGTTTGATGGCGCATGGCGCCAGCGTGCTCCATCGAAGGCCCACATCTTCATTCGTTTTTCAAGTGAGCTGGTGGTCAATAGCTTGGCTATAAACCGGCCAAGTGAAGGTCGGGTACGCACGACGAGGGTTCCGACCCACAATTCAAGGCAAAACATGTTTTTTTTTTATTGTACGACGGGTAACAAGTTGAGATAAGGCCGAAGATGGAGGCGCACTTCACCCGGAATCCTCAACAAACTGAGGAACTGGCTATCTTACCTCTGAATGCCGGAACACAACAATTTTAGAATTGTTATTATGGCGACAGAATAAGGTAAGATGGTGGTAGCTAGCCAGGCAGACTCAAACAAAGTCCTACCACCAACCAAACCAAGCACAATATATTGTACTCCCCATGGGGATCGAACCCGGAACCTCTGGATCTGAAATCGGTGGCTTGAACCACTAGACCACAGAGGCGGCTTGTTTCCAAGTTTGAACTATATAGGTATTATCGTTTTAAGTTTAGTGCTAAAGTAAATAAAATACGTTTCGTGCTTGTATTTTTATCACTGTCAGGTAATCCGCCATACTAAAACCAGAATAACTAATAGTACTAATGATAAAACATGTTCTCTGAAAATTTGAACCAGCTACCGATTACGAATCAAAAGTTACTGCCCAGGTAGGGCAGGCAGACGGACAGACAACGTAGCAAGCTATTGGGTCCCGTCGGCACCCTTTGGGTACGGAACCGTAAAAGTAATAACGTTCTATAAGACTCCAAATACCAGAAGACTGAGGTCACTATTATAATTATACACAACATTTGTATTTACAGTTGCAAAAGCCTTGAGCCTTGAGTACCTAACTGATAAATGTCAAGTATTTACGGTAGACACAGAAAAGCTTTTCTTATTATTCGCTGAGGAAGCGCTTGGCTTTTATCTTACCTGGTGCGTGAGATTAAATTAAAACAAGCCTCCTCTCCTAATAGTGGGTTCTATAGTCACTTGAGTATTTTGGTTGTAGTGTTTTTGATTCATGCATGTATGCATGCGAGTTCCTCAGTTTGTTGAGGATTCCGGGTGAAATGCGCCTCCACCTTCGGCCTTATCTCAACTTGTGTAACCAGGTGAGATGAAGGCAAGTGCTTACCCGTCGAACAATAAAATAAAAGAAAAAAAAATGCATCAACATCAACAGCCCATTAGTGTCCACTGACTAATTCCTCTATTTTTGGAGGAGGCTCTGTCCAGAGCCTCCTCCAAAAATAGAGGAATTAGTCGACTCTTACGACATACGCGCAAACAGCCATCTAGCCCCAAATTAAGCATAGCTTGTAATATGTGCCTCTTGCCGAAGTCCGGCGCCAAACAGTACGCCGTGTTCAGTCGGTACCTACGCGGGAGAGCCAGTGCTCTGGCCTAGAGCTAGACAAGCCTAGAGGCCAAGAACTAACCGATCATTTATAAATAAAAATACATTATAGCTTGTTACGTTAACTTGATTACGTTGTATACTTTTTTTTATTTTTATTCATACATTGATACAATATAACACCCAAATTTATCAAACATCTGCATTCTACGTTAACAAAACAAGCATAAAAATAAGAGCCTGGGTTCTTTTTATATGATGTTTTTCTGTAGTTGTTTCCTAAACCTATACCTACCATGCGTAAAGTTATTTACGTTTTACGTTTTTTATCGTTACATTAAGTTGTTTTGATCGTATAAAATACCTATACCTACTTAACGTTTTCTGCACAGTTATCGGCTAACTTCACGATTGCCTAGATTCGTCGACCTGTAACTGTAAGTAGCAGTACTTAGGATCGGGCTTAGCAACAAAGCAAGCCATAGCTTTGTTTTATTGCATTGATATTATCAGATTCGCTTATAGTTCGAAGTATGTAAATTTTCATGAATATGTGCATTTTTAATTGCACCTCTATGCGGTCTAGTTAGTCGGAGGCCTAAAGTAACCTCGCCACACAGGCTCTTACGAGACCTAGTGCGTGGGACAGAGCTCAGCCAAGGTACACTACACAAAAAAAATCTTTAATCTAAGTCAACATTTTTATGAAATAAATATTATTTATCTTTATTTTATATAGTTGTTACTATGCGAAATCTCACTCTTCCGTGCGCGTGAAGAGGTCAAGCAAGTAGGTATGTTGAGCCAAAAAGGTATAGATGCGTGTCAGCATAATATTGCTTCGGGGATTATCCGGCGCAACGCTGGTTTACAGGGGCGGGGGCTACCGTGGGTAAAGAGCTAACTATACCCTGGCCCTACTACCTTTGTGACCTACTTTGTCGCTAGCTGACTATTTCCTGTATGCTGAGCTTATCTGACCACACGACATTACAAGCATGTTTGTCTGTAAATGTTTGTGGAGGTAGGTAAATGTATGCACTGACATACAATAACCAGTCAACCGAAGCTTCTATGTATTTTCGTTCAATAGTTTATTATAACGATTTTTTAAAGGCTATAGAAGTAGTGTCCTGAGAGGGTGTAGTTGCTAGAACCTCATTCCCCATTCTCCCGTGACATTAGTATTCTCACATCTACTTATCCATATTATTATCCTCGACACAACCAAGTATTCCCTAGGAGGGTTGATCTCAGACAGGCGGCCGGTCTTAAAGCTATAAGCCAAAACCCTTTTAAAAACATGAATATAGGGTAAAATATAAACATATTGTGACATCCCTGCATATAGCGGAATAAGTGCAGGAAGATGAAGAAAAGTACAGTACAGGAGGACCGAATGAAAGCTGGATGGATTAACGAACCCATTTCTGCTCACACCCAATCCATTCACCTCTGTCGCATACGTACACCCATGTGTCAAAGAAGTTGATGATATGTTAGCGGCTGATGAAAGTCCAATGAGGAGGAACAATTTGTGCCAACCGGTATTATCTATAGGTACCTACATAATAATAACGTAATTCCTCTACAAAATTGGCACACACTAACTGGGCACTCAGATGTTCCATAACAAGACTAGTATCTTTTTTCTACGTATCATCATGTAACATCACGCTAAGTAACAAGTATTAACGGTATTGCAACCGGGTTATGTATCATTTAGGATGTATCCGCTTCGAGGTACCGGTTTGCGGATGTTAGGTAGAAAGGTCAGATCATCCGATGTGTATTACCCGTTATTGCTTCCTCTACCGCTGTCAGCGATAAACAGGGGGCGAATCAATCCTGGATTCTTTGAAGGCGTGCAGGGGCAGCTAACCTAAATTCGGTAAACTTTGGTGCCGTGTGTTGTGTTGTGGTTGAGTTAGCCTCAGAACTCATCAAGTGGATGCGAGAGAAAACGACCAAGGACCGACAGGATATGGGCAGCAGCATCCTCATCATCCTGTGTACTAAAGAACCAATACTACCTTTATTGTAATCTTTAACCCGCCGTGGGGATTAGACAAAACCCTACCTACAGTTTCGCCTACGGTTAACAGTCTCTGAAAACGACGCTCCGAACCCAAACCCACCGCATCACTTTCCAATCTGGCCGTTAGCCTCGGTGATGACGGTTATAGAGTATTGACCTCCCGAGGGCATTTCAAGGTGCATGGGTGGGACAGAAAACAGGAAACCGATTTCAGTTCCCTGCCAAAATCTGTCTATGCTTCCTATGATAGTTGGAATAAGACTTCATATCTTTGCAAGATTCTTCTAAGCAAGAATACTCATTCGTCTTAATCGTTGCATACCATCTAGCGGTGATTTGATGGGTTACGTACTCAAAGAGTGCCAACGAGAGGGACCCTATGGCTAAGTCTCCGCTGTCCCTCCGTCCATCTATCTGTCAGCGGGCTTTATCTAATGAACCGTAATAGGTAGACAGTTTAAATATTCAAAGTATGTATTTCTCTTGCCGCTGTAACCTAGTTTCAAGTTATGATAAGGCCGAAGATGGAAGCGCACTTCACCCGGAATTCTCAAGTCTGAGAATCTGGCTATCTTGCCTCTAAATTCCACAACAATTTAGAACTGTTGTTATTTAAGGCGACAGACTTAGGTACAATGGTGATAGCTAGCCAGGCGGACCCAAACCTAGTCCAATATTGTACTGCCCTGGGGATCTTACCCGGGGCCTCTCGATCAGTCACCGGTGGGCGAGCCAATAGACCAAGAGACGGTTAACCATACTAGAAACTATTTTTTTTGTCCTAAAATGTAAGTTGTCGGAACCCTAGTTATGCGTGTCCGCACTTGACCGGTTTTTTGTAAGTACGGCCTCTGTCTGTAGCCCACACCCCTTGAATTTATGTAGAGTACACACTAAATATCGTTATTTAATCCTCCTCTAATCCTGAAGTCGGCATTTAGTTAAGTACAGTTTTGTCGAACGAATGGCTAGGGTACGTAGTACTATTAGTTATTCTGTGGCTAGGGGCAGATCTTAACCTTTGAAGGCATGATGTCATCCATACCAGAATTAATGTTCGAAAGGTTACTCTACCCGGTGAGCTGAGCTACAATAACTGCTTGCAGAGCCTAGCAGCAGGTAAATGACCTAGGAATTTTGTCTCTTATTGCAGCTTTAGGGCTTTAGTCATCAGAACAACATGCTGATTCATTGCTAATTGTCAGAAAAAAACATAAACCAACAACAAAACCGTACCACCGGTACTTTTGTAAGACATTTTGTAAGGACCTACTTACTGACCTTATGCGATTGGTGATTCATCATGTGCTAAATTGGCTTGTTATTCGATCTGCTAAACGATGAAGATGTGCTCTGGAGAATCATTCATGTCTAGTCATTATTAGCAGATAGAAAATTTAAAAGTCAAGATAAAAAGTCTGATTGTCCGAAAATCCTGAGACTCCTGTACATGGCAGCCCTTGTACACCTCATCCTTGCCAGTACAAGGTTTGAGATAGAGAGCTGACCCATTCTACTCATGATGCACACTATTGCACAGTCACAGTGGTATGGTGTGTTGCACGGTCACACCATACCACTAAACGCAATAATTATCGCGATGAAGCTCTTTGATCTCCCACAAAAAACCGCCACTCGAGCACTCGCCCATCGTCAAATGCCATTGTCAATGCCGTTGTAAAATTAAGTCGTGGATACACATACGCAACGTTCCGATTATCGCAACAATTATTGCCATTATTGCAGGTGTAGGTGTAACCAAAAGTAATTTTGGAAGATAGGTAATTAAATTTTATTTTTTCCGTCACACAAAAAAATAAAATTTCAAAACCTTCATCTCACCTGGTTACATGTTGAGATAAGGCCGAAGGTGGAGGCGCACTTCACCCGGAATCCTCAACAAATCTCACATCTAAATGCCGGAACACAACAATTTTAGAATTGTTATTATGACGGCAGAACTAGGGGAATTATGGAGAAAAGAAGCCCCTCGCATTCCATCCTGATCAAGCAAGCGTTATTTCAACAGCTGACATTTCTGCGCAAACGAAATTACACGTTTAAAAATAGAAACCTCTTTAATACCGGAAAGTGGTTGCTCCGCCGTAACTGAGTCAAGGCGCTCGAGATTGCGTCCGTTGGTATTGGAACGGTTGTTGCCACTCCAAGGGACGTAGGTAGGTAGGTACCTATCTATAGGTATTCGTCAGTGAGTGGAAAGGCACAGAGCGTCTCAGCCAGCAACCGTGCTTTTTAAACCGGAACAGTGGACAAATAGAATGCTGCAGGCAAATGTTGAGCCACTGTTTGTTTTTTATTTGTTACTGTAGAACACCTTATCCACATATTTTACTCATTCTTTATCCCCTCATTTTACACAACCGCGTATTCCCATGGAGGGTTGACGTCAGGCAGACCGCCTGAACTCTAACAACATGTCAGTTGTGACCCTAAGTAGTGTGAGATAGCGGGCAGGAAGATGATGAAGATTAGTAGAACGCCCGGGAATTCGTTTCCATCATCACGTATTCATTTCCAAAAATCGTTTCTTATTGCACCATATAACCTATACCATAAAAGGAAACTACTTTTTTTTTATTGTGCGGATCACTAATGTTAAAGTAGCTTAAGTTACTCCATAGTCCATATAACATCACCTACAGCGCCAGTGAAAGTCTCGTCAAAATCAGTCCACCCGTTTTGGAGTCCATAGGGAGAATCTTACAGATAAGATGAGTAAGCTCTTGACCTCGAGGCTTACCAGGACAGTGGGAAGTACCTGGGAGATGATGAGGTCTAAGATGGAGCGAGCTTATAAAGTTGCCAGTTAGCAAAAGTACCCGTGTGCTGTAACTCGCTTGATTTAACTGACTGATCGTGCCACGTCTATCTACCTTTCACATACAATCTTCTACTTTAACTGACTGGCTGATCGTCTCAACTGGATTTTCTATCAGCCTTTCACATAAAATCTTCCACCCCTATTTCACTAATTTAGGGGATAATATGCAAATACAAAACTATGCTACTTCATCGATCTGCACCGTTTGAGGCTCCTTTTAGACTCGGTCTGTGTTATTATGTCCACTTGCAGACAAACCGTCTACAAACTTGGAGTGTTTTGCCATAATCACCACGCTTGGCAGACGGATGGTTGATCGGTGTAAGCCTTTAAATTTAGATAATACACTTGATTAACCTTCTTCTGGTGAAATCCCTTAGTCAGCTTTAACGACATCGGCAAGCACTATTTCAGTGTCAGTATTGATTTATTTCATGATTTTTTTTTGTCTAAAAATAGTACGAAAATATTCAATCTAAAAATAGTATCTAATTACAGTATCCTTACAATTAGGTACTTATATTATATATACATTTTTGTTAGAAAAGCTGAGATGGAGGGCTACTAACTGAGATGTGAGGCCTGTGATTACGGTGTATAGGTCCTTACGCAACTCAATCCATACTGCAATAAATGCCGTTCACATTTACGCTGATTACGCATGCAGGTCATTAAAACGAGTTGACCATCTTAGTGCGGCCCTGTCCTTGACACGAGATTACTGCGTTAGGCTGTTTTCTACTTAAGTCCCGCGATAACTACGCCTAGATAGTGCAAATGTATTTATTTTCTATTTTAAAAATTATTTTAATGAAAGGGTGTACAATCATGACTATGGTCGATTTTTTGAAAAATAAGTGTCAATTTTTGGACCAAAATGACTATTTCGAGTTGCATATTACTAAAACTAAGTTCGATTTTATTATACAGTTGGAAACTATGACTTATTTATTTATTTCTACACGATTTAGTAACTATGTTTTTTCAAACACGATAGTAAAATCGTTCATGAAATAAATTAATATTGAAATACTTATTGATTCTACTTATTATCTGATAACCCCATTCCAGCACATGATAGCATCATCATTAATGACGTTGTGAAAAATAAATGAGTTTAAAAAATACAACAGTCGTAGTCTCGACGACTACGACGGTATTTTTTAAACTCCAACAAAGGAACTAAAATGGTTGCCTTAAGGTGTCATAGAGTTTGAGAGCAAAAGCGCCTCCAAATAAAAAATGTAATGTATGTTAGTATTCTACCCGTATCCGTTCCCAAATTGCTATCTTTACTTTGTACTTACTAGGTGGCTAAGTGGTTGACACAGTGTGTGTTAAAACCAGGAACGTTCAATTTCTGCACAGACTATATTATTATGCATATTCATTTATTCCATGCAAACATAATCAGAATACAGTTTTGATACTTTTTTTGCATTCTTAATCGTAGCATCTTAATTATTATACTGCAGCGCCCTGCTATACCGTAGTGGACTGTTAGCTTCGATCCGTTTCTGGTAGTTAAGTTACATAATATGCAGAAATATACTACTTGCATTTTATGATAAAGTCGAGAGTATGGTAGGTTAGGTTCTGACCTGTTACAACATTATGAAGTACTCGCATGTGGCCATAGATCATATGCATGCTACTTACACAGGTGTGTTATGTAACTATTTGATCACGTGTTTCACTTGCACATAGTATTTAACTTTCGGTTATGTGAGTCATCATTTGGGAGTTTTCTTGCTCACACACTGGTACATACGAAGAAACTGGAGAACCGCAGATTTTTTCAAAATGATGTTGATGGGATGATCAAGGTTTGCAGCGCTTTACTTTTCCTAAAACACATCATCACCAAGTTGCGCTACTGAGCCCGATCTTCGACTTTTCTCATCCACGTTTGCCCGCCACTGTACGGAGGTTGTCGCTCCATCTAGCCAGAGTAATGTCCTACCGCTTGCCTTGACGTGGTCTTCACTGAAGGACTCGTTGATACACCAGTAAATACACAGTTCTTGGAAAACACGCAACAAGAATATCTTGTAAAAACATAAAATTGCATATATTTTCATGTATCATTCGTATAATGCATTCGCATAGTGTTTCCATCGATAATACTTCTTCACTTGTTTTACCTTAAATATGACCATATGAGTCAACATCCACGTAGGGTAAATATGACTTGTTTTTTTTCCTGGTACAACTACCAAAGTTATCGTATAATAATGAGGTTTTGAATGACATTTTGAATTAGTTTAATAAATGTCGCGAACGTTTGTTGTAGACTAAATTAAACCTTATATTTATTTTAATAGCTGGTGACCTTGTACTGCTCTCGCCTTTATGTGTATGGCAACAAGCCTGTTATTCATACTTAAACTAATTTAGAGATCGAAAATGCATTGATGTATCAAAACACGCGTGAAGAATTCAAATTAACTCGATGGGCGATGTTTTACATAGAGAGTGAGACGCGCAGCAGGAGCTAGAACCTTGAACTAGTCGAAAAGTGAAACAAACTAAAGACTGCAAATTGATACAAACTTAAAAAAAAGTTATATTCGATCTATACAACCAATTATATAGAATCGGCATGTTTACTACCTTAAATGTGATACCCTTGTCTATGGAATTAAATGTTGTTATCCTCCTTATTTTCATTTTCTATAAATAAAAAACTGTAGCCTATGTCATACATAGCGTACCAATGAAATCGAATACATACATCTCGAAAAACATAATCCTTCTTTTGGGGCAGTCTGGGTGAGAAGCTTATATGTCGCAGTTTAAATGGCTGTGAAATTGCTCTGTTGCACCGAAAAGAGATTGTAACTGTGACAGCGAGAATCATATGGCAAATTAGGGCCCAGTTTTCTTATAACGGTGAACTTTTTACTGTAATCTCGTGCTAAATGTGATAAAATGTGGTAAATGTACGTATTGCATCCACACACCAGATCACCATGAGTTACTGTAGTAAAACACCTTATTACAAATTTGAAAGTTTCTTAGTTTCTTATCTTTTCATGACTAAACCGCTAAACAGATCTTAATTAAAGTTTTCGTTGCGATCGGGTAGTGTAAAGAGCCGTCTTCATAATTTTCGATTCCATGCAGTTCAGTTCTAGCTATCAGCTAGAGGCATGGTTAAATACACATACCGCTTCAAACCGGAACACAGCAATGCAACTTGAAGCCTGAAATAGTTATGGTTGACTACCATAACTATTTCAGTCTCTAAGTGGAAAGTTGTGAAATGCCTCTTGTGAAAGGGCTCTACATTCTACATCTACATTCGCAAGAAAGTCGCTTCCGTTATCCAGCGTACGCGAGCTAGTGGTAACGGCATCCTGGAAATGATTGCTTCTCGTTCGGACAGCCCCATTGGATGCAGATGCATCCACTTGTGGTGAATCACTATCTAGTGATTCGGTCAGTTTGAACAGGTGGAGCCAATCAGTATTTGCACCACAAGTGCTGACATTTAATTTACTTACTTATTTTTAGTAGGTATACCTACTTATTGTCATTTTGTATAATTATTTGAATTGTCAGTCATTTAGTTCCTCAGTCTTGTATTTTATTTTGTGACCAATTTGCTTTATTGAAATGTTCCAAGTTAGTGATCTGTGCTTGTTTTATATGAATAATTATGAATTTATAAATCTGAAATAAATGAATAATAATAATTATAAAAATCTGAGGGTTTTTTTTATTATGTCCTTATTATGGCGGATTACACATTACATATTCTTTGAAAATTTCACCCAGCTACGTATTACGTAGACTTAGTTATAGGGGTCCCGTCTGCTTAAAAACCAGTTTTTGTGATATTATTTTACATTAATTACTGTTATTTATTTAGAATTTTCAATATCAGAGCTGTGTGGTCCTAGGTCGTAGGCATGTACCTAGGACCAAAAGCCCGAATGACACATTCGCTAGTACTCGCGGCGATTGGCTTGCAACCTGTCACGTGCTAGCTACCTACTTGCAAATCGTGGGCATGTGCCGAACGTAAGTTTGGACACTACCACTAGTAGGTGATCCTCATAAGATCTCCACGCTCTGAGTTGTGATCAGAGGTGAATCCTCGGAAAAAAGTCTATTTTTTTTTCTATCTAAAATTTAATGATATTTTTAAAACACGGGTTTTACTCACGTATTCATTTATGTTGATGTAGGTTTCAATGCAACAGGTGAATCATCATCAGAGTGAGTGTGACTCGCCCGTGTTTTTAAATCCGTGTTTTAAAATGTATAGTACGACTCACGCAAGTTCTGAAAGATTTTTTTTTTAAATAAGTCGTTTATTTCTGGACAATTTACAATATACTTAACTTATATTTAAAAGTGAAGATACATTTTATTTTATATTATTAGAGTATATAAATACACAGTTGCATAATAGCACCTACTACTTATATACGGTTTTTGTAACTAAATAATAGGTAGGCTCTGTTCCTCACACTGGTACTAGGTAGCCTGTATAGTGAGGTCACAGGGTCTTGCCAAGCTTTTCTTAGTTTGGGGCTAGATGGATTTGTCTTATATTTCTAGTAATTTTATATTTTTAATAATATATAACGATTTGTTTTCAGGAACGGGCCACACGACGATTTGCCTCTGAACATGTCGTCAGCCGAGCCACTTCTAATAGGCCCCCCGCCACGAACCTGCTACCCTCTGGTGGTGATACTCGCCCGCGACGTGCGGGACACTGGGGCGCTCAGGCCAGATGAGACGGTAAGTCTGCTGGGATGTACCGCCTCTGTGGTCTAGTGGTTTGTCCACCGGTGTCAGATCCAGAGGTCCCGGGTTGTTATTGTGCTTGGTTTGGTTGGTGGTAGCACTTTGTTTAAGTCCGCCTGGATAGCTACCACCATCTTACCTTATTCTGTCGCCATAACAACATTATTAAATTGTTGTGTTCCGCTCGACATTTAGAGGTAAGATAGCCAGTTCCTCAGTTTGTTGAGGATTCCGGGTGGAGTGCGCTTCCGCCTTCGGGTGAGATGAAGGCCAAGCGCTTCCCCGTCGTACCTACAATAGAAATAAGGTAACAGTTATATATATTACAGAACGATAAGCACCGCCTTCCAAAATGTATGTAGCTTGCCATAAAACTGTTTCCATGTACAGTGAAATCGGTTAATTTTTTTTTGTTACTATTTACTCTTTTTAGTGATAATTGATTTTACTTAAACAAGAATTACTTTTTACAGTCACGATTCACCACCAAACTTTGGTGACCGGCCGGAATCGATTCCTTGACCACCAAATTTATTTGAAACCACCATTTATCTTGGTACCCAATGTAATAACAAAATAATCATGCAAATAGGACCTCAATCGACGGAGTTAAAGTGGATTTGCTGGGGAGTTTTTGTCCCCAGATCGGATTTTCACCAAATAAAAATGAAACCCCTATCAGTGGACATAAATAGACAAAAAAAAATACCGTGCGAATTGAGAACCTCCTTCTTTTTTGGGAAGTCAGTTCGAATTGAGTCTAGAGTTCGTATTGAAAAACTCTTTTCCATATTAAATTAATATGTATATTTTAGTTTGTAAAAAGTAACGCACTGCAGATTATCCCTATCCAATCATCGCAGAATGGCCATAAAAATACTTCAAGGCACCTATAGTATATATAGCAGCTGGCTTATTGGCTGACCCTTGATTGAACGCGATTCCGATCGATCGGTATTGAATTTGTGTCATTTCTTACTCTTGAACACTCTTGAATGCGAACCTAGCGCCAAATTGATTTCAAATTGTATGGATATTGAATGAACTATTACCGATTGGAATTGAATTGTCCTATGCATCGATGCCCTAAGTAACGGGCATCCATGCCGCCATAAATAAAAAAAAAATACAAAATAACGATTTTTAAACTGAATTTGTTTGAAAATATGTTTCGATTGATGTTATAAAATATTTGTTGTCACTGTCTACTGATAAAAAGCCCAAATTTTGAAGTTTTCGTGTATTTATTATTGATACACCGGTTTTGTATACAAGCACACATCCCTAGTGCTGAATATAATGCAGCTAACTTCATCATTATCCAATATTAGCGCAATTCCGATTTCAATCCAATGCTATCAAATTGTTTTTCAAGTGTACGGCAATTAGTCAATATTGTTAGAGTATTGGATTTTTTATTGGGTTCGAGGGTAAGCCTGCAGTTCTATGACGATTGACATAGTGAAGCGATTGGTTTAGAAGTATCGGTGCCCTGGGCCCAATAGCGACTCTGCATAGCGACCGACTGAAGTAGGTCTGAAACAAGTAACACGCCTCCTATAATGACCAATGTTCACATATCCAGTATGTACGGTACCACGGAAATCATAATAAAAGTAAGGTTAAATACTTGAAAATAATATTAGCACACATAAGTGTGCTAAGCCATGTGCCATATTATTATGGCGATGTATTAAGAAAGTACACATGACTTATCATAGTAAATGTTGGTATAAACATGTTCACAATGTGGCTTGCATCATGCAAATTGTAGTGCAAGCAATTCGCGATACATATTATATGCTATGATATTAAAAAGCGAAACGGTATTTTTTTTATTCTTTATTGAATGGTTTGTTCAAAACTGTTTGGGTTTGTAGGTACAAAAAAAACATAATCATGATATGAAATTTTCCTAAAAATAACCTAACTGCAAACTGGTTCCTAATTGCAAAACAGGTTTCGAAATTATCAAGATAATTACGCTGCTTGATAAATATCGGATAATTATCAGATAACTCGTGATAATAACAGTTTGATAATTTTTAATTTCTATAATAACAATAAGTTGCGCTCCCAAATGGAAACCGATTGGGTAACGAAAGAGCTTCAAAGCTGTTATTTCTGTTCAAATGAAATAACCAGTTAAACAAAACCAGGAACCACAAGACCTTAGGTGGATTTTAGGAGAACAAATAAGTTCTACCGCAGCTGCTGAAGAAACATGGGCAATGGAAATATAATCATCACCGGAATTATTAGTGATAATTATCCTTTCGAACTCTGTTTTTTTTTTTATTGTACGACGGGAAAGCGCTTGGCCTTCATCTCACGTGGTAACAAGTTAAGATAAGGCCGAAGGTGGAGGCGCACTTCACCCGGAATCCTCAACAAACTGAGGAACTGGCTATCTTACCTTTGAATGCCGGAACACAACAATTTTACAATTGTTATTACCATCTTATGGTGGTAGCTAGCCAAGCGGACTTCAACAAAGTCCTACCACCAACCAAACCAAGCACAATATATTGTACTCCCCATGGGGATCGGACCCGGTTCCAAAACCTGTTGCAAACTTGTAAACTTGTTTATTCCCATGCGATTGTTACGTTCTAGGATTTACTTGATCTATATCACCACACTTCCCTTGTAAGTACTTACAAGCGCTTGGCCTTTATCTCAACTGGTTTTAAGTTATGAATAAGGTGGAAGCGCACTTCACCCGGAATCCTCAACAGTCCTAGGAAAATTGATGACAGTTTTAAATAAAGATATTTTTTTATTTTTTTGAGACTTTTTAGAGTTTTAGAATTTAGCGACGACATCAGCAAAGCTCGTGGTGTATTGGTAATTTGTATTTTCCCTGGTTGCATGAGATTTTTTTTTTGACCACGTTTATTGTTATCCTAGTTGTATCACTGTATTGATTTGTCGTAGGTGGCGCTAGTGAGCGTGATTCACATCCGAGACGAGCAGTGCCCTCTGGCGAGCGGGATCATAGCGCAGTATTTGAAACAAGCAAACGGGCACCTCTCCTGTTTAAAGGTAACTTACTTGTTAAAAATATAACAAGCTAATAGATCCCGGGGACACACCGCTCCGGTAGTTCTGAGGGAATTGTGCGCCTCTACACTAGCTACAAAAGAAATGAATTTCTCTAGGACCTCTAGTTTGGGACGACGATTTTATGTTTAATAGTGAAACGCCCAGGGAAACCACGATCTCATAAAGCATTCTTGTTTTGATTTAACTTTACTTTTGTCACAATCTATCCAGTGTAGAAATAACGAGACAAAAGTAATGTAACATCAAAACGAGAATACTATAAGACGAAGTTAGGCCCCAGGACTTAGTGCCTGTCACCCCGTGGGAATCTTGAATCCTTAGTGCACTACACTTGAAAAATTGAAGCGTTCACGTTGTACTACAACGCCTACACTTTTCACAGCTTTTTAGTTTATTTAGGATCATTATGAAACGACAAATCTACTGTTTTGAATCGCGACCCAGCATATGAGGTGAAACACATGGATAGATTTTCCATGCTCCATGCCACGGCCTCGACTGTACCTATATGTACAAATACAAATATTTATTCCCAAAAAAGTGTAACATTTCAGTATTGTACGAGTGTGTACTTTACTTTATATGGCTTGTTATTTACATCATTATTGTTATCATCTTTTACTTGTCCTATGTATTTCCGTTTCTTATCTGGTTTGGCATATTTTCACTATTATGTTACGTACCACCTTTATTTTATCATGTAATGAACGTTGCACACATTTTAATAGTATTTATTTTGTTGGCTCTCAATATTTCAGTTATGTGTGGAGACTCCTTAAGGCTCTTTTGATTCTGTTATGATTCCTATATATGTGTGCACAAAGCTGTTAGTCTTCTTTATGTAAATAAATAAATTATATTCTTAGCGTCACGCTTTAATGCCAGTAGTAGTACCATTGATGGCACTTGTGACACAACTTTGTATCCTTAGTTCCGCCAACAGTACTAGTGACACTAATTTAGGATCTGTAGTACCATCATACATATTAACTGGTTTTATTCTTATTATATTGGCTGCGTTCGAGAAGTGGTAGTGTCGATAGTCGCAGTAAAAGACTGAGGAAGAGGGTAGATCGTTTAGGCGATCATTAACTACCTTCATTCCTACTCGCAAAGACTTCAGTGTATCTGTGATCAGGGCGCATGCAACTGCGTCGAAATATCGTATAACTCAAAAAACAAACCTCCTCAGTGGTCTAGTGGTTCAACCCACCGATTTCAGATCCAGAGGTCCCGGGTTCGATCCCCATGGGCAGTACAATATATTGTGCTTGGTTTGGTTGGTGGTAGGACTTAGTCTGGGTCCGCCTGGCTAGCTACCACCATCTTACCTAATCCTGTCGCCATAATAACAATTCTTAAATTGTTGTGTTCCGGCATTTAGAGGTAAGATAGCCAGTTCCTCAGTTTGTTGAGGATTCCGGGTGAAGTGCGCCTCCACCTTCGGCCTTATCTCAACCTGTAAACAGGTGAGATGCAGGCCAAGCGCTTCCCCGGCGCACAATAAAAAATACTAAAAAAACAACAACAAATCATGGTAAATATCCCGTTAATTTTAGTTATAGTGTTCAAAACCATGACAGTTTAAAAAAGTTATACCATACATATTATTGTATCGTTAGTACCGCCAATGGTACTAGTGAAACTGTTAAACAAACACGAAATAGGTACTAGTAGGTAAAAAGGAAGAAATAGATGAAAAATTAAATATGATTTGGTGTAAATGTTCCAGCCACTATACGTAAGCGGCGAGTGTGGCTCCGGGTCGGGGTACACCGATTCGGATACGGCCGACGAGTTCGGATCGGCGCTGTGCTGCGTGTGCGCGGCCGCGCCACTCGAGCGGGCTATACTCCCTTGCCGGCACGCCTGTCTCTGCGCACGGTGTTTACGTAAGTCAGCCCAACAGCCCACCGTTGAACCGAGGCCACAACCACCTCTTAAAGATTGTTTTGATGTTTCTTTACTTTTGTCTCGTTTTTTCTACACAAGAATGAAAACAAGATTGCTTTTAGAGGTACTGGTTACCCCCCAGCTAACTCATCATCAAATAATCGCAGTCCATTGTTGTACGTAGATCTATATTGTTTTTATTGTCCGACGGAGAAGCGCTTGGACTTCAACTCATCTAGGTTTTCAAGTTGTGATAAGGACGAAAGTGGATGCGCGCTTCACTCGGAGTCCTCCACTGAGGAACTGGCTATCTTACCTCTAAATGCCGGAACACAACAATTTAAGAATTGTTGTTATGGCGACAGAATTAGGTAAGATGGAAGCTAGCCAGGCGGACTTGAACAAAGTCCTACCACCAACGAAACCAAGCACAGTATTGTACTCCCACTGGGGATCGAACCCGGGGCCTCTGGATCTTACACCGGAAAACTAGAGGCGGTTAAATGTTATAATGGTTATAAAACTATGAATGAATGAAACCTAAGATATACTTAGCCTACATGAATGTGAAAACAAACGACATTTTCCTATTATTGTTGACAATGGCGCGACCTCCCGACTCATCCTTAGCTGTTGTATAGAACGGATCTACAGTTACATAATGCGGCCATTTCTCTGCCGGTCACGTCCGCTATCGAAAGGTCGAATCGACACTCAAGGTGCACTGTGCTGTTGACATTGGCGCTATTAGCGTATGCAAGTAGCGCACTCGACCTTTTAATTGTCTACCTTATTGTTAATTACGAGAATACTGTAGCCACATCATCCTGTAGATAGAGACGTCTTAAGAAGACACTGATTAATAATCCGCCAGCGAAGTTGTGATTAGGGCAGATTCCCATTTCAATCACTCTGGGGAGGTGAAGTGAACTGTTTGGGACTGTGAAGATGATGCTGTTTATAACCAAAATACGAGAACCTTCTTTTTTGGAAGTTAAATGTCCTGATATAGGTGTTTAATATTTAAAACTGTGTATTATTACTAAGAGGCTGTAAAAGGGTTTAAAAAAAACTTTCTGCACACCTCCATAATAAACCTTGACTATGACTGTTCTTATCCACCTTGTCAGAGCATTTTGTCTCCCGATGGTGGATAAAAATAGAGGACAAAAATTTTATCCCCGCCCCGTGCTGAGACGGCTGGGGGGGCACCACGACCTCTTATAGCATTCTTGTTTTGATATTACTTTACTGTATGTAATATCAAAACGAAAATGCTATAAGACGTTGTGGCTAGGCCCCAGATCTCGCTAGACGTTGACTTGGGGTGGTATTGTTTTGTATGTATGCTTTTATCACTTGGTGTTTATTCGCTCGTTGTTGCATTTCAAATCTTAAATATACTTAAACACACTACTAATCAATATTTAAGTGAGCAAAGCAAAATACTTTAAAAGGGGTCCAAAGTCCTCTTAAATTTTTAGATTTCCGTTATGTTATAAAATATATATTTTCTTAGTAAATTTCAAATCGCGAATGCTAATTCTTTGCTGCTATGCCGTACTGTATATACTATGGCTTCGGTATCGACGTCTAATGGGATGCAGACAGAACGCTCAAGGAATAACAATGCTTCTGTGAACGCACGTGATGTTTAGGAGTCATCTTATCGTTAAAATGGTCGTCGGTGATTCAATTAACCCGTGCATTTATGCCGTGGCGGTCGCGGAGACGACCCATCCAACTGAGCTCATGGATGTCGTAAAAGCCGCCTGGGATCTCACCAGAAGGACAGTAGCTTTCTTCTGTGTAATATCTGCACCTTTACTGCGATCACTAATCCGCCTGTCCGTAGCTTTGGAGGAGGCTCTGCCCAGCAGTGGGTACTAATGGGCTGTGATTCATTTATTCTAGACGCGTTGAGGTTCTAGCGTGTCTCTACCTTAACGCGAGTCCAATTAAGTTTTGACCTTTGATACGGTGTTGGTTGCTAAGTATAGAGTTTGTTCAAAGCGTCGTTGGCGCACATTTATATAAAAAGGCAATATTTCTTAATTTCCTTAAAAAAATACTTTTCGATTTCATATGTCACGTTGGGAAAAGTGTTCCGATGTTGAGTACTACGTACCTATAACGTTTGTTAAAAGAGTAGTTGGTTGTATAGAAAGGCAATTCTTTATTTTCTCAAAAACTTGATTATGTCACGTTTGAAAGTGTTCCTGGTGGCAAATTATAAATTGAGACCAACATGTTTTTTTTTTTGCTGATCGTACATTTTATCGAAAACTCAATTAGTTTTCTCAATAAAATTAATGAATTAGTGTAGAAGCAAAAAAAATTTTCTGCTAAAGGAACGGTAGCCTTCCAGTATACATTATACTCGTACCTATGTGAAGAGTAAACTTCGAACCTTTTTATACATATCGCGCAGAATTTTGAGAATTGTCATAATTAAAGTTGATATGGCGAACGAATGCAGGAAACTAACATTTAGGATCCCTGGGCGATCATGTCTCAATAAATTTCCCTGTATATAGATACGTGCTATTTCCGTTTCCAGCAAAACTAGACAAATGCCCGATATGCCGCGGCGTGATCTCGTCATACTTCTGTATCCGAGATGAAGAGGAGACGATGGCAGAGCTGAAGCAGCAGCGGTTTCCGTTCAACCGGCGGCTCTTCAACCTGTTCCATTACCATTAACTGGTAAGTTGTATTGCCATTGACTGGTACTGACTTCTATTGTCTTATTGTTACTAGCGGTGAGTTCTATTACCATTAACTGGTAAGTTGTATTGCCATTGACTGGTACTGTTTTCTATTGTCTTATTGTTACTAGCGGTGATTTCTACTACCATTAACTGGTAAGTTGTATTGCCATTAACTAGTTTATTGTATTGCCATTCATTGGTAAGTTGTATTGCCATTAACTGGTACTGACTTCTATTTTCTTATTGTTACTGATGGTGAGTTCTATTACCGTTAACTGCTCTAGTGAGTTATTTTGTGATTTATTGCCATTAACTGGTACTGACTTCTATTTTCTTATTGTTACTGATGGTGAGTTCTATTACCGTTAACTGCTCTAGTAAGTTCTTTTGTGATTTATTGCCATTAACTGGCGGTAAGGTCCAATTGATATTGCTATAGCTGATATGTCTATAAAGTGGCTATGAGGTCTATTAGTTACCTTTTATTTCCTTATTGTAAGTTCTGATTACAATAAATGTTAAATAACTTTGTTCAACCCTGGTTACTAATGAAAAAAAAAAATTGTTCCTCGTTTATATCTCCGTTAAATTACGAACGAGAGACAAACAATTAATGCATTTAAAATAGAATGCTGCTTACTGGCGGTTAGTCCTTTGGCTATAAAATGGATGTGAAATTCGCTACTAATGTTGAAGTATATTGCCAATAACTATCTATGATTGTAATCGCCATCTACAGGTACTGGATGGTTTTTATACTGATATTAAAATACGTATTTTTTACAGGACTGTGTTATAAAACTATGAAAAAACTCGCGAGTGAATACTGTGGATACAAAATTATTGTACAGTGACTCACATTTAGTGACGTATCAAAAACAATGTAGACAGATAAGTGTGAGCGTGTTTGCGAAAATAAAAGATATTAATTTTCATGTGTAAAAAAAAGTCTCCACTATATTATTGTTTGTCAGCCGACTATAAAAAATATTTTTTGTTATATTACTACTAAAGTTTCAATGCAGTGAAGTTAATGTTTATTATGATCAATAGAATTCAAACTACGGATCCTAAAACATATTTTGGCTTATTGTTTGTGGAAATGGAAATTCCTATGTGAAATAGTTTTTACTTACCCTAAGACCCGTTTAGTTTGAAAACTATATTATATCTATAGTCTCGAATATAGGCTCGATAACTCAGGTACCGTTGACCAGAAATGCGCTCAAGTCGTTTTTACCTATGAAAGCCATGCAATCGCTGATCGGTATACCCTCAACTTAGGCTGGTTGCTGGAATGCGGGTAACTTATAGTAACTGTATACCCTTAAGCTTGGGCTGGTTGCTGGAATACGGGTAACTTACAGTAACTGTACGGGTAACTGTACGGTTAGGGACTTCACTAAAACGATTGCCATTTTCATTAAGATAATATCGTTTACTATTTATTTATCAAAGAGTCATCTCGTAACATTTCTGAGAAGTTATCTCGGTACACCCCGGAGTCGGGCCATTTTGAAATCAACGACAAATACAAAAAAACATAAAAATATTTTTCCTGTACCAACGTGGAATTGTCTCGCTACCTAACTGCTGTTTAGTTTCTCTTTTTTTGTTTAGTAACGATTTAGTTTATTTTGTTCAAATAATTCAAATATCTTTATTGCTCCAGACATGGTATAAAAATGTTGTTATAAACATATAAATTAATATTTATTTTACTACTTTAGTACACCGTTTATCTGCTCTTAGCTATCCTTTCCAACCAAAGGAAGAGATGTTTTTGATTATTTTGTTTTTAGCGATAAGGCCACCCATTATTTTTATTTCGTGGTGTACTGCGTTTTGTCAGCTACATATAATACATATAAATTAAAGAAGTTTGCTATTTTTAGAAATGTAGTTAAAGTAACTAGGATATTAATTATTTGTATAATTGGCGCGCACAAGGCGCAAACAAGTTTATCTATCAAACTACGTTTGTATTGGAGAGAAAAAATCAAAGGTACTCCGGGGCCCTCTTAAAATTCTATGGCAATCATTTTAGTTCCCTTTTTGTCACGAAAATTCTATCTGAACACTCTGAATATGGTTTAACGTCAGGCTTACACGCTTGTAAGGTGTAAATTTAGGCCCCGTTTCCACTGAACCAATCGCTTCACTATGACAATGAAATCATCGCAGAATACCAAAAGGCACCTATAGTGCCTATTCTGGTTTTATGTACTGTATTGAAAATGTTCGAGGGCTTAGTGGCGACGTTTGGTCAGTGGAGGTGGAAGCGTTTGAATCGAGGCAGTCCTTAGCGTTTGCATTTGCCTCGCTCAGCCTCGATTTTACGTACGTTACTGCGATTTTAAATATACGCCTCGACAATTTTCGTGTTTCCGAATATATTGCTAATATGCAATATTATTATACACTTAGCTTCAAAGGTAGTTTACATAAATCAAACATTGATCAAGATTTAATGTATTATCGTTCGTTATGTTTTTTTTTCGTATATTCGATGAAAGACAAACCTTCGGTCGAGGCGCATACTAGAGTCGTAAAAAAAATGTTTTATTTTTATTTTGACTGTTATTATTATGTAGTTGTATAAGTGTGGGTGCAAATCATTGGAACTGTGATACGATTAGTGAAGACGTGTGTACATATAGATTACTGTGAGATTCGCCGTAGATTTTGTAAAATGTTTGAATTGTTGTAAATGAAAATTGTAGATGAGATTTTAAGAGCGTTGTACAGCAAGCTGTTGCTGTGGCACATGTAAGGTAAAAAAATACTATGACTTTAGTCATAACTTATAAATCGTTGCCTTCATTCATTTCAAATCATTGTTATCACGACGATTCGTTATTTAATGACAAGAGCAAGCATTTTGCCACGCTTTTTAGCAGAATTGGTGATCGCAGTAAACATGTTAATACGTAATTAAGCTGCTGCTCTTTTTATAGCGAGATCGTGAGACCCTTTGTCGGCTTTTACGTCATCCGCGGGCTGAAGGGGTCGATTCTTACCACGAACGCCGCGGCAATGACACATACAATATCGCTAAATAAATAAATAGGTAATTCATGTTTTATTGATGATTACCAACGAATGTGCCACACCAAGAGCCGGCTATTGTAAATAAGGTCACTGGTTGTTTCGTCTAGTGTAGACATGCCCTAATGTAGTTTTCAATTGACTAGAAACTTAGGTTGTTTCGTAAATCTGAATACTGCAGCGAGTGTCGGCCATGTTGCGTGGATTCCTGCGGGATTATCGTGCATATTTCTCTACACATCATAAGCCCGGTGGTTGGGGAAACCATGTCTAACATTGGACATAAATGCGCGGTTGTGGAATGACCAAAACAGGTTAACTAACCGCCTCTGTGGTCTAGTGATTCAACCCACCGATTTCAGATCCAGAGGTCCCGGGTTCGATCCCCATGGGAAGTACAATATATTGTGCTTGGTTTGGTTGGTGGTAGGAATTTAAGTCCGCCTGGCTAGCTACCACCATCTTACCTAATTCTGTCGCCATAATAACAATTCTAAAAAAATGTTGTGTTCCGGCATATAGAGGTAAGATAGCCAGTTCCTCGGTTAGTTGAGGATTCCGGGTGAAGCGCGCCTCCACCTTCGGCCTTATCTCAACTTGTAACCAGGTGAGATGAAGACCAAGCTCTTACCCGTCGTACAAAAAACATACCTTATGGTCACGCGACATCGTGCGAGTAAAATTCGTTTCTGGAATGTCAAATCCTACCGACACGCTGACACTCGTATATTCAGACGATGCTTAATATCTTCAAAACATATTCTAAAACTAAACGTATTAAATTATGAATTTGTAGTTGTAAACAAAATATTTTTGTATGAAACATGTTTGTGGAAAGTAGTTAGGGTAAACGAACCGGTTTTGGCACTGCACTACCAATTTCTTTGAATTAAACACACCCATGTCGATACAGTTTATCTATATTGACCTGGAACTTACTAAAAATACAGCAAGACTTATATCTGAATGTAATTCGGATTGATAAATTGGCCAGACAACGCAGGAAAAGGACTATTTGTCATTATTTTAGAAGCTTTGCCTATCCACCACTAAAAGATACTATATTTTACGATATTAATACCGTATAGAGCACTAGTAATAAAAAAAAATAAAGAAAAACCTATAGTGAAATGCGTATAGTTAATGTCAGTGATTCAAATATTGTTAATTCTTTATAAAATTATTTGCAGAATTTTATTGAATCTTCGACCCGCACCAACTACTAGTGACACTCACCATTCTCCCGGGGCAATAGTATCCTTATCTTCATTCATCCTGTTTTATCCACTTAATTTACTTAATCCTTATCCCACACAACTGAGTATTCCTAAAGAGGGTTGAAGCCAAGTCGTAACATCTCAGAAGACGTGTTGTGCCGACGTCAACTAGTGTGGGAAAATGGACAAGAAGTTGAATTGAATTTTCCCTTTAGGACCAGAAAGTTGAAATCCCAAAATGTTGAGTTTGCAAAAAGTTGAATTCGCAGCATGTAACTTTTAAAGAATTCAACATTCTAAGAATTCAACATTTTGCAAATCAAAAATTAATCAACATTCTGGCAAATTATACATTATGGGAATTAAACTTTCTGATCCTAAAGAAAATTTTTGAAATACCATTAGTTTTGTATTATGTAAGTTTGATGTGCAGTGTCTTCGAGTTGGTTAGTTTACCCTATTTTATGTTAAACGTAGTCTTCCATTTAGTACCCTAAATTAGATCTCATTACTTAACACCCGTTTAAAATTGTGCAATTCTTGATGAAATCTTTAAAATAGCTAGTATGTTGATGCAAATTGTATGGAAATGTGTGTGGACCGTCCAAAATTAATGCAATAAATGTGACAATGTGTTTGGGCTCCTTTACACTGTGCTTACCTTGAATTTTCTAGTCAAAGTAACAATGACTCCACAGCTATTTTGTGGCTTATCATCATTATATCTCACAAAGCAAAACATTTAAAGTAAGGCCTTTTAGGACAGAACTGTATTGTAAATACTACTACTCTTTTATTGCCCCAGGCTATTTATTAAAAATATTTTGGATAGCCGAGTAGAATATCGTGAGGAATCGACCAATCGCTTTGTATAACATCCACATCTCACATTTACATAAACATAAACATTTTTCTTTCTTTCTTCTTTCTTTCTTTCTTTCTATCTCGTCTTGATACTTCGTTGTGGTTGGTCGATTCTCGCACGATACCGCGTTTATTGAAACTTAACATCCTTCGACAACAGGATTTTGCCTGCGGTTTGCGACTAGGAACCGATAGCATAGAATCTAGGGTATTTCTTGTGGTCATACTATTTTATCCCGCAAGAAGGTATAGAATCATTAGAGTATTTCTTAGGCCATACTATTTTGTGCTACTAGAAGATAATTATATAATAATTAGAGTATCTCGGGGCCTTTTGATCTACTTTTTCTTATGATTCGTAGGATCAGAGACGGTTATTTCAATATTTATCCACCCAATGTTGTAAAGGAGCACAAACAGTCAGACATAGATAGCTAATGATATAATAGATCAGTAATGTATAGTATTACTTTTCGTTCCTGTGGACTGCCAACCTTATGATTCCTATGAGGCTTTAGAACGATGGAGCATTCGTTTATCGGAATTCTGGAGTAATATAAGAATTGCCAAAGTAATTGTTGTTTTATTCTTGCCTTTGCTCAAGGGATGCTGATAGGATTAAAGTGCTAGGTAGCTGGGTAAGTACTAGTTTACAAAAAATAGCCTAAATCTTAGTCTTGGTCTAGACTGAAACAATTAATTCTGCTCAACAGCCCATTATACCTACCTAAACAAAGCCTCCTGCGAAATCTGAAGCTTTTGTGATCATTACGCTTGGCAGGCATAATGCACAGAGAACTTAGCTGCTTCCCTTTTATTGGTAACTGATGATGATGATGAGTAGTGTGATAGGTAAGATATCTTAGTCGGCTTCAACGATATCCGCGGTCTGTGTCCGTTATATCTGTACAAAATTTCAGCTCATCCCGTCAGTCCTCATCAGTTTAGTAGTTATAGCGTAAAGGGGGGTATCAAACATTAAGTCGCTATTTCACGATGTCCGAATACCGCTACTTGAGAATTATTTTATTTTTTATGTGACATGTAAAACAAACAGCTTCTATCTAACATCTCGTAAACTGAAACATTATGAATAAATAAAGCCTTATACAAATTTCGCTTATAGAATACCGATTGGTACAGATGTGGAGAAAAAATAATTCTTAATTACTACAATAATAACATAACATTCTGCATAATGATGAAACAAAGAGAAAATTAGAGATTTTTTATTAAAAATATATTATTAGGTACCGTTGCATTACTAAAAAAGTGACAAATGACAAGTAGTTTTTACGTACTGGCATGCCTACTAAAGAAACCAAATATAATAAAAATAAATATATACCTGGATGAAAATAAGCAGTGTTGTATGAATGTTTAATAGATATGATCATAGCGTATGTTACTCACCGAGAAAAAAGGTAAGGTATTATAAAACATACTTTCTGTTTACATGTCGCAAAGTAGGGTAATATTTTTATCTGTCAAGTAACGCTACGTTCGAGATCGTGAAATTAGCGCTTAAAATCCATACATACTTTCGAATTCATATGAGTAGGATATACAAACACAAATGAAAACTTCACTTAACCATTTTATTAGACTTATGTAAAGTACCAGATAACAAAATGAGTGTACACCTATCAGTCGTTGGCCTCGGCTTCTCTCAGCCTTTCCGCATATAACTGCGACCCGCGAACTGCGCTGTACAGGCTGAACAACAGATGCAGGGATTGGATCCTGAAACAAGGAGAACGAAAGCAATCCTGACGTGAATCCCAATAACTTTGCTCTTTGTTTCCCATACGTGTTCCTTACTCCTACTTATCCAAATAACGCATGCACCCACCCTCTAATATACACACACACCCCTTTTCACTGTCATACTCGGTAATTCTGTTTTTTGTTTTTAATTTAATTTGGTTTTGCCCTGTTAGTAGCACAAGTCTTTTGGTAATTCTTTAAATAGACTCCCGCGGCACAGGCTAGCCCTAGTGTGGGGTCCTCTGGTAATTTTATAATTGATTTAAACTTATTGGCAATAAATGAATTTGAATTTTGAATTTTGAAAGGGTTTTATACGCCTTTATTCAGGAGTCCCCGTCGAAGCGTCGGGATAGCTATAAAGCAACACGTGCTATAAATAGACAAGCCTCATAGCTCAGTTGGTAGTAACTCTGCCTTCGGCGCTGTAGGCTGTGGGTTCGATTCCCACCCAGGACAAACATTTGTGTGATGAATATGGATGTTTGTTCTGTGTTTGGGTGTTGTATCATATAGTACGTTTGTATTTACAAAAAGTATTTAAGTATTTTATCCGTAATCTAGTTCCCATATTACAAGCTATGCTTAGTTTGGGGCTAGATGGCGCTGTGTAAAATGAATGTCCTGTAATATTTATTTATTTATTTATAAATAATCGTACACCGCCACACAAGGGTTGTGTTTTCTGAAATCGCCTCCGTGGTGTAGTTTTTCGGCCATCGGTGTCGGATCGAGAGGTCCCGGGTTCGATCCCTGAGGAGTACAATATTGTGATTTGTTTGGTTGGTGGCAGGATTTTGTTTAAGTCCGCCTGGCTAGCTACCACCATCCTACCTAATTCTGACGCCATAACAACAATTCTTAAATTGTTGTGTTCCACGTGCATGATTCCGGGTGAAGCGGGCTTCGTCTTTTAGCCTTATCATAACTTTAAATCAGGTAAAATGAAGGCCAAGCAAATTCCCGTAGTACAATAAAAATGATATAAGGTACCAAGAATAAATAGTTAAAAAAAAAATGTCAAGAAACCCGTTTACAATAACTTAAATGGTAGGTACACTGGTAGAGAAAATGAAACCTGTTTCATGGGAGACCGATGCCTGGGGTAGGTTATAAACCTGTATTACAGGTCACCGGTGCCCCCACTCCACGGAAATCACACAGCTTGTTTTGTAGTTGTGCTGATGGAATTGGAAACATTATTTAGCAATAAAGGTTGATGATTACCTGTCAGCCGGGGAGTCCCCACACTGGGGTATATCGAAGGCGGCGCAGAGCAACGCCGCGTACTCCGACAGACTGCAGTCGAGGCCGGCGGGGGGACACCCCACCTCGTTCAACTTGGCCTCCATCGTCTCGGGCCATTCCTCCATGAGCGTTTCGATATCAGGCATCGTACTAGGAAATTACATCATTTTTATGTGGAGTTACAACAGAACCAACAAACAGTTCGGGGACGTACCTAAACCTAATTCAGCCAATTGCTGTGTTCCGGTTTGACGGGCACGCGAGGCTTAATTTCAATTTCAATTCAATTATTGTTTGTGAACCTAGGTATAATAGATGTTATAACTTAAATGAGAAACGACTAGGTCCTGCTAAGGAGCAATACAAACATTACAAAGTTACATAATTATACAAAACAATTAATTAAATTTATTATGTACTGTCAGAAAAAAAATAAAAATTTCAATCATAATTAATAATTATTCTAAGAGAAAACTGTAACTTAACGCCTTTATGCCTCAAGTTTACGCGCGCAATGCAGTGCCGTGTGGGCTATGTTCGTGGATGTGACCTACGCAGTAAAGCATTGTTATAGGCAAGAGATGCACTTTACATCAGGTGGGTGCTTGTTTCATCCCAAACTCGATGCAACGAAAAAGCGACACTAAAAGAAATAAATACATCTATAAGATTCAACCTCCGAGTGACTCGTGCACTCGGAGGTACAAAATATAGACATGTATGTTTGTGCGTTTGCGCGTGTATAGGTCACGTGTATCATCTTTGTAAATATTTTTATTTGCCGTTTACTAAAAAATAATATATTTTAAATTTTCATTGTCGCTGTCGCGAACTCAGGCGCTCAATAAGTGTCACCAACAACCCAAAGATCTGCTCCGGTATTTTAAGGAGTTGGGCTGACTGGGGTAGGGTTAGTTAAAACAATGGGGGACAATACACAATACACCCCACAGCGGGACGTCAGTGCCTTGGTCACCCCCATTCAGAATAAGAACACGAAAACATCTGACCGATAACCGCTGGGGAGCAAAGGTTCTCGCAAGGCGACCGCGATTAAACGCGAAACGGAGTGTGGGAAGACCCCACACTCGATGGACCGACGACATTGTGGCTGTTGGGGACGGCTCAGGTTGCCATTTGTAGTGTTGATTGGGGGAAGCCAATGTTCAGTAGTGGAAGACATCGACTGAAATTATTATGATGATGATCTGACCACTGTCTGATGGATGCGGCTCAGGATCGCTATTTGTAGCGTTGATTGGGGAAGGCCTATGTTCAGCAGTTGACGTATGTTGGCTGAAATGATGATCTGACCACTGTCTGATAAAATATGTATCTATCTACTCTCCACCCGATTGTAGGGTCTTTCCACCCCGTTAGAGGCACGCGGAGGGGATAGCGAAACAAGTTATAATACACAACCCTCTCTGGTTTTAATGAATATAGGACTACACGGACCCAACAAGTATGTATACGCGCGCCGAAGGCCTAGGCTACTTGCAATTCCGAGAGCAAGAACAAACTCCTGAGCAAGTCCCCTTTTACGCGGGCCCTTCGCGCTATTAATAGTTTATGTGAAGGATGTTGATATATTTTACATGACCTTGCCCAAATTCAGAGATGCGGTTTTTCAATTTTTGGATAGGACGCATAGGAATACTTTAATTTATTTATTCTAAGCTATAGTAACAAGCCTCATAGCTCAGTTGGTAGTAGCTCTGCCTTCTGCGCTGTAGGCTGTGGGTTCGATTCCCACCCAGAGCAAACATTTGTGTGATGAATATAGATGTTTGTTCTGTGTTTGGGTGTTGTATCATATAGTACGTATGTATTTACAAAAAGTATTTAAGTATTCTATCCGTAATCTAGTTCCCATATTACAAGCTATGCTTAGTTTGGGGCTAAATGGCGCTGTGTAACATTAATGTCCTGTAATATTTATTTTATTTTATTTTATTTATTGTTATTATTTTAAATAGTGGGTTGTTAGAGTAATTTTATAAATGTTTATGTGTTTTAGTGTAAGTTAGTTAAGGAGTTTAATTTGTATCACTTTTTATATTTAAATCTGCACCGTCGCTTTGGTGCTGCACTGTAATGGCAATGTAAATAAGTTACCAAAAAAAAAAGTTAGCAGTTTGGTTTCTTCGCATCCTATTGGCATTGGCCTTGGCAGCAGGTCTGCTTCACTTCTGATGATCCTTTGGCTTGTGGATGTTTGACGTATGTGTTGCGTCAAGGAATGGAAGATTTTATTCCATTTTCTGACATCTTGATGCTAAGAATTGACTGTAAAAAGTTATTGACCCCGGCTCCAAATAGGCAAGTATTTAAATGCTCGTTTTAATTTTGCAAAAACAGCAAGCAAAAAAATCTGAACGGTCATCTTTTATAATGATTCAAAATCAAATTAATCGCTTTTTTTATAGGTTTTGAGCTACGCAAATTAGTGGTAGCAAAGTATTTCTGGGTCAAAATGTCCCCCGTGTCGATCTTGCGGCGCTTTCCGTGTAGTGTCGGGCTTGACAGTGTCGGTTTTATGAAATATTAAAAAAAACTAACAACCTACTGACGTACTCAGCCATAAGATCCCTATCATCAGTGCGTAATTTAATAAACAATAATTAAAAAATAACACCAATCCGCCTGCCATGCGTGTAAATATGGCAAACCCCTCCAGCTTTGGAGGAGGCTAACAATATTTCCAGCAGAGGACACTAATGGGCTGTTGATGTGAATTAAAAAAGGGGATCAAATATTAATTAATTGGTGCTGTGAAATTAATGTCCTATAATATAAAAAAAATATAGTTTATTTAAAAAAGTGCACATTTACAATAGACCAATTAGGTTCTTGAGGTTCAAATAATATTATCCCCTTAAAATATATCTCGGACATAATAAAGACTTGAAAGCCAGTTTGGACTATTTGGCATTATTTAACGGCCTAAACTACCTCAGATTAGCAACTCAACGCAACTTAACTCTAGTTTCGAACTAAGATGTAGTTATAATAAAGGTGACATTGCTGTGCGTTCAACCACGGCGCTTATGACCACCAGATGACACAAATATGCGTGAATTTCTACGTTTTGTTTTTTTACGGTAAAACAAATATTAATTTTAAAAATATAAAACACAGAGCGTCTGCATACAGCAGGCTGTGTTTATTTACTGTACAAGTGTCAATGCCTAACTGCGTATTTATTCAATGGCGAACATTTTTGGTACAAATTATAGTTAGCTTTGGATTTTTTTTCTATAGAGAAAATTTTATGTAATAGTGTTTTCGAAACACTAGCGTTCTTGTATTAATCCTGAACTATAACATATATTAATTTCAAAGTAAATGCTACAGTATTGTAGAAGATATGAGCGCTGAGCTAAGCCATTTCACGTATAATAGTCTTAAGGATTCGTATTCTCCATTATCAAGTTCCAACATAGCTTGGGGCTAGATGGCGTTGTGCAAAATGTATAGTAATGCTTCATTTTATATTTACTTGGTGTAGGTAACAGTAGGAGCCGGTTTGGACAGATGCAGCTCGCTTACATCCTTGATCCATCTCTCGATCGCCTTTCCGTTCTTCTCAGCATTATCTATCTTCTTGGTCAGCTGAAATTATCGCAAAATATAACATTAATTTCACACACCCACCGCCATCTAGACGAAACTTATCAGAGCTTTTAATGTGGGAACTAGATAACGGATAGAATATTATGTACTTTTTAAAAATATATTCTGACTACTAAACTCCCGAGATTTATTCCCGTCATTCAGTGGTAATTTCCCAAAATTTCTTAGTACAAACACTACGAAAGGTAAAAAAAAAATACTGAAAATGTATCGTTGATTGTCGGTTCGTTCAGCTTCACGACAGTTTTAACAGGTTGGATGAAAAAAAAAAAAAACGGAAGAGCGGGACTCTCACACACACAGGTATTTTCATACTTAAAAGAGGGTCTCAAACCATGAAACATGTATGTATGTTAGATTAAGTGAAATAAATTATTTGCATTTGTATTGGATGAAATAGTAGGTTAGCTGATTTTATGAACGAAAAGATTAACCTTTAGTTCATTTACAAATGTTAAAATGACAAATTCGAACCAAGACTCTTTCATACATGGTCATGGGTGTGATAAAAGCACTCAGTTATTTAAACCTGGTGGTTCTAGCTCAGAACAACCGGGATTTGAACTCGATCTCTAGATCTCATCAGCTCGCCATCAGTCTCACAATGCTGTGGAAGTGGTTACAAAATATTTATTTAGCGGATTGCATCATATTTAATTAGCAAGGATGTTACCATTTCGCTATCTGTTTCATTATGAGTTTAATGTTATCTCTTTGGACAAACTATTCGTCACATGATTATGTAACTCAAGTTTTGAAATCCTCTAAAAGTCTTGGTACCTCTGGAACACGGTACACAGTTTAGCGCCAGGCATTGACAGCAGGACGGTGGTCGGTACTCTCCTAGTATCACAAATGTCCACCAAATCACGTAGAATGAATGAATGAACACTTTATTGTACACAAATTGTATCAGACCAATACAATTATTTATGTAGATAACGACATGAAAACAGAAAAATATTTAGTAACAAATCCGCTAGATAAACTAAGCTGATTCATAAATGTTTATTATTGTTGTCACATTGAAATGGATAGGTGACGGATGAATCAATAACCGCCCTACCAAACAAACGGTAGTTAGTCGGCCATTACAAAATGAATTACAAGAAGTTACCGACCGAAGTTAGGACCGACGCCTTACCGTGATCTCCGAAGCACGGATTCAAGTCTGAATCAAGTGATTCAAGTCTGATTGAATCACCTGATGTCCTTATTGGGAACAAACATCACAAAGATGAGTCCCACTCGGGATTTAAGCCCAGGATCTCCGGATCGAGAGGCACACGCCTTGTCCAATAGACCGCCTCTGTCCAGAGGTCCCGGGTTCGATCCCCATGGGGAGTACAATATTGGGAGATTTTTTTTAAGTCCGCCTGGCTAAATACCACAATTTTACCTATATGTCGCCATAACAACAATTCTTAAATTGTTGCGTTCCGGCATTTAGAGGTAAGATAGCCAGTTCCTCAGTTTGCTGAGGATTCCGGGTGAAGTGCGCCTCCACCTTCGGCCTTATCATAACCCATGGAGGTGTTAAATTGATTTATATGTCTCACCACGGTAGACTTGGCGCTGTTGGTCTTCGATATGGCTCTGAGCTGAAGATGGAGTAGCGCAGAGTCACTCTGCTCGGCTGAGGGCTCGTCCAATACAGACAATCCTGCAAATTCAACATCATATTAGTGTCAGTCTCACAGC
The DNA here is from genome assembly GCA_951394065.1 of Venusia cambrica. Classification (NCBI taxonomy): domain Eukaryota; kingdom Metazoa; phylum Arthropoda; class Insecta; order Lepidoptera; family Geometridae; genus Venusia; species Venusia cambrica. Next base: position 12,059,233 of record OX596042.1, read on the forward strand.
TCAGTTGGCTGCTCTACCTTCTGCGCTGTAGGTTGTGGGTTCGATTCCCACCCGGGACAAACATTTATGTCACGAATATATACATGTTTATTCTGTGTTTAGGTTTTGTATCGTATTTACAAAAAAAAACTAGTATCCTTATTACAAGCTCGTCTTTATTGTACTATAATATTTATAATTACATGTTATCGCATGTGTGCGTCAAAATGAACACAAACTTTTCTTATTTTATACCTATGTATGTAAGAGTAGGTGTGTGTTAAATCTACACGGTGGCGGTATGCTTATACACGTAAGATATCATGATGATGATTTATCATCATTACAGCCAGAAAGAGTCCAATAAAGACGTACGGGGGCCTCCCTCGAAGCACCTCAGAGTGCGATGGGTCATTTCTTAAATCAACACGCCTGGTAGGTTCATTGGTGATGGCAATAATGAATATATATTGTTGATATTTTTTATCACGCCCTGCCGAAAGTCATACATGGCATAGCCTAATTTGGTAAACATAATAGGTTCAGACAGTTTTGCGTTTCGTTATTCGAATGCAGCATTTGCAGAACTAACCCCATTTGCTCATATAAAATACTAGGTAAAATTTATCTATCTACAGCTGTGTTTTTTAGGTTTATTTTGGAGCACTAAATGTTTTAATTCATTACTAGATTCAATACATCTGTCCACACCATACCTTATTATTAATTCGAAAGAAATTTAAAACAATAAAAAAAACATAAAACTCATGGAATTTAAAAAACAACATTAGTCTAGGTAGCACTCCAACATGAGTTTTATGTAGAATGGGTTGTAACCTACTAATTGTCTACTGATCCCCACACTAGCACAGCCCGTATCGTGAAGACCATGGGGTTAGCCACCTCGTGGAAAGTTTTGATAAGTATATGATTTTAGAAAAGTTTAAGAGTTAAATTAGTTATAGAGTCTATGATACCTGAAATGGCTTAGCTTCTAAGCCATTTCAGGTCTTCTAGGTCATTTCAGTCTATCGATCATATCTTCCACAATACTGTAGCATTTACTTTGAAATTAATTTATGTTTTTGTGCAGGATTGATCTTAGAACGCTAGTGTTGCAAAAACACGATTACATAAAATTTTCTCTATGGAAAAAAAAACAAATTTGACTCTAATTTGTACCAAAAATGTTCGCCATTCAATAAATACGCCCAATCAGACCTTAACACTTTGTACAGTAAATAAACACAGTATACCGCAGACGCACTGTGTTTAAGATTTTCAAAATTAATATTTGTTTTACCGTAAAAAAAAATACGTTGAAATTCGCGCGTAGTTCTGTCATCTGCTGGTCATAAGCGCCGTGGTCAACCACGCACAGCAATGTCACATTTATTGTCACTACATATAAGTTAGAAACTAGTGTAAAGTTACGGCGCGTTGCTAATCTGAGGATAATCGAGGATCTCCGGTAATGTGTCGCTCAAACACTTCCAATAATAATCCAATGGATAAAACGGAGGTGTTCGATTATATTCATGTAAAACACAGCAGAGCTCATAACCACACAACACAGACTGGGAGAAACGCACAAAAAAGTTGGATAGAAAACTTCGTCAAACACAAGCAAAATTAAATTGGAACTCACATAATAATATTTAAATTAATTGTTTACAAACATCACATATATTTATTTTAAAACAAGACAAAATTCTCTGTTCAATTTGGTGCGTTTCGTCCCCCGACCGTTAAGAGAAATAAAACGCGTATTTGTTTGTTAGCTTTTGAAAAATGTGACAAAGCGAATCTATCGACGGGACATCGGCTACGTTTTATGTGTGGTAATCCCGCGTTTTACTCACCTAGGTAGTCGATATGCTCGTGCACGCGTTCGGCGAGCGTGTTCGCGCGCGGGTCATTGGCCGGAGTGCTGACTTTGAGGAAGGCGTCGGCGTCGCCCACAGACGGCACGTATTCCGGCACGAACGGTTGCAATTTGAACTCTATGTCTATCTTTTGAGGGGTGTATCTGAAATGAGAATGATTAAGTTACTGTCTCCACCTGAGCAGGAGGTTTATGCCGTAATCACCACGTTTCTTAGGCGGTTTTTATCACACTGATTTAGGATCGTGTTGGCAAAGCCCGAAATCCCATTAGGAACATATTCAGACGTTTAGGTATAGGTATTATAGATTAGTCTCAGGATACTGATTTGAGAAAATTGCCATAATAATACACTTGTATTATACTAGCTTTTACCCGCGACTTCGTTCGCGTATTTGTTTTTTGTAATAGGCGCAAGTATTATTTTATTATAAATATACAGGTGAGTTTTTTGAAACCATAAGAGTTATCGAAAAGTCATGTTAGGAGTTGCGTGCGTTTTTAAATCGATTAAAAAAAAAATAAGTTTTGCTTTTAAGAAAAGCGTTTTTCTAGAAAAGTGAGTTTTAGAATATATTTTTATTATAATTAAACTCACCCTGTATACATAACTTATATGTATATGAAGGCCTCACAGGTCAGATGGGACAAACATTTGTGAGATGAATGCAGGTATTTGTTCCGTTTGGGTGTTATATTTATTATTATGTGTAATACACATAATAATAATAATAATAATATACATAATTTCAGGCAACAAAGGAAAAGTTAGAGATCTAATTTAACTTATTTGACGGCCCATAGCAATATATACCTTAAAACTAGCATACATGTAAAATAACTTATGTGTGATGTATATTTTTTTTTTTTGTGTGGTACTTACTAGTCGGGAATAGTTGAGTTACTTATATACCCTTTAGTAACGGTCCTTAGTAATCCCACTGCTTCCACAGTCAAACTAACTATGTACAATACTTAGTTTAACTGTACATACTATTTTTAATTGTTTGTGAATAAAAATGTTTACAAATGTTATAGCGTTTCCGGCTTTAGGAAAAAATGCTGGTTCAAGTCCCGTCGCGGGTTGTGAATTTTTTTGTGTCATTATAACATTTGTAAATGTTATGACCTAGTGCAATCACTTGAAAAAAAAAATGTTATCTATTCTTATATTTTTTAATAATTGTATTCTATAGCTATTATTAAAAAATATAAGTATTTTATCCGTAACCTGGTTCCTATAATACAAGCTATGCTTAGTTTGACGCTCGATGATGCAGTGTAAAAACGACGTGTTCCGTATTGTCATAAGAGGTGACTAAGGTATAACTCGAAGATATGACCGGCAGAATTGCCATCCAACAATATCACGATCACCAAAATTGAATGGTTACCTAACAGAGGTACATACATCAGGTAATCCATACCAATATTATGAATTAGAAAGCAACTTTTTTTATACAACCGAGGTGGCAAACAGGTATACGGTCCACAAAGCGTAAGCGGCTACTCTCGCCTATAGACTCTTACAACACCAGAAGCCCCTTTTTACCTGATCGAACGGACCTTCATAGAATTTGTCAATAGCATGCCATTGGGCGAGTCTTTATCCGGGTATCACTTGTGCGAAGTCACGGAAAAAGCTAGTAGTTTTGATAGATAGATAGATAAACTCTTTCTTGTACACCAAAAAACAAAAATAAACAAACAAGAAAAAAACTTAAACCAGGTACAATGGGAGGCTAAAAATATCTTCCAGGCAAGGTTAAAGTACTAAAATAAACAGAAATTTATATAGCTACTTATTAATAAAAACAAAATATAAAATACCATAACAAAATATCTGATTAGGTACTAAAAAAAAATATAATAAGTAGAAAATAAACAGCAGTAGCGAACGAGACAATTACAAGTTGGACGATCTGAGTTTTACATAGTTTTATAAAAAGTGGCGGCATATCTTACGGCAGAATGGCGTGACCGCGACATATTATCAATATCAAATGCCGCATGAAACTAGATAGTTTCGCTTTTAGTTGTTTCGTTCTACTTCCGCGATCGGGTTAGGTCGCTTTATTTATGTAATTGGATTTTGTGTTACCAGACCAGACAATGTCCCACGCAGAATCATATGCAAGACAGACTACATTGCCAAAGTATTTTATTTATAAAAGCGGCGAATATTTGCAACTACGTTCTAGGCAGATACTTTCCCTTCGTCCACGTTTTAGCATACACACAATATCAATATCTAAATAACAATATCATGATAATCATTCAGACAGAGAAACACCTGCTCATTCAGGTGTAACCAGTGTAGCGATTCTCAAACACGGAAAGTTTTCAGATCTGACCACTTTTTTGCACGTTAACCTTTCATTATCCGCAAATTGTTAATTTTAAATATGCCTCAAATAAATAAATAATTTGTATTTTATTATTATATTATTTATATTTATTTATAATATAAAAGAAAGCGCATTCAATTCTCGCCACGGGGCAGGGCGTCTACAATTGGCTATCTGTCAATAGCAGGTACACTTTTGGCACAAGTATCTAGAGTTCTAGTGCAATTGACAGTGTGCCAAAGACTTGAGAAAGTCATTAACACGCTAAACAATCCATACTAATAGATAAGTATTATGAATTCGAAAGTCACTCTTACGTTTTCACGGCTATATGCGCCTGAACGGATCGGGCGGCTACATCTTTACTTCAAAACGCAGCTATCCATTCAATTAAAACTATTTAAAAGAAAAAAAGGAAAGTCCTAGCGGACCATCAACCTAAACTAATAAAGTTCATTCTCCAGCCGTGTGCCAAGTGGCGAATAAATACAATCAATTGCAATCATTCGATGCCAAGTGTTGCGGGATTCAACAAACTGATGTTGGATTAAAACCACACCAATTAACTAAAGGTTGATCGTATCTACACACTATCAAACATAGAAATAGAATTTATTTGATCAGAACGCAAGCAAGATACCTAAATACAAAAGAGGAAATAAATAAGATAGTCAAATTAATGACATTATATGAGTTGAACATTTTCTTTCGTTCCCGTCATCTCATGGGAATTTCCCAAATTATTTTCTTAGTGCACCCCTAAACAATCAAACGTAGCTACCCTGTAAATATCGAGTATCTGAGACCTATGGTTTAGTCTGTGCGTTAACTGTCAGACAATCAGTCAGTCCGACAGCTACACGACGATTTTGTATATTAGATTTGTCCTAAATCAGATCCTTTGTCCGCAACGGTGAACACTGCCCGTGAACATCGTAAGACGCGACTAAGCACTCCACTAGTTTTTCCCTCAGTTGCCTCTTTAGCCTCTGCTGTCTAGTTTTTCGCTCAGCTGTCAGATCCAGAGATCCCGGGTTCGAACTCTAGGGAGAGTAAAAATTGTGCTAGGACTTTGTTTAAGTCCGCTTGGCTAGCTAACACCATCTTAAATAATGATGTCGCCATAACAACAATTCTTAATTGTTGTGTTCCGGCATTGGGGTATGATAGCCAGTTCATAGGTGAGATGAAGGCCAAGCGCTTCCCCGTCTTACAATACAATTTAAAAGAACACTCGATGCGAAACAGAATCAAGACCACGTGCATAGTACTTCATAGTTCACACCCACTGTTACCTCGCGTAGGTCTTGGTTTCCACAGCCTTGAACCAATTGTGCAGTAGTTTTGATTAATTTAATAGGACACAATACGAACTCATGCTATACTAATGTTGTTCTTCAGTTTTGATCTTTAAGCTCTTTGAAATAAAGTATCAAGTTGTTAGAATGAAAGTAGGTAATCACGGATAGAGAAGAGTAGGAATGAACTATTGATACCTAAATATAAATATATTAAATCTTCGCGTCTACTAACAGCCCGATAATCAACGCACAGACCAAACCAGATGCCCTGACGACTTGAGATCCAGGGGGGCTATCTTTTGTAGTGTAGGGGTGCACTAAGAAAGGTATTGTGACAATTCCCACAGGTTGAAGGCAACAAAGTGCCGAGCGTCCATGAAATACAGGATAAGAGTCCGTTTAGCCTTTTACAAAGTCAAAGCGTACTTACGTGTACAGAGTATGGGAAGGCCGGAAGACCCACAAGATAGACTGACGACATTATGGCGTTCGCGGGGAACCGTTGGATGGAGGCAGCTCAGCTGCTATTTGTGGCGTCGATTGGGGGAGATCTAAATTCTGCAGTAAAGGGACGTATGTGGGATGAAATGATGATTAAGTGTTGATGCGCTAACGACAAACCTAAACTAGTCGGGGAGGTCATTTGATTTCCTTTCCCTCCCGATTTGATAATTCCAATTTTGTTCTAAGCGAAGTAGCCTAGCTACGTTTTTAATTTAATTTGATTATGTAAGTATTTCGTAACATAGGTAAGCTCGAAATAAACGAATTTAACAAACCCACATTTTGAGAAGTCGGATAAAATATAAGAATAATTTTAGTGGCGTAGTTTCCTCAACCTTCTATCACAAGATGCACCGCGCCTTTCAGCAACCTCGGACTCACTTGTCAGCGTGCCAACTGCCAGTTCGAGGTCAATGACTTGGTATTTTAAAATGCTGTTTTGCCTACACTTATTGCGATTCCACAACATAACACGAGATGTTCATATCATCTCTTTTCGTACTTAGTGTAAGACTTTAGAATCCGCCGCCATAGGCGATAGAAATGTGAATGAAAAATATGGCAAATGTGCCATATTTTTATACATAACGTACAAGCTTTTGCCCGCGGCTTCGCCGGTACCCGGATTAAAAGTAGCATACATTCTGCCCCAGGATAATCTCCATGTCAAATTTCATCAAGATCTGTTCAGCCGTTTAGCCGTGAAAACTTTACAAACAAACATCAATTTTTAATTCGCAAATTGTTATCGAAACGACTAACTACGTTTGTAGAGTAAAAAAATAAGTATTTAAATACCAATTCTATCCGTAATCTAGTTCCCATATAACAAGCTATGCTTAGTTTGGGGCTAGACGGACGCTGCGTGAAATGAATGTCCTGTAATATTGATATACTTCGGAAAGCAGCATGCCTATTGATATTCTATAGGAAGCATTTTGATGAATGTGCGCAGGATTTGCTCGAATTGATACCAGGCACCTTCTCCTTTCCAGAACAGGACAAGCAGACGCACAGAACACTGCCATTTATGATAGATGGCCTGAATCATATCCGAAAACGACGTGTAAGCGCTTGGCCTTCATCTCACCTAGTTTCAAGTTATGATAAGGCCGGCCGAAGGTGGATGCGCACTTCACCCGGAATCCTCAACAGACTCATGAAATCTTACATCTAAATGCCGGAACACAAAACATCTGGAATTGTTGTTATGGCGACAGAATTAGGTAAGATGGTGGTAGCTGGCCAGGCGGAATTAAACAAAGTCCCACCAACCAAACCCAAGCACAATATTGTACTTTCCTCCTCTCTCCGTAACCTCTGGATCTGGCACCGGTGGGCGAACCACTAGACCACAGATTTAACATACACAGATATAATAGTTTAATAGAGCGATACAACTGGGTAAAAGGGTGCAACAATAAAGTTGTACTTAGTTCAAGACACTAACTTCATAATGTACTGGAATATGTTGTCCATCTCAGGTGGCACCTTGAGATCGTGGAAATGCTTGGGGTCATAAGCGCCCTCTGCCGGGATGACGACGCCGGTGGCGCGTCGGCGGCCGCTGCCAGCACCCGCGACTAGCTCCGCTTCTATATCCCCGCTGTCAGTTTCTATTAACCACACAAAATGATCATACAAAATCGTATCACAATCTTTGGTTCTTTGGTTGGTAGTAGGACTTGTTTTAAATCCTGGCTAGCTAAATAAGCCTCAGCAGTGCGTAGGATTTGTTAGCTGTCGGTCCAATAAGCAGCTCGTCCAAATGGAATTTTGCAATTCAACATTCAACAAATGGCATTTCGACCAGCACAAATTACGTCAACACTCATTTGGTCAAACACGTATTTCGTCCACCAAATATTTCGTTCAACTACACAAGCTATAGGGATGAAGCGAACAAATTTGATCTTAGTCCTTCAGGTGTTTCATAGAAGCCTGTTACTTGTATTACAAGTGGAAATCTCTTTTAAATTTCTTTTATTAGAAAATACTACCGCTTATATTGTAATGTGACTGGAAACTGTTTTGAAATAATATATTTATATGTTATATATTATCTTTTATAATTTGGTCGGTATTTTTGACTCTATTAATGAAAATGTGCATTAAATAACTCTCCCCTCCCCTGGTGCCCTGTACTTCTAGACTGTACCTATAGTCTGCGATATTGTAGCGTTTAGTAATATAAATATTAAGGTAAAATTTGTTTGTTATTTGTAATGTTTTCACCAAATGGACAAACTGCGTAATGACGAATCTCGAAATGGACGGACTGCGTTATGACGAACCTCGAAATGGACAAATCCAATTATGGACGAACTGAGGAGTAGACGAACGGCAAAATGCGAGATGGACGTACTGCTTATTGGACCACAAATCGTTGGTAGTATCTCTGCGCTGTAAGTCGATTCATATCTATAAAATTGTTGTGGAGCTGACTTACTGAATTACCACGTTATTAATAAGTATTATTCGTAAGTACGTAAGCTAAGTAAAAAAAAAAGATTAAAAAAAATAAATAAATAAATATTCCAGGACGTATTTTTATATCGGCATTTAGCCCCAAACTAAGCATAGCTTGGAATTTTGGGAACTAAATAACGGATAGATTACTTATATAGTAGCCACTTTTTAAATACATACGTAACAATGATACATAATAAATAATAACACGGAACAAACATCTATGTTCGTCACACAAATGTTTGTCGCGGGTGGGAATCGAACCCACAACCTACAGCTCAAAAAGGAGAGCCACCAACTGGGCTGTGAGGTATGGCAATGTAATCCGAGTGTGATGCTTACCAGAGTTTGAAGAGTCAACTCGTTTTATGGGAATTTTGGTCTTCTTGTTTCCGCCGGGTTCTTGCGGCAGTTTCGGAACTGACTTCGGAGCCTCCACCGATTTCTCCAAAGGGTGTGATTCTGGCTTTCTGTCAGGGGACTGAAAGTAGTAGGTATTTGGATATTCCTATCGCCTAAATATATATTTTTGAGCTAGTCTATATATAGTCTATATCAGTAGTATTATGAAACTTTTTGGAATCGTGAACTACTTGCAGAGACTTAATTAAACTAACTGATAAAATGTATTTTTAACCTGTCATAGAAAGTTCTCTATATGACTAGAGAGTAATTTTCGTTTAGCTATTGTTAACTTTATTAATGTATGTCTATCTAAATACAAACATCAACAATGTCTAGCTAGGGACATTTTGAAATAACTTGACAGTTTTTTTTTTTATATTTAATATTTTAAATCCACCTATTCAATTAAAACTTATTTATGTCCTACTCATTTAAAAAAAACAGCCGATAGGATTTTGTCATTGTTTTTTTTTTATTTGTAAGAGTCAAGAGAGATGTCGGTCATAATTACATTGCCCTAAGTTTTAACTAAGTAAGTAAAAAAAACCTACCTACAATATTTTCTAAAACGAATTTCAGAGCTTGGTCAATATTAAGTTTACAAGCCTCTAGGTACCTATACCCACTCAAACAAATCCAAAATATCTAAAACATATAAGAATCAATACAAAAAGAAGGATTTACTCATCAAGAATATAGTTTCAGGGAAAACCCCCACAAGAACTACTCATTTTAATTTTAAATTAATGTCTAACATATGTTACGTCTTGCACGACCGAAAAAAGGGCTTTATCCTCCCATAACTATTTACGGAACCAGAGTAACTTCCTCGTTTAGGGCAGCTGGCATCAGATGCGTCGTAATTCTAAACAATACTACCGCGCGCTATTCGTAGGACATTCCATCGCATAGAATGCTGTAAAATCATAATAAAATGGATCTTGCGTGCTCAACTCTACTAGACTCGATTTGAATTTCATTTCAGATTTTTTAGATACCGACGGGACACGTAAAGACTATAGAAAATATCTATATAATGAGGAATAACTAAGTAGGTAGATATCGGTGAAATCTCATCAGATAAATGGTTAGGCTAGGTTACCTACCTATAGATTATTAAGAAACCAACGCAAATTATATTATTACATGTTAGCAAAAAAAGAGGACAGAAAAGTTACCTAACTATACCTACCTATCATGGACCAAATATATGATTTTGGTCCATGCTATTATGTACCTATTACCTACCTACTGTAATACACTATCATTTGAAATGTACACGACAAATTATTTGTACGCCTCTGATCCTACCTACAAGAAAAACACAGCATTAGGCATGTATGATTCGGTAATGTTCTCTTATAAATATATAAATCTTTTCTTGTCATATCAACAGACTTGGATAACAAATAAATCAAGTTAGATTTATTCTTATAGTAAAAAAATACTTACATTGGTCTTATTTTTTCTTATTATTAAAGCAAAATACAAAATAAAACTCACTTCATCGTCGACAGAATCATTGTTGAGAAACTTCTCTGGTTCACTATCGGTCTCAGACTCTGAATCGAAGTCGTGGCGAGCCGTGTGCCTCACCGGAGGGTTGAACTTAGCCATGGTAGCCCTCACCACCTCCTCGTCGCTACAACTAGATGGACTCTCGATCTCACGGGGATTCACCACCGGTACAGTCTCGTCATACATCGCTGAGTAATCTTTGGCATCATAAAAATCGCTTTTGACTGAAGTCTGGCAGTGTTTGTCGCTGGTTGTCATGGCAACGTACAACGGACCTCCACGGCCGAGATCTTGAGCTAAAAAGGCCCGTTGCAAGCGTGCTCTACCTTGTAAGAAAGTAGAGCACGTGGAGTAGATTTTTTCGCGGAGCCACGGCACTGCCTGGCACAAAGAGATAATGCTCACACGACAAAACAATGTGCACATAAATTGTAGCTGAATATTGAGTTGCAATGTTTTGTGAATAACTAAAATACTTAGTCGAAAGTTGAAAAAACGAAAACCAGACTGTTAACTTTTAAACTTACCTTTATTACCTTTTGTTTAATATTTGTAAACATTCAGAAAAACCTTTCTATTGATACCCATATTGCAAATTCAAAAATTGTTTGCTATTCTCCTCCCCCAGTTATTTTTGACATGCACCCCCTCCCTTAATAAAATAATTTGTCACTCCCACAATTTAGAAAAATCGATGCCTCACACATACATCATACCAAAAGCATAACGTCTTATTATTATTATAACCCTCCTGAGACAGGTAAAATACAAACACCAGAGAAAGATGACAATAACTTTATTAATCTAGGCACTAATTTTTATATTTTACAAAACATAATAGGTATGAATTGGCACTGCACAAAATTTGCATAACGCGGTGTAGGTAAATTAGGTAGGTAGGTACCTACCGAATAATATTTTAACATGGGGGGTCACAGATATTTTTATAAATTTTTACATGAATCCCATGAATAAATACTTAATATTGGTATGCAAGATTCTGTAGGTATACAACACAAACATTAAAATGTCAAAACTTTAAATACTAGTAATAATAATATACAAGAATATATTCCATGTCAGCTTTTGAATATTAAAAGAATCTACAAAAAAACCCTAATCTATCTTAAAACTGCTACTTACTTTATTTTCATACACATGATAATTTTTATAAGATTCATTGTAAAAATATTTTCTGGATTATAAAAATACAACAGCATGGATACAGTTTCATCCATAATTAAGTTTAAAGTGTACAAAATCACACAGTTAAATTATGTCCAGCATAACATAAACTGTATGAGTAATTGAATAACTACAGGTGATTTCGACAAAAAACTTTAAGAGTGTGATTGCATTGCATTTTTAATGACAAGTATAATTTTATCACAATTTTGCAGTCTTCAGTCTACAATATTATCAAAACTATTATAATTTGGCACAAACCTAACTTAATGACGCTTATCGGTAGGTAAGCACAAAAGCAGTTCTGAGCCATCAGCTGACATCACACACATAAAGAGGATTAGCAAATATTTACATTAAAACGATTATTTTATCCGACTTTGTTGATCAGCTCGTCGCAGATCGCCGTCAGTTCCTCGTTCGCTTTGGTTTTCTGCGCGAGAGTCTCTTCTAATGACGTAATGTGCATGTCTTTGCGTTTGATCATTGCCTTCAGTTTTAAAATATCAGATTCATGCGCTTTGTTCATTTTCTGCAACTCCTGATTCGCGTGGTTAAGCTTCGAAGTTGCATGCTGTTTTAACATCTCATAGTTTGCCTGCATTTTTGATAGATTTTCTTCGAACTCTTTTATTGATTTCTTGCAGGTTTCTTCACTTGCTTTGCAACTTAGGATGATCTGCTTACTCTTCTCGTATTTGCTGTGCAAATCACTGAATGACACCTCCATGCTCGCTAAATGTGACGTTTGCTCATCTCGCTCGTTAATTAGCCTGATTCTTTCCTCTGCATGTCGTTTCTTATCCTGTTCAGTGTCAGCTATCAAACTGGCGATCGTTCTTTCATACTCCTCAACCACAGCCGCCATGCTTTTATTGATATTTGTTTTTTCGGCGAGACGGTCATTTAGTTTGTTAATTTTAGATAACCTTTCATGGCCATCTTCTTCTAGGATTTTCATTTGCGTTTCTATCGTTGATAGTCTATATTTCAATTCTTTGCTTTCAGATCTCAGTTGATCAACACTTTTTTCTTTCTCAGCCAGTAGCTCTCTAAGATGCGAGAGAGCGACATCGGCTTCTGAATGTTCTTGGTTTGCTTGCGTCACCGTATTATCGTGACCAATGAAAGAATTGTTACCACTTAGTGAGAGAAGTCTATCAATAACAGCCATGGCAGGGGATGTGAATGTAAAAGAACGTCGGTTTGGTCTGGAAGGAGTGGTGGTTTTATTTCTAGAGGCGACTGCTGGGTTCACAGCTGGAGTTACTACCATCATTGGTTTAGCTACAGTGACATTCAGATCTTCAACACTGTCTTGTGTCGCATTTATTTCTCCTTCATAAGTAGTATTCATTATTGACGGACCAGCAATTGGAGATGCTTCGTTTTTCAGTGAAGGCATGCTAGGTTTAATAGGCGTGCTTAGCCGCTTTTGTACATGCTTTAAAGCAGCTAGTACTCCATCTGAGGATATTCTCTTAGCAAACAATGGATCAAACTTCAGGAACAAACTTTCCTTTCCACTATCAGCTACGACATTAGTTTGGTTTTTATTAAGAAGAAATTCGAAAGCTTCAGCATCAATAAATAATTCTCCATCATCGTTATAATCATTTGCATGTGTGGGAATGTTATTGAACTGCAACAAATCTTCATCAATGTCTACAAGCTTTGCATCTTCTGCTTCAAGAAAAGGCCCTTCTTCAGTGTCTTCGTCCTCTGTATTGACTTCACGTGCTGTGATGTTTATATCGTCTGTACCTTTAGATGAGGATGTTGTATTAGTAATGTTGTAAGCAGAGTCTTTTTCCATTAGTTCAGTGTCCATTTTATCCTCTGTGTCTCTACTTTTTGGTTCAAACAGATGCATATTTTCAGAATCTGGCAATATGACTTTTGCTGAACCTGGTGAAGATATTATATTATTTTTGGTTGTTAGTGGATTTTCAGCTTCAAAGCAGTGTTGTGGTGATTGTCTCATTTTAGATTTTGTGACAAATGGATTTATGTTTATATCGAGTTCTGGCAGATTGAATACATTTTTCGATTGAATACTATCACCAGAAGAAGTAGCAGCAGAGTAATATGTTGATTGTTCTGAAGATGAAAACTTTATATCACTCTCGGCTGTAGCCATCGATTCAATATATGTTTTATTATCCATGCTTATTTGTGACACAAGTATATTGCCAGTTTGAGTATTAGCAACCTCTTTTTCTGAACATACATCAATGATTTCTTTAGTGGAATCAAGAATAGCAGTAACTTCATTATCTACAGTACTATCTAGGTCTATTTTATCTGTTGAATTTTTTATATCATTACCAATATCTTGCTTGATGTCACCTTTAGAGTTTTGATCATCTAGTTTGTTGATTGGAGTTTCAATAGAATTACTGAAGTTAAGAGTTGTATTAAACTTTTTATTGAAAAGTGGTCTTTTCCTTTCAGGTGGTTGAGATCTGCGGCGGTTAGGATTTGCTCTTTTAGTAGGGTCTTGCTGGACTTCTGATTCTTCCAATATACTAGATGTGGAAGGAGGGGATGGACTGATTTTAGTTTTTGTTGCAAATGGATCATCTATTTCATCAAAGTTGAAATTATAGCCTTTTGATCTAATAGGAGGTGAAGATGGTGCTTCATTTGAAGCATTTATGGGGATATTGATGTTTTTAAAGCTCTCATCTATTGGTTTTGATTCTGTGTCAGCTATGACTGAAACATCAGAACTATTATTTCCAGATATAGCTAGCTCTTCATTATCAATGATGTTTTTGTTTGTTTCCTTTAAAACCACATCATTGTCATCTTGACACACTTTTTTGTTGGGCGCTATTTCAATATGACTTAAACAATCTTTACTTATTTCCAACACATTTTCAACACTTGTTGTAAGATTTTCATACAGTGTTAACAATTCATTGTTTTGAATACCTGTATTCTCAGCGACTACAGTATCAAACACAGATTTATGATGGTCTGTTATATCACCCACAATCACATCAAATGGTGTGCTAACAGTTTTAGAATCATCAACAGGCTGTTTGAGATTAAGTTGATTTTGGTATTCAACAGTCATGTTATTAGCTGTTTGGTTCACTAGATCAGGCAATACATGTGCGTCCATAATTTCACTTAAAGAATGCTCTATGTTATAAGCTAATACAATTGTATTGTTTGGTGATTCACCTATTATCTCAGTCAAACTATTGACAATGGCATTGGTCTCATCAAGTAAATCATTATTTTCATGGAATTCTCCAGCAGCATTTTCAATTACGTTTGTACAATCAAGTGTTGTAGTCACATCCAGTTCCGCTTCAGTTTTTACAGTATCAAGTACTTCAGGGGTATTGTCTTCCAAATCAAAGTCAGGTGATGGTATGTCTGCTGGTTTTTCAGCAAGCAAATCACTTGGTACTAGTGCTTGCATCAAATGATTTTCAGCAAATTTTGGCAACTGAATTGGTACTATTACTCCATCTTGTTCTGTATTAATTTCGGCAGAATTCACAGGACTTTGAAGTTTCTTGCAAACTGTGTTAATCTCTTCTTCGATTAGTTCACATTCAATTTTAGGTACAATACTTTCACTTTCAGCATCATCGGTTTTAACATCTTTAGTCTTGTTTATGTCACCAACAATTTGTATATCACTGATATCATTTTCCGGCCTAGTTTGCTCTGCATTGACTTTAAAATTCAACATGTCTAGCTGAATTATTTCATTAGATATGTTTAAGTTTTCAATAGTCATAGATCCCGCTATTAGCTTTTGTTCTAGTAAGCTTATTTCATCTATGCATGGTACAGTAGTAATCATTTGCGATTTAACAGCTGCTTGCAACTGATCACTTTTCACACCTTCATTTGGTTTAGGTGCATTGAAAATGTCTTCAGTTACATTAAGGATTACAAAACCTGAAGATACTTCATGGATATTTGTTTTAGTCTCATCTTCAACTTCCAGTAGGACTTCTTCAGAAACATCATTATTTTCATGAATTTTTATAATAGCATCAGTTGAGTTTAAATGTTTATTGTCTACTACATTTATAGTTGTACTAGTATTTTCAATTTCTCCAAAAACACTTGATGTTTTAATTTCAGTTATTACTTTTTCTTTGGTGACATTAAAAATATCTGGGGCATCAGACTCTATTTGACTTTTCATTTCATTGTCCACCTCTAGTAGTTCATTTTTAGTGAATGTGGTCTCACAATCCACAAACTCACTATCAGATTCCCCATTAGTGTTCAGTATTTCATTTACAGTACTGTCTAATACCATAGAATTGTTATAAGTAATATCCATTGCTTCAACAGGGTTTGAATTCTGATTTTTTGTTGGTATTTGGTCTTTTTGTGAAGTTTCTGGTACCACAGGTGTTGGTTTTGTTTGAGGGTATAATTTTTGGATTGGTAATTTTTTATCGTCTTCTTTCCACTGGAGTTCCTTTTCTAAATCATCATTGAAGACTAAGCTGTCTTTAAGAGGACTACTCCTTTTTGAAGAATCTCTGTTTCTGTGCGCTGCAATCGGAGTTGATGCAAGAGTCTGTGGTATCTGATCTTCGCAGTATGTTTCATCGAGGGAACAAACCAATTGCTCAACTGTATTATCATTCTCAGCAGGAGCAACAGGACTTTGTGAGGATCGAAACATGTTAAAAACAGTCTTTAGACCACGAATAATAGTAGATCCTTCCTCAATCTTACTAAGATGAGTAGGTGTGGTTGCTTCCGGAGTGTGTGTGGTAGAGGAAGATGAGCTAGGCAAGGATAAATTTTCATCATCATTAGGCCCTGAGATTGTTACAATCACATTGTTATCAGCAGTGATAGTAGAATCCAACTGTTTGAGATACAAACTGCAGGTGTTATCAGCCTCTGTAGAAATAGTTTGTAGCGGCAATGTTCTTAATGATTTTATTACACTATCATTCCTGGTCATAGTTATATTGAGTGAGCGAGTTAAATGAGAGTTTTCATTGACACAGATAAGTGAATCATCAGAATCGAGGTTTCTGGTGTCATCGGCGGTGTAGCTTTTCGACATGGGCGATGTAACTGGCGTGATGGAATACCTGAGTTTCATGTTGAGCTCGGAGACGTCCAATTCCTCGTATCCCTTCTCTGTGCAAGGAAGGACATTGCAGTGGTGGACGTTCTCCTTATTATCAAAATCACTGTCCAGACAGTCTACGTCCATAGGCTCCGCGTGGTGAGCCATTCCACCACGTTCACAACACTTCAGCACTAGAATTCGTATCTTCACTAGATCGTCACAAACCACAACAGCTACCGTATTCACACACCGTCACTCTGTAGAAAAAAAAACAGTTCAATGTTTACAGACACACGATTTCAGAGTTTCACTTGGATTTCTAATTCGTAGTTAAGTATTTTATATATTTAAGTACCAGCAGCGCGGTATGTGTGTCAATCATGAAAACAAAAATGTCGGTGATCGGAACAAGTTACTCACTTCAAGATTCTATTTTTATCTTTTTAGTGGATGCCGCTCGAGGTTCATTTTATTTAGCAGACGCACGAGAAACCAGGAATCATGCCAAAAGATGCAGCCGCTCTACTGAATACAATACAAAACACAACGCACAAAAACCGTTTGAAATCCGGTAACTTTTTTAATTTGAAATGTCACAATCAATCACAAAACAACTGATCAAAACAATCAAACTGTCAGTTTAATTTCTGTTCAAACGGGTATTCTAGTGATGAGCATTATTTTTGGTTGTACAGAAATAGTGTGCATCAGGATATTAGTGTTCTGTGGTGTGCATTATAAGTATTGCTGAACTATAGCTGCTGTTAACAATTAATACCAGACTTCGGCCAAAAATAATCAAAGCACGCGTATATATTTTGCGAACAAAAATTTCTGTTACTTTTTGCGGAAAGAAGAGAAGAAAAGAAAGAAATGACCGTAACACACACAAAAATTAGGTAAATGTGTCATGTGTAGCGCGACAGTGTTCAGGGAATTATCTCCGTACTTCACCAGTTTTTTTTCTACGTAACAAGAATATCTGACACTTAACAAGATTTCGTTATGTATGTTACATACCCGACATTTATAGTTTGTACTTTAATTTGTTTAAACAGCTTGATACGTGAGAAAATGACAGCTGTGACATTTCTAGGACTGGGGTAGTGTTAAAAATGAACGATATTCTCTAGGCACTTATTCGAACTCTTCGAATCGCATATTAATAATGCACTATCTCGTATTTTTTTTATTGTACGACTGATAAACACTTGGCCTTCTTCTCACCTGGTAACAAGTTGAGATAAGGCCGAAGGTAAATAAATAAATAAATAAATCTCACTGCCAATTTGATACTTTCATATACAATATAGCGAAATAAAACAACATGACTGTGAGTCAACGATTTTATTAACATAGTTTAGCAAAGTGGTGCATAACCCAAATCGTCGTCGTCGTAGTCGGATTCGGATTCCCTCGAGCAATCCTGTAGATTAATCAATAATTCTTGATCACACAAATTGTCAAATCGAACATCGCGCTCCCGATCTTTATTATTTAGTTTTCGGAAATGGTCAACAACTTTCCTTCGGTCATCTGGCGTGACATATTCGCAGGTATTGTAAAGAAGTATTAGCATTTTTATGGCCGTGAAGGGAGGTTGCGTATTATTTCTTGCAGCATGACCTTTAACACTGGCCCAAATCAGTTTTTTTGCGTTACAGTGGCAAACAGATGTTGGTATGGCCTAATTCCTTTGTGATTTCATCCAAAATATAAGTTGGCGTTCGGGGTTTGTGGATGCGTATTCACTGTAGTAAGTATATAAGGCGTCAGCGCAGCGTGGCGTTAGCATTCGTGTTGTACTGACTAAAACAAGATGGCGGCGCCGCCGTGGGATGACTGACTGGCTGGGCGCACCCAAACCCTTGTATGTACGAGCTATGGTGCTTACAACGTAATTTTTACCTAAATATATACATATATTGTCTGTGTTATTTTATCATTTTATTTTCTATAAAGATTGCAATTTAAATACAACATAAAGTAGGTATATAACGGTATTCTAATTAGATTGTTATAAATTACCCATATTTCAAAATTTATCTATATGTAGTAATAAAATCACAGAATTAGTTCTAAATTATTCAAATAATTGGATTTCTTATAGCCTGTGGCTAAGATGACGGAATAATCAAGAACATCCCTACCTATTTCTTTTTCATCACATCACCACATCTAGCAGTCATTCAACAGAACGGATATTATCTGTGAACAGTACAGTTTTGGGTACAGTGTGCGATGACTGTAAAAAATAAAAAACTTCATGCGCGTGATTTTGACGTTAGCTGTCACTGGTATAAAGCGGTATCCACTTGAACGCCACTCGTAGCTGTAACGTCATCATCACATACATTGGCATAGAATTGAAAAGTGACCACGCAACCAAAGAAAAATATGGCTGTTTATCAAAATGTTAAAATCAAGCCAAAATGTTACAACCATTGAAATGCATCATAGGTGAAACACGTGGCCCGCAGAGACCACAAAGTGGCGAATTGTGGATACTGCTGTAGGGAGTGGTCGCCACCGGCCACACGTGTGCGGCGGAAAAAAAGCTGTGGTCGGTGGCCCGTTTGCGCGGAGCGTATACGCTCATTTAGCTCACAGCTCACACGTCACACACAAGACCTTAGAATATATACTAGTAGTTCGCCCCGAACTGAGATCTCGTGATGTGTAGTTTGTGACGCAGATTATTTCTCAAATAGCACGTAATTAAAAAACGATAAAGTGTGCTTTCATTACTACCTTTCTCACCTTACTTAAGCTCTTTTTTCTCATCTCTTTATTCACCTGAGTGTTCGAGGCTCTCTCTTGTTGCTATCGTAATGTATCCTTAGTAACATGAAACAAAGGTTGATGTCGTTTTGAAAAGTGCTCTCAAAACTGTTGCCGCAGTAGTTGTAGTTTAAAATCTACAGTTTCAGTATATCAAAAGAAAGTTAATTGGGGAGTCAGCCCCCTTTAACAGTCTATCCTACAAGACATGTCAAGCGTTTTAACCTCTTAACGCACCCCTTTGTTACGAAAACCACCCCCATTAAAAAGTTAAATAAATATTTTATGAATGTGCAGTCGATACTCTTTCAAATTACACCCCACAAGCCAAAAATCTTCTCGTCTCACTTAACACCCCTATTTCTCAAAAAAATACCCTAGTTTCAAAGAATCCTCGTGCCAATTGATGAGTATTAATATAATCTCTGCATGTTTAAAATTTAGAATTGATTGGATCAGGCATTTAAAAGAGATGGGCGAAAAATTGTATTTCTTTTCACCCCAATATATTAAAAACTACCCCTCTTATCAAAAATCCCCCGAGATAATCAAATTCTGTTAAAGTTATCTATATATTATTTAAAATCAGATAATCCGTTCAAGAGTTATGCCGTCACAAACATTGCCACATACATACTTGTACTTGGTACTTGGTGCGCGGAATATTTTCCGCAACTGATGATACTTCCCACGGGCCCTTTTTGCGTGACGGGTGGGCTTTTGCTACTCCAGCCACCCGATGTCCTCCAAGAAGGCCAGCAGCTCGCTGATGCTGCAAGCTTCCCTGGGTGTCCTCGGTGTCCCAAGGTGTTGCTGGCGTTGAGACGCTACGCTACTGCACTCCAGGAGTACGTGTGCGACTGTCTCCTCTGCTGCCATGCACCCTCTGCATAGAGGGCTGTCTGTGATACCCATTGTGTAAAAATGGTTATTTAGTGAACAGTGTCCTGTGCATTGTATTGAGAGTCCGGAGTTGTACTCACATTTGTTTAGGGCCTGTAGAACTGCAGCACTGTCTGAGAGGATTCTGATGTTGTGGTCAGTTACCTTTCTCCTTAGTATTGCGTCTGCTGCCTGTATGATGCCAAAACATTCCGCTTGGAAGATCGAATTGTGTTTGCCTAGTGCTGTCGAGTTGTGAATGTTAAGGTCGTCTGAGAATGTTCCAGCTTCCGTATCTGTCTTCATTTTAGAGCCGTCTGTGTATATTCGCACTTCATGTATGTTTGAGTAATCACTAGGCTCCTCGTGTAGTTGTATAGCAAAGCTTTTTGCGTGCAGGTGTTTCTTGGGTACCCTATCATAGATGGACTGGAGTATAGGGTTTCCCTTGGCATACTCCCCTATGATAGTGGTCACATACATACAGTGCCGGATTTCCCAACTTAACTCAGAGATTTAACTAAATTTATTAAAATTAACTTATTAAACGTAACTCGTTTGCTTCGCTCACTCGATCTCGAACACATAGTTATTGATTCTGTTCTGTGCACTAGTTGCACTTGCAGTGCACCTTGTGAGTAATAATAATATATGAAATGCACACGACCACAGATCATTAACTATGTATTCTACACACGACTTACTCACACTCAGCTGATCTGTTATGATTAGATTTAAGGTTATGATATTGTTTTGGTAATTGGCATAAAAGGCTAGGCGCTGAATTATTGTAATTTTTCTAAAACTTCAGACCCCAACTGTTTTTAGTTCAACTATGATACGATTGTATTATGATGAATTTATGTAAGTATGTTTTATTTAACCGTTCACGAATTTATCTATTTATTACCCAAGGTTATCAAAAACAAACATCTCTATTTGTAATTTTGTGACTTAAATGGCATAGCAAAAATTACAGTTCGAAAAATTGAACAAGTACTTGATTATGTATTGTTATGCATGGTTCGATGCGTCTAAATACGTACCCTGCCTATTACTTATGTACGTGTTTGAAACGGGTTTCGTTCGGCATTCATTGGCATTTGGCGGAGGTGTCATCGTCTCCTCTGCTTCAATAATGTACCTATCTACCCTACCTACAAATTCATTCAGTCCGCTTGTGTTTAAGCCAACGACTGCACGTGTGTCGTAAATTGAATTGCAGTTGGCACGGGTTAAATATTTTGTAACAGCATCGTATACTGGTATCTTGGATGTTCCAATATTTTTACTTAGGCAATTTTATATTGTACCTTCTGCATCATACAGTAAGTACCTATTAAAGAAAACCTACCTAGAAGTATTAAGTAAAAGTTATGTGTAGCTGGTGCCATAACTTATTTATTTGTTACTTTTTAACCAAATCACAATTTAACTTTCATATTAGTAGGTAGGTAAGTATGTTTATGACAAAACTGGTTTTATTTAGCAATTGAAGCAACATTATCCACATTTTTTACATCTCATACTCAATAGGTAGCCAATGTATGAATGTCAAGTTTTTATGTATTCAAGTGTTCAACCTAAGCTAAGCTTAAATAATTTTTCTGTTTTACAGAATGAAATATGGAAATTGAGCCTTGCGTCACAGTGAAACTATTATTCTTTGCTCAATCCAAAGAATTAGCGGGCACTAGAGAGTCAACCATACTACTACCTCCAAAAATTAGCTATGTTCAGCTCCTAAACATTATTATTAAAAACTACAATCTAGAACAAATCAAACACAACATACTGCTAGCGAAAAACGAAGTAGTGTGTGAAGAAAGTTGTGATATAGAGATTAAAGAACGAGACAGCATCGCTGTGATACCTCCATTAAGTGGTGGATAATGGATCACTTAAAGTTAACCGTTGATAAGTTGCTTGTCAATGAGATAAGCGACCTTGTAGGTGATGATAGTTGCGGAGCTACATCAATGTTTGTTGGTACAACCAGAGATAATTTTGAAGGTAAAAAGGTGAGTTATTGTCCTTTTTTAATATTTTTTTATTGTATGATGGATGCGCCTTCATCTACCTGGTTTTAAGTTATGTTTAGGTCAAAGATAAGGAACAGGAAGGAAGGAAGCACACTTGGAATCCTCAACAGTCTGAGGAACTGGCTATCTTACCTCTAAATGCTGGAACACAATGCAATCTTTATTCACTCCTTTTTTGTAGAACTAAGAATCCACAAAAAACCATCACATCGTTGCTCCTTTTAGTTTTTGTTAGGTAGGTATATAAAAGTCCGTATTACGCTCGTTTTTTTGCGAGATTTTAACAAAAAATCACTTAAATTTATTGCATCACCTTACTTATCACTTCGCCTAAGGGTAATGGATAAGCAATTAGCAAATTTGCATGTTTGTAATTTTTTTACAAAAAGTAACAGGCCTCTCTTTCACACCCGCTGAATTCTGTGTGTGCGTACGCAACATATTCTCTTTTTGTTCTTGCTCTACCAAGTTATAAACAATAGAATGGGTTAGTTTGCTACGTTGCCGTTCTCACAAACTCTTACTTAATCATTTTAGAGACTAATTTTATATTTTATGTTATTTCGGGACATCAATTTCACACAGCGCCATATAGCGCCTTTAAACTATAATCCTACGCTTTAAAATAATCTGTAGTTTACTAATGTTGTTATCTGACCTGACTGTACAAAATCTCTTGTGGTCAGAAACGGAAACTTTGTGTAGAAACGCTGACATTATAAAAAATGACGAAAAGAAATATTATTCATTTTCATGTGGGCTGTTTTTTGCTGCATTTTTTAGTATGAAACAGCATAAATTAATTTGTGGTGAGAACCTGTGGTACGATACAGTCAAGTTTATATGGCGGCAGCAATTGTTTTTTTTTTAATGAATTTTACAAATTTGAACTACTATAGCCAAATATTGGCTCTTTAGTCAACTGAGGCCGCTCGAACATATCCCGCGGTATCAGTTGACGTAAATTCGTCATTATTTAGGTGGACATCCTGTCTTCTCATTTTCTATTGCATCATTTATAATTTGTGTTATATTATCTTGTCATCCTAAATGCACGGAACTTGCTGGAATTTCTTAATCACACACAGTTTTTTGATAAGATTGTGATATGAGGTCAAAGCAATAAAACATGAATATCAAATAGGAAGTTTTCTGTGGTAAAACCTATTTAGTGTTCTATAGTAAAATCACCCATAGGTATATGTGCGGTGTATTATGGCTTAGTAAAATACCACACCTTTTATAACCCAGTCAGTGTCGTGTAAAGCGACTAATGTCTTGGCAGAAATAGGTACCTGATATACAAAGTAGAAGATTTACTTAGGTATGTATTTACAAAAAAAAAGTATTCTATCCCTAATCTGGCTCCTATATTACAAGCCCTGCCTAGTTTGGGGCTTTATGGAACTACTAGCTTTTGCCCACGGCTTCGCTCGCGTTAAGAAGTATTATTATTAATTAGGTATAGTTTTTGCGGCTTTACTTTTGTTTAGCATGTGTAAAAAATTAGGGCCTACAAAACTAAAACGACAATACATTCTTCAACTTCTCCATTAACGTTCAGATTTTCTTTAGCCATTTTAAAAAAGTCTAGCCGGCAAAACCAATACTTAAACCAAACTAAAACAAAACAAATGCCAAATACAAAGCAGAGTCTATAACCAAAACTACTAAACCGAAAAAAAAAAATGCAAAATCTCAAAATCATTTCTTAGCGGATGCCAACGTCATAACATCTACCTGCATGCCAAATTTCAGCCCGATCCGTCCAGTGGTTTGGGTTGTGCGTTGATAGATCACTATGTCAGTCAGTCAGTCACCTTTGAGTTATATATATTTAGATAGATTTAATACATATTGATTTAATAAAAGTCGATTAAAGGGATTGACCACCAATTCTGCGCTTAACATTCCGTCTGCCAAGCGTGGTGATTTTAGCAAATCCTTAGTACCTCAGTGGTCTAGTTGTAGCACGTGTGGCACTCGATTCGCAGGTTCTAGGTACTTATCACATCTTTGTGATATTGGTTCTCAGTTTGGTTAGGACATACAGATTCACCTGATTTTCCACCAGTAGGTACTATATAATACAATACTTCTATATATAGGTACTACCGAACAGATTCTGCCCGCGTGACGCGTAGGAGCGCCTCTTGTGGTCTAGATTTTCGCCCACAGTGTCAGATCCAGAGGTCCGATAAAGATAATTATGCTCGTATGGTACCCGAATAAAATTTAGCCTATTTTGAGTCCATGGCATACACTATATCCATGCCAAATTTCATTCAGCTGTTTATTCGTGTAAAGGTAACAAACAAGTAAACAGAGAGACTCTAAAAAAAATATTGACATCGGGTTTCTATCCCACAGGAATTTGTTTTAAGGGATATAAAGTCCTTCTTTTTTTTTTATTGTACAACCGGTAGCACTTGGCCTTCATCTCACCTGGTTACAAGTTGATATAAGGCCGAAGGCGGAGGCGCACTTCACCCGGAATCCTTAACAAGCTGAGGAACTGGCTATCTTACTTCTAAATGCCGGAACACAACAATTTTAGAATTCTACCCGGGAGAATGACTTCTTGATGCAAATTATGTTGCATAATGTGCAATGTTTCTCTGTTCAAGCTTTATACGTTCAATAGTATTGGCGTGGAAATGAACATACACCCTTACAAACATTTGCGTCTATAATGTTAATGTGATTCGAAAGTGTATATATCGATTTTCTAAAAAGTTAAATTATGTGTATATTTTATGATGCTTATTTGTTACGGTTTTACCGATGAACCGCTGAACGGATCTTGTTATGTGGCAACGCGATATATTGAATCCTGATTGCATCCTGGAAGCCTTGGGTTTAGCTAGCAGACGATAAAAGTTGTGATGCCTTCCACAGGTCCTCCGCCTAGAATATGAGGCGTACGAGCCAATGGCACTGAAGGCCATGCAGGCGATATGTGATGAGATCCGGGAGAAATGGCCCGCCGTGCACGGGATAGCCATGTACCACAGGTAAAATCTAGTTCTAATTTAATTTCAAAGGAGGAAAATGGTTCTGCGTTGACTAGTTTGGGACTAGATAGCGCTGTAAAGTTAATGTCCTGTAATATATTGCCGTGGCGGTCGCTTCAGAATTGACCCCTCTAACTCAGCCCATGGATGTCGTAAAAGTAAAAGTTTGATCTCAAGAAGAAAGGATCTCACCGGAAGAAGGGCAGCAGCTTTCTTCTGTGTATTGTCTATACCTGTTCTGCGATCACCAATCTGCCGGCCAAGCGTCGTGATTATGGCAAAACCCATCCAGCTTTGGAGGAGGTTCTGTCCATTAGTGGACAATAATGGGCTGTTGTGTATTGCCCCCATTTGAGCTACCCTGACCCCAGCCAGTCCCGTAGCCTAGTTGCGTAACTTTAAATCCATTACTAGTGAACATCAAGTCGATTAGCAGTCAAGTGGTCAAACCCAGTAAGAATTTGACAAAAATATAGACGAAAATCAGTCGAAGCCTAGGCTAGGTTTAAAATGTTTAAAATGAAGTCGATATTGATTACCAGTTGACTTACACAATAAGGACCCAGCTCCGCAAAGTAGCGAAGGACCTTGGGATAATGGCGACAGCGCTCCAGGTTTTATTGCCTAATAATAAGCCAGTATGTAATACCTGATTTAGAATAATATCTGGGCGCTGCTTAATCCACTCAGTAGCTTTGGTGTGATTGAATTAGAGATACCCTTATTTCAGCCGCCAATCAGCATTGCTGTATGGCGGTTTGAAGGGTATGGCTGCCGGTGAAATTAGGTACACAGGGCTTAACACCTTTATGCCTCAAGTTGATGGGCGCAATGCAGTGCGTAGGTCATGTTCTTTGTTGATATTAACTTTGCAGTAAGGCTTTGTTAAAGGCAAGAATAGGTAAAAAACAATACAATATTATTTTTTGTTATATTTTATATAAGTAGTCATCCCCGCCTTACTGTGATATGCCTTTTTTTGTAGTTATATTATGTTCAATAAATACATATTTTTGTTAGTCCATCAGTCTTTCTTGATAACATATTATTATGTGCGTAATGATATGATGCTTCAATACGCATGCATTGCAATACCTAATAGTTGTCTTGCTACATAACAGCTGCCTACTAATAATTGGCGTAACATTATAGCTAGAGTACCTACCTATACCTAAGATTTGTTACATCAACATACCGAAGCATTGATTCTTGTTCTTGATACTTTGCATTGTTGATTTCTCTTTTTCTATTTGCTTCCATCGTCTTTCTGCCCGTTATCCCACTATATGTACCTATGGTCAGCACAAAATGTCTTCTCTTTTTTTTTAAGGCCATATAGGCGGTTGGTGGATTTTTCTAATTTTAAGACCGGTCGCCTGCCTGTCCTCAACCTAGTGTAGTATAAGGGTATAAGGGTTAAATAATTTGAACAAAAACGAGTAATGTAGAAAGATAACTGGCAAAGAGTGCTGGTAATGTTACTCAGTAATGTACCTACAAGTACAAGGGGTAAATTTATGTTAAGTAAGTGAGTAAGGCGGGATGAGTATTATATGGACATGGATAAGGGGGGATGAGGATGCGACTTGCAGCTAGTGTAGTCCGGGTTTGCGTACTCGTAATAACCGTAACGTAATAAATGTTTTAACCGCCTCTGTGGTCTAGTGGTTCAACCTATCGATTTCAGATTGAAAGGTATCGGGTTCGATCAATAGGGGAGTACAATATATTGTGCTTGGTTTGGTTGGTGGTAGGACTTTGTTTGAGTCCGCCTGGCTAGCTACCACCATCTTACCTAATTCTGTCGCCATAACAACAATTATAAAATTGTTGCGTTCCGGCATTTAGAGGTAAGATAGCCAATTCCTCAGTTTGTTGAGGATTCCGGGTGAAGTGCGCTACCACCTTCGGCCTAATCTCAACTTCTTACCAGGTGAGTTGAAGGCCAAGCGCTTCCCGTCGTACAATAAAATAAAAAAATCTGAGGGTAGATGGAGCGACGACCGGCGGGCAGAGAGAGGATGAGAAAAGCCAAAGATCGGGTTCAGTGGCGCACCAAGGGAGTAACCTACGTCCGGCAGTATAATGCGAAAGGTTGATGATGATAAATCATTAATTTATCATAGTCCTCATCTTAATATATCAAACACTCGTGTAGCTGACTGGCTGACTGACGATCCTTGTACAGGCTAACCAGAAGACCTAGGGACTTGATTTCCTTTGGTAAATTTTAATAAGCAGCCACGTAAATGGCATATTACTCTTTAGCTATCTTTTGCCATATATAGGGGTGCATTAAGAAAGGGTTTTGGTTTTTTTTTCGCTCCAAACTAAGCAAAGCAAATAATATGGGAACCAGATTACGTAGAATATTAATATGTACTTTTATAGCTTTTGTTTTTTGTAAATGCATACATAAGATAGAATTAAATACCCGAAGAACAAACATATTTATATCCATCATACAATGTTTGTCTTATGTGGGCATTAAACCTACGACGCATAAAGCAGAGCTGATCCAACTGAGCTATGCATGAAAAATTTATTCGAAATTCTATTTGCTTCGCCTTTGTCTGGGAATAAGAGCTCTCCGAAAAATACAATCCCACATCTTATCAGTATTTATTATTACATATACATACTAACATGTATCAGGTTATTAGTGTGTCAGTCATTATCAGTCAAGGCTGTTACGTACTAAGTGCTCAGTAGTAAATAATGGTCGTAAATATGATAACACTTTCTTTATACGTATGAACATTGTAAGAAGGTATTTTTACGATGATATATTGTTAACCCCGATATTCAAGTAGTAGTAAATATGTTTTTTTAGTACGACCGCGAAGAGCTTGGCCTTTATCTCACCACAAATTATGATAAGGTCGAAGGTGCAAGCGCACTTCACCCGGAATCCTCAATAGCCTGGGGAACTGGCTATCTTACCTCTAAAAGTTGGAACACATCAATTTAAAATTTTTGCTATGGCGACATACTTATTTGGATTTGAACAATGTACAAATAATGTTCGCAAGAGTTTTTTAATACTGTGTCACGAAACCATTTACGCCCATCTCCTTAGAACTGTATCAAAAAATTCAAAAATATAAATCAATTTTAAGCCATAGTTTTATCTTAGTAAGCATTTACCAATAACAATACTACCTAGTGGAATTGTTAATGTTGATGGAGTGTTTGTGTTTATGTTTGCGTGCGCTATGGTAGTTGATCTCCCTAGAACACCAGTTCCAGAACATAAGTCATTCTTTACGTAGGAATTTCCAAAATCAATACCACAAATGGAAGCTCTCTCGACTCAAGAAAAAGCGTTACAATTTCGCGGAACCCTAAAAGTAGCTTAAGTTACTCATTTTCACATCAGCTATCTGCCAGTGAAAGTCTCGTCGAACTCGATCCAGCCGTTTCGGAGTCATACGAGAACATACATACATAGGTACACACTTCGATTTTTATATATGAATCTTGCTGTGCCCGCGGTGTCCGCGTGGAATTCATATAGCAGACTAATATCAATCAATCGGCAAAATTTTATCATAAAAAACTTAGTTACTTCCTCAATTAAGTTATTCAAAATCACATAAAAATAACATGTGTGTAACGTGGACGTAGGCTTTACGTCCACCCTGAAAGTCCATTCTAAATATCGGTGAAAGAACTTTTGAAATCTGAGTTTCGGTATTACCACCTCCTACATAACCTTTGATAACATAATGTTCCTGACAAGCCTTATCTAATAGTCTTACGTTGTAATTAATACACGTACTAAGCCTTATCCAGTAGTGGATTTATAAGGATTAAAACCCTAAACCGAGTACAAGTAAGCCGAGCAAGTATATATTTAACCGCCTCTGTGGTCTAGTGGTTCAACCCACCGATTTCAGATCCAGAGGTCCCGGGTTCGATCTCCGTGGAGAGTACAATATATTGTGCTTGGTTTGGTTAGTGGTAGGCCTTTTTTTGGGTCCGCCTGGCTAGCAAACACCATCTTACCTAATTCTGTTGTCATAACAACAATTCTAAAATTGTTGTGTTCCGGCATTTCCGTGGATATATCATAGACATTGTGATGATTTTCTCAAAATTGTTTCATAAACCAATTGGAGCTTTGTTGCTTATGCGCAGCTAGTAAAGGTATATCGCTCGTAGGTACATACCTAACCCTGATGAATAGCAATGGTGGAACCAACACGCGAGAGTTCATCCTTTGTTTTATTTTCACGTGACTGTCCCTTTTGACTTGTATCGATGTGAGAATGAGGTAGATTGAAAATGTGTCAAAATATAATTGTGTCAGTAAGGTACAGAATCATTTAATTTTGTACAACTATAGTCCCCCAAATGAGTGCGATTGAGAGATTTTATGATGTACCTACTTATATTGTTATTTGAAACTGTACCTATGTACACCTATGTTGAATGGATAATCAAAAAAATTTCTTGCCTTTCCTTTTGTCGCGATTCCGAACAGGCGGTAGATTTGACGTTTCAAAATGACCCTATAAAATATTAAATTAATAAAACATTTTGACTTTGCTGGACAGACTTCTCACCTCTTCCAAAGCTGGAGGGTTTTTACCATAACCCCCTCGCTTGGCAGCAGTAAAGGTGTAGATAAAGCAAGGAAGCTGCCCTTGTCCTGTTGAGATCCCTTAGTCAGCCTTTACGACATCCATGGGCTGAGTTGGAGATGTCGATGTCTGAATCCGCGACTGCCAAGGCACTGGTATATACGGAAAGGCTCATATCCCATATCGTCGATCGTCGAGATCGCTATATTTACATATATTTATTTATATGTATATATACTTTATACTTTATTTATTTTATTAATATCTACCTTTTGACACTACTGTTACTATTGTTATGTTGTGTTGTGTACTGTTATTATTTTTTAATGTTATTTATTGACGATGTTAATGTTATTCACTCACTTGCCGCAATATTTTGTAAATATTATAAGTTGTGCGTTTACTTTAATTAATAAATGATTCTATTCTATTCTACTAGTTAAGTGTAATATTTCAAGTCTTTTTCCAGACTAGGCAACGTGCCTTGTCGGGAGGCGTCCGTAGTGATAGCGATCAGTAGCGCCCACCGCGCCGCCTCGCTTCAGGCCGTGACCCACGCCATAGACCAGCTCAAAGGCAGCGTGCCCATCTGGAAGAAGGAGGTTTACGACGCCGCCGACGCGGTCTGGAAGGAGAATGTGGAATGTGCGTGGTCTAGTACACATTCTAACGGACAGACCGTTTAGTTACAGCTCGTCAATCATATAAGTCTCCGTTTTTTTTTATACAAATAGGAGACGGAACAAGCAAGTAGCCCAGCTGATGTTAAGTGCACTCTTGCCTGTAACAATGCTTTATTGCGTAGGTCAAATCCACAAGGAACATAGCCTACGGCACTGCATTGCGCCCGTCAACTTGAGGCATAAAGGTGTTAAGCCTCGCGTGCCTATAATTTCACGGCGACCATACCCTTCAAACCGGAACACAGCAATGCTGATTGGCGGCTGAAATAGGTATGGTGGTAGTACTTCTCCGGACGAGAACTATCTAGTCTAGCTACAGACAGTCTGGTCTAACTACAGGACAATCAGGATCAAAGTCATCTCAAAAGGAAATTCCGTGTTTGATGAGCGCTTGCGATTCAAATCTCAGAGATTCTTACGAATAAAACATACAAGTAAGTTTAGTTTGGGGTACGCTACGTCAAACTCGCGTTTTAAGTGTAGCTGGACAGACTGACTGAATGAGAGGTCCTGATGCTTGAATATTTCAGAGTTTCCTTTTGTCGTGTAGGGGTGCACTAAGATCGTGTTTTGGGATATACAGGTGACGAGACTAGGTCATAAAATCTAGCCCTATAAGCAAAGCTTGTAATATGTGAACTAGTTAAATAATATTGAAAACACATACATAATTATGATACAAATCAACACACAAACATAGAACAAACATTTATGTTCATTACACAAAATGTCTGTCCCGGATGGGAATCGAACTCACACGACAAAGCAGAAGTTAGGCTGTGCACCAACTGAGCTGTGAGGTCGGTTATAGGTTTCATTAGCAAAGCTAAAATACAAACACACGGTGACAGGGTGCACTATTACGTAGGAATAGCTAAAATGTTTTAATATTATCTTTGGTGATAGAGCACATTGATTATATTTATTTAAGGAAGTTATTTTTAAAGAGTTAAAAGGGCGAATAGCAATACATTATTTGTCACTGGCGACTATACGATACATATAAGAAGTGCAATAAAGATTGTCAAAAAGGACAAATGTGTGTAAAAAAAATGTAAGTGCCTGCTGTGCCGATGCTTTTGTAATCTAATGGTCATTTAAAAAAAAACAAGTTCGTGATTTCGAAGTAGGTAGATAATTATATTTTATGAAATTTTGGTACTGTTGTAGAATTTTCTTTTTGAAAATCTGTTGTAACTATTTTTGGTTGTTTTTTTACACCGCGATTGTTTTAAGCATAGCTTTTTAGACTGTTGACGTATTTGTATTTACGTATAAGATGTTCCTAAAATAAAATATTTTGTTATTTGCTAGCGGTTTTTATTTTTTAAGACACCTTTTAGGTATTATGCACAAACATATTTTTCATGATCACGCTGCAAAATACAAAATATTTAGAAGTCATAATCATTAACATCTTTAATCGCCGCCGACGAAAGGCAGCAGATTTCTCGTTGCCGGCGGTGGTAAATTGCCCCTAAAACTATTCATTATCAGTGTTTCCATGATGAGCAGGAAAGTTCTGATTGCAATGTTGGAAATACTGTTATTTCATAAACAAAATACTTTGCTATCCAATTGTCTATTGCGTACTAGGACTGTCACAAGGTAAATGTAGTCAAGCATTTGAACAATAGCTCGCTTGAGAAACAAGTAAATAATGCTGCATAAGACGGAGCCATTTGTTATCTGTGGTCCCGGTGGATCAACCCATTATCGGGTCCATGGGTAATCTTAACTATCCATTTATTTATTAAAATAGGACATCCAACACACAAAACAAAAAACAAACATAGGGTTAGATAAGGACGCCACAGCGTGTACAAATATCAATTCAACTATCCATAGGATTGTTCCCGGACTTTTTGAATATGCACCTTGTTTTAAAGGAACCTCCATGGGTAGACCATTCTAGTATCAGTAGTTCGGTTATATTCTCTCTGGACCTGAAGACTCCCAAATGTATTAGTGCGGAAAACAGACGAGGGCAATGAGTTCCATTCTTTATCCGTACAGTATTAGTACTAGATAGTCCCTAGTAGGGACAACAGTACAGGAATTATTATTAATAATAATAAATTAATGATAACTTTATTTTACATAAAAATTACATAGATCAATAAATACATTAGGAGAGACAGGACGAAGGTAGAGGCGAATCGTTGTGTTCGGAACAACGGCACATCTACCTACAAGGTACGGGTTTTACCTAACTATCTGCAAGTCCGATGGATAGATTGGTCTAGATTCTAGACCATTTGTTCATAGGCAACCCCACTTACTGTCAATCTTCTATGTGAGTCTGAGTCTATGATACGTGAAATGGCTTAGCTTCAGCGATCATATCCTTCCACAGTACGTACTGTAGCATTTACTTTGAAATCAATATATGTTATAGTTCAGGATTGATGCTAGAACACTTGTGTTTCGAAAACACGATTACATAAAATTTTCTCGTTAAAAAGCCAAAGTTGACTCTAATTTGTGGCAAAAATGATCGCCATTCAATAAACATGCCTAATGAGCCTTGATACTTTGTACAGTAAATGAACACAGTATACAGCAGGCGGTCTGTGTTTTAGATTTTCAAAATGCATATTGGTTTTACCGTAAAAAACAAAACGTAGAAATACGCGCATATTTCGGTAATCTGGTGGTCATAAGTGCCGTTGTTGAGCGCACAGCAATGTCACCTTTATTATTACTATTTCTTAGTTCGAAACTAGAGTAAAGTTGCGTTGAGTTGCTAATCTGAGGTACTATATGTCGTTAATAGGTAGTAGGTATACATTGCAATTATTGTTCGTGTACCTACTAATTCATAACGACCTCCACTTGATAGACCGACGACATTGTGGCGTCGATTATAGGTGGTCCAAGTTGATACAGTGTAGGCGTGTGCGAGCTGAAATTATGATGATGATGCAAAACAAAGATAGAAAAAATAGTCTGGTAAAGAAATATTCAGAATCCTCAAATCCGCGTAGTAAAAGTAAAATCCTTTAAACAGGCCAACAAGAGATCGTGACATCTCGAGAAAGTCCGGTAGACACACAAATAGACAAAGACCTGGTCCAAATCACTGTCTCAAACGAAGAACTCCAGCAACGGATACAGAACTTCATCGAGCGGAAGAGGGAGCAGGTCAACATCAACAATATCCACGACTTTATACCGGGAGGGAGCGAGACGGAGGATGAGACCTGCGCCAGAGTTCGCACGCAGTTTGTGAGGAGGAGCGACTCTAAGGGACATTTGAAAGGTGAGGTAACAGATCATCTAAAATTATTAGCCTGAAGTCGGTGGTGGTTTTTTTTTAGTTGTACGACGGGGAAGCCCTTGGCCTTCATCTCAACTGGTTTACAAGTTGAATTGAATGATTGGAAGCGCACTTCACCTGGAATCCTCAACGGTCTGAGGAACTGGCTATCTTACCTCTAAATTCCGGAATACAACAATTTTAGAATTGTTGTTATGGCGACAGAATTAGGTAAGATGGTAGCAAGCTAGATGGACTTAAACATAGTCCTACCACTAAACAAACCAAGCACAATTATTGTACTCCCCCTGGGGATCGAACCCGGGACCTCTGGATCTGACATCAGTAGGCAAACCGATAGACCACAGAGGCGGTGAGTGAACACACCTGCTCACAATCGGAAGGTAGTGGGATCAAATCCCGGATGTGCAACGAAAGACTTTAAATTAAGGTGGTATTTTTTAAGGGATGTCCGCGTTAAAAGTCGACTAAGGTATACCATACCATAACCTGTAAAAGGACTCTTGAAAATGTTCAACACATAAACAGCCAATTAATGTTCACTGTTGGACAGAACCTCAGAAAGCTATGTAGGTTTTGCGATAATAATCAATTTTCCATACACTTTACCTGCCCACATACAACAGTAATGACGTACATTCTGCCTCATTTTTGAAAAGAGAATATGGCACTTTCCGAGCAGGTTATTTTCGTTTATTCGGTGAATGGCAGATTCTTAAAACGGCAGAAATATTACAGTCGGCTACAAAAATGAACCGTAAAAACCGTAAAAATACATTTAAAAAAGAAAAAAATACATTTTAAGCTAAATCAAACTCAATAAATTCATTACACGATTTATCTATACTTATAATATAAACAGTTAGTGTTTGTTATGTTACATCAAATTATTCTTACTACACAAATTATGGCTTTATGTCTAGTATTGAAATTATGACCGTCACCGATATTCAAAAGAACATGATATGGCAATATAGAAACGAATACCACTTCTACAAATTTTCTAAAAAAAATATCTATATTCTAGTCCGCAGAGTAAACAACGAATGGGGCCCGCAGACCGTCAAAACCCCAATGCAGATCTCCAGACCGGAAACAAGCGGACTTCCGTCGGCGATCGCGGAACGGGTCACGGATATAGAGCGTTACTTGAACATAGGTCCTGTGCCGAAAGACATTTACGCGCGGCTGAAGGAGATGGAAGATAGGATCACGTATCTGCAGGCGATGTCGCCCGAGTATGCACTATTCTGGGTGAGGTTCTAGTCATTTATTTTGGATAATAATTACGTTTCAAAAACTAAAAAGATAACTTCAATGAAGAATATGATACAATTTCGTTTACCTGGATGACGTATGTTTCGACGTATTATTATGTTAGTAATTCGTAGCTTAGTTGCGGATTTCGACCACTGCATGGCTTCTAGATTTAAAATAGGCATAATATAAATTGTGTCCATACGGTACACAATAGTTATAAGTATGACCCACACCCCCACACCTTATGTCCACGGGTTGAACAGTCCATAGATAAAAACAATTTGGGCAACCAACTCATTCGTTAAACAAAACACTCGTCACATCAACAGATTCCACTGCACTGCAGGTAAGCCTCTTCCAAGACTGGAGGGTTTCTATGTAATCACCATGCATGGTCAAATAGTAAAATAGTCATTTATTTCCTCTTTAAACATATTACATGCACTTAGATACGTCAAAAACAAAATAGGTAGGCTAGGCACAGTATACATAAAAATAAATATAACAAAGACAAAGAATAAAATCAATTAATAGGTACCTTTAGTACCGCACTTAAATTATAAACAAATTTTCTATTTATACTAACCATTATTGTCACAAAATATATACTGTCGGCCAAAGCTTCGTCAATTGTATAATAACTTTTACTAATTAATTTAAGTTTAATATCGATGAAAAATTCAATGGCTGGCGGATAGGTGATCGCTGCTCCAAATTAATCACGACGAGTGCAATCAGAGGGACAATCAATACGCTACAATTGGCCCAACAGCTCAGTTGGTAGTAACTGCTTTCTGCTCTGTAGATTGTGCGCTCGATTCCTATACGAGACAAACATTTGTGTGATGAATATAGACGTATGTTCAGTGTTTGGGTGTAATATTGTAGCATTATATATGTATTTACGTTATGTTAGGCCAGCGAATTAGCATAGCTATTCAGCGTTGCAATGCAGCCAGTGTCCTTGGCACGCTTACTGGTACTGGTCTGGAACACTTGAGTTACTTATAGGCCGTTTGTAAAGGTCCTTGGTAATCCGACCGCTTCCTTTGTACATAGTTAGTTTAATTGTAGGTACATATTATTTTGTTTTATGTTTGTGAATAAAAATACGCTAATTGAATTCAATAAGCTATCTGTAATCTAGTTCCCATATTATAGCCATGCTTAATTAGGGGATAGGTGGCGCTGTGTAGAATGTCCAGTACCTAATAATTATATATTTAAATTTACAAAAAAATATATACCTCTCAATAATTAGCAGGGAAACAGAAACGCTCGTAAATCATTAAAAATATACAAGAGCATATTTACTCACCATAAAATCTTTAATCGTTTTTGTTGTAGAAAAACCGCGATCCCGACATTAAGCAAGAGAAGGCAGACGATCACACATTCTCAGCGGAAGACATCGCCAAGAAAATAGAACAACTCGAAAAGATGAATACTTAACATACAAATATACTTTACGCGCTTGTTAGTGTATGGGTAGATATAAATTATTGATCCGTGGTACTACCTATCCAAGCCTCATAGCTCAGTGGGTAGTAACTCTGCCTTCTGCGCTGTAGGTTGTGGGTTCGATTCCCACTCAGGGCAAACATTTGTGTGATGGATATAGATGTTTGTTCTGTGTTTGGGTGTATTGTAAGATAAGTATGTTTTTACAAAAAAAAAGTATTGAAGTATCCTATCCGTAATCTAGTTCCCATATTACAATCTATGCTTAGTTTGGGGCTAGATGGCGCTGTGTGAAACGAATGACCTGTAATATTTATTTATTTATAGTACCAACTCTGACCGTGTTACATCCGGTAAATAGGTATAACACCCTAGCTACACGGGTGTCGTAAAAGGCGGCGAGGGCAAAATCAGAAAGGTGAATCTTACCGTCAATAAGAGAACCACCGTGTATAGTCCTACGTATATTTTATATGATGTAAGTAATCATCACAACACTGATCTTCAACCCGCTTTGCGCTTTGAAGTAGAATTTCGAGATACTTCAGTAGGCTCAAGTCCAACAGTGGACACAAATATAATGCAATGTAGTGGACAGTCACGGGCCTTTATATTGAATCTTACAACTTTACCTTGCGACACCCGAAAGTGGAAAGGTATAACTACGTATATATAAGTATGTGTATGCAGCAATCCAATATATTTGTAAGTAAAATACTGCGTTTTATTTCATAATTTTACCCCATTAATTTCAATAGGCATGTTTTATGTTGAATTACTTATTTTAAAATAATACAACAGCATAGCTTCATTAAAAGTATATATTTAATTTATATTTACAATAGAATGTAGGAGATGAAACAAAACAAATAAATCATTCACACACATGAGATAATATTGAAATAAGCTTAGCTACGTTTGTTTTTGTGAAAGTAAGTATACGACTTTTGCGATAACAAATTTAAATAGGTACCTACATATTAAAACTGGTTCTCCTAACGTATACATGTTGATGTAGGCAACAACGGTTTCAATTCAACCCGTGTTTTACAATGCGCAAGTTTTGAAAGTGACACAGTGAAATGTTGAAAAACCCGACTGCAATTGAACAAAAAATACCAATGTATAGAGAGTACTACTATACTATATATATATAACTACACATAACGTTACTTTGTGATCCTGTCAGAATAACTTTTTAATCAGGCGCACTGAATACGTTAAAAATATATTTACGTCTTAACCGCCATTTTGCACTCACGGCCGCCATTTTGATTTTATAAAAACAAAATTTGCCTAAAAGCACGGTTTAGAAGAACCGATAGATATTACATAAATAAAAATATCCATCCATCCGTAATGATGTTTCGAGGGTTAATCCCAGATGCTTACGTAAAGTAAAAACATAAATCGTATATCGCTCGGGCAGTCGGGTAAAACTTGAACGAAAACAAAACAATGTAGGTACTTACTAAAAAAACATCTTATCACTTATCACTAATGTCACCATCATTGGATTTTAGTGTTATACATAAGTATTATACATAAGTATGTATGTTTAGTATTCGAAAGAACACGTTCACACGACATTTACACCACAAGTTTTTTCCATACTTATTGTTTTCGTAAGTAATAAATTAGACATTCATTCATCACGACTAGGTTCACAATGAACGTGGCCAAAGACGTAATTAACATATAAACAAGGAGAGGCAGGAAACGTCACTTTATCAGTTTGGCAAAGACAGTGGCGCCCTCACACACGTTCATTGTGAATCTGGTCGGACTTGAGCCAAACGCATACTTCGGAACAACCGCGTCTTGTATCACATGTCACTTAGATTCGACATTATTATTACTATATCCATCATTGTCGCACTTCACCTCACTGCGGTTGTTGCCCTTGTAGCGTGTTCTGGGGTTGTGCTTGTGGCGGATTCTGTGGTTGCGGTTGCGGCGGGTTCTGTGGTTGTGGTTGGTTCTGTGGTTGCGGCGGGTTCTGTGGTTGTGGTCTGGTTTCTGGTAGCCTTCTCCAGTAAGCAAGCACAGCTATGAGCCCGGCAAACAGCGTGATCGCGATCAAGTCCCAATTTGCTGCAATGCTCTTGTCGTGGACGAATAGGATTGAGAACGGACTCTGGAAGAAAGACTGAATTACATTCTTTAGTGAGTTTTACAGTAAACTCTCAGTAAACCGCCTCTGTGGTCTGAGGTCCCGGGTTCGATCCCCAGGGGGAGTACAATATTGTGTTTGGTTGGTGTAGGACTATGTTTAAGTCCGCCTGGCTAGCGGCTACCACCATCCTACCTAATTCTGTCGCCATAATAACAATTCTAAAATTGTTTTGTTCCGACATTTAGAGGTATACATGGATAGCCAGTTCCTCAGTTTGTTAAGGATTCCGGGTGAAGTGCGCCTCCACCTTCGGCCTTATCTTAACTTGAAATCAGGTGAGATGAAGGCCAAGCGCTTCCCCGTCGTACAATTAAAACTATTAAAAACTAACTACTACCTAGTTATCGGGTTAACTCTATAGTTGGTAATAAAAAAATAAATACTTACCACATACAAGTTATCTAGCGCCGTTCCGGCCGTGAGCGCAGCTAACGCAAGAGCAGCGGGCAACCTGCAATGTACCAGTGTTTTTTTATACAGTTTGGGCAATCCAGAAATCATGGGAGTTGCGAGAAACATCTTCAGATCAGTTTTAGTCGGATTCGAAGGAGAATCCGATAAGATTTCAACGCCCATTCTCAAACCATTTCTAAATGTTCACTGTAAGTCGTAAAAATTTAAAGATTTTGGAGCTAGGAATAGCGTTCCCGGGATCTCCATCGAAAGCTTCCGATTTCCGAATGTTTGAGAATAGCTATACTGGAATGACAAGAAGCGGTAAAAAAGTTGGTGTGATACTGCCAAGGGGACGGTTAACGGTCTCGGGGAACCTTTGGCCAACAGTAGGACATAATTGATTGATAAAAAATGTGATTACAACTGACATCTGTTTTTTTAATGCCAAGGGGACGGTTAACGGTCTCGGGGAACCTTTGGCCAACAGTGGGACATCATTGATTGATAAAAAAATGAGATTACAACTGACATCTGTTTTTTTTAATGCCAAGGAGACGAATAACGGTCTTGGGGAACTTTTGGCCAACAGGTAGGACATAATAGATTGATAAAAAAATGTGATTACAACTGACATCTGTTTTTTTTAATGCCAAGGAGACGATTAACGGTCTTGGGGAACCTTTGGCCAACAGTAGGACAAAATAGATTGATAAAAAATGTGATTACAACTGAAATTCAGTTTTTTTTAAATGAATGAATAGTCTACCTGGCGTCTGGAGAGGTGTCAGCAGCTAGGTCGTAGCAACGTTTGGCGAGATGCAAGTCGCGGGCGAGTCCAAGTCCCCGCTCGTGCATGTACCCGAGGTTAAAGGTGGCTTGCGCGTTGTGGAGCTGTTCTGATGCTATCCTGTAATACAACGAACATTTGAACAATGACATAAGGCATAATGACCCTGTTTTTTTTTTTAAGGACAATACGCTGGCCTGGTTAGAACCAGGCCAGCGTGTGGTGTGGCCCTCCCGGCTTCTAAGCCGGGAGGGCGACAGCTTTGCGCGGACCCAAAAAATGATTTTTGAAGCAACAAGCCCACGGGCACCACTTAGGTACGGACCTCGGCTTGGGCTGTTGCCATTTCTTTTTTTTTATTGTTCGACGAGGAAGCGCTTGAACTTCATCTCACCTGGTAACAAGTTGAGATAAGGCCGAAGATGGAGGCGCACTTCACTCGGAATTCTCAACAAACTGAGGAACTGGCTATCTTACCTCTGAATGCCGGAACACAACAATTTTAGAATTGTTATTATGGCGACAAAATTAGGTAAGATGGATGAGCTAGCCAGGCAAACAAAATCCTACCACCGACCAATCCAAGCACAATATATTGTACTCCCATGGGGATCGAACCCGGGGCCTCTGGATCTGAAATCGGTGGGTTGAGCCACTAGACCACAGAGGTTATGATAATGATAATGAATGACCTGTAATGATGCGCCGCTGCTTCTAGGTCCGGGTCCGTCCCGTGTCCGTAGTAGAAGTAATCCCCCAGCTTCACTCGCGCAGCGCCGCAGCCCTGTGCCGCGGCTCGATTCCACAGCTGTAGGGCACGGACGTATCGCTCTTTCTCGGGAAATATGCTCACTTCGCCTAAAATAACATTTAATTCTCAATTTATTCCTACGCCTTTGATTTGTTGATTTGTTAATAATGACCTTCAAAGATTGCCAAACAATGTTGCAGAGGCGACAATTAGATGCATCACAAAACCATCAACCAATTTTTGACGTATCATTGTGATTAAGTGTAACGATTTGACATATATATAGATTCCTGTTCAAGATGTTTTCTGACATCATCTTTGTTTTTTTGATAGTTTTTGTAGACAATATTTAAGTATAAAAAATACCTAATATTACCTGATAACAATTTTAAATAATCATATGTTATTGAAATTATGTTTTTATAAGATGTTTTTTGGAATAAATTAAATGAAAATTTGCGATTAAGTGTAACGATTTGACATATACATAGATTTGAATTAGAATTAGTTCCACCTGATTCCTGTTCGAGATATTTTCTGACAATCACCTTTTTTTTCGTTAGTTTTTGTGACATAATATTTAGGTATAAAAAAAATATCTAATATTACCAATACTTGATAACAATTTTAAATAATCATATGTTATTGAAATTATGTTTTAATAAGATGTTTTTTGGAATAAATTAAATGAAAATTTGCGATTTAGTGTAACGATTTGACATATATATAGATTTGACTTAGAATTAGTTCCACCTGGTTCCTGTTCAAGATATTTTCTGACAATCATCTTTTTTTTTGATAGTTTTTATGACATAATATTTAAATAATACCTAATATTACCAATACCTGATACCAATTTTAAATAATCATATGTTATTGAATTGTTATAAATGTAAAACAAAAAAAAAACACAATTAAAAAAAGTCCTGCGAGTCACCGCAGTGCGATAACATACTCACCAATGTCCAGTAGGTACGCGGCATTGCTCTGCGCCACTTCGAACCCCTGCTCCGCCAGAGCACGGTACTGCAGCCACGCCGCGTCCGAGTCCCGAGCGACCCACGCGCTATGGGCGGACATCAGTCTGGCAGCCCAAGGGCCACGCTCACACACATTTTTGAATAACTGCGTAGTAAGAAAAAAAAAGGGTCATGATCTCAGTCTGTTTCCAGAATTTTCTTCTTGTTGCATGTTTGCAACAGCTACTGGGTATAGTTAAATGTGTCTTATTTTCTTACGCTTTACACACGTTTGACTTGATTCGACTCTCGTTACAAAATGGCGAAATACATACGATAAACTCAAATATCTATGTTCATATTTGTGCCATCTTACCGAGATTTTTAGATTGACATACCTTCAAAGCGCATAGATGTAAAGCATAACTATGAACCACATTCTACTTCTGGATGGAAAATACTACGGGTTAGTATTTTATTATCTGTGGTATGGATCTCCTTTACGCCAACACTACTGAACGGATTGTGCTGATAATTTTCAAGGATACCGTTCTAGCTCTACAGTAAAAAGATTCCGACGAATTGAGAACCTCCTCTTTTTTTTTTAAAGTCAGTTAAAATTAGGGTTCTTTTTAGGGGTTTCTCTGAGTGATGTATCAGAAAGCAAGAGTTTTATCTAGACTGGTTACCTCAACCGCCGTAGTACAAGAGCGCATGACCCCTAGACCCATCGCGTGCATTTGCCCCAGGTGGTACAGAGCTAGCACGTGACCGCTCTGAGACGCCAGAGAGAAATATTTGTTCGCTTGTTTGAAGTCGCGACGGATGCCCACACCACCTAGCAACAGACAAACAAATTTAACAAGCTTCATAGCTCAGTTAGTAGCTGGCTGTGGGTTCGATTCCCACCCAGGACGAACATTTGTGTGATGAATATAGATGTTTGTTCTGTGTTTGGATGTTGTATCATATATACGTACGTATTTACAAAAGTATTTAAGTATTCTATCCGTAATTTAGTTCCCATATTACAAGCTATGCTTAGTTTGGGGCTAGATGGCGCTGCGTGAAATTAATGTCCTGTAATATTTATTTATTAAATTAGTTTCGATGTAATTACTTATTTCGATGTAACAACACTGATGATTATTCATTGTATTATTTTCCTGAATATCTTGGAGTTATAAATAAATAATAAATAAATATTACAGGACATTAATTTCACACAGCGCCATCTAGCCCCAAACTAAGCATAGCTTGTAATATGGGAACTAGATTACGGATAGCATACTTAAATACTTTTTGTAAATACATACGTACTATATGATACAACACCCAAACACAGAACAAACATCTATATTCATCACACAAATGTTTGCTCTGGGTGGGAATCGAACCCACAGCCTACAGCGCAGAAGGCAGAGTTACTACCAACTGAGCTATGAGGCTTGTGTGGCACTACATCAATATAGTGCTGTGTTCGTTGCGGTAATGTCGCAAGAGCTCCTTAAAGGGGTCGGCGACACTCTTATGATGCTCGTTGTTGCAACAGTCCATAAGCAACACTACGTCACTTACGATCAGGTGGATCGTATGCCAGTTTACCTTAGATTTACTATATTTATTTATTAGAGAACCGCCTCTGTGGTCTAGGGGTTCAACCCACCGATTTCAGATCCAGAGGTCCCGAGTTCGATCCCCATGGGGAGTACAATATATTGTGCTTCGTTTGATTGGTGTTACCCAATTCTGTCGCCATAATAGCAATTCTATTGTTGTGTTCCGGTATATAGAAGTAAGATAGCCAGTTCCTCAGTTAGTTGAGGATTCCGGGTGAAGTGCGCTTCCACCTTCGGCCTTATCTCAACTTGTAACCAGGTGAGATGAAGGCCAAGCGCTTCCCCGTTGTACAATATAAAAAAAAAGATTAATATAAAAAACTTACTGAAATACATGAATCCCAAATGCAGCTGACCGTCCACCCAGCCTTGGTTGGCAGCCATTGTGAAGTATTTGAACGCGACCGTTGTGTCTTTCTCCACACCGCGACCCTGTCATTACAAATTACAAAAAAAAAATATATCATAATCTTCTATTATTATTTTCCATGCTGTTTTTAAAAACGTACCTCTGAGATATGCGCAAATAGATATATTTATAACATATATACATCTATTTCATTTTTATCTATTTTGAATTTGTATTTAAGAGAAGCCTTTATTTTTGTGAATTTTAATGTCAAAGCTGATAGCAAAATAGGTTTTATGTGTGTATATTTTATTATTGAACGAGTTTCAAAAGAAGATTCTATAATCTGTATTTGAAACTAGTTTATAAAACAGTTTTCTTTAATTGAAATCAGGTTTCCTAAAAAGAAATATAACTCTGT
Organism: Venusia cambrica; assembly: GCA_951394065.1. Classification (NCBI taxonomy): domain Eukaryota; kingdom Metazoa; phylum Arthropoda; class Insecta; order Lepidoptera; family Geometridae; genus Venusia; species Venusia cambrica. Next base: position 12,103,345 of record OX596042.1, read on the forward strand.
TTTATAAACTGGTTTCGAATCTTTGGTTACGAAAGTGGCCTAAGGGGTTTAAGTAAGCACGAGACTATTTTCAGTAGTTCAAGTGTAGTTTTTTGACATCGTATGTTTAGATTTTCTATGTTGGCCTATTAACTGAGTGAACTTTACAAAGATTCAGTCAGTTAGGGGACCAATATAGGTAATCTAAACATTGGATTTAAAAACGATTAGTTACGTGTAACCTGTAAGCCTGGTAAAAGAAGGATCGGCGGGCAAAACCGAGATGGACCTACGAATTCAATAAATACCTAGAATCCAAAGACTGGACAAAAGAGGCAATAGATAGACTTTAAACATTAATAACAACAAAAAAATAATGAACATTAATAATGAATATTCCAATTATGAATAAATAATTTAATCTGTATATTTAATGAATAACCATCATTATGTTAATGAATAAACAGGCTATTTTTAAAATTTGAAAAGTGGCAAAACTATTTTTTTTGAATGGAGAATATACCAAGAACCATATCATGCGTACATAATATAAGCTGAATTTTGGAACACATCTTGTATGATAATGCAATAAAACTGTGATAGCGAGCTGATCTGATGATGGAGTCAGGAGCTTTTCAACTAAACTCCCAATAAAAGACCGATTGCGTTGATTGTTCCGACGACAATGTTATACTATGGTTGAAGGAAGCGCTTTATAGGCTTCATATACAAAATACGCATACGCGGCCCACGGGATCACTTTAAATAGAACTGTCATTGAATTACGGTACAAGAGAATATCCAAAAAGAAGTTTTCGTTGAAGAAATAACAGAAGATCCCGGTAAATTCCCGCTAAGTTTCATCATTTCACCCCACAAGCGTCCACTGCTAAATATATTGCAGCACTCACCAAAACCATCTTGGAGTCAAGTAAATGGGTTCCTTATAGACAAGCGTGCGCCATCTTACTTGTTTTTCAAGTGAATCTGGTCAGTCAAACACTTGGCTATTAACAATAAAAATAAACTAACCATATTGCATTTAATCATGGTCACCGTTAGAAACATTATCAGCTCTGTGCAATTAAATTGATTTTCAAGTTATGATAAGGCCGAGGGTGGAAGTGCACTTCACCCGATATCCTGAACAAACTGATTTCTTTACAAGTTAAATTATTTAAACTAGGGGCGGGATCCATCTGTAAAGTTTTGGAAAACCTGTGTTAGAAAGGACCCCTCTTTCTTGAAGTCTTATCTAATAGACATATCTAATATATCTAATAGAAAATAAACTTGAGAAACCTAAGTTTCGCTTAGGAAAAGTAAATAATTCATTCTTAGGAAACTGTGTGAGATTCTATAATAAGCTTCCTCAAAGCGCCACCAAACTCTCTGCTCGTAAATTCAAATTGTATATAAAGAATAATTTAATTAAAAGTGCCTACTACAAAATTAGTGATTATATCGACGAAAAGAACGCGTGGCCCGATGTTGCTATACCAGTTGACAGCAAAATGGTGATTTCTCAATGTTAACAAACTACCCATTATATATATATATATAAATGTTTTAAGTATTTAGGTTTATGATGTATCTACTTGGAATATAATAATAAATTGTGTATCTAAATGTTGAATGGATCATCAAAAAAATTAACCAGCCCGAGGTTCTTGCCTTTCTCCTTGTGTGCTGGTCGCGATTCCGAACAGGCGGTAAATTTGACGTTTCAAAATGATCCTAAAAAATCTTAATGAATAAAGAAATTTTGGTTTTGACTTTGACTTGAATTTAATAACAATGCATTTCTAATCTAAGGATTACAAATTTATAGCTACTCTATGCGTGGGTTGAGTTTGCAATGAAACAAGTTTGATCCTTACCTGTAAGTACATAAGGCCCATACCGCTCTGTCCCACCGGGTTGTTCAGTTCGGCTGCTTTTTTGAAGTAATGCAAAGCTGATTCATTGTCCGCTTTGATTCCATCGCCGCCTTCTAGGTATATCTATAACATATCATTAAAAAAAATATTTTTAAATTCCTAAAAATATCTAAAAGGTATAAAATACGCGATATATAACCTATATACATATTTTTTTATTTACTTTTCCCAGGAACGCGTTGGCGACCGCGTTGCCCGTCTTGGCGGCCTGAGAGAAGTAATGCATCGCTTTCTGAAGGTCCAGGATCACGCCGCGGCCGCCTTGGAAATGTAGCTGCCCAAGTCCTATCTGGAAATACGGGTTCGTCAATATAGTACGCCAAAAACACATCATCGTCATCATTGATATGGAAGAAATCACTTTTAACGATAACATAAATTGACTGTTTATAAAAAAAACATAAGCTAGATATGATAATAATAAATATATATGGCTATGTTTCTACTAGTGCTGTAGGCTGTACCTAAAGGAACTCTGTTTCGCACATGGTCTCAAAAGAGCATGCGTTGCGGGCTTACAGTGACTCATCCCGGATTTATCCAGGATATTATCATATCCATTTACCCTGTTTAATTGTAAATTCAAATGCGTCACGTGGCTTTAGTCACTAATATGATGAAACGGAAAATCTTTCAAAGATTGCTGAATGCTTTCATATAAAATACACACCCACCCACACATCACTTCCACTCACTTTCACACACACTCCACGCTTACACCTCACACACATTCGACACTGGTGATGATAAGAAAAAGCAGCCCTCACACCCTCTTAATTTGGTCTTGTCAGGTCCAAACACATTACATATATAATATGTTGCTTGGTTTGGTTGGTGGCAGGACTTTGTTTAAGTCCGCCTGGCTAGCTACCACCATCTTACCTAATTCTGTCGACATAACAACAATTATAAAATTGTTTTGTTCCGGCATTTACCGGTAAGATGAGGGCCAAGCGCTACCCCATCGTACAATAAAGAAATTGTATAGAATTGACATATCATGCAAATTAGAGAATTGGATGGATTAAAACTCGAGATAGTACGTCACCTGAGCCTGTACGTCTCCCTTCTCTGCCAGCAGTTGATAGTACTCTATGAGGTCTGTGTCCATAGCCCCGCCCCCTTCCGCCTCGTCCACCAATCGCGTGCGCAGCACCGCCGACCCACCACTGAAGGTCACCTCACTTGCCACTGGAAAACACCATAATAACGAGATCCAAGTCTGATATAAAAAATAGGCCTCGCCACTGATAATAAGCCGCCTCCATCCATCAACTCACTTATACATCACACTTTTATTGGCATGAGTCGTGCGCTAGCGCATTGCAATACCTTACAATTTATACCGCTCAATTGAACTATATGCGATTTTGAAGGTGACTTTAGTGCATGCTTACATTTGGTACAAGAAGTATTTTTAACGTTCATAGTCTAGATAAGGTACTCTGCGGGCGATTCAGGTGCTGTTTAACGATTACAGCCTTTTTGGAGTCTGTACACCACCCGACTATGGTTGTTATGTTACTTTATAGTAGACAAAGGCACCATAACCATATTTGCCATGGGATTTTTCAACATAACTGTACTTAATCAAAATAAAAACACTTGTACAGCGCCTCTAGTGAATATCTAGGAACTAAAATGTACAGAATAAAATACCACTCACAGTCGACTCACTTCGCAGGCGAAAAACGATGAATTGACTATTGGTCGAGACTGATACCGGCCGATGTAACATAACCGATTTTTTCAGTTTCTGGAAGGCTTGTAGTATCTCTCTGTACTCAATGTTTATTTATTATCTGGGTAGGTACCATGCGGGCGAAAGCTAGTGGATGTAAAGGTTGAAAAAAAATATATATATCTTTAGCCAGGTCCGCGCAAATCTGTCGCCCTCCCGGTTTAGAACCAGGCTAGCGTATTATCCTTTAAAAAAAAATATACCTTTAGAAGCCACATTCATATAAAGATGTAGGGCCTTAGGACAGCTGCCAGGTAGCGACACGCCGGCCCAGTGACGGTAAGCGAGCGCCATCTGAGCGTAGGGGCTGTACCCTAGGGCTCCGAGGGTGTAGTGGATGAGGGCCTTCGGTTGCGATATCGGAACCGCTATACCGGACGCGTAGAGGAAGCCCATTCCCTGCAAATATTTATTTAAAATCATAAGAAAGTCGTTTATGGAAACTAATCTTTATCGGTGCTGTGGAAGGGGTCGTAGTACTTCCCGATCCCTTACCATCCAGATTTTAGTGTCCTAGTGTGATATGAGATTGGATGTGAAGCGATGAAGAAGTAGGTACGAGTAGGTATGAACGAAAATGAAATATTGATATTTAACTTGAAACACTTAAATTTAGTGGAAAGGAAATAAATATAGGTACAAATGAGAGATAGCAGAATATTAATAACTACGAGAATGATACAAAGCAATAATTATAGATGATGCGCGCGAGCAAAGCAAGGGTCGGTTCGCGAGTGGCCGGGAGCGGCGACAGAGCGCCATACCAAAACCAGTCATGCCGGCGCTTGGCTTAAGATGCATAAGCGGAGCGTCTCTGACAGCGATTTAGTTATCGGTCAAGTTATGTCGTGTCCATAGGTACGCCACAAGGCCAAAGAAAGGACTCCTTTGTGACCATGAATGTCAAAGGCGGCAACAGCTACCAGCAGCATATTCCTGAGTATTAACCTTTTGAATTGTGATAGGGAATAGCTCAAGTTTTGAAGGGTCTTATCCTGTTGGATACAATATGTTAAGGACGCATCAACAAATATCAATGGTTTTTAGGTACCATTTAATAAACCAGGAAACACAACTGCAGAGATGTCATGGTAAAAATTTAAAGCTTATATATTCATCTACAAAGATAGCGAATAAAAACTTTGCAGTTCTATATAACATTTTCACATAAATACGTGTTCACCGTCGCAAGAATCGATGAAAAAGACGAAAAATGGTGTCTGGATAGGTACATAAATAGCTAAATCCGCTGCATATTTTATAGTGAAAATTATATTCAATAGTGTCTTTTATAGTCCTCTATGCGTTTATTTTATTATTTTGTATTAAAATTAATTAATTTTCCCACTATGATAAAAACAGGCAGTCGAAAAAGCACCAAAATTTCTCCATACATTTTTCAAAGGAAATCTGCTTTATATAGTACTCGATTACTTTTCGGCTCACCATTCCGCGCTCAGACGCGGCCATGGAAGCACGGGTGTTTCGCATTTTTTTATATAGTATAGGGTTGCCAACAATACTGTTAAAAACAGTAATCTACTGTTTTTCACTACGTCAACTTTTTACTGTTGAACAAAAATAAACACAAAACATAATACTGTTTTGAACGCATCACTGGTATACACATAAACCTGTTTTAAAAGTAAACGTAAATGGTGTGAGTGCGTGAAAAAAGTTTTTAATAGAACTGTTAATACCTTTATATTTGTCATTGACAAAGCTAATTAATATTGAAAGAAATGGCAAAGTAAAGTTAAGTAATATTTATTGCATGAATACATGTGAAAAATAGATATGGTAACAATGTCAGAATGTGCATCAATGTATTCTACAGTATAACGGTGTACAATATATTGTGATGAACAATCAAAAAATTATAGTTTATAGAATAAAATAAATGTCAAAGATTTTTATCTTCTATTAGAAAAAAAAATTGTCAATGTCACAAGTTAAAATATCAAAGAATATAAATGAAATCAGAATAAAATTATGCATCAGAATTATCAATAAAATGTATATCATTCATAAGTTGTGCGATTTTATAATAACATTTATTTATTAATGTGACCTTTAACTTTTTCTGAAACAGTGCGGGGTTGGTAGTACCCGTAATGTTTTTTGTCAGATTATTATATATGGAAGGTGCCATGCAAAATATTCTCTTGCGCATCATTGTGGTCTTTGATGAATGAACACATATCTTACTTAAGTCTCTTCTATTACGTATTACGATATCTGAGGGTCGACGAAACAAATCAGGATTATTTTTGACAAACATCGCCGTTTCAAAAATGTACAGACAGGTCACTGTTAGGATGTTTGGTTCGATATCAATCGGTTTGGTCACATGAGATAATTTCGTAGATATACTTTATTTCTAGTAAAAAATGTTGGCAACCCTATACTGTGGCTGTTTATAGTTGATACTTTTTTAGACCGAAAGAGAAGTAATGTTCACTATGTAGATACCTACCTACTATAAGTGCTTATTACCACAGAATTGAATTTGGAAAAGTACTATGGTCCATCACGATCAAATCATTGAAGAAAATATTACGAACATGACACTCATTTTGCAATTAAAAATGGATGTCACTTTTTAAGGAAAAATAATATGCATATATCACTTTCAGTGTTTTTGAGGGTGGTGATTACGATTATGACACTCATTTTGGAATTCAAGATGGCGGATATGTCACTTTTTCATGAAAAATCAATATGTATAACATTTTCGGCGTTTTTCTTTCTTTCCTTAAATATTTGAACCCCTACCCTTCAATTTAGGAATGCTTATTTCATATGGGTAATCTACATACGAATTTTCAAACTATTATGTACCTACGGCAAACTATGCAATATTTCACTCCGAACTTCGAGCCCCAATTTGAACCCCTTGGGGTGAACATTTTCAAAATTACTTTCTTAGTGAGCGTTTGCACACCAAGAAAAACGTACCCTCCAAATATAATGTCTCTAGGACCAGTGGTTTAAGCTGTGCGTTGATAATAAATATCAGTCAGTCAGGGCTTTAAATTCTATAAATATAGACTATAGTATAGAAAGAAGAAGAAAATAAATACTCGTGCAATAGCACCACACACTATTGCAAAATTTTAACACCTAATTTATTAGTTTTAAGGTTTTCTTTTCTTACTAACTTACCATATGGATTTTTAGTATCTGAAGTAATCAATTTATATTTACTTTTATTATCCTTATGTACCCTACTTAACCTTCAAGTATCAAGATAAGTTTGTTTATGCATTAAATCGGGCGTTTAGCGGTTTCGATGTGTGCGTGGGCTCTTTGCTGGTAGTGTGCTGGCTTAGATACGTCAAAGATGGAATTCCGTCTTTAAGGAGCATACACGAGACAAATTCACACCTGGAATCTACTTTTTAACGTGTCAATATTAAATATAGTATCAAATTAAAACGAATTCTTTGATGTTTTATGTTTCATTGGATAATAGTTTTATGATAGTAGGATAAAATTGTACGCGATATATAAGAAGTGCAAAGAAATCCCGAAAATAACCAGTTTTAGGTCAACTACTGCTTGGAATATTTACGTTATGAATAAGCCAAAATATAGATTCAAATAGTAGGTTTTTTTACACAGGTCTAGTATCGTTTTATTAAAGAAAACGATGATTTAAGCGAGAATTCGCATTTGGCTCACAATTGCGCGGATTTACAACAAGCTGTCGTTCACGCACGATTGACCAGGTTAAGCACCGTTATGATGGTGATGATAATTAATGCATACATGTATTTGATCATTCCTAGGTTTTCTATGAAACACATACTTTTTTTTTTTTGTTAAGTAAGGCCACGAGTATGATCTATTACATGGTTTATACTTACAGCATGAGCATCAGCGACCCCCTGTTCGGATAGCCTCTCGAAGATCTCCTTAGCTTTGTGCACGTCTAGTGAGACCCCCTCTCCGTACACATGCGCCCAGGCTATCTTGATCTGCGCGGGTATGTAGCCTGCATCCGCAGCCTGTTTCACGTGTCCAAGCGTCTCTTGCAAGTCTGGGGAGCGGCGTCTGAGCTTCTTTTCCGCTTCATCGAATACTAGTTTGGCTGAAAAGTATCAAGTAAACTGTGAACTAACTTTTAAGCTTTAACACTGACATGGACACATCAGTCGAATATGTACAATGTTGACTAGCTATTTACAAGGGAAGCAGTTGAGTTATAAATAGTCTGTATGTAACTCCCAACCAGTAGAAATGGAAGCGTTCCCACCAGCGTCATGAGCATGCTGCCATTTGGTTTATTCCACATTGCCACCCTGAATAAACCGCCTATATAGGTATACCGTCTGTCGCCATATCAAAATTGTAGTGTTCCGGCATTTAGAGGTGAGATAGCCAGTTCCTCAGACTGTTGAAGATTCCGTTTGAAGTGCGCCTCTGTCTTCAGCCTTACGCTATACCTTGTAACCAGGTTAGATGAAGGAAAAGCGCTATACCGTCGTAAAAAAAAAAAAACGAACTACCTAATTACAAAATTTAATTTGCTTCATAAATAATAATATTATATATAAGTCCCGATCATTTTGTAATTTAGCTTAATTGAAAATTAATAGCAATCAACTTGAAATAACTATCAATCCAAGATTCAAGTTACATTATTGCGTCAGTTTTTTTTTTTTTTAAGTTTCGCCTTTAAGTTAATTAAAAAAATTAAGTTAAGTTTAAATAAATACCTTCTTTGAGTTCCGGTGTCAATTCCTCTTCCGTCATGATGGGGGCCGGAGGTAAACTATCCAGTATAGATTGAGGATTCTCAATTTCAATATTCTGAAACAGCAGTTTAAAATAAAAACCTGATACAACACAGTATCTACCTAGTTTACACTATTTTTATCGTTTATTGTTAACTTAAACTACTACTGTTTTATGATAATCGTTTATTTATATCATGAACAATTTTTAAAATCACGTTTTATTACATTATCTAGATAAATACCTTTTTGTTAGTATTGTGCTGAACATAAAGTCAATAAGTTGCATAAAATGTCAAAGAAACACCTCAACAATTTTCACTTGTAGTTAAATACATTTGCACTATTCATTGCTTACATTTCAGTTGATAACACATTAAAAAATTTTACAGTCTGGTATCTACAGCAATGTTTAGCGATGTTTAGCCTTGGATCGAAGTTGGATGCCTTTGTCTTGTAGTAAGTAAGGTTATTCTTTGATTTGTTTCATCATGATACAGATGCTTTACAGAAATTTAATGCATTGTGAGAACTTTGACATGTTTGTTTTAAATGTCAATAGAGACATTATTGTGACTAGTGGCATTGAATAACAGGGTGTGTCTTTTTAATATTATGTTATAAAATAAGTAACCATATACAAATGTTATTGTGACACAAAAATTCACAACCCATGACAGAACTCAAACCCTGCATATTATCCTAAAGTTCAATGATTCTCTCTCTAGATGACGTTATCAGCGCTATAGCTGAGAGATATGACACAAAAAAACGGAATCTGCATAGGTACCCCCCTAGCTCAGTTGGTTAGAGTGTTACCGGCTTTAGGAAAAGATGCGGGTTCAAGTCCCATCATGGGCTGTGAATTTTTGTGTCATAATAACATTTGTAAATGTTGTGACCAAGTGCAATCACTTGAAATACAAAAATTTTATGTAACCATATTTTACTATATTGATAAAATCTATCAATAACAATATTATACCCACCTACTATTTTGATGAAGTAAGTACTATTACTTTGTATTTTAACTATGTTACATGGGTAGTTCTAAATACTAGGTCCAATAAACTGTTCATTAACTATACCTACCTACAGACAACTAACTTCTACTCATACCTACTAATATGGTTTCGGAATTTTGATTATTATGGCAAAGATTGTTATGGATTGCTAAATTCGGATCATCAATTTTATGAGAGATATGAGAGAACCACAAGAAACGTTTTTATAATTTTTTATTATAGCTTTGACATAAAAACGGTAATACTGTTCTTTTTAAAACTGAGTGTGAATGTAGTGCTTATGTTGAAGGTATACGGCCTCTGTGGTCTAGTAGTTCAACCCACCGATTTCAGATCCAGAGGTCCTGGGTTCAATCCCCATGGGGAGTACAATATATTGTGCTTGGTTTGGTTGGTGGTAGGACTTTGTTGAAGTCCGCCTGGCTAGCTACCACCATCTTACCTAATTCTGTCGCAATAGTGTCGAAAATTAGTATGTATATGAAATTAGCAATGTTATATTTTATTTTCTAATTCTTTAGGTTTTCAAAAATAGAGGGTAGAGGGTCCAAAATTTAAGGAAAAACCCTTGAACTGTCATATGTATGCAGGTTGAAATATTCAGACCTGACAAGTAGTAAACATAAAAAAAATGGGAGTTCCCATGAAAGAAACGTTTTTATAAAAGTTGATGGAAAATACAAAAGACAAGACCAAACTTGAGAAAAGTGCTTGAAATTACTAACAAAACACGAATAAGGCCGTTGTTAGTTTTCACAATTGAACTCATGCAATTGTACAAAGAATTTTGAAATTAAATTAGCTATAAGCATTTATTAAATTTTAACAACATGCTTACTCAAAATTGAATAATTGGTACAAAATGATAAAAGCACTTGTTTATTTTTAACACTACACATTTTACCTTATCTCAACTATTATGTTGAGGAAGAAGAGAACAACTGACTTAATGCAGTTTATTCAATAACAAATCTGCGTTTTGATAGATTTTGTCAGTTGTTCTTTTCCACATCATTAAATTTTGTGCCATGATCTAAGTATGCATTTCTGCTTTTTTATAATAAAATGTATTATATTCTGTGATGGATAGTTATATCAGACCGTGAGTCAGAACAAACGATGCAGCCTATTTTATATTCTATGAAAACGCAAGAAAGATAATTTCGCTAAGATGTTAGTTATCTAATTCTTCACCTACGCCGACGATATATTTATCGAGATATATCATTTTTGTGTTGTAATAAAATATAAAATATAACCCTTTGAGATTTCACCTATGATCTAACAATGTGGATTGTTTGAAGATCACCTGCTAGGGGTTGACAGAGGCACATCCAAACTTACAATCAGCTCATGCCCAGTTTGCAAGTACTACTAGCCTAAGGTGTTTTAATACTGTTTGTCTTAAAATAATGAATCTAATGTTCTTCCATTCATCAAAAACAAATAATATTAGCAACTTTTTTGATTTACCTCAATATCAGGCACATCTGTTTGTTCCGCATCCTGCAAATCTTGGAGCCAAGCTGGTTTAGCATGCTTCTCATGGGTTGATTTTAACCCTTTCAGTGTATACTCCATTTGTTTTAAATTATTTACTGAAATGTACTAGCAGAATCATTCAAATGTTATAAAACAACTATTGAATTTATTTTCAAGCAGCATGTGAATATAGATATTAAATACTACCCAAATGTGGATATGCTTAGCAATAATTTAAGCTAGAGCAAGGTAGATCTATATTAAAACAAGAATGTTGCTTTGAATGTGATAGGTATTCTCCTGGGTCAAAACTCATACCAATACTACAATCTCTATTTCACCTCGCAACCCTGTAGTTATAAAGAAACTTCAGCTTTGGAAGAGGCTCAAATCAAACAGTTTTTAACCGCCTCTGTGGGCTAGTGGTTCAACCAACCGAATTCAGATCCAGAGGTCCCGGGTTCGATCCCCAGAGGAAGTACAATCTATTGTGCTTGGTTTGGTTGGTGGTAGGATCATGTTTAAGTCCACCTGGCTAGCTACCAGCATCTTACCTAATTCTGTCGCCATAATAACAATTCTTAAAAAAATGTTGTGTTCCGGCATTCAGAGGTAAGATAGCCAGTTCCTCAGTTTGTTGAGGATTCCGGGTGAAGTGCGCCTTCACCTTTGGCCTTATCTCAACTTGTTACCAGGTGAGATGAAGGCCAAGCGCTTCCCCTTCGTACAATAAAAAAAAATATATAGGCAGTTGATAATGAACTGATAAACTAAAGCAAAAAATAAAAAACTTTCATTACTGTCTTCATCCCGCATCAATTCTTTGGTGCTCTTCATAGATTCCTTATACTCCTTATATGACAGTAGCTTTTTATTGACAGCCTCCTCCAGCTGCTTGCTGATAGCATATTCTAATTGCTTCAAAGTGCTTGCTGTGTCACCTTCTTCCACACGAACTTCGATCTCTTCATCATGTATTTTCTCAACAGTTTCGTCATTCTCGGTTTCCTCTTTCTCTTTCAATGCTTCGGGCCCAACCAGCTCTGAAGCTGTTAGTGCCAGGCACAGACACAGCGCAAATAGCTCAAAATTTCGCATTTTTTACGAGCACTACAAACGATAAACTTAACACTTACGTGTCCTTAGCAAAAACCCTCGATAACAGAACACAAATATTTGATAAGCTAGATTGCTAGTGCTCGCATTTTGTAGGTAATTAATGACTAACTGAAGCGATAACAAACTAACTGGTTAGAAACCTTAAATTAAATGCACAGTGGTTAGAAACTGCAAGACCCGGAAAATACTACTCTCCTTCTACGAAATTTTGTTTCTACTCTACAGCTGTGTAGAATATGCCACAGACTACCATAATTCCTAGTACGAATATGCTAAGGCTCAGCAGAACAGAACACTAATATCCTAATAGTGGCTTTACCATTACCATAGAATATTAATACTCACAGTTGGCTTCCTTTTAATAGTCTGTGCTCACAAAGCTGTACTGATATTGAGCTGAGCATATTCTATCTACACACCGCACTCTACGTACAATTGTACCATGCCATGATACCAATAATAATACTAATACTTGTACCAACTATCCAATACCATACCAAACCAAATGCCAAATGAAAATAATAACAAATACCAAAGAGAGAGAGAGAGAGTGGAGACACTAATGCACAGCCAATAATCCACTAAGCAATAACCGTGTCCACTTTTTTTGTGGTGGACCTTGATGCCGTGTTTTCATGGGCGAGTTCAAGGCGAGTGTTGTTTTATTTCCTCAGAGTACATAACTTAAACAATAATTATTTGATTTAATTTGTTTTTTATCGGGATATATACGACCCGCTGATCGCCGTAGCGATCAAATGACAAAACCGACAAAGCCAACCCCGAATCTACCTGGTCTTATGCGTGCAATTGGGGTGTAAATCAAATAGGCGGAGCCAGAAGCTCTCAAAGGAGGTCCTCGATCGTTAGAATAATCTCATCTTTCCTCAAACGTCGAAGCTTTTTTGTCCGCTTATTCGGTGAAACAAGCGGAGTCTAAGCGTCGTTTTATAACTGCTGGCGTCCCTCAAGGAAGTTGCCTCTCGCCCGCACTGTATGCAAAGGGCATACACGGACGATATACCGACACTGGAGGGTCAACTCATGGTAAATCAATCATTGTGTTAGCACTTTTTGCGGATGACAGCGCATATCTTTCTTCTGCTTATGATCCAGCAGCAGCCGCACGCCAAATGCAAAATCTTCTGAATCTCCTTCCAGCGTGGTTGAACAAGTGGCGCATCGCTGTAAACGTCGGGAAAACGGCTGCATTACTAGTTACCCGTAAACGCACTGTACTGCCACCGTTCAAACTTCAAAACCAGGAAGTGAAGTGGGAGTCCGTCTGCTATCTTGGAGTCCATATAGACTGGTCGTTGAGCATGACTTCTGAAGTGGAGCACGCGATTTCGCAGACGCGGGCCGCCCGTGTAATGCTCCGGCCAGTCTTAACTTCGAGACTGCCATTAAAAACAAAGATTGGATTCTATAAGACATACATCCACTAGCGATTCACATATAGCGCCTTCCTCGTACGCGTTGTAAAATTCTGGAAATATTCCAGAGTTTACAATGCTGCCAGAGCCAGTGATAGATACAACATCTTATTACGTACACGCGTACGACACAAAGAGTAGGTAGGTGGTAGATACAACGCGAAAGGCACGCCTGCCTTTACAACAATGGTAATTTCTCATACTCTATTTTCTTTGCAGGGACAGTTTTGTTACCATGTAGAGGTTCAATAGTATAGCCGACTTCCTATCCAGGAATCCATCAGTCAGTGCTGGAATAGCACTTGTTGTCCCGAGCGCAAAGGTTGTTTTTGGGCTTATCACGTGTCAAATTCTTCACATATTAACACAATTAACGCCTAGGTAAGTAAGTACATGAGGTATTAGTTAAATCCTAAGCAAGTACATTGTCAAATAGCTTGACTTTGTAGAAGCCTTCTTGCGTGGCAAATTTTCATTGTGCTTAATAAATAAATAAAATAAATATAAATCGTTTATTTCGAGCAATTTTAAGCTCATATAGAGATAATGTACACACAAGAAAATACACAAAACACAAAATTAAAATCAAAATCAATGGACTAAAGTACAAACCCACTGTATGTATTTTATTTACAGTACTTTGCAATCAAGTGAAAAATGTTTATCACCGTTTATGCTGCCTACTTGAAAAAATATTTAATTGTAAAGCAAAGGAGGTACCTACCTAGTTACCAAAGTACTTTAAGAAAAAATAAGTGATTTTACCAATAATGAAGGAGGCAGTTTTAACTGCCTTGTTTTTTAATTTGATTTTGGTAAATACCTAGTTACCCTTATAATAATACTTAACTAAAAAGAAGTAAGTAAGTACCTATACCTATGAGTGATGTAGTTAATTGTTATATTTTATTTTTGTTTCCTGTCTAGGTGTAACCAAAATTTAAATTGGTCTAGAAAAACCTGATAACATCATAAAAATCTGCTTCTAAAGGTTTTTTATTGCAATAAACTGGGTAATCATCACATTGAGTTGGTTGACAATCAGCATAATTAATTAATTCGTGTCAGTGTGTGTGTTTTATAGATGAATATTTTCCCATAGCGTTTGTCTTTTCACCAGCAGATAACAAACAGGTCTTCATCTAAATATATTGTGTATTTGAGAAACACTTATATGGTGCGTGGCTTTTATTTTAATGCAAAACTGTCTTTTTATACACATGATCAAATGAATGAATAAAATGATGTTGAATAATGACGTTGAGACTATTTTGAAGACGGCTTCATAACAGTCCCATATGCTTGCATTTTCTAGTGAGTGAAGTTCGTCTGTGGTCTCGACTCGACGACAACTAGAATATATAGTTATTGTTATTGATCTGTGACAACGACGAACGAATGCTAATAATAATTGTATGTTATGATTTGATTTGTATAGAATTTTCCCAACATATCTTTTCTGTAAATAATAACATATAAATGTAAAAACATTACTTACGTCTTTAGCTTTGTTTTAGTTTGTGAATCTCTGAATCAAAGGCATTGTTTCATCATCATAACCTACGAAGATGTTGCGTATACCGGTTCGGAGCGGTGGTGTCCTTCACCAAAATCCTTGGATCCGGCACAAGTCTTCCAGCAATTCCATTAGAAATAGCTTTATCGAGTACTTCAAAGACAACCATGGCCATAAACACTTTAGATCCAGCTCTGTGGTGCCCCTTTGTGATCCTTCTGTACCATTTGTGAATGCTGGAATGAATCAGGTAGGTTCTATGCAAACATTCAATTTAATTCAAAGAATCTTTTAATCATAATAATTAATCCGTTCCGGTCCATGTAAGTAATTTACATAAGTTTCTTGTAAGACTAATATTCAAGTACCTACCTACACTGTACCTATGCGTAGTTGTGAAACACATCTTGTGTTTCTTGTGTCATGTGCCTGTTGATGTAAAACCTCTTGAAGGTGCATCATTTATAAACTATCTCAAAGAATAGCTAGTTGCAAAGGTGTCTATAATTCAAGAGAATATTTAAAGAGGAATAGTGATTTTACTGTTTATTTTACACTATCTGTATACATTGTAGGAAAAAATGTACTAGGTAGTTAAATTATTATCTGTTCTCATGGTGAAAGTTTAAAAACTACAATAATAAAAGTAATGATAAGAAAAATGGGATAGCTTTTAACCTCTTGGTAAGATCGATGGTAACCCAATGAGGGGTATGGTGTGAGGTACTTGTTGGGATAAAAAATATTATTTTATTATGTTCCAGTTCAAAGGAGTCTTTCTCGGCCAAGTTGAACCTCCATGCCTCAGGGCAGTGAATTCTCAGAAGTGCATTAGAGTTGGTGGCAAGCACAATGATCTGGATGTGGTAGGAACTGATGGCACTCACCACACATTCTTTGAAATGCTTGGCAACTGGTCTTTTGGTGATTACTATAAAGTGAGTGACTGAACTTTGCTGTGGCAGTTGCCTCTTATGAATTGCCCCTCAAATTCTGCTCATAGATGATATAAAAGTCTACTAATGGATCTCATTAGAAGGAAGCAGCTTCCATCTATATATTATCCTTTACTGCAATCACCAACACCTGCTAAACATGGTGATTATAGCAAAGCTTTCTAGCTGTAGAGGAGGCTCCACCCATCAGTGAATATAGTTGTTGATGATAAACGAAACAAGTAACGAAAAGCTGTTAAAATATGGAATTGCCATTAACAAAACCTTTCCGCAGGTTTGTGAGGCTAAAAAGTCTTCCGGGTAGTTCTACCTGACAGAGGGATATACACTCATACTAACATAGACATATAGGGTTGCCATTATCATCACACCTTGGTTTCAGGTGTACTAATGGCACCTATGGTTTTAATAAATAAATATTACATGAAATTCATACATACAGAATAAAATCCTTTTTTGTTGTAGAAAGAAGCATGTCAAATGGCATGGGACCTACTGCTAGGCCCATATCGGCTGAAACCTGAGGATCTGGTAGTAACCTATTTCGCAGGAGATGTTATTATGGATCTGCCTGAAGACAGGGAATGCAGAGATATTTGGAGAGACATTGGGTATGAAATAATAGACATTTTTAATAGAACAGAAACAAAGAAGGATTCTAAAATTGAATCACGATCGCAGCGAGTGATTCACCTTACAAGTAATACACCAAGAAGGTTCCGATTTCGAGTTTTTAACAAATTAGAAAAGGTTTTATGATGAATAAAACGATGAATGGTACCGACCATGGAGGTAGAAGTAAATAGGTTTATTGATGTTTTGAATTCACAAACTTAGTGCACACGATGTTCTAAATTAAATTTTACTTTAACCTCTAGCGGATAAAAACGGCTTTTGCACTCAGATATTGAATAGTAAAAATACTCTTTCCGAGATGGTGGGATGAAAAATACTTGATTTACCTGCCTATCTGATGGTGGACCATTCTTCTCCTGCTCATATTGCATGCTAAATGGGATTGGGACATGGTGTTAGCTTTAGACTGTATCAGCTAACTAGTTGAAAGTGGATAAAACTAAATCGCAACTAAAATATTAAAATAGGTAACATCTCTTCATATTATGTATGCTTGTCAATTTAGTCTGTATTTGACAGTTCATCAGATACATTCTGCTCTCTCATTTATTACCCATTTTGTTATAATAAAAAAAAACACTCCTTTTTTGATAAGCTTTTTAAAATTATGAAGTATACTATGTCTTTCCCACAAGAGGAATTGTCTTATTAGGATATGGATTAATATCAAGGTACAAATAATGTGGTGTAGTTTCTACCGGCGTTTATAATTTGTTCATAAGAAACAATAAATATACAAGTAGGTATAGTGACATAACTATAGATAGTAGTTAGGCTTAATATGGTAGTCTGACAATGGCACTGAACAGTGGCCGTGGTCAGATCAATCTGTAAAATCATTATTTTGTTCTATGATCAATAGTTTTCGCTGCAAAAGAAAATGTGATGCAAGGAATTTTATCGGTCACTTTCCTTAATTTAGGGTTCCATTATTAGAGTTTTTGTATCGATCCCTAATGCAATCCGATAAAAATATAGAGTAGCAGCGCTTGATACGGATACTGGTGAATATTTAGAATCAATCCAGTAGTTTTTGGTATTATTCATTAGTTAAATGCAAACAAAAATACAAATCTTTTCAAAAGTCACTTTATTAAGTTGAGATTGTTTCATTCACAGCCGGTTGTTGAATGTATAGGTTGTTGTGGAACTAAGGGGGTTTTTTTTAATTATCTATTTGTACTTCCAGTGTGCCATCAAGTAGACTGAAAGGTCTGGGTGCAACTGATAACTTCTGGGAGATGGGAGCGTCAGGCCCCTGCGGTCCATGTACTGAAATACACTATGTAAATGCTGACGGCTCACTCACTGAGATATGGAACATTGTGTTCATACAGTGTAATAGGTATGTACACTATATAAGTAATATTAACCTGAAAACAGAAAAATATTTAGAAACAAATCGGCTTGAATTAATTTCCTAACCTTACCTTGCTAATTTGGTGTGTTTCTTTACTTATTGTACGTGGATACGTGTCAAGCTGCCTGATGTTAGGCCCTTACTAACAAAGACTTACTGCGTAGGTCATATCCATAAGGAATATGACCTACGCTGCACTGCATTGCGCCCGTCAACTTGAGCCATAAAAGTGTTAAGCCCGTGTGCTTATAATTTCACCGGAAACCATTTACCTACTAAGCCTGTGGTCTAGTGGTTCGCCTACCGGTGTCAGATCCAGAGGTCCCAGGTTCGGAACCTAGGGGTAGTACAATATTGTGCTTGGTTTGGTTGGTAGTAGGACTTTGTTTAAGTCCGCCTGGCTAGCTACCACCATCTTGCCTAATTCTGTCGCCATAACAACAATTCTTAAATTGCTGTGTTCCGGCATGTAGAGCTAAGATAGACAGATTCCGAGTGAAGTGCGCTTCCATCTAGGGCCTTATCATAACTTGAAAAATTAGGTGAGATGAAGGCCAAGCTCATCCCCACCAGTGAACTAGACCACAGAGGCAGTCAGAAAATCGTATGAAATATTCCGTTGATTTTGTAGTACTCACAGTATTTTTTGTTCTACAATAAAAAAAAAATTTTGAATGCAGAGAATTAAATGGCAAAATAAACCCGTTGCGACGTTTGCACGTAGACACCGGCATGGGCCTCGAGCGCATGGCGACCTTACTGCAGGGAGTGCCTTCCAACTACGACACGGATCTCTTCAAGCCAATCATCAGGGCTATCGAAAAGGTGACAACACTTGTCTTTCATTCTATTTCTACTCTTTAGTCCATTGCAGTGCAAATAAAGGCAAAATTCTGGTCGTAAACTATTAAATGAATGTTAAACTGATGGCAAAATTGACAATTTTACTTTAAAAATCAGGTGAGATGAAGAACAAGCACAAACAAAAAAAAAACGCTCCAGACGACATAATCATGTTTAAAACTTGCTCGAGTTGATGTATACTTTTTAAAACAACCTGTGTATTAAAAAATATAGTAAAACTTACCTATGTTTACGTTTTGCCTACATCAATATTATAGTGTACGTGAGTCAAACACGGAAGTGTGGTATAGATAAAGTACTGCATATCCATAGTAGCAGTACCTATCTGTATATTTAACATCAACCGCAATCACGAGGTGTGGTCAGTATGGTGCCGATCTCGAGTCAACTCGATGTCTGTTCGTCAGCACTCGAGAACTTTAGCTAGCGCAGTGAGCTCTGTGGAGCACGCGGTAGTTCCCTGCGCCGCCGCAAGAGAAGCCAGGGTGAAACCTAGTCTGCATAAGCTGCTTGAGCTTAGCCCGCCGAGGAACAAGCGGCATCAACCTCGGGACCTCTCGAGCAAGTCCCAGAGGTCTGCTATCCCAGGGTCCTTTTCCGTTATTGTATAAAGTTGGGCTTAATGGGTTTAAGAAAGCCCCCTGCAATGCACAATACACCCAATGCTGCACAACATTGCAGAACATTTCCCCCCCTTTTTGAATCGATTTAGAATTAGAGCCATTCCGTGCATGCGGTACTATTTTCCATTATGTGTATTTTAATTTATTACTATCTGCTAGAGGCGCTGTTCCAGTTTTCATATATCTTTACCGTAGATGAAGAGTTTCAGTAGACGTAGACGCAAGCGATCATTAACTAAAAACTTTTCAGAACAGTAAAGGAGTGTTACCGTATGGTGGTAGTTATTCAAAAGACGCCATCTTGGATTCTGCGTACCGACGCCTAGCCGACCACGCGAGGATGATCAGTATCTGTTTAGCCGACGGAGTGTTTCCTGCTGCAAAGTAAGATGAACCTTATTATCACAAGCAAACGCCGGGGTCTTATTTCATCCTCTAACTTTATTTTACTTTTATTTCACTTATTTTATTTTATGTCGTAGATTGGTCGCCATAAATTCCTATGACACTCATATAAGTCCATTTTTGTCGCTATGGTTCTCATTGAATAATGGCCTATATCGCGAAATCCTTTAATAGTGCAACTTAGACTTTTTCAGGGTAGTTTACATTTATTGTGAAGGAATGGAAACTACCCTGAAAATGTCGAGTCTCTTGCCTTACTAGGCACATCATTGCAATTTACATTATTGTTATAAAAAACCGTTCCCTATAATCTTTTACTGTAAGACGTGAGATTGCGAAAAAACAACAATATGTGCATACTCTTGAAGCTTGGCCTCCGAAAACGCCAGAAAAACTGCATCTTCTGGCTATTACTCTCCTTGTACGCGCGAGTGAAAGGAGTATGAATCTTGCATCGCACATCATTTAAATATTACTTTACATTCTACACAACGTCACCTAGCCTCAAACTAAGTTTGTAATATGGGAGCTAGATAAGACAGAACAAACTAATATATTCATCACACAAATCTTGGTACCGGGTGGGAATCGCACCCACAACAGCCCAGAAGGCAGGGCTTCTGCCACAGTTGGCTTGAAAGACGACTATCCATATATCTATAATCCATTTTTCTCATGAATATCTTACTAAATAATTTCCATTAAATTAAACGGTTATAAATGTTGTAATGACGCTAAAAACAAACCACGACGGGACTCCGTCATCTTTTCCTAAAGCCGGAAACGAACCAATTGAGCAACGAAGGTTCATGATTTGAAAGTTTATGATTGCTTGTGCCATACTCAACTCAGCTTATCATTATAAAATTTGAAAATGTTGTAACCAAGTGCTACTTGCTTGTTCCGTCTCCTAGTTGTGTAAAAAAAAACACTTGAATTATAAAACGAAATCCAATGGTGTTAGAATGGTGGTGTCAGTTCGTATCATATTAAGAGTAGTAGAGCCCCTTGTGAAAGGGCTCGTCCGGGGAAGTACTACCACCATACCTATTTCAGCCGCCAAGCAGCATTGCCGTGTTCCAGTTTGAAGGTATGGTTGCCGGTGAAATTACGGGCACACGAGGCTTAAACGTTTATGCCTATGTTATTTTTTGATGTGACCTACACAGTAAGGCATTGTTATAGCCAAGCGATGCACTTAACATCATGTGGGCTACTTGGTTGTTCCGTCTAATAGTTGTACTTATAAAAATAAAAAAATATATATATCCACCAATTACCATGGCTTGAGTCCAAATTGCTCTTTTTAAATTTTTAGCCTCAACCTAAAGCAGATAATGCGCAAATCCTTCAAGTTATCATCGGAGGTGTTCCGCAACCCTCGTCTGCTGCACACGTTGTACTCCACCGTGACAGATATCCTCGGGGATACGTACCGCGAGTTGGGAGAGCGCGGGGGGGCGGCCGCCCTCGTGCTGGAACATGAGGAGCTGGCCTATCACAAGTTGAGGTAATACCCTCATTATCCTACCGTGAAGTACACCCTTGAGGATGTAATTCACATGTTCTTTCCTGCCCTCATTATTTTGTTAATTGTAATTGTAGTCTAGCTTATAAGTATTAGATATATTGTATTATTCTGGTCGTATTCGTAGGAAATATGGATAATGAGAGATGGATAAATATGGATATGGATAATCGTCGAGATCTTAATGTCTACAAGGAGAATAGGTTAACTCCATGGGTGCTGTAAAACACTCACGGTGTGTTTTACATAGAGAGCGGGATGCGCAGCACCCAACGTGTTAATAGGAAACAGGCAAACGCAAACTGTTTTCAAAATGTTGTTGTGAAATATTTTCTTAATATTTCCAGTATAGTCTTGTCTAACAGTATGACTGCTTTGTATGGCAGGAGTCAGATGACGAAGAAATGGAAAGATCTGGTTACGAAGTACCCTGAAGTGGAAGGGATGGGGGAAGTGGAATCGGCGGGCTTTGCTCAGGGGTACAAGGACTTTAAGGAGGTTAGTTTAGTTTCAACCATTCAGCACTCATAAAATTGAAATTCCTTATTTATTCCTTACTTATAAAAACATTTTTTGTTCGTGAATGGATACTTTCATTACAACATATTTCAATTTATCTTCTATTTTAATAAATAATTTTGCTATGATTAAACCTAAACATAAATTTTAAAGCTTTAAATAGGAACAACTAAGTAATAGTAATATTAGCTTACAATATAACATTTAAATAATCTTAATCTTTATAATCTTCTTGGTCTTTAAATGGACTGGTGGTGCGCGCTTGACTACTATTGTAAATTTTTATCCCATCAATGATGTTTCCAGACAATGAAGAAACAAAACTCGAGCGTAATCCCAGGGGAGCTAGTCTTCAAATTGTATGACACGCATGGCCTGCAAGAAGAAACAATCAAACAAATAGCCGAACTGAACAAACTAGCTTTAGATAACGATGGATTTAACAAACTTCTATCAGAGCACAAATCTAGACACAAAAAAGCTTTTAAAGAACAAAGTTCTAACCGAGGACTGCTGTTCAATCAGGTCATTGAAAAACTCATCAAAAATGGCGTAACATCGACGAACGATCAACACAAATATGACTACAAAACTGCAGAAAATGAAATACTCTTTGAACCATTAAAAACCGACATCGTCGCCATTTTGAACGAAGACTGCGAATGGATAGACTTCTCAGAGCCAAGCGAAAACCGAACTTATTATCTAGTGACAAAAGACACAAATTTCTACTGCGAAGAAGGCGGCCAAGCATCCGATACTGGTATTATACGGTTAAATGAAAACATCACTTTAAAAGTGGATAGTGTATTCAAAATTAGAGATTTCGTTTTCCATAAAGGTTATTTCTCAGTGAAAATGAGCGAGAATTACATTAGAAACAATATGAATGTGATATTAGAGATAGATAGTGCAAGAAGATTAAATATAATGAAAAATCATACTGGAGTGCATTTACTGAACGCAGCAATTAGGAAAGTGTTGCCAAATAGTGTTGTGTGTCAAATTGGTTCAGGCGTCAGTGATAAAGGACTGTATTTAAATTTGTCGGTTTATGGAGAGAAACTGTCGCAGGAGGTGGTCTTGAAGGCTCAAGAACTAGTCATGTATGTATTTTATTTATAACTACTAAATATGTTTATGTGTAAATTGGATTATGCTTTTCTGGTGAGGGTCACATTGTAAGAAAGTCGTCATCTTCCTTCTTGTATTTTTTATTGTACGACGGGGAAGCGCTTGGCCTCCATCTCACATGGTAACAAGTTGAGATACGGGCGAAGGTGGAGGCGCACTTCACCCAGAATCCTCAACAAACTGAGGAACTGGCTATCTTACCTCTGAATGCCGAAACAACAATTTTTCAAGAATTGTTATTAAGGCGATAGAATCAGGTAAGATGGTGGTAGCTAGCTAGCCAGACGGACTTAAATGAAGTTCTACCACCAACCAAACCCAGCACAATATTGGACTCCCCCTGGGGAACGAACCCGGATCCTCTGGATCTGCCACGGTGGGTTGAACCACTAGACCACAGATGCGGTTAAGAGCTTATGTGGCTATATAATATCTGAATGGTATAACGGGCTTGTGCTTATACCGTTATCCGGGGTACCGGTTATATTATGGAGGATTATTATGTTATGGAGGATACCGGGATCCTCCATAACATAAACAGGATGTCTGCTTACTGTAAAGTCAGGGATCTCGGGTGGTCTGGGAAATATGGTGAAAATAAAGCAGTCTGGGAAAACAATTGATGTTGCAATTTTGCTCCACTGAAGAGTAAAATGTTGCCTTGGCTTTCGGCTTAAGAATCGACCCCTCCAACTCGGCCCATGAATGTCTTAAAAGCTGACTAAGGGATCTCACCAGAAAAAGGGCAGCAGCTTCCTTTGGTGTATTATCGACAATTTCACTGCGATCACCAATCACCCTGCCAAGTGTGGTGATTATGGCTAAACCCCTCCAGTTTTGGAGGGGAGGGGAGATTGACAAACAGTGGACACTAATGGGCTGTTGATGTGTTGGATGAGCTAAATGTTTACTGTTTCCAATCAAATAACCTTAATTGTATTATTTTATCCATGTTTCTTTTAGCATTTGATTTCCAAAAGTTCCTGCTGCGTAAAATAGTCTTCCTCATGTCACTTTACCCGTTACACTTGATTACCAGATATATCTAGCCACATAACCTTTGAACATTTCGTGATTTGTTCTGCTCGCTTTAAAGTTTTATTTATGTTCGGTCTGTTCACTTTGCTTGAATATTTTCTATCTAGTTTACCATAACGTAATTGAAATGTATAATTTTGTTCTCAGTGAATCAATAAACGCGAACGTGCCAATAGAGACGCGAGTGACAGACAGCGTGCAACTATCTTCCTTGGACGGGGTACTGACTGTGCCGGGGGAAACTTACCCCGAGACGGGGCTCAGGCTGGTCACTGTTCCCCACACGCTGATATCCAAGTGGGTACCCTCGCTGTAGTTCATTGGGGGTGAACTGAACACTCCCACAAAATTCAGCGTTAGGCCCTTGACTTTTGCCAACATGGGATTGCAATATAAATATGCATGTCTCAGCAGTTAGACTCTTTAGTTGTTCACTGTGTGTTCAATTTGTCACAATATGTTACTTCATTTTTCAATGGTTTGCTGTTGGTAGGGCTCGGAAGGTAATCTTCGTTATGTTACTTGTAAAACACTATTTCACAAGTGTGTGTTTTGCATGGCTCGCAACAATTTACAATAAAATCCCTAAATCTGTTCGTACACTGTCGACGAATCAATTCAGGCGTCGATATTGTGATATTTTAGGAAAAAAGGCGTATTATACATTAAATGAGTTTCTTGACGACCGTTTCTAAAGGTTACTGTAATTTTAATTTGACATATTACTCCAAATTATATTAATCTTATTATATTATATTTTTACATTTAATTAATTTAAAATGAGATATATATAAGGTAAAATTTTTAATAATTGTAATGTTTCTGTGCTAATTAGTAGGACCTAGCTATAAATAAACCAATAGACCAAGCTTTACCACATTAGTATACCTAGGTATACACCTAGGTTCACGAACAATAATTGAATAATGAATTAACTATACATTACGGATACTATGTATTACTCATACAATACCAAAATGCACCTATAGTGGCAATTCTGCTACGATACCATTGTCATAGTGAAGCGATTGGTTTAGAAGACTCGGGGCCCAGTTATTTGTATCGCCTGCTTTGTACCCGGCTAAATAAATCATATTTATTTACTCTTAACAAAAAGTTACAGATTGGGAGTAGCATAAAAAATTATTAACATTATTTGCTACAAATAGTACCATTTAGTTATGTGTTCATGGACCATGACAGGTATAGGCCTCATATCGCTTACTTGTCACAACTTGTCCCGCAACTTCTACTATTTCGTCCTCCCATCTCTACAGTGTTATAGGTACCAGTAAGAAGATGGCAGTTTGTTTGCACACAATGTATACTTTTCAATCCCTTTTCACCTTCCTATCTTAAGGACAGATTCGAGTTTCTGTATTCTTCCCACAACTTTTCTCTTAGGTCATCAGACACCCTGTTGTTAAAAACCCCGACGCAAAGAACTTCTTTTTATAATGGTTCGTTTACAGCTGAAGCTGTTAGGCTGTGGAACGCATTACCTGATAATATTAAAAAGACGACATCGCAACACACTTTTAAATTGAAAGTTAATCAGTATTATCTATCGGTTTGTTCATAAATTATCATTTTTATCCTTCATTATTATTATTATTGATGTAATTTTATGCATGTATATTTTATTTTATATTCGTTATTCGTATAGTCCGCCATCCTTGAAAGTCGTTATCTTATCTGTCCATCCAGCAGCGGTTGCCTGGAAGAGATCGCTTTCAGCGATAAGGTTGTTTTACCAGTGACGCTTAGATTAAGTTTCCAATATCTGTGTTTTGTTATGTTATTTGTAAATGGTGAACAATAAAGAGTTATCTATCTATCTAATGTATGCGTAACGCAATATCAGTTGTATCGCAGGGAGCTGTGTTGCGGCACCCACGCGCCCGCCACGGGACTGTTGCGGGGCTTGTGCGTGACCACGGTGCGGGGCGCCGGGGGGAACGCGCCCTCCATACACGCCCTCACCGGGGACCTGGCCACGGAGGTGAGTACTGTGTTCCGCCATTTACAGGTAAGGTAGCCAGTTCCTCAGCCAATTGAAGATGAAGCGCACTTCACCTGGAACATTTACAGGTAAGGTAGCCAGTTCCTCAGTCAATTGAAGATGAAGCGCACTTCACCTGGAACATTTACAGGTAAGGTAGCCAGTTCCTCAGCCAATTGAAGATGAAGCGCACTTCACCTGGAACATTTACAGGTAAGGTAGCCAGTTCCTCAGTCAATTGAAGATGAAGCGCACTTCACCTGGAACATTTACAGGTAAGGTAGCCAGTTCCTCAGTCAATTGAAGATGAAGCGCACTTCACCTGGAACATTTACAGGTAAGGTAGCCAGTTCCTCAGCCAATTGAAGATGAAGCGCACTTCACCTGGAACATTTACAGGTAAGGTAGCCAGTTCCTCAGTCAATTGAAGATGAAGCGCACTTCACCTGGAACATTTACAGGTAAGGTAGCCAGTTCCTCAGTCAATTGAAGATGAAGCGCACTTCACCTGGAACATTTACAGGTAAGGTAGCCAGTTCCTCAGTCAATTGAAGATGAAGCGCACTTCACCTGGAACATTTACAGGTAAGGTAGCCAGTTCCTCAGCCAATTGAAGATGAAGCGCACTTCACCTGGAACATTTACAGGTAAGGTAGCCAGTTCCTCAGTCAATTGAAGATGAAGCGCACTTCACCTGGAACATTTACAGGTAAGGTAGCCAGTTAATCAGTCAATTGAAGATGAAGCGCACTACACCTGGAACATTTACAGGTAAGGTAGCCAGTTCCTCAGTCAATTGAAGATGAAGCGCACTTCACCTGGAACATTTACAGGTAAGGTAGCCAGTTCCTCAGCCAATTGAAGATGAAGCGCACTTCACCTGGAACATTTACAGGTAAGGTAGCCAGTTCCTCAGTCAATTGAAGATGAAGCGCACTTCCCCTGTAGCCTCGACAAACAGGAACTCCTCAATTTGTTGAGGATTCCAGGTGAAGTGCGCCTCAACCTTCGGCCCTCATAACTTAAAACCAGGTGAGAAAGTCCAAGTGCTTCCCGTTTGTACATTAAATTCTTTATATTTGTGTGATGGTCGCGATTCAAAACTATCATTGAACATAACATTAAACAGAATAATAATTATTTGATTTGGCAGAAAGCTAGATGGCTTTTAACCGCCTCTGTGGTCTAGTGGTTCACCCACCGATGTCAGATCCAGAGGGTCCCGGGTTCGATCCCCACGGGGAGCAATATTGTGCTTGGTTTAGTTGGTGGTAGGTTTTTATTTAAGGCCGCCTGGCTAGCCTAGCTACTACCATCTTACTTAATTCTGTCGCCATAACAACAATTATTTTTTTAAATGGTTGTGTTCCGGCATTTAGATGTAAGATAGCCACTTCCTCAGTTTTGTTAAAGATTCCGGGTGAAGTGCGCCTCCACCTTCGGCCTTATCTCAATAGCCAGGTGAGATGAAGGCCAAGTGCTTCCCCTTCGTGCAATTAGAAAAAACTTCATCTTAGCGGTCGCGATTCCGACAGGCGGTAGATTTGACGATTCAAACAGATCAAAAAATCTTATTGAATCATCGATTTTGATTTGGTAGGAAGACATAGATGGCGCTGCGCGATATAATTTATTATTAATTAGCGACTCTGCGAAAACTTACATTGCAAATCTTTACAAATAAGAGTTATTTACTTTTGATAGTGTCGTAATTTTATTATATACGTTTCCAGGCCAGAGAGCTATTCTGCCGAGCGGAAAAGCTAAGCGAAGTAATACACCTCGTGGATCCAAAGCGCAAGAAGGAGGAGGTGTCAACGATAAAGCGGCAGCTAGCGGACATTTGCGGAACTAGCGGCGCGCCCGCCGGCCTCTACCGCCGCTGTGTGTCGCTGCTGGACGGACTCATGGAGGCGCCTGACGTGGAAATGGGAGACGATATTATGCAGTGAGTATTAAGCTAGGCACTGACGATACGTCCATTTGGAGTGGAGTCAGCGTTAGATTATAAACACCGTCTGTTTGTAATATGCCTCGGCATATTGTAAACGGTCGGCAAATTGTCAACCATTTATAATTTTACTTATTGTTTCTCGTCTGTTTATAATCTGCCGAAGTCAAACCGTCGAATTGGTGAAAATGGAATGCATCGAAATTCACTTTGCGCGCTGATCGATTGGGAAATACCCTTTGTGCGCTGATTGTTTGAACTTTACGTCCGACCAATCAGAGAGATTGAACCACAAAACTCTGCTTTACCCGTTATTGTTGATAAAGCTCGATTTACCATTTACCAAAATCCTCTTCTGCATTTTTCTTGCATTTTGTTTTCTCACTAGTGAAGGAAAAAGTTGTGTGTGTCACATGCGAACAAAGTATTAAGACGCTTGTGCCATTATTCTTTCATTTTATTTGTATATTTGTTACTTCACATAACATAGTTAGTAGTCTAAAAAAATTATACAAAGCAATAAATTATGAATTGTATTTTGTTTACTTCTATGTTTGTTATTGTAAATGTTAGTTGCTGTTGACAATTTGCCGACCGTTTACAATATGACGGGGCATATTACAAACGGACAGTGTTTACAATGTTACGGTGACAGGCATATTACAATCTCACGTTGACACATCCATCAAGCCGTCCGACTTCGTAGCACACTGACGATGATTCCACCGTTATGCCAGTTCAAGCATGTGTAATGAAACATTCGGAAAATTATTTTTCCTCTTAATTTTATAACATTTTACTGACTTTCTTCATGTGGGTTGTGGAAAAACCTTTGTGTTAGGTTAGGCGCCTATGGAGGCGTTTGACATGACGCCTAATCGATTACTATATGCAATATCCGGGACAGACGGCTTAACTTGCTTTACGAAGCTCGGAAATATTTTACTATATGACAATCGGTTAGCTAAAGCAATGTCCTAACCAATCAAAATATACATCACAACGATGTGCCCTACACGGGATTTGAATCCAGGGCCTATAAATTTAAGTGTCTGTTTTTTTTTTACAATGTAATAGTTATTGCATTTATTATTGTTGTGTTTTATTATGATACTGTTTATTTTTTAATAGTTGTGTTATGTGTGCTGTATTGGCGAAAAAAATTCATTAATTAAATTCTTATTATTTTATTTGTTTGCTTGAATACTTTCTACCTATTCACGATAAAACGGCTGAACTGGAGCTTGTCGTAGATATTATAAGCGCCATGGGGCATTTTTAAACGTGTACCACGCGAGCGAAGCCTACGACAAAAGCTAGTACATACAATAATAAAAAAGTATGTATTTTTTATAAAAGCCTCATAGCTCAGTCGGTAGTAGCTTTGCCTTCTGCGCTGTAGGTTGTGGGTTCGATTCCCACCCAGAATCAACATTTGTATTATGAACATTGATTTATTCTGTGTTTGGGTGTTGCACTGTATAAGTGATGAGTGTATATTTACAAAAAAAGGTTTTTAAGTAACATTTCCGTAATCTAGTTCAATTACAAGCGATGCTTAGTTTAGGGCTAGATGGCGCTGTGTGAAATTAACCGCCTCTGTGGTCTAGTGGTTCAACCCACCGATTTCAGATCCAGAGGTCCCGTGCTTGGTTTGGTTGGTGGTAGGACTTTGTTGAAGTCCGCCTGGCTAGCTACCACCATCTTACCTAATTATGTCGCCATAATAACAATTCTAAAATCGTTGTGTTCCGGCATTCAGAGGTAAGATAGCCAGTTCCTCAGTTTGTTAAGGATTCCG
This sequence comes from Venusia cambrica, assembly GCA_951394065.1. Lineage (NCBI taxonomy): Eukaryota > Metazoa > Arthropoda > Insecta > Lepidoptera > Geometridae > Venusia > Venusia cambrica. The sequence goes on from OX596042.1 coordinate 12,133,139, forward strand.
GGCGAAGTGCGCCTCCACCTTCGGCCTTATCTTGACTTGTTACCAGGTGAGATCAAGGCCAAGCGCTTACCCGTCGTACAAAAAATAATAATAATGTCGTGTAATATTTGTTATATTTAGATCAGTAGCGAACACGGAGGTGTCGGAAGCGGTCGCCGAGGCGCTGCGCGGCGGTCGCGGCTTCGCGGTCCACTTCCTGCGGTGCTCGTACCTCATGCAAGCGGCTGCGGTGCGACGCGCGCTGGCGGGACCTGTTGCCCTCCCCGTGCTGGTGTTGGGCTGCGCCGGGGGAGTCATTGTGGCGGGTTGTCACGTGCCGCAGGTAAAAGGAATAAAAAAACACTGGCGGTTGGAAGGCGCTGTTGTTCAGTCAATAGTTAGCAATGATTGTGTCATGGCATTTGGAGGTAAGATAGAGACCATGCCGTTGAGAATTCCGGGAACCACCGATTTCAGATCCAGAGGTCCCGGGTTCGATCCGCGTGGGGTACAATATATTGTTCTTGGTTTGGTTGGTGGTAGGACATTGTTAAAGCTTGGATAGCTACCACCATCTTACCTAATTCTGTCGCCATAATAACAATTCTAAAATTGTTGTGTTCCGGCATTTAGAGGTAAGATAGCCAGTTCCTCAGTTCGTTGAGGATTCCGGGTGAAGTGCGCCTCCACCTTCGGCCTTATCTCAACTTGTTACCAGGTGAGATGAAGGCAAAGCGCTTCCTCGTCGTACAAAAAAAAAAAGTGCGCTGTCTTCGACCTTAGTATACTGGATGGACGCTTCTCCGTCGCACAAATCTAAAAATAATATTAAAATGATTTAGCGATAAGGCTTAACTAATTGTTGGTACTTGAAATGTTTCCAGGAGTTAATAACCGCGGAGTTCAACGCCCAGCGCTGGCTGAGTTGCATCGTGCCCGTGTTCCACGCGGACATACTACCTGCAGCCGAACACACGCCGCTCACATACGCGGAGATGACTCACACTAAGGTAACGAGGGCCTTCGGATAACATTTGGGACGTGGCAGTCGATTCCCTATATTGTACGACCCGATAATTCGGATCTGCGTCATTGTAATAAATTCGTTTCGTATTTAAGTGGGTGTAGGCTATCTGCTTGTCCAATATCATCCCCGACAACATTTAATTGCAGTCCGTTCCCGGACGTAGGTCTCGCCCTAAATGCGTGACTGAGACTGATCTTCCGCCTCTGTACGCCACGGAGGTTATCGCACCGGAAGGCGTCCTACGCAACGATAATAAACCCGATAATTCGGAGAGCGACTTTTCACACGGCAAATGAAACCATAATAATATGTAATACGCAATCGTAGCTTTGAATTATTGGCCGGGCATTATCCGACTGTACATCGTCTCCCATCGGTTCTAGTATTTTTAGCGCTACACATTGAAAGGGACTATTCTACCAGGGATTTATACAAAAACAAGCGAGACCTGGTGGCCTATTGCCTAGTTTCATATTGGTTGTAAGCGGTACTCCTTATGTTACTTAGTTTAGGTGTCCGCTGTGATGTTTTTGTACAAATATAATATTCCTCAATACGGTTTTGTGGTACAATATCGTGCTTATTTGGTTGGTGGTAGGTCTTTGTTTAAGTCCGCCTGGCTAGCTACCATCTTACCTAAATCTGCGTGTGTTATAGAATGTTTTGTTTGACAGGTGAGTCTGATAACCTGCGAGCAACTAGTGCAGGACGCGATGCGCATTGCCGTCAAGTACGCCAAGAGCCACGCGCATACTGTCAGCCCCTCCGAGGACAGACAACACAATTAGGATGATTTTTCCTTGTAGTTTGTGTTTGATAAAGATTATGACTAAAAACGGACAGACAATAAGATTGTTGAGCAGGTCCCATTTGTTCTATGGAACATGACGTCATCAAACAAAATGAGCCATTTTCTTCCATAGAACTACATACTAGCTTTTCACCCGATTTTCATGCCATAGAACAAAATGCCAATCGGATTTTCCCAAAATCTTCCATGAACAACACACTTCCACGACAATTATTCTGTCATACCTGAATAAATAATAATAAATAAAAATAAAATACGAATAAAATAAATCGGAAACGTGGGGAGGACTCTCCATATTATGTAGAGGATTCTCAATCTCAGAGCATTCTAGTACCACCAGTTCACAAGAAATATAATCTTGAGAGGTCTCATTTACCTTGTCCTATAGAACAATTTGAGAAATATTTTGTCCATAAAGTATTACATGTAATACTTTATGGACAAAATTCGATATTTTTTCTTATTTTGTACTATAGAACATGTTCTATAGTACAAAATAAGAAAAAATATCGAATTTTGTCCTATGACGTCATATTCCATGGAACAAATGGGACCTACCCAGATTGTTCCTCAACTTCTATGGTTTTTGGCTATTTGTAGCTATAAAACACATTGTGGATTAACGTAACGTGAAAGAAGTTCATTCAGAAATGTATGGGGCCAATAGATTGTGTATCGGCAATTGGGCATGTTGGAAATTATAGCAAACGTTTTCCAATCATCAATTTACTCAAGTTATGCATCAATTTGTTGTTATTTATTCACCAACGCGGGCATAACTTCAGTACTATACAGGATGAATTTTTAAGATGGGACAGTAAGGGCAGGTACCTTAACCGTTTTAGTTACAGGAAAATGTTTTTAAGAGACTATCCATAGTTTTTTAAGATATTTTGAATGTCAGCAAGAAAATGTTCATTTTATACAAAAAAAAAAATATGATGCCAATCGATCCTGTTTCTTATAAGGATCAAAAGACTACTGAGCCGACTGAGGTTTGAGTACTAGGAACGTCAGAAATTGCGAAAAACTTTTCCCATACATTTGTGCGGAAATACAGGGGCATCAGATAATTAGGTACAGTTTTTGTCAAGCTGGCCTTGTGGCTTACTGAACCTGGAATCAAAAGCGCCCACCTAAGTAGAAAAACATAATAATTGTTGCATCGATAGTCTTCTACAACAAATCATCAATGCAGTTCAGAATATCTTAAAAATGTATGAATAGTCTCCTTAAAACGTTTTCCTGTAACTGTAACGGTTAGGGTACCTGCCCTTACTGTCCCGTCTTAAAATTCACCTGTATATGAGTCTATGGTGCTCACAATAGTCATGGCGGATTTACTGCCCAACAAAAATCTGACAGAATCAGTATCCGTAAAACTGAGCCAGGTCAAATAATAGCAATTAAAACAAATTATGAGTCTGTTGGTGTTATTAGTAGTAATAGAAAAAAATGTGGTACCTATGTGGCGTGTATATTTATCATGACGTTTCGGCGGGGTTGCACCAGCCGAGGTCGCGGGCAGACAGTCAGGTCAGACTGCCCGCGACCTCGACTAGTGCAACCCCGAAACGTCGGGATTAATATAGGCAAAATACGCAATAAATACCCGTTTTTCGAATCAAAATAATGTGTTCCAATCGCGAAAGTTTAAAAAGTAACACATTTTTTAATCCGTGATGTGTTTTAAAGCCACGATTTAAAAAAAATACATTGCTAACATATTATTCCTAATTTAAAAATCCTAGAAATTAGATGTTTATTTTCCCTGAGGGTATGTTCGGCCATTGTATGTAATACAGAACAGAAGATTAAATAATAAGACGAAGACTCATTTGTTGCTAGCAGCATTCGGTTGAAATGGAAAATATGTGATAGATGATACGAAAAATAAGAAGATTATATCTTTCGAGGTTTGTTTGTCAAAAATCATGACAAAAGCCACGTGCAAACAGGCTTCAGGCTCAGCAAGACATGTTTGTAACGTAAGATGGAAAATAATGCATTTTTCATGCAATGAATTTTTTTGTAAAAATACTGCTTAGATCCTCATTCTGATGATGAGAGCTCATTTTCGCGGAAGGCTTTAAAAATGTAAGACTATATAGCCTCGGATAGGAAAAGGCACCGCCACAACTTGAGTCATTCATTATTGTTAAACATCCACAACTAAACGCACATTAGTTAGTATTGTACCATATACCAAAATTAAATTAGTCAATGGTTTTACTGAGGAACAAGTGAGTGAGAATGAATCATGGCGCCACCGATCCGTTGCGGGGCTATGATGCACTAATGAGACGACCTTTTGTACCTTCAATTCATTACTTATTACTAGAAAATCATGGACACGCCGCCTCTATGGTCTAGTGGTTCAATCCACCGATTTCAGATCCAGAGGTCCCGGGTTCGATTCCCATGGGGAGTACAAATTTTGCTTGGTTTGATTGGTGGTAGGACTTTGTTTAAGTCCGCCTGGCCAGCTACCACCATCTTACCTAATTCTATCGCCATAATAACAATTCTAAAATTGTTGTGTTCCGGCATTTAAAGGTAAGATAGCCAGTTCCACAGTTTGTTGAGGATTCCGGGTGAAGTGCGCCTCCGCCTTCGGCCTTATCTCAACTTGTTACCAGGTGAGATGAAGGCAAAGGGCTTACCCGTCGTCCAATAAAAAAAAAGGACGTTAGTTTGGATTGGACGTTCCTTAGCCGATTACCTCGTTGCAGGTGATCCATACTTATATAGATCACAGGTGAATCCTTGAAGGGGAAAAGACAATTTATTTGGTACTTGAATTTTACTTATCAGCTCGTCTTCCTTGTTGTTAATAGGTATAATATCAGCTTTAATTACTTTCAATAAATAAATTTTTATAAAACACTTTTTTATTTGACATCCCAAAAGTTAATAACACACGCCGAGATCGCCAATGGGCGGTGGTTTACACACTTGAATAATATGTTAGCCTAATAACATCAAAACATAATAAGATTGTGTAATGATTCGTTGTATTAAAATGAATTGGCCACTAAAATGGCCTGCGGATATCAAAGTTATTAAAAAAAAACACAAACGAAAATAAAAAAAATAAGAAATGTTCCTCAGTTAACTTATACTACATGTATTTTATCTGTGCTTATACATACCGAACAAGCGACTGTGCTTTTAAATGACAACTCTGTCCTCACAAGCAACTGTAGTTGTAATAATAAAATTGTAACAACAAATTCACACGAGTATACTCATTGAAATTTTAATTTAGTTCTGCAGAAAGGGATAACAAAATGAAATTAAGGAAAACCATGTATCACATTTATTTTCGTGTATTTTCTTGCTGCTAATCCCCAGACACAAAGCTCACAGAGCAACTCAGGTAACCAATAATAAGATTCCTTTTCGGCTGTTCACCTTCCACCAGTGAAGCAGTGGTCAACCATCATCCCAAAACCTGTAATTTTACAAAATATTATTACTAATTCTATTGATGTTATTCCAAATGATATAACGATTTTGAAGATTTTTGTAGTTTATTATCGGCATGGGTCTGAAGGAGACCTCCGCTTGACGGCCGCATTATTATATTATTATTTACGAATGTGAACGCTTATTATTTTCGAATTACGCAATTTTATTGGCAAAGTGTGGAGACATTTCAACCAGCATGTGCTGTAACGCAATTCGTTTGTGGCCGATGCGCGTACGCAACGCTTTAAGTGTTTGGTTCGATTGATTGATTAGTTGTCTGCTGGCGAATCGCACGCCGCGTCTATTGGCCGTACTTACGATTGTCGATTCCTGGTCGCCGGCGCCGCCTAAACGCTTACAGCGTACGTCGCAGATTCGAGTACCATCGTTGCCGTCTTCTGCCGCTAATATCTATCTGAAAGTACTCGCACGCTTCTCGAAACACGCTCGAACGTTAGACATGTGGTACATCAAGTACAGCCGTGTACACGCATACGCAGTCCTAGTTACGGTGACCGTACGCTACGTTCCGGCGACTATCGCTAGAGACTGAGCCGAGGAGTTCACGTTTTACATTGCAAGGTTAATGCGGTATGGAGGGTGTCTGCCAAATGTTAGCGTTCATAGGACTTATGCCATTAGTTCAAGAGCGTCTGACGCGGCTACATCGCATGCAACTCTCGCGTCAAATTTACGGTAACGCCGATTCCCGTGGACGCTCTAATACCCGACACCAAAGCAATGATAAGCGGTCTGAGGATCGATCATGCAATTTGAGTGATGAAAAGGATCAAATAAAAAATAATCTACGAAAGGATGTTTTAATCTTAAAATACAGCATAAACAAAAATACTTTATACAATCAGAACTGTCAGCGCATAATATCTAGTGGAGCGACTCGATACAGTGCTATCGGACTATGTTGAAATGAAACCGTCTCCGTTAGGAATCGTCATTTATTAGAATTATAAATTGATTGACATAACTGCACTCGGTGTTGCTTACGTGTCAGGAATGAGGGGGCGGTACGTTGAGAGCAACGATCGTAAGCGAGCACGGTTCGCGTCGGAGTAACACTACGTTCTTATGCTAGTGTGGAGCCGTGTGCGTTAGTACCGTCGGGGGCCCATGCCGCCCGCCCGCGCGCCGACTCCGCCCTCGCTACATACAAAACACACCCTCAGTATCGCACGCAAGGCACATCTACAGAAGACACCTGTTAGCTCATAGTGAAACGACCGTTTAGGCGCACCGCGTCGATCTTATGTAGCTTTATCCACTGGTATAACGTAAAACGTTTATGTCACGATAACCACTATAACCTAAGAGGCGTCCCGCATTGAACTACATTGTCTGCTATTGATGTTACAGTAGCAATTGAATTTTCTGGTTATAAGATCTCATTTGGTAGAATCTCAAATTTGAACCAGTAGGTTTACGAGTGAGGTCATTGCGTATAGTTACGATTATGACCGCAAACATGAGTCATCGTTTTTTGTGTAAGACAACCTGCCAATGAGTAAACAGCATGAACACAAAATTTCGTCATTCATAAATTTTCCACTGAAAAATGTGTCAAGATCAGTGTGATGATCTTTCATCTTTTCAATGCCAATCATCTGTGTATTTGCGAGAAGAGTGCCTTACCATGTATTGCTCTAGCAAAATAGTCTTATGTACTTACGAATGTAGTCAATTCGTTTGCAATAATATGGTGGAGTCACACTCGTGATTCCATTCTGTGCCTGTTTGGCTGTATCTGAACACACTTGTTTGAAAAGCCGTAAAGCATGTATTACTATGATTGATTCTGTGTATTTTATTTCCTAACTAACCGTAAGAGGCAATGAACAAGTAACATATATTTTTTGTATATAGATATGTGTAGTCATGTGTGAGTCTAATCACTAGAGAGTACAGTTTGCAAAAACGTATGGTAAAGCCGCTGTAGATCAATTTATGAATGAGCTATGATCCATCATTTTATGAAGACAGACCTAGATTTTTTAAAACCATTTATAGGAATGTTAATGAGTAGGTAAGAAGTTGAGATGTATTTTTAACGCAGTAACAGCTCGGATGTCTGTTGTCTTGTTGCCGTCTCCAATTTGCAGATTTTTTATTGGTGTAGACTTGATCATAATGTTGTTTACTCAATGACAGGTTTAGTTTAATAGAAAAAAGTCCATTAGCAATATGATTAAAATAACCTGGCAGCAAAAATAGGTCCCAAAACATCAATAATTAAAAAAATAAAACTGCTGCAAGTGTCATACCACCAAGTTATTTCATCAATATTGTTCAAGTTCCAGTTATCAAAGAGATCTTACCGTCCTCCCATTGGTGGGTATTGTTGTGCGTATGGATCTCTGTCGTAGCCAGACGCAGTGGCTCCACCTCGGTCCCTGGAAATAAGGAAATTTTTTGATTATGGCAAAGGTTTTTACAGAGAAACAAACTCCCTGAATATGTGAACACGAGTATGACTTGTGCACCAAAGGTTCTGAAGCCTACTACATAGCATCCACTGGCATAAGCCTCAGCTAAAACTGGTATATAATATCTGTAGTGTCAAAACCCTAAATATAATCACACCCGGGCCCTGATTATACTAACTTAGATAATCGCTTCATTAGACAATGATGTCATTACAAAATGGCCACTAGAATCCCAAAAGGCACCTACTGTAGTGATTTTGAGACAGTACCATTGTCATGTGAAGCTATTGGTTTAGTGGAATCAGGGCCCTGAGCCCTTAATTGTTTAATTATCTACACAAGCAACTCCAAAGCTGAAAGGTTTTGCCACAAAACTTGGCATATTGATAATTGCAATGAGGAATGACTGCTTAAGACGATTTGGCTTTGTATGCGATGGTGACGTGCCTTACTCATCTTTGATGGCATTTACAAGCTGGAGAGGTCTGAAACCACCACAATGGCATATTTTTACTTATTTTTTTTAGCTCTGGAATAGTAGCATATTTGCAAAGCAAGTTAGGCACACTAACTTTTATTTCAGTATAAATTATTCATATAGAGCACCAAGTAAAGTAGTTTTGTATGGTAGGTATTCTATCTTCACAGGCAACAGTTTAATTTTGAAATAATAGTAGATATGGCCAATGATCAAAATACCAATTTTTTTTTATTGTAAGATGGGAATGCACTTCATCCCTACCGGTTTAAAATTTCTAGTTGATAGTTCCAGTAGTTTTGGGAACTGATGGAAGAACAATGAAGTCACACCAAAAGATTTTATATAACCAACTATTCTATATTAGGAAAAAGATCACTACAGGACATGGACCAAGTTATGCCATGATTACCATCCTTAGCAGTAAATTTTACATCATTTCTAATTCATTTATTTGCATGGCACACAATCAATCATAATGTAGGTACCTATTTACAACTACATGCTGCAAGGTTAAATAACATGAGCAGCAACAGTTGTAGCTTCGCCCAGGGGATATGTGTAGAGAGTTATTGGAGACTCCTACATATGTGAGCAATCATCATTCCCTATTTTCTAGATTAAATCAACGGTTGATGTAGAAAGACAACTTTTTGATCATAGGACAATAAATTGTAGGCAAGGTATACTCACATATCTGATCTTCTGCTGTACATATCACCGTTGCCCATGGGTGCAGCTCTGGGTGCAGGTCTATCATATCCCCCGGACATAGGCATGTGACCACGGGCCATAGGGCGGCGATCCATCATGTCTCGCTCGTCAGGATACATGGGGGCCCTCCGTTCTTCTGGATACATGCCCGCCATTTCATCTGCCGCACCGTACCCTCGTCGGTCATCGTAGACGGGGGCTGGTGCCGCGTAGGGGTCGCGGGAGTCCATCAGGGAGAAGCCTCTGCGGTCCTCACCGCCGTATCCTCCGTAGCGGTCATCGTAGCCCCCCATCGCACGATCGGCGCTGCGGTCGTACCCACCCATGCCACCGCCACCACCACCCTGGTGCATGCCGGAGGGCGGGCCGCGCATCTCGCCACGCATGTGTCCCATCGGTCGCGAGTCTCGCATATAAGGCGCGTCGCGGGTCCCGCCTGGATGCCCACGTACCGGCCCGCCACCGCCGCGCCGCTCTCCCATCCCACCGCGACCCCGGCCGCCAACACCGCGCCCACCGCCAGGCCCGCCGCGAGAGCCCCTCTCCTTAATTCGCCCGCGCTCCACCGATATCACCGACCCGTTGAACGTCGAGTTATGCAAGCTCCGGATGGCGGTGGCCGCCTGATCTTCGGTCTGCATGTGCACGAACCCGCAGCGGTTCATGATATCGCACTCGGTGACGACACCGTACCGCTCGAATAGCTTCCGCAGGTCCTCGGGCTTGGAGCCTTGCGGCAAGCTTCCGATGAACACTTTCGTTTGCTGTAAAATTAGGAGATAGCATAGCGTGAGACGAATTGATATAGCGTGAAATACAACTTGTAGTGAAATCTGGTCATTGGTGTATTAACTTACCGGCACCATTGTGCTTAATTGATCGTTTTACATACAATTTTAAACACCACTTCACTATTTTGCGCACCACAAACGGCAAACAACCTCAATTTTGCCTCAAAATGGCGGCTTTTTACGGATTGATTTGATTACGGTTACGGCGGCGCGCGGCGGCGGCTTTCGGCATCGGCTCGGTCGGCTCGCGTCCACAGAGCAATAAATTGAGTAATGCCACCAGCCAGCAGTGCTGCCATCCCTAATTTAGGAAAATGGCGAAAGTTAAAAGTTAAGGAGTAACTCCAGTATAATACCTACATTATTGGCCAAAATGACTACGGCTAGGCCGTTAATCTATCTAAAATAAATATTACAGGACTTTAATTTTACACAGCGCCATCTAGCCCCAAACTAAGCATAAAAAAAGATACCTACATCAGTTTATGGACACAAGCATTTATTTTTGTTCCAGGGTAGGTACAGTAATTTTGCCTCATGTTCTTTACACACACACTGGACATAATTACAGTGACCAAATCTAAGTAGGTGCCTAATCAAAGACTAATTAAACAAGAATGCTTATGGAAGTTGTACCTATTCGCTAGATTTTGGAACTTCCGAAATGGAATGCGGCAGCGGCGCCTCCGCCTTCTAATTCCAAAGTTTTATCTAGCCGTGCATAACGTGCATGGCATGTTAGCGTGACGGCGCTCGTCCGTAATCTAGATTTATAAAAGTAGTAGAGTATGAACTTCTAGGAACTTTTACCTATTTAAATAATAAATAAACTGAGTATCATTATAATGATAAGCCAACTGTACCGATGATGATCATGATCATAGAATCAGTTAAGTTAATAAACATTCAACATAAAATCCTGAATATGACCAAACTTGAGTAAACCTTAAAAAAAATTGTCTACGCATATTCGCAGACCGTGTCGTATCGAGATCACTCTCGCGATAACAACGACCCGAGTTCACAAGAGATCGAGGTTGACACTGAAATAAAATCGACGACTACCAGAACTTAAGGATGTTAGAACTAGCCATTTAACACTTACTTGGCAGCACCATAGATATATGTCAAAATGACATTGTCATGTTGATAGATGACAAACTACAAGACGCGTTCCTAGCTTCAGACTAATTGCCAAAAAACAAGGAAGTTAAGGTTGAAGTCCTAACTTCAGTTTAAAAACTTTCATCGTTGTTTTTTTTTAGTGTAAGATATGGAATGGATTATTATTGGTCATACACGGCCAATCGATCATTCATGACCTGTGTTCATGACGCGCATGATGTCTAGTCTATGATGACGTTATGAAACAGAAAAGGGTCGCATCGCATCTTGCATCATCGTGACGTTGTGTGGTCCACTGAGCATATAAGTGTGGTCTCTAACCGTAAACTCCATCATATTGGTTAAAATAAAGTTGTGTGTGATATGTATATGACCACTTGTCTAATAATAATAGAGGTGGGTTTATTCCAATGAGTTTAGATTTACTCCGTTCTGTTTATTTCACGGGTAGTGTTCATAAAAACTTAATCTAACCATAATAATAATAATTTATTTCGCTTAATAACTACCTACATTTACAATAAAATGTGATTAAATATTATTTTAGTATAGAAAACAACAAATGTAGGTAGTAGTGAAATTAACTTTGAACAGACGTTTACCAACATAAACCCACTAATCGATGGTCCCGGCTTGGCTAATTTCCCCATTACCACGTTATGTGTGACTACTTTTCAATATAACCATATTAGGTACATAATCTAAAGTCGTTTCATTGGATACCTATAGATAAATGGCGGTTTCTATTAAATTTGGTACCTAGTCATGGGTTCGATTAAGTACGGACACCAAAGACCATTTGGTGGTAAATCATGACAATTTAAAGTGATAAAAACGAGTTTAAATGAAATCACAAATCATAATAATATATAGTACCTACCTAAGTAATAGTAAATAAATTATTTTAATTTTAAAAATAAGCACATATATTTTTGGTACGCGAAGTATGAAGTCTGTTAATTTTTATTTTTTATTTTGTTACTCATAAAATAAACCTCCGTTCAGGTACCTATATAGATATACAGAGTGGGTTTTTTTCCAGGGCCACTGAGGCCAAGTGTGAAACCATGAGAGTTATCGAAAAGTCATGTTAGGAGTTACGTGCTCGATTTAGAAAAAAATAAGTTCTGCATTAAAGAAAATCTATTTTTTACAGTTTTTCTGGAAAAGTGAGTTTTTGAAAAAAATAAAAAGTTTGCATGCATGAGTTCTGTGTTAGATAATAAAAAAAAAATGTAAGATGACTATGTGCCCAAAGTTGTTGGAACACTTACAAATTTGAAAATTTATAAATTCATCTTTATGCATTTACGAGTAGTAAAGGTTGTACGTTGTAAGCTAAGCTATTAAATACTCTTTAGCTGTATTTCCAGTGCGTGATGAGCTTAAATGTTATCTTTATCGTATATTACTGAAAAATATTAATAATATCATTTTTTTTTTGTTTTAATTTTTATTTTTAATTATTATATTCTATCTGCAACTATACGGTGGATACGACAATATTCAAAATGTTCAGCCATTAGGGTGTCCGTGCCTTGTCATCAGCTGCGTAACCACAAAAAGCGAACGTTTTTTAATCCAATAACGAAAAAAAAAACAATAGCCCGCCTACATCCTTCACTCCCCCCTCGCCTTTGAACGAGTACAAAAAACCGACACATGGCGGGTTGATATTGGACGCAATGTTCCGTTCACGTCCAATAACTGTCCAAGATCGATCTACACATTGGTGTATTGGATCCACTAACTTGGAACCAATATACCCCATGTGTGGCGCCGGCTTTAAGTATCCGTCGTACATTACCGGCACGTGTTGATATTTCACAACTAGATAATACGGCCCATTAATAATAATAAATAATTCATTTGACCCAAAAACAGTGTAACATAATTGAATCCGTAGGGTCCTGAACTAGTTTAGGCTATATTTGAGGATCCGAGCTTCACCTTTTAATGTTTATTACATGTGCCGAAAACGAAAATAGTGGGTACCTACTTACGAAGCCAATCTATTTATTATTTACAAAAAAAAAGGAAATCCTATTTTTGGCCGTGTTTTATCCGATATGTACGCATGCAACATCGACATTATTTGGACCCCCAAGTACTAATCATTTAAACCTACCTCGGTAGGGTAGAATAGGAAATAGGTATCTAAATTCTACCTACCTAAATAAAATGTGTTTTAGTTCGTGCATGCTTAAAATATAATTTCGTTTAAGTAGAGTGTACAAAACTTATCAATTACGTAGATAATAGTTAGGTAAGGTGAAGGGTGGTACATAGCCTTAGATACCTATCTACCTAGGTACCTACTTACAAAATATTATACTACCAATAGACCAAATTGGCAAAAAAATGTGCGCCTAGCACATCGGCAGTCTTTTTTTGAACACAACGCAGATTGCATATATAATTTAGTACCATCGTAAAAGTACTAAATAGGTTATTGTCATTTCAGTAAATCTAAATACTCAGAAGCGTTATGTACCGCCTTCATCACTCTTAAAACTTCGAAATTGATCGAGTACTTTATAAACTCCGCCAAATTGTATTTGTCAATAAGCGGGCATTTACAGCATGTGCAGTTGAATATTTCTATAAGCTTCGCCCTGACTTTGTCTGAATCGTTGTGGTGGATTGACTTGGGGAGTATTCGCTTGGCCTTCTTGTAGAGGTTGTCAGCCGCTATGGTCAAGTTGTATGTAAGTAGGTCCGGACTCCGCTTGCCGTCGTTTCCTGCATTCCGGCCAAGGAGGTAGCCTGGAATTATAAAATCGAATATAATCCTCTATATGTCGATACTACCTCAGATTATTTTTTTTGTAGCAACTCAACGCAACTTTACTCTAGTTTCGAACTAAGAAAAGGTTATAATAAAGGTGACATTGATGTGCGCTGATCGAAGCTTATGACAGAACTACGAACGAATTTCTACGATTCATTTTTATACGGTAAGTACCTGAAAAAAATATTCGTTTTGAAAATCTAAAACATAGAGCATCTGCTATACTAGGCCTAATGGGGCCTATTTATTGAAGAACGATATTTTCTGATGCAATTAATTTCATTAATCATAAATTTGATGTAGGCAGCCTTAATATTCATACTTTTTACAAACTAAAGTCAACTTTGTTATTTTTTTCGCCACAACTATTTGAACAAACATAATTGAAATACCTGTATCATATATACCTATGATATTAATATATTAATCTCAAAGTAAATATTTCAGTATTGAGGTAGACATGATCGCTGAGGTATCATCGACTCTTAGGGTGGTTCCTAAGGGCGGCGTTAGTATTCTGTTATCTGTGCTCAGGGTAAACGTGTATGTAATGTATGCATGAGACGGTTGTAGGTAAACGCGGTGACAGACACTTTCGTATGGTCCAGTGGTAGGGCGCGTGACTCCCGATCCAGAGGTTTCTGTGTTCAATCCCGGGTTGGCACATCTTGTGATGTTTTTTCTCAGTTTGACTAGGATATTGCGGGCTGAATCACCTGACTGTCCGTTAGGCAAGATGATTCCGAGCTTCGGAGGGCATGTTTAACCGACGTCGGTCTCGGGTGCATTGTATAAAAAAATATTAGATAAAGATACTAGAACTGACTAACCGACACGATCGAATTCTTCTAAGTTAAGTCCATATCCCAAGTGGTTGGTCGCATAGCTTAGAAACTAGTCAGTAGGTGAGTAGATAAGTAAGGTAAGGAAGGAGGTAATCTTATTTATTTTGAGCTATTAGTAAAAAAAAAACTATTTTAGACCTTTTACAGAGTATAACTTAAATTAACTTACTTTAGTAGGTATGTAAATCATATATCTAGGTAGGTACCTACCTAAATTCTTAAAACTTAGATCCTAAATACATTTATTGCTAGCTATTAAACCTACACATTAATAATTATTCGTAGCCTTTTACCGACTATAAGATAAATTAAATTTAAATAAATTAAATTACATTAGGTAGTTTGTAAATTATTATATATACCTACCAAAGTTGTTAAAACTTAGATCTTAAATATATTGCTAGCTAGGTAGGTATAGGTACATGCACGTTAGTACTTGTACCGCATGTTATTGTTAGTAAATAGAATACAAAGCTTACCTCCGAACACGCACATCAATCCAATCATGAGCACAAGTATCGCGAACAGTCGCTTCGTAACTTGCGGATCAGAATTCACACTCATTTTGAACAAAAATGTTTATAAAACCAACGAATTCCACAGGAATCGTAGTTCAGTCGCATTCACTAATAGTTGTGATCCCTCGGGCGCTCCGCGGCCGTGAATCCTATGTTATTTTTAGATGTTTCGTGTTGTCTGTCGGTGAATGACTTTCCGTCACGATTCCACTAAAAAGTGACTAATGTGAACTCTCCTGTCTGGAATTCGGTACAGGGAAAACCGGAAGGTTCTGGTGGAAAAACACGTGCCTCAGATTGCTGATCTCGCACGCCGCCATTATTAGATACAGTGGAACGCTCAGAATTCGTTACACCGAGGGAATTTACATAAATCGTTTTTTAGTATATCCCTTAGGTGTACGGAACACACCTTCAAAATTTCACGGCTTAGGCTGTGCGTTATATGTCAGTCACTCCAGTCAAGCTATTTTATATCGGTAAATATTAAACCCCACACCAAAAAATACCAGTTTTTTCCAACATAATAATACTACACGCACTTACATCACAATTTGCATCAAAGTGGCATACCTAAATAAAATACATTTAACATATGTTTTAGTTAATGACCGTCTATTTATTAAAGAACTATTAGAGTGAGAGCAAGCGACGCGAGCGTGCCGCGGCAGCGACCGCCGAGTGACAATTAGGTATTCGATTTTGGTGCATTGATAATGTATTAGAGCCTAATAGACATATCAATGCACCAACCAGCTTCGCTAGCTCACCTCGCGCATTTTTTATTCACTGTTCATAACCTAATTACTTTTTACATATTACATACAGGCTGACAATCAACGCACAGATCAAGCCAGAGCTCGTAGACTTAAAATATTTCAGGAAAGCGTAGTTTTGTAGTGAAAGGGTGCACTGAGGAAGTAACTCAGGCAATTCCCACGGAATGATGGAAACGAAGATCCAAAGATACACCTAACTAATGGAATGTCCTTGCGTTCCATTAGTTTGGTTTATCTTTGGATCTAGGAGGATTTGGAGGATCTTGGAGGTATATCTTTCTTTATCTATGCTTTGCGGTGGTGTGTCCTAGAGGAATCGCCTGCTTTTGCTAGCGGTTCCGGCTGAATGATCACAACACTGGTGGCAGGTTCTTAAAGAGGAAAAAAAGGGCAGTCGCTACCCCCTTCTGCCGATGTCCGGCGCCAAACGGTTTGCCGAGTTCCACCAGTACGTGGGAGCTAGCGTCTTCTGGAAAAGCTGACTAAACCGTAGATCTAATTTGCTTTAGCGTAGAAAAATGGACCCTAAAGATCAAGAGCTAACACTTAACAAAAAAAAATATCAAATTTTTCCTCCTAAATTAATAAGTAAGTTAATAGAAGTAAGGTTTATAGTAGTACCTATACCAAACTACAACTACCAACCCAAAATTGCATGTAATACGCAATGGATAAACTGTAAAATATGACTATGTGCAACAGTAGCAGTTTTTAGCCGGCTCTGTGGTCTAGTGGTTTAAGCCACCGATTTCAGATCCAGAGGTCCCGGGTTGGATCCCCATGGGGAGTACAATATAATGTGCTTGGTTTGGTTGGTCGTAGGACTTTAAGTACGCCTGGCTAGCTATCACCATCTTACCTAATTCTGTCGCCATAATAACAATTCTAAAATTGTTGTGTTCCGGCATTCAGAGGTAAGATAGCCAGTTCCTCAGTTTGTTAGATTCCGGGTGAAGTGCGCCTCCACCTTCGGCCTTATCTCAACTTGTTACCAGGTGAGATGAAGGCCAAGCGCTTACCCGTCGTACAATAAAAAAAAAGTAACAGTGACCATTACTTACCATATTATGATTCAGCACCCAAACACAAAAATAAATCACACAAATGCGGTTTATTTTTGGTACATGATGGCATGAATTAGTTACAGCTACCAACCACTCCGGCCTTTTAAATAATAGTTTCTGACCTTCCAACTTACAAACATGAAAACAGGTCAATGGCAACATATTACGTATACTAGAATATATCCATTCATATTAGAAAATCATGGTTAATCTTTGGGAGGAAACATAAAAACTTTTATTTTTTTATGATACATAGCATTTATTACAACATATATTTTACACAATACGTCTATATCACTTTATCACGACTAAAAATATACTAATGTATATTTTTAGTCGTGATAAAGTGATATAGAAATAAGAGAGAAATGAGAATACGAAAATATGTTTTATCATTTAGTCCTAGTTGAATATCGTGCTAAAAATTTTCTCTTCAAAATAAAAATGGCTATTGAATAATAATATCTTAAGAGTTGTTCATTTATAAGTATAATAATAATAAACATTAATTATAACATCTATAAGTCGATCTGTAAAATTATTTTGTTATCTATCTAGCCTAGGCTCAGCCCGCGGCTTTCGATGACCTATCTGTGTACCAAATTATCAAGAATCTTAACTTGTTGGGTGCTGAGCTCACCGTTCACGACACCGAGTGTTTCTCAGCACCCAAAAAGCTAAAGGACTCAGAAGTTTCATAAAGTAATTCCACTGTTAACTTTAGCTATGTATCTAGGATGTCATGAGCGATTAATAACAGTCAAAGTAAATAATAAAAATGATGCAAGGAATTAATCAATGAAGAGAGAGAACAATATTTATAATAGTTTTTATGGCAAGTGTAATTTTACTGTGTGCAATCAAACACAATATTTAATATGTATTTAGTATCTTTAAAAGGCAATGGATTCAAATCTCTGCTTATTAAACTTGTAGGTAATTTCATTTCAAAAAGAACCAATCCCATGTTCACTTTAATTAAACATAGTTCACAGATTGATCTGAATAGAAAATTATCCCAGACTCCTTACCAAAAACTGTAATCGCGTAACTAAAGCTAGAACCAACCAAAAAAAATGGCACTCCTAAGATGGGTTCCATGTTATATGACAGAGTTGAGGTTGCTGTGTCTTTGGCTCCAGCAAAAACATTCTCAACTAGCTCAAGCTTGGCCTGTCGTGTTGAGACACATCTTATAATCATGAGCCATATTGAATATAATCTTTAGACAGTTCATCATGTAATAGACCTCATGTTGACATCTGTAAATAGTTGACAAAAAAACATGCATCCTATGTAGATCCCATGTTGAAAAGCATCTTCAGCTCCTCAATGGAGAGACTGGAGGTTGCCGTGTTCTTGGCTCCGGTTAGGACGTTCTCAGCGAGCTTTAACTTGGCCTCCTGAAGCGCCCGGATCGTTTGCTCCACTGTGCCGGTGCATAGGAATCTGGAAATTGACCGTTGGATTTAGATTGAAAAACCAGCTGAACCGGTTATAAAAATAGCGCAACACTAAATTTTTTCGTCCAATCCACACCATAACATTTGACCTACTTGGCAAGCGATGGATCAAGCAATTTTATCCAAACATTCGGTTTTATAATACAAGTGTGAATTGAAATAGTGTGTTATACAATTATCGAAAAAGTTCATCTGTTTAGCTAATTGCAAACTGTGGGCATATGCTGAACATAAGTTTTGGACGTGCCTCTGACTAGCCCATAGTAGGTGATCCTCTAAAGATCACGCTTCGAGTTGTGACTGAGGTGTTCCTCAAAGGGGAAAAGTCGTATTTATTTTCTATTTTATCAATTATCCACTATCAATAGACAAACGCCTTGCCGTGTCCTAAAAAAGCTCGCTCCACATAGATTACTCTGGCCTAGAAAGGTCAAGAGCTAACCCATCATTCATATAAAAAAACAGTAAATACACGATAGAAGTGAAACTTTTTAATTATCTCCCACTCTACCCGACACAGTGCCCCACAACTTTTCGTCACAAAAGGTTGCGAATCAGAATTTCAAAATCCCATTAAAAGTTTCACTTCAAAAATTTTAAGAATCGTTTGCGCGCTCTTTTTATCTTTGATCTAAATACAAATACTTCGGATTCCTTAAAGCATGTGGCTGCTTGTTTTGGCATAGTTAAAGTGTATATGGAAGTAATGCAGAAAGTTAAAGTTACTTTTTTTTTGTCTCACTAGTTTCCATGAATTTACCGCTACCGATATTTGGGCATAAAAACTCTTTGGTCGATCATGAAAGTCAATCAACTCGACGTCAAAGCTATGAACATTCCACAGCATTGTGATTGTCACAGCACATAGTTTAGTACGTGAACCATTTAAACGAAGCTAGGTGCCAAGTGTTTACGTAGTTGTTGGTATTTGGCGGATGCTCGAGGAGTATTCGTTAATTACACACAGATAATGCTATGTCATTGTCTCATGTAGGTACTACTTTAAAATACACACGTCACGCCGAAAACGTCTCTTTGACCACGCTAATCTCTGAAAGTACCGAACCGATTTCAATGAGGTTTTCAAGCAGGTAATATTTAGGTTAACATTATTCGTTTAATTGATCAAAGTTCAATTATAAATAAAAAATATATGCATGCATTTAAAAAAATATAATTCAATATAATTAAGTGCTATAATTTATTGATCGAGTGAGTGAAGCGAACGAGATCTCGTGAGTTATGTTTGGAAATCTGTTATGTCTGTATATTATTGTGCATATGTGGCAATGTATGTGACGGCACAACGCTTGAAAGGTTTATCTGGTTTTTATGAAACTTTAACTGAAAAGAGGGGGGGATTTTTGATAAGCGGAATAGATTTTGAGATATTGGGGTGAAAATATATACAATATCTCACCCATATCTTACGATTGGATAAGCCCAATCGATAGAAATTCTGAAATATGCACAGTACGTGACTACACATACCTACTTATCAATCATTATATTGATATTAGGTTAGTTTGAAAAATAGGGGTGTTAAGTGAGACAAGAAGATTTATGTCTTGTGCGATCTGAAAGAGTATCGACTGCAGCTTTCAAATAAAAACTTTTTTTTTTATAAGGGTGACTTTTGTAACATCGGTTCGCGAAATAAAGTTTTTTTTTAATCGGCATGTTTTTTGTAACATGGGTTATGAGGGTACAACTTGGCTTGGTATGTCTTGTAGAATTTAATGTGACAAGGGAGTTGACTTGACAATAAACTTTTTTTTTACTGAATATACCACCCCTGTATTGACAACATAAAGGGTTGCCAAAGAGGGTAAATAAGATTGAAATCTGGTGAAATATCATATTACAGGGTTTAGAGAGCAGATTTCAAAATTAGATAGCGACGTGAGGGTATTTGGATTCTTATTTTATTTCTTGTTTTTCACTCAATAGGGTTGTTATGCCAAGGGTGTCTATAAGACCCGAGAATTACTTTTGGGATGTCATACATATTGTTTGACTACATCACAACTGCACATTATTTTCCACCACAACGTGGAAAGAACTTCCTCCAAGACTGTAAGATTTGCCCATAATCACCACGCTTAGTTTAAATGGCTAACAATAAATGTTAATGTTGAAAGAAACTGTGTCCACGGTTTTTAGAAACAACACCGCCGTTTCATTTTCCTGTGTAACTTACGCTAAGCTATAGCGTAAGTTTCAATTTGTGATACAAGCAATATAAAAATTAAAAAATAATAAATAGCAAGGAAATCCAAAATCCGCTCAACACTAAACAGATCCCGATGAAGAAGCATCATGCATTCGAAGATCCTACATAAAGGTAAGCACTATACCTTCAGCAGTGAAGCTGCAAGGAAGAGGAGTGTTAATATACTAAATAGTAGTTACTTGTAGATGTGCACGTCCCTGTTCTGGCCCACCCTGTAGATGCGGTCCTGAGCCTGCTCCTCCAGCTGCGGGTTCCAGTGTGGGTCCAGCAGTAGCAGGTGGTTGGCGCCGCACAGGTTGATGCCGACCCCGCCCGCGCACAGCGATAGCAGCATTATCTATGAACAGTTACGATTCCAAGTCACGTGGGCGAAGTCACGTGGCCGAAGTCACGTGGCCGAAGTCACGTGGGCGATCTTAATGGCTCAGTTGGAAGTAGCTCTGCCTTCTGCGCTGTAGGTTGTGGGTTCGATTACCACGCAAGACAAACATTTGTGTGATGATCATAGATGTTTGTTCTGTGTACAGCGATAGCAACATTATCTATGAACAGTTACAATTCCAAGTCACGTGGGCGAAGTCACGTGGGCGAAGTCACGTGGGCGATCTTAATATCTCAGTTGGAAGTAACTCTGCCTTCTGCGCTGTAGGTTGTGGGTTCGATTACCACGCAAGACAAACATTTGTGTGATGAACATAGATGTTTGTTCTGTGTACAGCGATAGCAACATTATCTATGAACAGTTACAATTCCAAGTCACGTGGGCGAAGTCACGTGGGCGATCTTAATGGCTCAGTTGGAAGTAGCTCTGCCTTCTGCGCTGTAGGTTGTGGGTTCGATTACCACGCAAGACAAACATTTGTGTGATGATCATAGATGTTTGTTCTGTGTACAGCGATAGCAGCATTATCTATGAACAGTTACGATTCCAAGTCACGTGGGCGAAGTCACGTGGCCGAAGTCACGTGGGCGATCTTAATAGCTCAGTTGGAAGTAACTCTGCCTTCTGCGCTGTAGGTTGTGGGTTCGATTACCACGCAAGACAAACATTTGTGTGATGAACATAGATGTTTGTTCTGTGTACAGCGATAGCAGCATTATCTATGAACAGTTACGATTCCAAGTCACGTGGGCGAAGTCACGTGGGCGATCTTAATAGCTCAGTTGGAAGTAACTCTGCCTTCTGCGCTGCAGGTTGTGGGTTCGATAACCACACAGGACAAACATTTGTGTGATGAACATAGATGTTTGTTCTGTGTACAGTGATAGCAACATTATCTATGAACAGTTACGATTCCAAGTCACGTGGGCGAAGTCACGTGGGCGATCTTAATAGCTCAGTTGGAAGTAACTCTGCCTTCTGCGCTGCAGGTTGTGGGTTCGATAACCACACAGGACATTTGTGTGATGAACATAGATGTTTGTTCTGTGTACAGCGATAGCAACATTATCTATGAACAATTACGATTCCAAGTCACGTGGGCGAAGTCACGCGGCCGAAGTCACGTGGCCGATCTTAATAGCTCAATTGGAAGTAACTCTGCCTTCTGCGCTGTAGGTTGTGGGTTCGATTACCACACAGGACAAACATTTGTGTGATGATCATAGATGTTTGTTCTGTGTACAGCGATAGCAACATTATCTATTAACAGTTACGATTCCAAGTCACGTGGGCGATCTTAATGGCTCAATGGTAGCTACTCTGCCTTCTGCGCTGTAGGTTGTGGGTTCGATTACCACACAGGACAAACATTTGTGTGATGAATATAGATGTTTGTTCTGTGTTTGGGTGTTGTATCATATAGTACGTATGTATATAGAAAAAAAAGGAAAAAGTATATATAAGTATTCTATCCGTAATCTAGTTTTCATATTACAAGCTATGCTATATAGCTAAGCTATTGGTTTGGGGCTAGATGGCGCTGTGTGATATTAACGTTCTGTAATATATTTTTTTATCTTTTACTGTACAGTCTGACAATTATCATAACAAACGTTGGAGAGGGCGCCTGTGTCTTCGTCTAACTGCAGAGTTACGTTACTTTGGCTTTCGTCTCACTGGTGTGAGACGGAATCCCGGGTTCGAAACCCCGGGGGATACAAATGTGTGCTCGGTTTGTTTTGTGGTAAAGCTTGTTTTAAGCCCGCCTGGTTAGCTATTAATAAGTAAGTGTCCCGACACAGCCTATGTGGTCTAGGTCTAGTGGTTCAACCCACCGATTTCAGATCCAGAGGTCCCGCGTTCGATCCCCAGGGGGAGTAAAATATTGTACTTGGTTTTGTTGGTGGTAGGACTTTGTTTAAGTCTGCCTGGCTAGCTACCACCATCTTAACTAATTCTGTCGCCATAATAACAATTCTAAAATAGTTCTGTTCCGGCATTTAGAGGTAAGATAGCCAGTTCCTCGGCTTGTGGAGGATTCCGGTTGAAGTGTACCTCCACCTTCGGCCTTATCTTAACTTGTTACTAGATGAGATGAAGGCCAAGCGGCAAGGGGAGCAGCAAGGCATGGGGAAGCCCATCGAACAATAAAAAAAAAGGCCGAAGTTGGAAGGTTAGAAGTTAGTAGTAAGAAGTTAGAAGCTGGACTTTCAGCTTTGAATGCAGGTTTCGTTGTCGCGGGAAAGGTTGCACGTCGCTATGTTAGTTCAACCCCAGAGTGCACCTGTTCCAAGTGACTTTGACATTGACATTGACAGTTAGTTACCTTGACGTCGGAGCGCGGGTCGTTGACCACGGCGATGAGCGCGGAGCGCGCCGGCACCGGCACGTTCCCGCTGAGGGTGACGCTGCGCACGCCCTGCTTCTTCAGCTCGGTCTCCACCAATCGCAGCACGGACGTCCATTGCGATACCACAACTGCTTTCTCTCCTGGGATGGTACATTATGTGTTAAAAATACACAATGACACTAATATCCAAATGGGCACGAAATCCGAAAACAGCTCTGAAATTTGTCAAAATGGTGCTTGAATATGACAGAGAAGAATATAAGTTTATTGACAGTAAAGCCATGTTAATATTGCAAATAAAAACATAATAAAACAACATGGACATTTTGTTAACCCGAAAGTTACAATTACTTGTTATAACAAATGTGTAGTGAAATATGACAAGAACCTGTAAAAAATTCACTAAAATTTGACAAAATAAAACAAAAGAACTCATTGTTACGCCGAAAATTATAATATAATTGATCGAGTGAGTGAAGCGAACGAGATCTCTCAGTTAAGTTGGGAAATCCGGCACTGTATGTATGTATGTATGTATGTGGCAATGTATGTCTGCATAACTGTTTATCCGATTTTGTTGAAATTGAAAGAGATAACAGAAATTGATTGTCGCGGGTGATTTTTGATAAGTGGGGTAGTTCTTGAGATATTGGGATGAAAAGATATACTATTTTTCGCTCATATCTTTTGAATGGTTGATCCGATCAATTACAATTTTTGAATATGCAGAGAATATATTAATATTCATCAATCGCTGTAAGGATTTTTTTTTTGACACTAGGGTAGTTTTTGAGAAATAGGGGTGTTAAGTGTGACAAGAAGATTTTTGGCTTGTGGGGTGTCATTTGAAAGGGTATCTGCTGCATATTAAGAAAATACATATTTAACTTCATAATAGATGAGGTTTTTTTAGCAAAGGGGTGCGTTTAAAGGGTAAAACGCTTGATATGTCTTGCAAGATAACCTGATAGAGGGGTTGTCTTCACAAATAACTTTTTAATTAAATGAAACAACCCCTGCATTTAAGATGAAGTCTTGAAAATTTATGGAAATGTGAAATATCAAATGAAATGGAGGTTTAGACTGTAGATGTCAAAGTTGGTTTATTCACCCCTTATTAGGGGTTGTTTTTAGGATAAGGGGCAAATTTTTATCATCAGGTGTTGCAAGATAAAAGGTATTCGGAATCTCATTGAAACTGGTCTGTATATTTTTTGTTATTCACTCAATAGGGTTGCCAAACCATGTATATCGATAACAATCAAAAATTTATTTTGGGATGTCATGCAAGGGGTATGACTGCGCATATCCCATATAAATAGCACATTATTGTCCACCACTATGTGGAAAGAACTTCCTCCAACTGCAAGGTTTGGCCATAATTTTGTTTAAGTCCGCCTGGCTAGTACCACCATCTTACCTAATTCTGTCGCCATAATAACAATTCTTAAAAAAAATGTTGTGTTCCGGCATTCAGAGGTAAGATAGCCAATTCCTCAGTTTATTGAGGATTCCGGGTGAAGTGCGCCTTCATCTTCGGCCTTATCTCAACTTGTTACCAGGTGAGATGAAGGTCAAGCGCTTCCCCATCGTACTATAAAAAAAATCACCACGCTTGGCAGACAGATTGTGCTTACAGTTAAAGTTTTGTTTACACAGAAAAAAGCTGCTGTCATTTTGGTTCAACCACGATTACTAAGGCAACGGTTTTAAGAGGACTTTTCAAAAATACATCAACATTTTAATGTTAATATGGGGTGACTTATTAACTTATTGCAATACCCACTATGACGTACGGCTAAGCATATAGGTAATGAGAGTTACACACAAGAGAGAGCCTCGAACACTCAGGGGAATAAAGAAAGATTGAGAAAAAGAGTGCTTCAGGTAAGGAAGGTCTGTTCCCTAAGACCATCACGAGATCTCCGTTCGAGGCGTACTACTAGTACAATGATGATGTCCTCCACGACGCATCCGTCGACGGCGAACCCTGCCACGATAAAACTGGCGTACTCGATCTTATTTACTCTGTCATAAATACTTATTTATTTTCTGTCATGTGCACGAATATGGCTTGCAAGGCCAAATTTACTTTTGAAAATTCAGTCACATGAGACACAATACAGTTGACCGGATGAGTTGTATGTGTAATTATATGTAGGCCTTGGTTTTGTCTTTTGTAGTCAATTATATGACATCATTATCAAGTATATGACATACCTTTGTTGGCGAACACATTGTTGTTGAGACACTCCATGACAGCCTGTATCTTGGAGGAGGGTTGCTGTAGTTCGAACACGGGGTTGTTGGGAGACAACACGGCTCGGATCGCCTCAGTCACGGTCGCACTTTCTACCATCTCCTCTTCTTCCTCGGGCTTGTTCGCGCTCTGAGAGAACACATTTTGCATTAAGAGTAGAGCTACTTATGAAAGAGCTTACAAAAAAATGATACTACCTAATTCTGTCGCCGTAACAACAATTCTAAAATTGTTGTGTTCTGGCATGAATTTGACATGTTATCTAAAAATCACGAATTAAGTGCAATTCATGTTGTATTTATTAAAATTGTGTTTACTAATATTTATGAATCTAAGATATAATAATATTATTATTATTATTCACAGGTAACATAGCCAGCTTCTCAGTTTATTGAGGCCGCCTTCGGCCTTATCATAACTTGAAAATCAGCTGAGATGTAAGTCAAGAACCTGCCAGTCGCACAATAAAAAGTGCTGAACATTACGTTCAGTTATCGCGGTTTGTTGATGTACTTAAAGGTCAATAGGGATAAATAGGGCTTCAGCCTGAGTGTGATATGATACGGTACCTTCCTCCTAGACCTGGAATCGTCCAGGGACAGTTTGTCCAGGTTTGTTGATGTACTTAAAGGTCAATAGGGATAAATAGGGCTTGAGCCCGAGTGCGATATGATACGGTACCTTCCTCCTAGTCCTGGAGTCGTCCAGGGACAGTTTGTCCAGGTTTGTTGATGTACTTAAAGGTCAATAGGGATAAATAGGGCTTGAGCCCGAGTGCGATATGATACGGTACCTTCCTCCTAGACCTGGAGTCGTCCAGGGACAGTTTGTCCAGGTTTGTTGATGTACTTAAAGGTCAATAGGGATAAATAGGGCTTCAGCCCGAGTGCGATATGATACGGTACCTTCCTCCTAGACCTGGAGTCGTCCAGGGACAGTTTGTCCAGCTCCTGCAGAAGGTCCTCGGAGGCGCTTTCCGGCGGAGCGCTGGCCGTCTCCTCATCCAACATGGCGGCGATCAGCCCGCAGTGACAGCACACTTGCCGTAACCGCAGTAGCAGGACCAGGATCTCGTGGGATTTCACTGGCTTTACACCTGGATGGTGTCAAAATAGCTAATTGTAACGATAGCCTGACGGAAATACAAGAAAACAATCAATATACAACTCTTCAGGGTACTTGAAGCAGATGAGTAGAATCTTTGCCTACGCACGTCTCGGTCACCCGTCTCAAATTGAGGAAACGACGAGAAAGAATAAATCAATATTGGTGATCTGACCATTTGGTCATTTCATTTGGTAGCGGAAAACGTGAATTTGCAAGGGAGAATACCTATGTCGTCCGAGAACAATTTCTAAACTATTTCATGAATATAGTTGGAACATTTAAAACAATACAACTTGAGTCCAATTACAAACGCAAGGCCCTAAGTAAACTAAGCAATGTCACTGTTAACGCGGCGATTTGGCTAGCTGTGTTAGTAGCAGTGACGATTTTTAACCATTTAAGCTATCTCGGAAATTGTGAGGATGACCAAATATTGTTATATGCGGCCGATGGCTGAGAAAAAAAAATCCAAGAGCGAATCTAAATACATCTGCTTATCCATCTAATCACAATTATAACTCTAGTAATATTTGCTCTGATGTCAAAATAAGACTTAATATTTTTTCCTTTTATCTATTTCAGCTAATCTACCAGATAGAAGGACATAAATTATTATGTGTTTTTAAATATTTTCTAATTAATTAAATGCGATAATTGGTTAAGATTAGTTTAACCGCCTTTGTGGTCTAACCCAAACCCAAAACTAGTGGTTCAACCCACCGATTTCAGATCCAGAGGTCCCGGGTTCAATCCCCAGGGGGAGCAATATTGTGCTTGGTTTGGTAGGTGGTAGGATTTTGTTTAAGTCCGCCTGGCTAGCTACCACCATCTTACTTAATTCTGTCGCCATAATAACAATTCTTAAAAACAAATGTTGTGTTCCGGCATATAGAGGTAAGATAGCGAGTTCCTCAGTTTGTTAAGGATTCCGGGTGAAGTGCGCCTCCACCTTCGGCCTTATCTCAACTTGTAACTAGGTGAGATGAAGGCCAAGTGCTTCCCCGACGTACAATAAGAAAAAAGATTGACAACATTTTGTACTCAAATGGGAGATATACAAATATATAAATACAACTGGCCTCATAGCTCAGTTGTCATTTGTAAGGGAATAAGATATTCTCCGCAATCTAGTTCCCATATTACAAACTCGGCTTAGTTTAAGGCTAGCTGATTGTGTAAAATTTATAATAATAATAAATGGAGAAGCAAATACCTTTCAAGGCCATCATCTTCTTGTGCATCTTGTAATACTCAGAATCCTGATGCTTGGACGCGAAGCTGGTGGAGTCGGCGTTCTTCTGCGCGCGCTGGTGAAGGAACTGCGCGAACAGCGACTTAGACAGCACCAGCACCTGCAAAAGGTTAGTATGCTTGTGTTTCCAAAACCTCTGGTCTATTTTTAGGGCGTATGACTCTCGATCCGGAGGTCCTGGGTTCAAATACGAATGGAGCACATCTTTTAGATGTTTTTTCTCATTTGTTTATCACATTGCGGGCTTGAATCACCTGTTGGTGTGATGTTTTTTTTTTGTGTTGATGATTTCGCGGAAGGGCATATTAACTCATCGGTCTCGGGTACAACATTATAGTAGTGGTCAATAAAGAGCCATGTCTGACGCCAAGGCAGGAGCTCGTGAAGTCTGAGACCAAGATTGTTACACAGCCCACACAAATAAAAGTATCGCCTACAAATGTCTTATTAGTTTAGAATGCACTATCTAATAAACAAGCTTATTTCTAACCTGAAAACGATTTTATTTACACTAATATCACAAAATAGTGTTTAATGATATACTTTTCGTATTTTTTTTGTCTCCAATTAAAAAATATTATGGAACCGAATGTATTGAATGTATGAGTATTTCTTGTGTACTTAGTGCACTTGTTTTACTTGGGACAAAACCCTGGAGTTAGGACTTACACAAGCGACTATAGAATATAATAATTTATTTCAGTATTAAACAATTAATGCATGCAAAATAAATTACTGTAGAATAAAACAAAGAATGCGAACATAGGTACTGGAAGGGTTGCATAACAGTAGCCGATTAAACCTGGTCATTCACGTCTAAGTAAGACCTTAGGCAAACATTACATGTAGTTCCTCGCTCTAAGTATATACTTGAATGCAGATGCGAAGGCTCTAGCTCTGATATAGCTCATGTAACATCTACTACTAGGGACAGAACTTAGTAATCTACCATCTGTAGTAGACCTCTGATTTCAAGTGTTTACCTTCTGATAGACGTTTATCTCCTGCTGGTGACTCACAAGGCAAGACAAGGATGCGGCGTCTTGATTTAAAGACTGGAGAGACTTCTCTGCTACATCTGAGCTACGACCATGTATAACAGACCCCTGTCATCAAACATTTACCTTCTGATAGACGTTCATCTCCTGCTGGTTTAGCGTCACTAATCTACCATCTGTAATAGACCTCTGATTTCAAGTGTTTACCTTCTGATAGACGTTTATCTCCTGCTGGTGACTCACAAGGCAAGACAAGGATGCGGCGTCTTGATTTAAAGATTGGAGAGCTGACTTCTCTGCTACATCTGAGCTACGACCATGTATAACAGACCCCTGTCATCAAACATTTACCTTCTGATAGACGTTCATCTCCTGCTGGTTTAGCGTCACTAATCTACCATCTGTAATAGACCTCTGATTTCAAGTGTTTACCTTCTGATAGACGTTTATCTCCTGCTGGTGACTCACAAGGCAAGACAAGGATGCGGCGTCTTGATTTAAAGACTGGAGAGACTTCTCTGCTACATCTGAGCTACGACCATGTATAACAGACCCCTGTCATCAAACATTTACCTTCTGATAGACGTTCATCTCCTGCTGGTTTAGCGTCACTAATCTACCATCTGTAATAGACCTCTGAT
The DNA here is from genome assembly GCA_951394065.1 of Venusia cambrica. Taxonomy (NCBI): domain Eukaryota; kingdom Metazoa; phylum Arthropoda; class Insecta; order Lepidoptera; family Geometridae; genus Venusia; species Venusia cambrica. The sequence goes on from OX596042.1 coordinate 12,162,656, forward strand.
TTCAAGTGTTTACCTTCTGATAGACGTTTATCTCCTGCTGGTGACTCACAAGGCAAGACAAGGATGCGGCGTCTTGATTTAAAGACTGGAGAGCTGACTTCTCTGCTACATCTGAGCTACGACCATGTATAACAGACCCCTGTCATCAAACATTTACCTTCTGATAGACGTTCATCTCCTGCTGGTTTAGCGTCACTAATCTACCATCTGTAATAGACCTCTGATTTCAAGTGTTTACCTTCTGATAGACGTTTATCTCCTGCTGGTGACTCACAAGGCAAGACAAGGATGCGGCGTCTTGATTTAAAGACTGGAGAGCTGACTTCTCTGCTACATCTGAGCTACGACCATGTATAACAGACCCCTGTCATCAATCATTTACCTTCTGATAGACGTTCATCTCCTGCTGGTTTAGCGTCACTAATCTACCATCTGTAATAGACCTCTGATTTCAAGTGTTTACCTTCTGATAGACGTTTATCTCCTGCTGGTGACTCACAAGGCAAGACAAGGATGCGGCGTCTTGATTTAAAGACTGGAGAGCTGACTTCTCTGCTACATCTGAGCTACGACCATGTATAACAGACCCCTGTCATCAAACATTTACCTTCTGATAGACGTTCATCTCCTGCTGGTTTAGCGTCACTAATCTACCATCTGTAATAGACCTCTGATTTCAAGTGTTTACCTTCTGATAGACGTTTATCTCCTGCTGGTGACTCACAAGGCAAGACAAGGATGCGGCGTCTTGATTTAAAGACTGGAGAGCTGACTTCTCTGCTACATCTGAGCTACGACCATGTATAACAGACCCCTGTCATCAAACATTTACCTTCTGATAGACGTTCATCTCCTGCTGGTTTAGCGTCACAAGGGACACATGCTGCGTCTTGGTTGGAAGACAGGCGAGCTGACCTCTCTGCTGTAATTGCACCTTGGTGCGTCGCAGCAGTATGCATTGCATTATGGTACTGAGGCGCTCCTGACCGCCTTGGCTTTTGTTGTCGATCCATTTCTTCCACATCTGTTAAAGGAATACTCATAAGCAACAAGTAGTCAACACGTAGTCTCAGTGACATACCAGCGCCTATCAGCCCCAGTGGTAAGGCATTCATGCTGAGTCGAGGTCTTTTTAGCTGCTGTGGCACACAATTCTATTTACCTACTAACTTAGGTAATTTCCCGTTTTTTTCCATTTCTTTGTTCCTTTTTGTAATTGTTTCTTTTTAAGCTTTTATGTTTATTGGTTATTAAAGTTTTTCTTTTTTTTATATTTCGTATGTTTTATAAAATTGTGTGACATGGTAGTGAATAAATTTATTTCTGATTCTGATTCAGTTTGGCCCGGTAGTAGTACAAAAACTCAATCGCTGTTTACAGACTATATAGACAAGATGGCGCCAAATTTTGATCTAAGGTACTATTACTAGCCATAGATAAAAAAACTAAGGATTTCGCACCATATCTGCCCGAATGCGTCTTGCCTGAAACTCCGCCAAAACGCACCGGAGCAGCAGTTTGGATTCAGTTACTCGTTGTCTCTCAAGATGTCAACATTGAGATTCAGCTTTCGTTAAGGTACGAGCAGAAGCTTAACCTCAATGTTGAAGAAGCTTACAGCTTTTTTTAAGTCCATTTTTTTTAATATCTAAAGTCTTTAGTTTGAATATCTAAAGTTGCTATATTTTACTAGAATCGCATGACACAAACATATGTATAGCTTGTATAGACTAAATATGCCACTATTTTAGCAGTGCATAGTTACAAAGCAAGTGATATCAACCCGTGGATAAAGTTGTGGGTCATATATTTATTTACCTACTTAGTTCTATACTAGTTTACAATACACAATGTATGACTGTTTTTTTGTCCCAAATAAAAAAAAAAAAAATTGCTTTTTTTTTTCACATAGCCAGGAAAAATGGCGACAACATTGAACAGCTGATGGTCATGGGAAAGGTTGCTGGCAATCGACCCAGAGGGCATAGCCCTACCAGATGGATTAACCAGATTCGTGCGACCTTTGATGATCTTCTTTTGACCGCCTCTGTGGTCTAGTCAGATCCAGAGGTCCCGGGATCGATCCCCAGGAAAATACAATATTGTGCTTGGTTTGGCTAATGGTAGGATTTCGATTAAGTCCGCCTGGCTACCTACCAACATCTTACCTAATTCTGTCGCCATAGCAACAATTCTTAAATTTATGTGTTTCGGAATTCAGAGGTAAGTTAGCCAGCTCCTCAGCCTGTTGAGGATTCCGGATGAAGTGCGCTTCACCTTCGGCTTTATCATAACTCGAAAATCAGATGAGATGAAGGGCAAACTCTTCCGTACAATAAAAAAAAATATTATAAACTTTGTGCACAATGGACAGTATGCTCATCACTATCAACTGTATTTACCTGTAACTCATCGAACGGGGAGCACCGGAGGAACTTGAGCAGAGCGAACAGGTCCAAGTCCTTGTTCTGCACTGGCGTGCCCGTGAGACACCAGCGTCGCTTGGCACGCAGCGCGCACACCGCGCCCGATGTCGCCGACTTGTGGTTACGTACGATGTGCGCCTCGTCTAATATCACGCGGCGCCATTGAATGCGCATCAGGACACCATTCTACGGATACAAATTATATACGAAATCTTTTTGCAAACATTCATTTATTAATTAGAAAAACGGAGAAGACCAATAATCAAATCAAAAAGACATTTATTTGCAACGCTTACACAAAAATAATAATAAATAGAGACAAAAAATAAAAATGAAAATTGAATAGTTAACTCGCATAGAATTGCATAAAGGCTCCACTCGAAGTTAATGCAGGTTCAATAAAAGGGCAATAAAAGGTTTTCACATTCCACAAAATACGTTTAAAATGTACAGGAAATTAATTCTTTATGTTACTGTCAGTATCTGATATGCAAATCAAATTGATCGGTAAATGTATATAATATTCGTTAGCAGCCCCCTCAGCACGGGGAGGGGATAAAATTGTTGTCCTCTGTTTTTATCCACCTCTGAGAGCATTTTGTCTCCCGATGGTGGATAAATACAGGGGACAAAAATTTATCCCCGCCCCGTGCTGAGGGGGCTGGTAACGAATATTACATACATTTTCATGGGTACTTTTTTTTACTAATAAAGGGGCGTTGATCGTAATCGATTATTTTCATCATCCAACATTATAAAGCTTGTGTGTATGTTTGGCGCTCTTACACGCCGAAACGGCTGTACGGATTTGAATGAAATTAGGTACCAGGAAAGCTTATACCTTGGATAAACTCATAGGCTACTTTTGTGCCGGGAAAGTAGTGTTTCTGTGGGAAGACTAAATAAATCAAATAAGTTTGGTACTCTTTCATGCTAAAACGGAGATAGAAAGGGAGAATAAAGAAAAGTGAAGAGCTAAAGGTTTAAGTTTTCGCTTAAATTTAAAAGTTTGACTTTTAAGCTTTATCTGCTCGTGTTTTTTTTTTAAATATGTCATTCTTATTTCCAAGTTCCAGTTTAAATATTTCTTACCTAGTGTGTCATAAAAAAAATTGTTTGCGGCATTTTGGATTTTTAAATTTATAAAAATCCAAAATGGCGCAAACAATTTTTTTTATATATGAGTATAGTTTTTTATTAATGAAGGGGCGCTGATTACGAATACGACATCGCATTGCACCGTGGTGTGAGATAGAGCGATTGAACCATGCTATTGTAGCAAGCCATGTCTAGTACCTATTTATTTATTACATATTTATTTGCTAATTAGGATACCTAATAAGTGTTACATTGCATTAATTGTCTGTGCTGTGTTGTTATGTATCAATAAAATGTGTTTCTTTCTTTCTTCACTGACCTTCTCAGAGTCCCGTTGCAGGATGTTGTAAGTGGTAGCCACCAGGTCGTGAGTGGAGAGCCGGTGCGGCTGCGTGGTGCGCAGTGCGCCGTGGTGGAGGCAAACGGAGAGCGCTTGAGGGGCGCAATGCTTCTGCACCTCGCCTTGCCATTGCTGGATCAGAGACGCTGGGCAGACGACCAGTGTGCCACCACGAACCACTAAAAATAATACCGTTTTAGGCGAAGTGGGAACGTGGTCTGATGGAAGGCGAGAGCGGCATTTTTATACGTTATTTATAAATGTATTTTTAGCTACTAAATAGTACTAAATAGTACTCTTTCGCAATAAAATAAAACCATTATCGTGTCAAGTATTTATTATGGAACACGCAGACGAAATTTTATTGAAATATATTAAATTACAGGTAATTGAAACTGCTCTTTCCGTAAGAAGTATCTCTCTAAAAATATGTATATATCATCTGAAGATTTAGAGCGCCTTCACGTTAGGTCGCAAGCGACGCGACAGCAGCGCGGCAGCCGCGCGATTTGTTCAGATTAGCGTGGCCAGTTCATTTCAATAATGGATTCCAATGAAGAAACATCATTGTTGCTTCTGCTTTTGTTGGTTCTCCTTCGGCGCCATCGACGTCGCGTTCATAATAAACAAGGAAATACGCCTTTGTTTCGAGATCGGCATGTGAATAGTGATTATGTAACAGTTTACAAATTGTTTAAAAATGTAATAATAAAAAAAACTTTAATTACGTTGGAATGTCACGAAAGTCTTTCTGCGAATTATAAAGTCTTCTTGAGTATTGAGTATTCAACGCCGTGATACTCGATTTCGCAACAGCATTTCCGCAGAAATGTTGTGTGTGTAGTACCCATATTGATAAGTATTGGATTGGTACATTGGATTGTTATATTTTCTAATTATTATATAATATACTTTCCGTGAACTCAAATCTTGAAATACGAAGCAACGTTGCATAGCACACATAAAGGAAAAATTCCGAAAACCGGAAATTTTTAGTTACATCACATTTTTTTTTATAATTAGAAACGATAAAGAGACCTTTGTCTTCAAAATACCATAACTTTTACATATATACCTACAGGTTTGTACGGAACCCTCGGTGCGCGAGTCCGACTCGCACTTGGCCGGTATTTTTTTCTTATACCTCATATAGCCATGTTTGTTAACAAGTCTCATAGCTCAGTTGGTAGTAACTCTGCCTTCGGCGCTGTAGGCTGTGGGTTCGATTCCCACTCAGGACAAACATTTGTGTGATGAATATAGATGTTTGTTCTGTGTTTGGGTGTTGTATCATATAGTACGTATGTATTTACAAAAAGTATTTAAGTATTTTATCCGTAATCTAGTTCCCATATTACAAGCTATACTTAGTTTGGGGCTAGATGGCGCTGTGTAAAATGAATGTCCTGAATGTCCTGTAATATTTATTGTTAAACTTTGATTGGTAGATAAGCCTTTATAGTATCACATTATCCTTATCATTCTGATATTATATTTTTGTATTGGTAAAAGTTTACCTACGGTACTCTTTCTCTCACACTAGCAACACTGGCTCGAAGCCGACTGATCGCACGCGGCTGCCGCGCTGCCGTCCCCTATGACAATCACGTGTCGCATTTTAATATGGAAGTCTGCCGCTTCTGAACAGCGCGACTGTCGCGCTGCTACTGCCGCGTCGCTTGCGACCTAATGTGAAGCCTCAGCCTCTGTTCCCTCTGAGGAAACTTTGCGACTTTATTGTATCGAGTCAAATTTAGTCAATCGTGTTCCGAATCCCACAATTTACCAACTAGAATTCTAAACTTATGATCAATATTAAAAAAAAAAAACAAATTTTCGTACAGTAAAAAAGTGTTTTTTTGGGACTCACTTAACCTTAAACATTTTGCTCTAAGGGCAGTATTTTTTTTATGCATAAAGGTTCTATTGAGAAAGAGTGCTCTAGCATGTTTTTTTAACGGTCAAATTTAGACTCGACACTGGACAACCACTAGTACATTTCAAAGCGAAGATTTTTTTTTATTGTACTACCAGTATAAAAAAATATCCATAACTCACCTGAAAATTTATGAGCATGCAGAGACAGACTACTTTTCATTTCGAAAATATTTAAAATCCTAACTAGATGAGAATGTGGACCAACGCACATTCTCAACGACGTCACTCAATTAGGGTTCAGACTGAAAAACAGCGTCACTATCGTACAATTTTAGTGGCATAAAGCTGAGGCTAGACCTGTCTGGCCGCGCATTAGGGAAATTTTAATTCAACTCTCAGTAGGCTACAGTAATTTTATATTATATCATTTGTATATTATTATTAATGTTTAAATTGTGCTTTCTATGTTTTTATATCTTGTTTTTCTTTTCTTTTCTGTTCCTACCCTCTGTTATTAGTATCTTTGTATCTACATAATTTTCCTCTATGTGCGTGCCTACGAATATTTTTTTTCTCTTTATCTTTATATGAGATAATTTTACCGGTTCGCTTTTTAAATAAATGTATTACTGACGTTTCCCTTTGCCCGGCCCATCATCATCGCCGTCGTCTTCGAGGTCGATCTTCCCCTCCTTGTCGCTGGCCATCAGAGATATCATGGTGATGGTCTTGCCGAGACCCATGTCGTCCGCTGAAACCCAAACGTCACTTACTCACTTACCATAACTTGTAATCAATTTCAATTCAATACAGAAAGTGTCAGCACTACCAAACAATCACTTGCATTTAATGGTTGATTCACCTTTTGTAATGCTTGTACCTAAACTTGTTCAATCATTTTACAAATGTTATTATGACACAAAAATTCACAACCCACGACGACTCGAACCCGCTTTACCTGAAGCCAGAGAGAGATATGACACAAAAATTCAGGAATCTGCGTCGGTACCCCCGTAGCTCAGTTGGTTAGAGCGTTTCCGGCTTTAGGAAAAGATGCGGGTTCGAGTCCCGTCGTGGGCTGTGAATTTTTGTGTCATAATAACATTTGTAAAATGTAAAAAAAACAATCATGATGTGTACTCATACTTTGGGATAGCACAAAGTTAAAAATAATTTAATGTTCCCTTTTTATATCCGATTGTTTGGTTATATTCTGTTTCGTGTGCCATATGTAATAAAATAAAAATAAACCGCGTTGAACTATGTTTTTTTTTACATGACATTAATTTCACACAGTAATTAGTAAAATTATTAGGTAGTTAACAGATTCAGGATTACTTTGCTCCACTTAAGCCAACCGGTACATATCGCCGTGATACAGTTTTGTTTATACACCATAACAATTTCGTTCCAGCTATTTTTCTTAAATAAGTTATTGAAATTTTGCTATATGATAATATTACGTTCAGTACGAGCTGTGTGGCTAAGTCGGTGTTTGACTTCCGTTCAGATAGTGGATGCACCATTGGACTTTTAGATTTTAAGTTTTGTGCGCATTTGATATGCACATGCTTTGACGGTGAAGGTCAGATTGTGAGGAAACTGACATGTCCCTAGGACTAACAATCCTCCTAGCATGTGTCACTGTCTAGTATTCCTCTAAGCGGTGACGGGTTTGCAACCTGTCACGTATTGCTAGCTACTTGCAAGCCGTGGGTATCAGCCGAACGTGTTTGGACGTGCCACTGACTACCCCTAAGAGGTGATACTCAAATGAAATGGCGCTAACGTGAGGGTACGCAGACAGTAGACCTGATACCTAGTAGGCCAGCGCTCTCTCGCCACTTCAGCCAGGCCCGGGCATGCAGCTGATGGCATCATGGGCGAGTATACCAACAGTAGACCAGTTACCTAGTATGCCAGCGCAGGGTTGCTGAGTCTCTCTCCACTTCAGCCAGGCCCGGGCATGCAGCTGATGGCATCATGGGAGAGTATACCAACAGTAGACCAGTTACCTAGTATGCTAGCGCAGGGTCGCTGAGTCTCTCTCCACTTCAGCCAGGCCAGGGCATGCAGCTGATGGCATCATGGGATACCAACAGTAGACCAGTTACCTAGTATGCCAGCGCAGGGTCGCTGAGTCTCTCTCCACTTCAGCCAGGCCAGGGCATGCAGCTGATGCGGCATCATCTCCGAGGATATGTTCCGGGGGGACGGAGCCACCGTGGCCTCGGAAGGTCGCGAGGCCAATGACTCGTGGAGGTCTCGGAGTCGGTCTATGATCAAGCTCCTTTCCGCCATGTGGGTTGCCATTGCTAAAAAAAGTATGGTCATAATTCTCCAGGTGGGGTCGGTACTCCATGTTCTCTTCGTCCACTCGCAGCCGTCAACTCCGCATCCACTCCTCTCACATGCATTACATTTTAGAACCTTCATGACCATTAAATACAATAACAAAAATATTTCAAAAAATTATAGCATACAATGGCAACAGTAATAGTTTAAAAACTGACGCAGCCATGAACGCCTGCCTCCAAGAACAAGAAATGAGTTGCTAACAATGCAAGCGCCATCCTAGGCCAAATGGTCACATTTAGACGCATTTAGATAAAAAATAATTCAACTAATATCTACTAATTCTTTGACGTTTTATCTTTAATTGGATATTAGGGAAAAAAATCAACACGTTATTTTAAGAGGTGAAAATATATCCCGAAATTAAACAACTTTAGATTTCCTTCTTAACTGCTTGGAATATGTACAAAACAATGAATAAGGCAAAATATAGAGAAATATTACACCTTCATTTGTATACTAGAATTGTACTGTATTTGGTCTTGTTTTTACAATGATTTCGCAAGAATTCGTGCGCATTTCACTCACTCACTCGCGGATTTACACCGCGCGGTCTCTCACGCACATATCGTAGATAACAGCCGCTTGTTGAATATCATAGCGGCGTTCGAAAGGAGCGCTCTCGTGGTTCAGTATTCAGTATTTATTTATTTCATAAACAATCATTAAAATCGTGTTTGAAAAATATAGGTACCTAATACAAATAATAATTATTACAAATGTTATAATGACACAACATATAAAAAAAATATTCATAATATTATTATGCTTACGTTTACAAATAATGCAATTTTGCTCCCCAATTTCATGCAGTAGGAGTACCTAACAGTAAGGTTATTCATCAAAAAATTGTCTATTATTATTAAAAAAATCGTCCACTGAATAAAAACACCCTTTCAACAAAAGTTTTTTTAACTTGGAATTAAATACAAGTTTGGTTAAGGTTTGTGTAAAATAACTTTTTGTCGCGGCCGACGGACATCTGGTCTTCAAAATGGACAACTATTTTATGTTATGTTAAAATAGCTTGTTATGATGATGATGAACTCACCCTGTTTGCCGAACATCCTGGGCTGCACCGCGTTGCTGGCTTTCTGTATATCTTCCCAGGACAGACCCTGCTCGAAGCCATCTCTCGCTATGTCAATTGCTGTGGGTTTTTCTGCAGAAGTTATAGCAAAAATGTGGGCTTTGGTTTGTATATTTCTATGAATAGAATATAAAAGAATAGAGTTATTTGCAGAAATAGGGTAGTTTTGGTATAAAAATTGGCCTTAGGATTATTACGTATTAATGTTATTATTACCTATTTCGACCATGTATGCAATGTATGCAATTTGGTACGGTGTTAATTCATGTAACTCAATAACAATTCATCCAAAATAAACAGACCAAGTGTGAGTGAGCAAAGTTAGGAAATCTGTCACTGTGTGTATGTGTATGTATGTGGCAATGTTTGTGACGGCATAATTGTCGAGAGGTTTATTTGATTTTACTGAAATTTAAAAAAGAAAGAGATCTCAAAAATACAAATTGAGATATTGGGGTGAAGAGAAATACCATTTTTCGCCCATATCTTTTGAATGGTTGATCCAATTAAATCAAAATTTTAATATCCAGAGAATATATTAATACTCATCAATCGGTATAAGCATTTTTATTTTACACTAGGTTTGTTTTTTAGAAATAGGGGTGTTAAGTGTTACAAGAAGATTTTTGGCTTGTGGGGTGTCATTTGAAAGGGTATCGGCTGCATATTAAAAAATAGTAAAATTATATAAAAGGTATATAGGGTTGGACGGACGTACGGACAGACAGACTAGCCTTAGGGCTTTGCTGTATTGGGCAAATAGCCTAAAAATACATTTTGGTGAAAATACTTGCCCAAATCAGTGTTTCCCGAAAATAATAATTAGCTTTGGGAGTCTTTAAAACATTTTTACAGTTTTATTTCTAGGAAAGCGTGCTTTATCGTAGGCTGCATTATCATTCATATCAGGCGAGTTTGCAGTGAAACATATGAATATCAAATATAATCAAATAATAAAGTTATTTACCTGGTTCAATCACCATATTCGCGACGCGATCCCCTTGAGCCCTGACTGCGATCTCCAACGCGCCGAGTCGCTCCTTCAGCTTCGAACCACCGTCCGGGAGAGAGTCCAGATCCATTTCCGATAGGAGAAGCTGCAAACAAAAGCAATGATACACGACTTTACACAGCGCCTCTGTGGTCTAGTTGTTCAATTCACCGATTTCAGATCCAGATCCAGAGGTCCCGGGTTCGATCCCCAGGGGGAGTACAATATTGTGCTCGGTTCGGTTAGTGGTAGGACTTTGTTTAAGTCTGCCTGGCTAGCCTACCACCATCTCATCTAATTCTGTCGCCATGATAACAATTCTAAAAAAATATCAAATGTTTGTATTTCAAGTCAGCTTTCATGATCAGCGCTCAAGCTGAGTATCAATATGACACAAAAATTCAAAATCTGCGTCAGGACCCTCGAGGCTCAGTTCAATTGTAATTGTATTGTATTGCAGTTGGTTACGGCTAAAAGCGGAATAGATGCGGGTTCGAGTCCCGTCGCGGGTTGTGATTTTTTTTGTCATTATGACATTTCTAAAAAAATTTTGTCTTGCGGCATTTATTAGTAAGATAGCCAGTTCCACAGTTGGTTGAGGATGCTGGGTGAAGTGTGCCCCCCACCACAAGGCCAAGCGTTTCACCATCGTACATTGAATAAAGAAACTAGCCCCATACTAAGCAAAGCTTGTAACATGGGAGCTAGATTACGGAAAATATGAATAGGTACTTATTTTATTTTATTTAAACAATATTCAGGAAATTAACAGCTAACTTATAGACTAGGTAAACAAATAGATGCTGAAAGTTAATAACAAATTTCCTCAGTAACTAAAAAAATAAAACAAAGTTTATATATTTTTACTAGTGAAACGCCCGGGACTCCGTTCTCGTGAAAATGGCTTTAAATCCTTTCTTAGTGCACCCGTACACTACGAAGGAAAGCTACCCTGAAAACGTCAAGTCGTTCAATAGCAGTTACGTCAAATTTTATTTACTCGGTATTTTTTTTTTTATTATTTGAAAACATCAAATCTACCGCCTGTTCGGAAACGCGACCAGCACACATGGAGAAAGGCTAGTCGGGCTAGTTAGTTTACTGATGACACTCACATTAATACTCTTTTGGTCTTCCTGTAACCCCCTCAGTTTCTCCATCTCATTATCCCGGACCGCTTTCTTAACGTATACAATCTGTAAAAAATATATATTTATTAAATAATAAAAACTTTAATGTAGGTACACAGAAGTATAAGCAGCAATGGGCGGGCTTATCGCTCAAATCGAATAACAAATGGTAGTGCACAAATTATGGGAAAATATTTCACCTATAAGAAGATAGAAGGGAAAAAAAACACCGAAATGTAATGTAGCAATTACAAACGATTTAGCACAGTTAAAAGTAGAAGTATGGTGATCCTCCTCCTTATAAACTTTAAAACTGATGAGAGACAAGAACGATCACTGTGGTGTGATCACCGGTGCTGTGTTGTCTTACCGGGCAGCGGTCACATGGAAATGATGGATAGAGGCGGCTCATGATCACTAGTGAGGGCAGTTTTTTTTTAACGTAGAACAATAAAGAATTATATATCCAACCATTCTAGAAAATGCATTGCTCAGCAGGGGGATTATGTAGGCTGGAATAATAGTGATGGACTCAGAGCATTGGTGTAATTGTAACTGAGTGGTGTCAGCTTGTATGTAATGGCAGAATAACACAAATTATGCTATTCTGATGGTGTGGGTTACCTGGTTGGGGTAGCTTGCTGGGGCCAGGTACTGTTTGATGTCCATATGGGCCTTGCCTGGTTTGGATGTCCCGGCCTCAACTTTAGGTTTCAATGACTTCTTTTGCAGAGGTGACTTCTCCATATTGATCTATAACCACATGCAACACTGTAATCTTTGTTTATATTTAAATGTTTTTCTTTTATTGGTGATAGCCAAGGATTTGAACCACATAAATAAAGATATTCACAATCATTTATTTCATGCAAAATATGGCCAAAGATGGTGCACACTCATCTAAAAGGAACCTACTCACTCTTGGACTTGAAGACTCAACCCCACAACAACCCCTCAGCACGGGGCGGAGATAAAATTTTTGTCCTCTGTTTTTATCCACCATCGGGAGACAAAATGCTCTCAGAGGTGGATAAAAACAGAGGACAAAAATTTTATCCCCTCCCCGTGCTGAGGGGGCTGAAGTCATTTCGTACCTACCCTTTTTAAGAATAGAAGATCTGGTTATGGCTGTGCTGTTTTTAACAAAATGAGTCAGTTCTTGACATCGGAAATAGTCGTAGAAAAAGACCTCATCTTTCGATGAACTATCTATTATAAATAAAGCTTGTAAGACGGAAAACGTAGAGGACATTAATCACTTTGAACCCGTTAGCGAAAGGGTGCTTTTTTTTCTGCCACGCGGCCTAGGTATTATTAATATTAACTTACGGTTCTCGAACGTAGGGTTAAATACATTAGGTACCTACAAAGTTTTTACAACACAAACAAGATTCTAATAAAATCAACTATTTTTTTCACTTTATTTCCAGTAACAACTTATTTTAATCGTTTCTCGTAATTTTTTCACACAGCACGTTCAACGAAAACGAAGAGACGACGTTATGATTTTTTTTCAACTACCCTCATTTAATTTAAACGTTTTGAATGATTTATCATAGGTAGAGAGGTGTAGAACTACCCCCATTTTCACTCGAATTACTGGTACCTCCCTACCCAATTGTTAACGTTTTATTGTGTTTACAGTGAGTGTAGATATTTGATGTCGTAGTAACTGATGATGGCTTTAGAACAAATCCTGAAACTCAGCTCACTAAACATGAATAAGGATCTAACCATAAGAAGCAACATTTTGTAGTGAAACTTTATACGAGGGTTTTGAAATTCTGATACGCAATCTTTTTGTGTGACGAAGTGGTGGGCACTGCGTTAGGTAGAAAGGGAGATAATTAAAATGTTTCCCTGTAATACAAAAGTTGGAGAATAAGGTATACGGCCCCATTAGCTAACACCTTATTCACCTGCTAATCCTGGGTATAATGGCAAAACCCTTAAGATATCGAGGACAGCACTGCAGTGAACTGGTTTTTATGGTTTGTAGTTGTAGATATTATACTAACCTCTTCCTCATCACTGCTCAGGGCAATGATCTCGGACATTGTTTCAACAATGGTCACATCATCATCAACCACATTCTCCTTTCCTTTTCCTTCCAGCTTTACCGGCATATAGTCCACATTACTCAGATCTATCACATCCGACACCTTCCCTGTATTGACAGGACTCTTCCTAGATTGGTTGTGACTAGATTTGTCGAGTTTGTTTGTGATATTGTGCAGTGGGCTGGCAAAAGGCGAGCAAGATAGTCTAGAAGTGTCTCCGTCGAGAGATTTCTCTGGTGTTTTCTGAACAACTATGCTGACTTCCGGAAGGTCTGATAAATCGATTAATGCGCTGTCTTTAGATTTGCGTGAACTCTAAAACAAATAGAAATTATATTATTGTTTAACTCGTTTGGTGATGAGAGCATCCATCAGTTCGAAAACCACATATAATGTGTTTCACAGCATCCAGGAAGCTAATGAAGTTTAATAAAAATAATTATTATTCTGAGATTCAAGAGCACCTTGTTTTTTTCATAGAATGTGTTGGCTCTTTGCCTTGAAGCCAGGCAAGGATGAGTTCTAAAATGGAGCGAGCCTATCCAGAAGGTGCTTATTCTTCTAATAAGCCTCTTCTTGAAGACGGACACTAGGGTCATTCCAAGATGATTCCAAGTTTTGCAGTGATCATAATATTTTTTGTTGAAAGTGCTTAGTCCTTGCAAGAGGAACATCTACCAGGTGGTATTTCTATAGAATAATGGTGGACGCGGGATAAGGTCGTGAAGCTCCTACACACAGTCACCGAAGTACAATCTGTAAAAACCGACCAACACGCAACCTCGTTATCGAGCCTTGCTTTGGCAAGATACTCTTCACCTAAGAGTGTAATGATTCTGCGCTCCACCAAGTCAAGCGCAACAAGTTGATATTTGACTGAACCATCACAAAAGTGGTTGCAATACTCCATAAAGTTTTAACCACCTCTGTGGTTCGCCTACCGGTATTATATGCAGAGGTCCCGGGTTCGATCCCCAGGGGAGTACAATACTGTGCTTGGTTTGGTTGGTGATAGGACTTTGTTTGAGTTTGCCTGACTAGCAACCGCCATCTTACCTAATTCTGTGAAATCTGGTGAGATGAAGTCCATTTATAAGATCGACTTGAGCTTGAATTTAATCATAATCGGATTATAAACGTTCGTTTTTAGCTGATCACAAGGCACGGATACCCTAATAGCTGAATATTTTAAATATTGTTGTACCCACCATACAGTTGCAGATAGGAAATAATTATTTGAAAAGTGTTTTTGGTAGTAATTTTTCAGATATGGTTTTAGAAAAGCTTGGAAATCTATCTAGAAAATGATGTATCCCAATCCGAAAACTTTCATGTATTCAAGAATCGCTACACAGGTGTGAAATATCACTTGACTTCATTTAGGATGGCCACACATCTAGTTATCATATCTATTTCTAACGCCAAACTGCATGAAAGAATTGGGTTGCAGGTAAAATAACAGGAAAATAAACATTTTTTATCAATTAATCAAAACAACATTGTTTTGATTAATTCACAACAATTCTATTCTATTCAGCAATTCAATCGCAGAATCGCTGTGTTCTAGTTTTGTATGGCATAGTTGCCAGTGAAATTACAGGTGAATGAGGCAACATTATTTTTACTCATAATCTCAGCAAGATTTAAGCAATAACCGTTGATACTTACATCATCAGAATGAATATAATCCGATTCATCACTCTCATCACCCTTAGGTATGACTCCCATTATACTCATTCGTGTCGCTCGCGACATCACCATCAAATCCTCATCTGGACCATCGTCATCATAACTAGTGACAACATCATCGTTTCTGGCATCATCAGTGTCATTATACTGATCATCACTCTTACTAAAATAGTCATGGTCAGATTTATACCCTTTACTACTTTCTGTAGCTTTAACATCTGTACGCTTTGCAGATTCATTAACAATTTCGTTGTCAGATATATCGTTATCATTAACGGATTTATCATCTAAATTAACAGATTTATCAATGTTATTGACAGATCTATTCATATCATTGGCAGATTTATCATCAATTTTGATAGATTCATCAATATCATTGACTGATTCTTCAATTTCATTGTCAGATTCATCATCTTCACTCTC
The DNA here is from genome assembly GCA_951394065.1 of Venusia cambrica. Classification (NCBI taxonomy): domain Eukaryota; kingdom Metazoa; phylum Arthropoda; class Insecta; order Lepidoptera; family Geometridae; genus Venusia; species Venusia cambrica. Next base: position 12,178,136 of record OX596042.1, read on the forward strand.
TGATTCATCATTTTCAGAATCATCATCAAATTCCATGCTTTCATCAGCATCTTTGCTTACTCTAGTTTTGTTGTCAATTTTTAATGGTGTGTCTTTTAGGCAGGTGATTTTATTATGCCTATTGTGTTCTATGATAATGGAGTTATCTGTGTCAGAGTCTAAAAGGAATATGCGTTTCTTTGTCTTTCGTCCTATTATGGAGTCATTTGAGCTGATGGACTTAGGTTTAACTGGAGGCCGGCGTTTTGGTACCAACTCTGGTGATACTTCTGTGTAAATACAAAATAGTAATTTGATAAATTTAAAATAAAAAATATGATTTTGAATATGTGTAATATCTCTTTTATCCATAATAATATTTTTTTAATGTATATTGAATGTTCTTTATCTCAAAACCTGAATCATCAAGGTGGGTGTTCATTTATTGTGATAGGCTACTAATTTAAGTTCAACTTATTGGGTGCTGAGCCTCTATCTGGTCTATGAAGAACACACCATGTGTTACAGCACCCAACAAGTGGATGTTATTCTTTTATTATTATTTCAACCTACAATATGTTTGTGTATAAGCACATGCCTCCCCCAATTGCTGCCACAAAGTGTGATCTTGAGCTTTTAATGCTATTAGATCACTATCAATAATAATATTAAAGCATACATAGAAAAAACTTAAAAGTATATTATTACCATCATCAGAACCATCTTCTGAAGAGCTCATCACAACATTGTTATCAGTTTTTTTTCTGATACTGCCTCGCTTAGATAGATCTACAAAATTCAAACAAAACAAGCTATTTTTTGTTAAACATAGATTATGTGATGATTTTATGTAAAAATCTTTATACATAATGAATTTCGTTTTTTCTTTACAATTATAATTTCCAAAGCCAAATGACTCTATTCTATCCGAGCTGTAATATTTATTTATTCAACCGTTTGTACCTACTTTACAAAGTAGGTTTCTTATTTTTATGAAGATTTATGAAAATTACTTATTTTTATTTTTTATATTACTTATTATATAAGGTAAGTATTACAAACAATGGCCTGGTTCTACTACCTAGTAGTTTTATTGATAAATTTCCTTTGAAAAACATAGCTAGGTACCAAAAAGTAACTGCATAGAGCAAATCTAGGTACCTTTGATGAGTTTTTTTTTACAGTCATATCTTACATTATTTGGTCAAAGGTTGACAAGGTTAGTGGTTACTTAACTACTTGTCAACCTAGGTGGTTACCTCATAAATCATATATCATAGTGATGATGATGATGACCTAGGTATGTCCATTTGTTGTTGGTTACCATTTTATGATTTTTCAGTTCCTGCTGCTATATCCTGCAAAGCTTGGTTGTCGTTGTTGGTTTTCATATACATATGAATATACTGTAGGTAGGTACTTACTTTCATCACTAGATATAACCACTGACTTCGCCAAGTTGAATTTTGAATGTTTTAGCTCATCTAAAAACATAACTTTATTTAAACTTTCTAAGGAATATATAGCAGGTGGACTATTTAGAATAGGTAATCACTTCCCTCACCATCAGTTGACTCTTCAGATTCGGCAACGAATACAGTCCTGTTTTTCTTTTTAGCAGAAACAGGCATATTCTCAACTACAAAACTGTTGTCAATAACTTCCGAGTCGGAATCGCTCTCCACTCCAGTGCGATCACGACATTCAATGAATGAATCTTCCATGGTTAGTTTGAAACTGTTTCAGGATTTGTTTATTTACAGAATTTATATTCTGGAAGGCTTTCGCAGTTTGATACACAACACAGATATTTCACAACAAACAAAATGAAACGACTTTTGTGTTTGAAAGTCATCATCATTATCACAAGCTAATACTTCTACCTTTTCTGAAAGGTGTGGGTAAGAAGCAAGTGTAACCTCAGCAGCGACCAACACGTCGCCGTCTTCGGCGTCGCTTGGCTTCGCTTCACAGGATTCAGCATTTAGCTAGTCTTTCAACAGCTTTGCTGAAGTAGATAGAAAATTACCTTTAAATGTGATATAGCCTTTCACCTAAACCTTCAGTACTTATTATGGTATTTAAAAGTTTAAAAAGAGAATTGTAGGTTGTGGATATTATATCATATAGTATTAATTATATATATCAATATATATTGGATACAGTCGTCTTTTCTGATTTAAGTTGCTTTTTAACATGAACATTTTCTTGAGACGTGAAAAGGTTATTGAAATATTTCTCTTATTGCACCGCGCTTTATATTAGTTCTTATTTCAGCTCAAAAATGCGCGCTTTTCTTAAAATCATTTCGACATCAGAGCTTTTTCCCTAGTATTCGTTTTGCACACATTATTGTGACAAAATGCTGTCATTCAATCTCTTGTGGCGGCAAAATAACAGTACGCTTCTGCGTGACCAAGAGTGCAACAGTTGCGATATTGACAGCTACTCTCTCCTTTTGTCTAGCCAGTCTGGCCTTAGACCTTGATACTACACGCAACATCCTGTAGTTGATGTACCTAATCTAAGTCATGTTTTAGCGTATAACCTACTGACAACTTACACTACTATTATTACGAGGCACAGTCCAAATCACAAAGAAACCAACGTATGAAAGCCACCAAGGCAAACAACTTAAAGCCGCTGAAAGGCCAGCATATATGCTAAAGTCTTTCGAAGCAAAACCAAGCGTTTCAGCGGTCGTCGCAGCTAAAGTTGATGCTAGAGATTAAAGCCTAAGGCTCGTATCTTACCCGCATCTCATTGAAATGGTAGAGATGTTGATGATGATTATGTATAAGCTGAAGCTGATTGTTGTGTTGATGTTGATCTGTCAGTAATTGTTTGTTGTTTTCGTTTCAATTTCGATAACGTTTCCAAAAATTTGAGAAAGTTGGATCACGGTTGCACTCTTTCATGATTTAATGATCTAAGATCTATTATTATTACAGGGTCATATCAATATATTTGACCCTAATATGACTGAAGTTCAACTACAAGAGTTCAAGCTGGAGCCTGACTCCGAGCTACGTTTTGAAGTGGAATCTAAAAATGAGAAAGTGGTTTTAGAGGTACCTACGTCATTCGTGTATTTGTGTCTCAATATCAATATTGCATATTTTGAATTGTATAGTCTAGACTATTTATTTGAGTTGATGTTATGCCAAGTTTATAGGTTAGAATCAATATTTACCAACAATTTTCCAGATTAAAAGCGGTTACGCGGAGCTATTCGGTACAGAACTGGTAAAGGGCAAGCCATATGAGTTCCACACAGGGGCCAAAGTGGCAGTCTTCACATGGCACGGTTGTACTGTGGAGTTAAGGGGACGAACTGAAGTCAGTTACATAGCAAAAGAAACACCTATGGTGAGCATTTGATCATCTTATTTGCCAAAAGCTTTAAATAGCTGATGCTGCTGTAATAACTTGTATTTTTTATTTTTATAGGCAGTTTAAGCACACCACATTACAAATAATATAAAATTCCAAGCATACAATACATCATATAACGGAACTAGCTTTTGCCTGCTGTTTCACCCCAGTAAAACATGAAAAGTAGCTCAAACCTTAAAAATAATAATTGTTATACTTGTTAATAGGAAACGGCCTTTATGGTGCATATCTTTTTTTAGATCAGATAACTATCTGATCTGATCTCCTCTCTCTCTCCCTCTCCTGATCCGAGGAGTCTCAACTGAGACTCCTTGTTTTTGTACTGAAGTACTCGCTGCTGTTTGACATAGTATTAACAACTACCCCCTTTGTTCTTCCGAATTAGGAATGTTAGAGGCATTATTACACACCACACAAAGTCAAACTGTAATTGCGTATCTTCATTAAGCTTAAATGGTCCATTTTGAAACATCAAATCATCAAATCTACTGCCTGTTTGGGATCTCTACTAGGGGGGTTACCATGAGCTCTTAAAGCATTCTTGTTTCATATTACTTTACTTTTGTAAATCTATCAAATTTAGGAAAAATGAGATGAAAAGAAATGTACCTTATATAAAAATGAGAATGCTATAAGATGTTATGGCCCCAGGATACAAGGAGAAAGGCAACCTTGTGCTGGTTAATTTTTGGTTGATCCATTCTAATATAAGTACCTACCTACAAAGAGTTTTAAATAATTTTAACAATATTGTAAGTAGGTAGGTAGGTACATTGTAAACCTAAATACTTAATACTATCTTAAAACATTTATTACTACCTTACTATTTAATGGGCTGTTTGTTAACATTGAGAAATCACCATTTAGCTGTCAACTGGCATAGCAACATTGAGCCAAGAATTAATCTTATCGTCAACATAAGTACACTACTAGAATAATTGAAATGTTTAAAATTTATTTTGTGTCTACTACATATTTTCACAAGTTAAAGTGTTATTATAGGTATCATTTATACCTACTTATGATAAAACTTTAACGATAGATATGGAGGAGTGCAGTAAGCTATATAGGTACTTAGGTACTTTTTTTTAAATGTTTTTTGCTCTGTCTTAGTGCTGGAGCTTTTTTGGTTAGGTTGGTAGGTAAGGTGCATGCAGACATGAAACCGACTCTGTGGTCTAGTGGTTCAACCCACCGATTTCAGATCCAGAGGTCCCGGGTTTGATCCCCATGAGGAGTACAATATATTGTGCTTGGTTTGGTTGGTGGTAGGACTTTGTTGAAGTCCGCCAGCTACCACCATCTTACCTAATTCTGTCGCCATAATAACAATTCTAAAATTGTTGTGTTCCGGCATTCAGAGGTAAGATAGCCAGTTCCTCAGTTTGTTGAAGATTCCGGGGGTGAAGTGCGCCTCCACCTTCGGCCTTATCTTAACTTGTTACCAGGTGAGATGAAGGATACGCGCTTCCCCGTCGTACAATAAAAAAAAAAACCATACCAAACAAATTTGTTCTTTCTTATCCGGGTACCAGGAGAGTGAAGCCGCGAGCAGAAGCTAGTAAATACAGAAACAAATAAGCTTCTTGTGAAATGTTAGAAAATAGAATGAAATTTGAAAGATATTTGGAAATGTTTAGGGTAGTTTCCTTTTGTAGTGTAGGGGCGCACTAAACAAATTTTGATGGTATCCCGACCATTTGCGGGTCGCCAGCAGTCGGAGTCCGTAGGGATTTTCCACCCCTTAGGGTTGCTAATGGGAAAGATGAATAAAGAATAGCAAAACGCTGGGTTACACTTTCTTTTCTTTTTTGGCGTTGATCTGACTTGATATAATCATCATCACCACACACACAAACTTAGGTATTTACGTTATGTCCAGTGACATCACTGGACACTATAAATTGTACAAAATGTCGAGTCCTTGTGAGATTCAAAAACCGTGTTCAAAACCCGGCTGGTGGCAAAAGGTATTCCTAAGACAAAAGGAAAAGGATTTAGCCAACATGCGCCTGCGCACGCTTCTGGTGACGTTAGCCGTCGCGTCAGCCCTCTTTGCTTTTGCTCTAACCAGCGAATCTCAACGACGGCGCTCATTTAAAGGACATAACGAGATTAAGCATGAACTTGGAATGAGCCATACACCTCGAGGTCACAATAACCAGCATGAGCATGAGATTGGAATCAAATATCCCCGTAGTGGTCACAATAAACATATTGAGCATGAGAATATATTCGATCATCCCCGCAGTGGTCACTATAAACAGATTGAGTACAAGAATGGAATCAATCATCCTCGTAGTGGTCACCAGAAACAGATTGAGCATGAGAATGGATTGAACCATCCCCATGATGATCACAATAAAGTGATTGAACATGAGCGTGGATTCAATGGTCTAAAGTTCGAAGGAAAAAGGCCTCGTCGATGTCATCGCATTAATAAGAATGCGGCAGATCCACCATTAGCAACACACCACATTATACCAAGTAAAATTCGAGCGGGATTCTTCAATACAGCTCTGGACAGTAATGGCAAAGACAACAATCAAGTTGCGGAAATCGTGAATATATTAGGCTCGTTGGCTGACAACGCCCAGTATAAAACACCCAGTGAGCTACATGGATACTAAAACTTTAGAGGGCCTGCACAAAATCAAAGATGCGAAGACGAAATTCAAAACGACCGATACGAAGCTTCCAAAAGAACTGATAGAAGCAAAGGATTTAGCGAAATCCTTATTCTTCTGGGTGCCTGAAAATATTTTCATAGGCCCTAGCACGCAACTCCGTCACGACGATCCTGAAGATAAATTCGAAAGCAATGCCCATTTTATAATTTAAAACCAGCACAAATATTCTTCATAAATTATCACAAACAATGGTGTCGTATAATCAAAATAAACACATACATGATTTCAACAATGCTATAGCTACCCTTCAGGAGCTTGTATTCATGGGTAAACATGAACCTGTTTCGTATAATAGTAATCAGTGGTGCGAAGTAAAGGTTGGGAGCGATACAGTCTACCAAGTAAAAACCAAAAATGATACCGAATGAGTGATGTTTGCAATCCATTGTTTAATTTCTAGTAATATCACTGTAAAGTGTTAAGTGTATACCGCCATACTATATAGCTTAGCTCTATTATATCTAACCAACGGTAGCCTAGATCGCTTTCCGCAATAAAACCGCCTTTTGTATTACCAATATATGCCCAAGGTATTGGTAAGCAGCTTCAGCTTATTATAATAATCACAAATAGTAAAAGACGCGGATATTTACGTGATTTTCATTAATAGCTATTTATTATCATCATAAATAGAAGAAGTCCTGAGGAACCAGTATGTATTAAAATAAAACATGTTAATAATTATTTTATCAGTAATTTAGATCCCATATTACAGGATTTCCTTAGTTTGGTGCTAGATTTCGCTATGTGAAATAAATGTCCTGTAAAATCAGGCTTATTTAGTTCCATGATCTATATTTTTTTCATTTATCGACTGCTATCTATGACCAAATCCTTCCTGCCGAACCTTGTAGATGTTCCATAGTGCCAAACACCTGCCTATATTATTAGTACCTACTGGCAAGGAATGGATCTCTTTGCCCTTGTCTGTTTTTTCGCGCTGACAATACCATTTTTTTTCGGGGTTCCCAAGTTGGAGTTCAATATTGAGCTTGGTTTGGTTGGTGGTAGGACTTAGTTTAAGTCCGCCTGACTCTATATAACCTCTAATTTAGAGGTAAGATAGCCAGTTCCTCAGAATGTTGAGGATTCCGGGTGAAGTGCGCTTCCACATTTGGCCCAATCACAACAGGAAAACCAGGTGAGATGAAAGCGAAGCGCTTCCTCGCCGTACAAAAAAAAAAACTGATATACCACATCTCTTTTCTTTTCCAAGTGAGCTGGTCCAAAGCTTCGCTATCATATCATCATCATTCTCCTGCCCTTGCCTCTGTTGGGTGGGGTCAACATGATCTCTTCTTCCACTGACTCTTATCACCCGTCAACCCTGAATCCACACCTTTCATACCCATGTTCTCTTTCACACATTCCACCTATCTCTTCTTCGGCCTCCCTCTGCTCCAAGTCTGAATGTCCAGAGCTTGGCTATCATGTCACCAATAAAATGAAATGATAATGTGTATCACAAGGCACGTATACCCAGGTGGTGTACCTGAACGTCCACACGGCGCTGGAGCAGCAGCGAGTGGCGGCCGAGGCGGAAGGCACGCGAGGCCCCGTCACCATGGTGGTGGGGCCTGGTGATGTGGGGAAGTCGACGCTGACCAAGCTGCTGCTCAACTACGCGGTGAGGATGGCTCGCCGGCCGATCTACGTGGACCTGGATGTCGGCCAGGGGAACGTCAGCGTCCCTGGGACTATCGGTACGTTTCGTCGTAAAGTGTACGCGTGACGTGTGAGGAACACTAGGCAGGTGAAACATTGAGGTAAATATTTTAGGCTATCAGGTCAGCGTATTGCAGGGGTTTCGGTCAACTCCAAAATAATAATAATAATATTTATTTACACAAAACTTATTGCCTATTTAAAGATAATACAGTTAAAAAATTGAATCTAATAGCAGGTAACGTAAGTAAACAAAGTGAATAAACGAAGCAAGGTGTTTCTCAGTGGAAAAAAACCTAATAACCCACACAAGTTGTTGAGCCTCGCGTTCCCGTAATTTCACCGGCAACCATACCCTTCAAACCGGAACACAGGAATGCTGCTTGGCGGCTGAAATAGGTATGGTGGTAGTACTTCCTCGGACGAGCCCTTTCACAAGGTGCTCTTCTAGTCTTATTACTCCATTTAATTACTTTTTAATTTACATTATTTTATATGAGAAGCGGCTATTAGTTATTTTTTTATCATCATCATATCAGCCCACATACGTCCACTGCTGAACATAGGCCTCCCCCAATCGACGCCACAAAAAGCGAGCCTGAGCCTCCTTCATCCATTGACTCTCTGCGACCGCCATAATGTCGTCGGTCCATCGAGTGGGTATTAGCGATAAGAACACATAACTAATAATAGGTAAAATAAACGGTAAGTATTTTACCTATTATTAGTTATCCCTTAAGTTTAATATACTGGCTAAGTTCGAGTCGGACGCTGCGGGTTTCGATTTAAACCAACGATTCGCACTGAACTCTCAAATAACTTTACAAAAACATAACGATAGCGCGTTTATATTTTTCCTGTAGCGACATATAGTTGCGAGTCATAATCACGTTTTTTTTTGAGTTTTTTGTTGAGGTACGGCTATAAACATGTAAAGCTTAGTTGGCTACCGATCACGGGTGTGTGGGCGTACCACAAAGTCTTAGCTGTAATCTAGTCTGTGTCAGACTCCACAGAACGAAATGCAAAAATATCCGATGTTTTTTGTGGTCATATTTAAAACACCTCGTCTATGTTTTCGACTCCATCTTACGGGTATGTGTTTCCTGTTATATTCTAGGAGCGTTACTTGTAGAGAGGCCGGCTTCGATCGAGGAAGGGTTCAGTCAGCAAGCTCCGCTGGTGTACCATTTCGGGCACACAACTCAGAGCGATAACCTGGAGCTCTACAACACTATCGTGTCCAAACTGGCCGATGTCATCGGTGATAAATGCGAGGCTAATAAAAAAGGTAAGTTCATTGTTGGACCATGGATAAAATTGAGTAAAATAGTTTTATTTAATTATCAACATTATTACTTTTGCGCTTGGCCTTCATCTCACCTGGTTACAAGTTAAGATAAGGCCGAAGGTGGAGGCGCACTTCACCCGGCATCCTCAACAAACTGAGGAACTGGCTATCTTACCTCTAAATGCCGGAACAGAACAATTTTAGAATTGTTATTATGGCGACAGAATTAGGTAAGATGGTGGTAGCTAGACAGGCAGACTTTAACAAAGTCCTACCACCAACCAAACCGAGAACAATATTGTACTCCCCCAAGTGATCGATACTGCATATAAGTAGTAGTGGTCGTTTATGATCCTTGTCAGGCGCCTATGGCGGTGGCTCGTAAAGTCAATCGCTTCACAATGACAATGGTATCATCGCAGAATGGCCACTAGCATACCAAAAGGTACCTATAGTGGCAATTCAGGGATGGTATCGCCATTGTCATAGTGAAGCGATTGGTTTACTAGAATCGGAACCCTGTCTGTTACCATGGGCTGTCAGGGCATGGGCTGTGTGGGCTGTCCACACGTGTCTGTTACCATGGGCTGTCCACACGTGTCTGTTTCCATGGGCTGTCACGCCATAGGCTGTGTGGGCTGTCCACACGTGTCTGTTACCATGGGCTGTCACGCCATAGGCTGTGTGGGCTGTCCACACGTGTCTGTTACCATGGGCTGTCACGGCATGGGCTGTGTGGGCTGTCCACACGGAGAAATGAATGGCTTTGAATGTTTGTAGCATCAGCGTCTGGAGTTATTATCAACACGTGCGGTTGGATCAAAGGCGATGGCTACAGGATCCTAACGCACGCGGCGCAGGCGTTTGAGGTAAGAGATCCCTCGTCAGCTTTTCGCCCCAGTATAATCTTGGAGTCTATCAGTGAAAAACCCGTCCAAACCGGTCCAAACAAAACAACAGACAGACAGACAAAATTCAATTTTATGAAAATCGGATAATCCGTTTGAGAGTTATGCCGTCACTACGTACATACAGTGCCGGATTTCCCTACTCAACTCAGAGATATGTTAAATCGAATAGTACTTAATTGGCCAATTTTTCATTTACTGTTCAAACATAACCTAACCTAATTACTTTTTATATGGTTTTTCTTACTCGTATTTTACACATTACCTGGTGCACATTCGGTATTGTATAGAATACCAATGTAAAGTATAAAATAAATCATATTTCATACATTACCTAAACGTTTTAGGTAGGTATTCTATACATTGCCTAGGAATTGTGTAGAATACCGGAGAAGGAGAATATTATAAAGATTGCCGGTTTTCTGGTAACATGGATTAAATTATATTTCAGGTGGATGTAATACTAGTGCTAGACAATGAAAGGCTGTACAACGAATTGAAACGAGATATGCCCAAGTTCGTCAAAGTTGTCTACTTACCAAAGAGTGGTGGGGTGAGTGTTATTGCATTTTTTAAATTATCGCGATTATTATACATAATTAATAACAAAAGCGGGTCTTCATCGCGTACCTTTTTATGTTCCCGACAGTTTCGACCGTGTCACAACGGCCGTGGTCACGGGTAGACTCAAATATAAAAAGGTACGCGATGACGACCCGTTTTTGTTATTAATTATGAGTGTCTTTGGTTGGATAGCGCTGTGCAAAAAATGCTCAGTCATAATTATAGTATTTACCATGGAAATTTGTTTATCATAATGATGTATGTACTTATGCAGTATGTTTTTATGTTTGTTTGTATTATAAGGCACTGTCAGTAGACGTTTTCTATTTTGCAAATGGAAAATTATAATACTTCTGAACAAGTCACGAGTTAATTTTTATATATATATTACTTCAGGTACCTTTCTACATTAAAGGTAAAAATAACAATTCTAAAATTATAGAATTGAAACTTGTGTGGCTATGCAACATAATTAAATAAATGAAACGGTTATTACCACAAAATTTTTACGTCGATTTGCTGACGTTTCGAGATCATTTTGAGACCCCTTCTTCACGAGCTTTTTTTTTTTTTTGTAGCTCGTGAAAAAGGGGTCTCAAAATGATCTCGAAACGTCAGCAAATCGACGTAAAAATTTTGTGGTAATAACCGTTTCATTTATTTAATTCTAAAATTGTTGTTTACCGGAATTTAGAGGTAAGATAGCCAGTTCCTCAAACTTTTGAGGATTCCGGGTGAAGTGCGCTGTCACCTTTGGTCTTATCATAGCTTGAAACCAGGTGAGATGAAGGCCAAGCGCTTCCCCGTCGTATTATAAGAATAAATAACTAGAGTCTGGACAGCTTTCTGCACTCATTCTCCATATAAACTTTACAAGATATTCATTCCTGATATTCCTATATTACAAGCAAACTGAGTTACAAGCTTTACTTAAACTGAGACGGGAAAGCGTGAAAAGACTTTTTGAAAATGAAAGACTTATTAATCAAATAAATACATTATAATCCAAGGCATTGCTATGCATTACATTGGCATTGCAATGCTATTGCTGAACTAATTGCGACTGATATGAATCTATTGCTCCTGATGGGAGTCAACATGGTATCGTTTGTGGTCTAGACATAGTCTAGGTTATTAGTATATTTAGTCTCATCAGCAAAGTATTAAAATGTGTTGGCGTCTAATGGGCAACACGTATATTGCTCGCTAAGCACAATTACGATACAGAGTGATTACATCGAGTGATATTTGAGTGCGATAACAGTGTTTAGTGATTCGGAAGTATAAATTAGTAGTGTTTAACTGTGTTTGAGAGTGCTGAATAAACGAGTTATTTATTTTTATTTTTTTTATAATATAATATATAACATAAGTAAATAAATAAATATTATAGGACATTAATTTTACACAGCGCCTTCTAACCCCAAACTAAGCATAGCTTGTAATATGGGAACTACATTACGGATAGAATACTTAAATACTTTTTGTAAATACATACGTACTATACGATACAACACCCAAACACAGAACAAACGAATTCATCACACAAATGTTTGTCCTGGGTGGGAATCGAACCCACAGCCTACAGCGCAGAAGGCAGAGTTACTACCAACTGAGCTATGAGGCGTGTTTTATTGTACGTCGGGGAAGCGCTTACCTTCATCTCACCTGGTAGCAAGTTGAGATAAGGCTGCAGGTGGAGGCGCACTTCACCCGGAATCCTCAACAAACTAAGGAACTGACCATATTAAATCCTATCCTCTAAATGCTGGAACACAATATTTTTTTAAGAATTGTTATTATGGCGACAGAATTAGGTAAGATGGTGGTAGCTAGCCAGGCATACTTAAACAAAATCCTACCACCAACCAAACCTAGCCCAATATTGCTCCTCATCAGGATCGAACCCGGGACCTCTGGATCCGAAATCGGTGGGTTGAACCACTAGACCACAGAGGCGGTCCGGTTATTTATTTATTCATTTATTTATTTATTGGAAAACCAACAGCTCTTAAAGTTAAAATAACAAAAGCTATAGAATCAGAAAGCTAATAACAGGTTTTCACGTCTAGACAACAGTATGAAAACAAAAATGTGAACAAATGATCGACTTAAATGGTACCTATCTGTAAGTTTAAGGTTTCATAAAGTTGATACAATGGTGATGGAATTATTTGGTGTAATAACCGGACCGCCAACCAAGACCTAGTTTTAATGACGAACCCCAGCTAAAAGTGTAACAGTAAGGCCGAAGGTGAACGCTCTTCGCGTGGAACCGTCAACAGTGCGAATAGCCTGTATCCCCTTGTACTTGTAACCGGCAGGTAGTAGAGCGGTCGTCGAGTCAGCGCAGCGAGTCGCGCGACGCCCGCATCAGAGAGTACTTCTACGGGAAGCGGACGCCGTACTACCCGCACTCCTTCGACGTCAAGTTCACCGACCTCAAGATATACAAGGTTACTCGTTTTTACCAGACTGTCTATTTGAGACGTTTATTCCCATAAAAATTAAAAAAAAAAAAGTTTTTTTTTTAAGTTTTTTTTTTGTTTATTGTAAGATGGTGATGCGCTTGGCCTTCATCTCACCTGGTAACAAGTTGAGATAAGGCCGAAGATGGAGGCGCACTTCACCCGGAGTCCTCAACGAACTGAGGAACTGGTTATCTTACCTGTGAATGCCGGCTTACAGAGAGCATAAGAAATAGGGTTTAATATTATTTTAATTATGTAAGTACCTAAGTAAAGAGGTGTGTCTCAGGGTTTCTTCGCGCTAGTTCGATTCATTAATTCGAATTTTTGTTTTTCAAGTGATCGCACTTGGCCAGCGCTCGAGCTGAGTATCAATATGTCACAAAAATTCGGAATCTGCGTAAGGACCCTCGTGGCTAATGGCTAGAGCGTTTCCGGCTTTAGGAAAAGATGCGGGTTCGAGTCCCGTCACGGGTTGTGAATTTTTGTGTCATTATAACTTTCTTTAGTTCGATCGTCGAACTAGTGAGAATATTTTTTCTGATTATTGTGGAGGTTTAATGAATCAAATATATTTATTTTGGAACAGAAACATACAACCTTAGAGTATATTAAGGTAATATTAGTCTAGGGGGTTATGATTTTAACCGCCTGTGTGGTCTAGTGATTCAACCCACCGATTTCAGATCCAGAGGTCCCGGGTTCGATCCCCATGGGGAGTACAAATTGTGCTTGGTTTGGTTAGTGGTAGGACTTTGTTTAAGTCCGCCTGGCTAGCTACCACCATCTTACCTAATTCTGTCGCCATAACAACAGATAAAGATAAAAATTTATTTATTCATAGAAAGATACAGCTGGTACATGTTTTATATATTCTATTGTAAAATTGTCAGGAAGTTCTTGTCCCCTACACTAGGACTAAAGCCTGTATTGTAGGGTTACAAGGACTGCCATGGATCCTTCTACATTTTAACTTATATTATCTATATAAACCAGTGATAGTGTCAGAGTTGTACCCTAGGTATTTCTGTTCCTCATACTAGGACAAAGCCTGTATTATGAGGTCACAGATATGATTGTTGCTCTTGCTTCTATTACCTATATCTAATAATCTAAAATTATACATATTTTCTTAAACTACTGTACATAAAAAATAAATAAAATATGAGAATGTAGATTTTGCCGATGTAAAGTGAGTGTTTGTGTGTTTTGTATTTTGCGGTGAGTAGTGTTGGAGTGCTAAATGCGTGAGTTTGGGCATGAGTGTGAGCATGTGTTGTATATTGAATGAAAGTTGAATGTGTGTAATTTGAGTGCGTGTATCTGTGTGTATGTGTGTATTATTCAATAATTTGTAACAGGTTTTCAGTGTCATTATAATTTAAGTTTAACAGATAAGCAGTAATATTTTTTTTTAGTTGATTATAATTAAGTGTCGCTAATGTTTCATCTTTGCTGATTCTATTTTATAACCATGGTCCTATTGTATCTAAAGACTGTCGTCCGAAATTTGTCTTTGTATGGGTGCTAGTAGTGGTGAAAATTCTATCTTTCCTGCGTTGAGTTTTTAGCTTATCTAGAATTATTTCATCTACAAGGGAGTGTTGTTTTACCACTACTGCCCTAATAAACAGCTGTCGAACAATTCAATATTGTTGTGTTCCGGCATTCAGAGGTAAGATAGCCAGTCCCTCAGTTTGTTGAGGATCCGGATGAAGTGCTCCTCCACCGGCCTTATCTCAACTTGTTACCAGGTGAGATGAAGGTCAAGCGCTTCTCCGTCGTACAATAAAAAAAAAAAATGTTTGTGTGTGTGTAGGTAGGCGCGCCCTCCTTACCCGACTCGTGCATGCCGCTCGGCATGCGTCGCTCGGACGCGCTCACGACACTGGTCAGCGTGTGGCCCTCACCCGCGCTGCAACACCGCCTGCTGGCCGTTAGTTTCGCAGCGTCGCCCGAAGACGACGTTCTCACCTCCAACCTGGCTGGCTTCGTGTGTGTGTGAGTATCGTACCGTCTCTCTTAACCTCTATTTCAAACCAAGAAGTATCTAGTAAGCTTATCCATCAAAAATGTTATGGTATTTGGTATTGTTTTATAAGTAGACCAGTGTAAGTATTTATTTAATTGTGTGTATTGTAGTATTCTGTAAGAATATAAGTAGTGTATTGTTTTAATAATATTTGTGTATTATGTATTAAGTATTAGGTACGTAGTTTTATGTGAGTATATTGTATTGTATTTATTTTATATATGGTATAACTATATTATTTAATTAATGTACACTTTATACCCGTTTAATGTATCGCCTCTCTCACATCAAAGGTTTGCTGGAAGAAAACTCTTAACAGGGTTAAGCTCGCCTCTGTACATGCCTTTTGTTATGATCTTTTTTCTTGTTATTATTTTTGTGCGTACAATGAAGAATTACAGAATTACAAAAAGAGAGCTAATGGGCATTGTCTGGAAAGGCTTGCTGCGTTGCAGACCTTGCCCATCACCAAAAAAATTAACCAGCCCGAGGTTCGGTGCCTTTCTCCTTGTGCGCTGGTCGCGATTCCGAGCAGGCGGTAAATTTGACGTTTCAAAATGATCCTAAAAAATCTTAATGAATAAAGAAATTTTGACTTTGACTTTGCCCAGGCAAGCCAGGCAGGCGAGGTCAATAAGCTAATAGAATACAAAATAATTTATTGCTTTATAAATACAAAGAACATACAACAAGAATTAAACAATAAGCAAAGGGCCTTCAGCACTATTGTGCGTAAGTTAAGGTCTACGCAGGGCTGGTTTTCAGACTACCCCAAATAAAAAGCTGAACAATCGCCATTTCGCAATGAACAACAAACGATGCTTGTATGAATTAGCTATGGGGTAGGCTTTTTGGATTTTCCTCGGGGTAAGTTGTTCCCCAGGGTTAGATATGCGCGTATGATTTTGGTAAATTGTAGCTTTAAAACTTTACGATGTGTTTTAAGCTACAGTTATAATTTACCTAAAACCGCCTCGAGCTACAATTCACCTAAAACATTCTCGTGCGTACTCAAAGGTTCCACCATAACGAATGTTTCTGTTCCTCCATCCGGGTGTCTGGAAGAGATCTCTTGCGATAACACCGCCCATTATACTATAGCTAACTTTCTTGTGTTGACTGTTGGTAACCTTGATGTACAGTAAATAACTTTCATCATGTATCATCTTACGTATGTATGTATTTAAAAAAAAAAAGTACATAAGTAACAAGCCTCACAGCTCAGTTGGTACTAGCTCTGCCTTCTGCGCTGTGGGTTGTGGGTTCGATTCCCACCCAGGACAAACATTTATGTGATGAATATAGATGTTTGTTCTGTGTTTGGGTGTTGTATTGTTTGATAAGTATGTATTTACAAAAAAAAAGTATCTATGTATTCTATCCGTAATCTAGTTCCCATATTACAAGCTTTGCTTAGTTTGGGGCTAGATGGCGCTGTGTGAAATTAACGTCCTGTAATATTTATTATTTATTAATGTTCCTCAGTACGGCGGTGGACATGAGTGCACAGAAGCTGACCATCTTGTCTCCGCAGCCGCGGCCGCTTCCCAACACGGTGCTACTACTGTCGGAGCTGCAGTATATGGACAACCATTAACATGTCACCTTCTGTAGTTATTTATTCCAAAAATGACCATTGACTCTTTAGTCTTTACCGAGGGGAGTATTATCCCTTTGCCGATAACATCGTCTAAAAGCAATCTTGTTCTTTGCAGTGTAGGAAAAAAAACACAAGAAACAGTAATATTAAAGCTAGAATGATATAGTTTCCCTGAACATGGTAGGTAGCCTGTATAAAAGTAATTTTCTGACTGACCATACAATTTTTTTACATCTGTAACTGCATTTACATATATTCATTAAAAGTATCCACAAGGTTAAATATTTATAAGCCTTTTATGTCCCGTTTATTGTTACCATCCAGGATATTTTTTCTAAAATAATATTTAGTATGGGAAACAGTACTGACAAATGACAGGAAAATTGCGTGTATTTTGTCTTTTAAATGGAAGATCTAATCTTCATAGGACATTTCCGAGTTTATCAGTAGATATAGTCCACCAAAGTCCTGCTAACAATTGACTTGGAATTTTATGTCAATATTGTTTAGAATCTAATTGTACAAGACTGTAAATATACCTAATTTAATTGAAATATAAAAAATATGCTTGCATTTCTTTGATTTGATATTAACACCTTTGTAAGTTTTAACCGCCTCAGTGGTGTTGTTGTTCTCCCACCGGTATCAGATCCAGAGGCCCCGGGTTCGATCCCCAGGGGAGTACAATATTCTACAAGCCTCACAGCTCAGTTTCTGCGCTGTGGGTTGTGGGTTCGATTCCCACCCAGGACAAACATTTGTGTGATGAATATAGATGTTTGTTCTGTGTTTGGGTGTTGTATTATATGATAAGTATGTATTTACAAAAAAAAAAGTAAGTATTTAAGTATTCTATCCGTAATCTAGTCCCCATAATTACAAGCTATGCTTAGTTTGGGACTAGACGGCGCTGTGTGAAATTAATGTCCTGTAATATTTATTTATTATTTAATATTGTGCTTGGGTGGTAGTAGGACTTTGTTAAAGTGTTAGAAAAGGATGCACTATGTGGTACGTGTCTTACCACAACTCGACGTTATAACTTCCTTCAATTCATTTTACAAGTTAAATTATAATAGAAGTAGATATGATGCTTCCTTATTATTTTCAGTGTTAATTGAATATAGTTTTGTTATTATTTCGGTGGCTGCCACGTTCTTTGCTTACCGCTATTGGCGGTTTAGTCAAAATGGGTTTATTATTATAATTAGAATTTATTGTTATTGTTTATTATATCAATAATGCAATAATTAGAGTCGTAATATTACCGGTTATTAAAACACTATTTTGTAACGATAACACTTGGACAATATATTTCTAAGTGTAGTTTCGTAGATTCTTACTTTTAACTTATTATTTGTGAAGTAAACGGTGCATCTCTGTGCACATATTTTTGATTTAAGTCTGCTTTTCCTGTCAGTACCTATCTCACCTTCTGTAACACAATTTTAACCGCCTCTGTGGTCTAGTGGTTCATGCCACCGATTTCAGATCTAGAAGTCCCGGGTTCGATCCCCGTGGGGAGTACAATATATTGTGCTTGGTTTGGTTGGTGGTAGGACTCTATTTAAGTCCGCCTGGCTAGCTACCACCATCTTACCTAATTCTGTCGCCATAATAACAATTCTTAAATTGTTGTGTTCCGGCATTTAGAAGTAAAATGGCCAGTTCCTCAGTTTGTTGAGGATTCCGGGTGAAGTACGCCTCCACCTTCGGCCTTATCTTATAACTTGTAACCAGGTGAGATATCCCTTTCCGATTGCACCTGCAAAGGGGAAAGACGATTTCAAAATGAAAGACAAACGTTTTTACTAAAGAGCTGTACTACTGTAGGTATGTACATCCTAGATTGGGGTCGACATGAAAATAGTGTGGAAATGAAAATAATGGGGATAATGTGAAATAAAACACGTACAATATATGTTAAAATTTTATCCAGCATTGGTAATTAAAATTTATTTTACAATGAGTTCTTTTGCCAATAAATTATTTTTTCCACATTTATTACATAGATATTCTGATAGTGTCGAGCCTCTTAAAAATAAAGCATTTTAAGTACTGAAGTTTCAAGTTATTACAGATATTTGGCCTATGGCACTGACTAGTAAAGCAAGTATTAACAAAAATAATATGTCAATAAAAAACGGTGTACACCAGCTTATTTAAATAACATGCATTCTATAGATTTTATAAAACATCTTCTATAAAAAACTAAAAACAAATAAAAAATCAATTAGCGTGTAAATATGAAATCATTTACTCGGATCTAGTCTAGTCTGGTATTAATGCAATGAGAACAAAATGTTTACATTTTCTGATATAAACAAAATAACGATCAAAGCTGTATCTTTGGAATACTTAATAAACAATTTATAAATCACTTCTATAAACATAAAAAAAATCTGAAAAAAATATATTAAAGTAATAAATATTCGAATCTGTTACTTTATTAACTCGTCGAGTGCTGCCTCACGGACACGTGTGTAGTAAGCAGCACTCACCAAGGTTAAAGCAATTAGCTAGAATCAATAAATATGGAATTAGCAATATTCGAGATTCATCATAAATGTCAAATAGTCGTGATTGATGGTTCTTAACCTTAAATTCTACACGTATTGCATTTACATGGTTACTGCGAAAATGGCTTATCGCAGTCCATGAATGTTGTTCCATCAATGGGACGAAAAGTAAACCAATCCTCGCGGTCCCATTTTCCGTTACACAAGCGATAATGGAACTACGAAAAATAGCTAATCGTCCAGTCCCATTGACGACGAAATAGCAGGACCACCAGGAAACCTCTCCATTATTGCAGTTTTCAGCATATTTAGTTGTAGTTGACATCACCCACTAAATAATATGTTGTGCGAATGCATGCTATCTTGCGATAGCTTCAATCTTAAGGACCCATACTTTACAACACTGTGATGTGAAACACCACATCACATAACAGTATTGTATTTTAGTATGTATATTCATACTGGAAGAAGAATTTCGTACCCCTTATTTAAGTATATTGCGTGCACAGAGGTTTGCTGAGATTTGGCATAGCGTATATTGAGGAGTACAGAAAACTAGATTTTTTTTTTGTGGTCGAATTTTTAACTCTGCATGGCTTCTAGTTTATATAAATGGACGGTAACCTTTCGATTCAAACTTCTAACGATTTTATGATTAGTTCAAATTCTTAAACTCTAGGTCTCTATTTTTTCGAGTTTTCGATTATTTTATACAAAATGTCGTCTGTTTGTGGCTAATGGAACCCAATAAATATAGACTCGTGTTTGCCGGAGATAATAACTACTGAATCAATAGTAAAATGTCTCCAAATTCGGTCAACCGAACCCGCGAATCAGATTGGCGACGGACCGAGTTGTCCGTGGTTCGTTCAACAACTCGGGCCGAGAAAAACTGAAAGAGGTCCACTGAGCTCACCAAACTGATTAGCAGCGGATCAAATTGACCAATAAAATAAACTTTTATTTAATAAACCAGCGGGCTGAACAAAAAAATATATAAAACAAGCGTTCAGATTAAATATTTATCTATCTAGAAAATTGGGGGGTCCAATTCTAACATGTTGAAAACAATTTTACTCGACTTATGGTTAAACTCCTGGATTGTATGTGTATCTTTGCAGCCTCCAAAAATTGTTGTTGCTGATGATGCTCAAAAAGCCACCATTTTTTTCGGCTTCATTGATAACTATGACAGCTTAGCTCGTCGCGGTATTGCTTGTTGTTAGAATATATCACGAAAAAATGTAGTAAGCGATTGTTTACACAGCTTAGATAGCGAATGCATAAATCTGGCATAAACATAGCTACGAGTGATATAATTAGACTAGAATAATTAGATTAAAATAAAACTATAATAATAAATGTTAGGAAATACTAACAATATTATGAAACTAACTAGATGTTATTCACTCGTCTCTTTCATTTATATTATTTTATTCGGAAGCAAATCTAATTTCATTTGTTTGAATTTAAAACAATGTTTTTAAATATTAAATGCTTATTACAGTATGTTTCTAAGAATTAAAGTGACTCAGACGATTTGTTCCATTCTAGCTACCATGCATAACATTTCATAATACTCACGGCCTAATCACAAACCTATCTACTAAGCATAATACTATTCACATAATATTGTTTCTGTTTTAATAAATAATCATTTTTTAGCTAAACCACAAACGATTGCAAGTGCGATTCAATTTAAAGATAGTCCTAAAATAATTGCATATCCAAAAATATTAATTAAGTCATCTTGGTAAAGATATAATTCACATATTTTTAGACAAAAGGTGAAATACAAAGATGCTCAGTGGTTCTCGCGCTTTAGATGAGATTAAATAAGTACTTCATGTATTTAATCTAATCGAGAAAATATAATATTTCGACAATATGTCTATAAGACAATGTCGTATGCCCGCGAGAATGAAGCCTTACTTTGCTTAAGTTTAAAAAAATGTACACTTTTTTTTTACGAAGAAATTTAAATTTAACATAGGTATCATAGTGCTTTTTTATGCTACAGCGATTGCATCACAATTTTATGGTTAAAAGATCTCATAACCTGCACCTGAGATCTTTGCTAAGTACATTGTATTTCTTTGGTTATACGGAAAATTACCTACTACTACGAACTATAAAAATAAGTCGTGCAAACTATCTGTGATCTTATTGCTTTATTTAACGTAATTTTGTAACTACCTGCGATCTTATTGCTTTATCGTAATTTCGTATAAAATCAATTCGTAGTGCATTTTCGGGTTTAACATGAAGTGGCGAGTTTATAAGCTTTTTTAACATTTTTTTTTTTCGCTTTTAATATTTATGTCCATACATTTTAAACATTTATATCTATCTACGGGTAGGGTTGTAACGATTGTATTTTTTTATACCTTTAATTGACGTCAGTCGTGTCAGTCGAGTTTTAAACCTATTTTTTTTTAAGGATCCACAGCCCTAAGAGTTGCAGTTGAGGCTAAGACACAGATGAATTAACTCCATATGACTAAGTATTTAAGGCGCTTATATGACCAAATGGTGAACCAAGAGACTACTTTTTGAAGAATCAATATAAAATAATGAAGCAAATATGGGTAAACAGATTCTTTGACGTTTAATATTTAATTGGATATAGTAGGAAAAAATACGCGTTATTTTAAATGACGAAAGTAAATTCCAAAATTACTCAGTTTTTCAATTACTATTTCTATGTTCTAAGCCGCTTGCGATATTCATTATTAATAAGCCAAATATAGAGAAAGACTATTACGCGTACTATATTTGGCTAGCAAGATTTTTTTAACTAGTTTTTGCATTACAAAAAAATGTTTTTTGCGAGAATTCGTACGCATCTATTTCACTTACTCATGCGGATTTACATCGTGCTGTCCCTCCCGCACGATTAGCCAGTAGTCTCGGCTCGGCCGAGCAATGAGATCTCGCTAAGCGTTTATTTCACGATCTCCTAGTACCGTTACCTAACTCATAAAAAAACCCCTTCTTTGTGACATGTAAACAGTAAGTGACAGAATTATTTTTAATTGTCAAGTAGCGGTACTCTGACGGCGTGAAATAGGGGCTTATTCTCATTAATCACTAAGGAGATAGACAGTAGCAGAAGCAACCCCTTAGCATAACGAGGCAGATCTTAAAGTGGACGTTTTCAAGTAAATAGTTCAAATTAACGCTACCAGTATGTAAGATGTTACAACCCACATGAACACATTTGATGTTATTATGTACCTATTAATATATCACTCTATTTAATACAATGGAAGAGACAGGTGCTCCAATGACCTGTCTATTAACAGTTACGGATTAAGAAGGCCCAGACGTACTCTCATACAAACGTGATGAAGTAATGAATTGGCACATGCCTGCAAAATTTCATTGGAATCGGACAAACTAAGTTGGTATTGGTACTGGAAAGCTAAAATCATGGGGACTTCTTTATTATGGTGGATGTATAGTGTAGTGATACAAGCTAAAATCGTGGGGCCTTCTTTATTATGGTGGATGTATAGTGTAGTGATACAAGCTAAAATCATGGGGCCTTCTTTATTATGGTGGATGTATAGTGTAGTGATACAAGCTAAAGTCATGGGGCCTTCTTTATTATGGTGGATGTATAGTGTAGTGATACAAGCTAAAATCATGGGGCCTCCTTTATTATGGTGGATGTATAGTGTAGTGATACAAGCTAAAATCATGGGGGCCTTCTTTATTATGGTGGATGTATAGTGTAGTGATGCAAGCTAAAATCATGGGGCCTTCTTTATTATGGTGGATGTATAGTGTAGTGATGCAATCTAAAATCATGGGGCCTTCTTTATTATGGTGGATGTATAGTGTAGTGAAACAAGCTAAAATCATGGGGCCTTCTTTATTATGGTGGATGTATAGTGTAGCGATGCAATCTAAAATCATGGGGCCTTCTTTATTATGGTGGATGTATAGTCTAGTGATACAAGCTAAAATCATGAGGCCTTCTTTATTATGGTGGATGTACCTTCGTATATAGCAAGTTCCTTTACTACCACTTGAAATTATTATAGTCATTACTATCTACGGTATGTGAAGGCTTTTTAAAGTCTTTGTAAAGTAAGGTAGGTAGTTACTGGCTGCCTAAGCGGTCTAACATTTCTGAATAGAGGAAATAAGGACGGTTTTCAACCGCTTAGGCTGCTAATAACCCACCCTTCTACTAGCAAAGCCTTCATGTATCGCGCTCATCCACAATAAAAACGTGGTAAGTAAATATATATTAGATATTTAGTATAGTGCAGGAGCTCAGACGCATAGTCTAGGAGCGAGCGTACTTGAGAGCCTGATTGAGAGGTTTCTCCTCCTTCATGGACTCCTTGAGCACGGCTTCAGAGTTGGAGGAGAGGGGGGCGCTCTCTGAATCCTGGGTGGAGGGGTCTTCGGGCTCTGACCGGGATTGGGAGTCTATGGATGGTCTGAAAGAGATTTTCTCAGCTCAGTGTATAAAATTGGGGTTTGAAAAGTTAAATCTATCGCCTGTTCCAGCACATAAGCATATAGACAAAACCTGGCACGTTCATAGTGAGATCCATACCTACATTTATATTACATGCAAGCTAAATTACTAAACATTTCTAATAATTTATTTGCTGGAGCAAATTATTTAAATGCCAGGCTTTCTTACCTTCTAGGTAATCGCATTTTTGCCTATAAGCTGTTGCTGTACAACATTTTAGTTTTTTTTTTAGTGGAACGCCCGGGACTTCGTTCCCCACATCCCGCATCCTTCTACTAATAAAACCTAATAAAAAACGTATAAAAGGAATTTAGGTACTCTAAAAATTGACTGTTAAAAATCATGGGTTTTATTTTGTTGCGCGGAGCTCTTTTTCTAAATTGAAAATAGCCAAAGCCCTACAACATCAGCCATGCCATTGAACGTCCTACCAACATCACCTACACCGACGCACATACACACATCAACTCTTGCATATTATCGCCTTAAGATTAAATATTTAGTTGGTAGGACTTTGTTTGACTTTGTTATCTAATTCGGTCGCCAAAATCACAATTCTTAAAAAAAAAAAAAAACTTGTAATAATGTTTCAATTTTTTTTTACCTATACTGTCCCACTGCAGGGCAAAGGTCTCCCCCAATTTTTTTTTTGTTTTTTTTTTTTCAGTTTCTATTCCGCGTCTGTTGAGTCTGCCATCTGTCAATGTCGACGAGTGTCAGTACCTGTATCGGCGGGTGTTGACCGGCGCCAGCGCCGCGAGGTGCCTGAGCAGCGTGCCGCGTCCCTCGCCCGCCAGCCTGGCCGCGGGCAGGTCCACGCAGAACGGGTTGCGCGTGTCGCCGAGGAACGTGGTCTGGTAGTTATCCATCTTCAGCAGTAACAGCAGCACGTCCTCCAGGTCCGCCTCACTGGATTACATCAAATCACCGAACCGATCATTTGATATCACTTTCAAAACTTGCGTGAGTGGTACTATACATTTTGAAACACGGGTTTTACTCACGCCATAATAACAATTCTTAAATTGTTGTGTTCCGGCATTTACAGGTAAGATAGCCAGTTCCTCAGTTGTTTGAGGATTCCGGGTGAAGTGCGCCTCCACCTTCGGCCTTATCTTAACTTGTAACCAGATGAGATAAAGGCCAAGCGCTTCCCCGTCGTATAATAATAAAATAATGAGGCGGTTAAAAGCTGTTAGGTAATTATTGCATCCAGGAACACCTAATTTTTTAATTCGCTTTGCTTTCTGACGAAAGAGTAGTAGAACCCCTTATGAAAGGGGAAGTACTACCACCATATTTCAGCCACCAAGCAGCATGGAGGCTTAACATCTTTATGCCTCAAGTTGACGGGCGCAATGCAGTGCCATGTGTCTACATGGCACTGCATTGCGCCCGTATATTATTTGTTAATGTGTCCTATGCAGTAAGGCTCTGATATAGGCAAGAGATGCACTTAATATCATGTGGACTACTTGTTTGTCCCGTGTTTTTTTTTCTACTACTAGGAAACAGGAGATGTCACCTAGTATTATAAAAAAAAAACATTTTTGGAGCTGAATATAGCCTCTTTAATAAGCTGACCGTTTACATGCTGGCCGTTTTCCTTACCTGGCTGAGTACAAAAACTGCGCGAAGTTGATGTTGGCGACACACCCGTCCCTGTCTTCGCTGTCCGTGTAGAGGTCCGTTTCTCTGTAGTACATATACAGAAAGTCGTTCAGTTGTTTGGCTATCACGGCGCATCTGTCCTTGTCGCACATCTTCCCAGGCGGACCCTGAAAGTAACATAAGTTTACGTCTAAAACTACTAGTTTATATTTAACTAGTATATCGCACAGGAAGTCTTTGCCGTCGTCCCGTGGGAATTTCCAAATATCTTTTTTTATCCATATTACAAGCTATGCATGGTTTGGGCGAGGTGGCGGCGCTGTGGGAAATTAATGTCCTGTGATATTTAATTGATCTATTTAGTATACACTCCTACCTTATAAGGAATTAGCTTTTATGTTGCTGCGCTGACACTAAACAACAAGGTAGCCAGTTCCTCAGTTTGTTGAGGAATCCGGGTGAAGTGCGCTTCCACGTTCGGCCTTATCATAACTTGAAACCAAATAAGATGATTGCCAAGCGCTTCTCAAAGTACAAAAAAAATGCTTAAGCTGTGCGCTGTGTCGGTTAGTCAGCTGTAAAATACAAGAGACGGCCATATTTTTATTGATTAAAAATTTCAGGCTCTAGTTTCGGAATTAAACTAGGGGTATTGGGGTAATTTCGTGTAACTAACAAGCCTCATAGCTCAGTTGGCTCAGTCTGCCTTCTGTGCTGTAGGCTGTGGGTTCGATTCCCACCCAGAACAAACATTTGTGTGATGAATATAGATGTTTGTTCTGTGTTTGGGTGTTGTATCATGTAGTACGTAGGTATGTATTTACAAAAGTATTTAAGTATCCTATCCGTAATCTAGTTCCCATATTACAAGCTATGCTTAGTTTGGGGCTAGATGGCGCTGTGTGAATTTAACGTCCTGTAATATTTATTTATTTGTAATTTCTTCAAAACCATCCAAACTACGAAATTTTTAAAAATAATACTTGATTCCATCATGATTTTAACATTGAGACATTTAATTTATGCTATTGGAAAAAGATTATTTTATTTTCTTTCACTTTACCCCCCGAAATCAACCTTTAAAGCAACTCTTGGGAACAAACTTTTGGGAAAATTACTTTGCCTGTAGTGAATCGCTTTAGAATCGGTACCCCTCCAACTCAGCCCATGGATGTTGTAAAAGCCGACTTAGGGATCTCAACACAAGAAGGCACCAGCCTTCCTTCTGTGTTATTCACCTTTCCTGCGATCACAAATCCGGCTGCCAAGCGTGGTGACTATGGCAAAACCAGCTTTGGAGGAGCCTCTGTCCAGCAGTGGACACAAATGGGCTGTTGGTTTGATGTGATGCCATTAAGACAAACGACAAGCTAAGGTATGTCTGGAAGGGCAGTGCTACAGGGCTCTGTTAAAGCAGACTTGTGCGCAAATATGTGTTTGGGTGTTGTATCATATAGTATGTATGTATTTACAAAAAGTATTTTATCCGTAATCTAGTTCCCATATTACAAGCTATGCTTAGTTTGGGGCTAGATGGCGCTGTGTAAAATGAATGTCCTGTAATATTTATTTATTTATTTATTATTAAAATATAGATTACATATAGGTACTATTTAAGTCGATCATTTGTTCACATTTTTGCTTTCATACTGTTGTCTAGACGTGAAAACCTGTTATTAGCTTATGTTATTAGCTTTTGTTATTTTAACTTTAAGAGCTGTTGGTTTTCCAATAAATAAATAAATAAATATGAGTAATTTATATTGATTTTGTAACCCATCCATTCCATGCAAAGATCACAGCATAATTCCGTGGCATGCGAGCATCAAGCGGTGTTGTGTGGAAGCAACATGCTTAGTACTGTCACCTGTACATTGTACGGCATGCGCAGCGCTGCGGAAGCGCGCCTCAAGAAGCGAAGCACGAGGCCGGCGTGCTTCGTGGCTTGCTCGCTGTGAGGCGCCGACAGACGCTTCAGCACGCACGTCAGGTACAAGCCGAAGGCGCGGCGACCTTCGCCCATGCTGGGAATACAACGATCGAATGAATGAATGAATGAGTGAATGAATGAGTGAATGAAGGAAAATACTTTATTGCACACCTTAACGGGCTAAAGTACCTCAGATTAACAACTCAACGCAACTTTATTCTATTCTAGTTTCGAACTAAGATACAGTAATAATAAAGGTGACGTTGCTGTGCGAACCACGGCGTTTATGACCACTAGATGACAGAAATATGCGCGTATTACTACGTTTTTTTTTACGGTAAAACAAATATGAATTTTGAAAATCTAAAAAACAGACGTCTGCTGTATACTGTGTTCATTTACTGTACAAAGTTTCAAGCCCTAATTGGGCGTATTTATTGAAAGGCGAACATTTTTGATACAAATTAGAGTCAACTTTGGATTTTTTTTCAATCGATTTTTTTTTTATGTAATCGTGTTTTCGAAACACAAGCGTTCTAGCATCAATCCAGAACTATTAACATATATTAATTTCAAAGTAAATGCTAAAGTATTGTGGAAGATATGATCGCTGAAGCTAAGCCATTTCACATATCATAGACATTTAAAATAAAACTCGGTGGGCAGGCCACGCAAAGAGAATGGAGGATGCATCCAAGAACACCAAAGCGTCTCCAACATGGCAGACACGACGGCCGCAGATCCCCGGAAGACCAAAGCTCAGATGGCTGGATAATAATAATACGTTTATTGTTCAAAAAAGTTGTACAGCCTTATTACTTAATAGGTAAACCTAATATGTAGGTAATGTATGTACTCGTAGCACCAAAAATGAAATATTGAAGATATATGACCTCTAAACTAAGTTGAAAACTTGTATTTTAGAGGCCGAGGCTAGCAATATTATCACATTATCAGACAGGTGGGACTGTCCTATGGTGAATCGGTGGATACACTTACACACAGGGTTTCATTGAAACACAATAAGGTAGGTGGATGGTCCTTTGACACCTGAACTAAGTGAATCACTTGTATTTCAGGAATCAAGCTCTTAACATATTCTGTTGTACTTACTGATTGAACGTGACATGACTTCTGAACAAATTCAAATGGATGGAGTGATAAAACTAAATAAGATAAAACAAATAAAACTGGATGACTTAACTGAAAATAGCTACAATGGGCGCTCTTATAGCCTAGAAGCGATTTCTTCCAGACATTTGGAGAGGATTTTATGGATAAAAGGAAAAAAAGAAAGGAATGAGAAGAATATCAACTGGGTTAACTGTACTAGAAATGGTTTTCCGAAATGCATTAATATCTTATATCACGTCTACCCTCAAATATAAAAATTATAACAGGACCCAAGGGACCCAGGACAGACCCAACCCAGGACATACATTTGTGAGAGCAATGCTTAGTTTGGGGCTAGATGGCTCTGTATAAAATTAATATCCTGTAATTAAAAAAAAAAGGCTTTGTTTCGGCGGTACCTAAGCCATCTTCAGCTTCAGTGCGTGTGTTCAGTACTCACGTGAGTTTCATGCCCTCCAGCAGCTGTCGTTTGACCAGCTCCTTGGCGCGGCGCGGGTCGCGCGGCGGCGCCGGGGCCGACGGCTCGTTCAGGGAGATGGCTGGGGCCGTCGACGTGATCGTCACGGCCTCGTACCGCTTCAACCTGGGTCAAATGTAAACATGCTAATGGTCATACAGATTTTTTAGATTGGTGCCTCAAACGCATTTCTAATCGGTGGGCTGATTCCCCTAATTGCACACGATCATGTTTTGTCACATTAGTTTGTTTCAGTTTTTTTTTTTTTTCAGGACATTAATTTCATACAGCGCCATCTAGTCCCAAACTAAGCAAGAAGGCGGGACCATACCTACTTGGTCAAACAGCTCTTTTTTTGTTAACATGGTGCATTATGAATATTGATTTGTTAGACGGTGGGCCGTTTTTCCTAATCGCGTTTTGCCAGGATCGTGTTTTGTCACAAGTGTATTTTATCCCATCGGCAATTTATCGAACAGCATGGTGACTTATTTGGTTTTAATAATTTGTGTACAGCATATTGTCTTACATAAACATAAATGTAATTTGTCTAATTATATTGTACAGGGATGTGGCGTCACTTTAAAAGTACAGTCGAGGAAAAATGTACAATTAAATGGGTAAAATTAATGTCCTGTAATATTTATTCATTTACTATTTTTATTATCCTGAGGAAACCGGCATGTCCCAAGGACCAACAATTCGACTGGCACGTGACTATGACTAGCTTACGCTAAGCGGCGATAGGCTTAATTCTAATTTAAATTGTAATATTATCATCAAATTATCAATTAATTAATGTTTTAAGGTAATAAAGAGGCTATAAAACAAAACTTAAGGTATAAGATATGGTAAGTATAAGTGTTACTAAATCCGAAATTTTAATTTGGAGGATTGGGGTGTATTTTGAGCTAGCTACTGGTTGTGAGTTACCACTTGGTAGGGGATGTTGTTGTTCAGAGATATAGTTACCTGTTGGGGGTGTCGGTGAGACTTGTCGCGACGGTGGCGTGCTGGAAGTGAGGCAGCACATGCGAGTGGACCAGCAAGTTGTAGTTGTGAGATACCACTTGGTAGGGGATGTTGTTGTTCAGAGATATAGTTACCTGTTGGGGGTGTCGGTGAGACTTGTCGCGACGGTGGCGTGCTGGAAGTGAGGCAGCACATGCGAGTGGACCAGCAAGTTGTAGTTGTGAGATACCACTTGGTAGGGGATGTTGTTGTTCAGAGATATAGTTACCTGTTGGGGGTGTCGGTGAGACTTGTCGCGACGGTGGCGTGCTGGAAGTGAGGCAGCACATGCGAGTGGACCAGCAAGTTGTAGTTGTGAGATACCACTTGGTAGGGGATGTTGTTGTTCAGAGATATAGTTACCTGTTGGGGGTGTCGGTGAGACTTGTCGCGACGGTGGCGTGCTGGAAGTGAGGCAGCACATGCGAGTGGACCAGCAAGTTGTAGTTGTGAGATACCACTTGGTAGGGGATGTTGTTGTTCAGAGATGTGGAGCAAACGGGAATGCCGGACACCGGGTCTGTGGATCGCAAACATAGATATTGTAAACAGCCAAATTTTTCGCTTGATTAAACGGAGCATTCTCATTCTTCTTCAAGGGTCACAAATCTTTTATTAGATCCCTTAAGTTAGTAGTTCTGCAATGGAGCTTTCTTAACAAATTCCTATCACTATTTCAATATCCTGTGTCGGTCACGGAATACGACAATAGTTATTACTACATCTGAAGCCCGATCGGAATGGAGACGTATTTGGCTATGGGAATTTTTCCTTTGCAAGACACATTTGAACCATAACTATATTACAATTAATTATTTTTAAACACTAATTTGCTTAGAGACTGATTATGGACTGGTCGCAGGACGAAAACCACAACAAAAAAAAACACAGATATTACGAGCTTCAACAAAGAAGTTCCAGCTCCTAGAACCTATGGAAAGCACGTGGACCCTGGCAGTATGTACATTTTTTTTTCGACTCACCCAGGTACTTCATACTTACATTTTTTCCTTTTCTCTTACCCAGATACTGCGAGTACTTCTGCCAGGAGTTCTGGCTGGGGAATATCCTGACGAAGCCGCCCCTGCGAGCGTACTGCGCGCGCACCGCCCGCACCAGCCTCAGCTCCTCGCCGGTGAGGGCGGGCGGCATGGCGCCCACGGCCGCCACCGCGCCCACCGTGCCCGCCGCCGCGCCCGTCGGAGGCTGGCTCGCCCCCTTGTTGTTGCGGAGGTACACGTTCTCGGCTGAGTGGACGCGGCGACACTACAATACAAAATTACTCATGGTGTAATTTTCAGGGTGAGACCTACACCTAAAGCCTGTTTTATATTGTGGGAACCTCTTAGAATCGTAGATATATCACACTTGATTACCAAATGTATAACATATCTACCGCATGTGGATTCGAATACATTTTGATTTTTTTTACATTAGTGATTCTAGACAGAGATTTATATCAAATTTATAAAAGTGTATGTGGATATGTGTGTATTCCCCATGGATTCCGAAACGGCTGGACCAATTTTGATGAAATTTTCAGACAAAATTCAAACTAGCAGGTGATCCTTGTTGATTATGTTTCGTCTTTTTTTACTTATTTATCTTGATTTAAAAATTACGTACGAACGGGACTCTAACACACGTATCTTCATACTTAAAAGAGGGTCTCAAACCATGAAACAAGTATGTTAGATTAAGTGAAATAAATTATTTTTAATCGTATTGTATTTGTATCCTGTGAAGTTTTTATTTTGGCAACTTTGCGCTAGTGTAGCTGTGTGGGGTCGCTTATATAACGAGATGGTTACCGCTCCGATCCTCATCTTGAGGCTAGTGTTGGTGTGACCACTCATGATCTCGTTCTTGCACATCGGCATGGCGGGCAGACCCACTAGCGTCAGCGTGTCGGCCAGCAGGGCGGACTTCACTCGCGCGTCTAAAGGCGACTCGCACGCTAAACTGGAATAAATGGTGATTACACCTCATTTATTGAACGCACTAGACACTAAGTATTTTTGTATTTTTGTTTATAGTTCGACGGGGAGGTGCTGACTTCACTCGCGCGTCTAAAGGCGACTCGCACGCTAAACTGGAATAAATGGTGATTACACCTCATTTATTGAACGCACTAGGCACTAGGTAATTTTTGTATTTTTTTTATAGTTCGACGGGGAGGTGCAGACTTCACTCGCGCGTCTAAAGGCGACTCGCACGCTAAACTGGAATAAATGGTCATTACACCTCATTTATTGAACGCACTAGGCACTAAGTATTTTTGTTTTTTCGTTTATAGTTCGACAGGGAGGTGCAGACTTCACTCGCGCGTCTAAAGGCGACTCGCACGCTAAACTGGAATAAATGGTCATTACACCTCATTTATTGAACGCACTAGGCACTAAGTATTTTTGTTTTTTCGTTTATAGTTCGACAGGGAGGTGCAGACTTCACTCGCGCGTCTAAAGGCGACTCGCACGCTAAACTGGAATAAATAGTCATTACACCTCATTTATTGAACGCACTAGGCACTAAGTATTTTTGTTTTTTCGTTTATAGTTCAACAGGGAGGTGCAGACTTCACTCGCGCGTCTAAAGGCGACTCGCACGCTAAACTGGAATAAATGGTCATTACACCTCATTTATTGAACGCACTAGGCACTAAGTATTTTTGTATTTTTGTTTATAGTTCGACGGGGAGGTGCAGACTTCACTCGCGCGTCTAAAGGCGACTCGCACGCTAAACTGGAATAAATGGTCATTACACCTCATTTATTGAACGCACTAGGCACTAAGTATTTTTGTATGTTTGTTTATAGTTCGACGGGGAGGTGCAGACTTCACTCGCGCGTCTAAAGGCGACTCGCACGCTAAACTGGAATAAATGGTCATTACACCTCATTTATTCAACGCACTAGGTACTAGGTATTTTTTTATTTTTTTTATAGTACGACGGTGATCCAGTTTAATGCATATTTATTTTCTAAATAACCACGAAGTTTTCGTCGTCAACTAAGATAAAATCTTTGGAATAAAAGTACTTTTTCTGTTGTTTTGTATGTACTTACGTATAAAACTTAACTGTGGGTCAAGATTGACAACGATAATTTCAGGGTTCAATTTTAGTTTTAGTTTAACATTCTTTATTAGACTTCAATCATTATTTAGAAGATCATCTCCATCCTTTTCAAATAAAAATATTTGTGTTTATTAAATTAACACCATGATCTTTTTTAACGTCAAAAGGTGTTTTTGGTTTTATGTTTTCATCCTTCATCTCATTTGATTTTCAAGCTATGATAAGGCCGAAGGTGAAAGCGCACTGCACCCGGAATCCTCAACCAACTGAGGAACTGGGTATCTTACCTCTAAATGCGGGAACACATTTTTTTTTTAAGAATTATTGTTATGACCTTACTTAGGTAAGATGGTGGTCTAGCCAGGCGGACTTAAACAAAATCCTACCACCAACCAAACCAAGCACAATACTGTACACCCCCCGGGGATCGAACCCGGGACCTCTGGATCTGACACCGGTGGTCAGCCACTAGACCACGAAGTCAGTTAAGGTAAGGAAAAAACACAGAATAATGCCTATTGGTTTCAATTAGGTATCAACAAAAATACCGATAAATGTATGATAAAAGAAGAAAGGCGCCATTTTCGTTGAAACCAAAATGAAACCGAGTTGAATAATAGGCCATTAGAACGTTTGTTAAGTGATATTTGAGATGAATTACCTGGGTGACAAGTTGATTTCAAGCAGCCACGGTTTTAACATGTCGTCAACGAGAATATCGTAGCCGAACAGTTCTGAAAGTAAAGTTATCAGAATGTCAGATACCTACACGTCCTATGTTACATAAGATTAGCCTAAAAAGAAATGGTGCCCTCCGAGTTTTCAAAAATCTTGTGGAGATTTTGATTGAGACGACACTTGATCCCAAGGGCTGGCTCATATGTAGGCCAGCGAAGTAGCATAGCTATTCAGTATGGCAATGCAGCCAGTGTCTTGGGCACGATTCCGTCTGGTACTGGTCTGGAACAGTGTAGTTACCTATAGGCCGTTTTTAACGGTCCTTAGGTAATCCGACTACTTCCTTTATACATAGTCTAATTGTACAAGAAGAATGTGTTGTGACTAATTTGGCACTGGCTTAATTCATATCAGTTATCTTACTGTAATATATAAATGTAAAAATTGCATGTAAGGAAACTTACCGAAAAAGTTTTTAAAGTTAGTTACTCAGACCCTGGCGGCAGCAGCTATGGCTGGGCAGACGAGAGAATGGATTTGACAACTACGTATTTAATGCCAGCCATAAAACAGACATAGCTGTTGTATATCCGCCATCTTGGATATAGATTCTCTATATTCTTACACGTACCTATAACTATATGGATACCTACTCACCGAAACAGTTATAAAGATAGAGAGGCAAAAAGACCCTGGCGGCAGCAGCTATGGTCTGAGCTGACTAGAGTATGGATTTGGCGACTAGGACTTCAAAGCCAGACGTAAAGCTGTCTTAACTGTCTTTAATCCGCCATCTTGATATACCATCTTGGATATTGATTCTGTATCTATTCTAACACGTATGAAAACTCACCAAAACAGTTGAAAAAGTTACGACACGAAAACCCTGGCGGCAGCAGCTATGGTCTGAGCTGACTAGAGTATGGATTTCGAGAAGAAGGATTTCATGAATAGGACTTCAATGCCTTAAAACTGTCTTAACTGATGTAGATCCGCCATCTTGAATGTTGATTCTGTATCGATTCTAACACGTATGAAAACTCCCCAAAACAGTTGAAAAAGTTACGACACGAAGACCCTGGCGGCAGCAGCTATGGTCTGAGCTGACAAGAGTATGGATTTGACTACTAGGACTTAAATGCCAGACGTAAAACTATCATAACTGTTTTTAATCCGCCATCTTGATATGCCATCTTGGATATTGATTCTGTATCTATTTTAACACGTATGGAAACTCACCAAAACAGTTAAAAAAGTTAGGTACAAAGACCCTGGCGGCCGCAGCTATAGTCTGGGCTGACGAGAGGATGGATTTCACGACTAGATCCTCGATACCGGCCATTAAAGCAGTGGTGTTGCGACCAGCTTTGCGCAAGTGACGGAGTAACGCGGATAGAGTCCACTTGTGGCCTATGTTTCCTGCATTTGGGTCGTCGCACCTGGAAGGGATTATGAAGATCAGCAGACTATTATTCAGAGGCAGACAAGAACATAATTTTTTTTTAATTAATTGGTAAGCTCTTAACCTCAAGGCTTGACCCTGGGCATTGCTTGGGTAATATGAGGATAAGGTCAACATGATGGAGCTGTATCACCTCATCGTGTGCTGAAATGCTCACATGATGACAGTGAGCTCAGCACCCAGTGAGCTATTGACATCTTCCGCCATTTTGTAAAATGGTCGCCAATTACTTACTTGATATAATCCGTGTGGTACTTATTGATGCTATAGTTGCACAGATGCATGCAAGGGTTCCACAGGTTCTTATTGGTGGTATCGTATTTGACGGTAGCGAACCTCACCAACCCTTCTTCGTATAGGTAGATCAAAAGAGGATCTATGGAGGTCACGCACACGTACAAACGTAGATCACACTTGTGTCCGCCAATAAGTAGAGGTTTGTCTATGTATTTCGCTACTACTACATTTTCGCCTTTCGGGATTTGTTCTGGCTGCAAAAACATTGTTGAAGTAAGAATACAATAGCTTTTTAAGACGATCATACAAGTTTACTACCAAACGCCTGGGACTTTGGTGGACCCGTAATCACAAGGAAAACTTCCAAAATCCTTTCTTGGTGCACTACACACTACAAAAGGAAACTACCCTACAATTCTCTAGGACCCCTGGTTTGGGTAGTGGATTGATTGCAAGTCAGTCACAACGATTATATATTTTTAGATAACCAACACAACAGAATAAAAAACATTTGTGAAGAGAGCGCGTGTCATAACTGGCTAAGCTCATACGGCGTGGCCAAGATTATAATAATAATAGGTATCATAGGACATTTCAGACATCGCCATTTAGGCCCAAACTAAACAAAGGCATGTAATACGGGAACTAGATTACGGTGGAATATTGTATGCTTGCAAAAGGACTTTGTGGCAGCAACCACATCGTCAAATTTTATAACAAAAACGAAATAACAAAGGCAATACTTAATTGATCTTAAGCCTACAATGGCCAATTTCCATAGCATCTCCGCCTCCTGTCACAGAGGATCAGCCAGTACATACTTTTGACGTGACCGGTGCGTACAAGTTTTTTTTTATTATACGACAGGGATGTGTTTGGCCTTAATCTCAGCTGATTTTCAAGTTATGGCAAGGCCGAAGATAAACGCGCACTTCACCCAGAATCCTCAACAAACTGAGGAACCGGCTATCTTACCTCTAAATACCGGAACACAACAACTTAAGAATTGTTGTTATGGTGACAGAATTAGGTAAAATGGTGGTAGCTATCCAGGCGGACTTAAGCAAAGTCCTACCACCAACCAAACCAGGCACAATATTTTACTCCCCTTGGGGATCGAACCCGGGACCTGTGGATCAGTAGGCGCACTACTAGATTACAGAGACGGTTAAAAGAAACTCACAGAATTAACGATGTAAATCCCACGCCCTCGGCTCGAAGCGGCCGGCTTCACGATCCACGGCCCTTTGGTCCGGTAGTGGGTAGAACACAGCTCCTTGAACTCCGCGGGCATGAGGAAAGTGGTGGGGATGAAGTCGAAGTGCTTCAGGCCGCGGAAATACTGCATCTTCTCTATGTTCTTGAAGAGCTTGTCTTTGCGGGTCAGCTCGTATGATCTGGGGAGAAACAAAGACACTTTTTGAAACATTTTTCGAAGGTCCGGTACCAAACTCGCTGGAGTTGGTTGTTCTTCCGCATCGATTATCAACCACTAATCCATGTTGGAATAGAGCAAATTTTTTTTTGTCCACACTCAAAAGAAAAGAATACCTATAGAACACATACGAACTAGCCCGAGGTTCTTGCCATTCTCCTTGTGGTGATCACGATTCCAAACAGGCGGCTGAGATGACTGTTCACATTTTACGAAAAAATAAAAGAGTTTTAACTTTGATGGATTTTTGAGCTGCTTGGTTGGTACCAAGCAGCTCAAAAATCCATCAAAGTTAAAAAAAAAAAAACAAAGTTAAAAAGGCTTTGACCGTTACGTAGCCGTGGACTAAAAGGCAACGATTTCGTTGCCCAATATAGACCTCTAAGAGGTAGACCCCAACCTCCCCATGGTATATAATATGAAGATGATGGTAGAATTTGAAGACACAGGAACGGACAATAATAACCTTGGAAAGTGGTTGACCCGCTGGAACTCATTGATTTGCCTGAAAACGTCGAAGGGAATCAGCGGCGCCGCCCACATCAGCGTCCAGAACGGGGCGTCAGGACCCACCTGGAGCATCCCGTGAGCGTCGAGCATGCTCTTCAAGAGACTGCTCCTAGAGAGAAACTCTGTCAGTATTGTGACTACACTATCTAATACTTTTTGGACAGGAATGATATATTCAACCCGTAATTTTCGGTACACTACTTTCAAATTAGGTACAGGTACAATTGTTTAGATACTTATCAAAAGTTACTATGTCAAGTAAGTTGATAAGTCAGGTATTTATTCCAATAAATAATGGGATTAGAATAGCGACAATACTGACAGAATTTGATACTTTCACAGCGGTCTCTGTATGTTTTCAGATGCATCTTACTCATATCTGTTGCAATGACAGTGACAGGAGCTGTAATTCCCCTGCTAAGGAACATGATTGCTGATGATATGATGTTGTTGTACAAGTATTCTAACCTGGTAGTAATGCTATATTGGACTTAATTTGGCGATTTACTCAGTGTGATAGAATAGTTTGTTATATGTTTTAAAAATGCAGCCCACAGCGATTTTGATTGAAAAAAAAAACAGGATTTATTTCAAGCAGTTCTTTTTTCTGCGACGGCAAAGCGCTGCTTCTCCCCTGGTCAAGTTCTGATAAGGGTGAATGTGGAAGCGCACTTTATCTGGAGTCCTCAACATACTGAAGAAATGGCTCTAAATGCCGGGACTCAACAATTATAATTGTTGTAATGGCGACAGACTTAGGTCGAAACAATTAAGATGAAATGATAACTACCCTCAGAAGTGTTCTGTATTATTTTGTTCTCAGTTTAATTGAACAATATACTTGAGAAATTCTTACCTGAACTCTGTTACAGAATATAAGCTGTTGAGACTTGAGACCTCAATACCCTGTAGTGGATCCAAGATCTAGAACTGTACTTACCTGATATCGAAGTAGACTTGATACGGCATCTGATATGGGAGCTGTGGTGAACGCTAAAATCATACGAAATTGCAAGTTTCGGGATTCCAGTGTCGGATACTGACCTGGGAAAGTGATTGACCCTCTGATACGGCGTAAGCGACCTTAACACGTCAGGTTTAGGGTGCAATCCGGCCCACATCAGGTTGAAATCCTTGTTTTCGGTGACGGTTTCCTGAAGCCCGTGCGCTTGCAGCAAACGGTGAAGCAGCTTGGTCTCCGTGTTCACCAGCTTGTAGTTTATCTTGAGGAGACGGGCGGGCATGTGTATGCTATCTAATACCTACAAAAAAAAAACAAATATACCATCAGGTCCTATAAGCATTTGTTTATCAACACTACAGGGTAAAGAAGTCCCCCATATCTTTTTAGGTATTGCGGATACACTGAAGTCAAAAGCAACCAATCAAATGACTAGCAAATTACATACTATCCATTTAAATGTGGCACTTATTCATGCACAAGCTCTATAACAACACACCAACGTAGGCTTGCATTTACTTATGGGATATCAAAATATTTCACATCGATTTTTTGGGTCTGGGAAAGGTCGTACGTTAGTTTTTACCGGGTAAGTATATATTAAAGCATATATTTAAGTATATGTACCACGGATAAGATATATTGAAGTAGGCTGAGCAAGATGTACCTTAATTAATATCTTACCCTTAATCCACACTAGCTGGGGTGGCTCAACATGTTTTTTCTACCACTCATCATCAGTCGCCAGCCTTTCAAACCCATGTCGTCTTTCACACCAACCATTCATCTCGTCTTGAGCCTCTTCTCGGGAGCTCAACCACATTCGAAGCTTAGATATTTACCTTAACACTATCAACTTCTTTGACAATGAAGTTTTCAGAATCGTCGCTGTCAAAGACGGGCGAGGAGGGCCGCGCCTGTTTGCCTTTTTTACTCTTGCCTTTGTTCTTCTTGCATTTCTTATCGTCTCTGAGATTATCTGCGAACGAACCACAAATCACTACGAGGATGGAGCAACTGTTTTTGAGTGGACCAGAAGTGGGAGAGAATTTATAAAAATATATTTGTTGTGGGATGACCATCTTGTAAGCTCATTTCTAAATACTGAAGGTAAAATAAAATGGTTCATTACATACATAAGATTGCAATGATTGTTGTTGGTGGCAACATTTTTTTTGTCTGATTACTCTGCAAATGATTCTACGGATGCGAACCGCTAGCAAGGTCCTCAAATCAGTGTTATTCTGCGATGCCTAGCCTTCCTTGATGCTTTCAAAACTGTAATATCTATAGAAATATACAGCAGTTGTACCTTTTGGAGGGGGTGGGGGATCTTCAGGCGGTTTGATGTTAGCTGTCGTATTCTCAATGTTCAAATGTTTCTTCAGCGTTATCTTGCTCAGATCGTTCAACACGTCTTCAATATCCCTCTTGTGTTCCACGGCCTCATGCCCCTGTTCTTCTAAAGACACCGTTTCAGGAATATCGACTTCAGAGACGTGTCTGACGACGTACGCTTGACCAGTAAACTTCTGGGTGTTCCCGAAGGTTTCCATCACATCGTGCATTATGTTCTTTGAGCGGACGTTGATCGACTGAGAGTCTGGGACCAATCTTCGCGCCATATTCTTGGCCTTGTTCAACAAGATAGTTGTCCCTGTGTTGTTCCCAGAGTTTTTCGTCGTGGATTCCATCGAGGGCGTTCGGGAAGCTAAGACACATGATCGAAACACTAATACAGCGGTTTTAGATCCCATGGGCCCGCCAGAGATCCAGTCCGACAGGGAACCATCTGGCTCTTTTTCTTTTGCGTCTTCGTCATATTTTCTCATGCTGTCTTGTTTTTCGGGTTGGAGGCCAGAGGTAGAGGGACTCGAGGATTCTGATGATACATGGGGACTGGAAAAAAAAACATACGTATAGTATAAAGCAACGTATAAAAAGGTCAGCATCAGATATGGATCAAGCAGATGTCCTCTCTCTTGCTTACTACCTATTGCTTGTGCCACAATAACCATTGCTAGGTCATGCTTGAGAGCAGCTGTGATGAAAGCACGCCAGCAAGAGTTCTAATAACTGCCGGCAATGAAACTTATTTAACTTATTGGTGAAGATTATATTTGAGACTCCAAGAATAAGTTCGTAAAAGCTTTTCGCAATAGTGATTCGGATCAAAATGTACAGCAAGGTTATGGCTATAGCCATAACCTTGTATAGGTACTATAGCCGTAACCCTATATACCACTCAGTTTTCAAGCACACATGATATTCAGAACACGGGTAACGTATTGAAATGGTATTGTGCACTACTATTTCTGCTTTCTGCTATTTCTGCTTTCTGTGAGTAAATCAATTTTTTATTTCATAGTTCCTAACTATCCGCTAGAGGCAGGTAGGTACTTCTGTTCGTGTATTACGTTCTCTAATATGCACATAATCATGTGCGCTCCACGAAGGTAAAAATATGTATGAAAACTTTAACAGTGCCTCTAGCGGATAGCCGGTAACTAATATGCACAGAATCGAAACTGATGCACGAACAGACGACGCGACGGCTCATTCTGAGCGCGAAAGTACTCAGAACTGCGAACGGGTACGAACTACTGTGGCCTTACCATGGATTACTGTAGTGAAGTGAAGTTTTTTTTAAATCAGGTTCGGCTCTTGACCTTGGAACTTGCACAGACAAGGAGGTCTATTATAGAATGAGCTTACCCAGAAGGTGCCTATTAACTGTCTTCCTGACGTGTAGACTGTGACTGTGACTACAGTAGTTTGCCAAGTTATATGGTGAAGGCACAGAAAACCGGTCAGTCCCTCGAGTTATCACCTCGCAGAGGGTGCCATGTGATTTTAGTTCCTGATTATCCGCTTGTATCGCACAAGACTTCATGCCGCATACCGCCGTTGCCGTGGCCACTAGCGAGTAGTTTTTAACCGCTCGTGCTAAACACACTGTTGTCACAACATAACTACAGTAACTCATGACAAGTTAGGTAACTATCAACTGGTGTCAAATCTATGACGGTGCGTGTATGCATTACACATGATGGCAAGCATGTGGTCGGTGAATAGGCGATTGAAGACCAAACATGGATACCAATGTCTCATGATGTTGATTTATTCAGGCGGGCTCTGTTCGACCTTGTGCCAAAGAATTAAAACGCAGAATGTTGCACTTGCATTATTTACCTACTTTTACAAGTAAAGCTAGAGTAATTAATATATTGGTCCAGTGTTTTTCGGTACCCTATAGCTCTATAAACAGAAAAGATTAAAAAAAAGATCAACAAATCCCAAGATTTTTTATTAGAAATGTGTTATTTTGAACTCAAAACTAGGCAAGGATGAGTTCTACGATGGAGTGATCTTACTAGAAAGTTTATAGGTACATTAGGGTCATATGATTAAGACAATGGAAACACAGACACAGGTAGCAGATTCTAAGTTTCCGGGACCTCTGGATCTGATATCGGCCGGCGAACCACAAGACCACGGAGTCGGAAATCTTATTGCTAAGCCTCCGGTGTCCGTCTGTCCGTCTATCTGTCGGCGGGCTGTATCCCATTAACCGTAATAGGTAGACATTTGGAATCCAGAGTATGCAATTAAAATTTAATATAAATATCCATTATGAAATATGACTTTTTGCCTTTAAAATATGTGTCGGAACCTTCGAAGTGCGGGTCCGCACTTGGCCGGGTTTTTTTTTTGCAAACATGCTTAGTAGGACCAACAGTCAATTACAGGAATTGCAAATCATCTAACAAATTATGTTCTTCAAGTGCTCGGTGAAAAAGTGATGGTATTTTTTGTGCTTATATATCTAGAATGCATGAAAAAGTTTCCAAATTCTATCACGACTCAACTAAGTTAATCACGAATCATAATATGTACATCAGTTATACATGGGACACTGTACGCAAAAAGCTACTTAACGTATCTCCATGTCCATACCTCCACCAATACAATATTACAAATGAATTGAATTTAATTAAATACGAAACAGATTCTATTATTGATAGCTTTTAACGGGCAAAATAAAATGACAACATCAAACACGACAGGGATGTCGTGCTCAATAGCACTCCTCCGCGTTTAAGTACCCTACAACCCGGCTGTAACTTTACGATACTTTGTAACAATCTCAGTATATAGGTCTTAGTGTGACAGTCACGATATGAAAACTGAAATTAACAAGGTATCAAAGTTATAATTCGTGGGATTAAAGACCTTACTACAAGGTACGTAACTGTTTATTGTGTAAATGTACACTATATGAAATAGGTACACCTACAAATTATTGGCGGTGGAGTTTTTTAATCCACATCGCGATTGAACGTTTGCCTCCCTGAACCGAGTAAAATTATAAAATCGTCGTGAAACTGACTGAATGACAATCAACGGACAGACTAAACTAGAGGTCTTGAATTTTTCAGAGTAGGTTATACGCGTAGGGTGCAGTTAAAAAGGATGTAAACCATTTCTCATTGATGAAGGGAACGAAGCCCCGGGCCCGGGCTAGTTCATTCATTCATTCACCAGTTCGTAGGTACCCGTTTGTGCTACCATCAAATTCTCACATAAATCTGACCATGACGAAGCCATTGGCTATACACAAAAACAATCCCTTTATTATTCACCCAGCTATTGCAATCTCCGAGCACGATCTAAATGTTCATAGGCGTGCGTTACGGTACCAGTCAATTAAATTTTACGCGAAATCGAGAATTATAATGTGATATTACGTAAAACGGTGAATGATAACATAATGAAACGGGTATGCCACTTACGGGTAGGCAGCATACACATCCTTACTTTACAAAAGTATCAGCAGTAACCTTTAAAAATAATGTTATGGTGTCACAACAATTCATGCTAAGATGGTTTGGGCAAATAGAGAGGATGGATGAAAGCAGGTTGACTAAGTCTAAGTATAATGTCAAATGTAAGGGTACAGTTGAACACTGTAAATGGATCATCAAAAAATTAACCAGCCCGAGGTTCTTGCCTTTCTCCTTGTGTGCTGGTCGCGATTCCGAGCAGGCGGTAGATTTGACGTTTCAAAATGATCCTAAAAATATCAATGAATAAAAATATTTGACTTTGACTTTGACTTTGAAAGAGGAAGACCTCGGCGAACGTTAATTGACCAAGTTTGGTATGTTCTCGAGAAAGGCCAGCGCAGAAGTACCCTGAAACGACGAGCATAGTCAACCCTTAGCCTGACCATGGACAAATAAAAACTATCAATTACATAAACTAGAAATAAGTTCAAAACTTAATTCCCATAACATTCGAAAGCTATGGTAATCATTATGGGCGTTAAGGTACTTCAGGTTCACATCACATTGCAGACAGACACACTAACAAACCAACAATCGAGTACCTATTGACCAAAATAAACATTGATCAAACATTTGGGACGGTCGATTTGCGATGACGACATGCCATGGCCAGTCCAGCACTGACCTAATGCCATAGTTAGTGGTGGGCAATGCCAGGCCTTTAAACGATTACATTGGTACATATCAAATTCTGCTCATTCTGAAGATAAAATCGCGACGAAACTGATAGCTGTTGGATTTAATTGTTTTTTTTTTCAATCGAGGTGGCCTAAGGTGTAGCATTCACTCCGGACTCGGAAGACTTCAAGATTGTACTGGTGATTTTTTTTTTTACGACGTGTTTCGCCTTCATCTCAC
The DNA here is from genome assembly GCA_951394065.1 of Venusia cambrica. Classification (NCBI taxonomy): domain Eukaryota; kingdom Metazoa; phylum Arthropoda; class Insecta; order Lepidoptera; family Geometridae; genus Venusia; species Venusia cambrica. The sequence goes on from OX596042.1 coordinate 12,221,950, forward strand.
TGGTGTTTTTGTAATGTTTGTTTTAACCGCCTGTATGGTCTAGTGGTTCAACCCACTCATTTCAGATCCAGAGGTCCCGGGTTCGATCCCCATGGGGAGTACAATATATTGTGCTTGGTTTGGTTGGTGGTAGGACTTTGTTTAAGTCCGCCTGGCTAGCTACCACCATCTTACCTAATTCTGTCGCCATAATAATTCTAAAATTGTTGTGTTCCGGCATTTAGAGGTAAGATAGCCAGTTCCTCGGTTTTTTGAGGATTCCGGGTGAAGTGCGTCTCCACCTTCGGACTTATCTCATCTTGTTACTGCTTGTAAGTGCTTACCCGTCGTACAATAAAAAAAAAAGTTATCCAAGCAATAAAATATAATAAATTTGGCTTGGCGTGTCAAATTTATGGGTAAATCAGTATCCGATAACTATCTATTGTATATGGTACATAGTACCTACCTATGTTAGTAATCTAAAACGGACATACTTAGTTGTTCATAGCATTATAAATTATTTCGAGGCTTCATTACAATACAAATAATTGTTTGCTCGACCACAGTTAAAAGTAAGTAAATAATGTTACAAAACGGTAGAATTTGTTGATACCTACATTATTTTTTACAGTCATGAATATTCAGTGAGAAAGATCTGCGATAAGAACTTTCTTTTAGCTTACGAGACCTCAATAACATTTTAATAATGTCGTGGGTATTTTTTTCCCGTTTTACCTGCTCTTCTGTCTAAGTGCAAAGGTACTAAAAAAAAAAGTCCTACTTCTATGTTCCCAGTGAGGTAGGCATAGAGGTAGGACTTTTAGGGCAGCATCGCAGATGGAGCTTCTAGGTCAGGATTTCCCCGTTACTTATTTTAGAATCTTAGTTTTCGGTAGTGGTGATAGTACTATGTTAGTACTACCTACTCACAGGGGTATAGTGTATAGGTATGTAGGTACCTAATATAAAACACTTGAGAATCGTCAGAAATCAAGGAATTAAATGGCCTTGGCTTCTCTACGTTTAAGCTCATTTAGTTACAGTTTTGACTACATATTAGTAAAAAGTAGTAACAAAAACTTCAAATCAAAGTAGCAGTGGATCAACATTGGGGTACAGTGAACTCGGAGGACCGATGACCTTCAAACCTCATCAAGTATTCTAACAACGTTGCAGTGTCCCAAAGACTATTCGTTCGTGGGAGGATGTCTGGAATCAAAGAGTACCTACCTACCAACCCGTAATAGGTAGATGGGTGTTAATGAGGTAGGTAGTGAAGTGGCACTGGGAATCAATCACGCCTGCCTATTATTACCGTATTATTTTATAATATTATTTTTACCCGCCTCTGTGGTCTAGCGTTTAACCACCCGTTCACTTGAAAAACAAGTAAAGATGTGGCCTAAGATGGAGTACGCTGTCTGAAAGGAACCTATTCACTATATTTGACGTGAATACTTCAAGAAATCAATTAAAAAAAAAAACATTTATCACTAACGGAGTAAAATTTTTAGGTTAATTTTGCATCGTCAACTCTACCACCTGTTAATAATCGATACCTACATGGTCATTGGCATTGGACGTAGAACAAATATGAAAATGTAAATTTGTTTACTAGAACATAATTATGTGTGACAATAAGGCCTTATAGGTTGGTAATGTCCATAGTATGTCCTACCACAATTGTTGGCATGCAAATATTAGTTGTAATGTCTTAATAATAATCTTATCCAGCGCAATGTTTTCCTGTAATTAGATATTAATTGATTGAGTAAAAACATCTATCGGTTTATGTATAAAGATTTTTAGTTGAGTACCTATGCTTGTTTGTTCGCCACTTTAGTGATATAAAAGGGTTCTTGCCATCATTGTCTATTCTGATATTAGTTAGAAGCTTGCTTATTATGGATGCGGTATACGATACGCCTCCGAGACGATTTTACGAGCTTTTTTTATGTCCCGCAATATTATGGCGCGAGCTTCCGTCCTCTTTCCGAAGAAGCAGAAGTGCTGTAATTATTTTAGTAGGGTACTTACAAGTTCCCAGTCTGTTCTGTTACATAATGCTTAAGAAGGTACTGGGTCCTCAAAATGAAAATGACATTACAGCTTATAAAAAAAGTGACATTCTATTTGCATACCATTTTGGTCATGCTAAATAGTGCAAAAATCACCAAAACCAAACCTACCCTAATACCTCGTGTATTGAGAAAACCTAAGATACCGAAACTCGAAACAATAGGCCCCCATGTACACCCCTCTCCTCTCTGCTCATTACGAAAAATGAATAAGTACCTACATCAACCGCAAGTCTGACCAGTCAACTTCTGGTTCTGTTGCATGTGTTTTATTAGTGTAACCATTAAAACTAGCTTCTGCTCGTGGCTTCGCCCGCGTGGTACCCGGCAAAGTTGCCTACGTATTATGTTATTCCTAAAACAAAAGCAGATCTGTGCAAAATTTTATAAAAATCCACACAGACATTAACATTTATAATAATGAGTGGGATTGAATTATAAACACACAAACAGCTAACGGCTTTTACAGAAATAATGAAGCTGAACTTCAAATATTGACCACCTTTACTACAGATTATACGCGACGCAAGAGCTTTCAGGTGCACAAATAAAATAAATGCAGACGATGAGACGAGCGACAAGGCAAAAGCGTTTTGCAAAAACGAACGAAACCCTAAAACGGTGAGTTGCAATAAAGGGAACCCTACGTGTGAAGGAGCATCGTATCGATCCCGTCTTGGCTTAGGGAGAGGAAAGACCCTTTCCGGGTCATAGAATACTTAATGTCTACGAGAGCGAAGGCAGATGGAATCCTAGAAGTTAACCATGGCCGAGGTAAAATTAAATTGTAGTTCTGGGTTCGGTACGCACACGATATATTTGAATTCTAAAACACAAGGTTGTAACGACCTAAAAGCGCATAGCGTGGTTTTTAGAAAAAAGCTTAGACTTTTACATATCTGAAAGAGTTGTCAGATTATTTTAATTAGAAATTATACACATACTTAATTAAAACCATGCACGGATATGGTTTTTGTCTAATTTAACGTGCTTACTAATGTGCCAAACGTGCCAAATGGAGTCTTCTACTTGTTGACGACTCAATAATGAAACTGATTCTTTGACGTCTTATATTTAAGAATCTATGATATGTAAAATGGCTTAGCTTCAGCGATCATATCTTCCACAATACTGTAGCATTCACTTTGAAATTAATATATGTTATAGTTCAGGATAGTTGCTAGAACGCTGGTGTTATGAAAACACGATTACATAAAATTTTCTCTATAGAAAAAAAAACAAAGTCGACTCTAATTTGTACCAAAAATGTTCGCCCAATTAGGACTTGAAACTTTGTACAGTAAATAAACACAGTATACAGCAGACGGTCTGTGTTTTCGATTTTCAAAATTCCTATTTGTTTTGCCGTAAAAAAACAAAACGTAGAAATACGCGCATATTTCTGTCATCTGGTGGTCATCAGCGCCGTGGTCGAGCGCACAGCAATGTCACCTTTATTACTACTAAATCTTAGTTCGAAACTAGAATAAAGTTGCATTGAGTTGCTAATCTGAGGTAGGTACTATAGCCTGTTAATTGGATAGTAAGAAAGAATTAAGTGGAGTTCCAAGAGTATTTATTCCAATTATGAAATTTAAAATTTCACATATGTAGCGTTTTTTTAAATTATCGCAAATATTATACATAATAACATAAAGGGGCCTTCATCGTTACCACGCGTTAATATTTCACTACAGGTTAAATATTTGTAAGTGCTTCGAGAGATATAGGTAATATGTAAGTTAAAGTCATAATAGTTGGGTAGAAAAAATATACAGTAAGAATAATTAAAATATACACAAAACACAAGAATGTCATGTTTCCAAATTACTTTTCAGTAGGTATATTACTAGTTATTTAATTAATTTTAATATTTGTAATATTTATTGATGTCCTGTAATATTTGTAGTTATAGGTTTACAAAGAGACTATAAGTATTTGTATGAAGCTGGTTCGAAATAGATCCCTCTAAACGTAATAGAAACTGCTTTGTCAGCAAGGAAGGGGTGCACTGACGAAAACGTCGGAAGTTTTTACGACGGCCATAATTTCCCGAATTTCCCCTGCAGGTAATTGGGAAATTATAATCTTTGCAGGAATAATAAGCTTCTCCGCCAAGAAATTACATGCTATTGTATTTTTGAAGGGGGAAACGAATGGGATAATTCCAAATGTTATTAAAATTTCTTCGTCATAAATTGTTTATGTATTTCTGTTACGGGACTTAGTTTCCGTAAACTGATATTAGGGCGCCACCCACACTACTTACAAATCAAAGATCATAGAGAAGTTTAGATACCAACAAGGTTTATATCTTGACATGATGGCCTGCCTGAACAAGAGTCTACGATGGAGCGGGCTTTGTCTGTTAGGGTCATTCAGTATTCGTTTCCGTTTCGTAATATACGATTACATTATTATTAATAATCTGACTTAGTTCTTGACCTCTAAACTTGCCTGGGCAAGAATGAACTATGGAACGAGCCCTTGACGACAAGACAAGAAATAAGATTTACTTACTAACCTACTTACCAACAAATTATATTTTGGAATCAAAGTTCAATAAAGGTTTTTTCTGCAGGTCTTTACTACATAAACCATAGAGTAGCATACTCTGTTAAATAAATCGGCCGAATGCGGAGACGCACACTAAGGATCCCGACCCACATTTCAAGGCATCACATATTCAATTTTATTTTTTCTTATATCGGCAATGGATATAGAAATGTGTGAAAATTTCAACAATCATATCTTTTACATGATTGATAAGATACAGCCCGCTGACCACAGACGGACGAAAGGAAAGCGGCGGCTAGTATTGGGGTCCCGTTGGCACCCATTGGGTACGGAACCCTAAACATATTGGAACACGTGTAGCGTGAATAACGAATTCACAATCGATAATTTCACTATCGCCGTTATGAAGTAGGTAGCAGCCTTAAATATTCCATCGGATATTGATCGCAGTTCCTGTATATAGACTGGTAGACAATAGATAGGTCGTAGATAACATCATCTTCCTGCCCGTTATCCATATTAGGTGCGATCGGTACAACATGTCTTCTTACTCCACATCAACACCGTGTTGTAAGTGTTTTGGCGGAAATTTTAAGACCGGCCGCCTGTCTGAGCCCTCCTTGGGAATACTCGTTTGTTTAGGATGAGGATATGGATAAGGATGGATGACCATACTTATGTCACGGGAGGATGGTGAATGTGACAGCTTTCTTCGCCGCAGGAACACAGCACTATATGGACATATAGTGCCATTTGGCTGCGATTTTCTATAAGGTGCATCCCTAGACGGGCTGCCCAAAGTTAGTAGGAAATCCTATATACCATGCCCTGCTTCTCTTCTGAAGAAGTTCATCGTTCGGCATCTTAGAAATTGAAGATTAAATAGGTACTAGTGGTCGCTCGGTGGTAGAAATTCGAGGATGTGCTTAGCCAAAGGTGGAAGCGCTTTTCACCTAATGAACTAAATGATTCAGACTAATGAACTGGCTATTTTACCTCTAAATAGCGGAAAAGAACAACTATAATTGTAGTTATGGTATCATACTTAGGTAAGATGGTGGCAGCTAACCTTTAAACAAGACCTACAACACCAACTAAACGGAGCACAATTTGTACCCCCCGAGATTCTACCCGGGATCCCTGGGTCTGTTAATGATGGGCGAACGACTAAACCACAGAGCCGCTAAGAAATTAAGTCAAAATATATTTTAGCTTTCTGCACATCCCCCGTTTAAAACTTTAGCTATGCCAAATCTCACACTCCACCGTGAGTAGGTATTATAAACATGCTCAACGTTACACGTAACAATCTGTTAAGGAACAAGAAATTGTTGTTCCGTAGTTCTGCATCCAATTGGTCGTGTGTCCTGTTTCAGCACTATTGTGGTCAGGATGTTTAGAGCCCTGCTAATAGCTGCCAGCTGGCGGTGGAGCGACGTAAATAGAATCGCAACTAAAACAGCGACTATTGGCCACGACTTGCCCGATTTAGGCGTGAAATCACCGAAGCCGGTTGAACTTGGCATGGATTTGGCCGTTTTGAGAACATTCGTCATTCATGTCCATTTCAATGGTATGATTTTTTTAGGGTTCCGTACCTAACCGGACCCTATTACTTAGCCTCCGCTGTTCGTCCGTCCGTCTGTAATAGGTAGACAGTTGAATTTTTCACAGTGTGCTTTTTACTGCCGCAAAATTTGGGTTGGAACCCTCTTTGGTTTGTACTTGGCCGTTAATTTAGTTTGCTTGTTATTTACTTAAAATATAGAAATCTCTTTTTAACTACATTTGGGTTGTATGACGATACAAGCATGTTTAGTTTGAGTTCAGTCTTTATAAATCAGACTAACATCTCAATGTCACATAATTCTTCCCAAGTCAGACGACTTGGGAAGTCTGATAGTAGGTTACAGGTCTCGCGAATGAAGAATTGCATTACCCTGATTCACGCAACACCCTGTGCATGTGATTTGAGTCATGGTGAGCTGCACGCGTCAAGTTCGATACCGGCATCAGAGTAACGACCGTCACGACAGCAACCCCTTGCCGATAAGCGACGCGATCAACCGTAAACTCGGAGACTCGAAGCTTACTGGTTCGTGATCGAAACGATTTAGGGTAGGTAAGGTACCACTGCACAGCAATCACTTTATGGTAACCAGCTACGTGTCTGTTCATGGAAATTTAAGTTAGTATGAGTGCATAATGAAGAGCACAGTCACATCATCATCATCTCTTGCCCTTATCCAACGCTTAGTGGAGTTCACCACAGACTCGTATCTGCCATCAACTCTGTCAATATACATTAGTCTCATTTCCATAAACATCCGTTTAGCTCAGTCATCTTCACTACATTCTCAATTCTCATGTACCTATGCAGTTTAATCACATGCATGCATGATATTCTTAAAGCTCGTATTTAATAGTAGGTAGGTAATTAAATAAATACCAGCGTAAGTTCATTACTATACTCGTATCATGTTTCTGGAAAAAGGCTACATCAAGGTTTTTTTTTATTGTATGACGGGCAAGCACAGTGGCGGATTGTGTTCTTACCAATATTGGCATACAAACTCTTCGGTCCTATTTTTAACTACTTTTTTTTAGTGTATGGACAGTTTTTTTTAGTGTATCTAAGTTTTAAGTTAGATAAGGACGAAGGTGGAAGCGCACTTCACCTGGAATCCTCCTGGAACTATCTGAGAACTGGCTATCTCCAAATGCCGGAACACAACAATTTAAGAATTGTCGATATAGCGATAGAATTAGCTAGCCAGGCGGACTTATACAAAATCCTATCACCAACCAAACCAAGCACAATATTGCTCCCCCTGGAGATCGAACCCGGGACCTCTAGATCTGAAACCGGTGGCACAGTACAGTCAATAGCGATGGAAAAGATAGGTAATGGGTTCTTGTCACGGTGCACAGGATAGCAAACAACATAAGCGTAGTCTTGCCTTCGCAGGCCCCGTAAGCAAAATATGGAAATCACGACCAGTGCGTGTTATGGTAGGTATACGGCATAAATAATGCAAACACCAGTAATTAAAGATTTTGCTGAAGTTAGGTTACCTGCACCTATGTCTTCTAAATATAACATCCACTGTGGTCTGGTGGTTCAGCCCACCGATTTCAGATCCAGAGGTCCCGGTTTGATCCCCAGGGGGAGCAATATTGTGCTTGGTTTGGTTGGTAGTAGGATTTTCTTTAAGTCCGCATGGCTAGCTACCACCATCTTACCTAATCCTGTCGCCATAATAACAATAATTAAATTGTTGTGTTCCGGCATTAAGAGACAAATAGCCAGTTCCTCAGTTAGTTGAGGATTCCGGGTTAAGTGCGCCTCCACCTTCGGCCTTATCTCAACTTGTAACCAGGTGAGATAAAGGCCAAGCGCTTCCCCGTCGTAAAAAAAACAGTCATGTAGCTGAATGACTCACTGAGTGACAATCAGGTCCAAGAAACGTGACACTTTCGGTGCAGCTTCCTTTTGTAGCGTAAGGAGGATGACGGCTACGAGGAGTACCTACCTATCAATAGTTTGCGTAAGTCGGTTGCTTCACATCTTACGGGACTCTCTTCCGGATATCGCTGATATTAGGGGTCTCTCATATACCTATATAAGCTTTCACGATTAGAACACGTAAAAAAGTAAATATATATAGCACAATATATATCCATGCAACGTTTCTTTAGAGGTTTCTGCAATGTGATTAGGTATGTCCTTCAGTTTTTATGCCAAATTCATTAAAAACTTATACAGAGTAGCAGTTTTATAATTAAAGAGAACGTCTTTTTTTGACTCCGTAAAAAAATAATTTAAAGCGTATACAAAGATAATAAAAAAATACAACTAATAAATAAATCACTCACACGAACACTTTTCCCATCTCGTCATATATAATGGAGCACGTGCCGTCTCGGGGCTCCGATTCGAGTGAGTCACCTCAGTCACCGTCGATAATGTAAACAGAGATTACGATGAAACAGCTGTGGGGAGTCTCCGAGTCACACGTCTGTCGCGGCTGAACGTCGGCGATCGACTGGACGGGCGATGGGGTGACAGTGACAGCCGGCCGCCTGCAATCGTCACCCCCCCAAATCTCGAATTCAGTGCTACAATCGTAGAAGAGTTTCTTGTCGCGCGGCACCTCTCCATACCGTTAGTAATACCTGAGCATATTCGGCTCTAAAAACTAACCCTTTGTTTTGTTACCTATTTACATTTTTATTATTTACCGGTTTATAAGAATCGCCCCCTCCACTCAGCCCGCGAATGTCGCAAAAGTCAGCTGCGGGATCTCATCAGAAAGCAGCGTGTTGAAACTTGTCACCTTTATTGATAACACCAGTCGGCCTGCCAAGCGTGGTGATAATGGTAAAACCGTCAAACTTTGGAGGATAGATAGATATAACATTATTTATTGTTCACCAATAAGTATAGCACAATAAACAAATAAGGAGAATAATCATAATAGTGTAACAATAGACAGTCTTCTGCTTAAGAAGCTATCTCTACCAGATAAACTTTGGATAGAATGGACAGTTAGAAATAAGAAGAGGAGGCCCAGCAGTGCACATACAGCCTGTTTAATAAGTAGGTAGTTAGGTAAGAAGGTACAGTACTTAAGTGTTTTGTTCTTGAAAACAAATTCACATTTAAAACATATGTACCTACTACACTATAATATTGCACATTGCATTTCACGGCCTGACCCGAATTCGTTACATCACAAACAGACAATCAGTAACACGTTTAATGGTGTATTGATTGCGTGCATGGTTGGTTACAATGGCCCAAACAGTGCACGGTAGACTGAGCGCAAGTGATTGTGCACACACCCTTAATTAAGGGGGGTGTTGCCTAGCTACACAAGATTTCGAATTATCATTAGGTGGGTCCATCTTTATAACAATAACGAGGCGGTGTGTCTACGTACAGGTCAGGGAGCGTAGCCATAGCACCAGACGAGTAAAGTGGATACCTAATGTTAAAGACCTAAAATATACTCCCTACGTACTGTTTACTTTATTCCCACGAGGATACCGAAGCCACCGATTTCCCACTAGTTTATAAGCCTCGAATCACTTGGCATTACGAAGGTCTTCGAGTATCTAGGACTAGTTACTAGTGAAAGGTCCAAACCCCCCAATATGTGTAAGTTCGCGAGCCCATTGCCCATCGCCGCTAATCGAATCATCTAATCTAATTAGTCTGCGCTTATTTTACGATCTCTGATTAGCCTTACCCGGCACACAAAGTAAGAGTATGATTAAAAATCATACTCTCAAGTCAAGTAATGGTACTCATACATCGTAAAATAGCGGCTAACTGGTAGGCATATATTACTATGTAACAATCTGCAACTTCAGCTAGAGAACTGCAGTGCAAGTATCGTTCTTACCAATCGCGCGACATTTAGTATCGTCTAAATTCGATAAAATTGGTTTTATGGATCCAGAAATCAGCGCGGTGAATTTTCCAATATGATTTTGATGTACGACCTACACATAATTGAGAAAAAAGTTTACTTGTCCTTAAAAATGGAACATTTGATTACACCCTAGGTGTTCTAGGTTATTTCAGTAAGGTTTCAATCAAAATTGCGGCTATTCTTTTAAACAATTTTACGGTTCCAATAAGAAGTCAAAGAAAACCTGCCATTTTGATTGAAACTGTTTGAAACCCAAATGACAGGTTAGGTACTAAGCCAGCTCGCGCCATGACGCCAATAAGGGCACTCAAAAGAAATGTGTAGGTAGCTTTGATTGCATGATAAAACCCATCATACAATCGTTTTTCGTATTTCCTGTGCTTTCGCGATGACTTGTGAGCTTCAACTGTGACACTAAAGATATTTGTGTATTTAACTTTGTTGTGCGATGAAATTGCATCTCTTGCTTCTACGACAGTATACCTAGCCAATTAGGACGACGCCCAAGGCTAGGCTATGAAGCAGGCCAAAATGTGATTAAGCTTGTAAGTAGGTAATGTATATTGGCTTAGAATGTATGGTTATTGTAGGTAAGCATAGCAATGTAAGGTGTAGAATAAAAACGAATAATAGTATGTAGGTAGGTGAGTAAAAAGATATTGATAATAATTAAAATCTTGGAATCCACAATTAAAATTTGACTCTTTATCTGGTAGGTACCTACATTTATTTGGAGTTTAGTAAGGATTTGGATTGAATATTGATAAGAATATGATATTTTGGATTCCAAGCAAGATAAATATGATTTTAACGTTGGAATTACATAAAATATGTGGTCATTTTAACATAATGGGTTTTTCAGAAACTTTATTTTTGATGTCATTCACCCATGTTTCATACACTGAAGACATCAGACCGAAAACAGCATCAGGGTGAGTGCAGTTGGTGAATTATATCAATGATTATTATTATTAATTAGGTTTGATGAAATATGGTACATCTAAAAAGAATTTGTTATTCCTGAATAGTTATTTAAAAAATAAGTGGCATTAACAATAGACCTTGATTGTGGACGGTTGTGGTTGCATGTAGTGTGTACTTTAGGTGCAGTTGGTGAATTATATCAATGATTATTATTATTAATTAGGTTTGATGAAATATGGTACATCTAAAAAGAATTTTTTATTCCTAAATAGTTATTTAAAAAATAAGTGGCATTAACAATAGACCTTGATTGTGGACGGTTGTGGTTGCATGTAGTGTGTACTTTAGGTATATCTTTGGAGAATTTCCGACAAGACACACTCTCATTGCCAGGCTTCATTATCTAGTTTTTAAATAGAAAGAGGTTCTTTAAGTAAATAAAAAATTATGTGCATACAACAAAATACAACTCTGAGGTAAGAAAATAAATAAGTTTACTAAGAACTGCTTAGAAGACATCAATTTTATTACATTTGCAATAGGTACTTACAAAGATAGGTAGGTATACCTACCTACTGACATCGCGATTAAATTTACAAATGCATAGTTTGGGTATAGATGACGCTGTGTGAAATTATTGTCCTGTAATATTTATTATGATTAATTGGAATCCTGCACGTAACGAAGCTCAAAGCTTTCAGAGAATGTATCTGCATTCTGTACTATCATCACATTAATCCGGAATCAATAGCAATGCGGCATTTTCACAACAAAAATAGTTCTACTACCTATGACGTTTTACAAAATGTAAAGCAAGTTACTTACGACTAAAGGCAGGTTTTTCTCCGTCGCCGGATCTTGATGGACGAATTTACAAATAATTTCACATTTCTATTTTTCTCAATTTTTCTATATTTTTTCTAAAGAAATAGCAATTTGATACCAAAATTACTAAACAACTTTCAAATTTGGCGGTGTCATTTGTCACATAATTTGAAACTGTCAAAGTGAAGTGTGTTTATATAAATATTATATACTCTTTGATTGCTGATAAAATATATATTATCTGTTTATGAATTAATAATTTCGAGGTCAACCTTTTATGACCTATTGTAATTTTATTCTTCCGACCTTCCGTGATCCTTACCTGACTTTGACTTATGGTAGTGGTACCTGACCTGAATTTATGTTCCCCTATGATTCTAAATACAAATGTAGTTGTCAATGTCAACAAAGAAGTCACAGAGCTGCATTGATACCTTCACAAAGGAAGTGCAGCACCGGGAACCCTATGGTAATCATGTTAGAGATCCTGGCGGATTTGCTCTCTGCCATCGTTAGGGGGGAAAATCTCCGTGAAGCAGCAATGCGAGGACTGGCCAAATTAAACCAAACTCAGTATGGATAGAAATCTGAGCTACGTCTCATCTATTGGAATCCCGGAGGGGTGAGGGAAAAAACTTCAGCCCTCCGTCTACTTGCCCAGTCACAGTATGCCCATATCATCTTCCTAGGCGAAATAAAGTTAACGCCTGATACACCGTTTCGGGTACCTAATTACTTTGCCTATCGACGTGACGAGATATCACTGCGTGGCGTTGGCTGCAGAGGTACAGCTGTATTAATAAGAAAGGACCTGATCCATGAAGAGCTGGAGCATCCATCCAACGGGGTTTTGATAAATGCAGCCAGCAGAGAGCTACAAATATTTGCTGGAATTCCGACCTCCAGGATCTAAGTTTGTAGCAAGAGATTCCGCATTGATATTCACAAATACCCCTACACTACTAGTTGGTTATCTAAATGCTAAGCATAGTGCGTGGTGATCAAGAGTAATAACCGCAGGTCGAATGCTTTACGACGAAGCAGAAGCCCGTGGGTTTGAAGTTATTGGACCCGATACCGATGTGCTATGCTGTCCATTCCACCTAGAAGTCTTGTATGATACAGATACACAACACTTTCCAGTCTATGAAAAAGCACTGGAGGATGTTTCTGTTGGGAAACTCACAACATCACAGGACGTAGAGGAAACTGCATCTATAATAAGTTCAAAACTTTTGCGTGCCACAAATATTGGTATGAGATCAGCGTCCTCGAGGCTGAACTCCCACCGCAGATTCGTGTCAAAATTGAAAAGAAGAGGGATTTGCGGCGATTATGGTCGAGAACACGTTGCCCAAAGGTTAAGTGCGATCTCAATAAACTGGCAAAAGAAATAACGGAGGCCGTAGAAACCTGGAGAGGAGAGTCATGGGAAGATAAGATAGATAAAGCCGCAGATCGAGACACGAGCTTACATTCGTTGAATCAACTCACCAACGCTCCTATTCCAACCTATCCTCTGCTGGATGAACCTGTATATGGAGGCTCAATTTACCCCACATCCTGTTGCAGCTAATTCTTCAAAAGAAATAACTAGCTATTACTCTGCTATTGAGGCAACGGTTGAGGAGTTTCTAAGCAGTCCGATAAAACCACTCACTGGTGAATGTTTCATATCCGTTTGAAGGCCGTCATGTCCTTACCGTAACGGAAAGCACCCGGCTGTGATAGAATATCAAACACTGCACTTCGGCACCTACCTCGCAAAGGTATCACAGCGTTGGCAAAACTATTTAATGGTATCCTGCGAACTGAACACAGTAAAATATCTCCATAAGTTATGTCAGAAACGATGTCATCGCCTCGCAAACCGCGACCTTGTGGTTGTAGGTAACCCACGAGAATTGATGCTAGAGTAGATAGAGCCAGCTAGAAGCCCTTACCCGCAGCTAAACAAATAAAAGCTGCAGACGACCCGATTGATGAGCCGCATGGTGGATGGAATGGATAGTGCAAGGTGGGGCAAAAGTAATCACCTGATGTTCCTTTGCCGTAATTTTCTATGCAAAAAAAAAATGGTTCCGCTTGTGAAATTTGTTTATTTAATCAAATTTATTACATCAAGTCGAGAAAATGATATCGGCCAAGTGGCCGCCTCCAAAGTTGATGACCGTACGTGCCCGTTTTAAAGCATTTTCCATTACTCTTGCCAGAAGTTTGGGCGATAGGTTCTCGCATTTCTGGTGAATATTCTGCTATGGGATTCAAGAGTCTGAGGCTTGTAGACGTAAACCCGCGACTTCAAAAAACCTAATAAAAAAAGTCTAGAACGGTTATATCGGGTGATCTGGCACGTTATCGTTACACCGCCGTCGTGTTGGAACCACATGTTCTCCAGTCCCGATTCAGCCAAATGAGGTTGAGAAACATATGCAATCATGGCTCTGTGGCGCCCACCGTCCATAGTCGTAGTTAAGACCGCGGCATTCTTAAGAAAATATGGCCCGATGAAAATGACGTAAAACTGGTCGGCATGTTCATCAACTCTGGCGGCGGCGGCGGCCACTTATTCCGATATCATTTTCTCAGCTTCATGGAATAAGTTCAAATGATCTATTAGATAAACCAATTTCACAAGCAAAACCAAAGAATTTAATTTAAAAAAAAATACATGTTGCAGTTAGGAATTAGGATATTAGTGTTCTGTGGGGACAGTAGTAGTTTGAATAGTAGGTATTCTATGAGTTTGATGCAGTGTTGCCTTTTTTTTGTTTACTTTTGTAATCTTTTAGGTGATTTTTGACTCTGTCAGGTTACTTCTTGGTTAAACGAATCAAAAGGCTACTTTAGGTAATTTTTAGGACTTTGTGAAATAATCATCGAATTCATTTGCCGTCTAAAACCTGGAATTCATGTCATCTGTTTTGAATCTTTACCACAAATTCAACACAATTTTTCAGTCTCAAAAACCATTGCTGCACCAGGTCAAACTCGAGGTTCACAAGCTTATAAAAACAATAGCTTGCAATTACATGCAGCTTCATCATTGCAAAACCACGGACGCTTACGGATTAGAGTTCAGTAATCCACGATTATTTACCCTGCTTGAAAAAAAATACCATGGCGTGTTAACCCAGTTTGAAAAAGAAGTTCTACAACCTATAACACAGATCAATGATTTCAGAAAAACCTGTCTGTCATTTTACATTGAATCAATCAAACAGATATATATATACAACGTTTTAACTTTTCCGATCCACTCTTTGATATAATAGGACAAGTCGTAGATCCCCAATTAGCTCAAAAATGTTAGATAAAAAACCTGTCGCAAATCATAACCAGATTCACTTGTAAATCTCATTTTATGTCCTTAGTTTAAGGTTATTAGTGAAAGTACCTAGCTGGTGAATACAAATGGAAAAAAATACTCAAATATATCGAAAAAAAACACACACACATCGCATTCTAACCCCAAACTAAGCAGAGCTTGTTATTATCTGTTAATTCATACAACCCACATATGCCTGTAACTTATAATAACCATTAGTTCGCCCCGAACTGAGATCTCGTGATGTCTGGTTTGTGACGGAGATTATTTCTCAAATAGAACGTAATTATCAAACGATAAAAGTGTGCTTTCATAACACCTTTCTCCCCTTACTTAACTCGTTGGGTGCTGCTCGTCTCGCTCTCTATGTAAAACACACCGTGAGTGTTTTACAGCACCCATCGAGTTAAGTACTTTTTATACTCTCTTTATTCACCTAAGTGTTCGAGGCTCTCTCTTGTTGATAACGTAATGTAACATCCTGTCTAACATGTAATAAAGATTGATCTCGTTTTGAAAAGTGCTCTTAAAACTGTTGCCTTAGTAGTCGTGGTTTAAAAAGCTGCAGATTTTTTCTTTGTGTAAACAAAACTTGTGTTAACGTAACTGTGAGCACCAATCTGACTGCTTAGCGTGGTGATCATGGCCGTACCTTACAGTTATAGAGGTAGTTCTTTCCACATTGTAGTGGACAATCATGTACTGTTGATATAGAATATGCGCAAAAAAAATTCGGCTTTTATTGACTCCCTTCCCTTTTGAGTGAATAACAATAGATAAATAAACCAGTTTTAACGAAATTTTGAATACTCTCTCTTATCTAAGAAGATCTGATGATCATCCTTTGCCCCTACATCTTCAAACCACCCCTAATAAGGGCAAAAATAAACTTATTTTGAAATCTGCAATCTCAACCCTTATTTCATATGGTATTTTATGTTTTAACACATTTGCAAGACCAAATTTTATTTTTATTTACCCCTTTTGTAACCCTTAATGAAAATAAAGGGGTGGTTTCAGCAAATCAAAAAAATGTGAACTGTGAAGTCAAATCCCTTTAACAGTCTATCCTACAAAACATACCAAGCGATTTAACCCCTTAACTTAAATATATGTTTTATCAATGTGCATATACTCTATGATACCTACTCCTTCAAATGACACCCACAAGCCAAAAATCTTCTCGTCTCACTTAACACCCCTATTTCTCATAAACTACCCTAATGTCAAAAAAACCTCGTACTAATTGATGAGTATAAATATATTCTCTGCATGTTCGAAATTTTTAATTGATCGTATCTGCCATTCAAAAGAAAAAGTGAAAAATTGAATTTATTTTCACCCCAATATCTCAAAAACTACCCCACTTATCAAAAACCCCCGTGACAATCATAATATTCTACTCACGTTATCTCTATTCAGTTAAAATTTCATGAAAATTGGATAATCGGTTTGAGAGTTATGCCATCACAAACATTGCCACATACAAACATACATACAGTGCCGGAATTTCCAACTTTACTCAAAGATCTCGTTCGCTTCGCTCACTCGATTAACTAGATTCCGGAAAAAAATGTAAAAGGTTACTTTTTTACCTGTATCAGGTTACTTTAAAAAAGTTGTCTGGCAGCACTGGTTTGATGTTCTGTGCGCTGTGCGCATGACAATTCGTTTTGGTGATTCGTGTTTTGTTACTCAAATAAAATATTTCTAATAGTAAGTTTACATTTTCTAAATCTCGCCTAAAACAATGGCCGCAGCCACAGCGACTTTGGAAGACCAGTCAATCTGGGAAGATGGAGAAGAAGCACTTAGCGAGGAAGTTCTTCGCATGCCAACAGATGAAATCGTTAGCCGGACCCGTCTTCTCGACAATGAGATCAAGATCATGAAGAGCGAAGTCATGAGGATATCCCATGAACTGCAGGCACAAAACGACAAGATAAAGGAGAATACGGAGAAAATTAAAGTAAACAAAACTTTGCCCTACCTGGTCTCCAACGTAATAGAACTTTTGGATGTGGACCCACAAGAAGAAGAAGAAGACGGTGCTGTGGTAGACTTGGATTCGCAACGTAAAGGCAAATGCGCTGTCATCAAAACATCCACACGTCAAACCTACTTTCTGCCGGTCATTGGTTTGGTAGATGCTGAGAAATTGAAGCCTGGTGACCTAGTGGGAGTGAATAAGGATTCTTATTTGATTCTGGAGACTCTACCTGCAGAGTACGATGCTAGAGTGAAGGCTATGGAGGTTGATGAGCGACCAACTGAACAGTACTCAGATATTGGTGGACTAGATAAGCAAATCCAGGTTTGTATTCAGAAACTTTAAACCATAATTATAACCATACTATCTGATGAAAACCAATTAAACAATTTCAAACACAATTATTACACTGTTATACAAAGAGAGGTCATAATTACTAATGATTTAGAGATCCAATTCCATCCCAATGAAGTTTAAGTCAATGATAGCAGCTTTATATTGCTCACTGTATCACTGTTTTGCTTAGGACAAATGGTGAGTCTAGTTGAGTTGTAGACTTCCAGTGTAAAATAAAATTCAACACTAATGCTACTATTTCAGGAGCTGATAGAGGCTGTAGTCCTTCCGATGACCCATAAGGAAAAGTTTGTGAACCTCGGCATCCACCCTCCAAAAGGAGTTCTGCTCTATGGCCCACCTGGTACTGGCAAGACATTGCTGGCCCGAGCGTGTGCCGCCCAGACTAAATCCACCTTCTTGAAGCTTGCTGGGCCCCAGCTTGTGCAGATGTTCATTGGTAAGTACAAGATGGTCTTAACCAAAAGAAATACTTTATTGTACACCAAAGTTCAAAAATACAACTTAAAGCTGATATGTATATATATATATGATAGTGTACTACACTAGACTGGGTGTCTTTTTGCTCGAAAGTGATCTCTTCTAGGCAACCTTTGGACGTGGAAGATCTGGACACTGAATACTGTCCTGATTGTTGTGTCTAGTTAAGTCCTGACATCCTATGAAATATTGTCCCAGGCTTGGCTCGGAACTAACTTAAGTGGGTAATAATAATGATATTTTATTTCAGGCATCAATAGAACAGTAACAGATCTTATTTAACTTATTCTATGGCCTATAGCAATTTATTCCTTAAAACTAGCATTCATAGTACACAATTAGAGGCAACATGTATAATAATAACAATGAGTGGCCGCTGTGGAATGTAATTTACTCTGCCTGACAAAATCAACCACAAAAAATTGCTCATACTTCCAGCAACTTTTAAAATTGCAGATATAACTTATTTTGTCCGAACTTCAGGTGACGGTGCCAAACTAGTCCGTGATGCCTTTGCCCTCGCTAAAGAGAAGGCCCCAGCTATTATCTTCATTGATGAGCTGGATGCCATCGGCACCAAGAGATTCGACTCTGAAAAGGCTGGAGATCGTGAGGTGCAGAGAACTATGCTGGAGTTGCTGAATCAACTTGATGGGTTCAGTTCTACGTCTGATATTAAGGTACAGTTGTTAAAGTAAAGAAAATCTGAGATATTGACATGAAGAAGTGTGAGAATCTATGTGACTCTGGGCATCAGAACAACTAGCTTTTGCTAGTAAAGGTTTTTGCCTGTTAAGGTCCATCTGGTTAGTGACCACTATCCTGCCGAAGTAAACAAACCGCCTCTGTGCTCTAGTGGTTCAACCCACCGATTTCAGATCCAGAGGTCCTGGGGTTCGATCGCCAGGGGAAGTACAATATTGTGCTTGGTTTGGTTGGTTGTAGGACTTTGTTGTAGGACTATGTTCGCCTGGCTAGCTACCACCATCTTACCTAATTCTGTTGCCATAACATTTCTACAAATTGTTGTGTTCCAGCATTTATAGGTAAGATAAGCCAGTTCCTCAGTAAGTTGAGCATTCCGGGTGAGCTCAGCTACTAGACCATTATTTAAAAATTACATAGTGTTTCGAGGTCAAGAGCTAACCACCCCTGTGCACAGGGTGTAATTGTCTGTGATTGTGTTCCAGGTGATTGCAGCCACAAACAGAGTTGACATCCTGGACCCTGCCCTGCTCCGCTCCGGTCGTCTCGACAGGAAGATCGAATTCCCACATCCCAATGAAGAAGCCAGAGCTAGGATCATGCAGATTCACTCCAGGTTGGTTATTATCACAACATTACAAAGTAGAAAGCGAAATCTCTTATTAACTACTAGGTTTGGTTTGCCCGTGTGGTGTTTAAATTTTTTAAAGCTTGCTAGTAAGCGATGGTAGCCGCTTTCCATGTGGAATCTAGGTGGGGCGTATGCCTGTTCGCCACCTTCAACATCAACAGTACATTAGTGTCCACTGCTGGACAGAGCCTCCTCCAAAATTGCAGGGTTTTGCCATAATCACCATGCTTGGCATACGAATTGGTGATCGCAGTAAAGCTGTGGGCTAGTACATAAAGCTGCTGCCTTTCTTCTGTTGAAAAAATCTCTCGACTCTTAAGATATCAGCGGTGTTAGTAGTATAGTGCTGAGTTGGAGGGGTCGATTCTTAAGCCGCGACCGCCACGGCACGGTTTGCCGCCTTAGTGGTACAATAATACATAAAATATAGTAAAAATTTTAACATACTAAGTAGATCAAGATCGACTTACTTCGTATCAGACGTAGTTTCTTGAATTGTGATAAAAATTGAAAAAAGCATTATAAAAACTACGGAATCAAGGTATTCTGGAACAAAATTGCAACATCAATGTATTCGTATATATTTTCACCATCCACGCCGATTATGCCGCCGCCTGTGATTTTTCGCCGCCGCCGCCAGACAATGAAAATGAGATCGGCGCACACGTCTAGTACCTACCCAGTTAAAAAGTTACCTATTTTGATCATATACCATGTCAGTGCGAAATTTAATGATGGCTACGAAAAATCACAGCCGTGAATAGGATACATAGTTACTTTCGAATTTTCGAAGTTATGGAAGGATGGATGAATGAATGGATTGGTCCACTATTCAATACTGGGGCTATAATGGTTTTACTAATTTAATATACAATCTTCAGGCTGGGTAGGTGTGTTGGAGATAACAAAAATAAAATGACCTTAAGATCGCGCTGGTGGTCGTAGTCGGTGGATAAAGATGGACTGTGGAAATACTGAAATTATGATCCAACACGGTTTTATAATTCGGGCTTGTTTTTTTTCACAGAAAGATGAATGTAAGCCCCGACGTGAATTTCGAAGAGCTTTCCCGTTCCACAGACGATTTCAACGGCGCGCAATGCAAGGCCGTCTGCGTGGAGGCGGGCATGATCGCCCTAAGGCGTTCGGCCACCGCCGTCACCCACGAGGACTTTATGGACGCCATTCTAGAGGTCCAGGCCAAGAAGAAGGCTAACCTCAGCTACTATGCTTAGTTTTTTGTATTGATAATGTAATTATATTAATTTTAGGGTAAATGTTGTATTTTTTATTCATGTACCTACCCACGCACCACCTAGTTTTTCTACCTCAGATTTTCTTTTATCAAGTTGTTAGTAGTCTTTCCAGGCGAGCCCAAAGCTACTTATGTGAAGGAATTTCTCAATGCATCGTTATATATGCTGATGACACTGTGACCGACATATGTCGCATTGCAATGCTTCTTCTGATTCTGCAATGTGATTTCAGAATTTTCTTTCATTTTAGCAGATTAGAGACCTTGGCGCATGCGCGCAAATCACAACTCGCCAGTTTTAGAAGAGTAATTCTACTATTACAAATAACAGCAGGTGGGGTGCAATCTTGTTACCGTCTCAAAGTTGTAACAGTAACGTTACAACTAACGTAGTAACGTTCAACCTACTCTTTGCAAACGACTTGCACAGTGAATAAAATGAATAAAAAAAAACTGGCAGTATGGTAATCAGCGCCGCCGCGTGGCTGATTCTACTATAAATCGATAACTTGACATGTTGTGATCTAATTTGGAGGCATAATATGAAGTTTTTTCTTCATAAGTTGAAATCAGGGTGAATCACTGTTTTCCTCTATTAGATGGAAGGCCCTTACCCGTGGCGACAACGACGATGCGATTTAATTGAGACTGCGGGTAAGAATGTCGATGTATGCCAGTGTCATAAAAAACAATTGAATCGAACGAACACCAATAAACAGTCAAACTATCTGTCATATCATATGTGACAGTTGTAATGTAAGCAAGATTTTTCCCATGATTTTTTGCAGGCAAGCGAGCATTTTATGCTCTATAGATTTAAAATTTGCCAGTTGTTTCGTATTTAGAAACTACTTTTACATATTCTAAGTGATAACAATTATAAACATGGCATTTTCTATGTTCCTACGTAATCCAGGTAATGTACATTTGTGATTCGGCCGAAATAAACATATTTTGTTACATAATATTGACAATCTAATATACAGGGCTGCGGCATGCCTGCCTGTCTCTGCCTACCGCTTACCTTTTCCAAATAGATTTGGAAAAGGTATGTAGTTTTCAGCATGAATTACCTATTTGAATAGGTACAGAAATAGCAAATTTGTTGAAAGAAGAGTGCAGGACAATTCCTGCACTCCTATAGATACAGTACACCAATGTGTAATGTATCTATGTAGGTAGGTACTGTAGGTGTGTTCTAATATTATCCACATTTTAGCAGGTTTTACGATTTATAATATATTGTCTTCTATATACATTTTACTTAGAAACCCTAAGGAAGCAAATGTATTTAAAAAAATTGTGTATACTCTTTTTGTTATATTATACCTACGTTTTGTTCTATGGATTCCAGTATGCAGTCGAGCCTTGAGTCAGCAGATGCTAAGGTTGTCATCACAGCCCTCAATGCATCGACCTGCCTGTGTTACATTAAAATTCTCTAACACAACACCTATATTAAATGAAGTAAGTTCATACCTGTTTGATAAAATAAGTTTAAAATACCCATACCCTCTCCCATATAAAGTCCAATCTCATGTGTACCTGTAATTTTACCAGCAACAGAACTTCACAAATTAGAACACTGCAATGCTCATTTGCATTTTGATGTGAAGCAAGTTTTTTTTTATTATGAGGTAGCACTCGGCCTTTACTCAGTGCCGGATTAGCCATGTAGCAAGAGAAGCAAATCCTACAGGCCCTGCGAATTTGGGGGCCCCGGGCTCCAACGCCTGATAACACATAACAAACAAAAACAATATGATAACCCTCTTGTGTCCCGGTGCCTGCTTCATCTTTCAAAGACTCAAAATAAACTTGATGGCTATGGTACCAACAATGTAATGTTGCTGTAAAGTAACATAGTAAACAATCTTTAGGTTAGAATTCTGCAGTAAAGTTTGAATACTATTCCAGGTCCGCACATTTCGCACAAGCAGTGTTCGGCTATCAGATGAGAAGCCCCATGACCATGCCAAGTTGTGGGTTATAGAGAAGGGTGTGTCTGCGGCTCTAGTGCCTATGATACCCTTAGCTCTGATTATTCCAAACAAATTGTTTGACATTATACTTGCTACCCTCATCACAACCCATACATTCTGGTAAGCTTTACACAACAAATCAATACAATATAATACAATGTTTGGTTTCTATGAATTTAGATGAGGTACCAATACTTCTCCATGGGCAAGAGCTACCATTATAACACCAAGTACTCCTCCCAGGCCCCAGGGCTACATACCATGATAACTCCTATCCTTCTCCCAGGGTTACCACTGACCATGATAACTCCTTTCTTCCTAGGGGTCTAGAAGCCGTTGTGGTAGAATACGCCAGGGTGCTAGTAGTGGGTCCTGTGGTGCCTAAGGTAGCGATGGGCGTTGTGTATGCAGTAACGGTACTCTTGCTGGGCGGCCTAAACTATCTTATATTCAACGACATCGGCCTGTGCCGCGCTTTCTGGCGGATCTGGAGGAACATGAGGAAACCAAAGACTACATAGGGTTACTATAACTATTCACAAATCAATCCTTGTAGTTTTTTTTATAGAAGACTAGATTTTGCCCATAGCTTTGCCAGTGTGGTTGGTACCCAAATAAAAGTAGCCTAGATCTTCCCCATGGCATACACTATATTCATGTCAAATTTCATTGGGATCCATTTATCTGTTTAGTTGTGTAAAGGTAATAACAAGAAGAGTTACTTTGCAATTAAATATATAACATTGGTTTATAAGCTTTAGTTTGACTGCTATCTCGCTTGATGGTAAGCTTGCTTAGAAGTCTTCAAGTTGTCACAATTGGGAAACATACTCGGGTAAAACTTTCGATTACAAAATATAATTATAATGTTAGTTATTACGTTTTTCAGTCTTATGGTTGGCCTCGTACTCCTGTACGAGTTTCAGATCCAGAGTTCCCAGGATCGATCCCAGGAGGAGTAAAATATTGTGCTTGGTTTGGTTGGTGGTAGGACTTTGTTTAAGTCTGCCTGGCTAGCTACCACCATCTTACCTAATTCTGTCGCCATAAAAACAATTCTAAAATTGTTGTGTTCCGGCGATTTAGATTTTAGATTAAGCAAATTAGAGGTAAGATAGCCAGTTTCTCTGTTTGTTGTTGTCGCACGGATTTCGCATAAAGATTTAGTCAGTGGTTACTATGTGTTTTGAAGCAAAATTTTAAAAATCCTATAACGCCTACTTAATGCTGAGGAACAACCATAAGGAAGGTAGAAGAACACTTTAGCCATCATTTTCATTTATCAATTTATTTTCCAGGGGTCTGGAAGCCATAGCAGTAGACTACGTGCGCGCGAGTATATTCGGCCCCATCATCCCCAAAATAGCGATCGGTCTTGTGTACCTTCTTTCCATCGCGACTCTCGGAGGACTGTTTTACATCGTTACCCATGATGTGGGCATCGCAAACACAATCAGAAACATTTGGGCTATTAAATCCGAGCAGAAAGCATAAATGGCTCGATAATTGAACGATTTTTATAGAATTTTTTATATAATTTCGATTCTAAACAACTGATGTGTTAAAGAGATTCCATTATGGTTTTGAAATAGATCAGTGTTAGATGAGACGCGGTCGATAGAGCACTTGTACTATTGGCGACGAGGTTTTGTATTTAGGGTTCTGAAAAATCGTTCAACTGTTGTATGTAGTTACCGACTTGTGATTATAATAGTCGCGATTTCTTTCGCAAACCTTATTTGGTGGAAACACAAAAAATTGGTAATATCTCGTACTTAAAATTACAACGTATCTCTTTGGAAGTAAGTATTATCTTTTATTACGTTATGAATTTCATGTTTTTATCTTAATTTCGAAATAGTTGTGAAGTGTTCCACTTTAACTTTAATTTATTGTTAGTAATAAACAAATACATACTTAGTTGAATATTGTATATGTTTTATTAAAATAAACAAGATTTTCATAAATCAATCTCATGACACAAGATAATGTATAACTGTTGGTTTTAAAGTTACAATATAGACAGTAATGAGAATACCAAATAATGAACTGATGGAAGACTTCGATAATATATTAAATCCAATATTAGTGCAGTCATAGGTCAATAAATTTCTTGGTCAACATAAAATCTTATTTGATAGATAAACTTAACTAAAACAACAAATTCATGACACTCACCCATTTATAAATAATACAACTAAAAGATAACCATGCGGCTATTATACCTTTGTTCTAACTCTAAGTACATTTTCCCAAACCATTACCTACGAATTACATTACATACGAATTATATGTAACGATTTTTCTCAAACTTCAATTTATATTTTCTTTACACGTGAACAATGTTAACATGGCTTTGATATTTTTTTATTGATTCTATTCTTTGAGATTAAATAATACCTGTCAGCTCATCTTTAGACATTAATACATATTATTAACATTAATTATTAAATTCAGTATTGCTGCTAACTATATCCTAGACCGTTTCCCTTGTTACTAGTACATTACCTAGATACATCACCAGCATTGTACAAGGAAAAAATATTCTTACAAAACCAACAGAATTGATAAGCTTAATCAATATTTGTAAATAAAAAGATGAACTCACATTAAGAAGTTAGATAGGTACACAACTGTAATGAATGTTCTGTCCTGTAACTACTCGGGAGAACCTCGGTTTTGCACAAGGAACAGATTTCTTTGAACAGAACCGAGTAATGTAGGAAGAATGTTAACATCCTTGAACACATATAACTGGTCATGTATTAAGTAATGCACAATGACCGCATGTTTCTGAGTATATTACCCGGTTTTGTGCGAAGGATATTTTTTCCTTGTAAATTGCTGGTAATGTAACTGAGTAATGAACGAGTAACAAAGGGACCGCTTACACTAAAATGCGCGGCCTACCAACTAAATATCGTTTATACAATTTGTAAATTCCAAGACGTTTTTAACGACTTGTACAAAACAAGAGAAACAAAAAAAAGTGATGAGTGTATAATTTGTTTTGAATTAAATTACACCAATCTCGTACCTTGCCTGAGTAAGATGAGGACGAAGACGTTTGGTCAGCGTGTGCTACTGTGCAGCTGTGTCTTTACCATATATAGGTTATTTAAATGTTTGAAATCGTGTGACTGACTCACTGGCAATTAACGCATAGTCCAAATTAAAGGTCCTAGAGACATTTTCAGGGTCATCTTTCATAGTGTAGGAATGCAAGTGAGCTAGTGGAGCAAGGGTATGAAGAAATTACCACCGTAGTACGAGTATAATAGTAAGACGTGACGTGACTACAGTAGTTTCGATTGACTCTGAGTCGCCTGTATGGCGGCACCCGATTACTTTTGAATATGTCATACCTATATAGCCATACCTTGTAATAGTAATGGGACTAGATTACATATAAATTTAATACATACATTGTTGTAAATACACATGATAACACCCAAACACAGAACAAACATATATCAATTACTCAAACAAATGTTTGTGTAATTGATATCCTACCTAAAACCTCCAGTGCAGAACCAACAGAGTTGTGAAGCTTTTTGAAAGAATGAAGGTTCCAAAAAGGAGAGACATAACGGGAAAGGGACGTAGCGGGTATAATTTCTGTTTACCGTAAACGGTAGCAAGTAGGTACAAATTGCAAAAACTTATTCTAAACACACTGTATTGTTTTGGTATGGCCAGATGGATATTATAAATAGTCTTACGTCTTTGCGTTTGAGAAGCGAATACTTGGCGGAATGCCGCGCAGTTTTGATTTGTTGGTTAGCTACGTTTTTACATGATTCCTGTGGAATATGTCGAGCGCCTCCCATTGCTTCGTGTGGAGCAGGATGTGAGGTCTGCGCAGGCGCATGTATTCCACCGCTTCGGAAGGCGACCAGCCGTTTTTCTGAAAAAGAAAGCAAAACTGATTTATTTTATTTGAAATGGGTCATGGATCAGCTCTTGACCTCGAAACTTGCGCAAGCAGGATGAGCTTACACAGAAAGTGCCTATTCACTCGCTTCTTAAAGACATTAGGGTCATATCTTGATAACGGAAATACAGATGCTGGTAGCTGTATCCAAGTATTAGCTGAGCGCATTTCAAAGATACTTTTAAACATTTTTTAGGAATTCAACAGCTGAAAAAGTGGAAATATGGCGTATCCGACGACCTCACAGATGAAACAGTGAAAAGATGTATCCAACGAGGTCAGTTTGTAGCAGCTCTGCCATCTGAGCTGTATGTTGTGGGTTCGATTCCCACCCATGTCATGATGAATATTGTTTTTGATTTTTTTTTAACTTAAGTATAATATACAATAGAATGTATTCTATCAGTAATCTAGTTCACATATTACAAGCTTTGCTAGTATGGCGCTAGATGACGCTATTTGAAATGAATGTCCTGTAATATTATCGCCGTTTCCTGGTGCTCATACTAATTTGTCATACTTGAGTATCTAAGGTATAATACTATCTTAGACATTAATGGTCAAAAGCTAGTAATATTATAATGGGATAGCTGTTGACTTCGGACTTCCTTACCATCATGAGGTAACATCCGACGAGGGTAGCGCTCCTCGTCCGTCCAGCCTTGCAATGCACGTAGACAGTGCCGTTGCCCACTTGTGGGCCGGTTGTGGGCAAGCCGGTCAGTTTTCGACTGGTTGGGAGGAATCTGCAACATTTCAAACAATGCGTCTTACCTTAGCAGGTTTTTTAAGATCATTTTATAGCAGCAAAACTATTTCCTGAGGTTGTCTATAGAGGGAAAAATGTGTTGTTTTTATTTTTTCAAAGGTACTTTGTTACTTTCGTTTTTCATATTGGAATTGATCTCCGCAAAGTGAATCGATTGACTATCATTATAAAGTACCTACTTATAGCCAACTAGCAGACGAAAACGACTAGAACCTCAAACTGAAACCCTTCGTTCTTCATATCTGTCTTCTCCCCTTCCCTCTCCGTTTTAGCATGAAAGAGGAATGGCCAAATAGTTTAAATATGTTTGTTTTTTTGAATTATTTGGCCATTCCCCAGAAACACTGCACTTTCACTGGTTCGCCGGTGTCAGAATCAGAGGTCCCGGGGTCGATCCCAGGGGGAGTACAATATTATACTTGGTTTGGTTGGTGGACTTTGTTTAAGTCGACTGGCTAACTACCACCACCTTACCTAATTATGTGGCCATAACAACAATTCTAAAAAAAATAGTTCCGGCATTTAGCGGTAAGATAGCCAGTAGGCACCTCAGAAGGCCGAAGGTGGAAGATCACTTCGCCCGGAATCCTCAACAATCTGAGGAACTTATCCCAGTTTGGTTGGGACAGTTGGTTAGTGCAGGTTTGAATCATTTATATATTACGATTACTTGATGAGTAACATGTTTTTTTTTTATTGTAGGACATGATTGTTTTTATTGTGTATGATTTCGTGCTCCGAAAGACACGTTAAGCCGTCGTTCCCGGGTACTGTATATAGTAGATCGTGGAAACAGCCATGTCAAAACCAGGGTTGTTACACAGCGCACACGAAGAAACGAGTATCTAGGACTTATCTAAGATCTAGGAGTATTCAGCTTACCGGTTGATGAACGTGACACCTTCATACAGCTTCTTCTGGTCGGGGGCTTCGAAGATGTCCGTGGTGGCCAGCTGCAGGAACTCCACGCCGTGCTGGCGCCATTTCTGGAACGATATCGGAATACTATGCAGGGTTGGCTGCCGGTGTAGTATTTCACACAGCGCCATCAAGCTCCAACTGCTCTTGTTGGGAGCTAGATTGCGGGAAGAATGTGTTCTTTTTAGGGAACCCATTTAAATACCTATACCTACTTATATACATATAATACATCATCATCGTGTTATGAACCAGACAACAATAATGCTTCTAAATTCATAATGAAAGTACCTACGGATAAAGTAAAATTACCGCTGGTTTATTTCTACGAGGTTACGAGGAGATGCTTAGGCTAAGCATCATCTGACCTGATTTTCAAGTTATGATAAGGCCGAAGGTGGAAGCGCACTTCACCCGGAATCCTCAACAAACTGATGACGGCTATCTTACCTCTAAATTGCCGGAACAAACTAATGTAAGAATTGTTGCTATGGTGATGGAATTATGTAAGATGGTTGTAGCTAGCCAAGGCTACCATCAACCAAACCAAGCACAAAATTGTACTCCCTCGGGGATCGAACCCGGGACATGGGATCTATAACCTATTATTCGTTTCATGAGCAACAAGAAAATAGCCGATAGCTAATCGATTCCTCGTCGGCGGCGGCGGCGGTGGACAAGTACCTATCTCCGAAACCACGGAGCTTACAATTTTGACAAAATTAAATATTCGATATAAGCTGGAATATTTTAAGTTACATAATTTTAGGTCTTACAATTCAGCGGGAATCGACAAATACTCAAACTTGACACCTTCATTGAGCTGTGAGACTAATTTGTTAATTATTATGGGCACACGTGCCGTACGCAATGTAGGTAGGTAGGTATAGATACCCACGTAAATCATGTTTAGTTATAAATAAACTGGTTGGGAATCGAGCCCACAGCCTTCAGCTCAGATCAGAAGACAAGAGTTACTACCACCATACCAACTGAGCAATGAGGCTTATTTCAATATATACCTACTTTTGTTCAGCAAGGTAGGACGCGATAGGCTTGCTTAATTCGTTACCATGTTGTATAAAAACTACGGAGATTTACTCTTTCATTAGCTTTTGTTCACGGCTTCGCTCCTGTACGGTTAAAAATCCTATATCCCTAGAAAATATCTGTGCAAAAATCAACACAATCCGTTCAGTAGTTTTGTGGTGACATATAACGACATATCTATAAGCAAACATTTACAAGAATAACATTAGGTGCCTAGCTATACCTACAGTAAGCGTCATTAATTGGTTTTCCCCAGCACGTTCCTACCTACCCCAGTAATTAATATAATTATTGACGCATATTGACCTAGCTAATTAATGATGCTTGCATGTTGTGCTAATACCAATATTGATACTAATCCACCTTCCAACACCTTCTTTTTTTCTTTTAAAATATAACAGCCAACGTGTGGAACCCTTTGCCGACTCAGTCTTTTCTGCTAATTATAACTTGGCTCCTTTAGGCAAAAGTGAATAAGTGTCTCTATCGTGCTACATCGCCACTTATCATCATCAGCAGGCCTATTACCTAACTCTGTTTCATTTGGGTTTCAATCGGTTTCAATCAGAAATGCAGGCATTTTAATTGAAACCCATTGAAACCCAAATGAAACAGAGTTAGGTAATAGGCCTGCAGGAAACATCTTTTTACGCTATCAACGCTATTCTCATAACATTTTTGGAAATCTGCTGTGGGAAGTTTAGAATCGTATTGTCAACATTTTGTTATTTCGTATTTAAGAATAGTGTTATCTCCATCGCAAACATCTGAATCAGATCCGATAAGGCTTTCCGAATGTTTAGGAATAGCTATACAGGTGCGATTGTGGTCTAGCGATGGTCTATCAATCATCCAAAAAAAGGTTTTGCTTGTTTGCCGACTGTAGGTATTACATGTGTTCATCTCATAGGTATAGCTCATAGGTTCACCTACAAGCTATTCAGAATAGGTAGTCAAGGCGTGACTACCAATAATGAACGTGGCAGAAAAAGGAACTAACAAACAACTAAAGCTACAAACGTTACTATGCAGTTTCACGAAAACAGTGCCGCCTTCAACAACGCTCAATATAATCTGGTCGGACTGTAGGTAGGTATATTATCGCGCCTTCAGCGCCAGCCAGGTCCGCGCAAAGCTGTCGCCCTCCAGGTTCAGAACCAGGCCAGCGTATTGTCCTTTCATAAATAAAAAGTAGGTATATTATTCATGAATGTGCTACGGATAGAGTAACAATAGCTCCTTGTACTCCGCCAGACTGTTATCATTCATCCGATGAACCACAGATAACATTCGTTAATAATAGACAATTCACATAACAATTTCAAGTTAACATGTGATTTTTTTATGAGTAAATATAATTTCTAGTGGAATTATCGAAAAACTTAAAAGTAGACTCCTTTGAATATTTGATGTTATGATAAAAAATTGGCCATCCACACACACATAAAAATTCACCCAGTAGGTACCTACCTAACTATAAATTAAATATCGTCAAGAAATGTTTACAGTTGATAGGTAGTTTGGCACTTTCTGGGTAGGCTCGCTCCATCGTAGACCTCATACTTGCCTGTGCAAGTTTAGAGGTCAAGTGCTGACACATCCGTACCAATATAATAAATTCTTCAACTCGCACGGATCTTAATGAAATTTGGCATGGATGCCAAATTTCATTAAGATCCGTATAGTATAGTATAGTTGATATGTTATGAACAACGTCTTTATTACCTGTGCACCACGCGGGCGAAGCCAGTATTGGTTTTAAAAGTTAGTTAAAAACAAAGATGAATCATCATTTTATTCTCCTGCCCCACGCCAGGTGGAGTTGGCACATGTTCTCCTCTTCATACCCATGTTCATCGGCCTTCCTCGGCTCGTTTGCCCTACCACATTCATATTCCCTTCCTCGCCGTACAATGAAAAAAAAAAACTCAACCGTTTTAGTATCTTTTTTTTTATTGTACGACTTTGAAGCGCTTGCCTTTCATCTCACCTGGTTACAAGTTATGATATAGCTGAAGGACGCACACTTCACCCGGAATCCTCAACAGTCTGAGGAATTGAGTCTGACTATCTTACTAACAATGGCTTGGGTTTGAGGCTAGGTAGCGCTATATCAGGAGAAGTTTGAATGTAAGTAGGGCGTGTTTATAATGCAATTAAATACGAGTTGAAAGCCAAGCGCTACCCCGTCGTACATTAAAAGTTTTAATTTAAAACAAACTAACAAAAGCTTTCGATTCAATATGATGTGAAGGAAAGCTTGTATTAGGTATGGAATAAAAAAAAAAATTCGAAGGCGGCTACGTCACGCTTATTTCTACACTATGTAGTGTTATTATTAGTTTTAGGTAGGTACTTCAGATCAGATAATGAATCTGTAAAATCACAATCACTTTTCATCATTTATTATTTAACCTATACCTACGTAAATAAAATATTATAAATTCGCACATGTCATCTTTTTCTTGAAATAATCATCACGAACCAGGCGGTAAATATGGATAAATATTATTCACACATGGGATTGAACCTACTACTATCATTATATATTCTGTGACATGACACACAGGATAATGACCCATGGATAGGTAGGTAGGAATAATGATTGTCAAACAATACCAAATTATTATCTTAATAATTAGTTAGGTACATAATTTACCTAATCACGCACTTATGGTAAGAAAGATAAATATATAAAAATGATCAGATCTAAACGTTATGTTTTTATCATTGAGATCATTGATTATGTAAACGAATACTTAGGTACTCAATTAAAATTATTTGTTTGCATTATTTTATATATTCCTACTCACATAATATTTTTGAAATAAATAAATAAACCTGTTGCAAGCCAGCTTACCAAGAAGGTGCTAAATAATGTTCGCAGTCAATGTGATAACTCTTTTCTTGAAAACATGAAACAATAAGAACAGCCGATTCCTAGTCCTCGCTGGGCGCATTGACAAGATGCTTGGTCCTTTTAAATGGAATATAAAACAGGTACCCATAGGTACCTGATTGATAACTTGCAGAGCATCTAAGCTTCATAAAATCCCTATAAAGGTTATGGTTGGCCCCTTTGTACGGAAAAAACCCTGCGAATTATTTGGATGCTAAATTGCCGACTATGAAAACATGTTTAGATAATAATAATAATCCGCCGTATATTAAATACAATATTGTTATCATTACATTACTGGATCCGAGATTACTGGTAAAACATTCAAAACAAGAGCTGATATGAGAAAATGTTACGATGGTAGGTAGTTTCCATTCTAGGTAGGTAGGTTTCTCTTTTAAACCGACTTCAAAAAAAGAAGGAGGTTCTCAATTCGGGTGTATGTTTTTTTTTTGTTTGTTTGTTTTTTGATTTCTCCGCCAATTCGTAATAGATTTTGATGATTCTTGTTACGTTTGGTAGGCCATACCTACTCGCGAGGTGTTCCCATAGAAATTTTATCAGAATCGGTTCAGTAGATTGGTTTTTATATCAAAATAACTGGAAAATATATGTCATCCAAGTAAACGATATTGCGTATTCTGCTGTGGTGTGCAAACACCACAGGAAAGCAGAATACGTAAGCAAATATAAAATAATATAAATACAATACGTAAGAATACGTAAGCGGTTCAAAAGGTGGACCTTTTGAACCGCTTACCTTCCAGTATCATCATCATCATTATCAGGATTTTGCCATAATCACCACGCTTGGTATGTTGTTGATCGCAGTAATGATGATACGTGGTAGTAAGTGGAATTGACTTTGACGCATTCTGGCTATAAATACTATATACATATATCATCATCATCATTACAGCCCATTAAGTCAACTGTATAGGACTTGGGCCTCCCCCAATGCTAAAGAAAGCAATGAAAATTTTTTGCCATAATACTCACGCTTGGCAGGCGTGTTGGTGAACGATGACTCTTTAACGACTACTACTGCATTACCTCAGAACTCCGTTATTACTCAACCGATTAGGAAAATATATTTTCATGCAAAAAATAACGTATTATTGCACCCTCACACGACTCTTAAATAGTGTGTCGGAGAACTCGTGGTGTCAAAGGTTTTACAACGAAAAAAAGCTAAAAAAATACTCTTTTTGGAAAAAAAATGGAACCGACTTCACCACTAAAAACTTACAAATAACTCTTAGGGTAAGTTCATATAATTTGAAGGTGGTGCCATACAATAAACAGGTTGTTGTGCTTGGCAATTCGGCACCAACTTCGAATTATATGAACTTACCCAGAAGTTATTGCTAGCAAGTCTAAACTGTTTTTAAATAGTGTTTACACGATGGACGGTAGAAAGTTTTGCAAGTAAAATAACTTGCAAAAAGTCAGCTTGCCAATGGCTTGCCACAACAGTTTACATGGTGGAATCCTCTTCAGGAAGTTCTATTCTCCAAATTTTATTGCTAGTCAATATGCAAGTTGCACAAGCTATACAACTTGTAGAAGTTACTTGCTTGCAAGCTATGTTTTTATGTTTACACACAAGACTTGTAGTAAGTTGCGCAAGTTGAAAAACTTGCAGAATTTAGCTTGTTGCAACTGTTTACACGATAAAAATCACTTGCGGAAGTGAGCTTCTGCAATATTTATTGCTAGTCTAAACCTCGCTTAAGAGTTATTTGCTTAAGTTTTTAGTGGTGAAGTTGGTTCCATTTTTTTTCTAAAGAGAGTTTTTTGTTAAATTGTAGTTCCAAGCACGTTGTCATATCGTATCTATTAAATAGTACTAATAAGTAACACTCAGTTCCCATCATCCCGTGGGAATTTCTAGAAATAATTAATTGAGTTTGAACCGGACTTCGGTAGGACATGGTCACTAGGCAGGTGGACCTGATTAGCTGTAACTGCTAGCCAAAGTGGTAAACCACTCCTCCATAAAAAAAAACAGTGGCACTCTGGGATTGCCGGCAGAAGTGAAAACTTGAAGTTTGTTGTCTATAGGTAGAGGCAGTCTTTGAGCAGTCCTTACCCATACCTTGTAGGATCGTAAAGATAATGTATTTAAACTTTGAAAGTCAAATGTGTCAAAAGTGGTGTCTGTAAGGTGTATGGTGTCGCGAGTCCAATATCTTTGACCAACACCCTATCAAAGTTTTCACTTCAAAAAAATTTACTAGGTAGGTATGATAAATGTCACACTCCTGTTTTAGCATAAGCATGTAATATGCAAAACAGTTTAAGTTTTCTCTAAATTTGCTTACAGATTTTCTTAACAAAAAAAAAAAAAGCAAAATATATTACTATATATACATGTGGTTACCTCCTCATCATTTGAGAACAGCTTCAGCTCGTAAGTTTCATTCATCGACACCACCCCTTTGATGTTTTCCTCCTCTTTGAGCTAGAAAGGTTTATTCAATATAAGAACCAGGGTATGAGGGATTCAAGAACTAAATAATACCTTTACTGTGGTCATTAATCCTATTGCCATTCTTTTTTTATTGTTTTTTGTCATACAGGAAGAAAGAGCTTGGCCTCTATCACACCTAAATTAAAGTTGTGGATACATATAATTATAGAATATAATTAGAATCCTCCACAGCGTGAGGAACTGGCTATATTACCTCAAATTGCAACGGAATACAACCGATGGGTGCTGTAAAACACACTGTGTGTTTTACATAGAGAGGGAGATGAGCAGCACCCAACGAGATAAGCGACAGATTTAGGTTAGATGGTGTAACTAGCTAGGCGGACTATATTGTACTCCCCTGGGGATCAAAACCAGGGACCTCTTATTCTGACACTGGTGTGAGAACCAATAGACAACAGAGACCATGCCTGATACCTGCCATGCTTGGCAGATCAATAAGGTCTGAGTTAGTATGGCAAATCTCTCTAGTGTTTTAGGTGGCTTATGTCCAGTGTAATGGTACAAGTAATTGATAAGGATAGAAACTACAGGCTTAGAATAAAATAGTGGCACTAGGTACTATGGGCATAGAATAAATAGACACAGGTATATGTACTTTGATATGGGGCAGATAAAATGTTTATTTTCAAGTAAATTGAATGCAGGTATTTATTGGAAATAAATCTGCTCCAAAAATCCAGGCCCAGTATTTTATCATTCTTTTTAAAGTAGCACATCTGATTAAAATAATATTTAGTTGGTATATATGTTTTTTTTTTTATATATATGTTTGTTAGCCTGACACTGCAGACTAGAGGGCCAAGATTTTTTTTAAGACCAACTAATGTTACCTACTTACCTGGATCTACAAACAATAAATAAATTCATTTAATTTCATGATTTTAGCAAACATCATAGATACATTAAAGCACTGTTGTATTCAAGTTCTTGTGAGCAATAGTATTCTATGGTTGTTAACCCTCGTCACAGCTATGGGTGTTTTAATTGAACAAAATCCGTGAAATCATCCTCAAGAGCTAAATGATCAGAAAAAAATCATCATACATTCCACCAGATAAAATTAACGAAAAAGTCACTTCTAGGTTTACCTGCTTCGTCATTCCCCGGAAAGGTAGAGCCCCCAGGATCACGGTATCATCCATTCTGTCATACCACCTCCTTGTGGTGACCTTTTCCATCACGACATTGTAAAGTAACGTGGGGTAGAAAGTAGCCCTCGCGAACATAGCGGTGCCCTGCCGAAAACACAAGTTTGAGACACCCGGACTGAGCCGAACCACGGCGAGGCGAGGTAATGATGACAAATACCATGGTGCTGGTGAAAGCTGCAGACTGTGGTGGGGTGGGGATTGATTATTTGAATAAACTCTCAATTGGCTACCGCGCTAGCAACCTCTTGTAATCATTGCGGTATTTCAAAAGTGCTGCCAGTATTCGATTCAAAAATTAAACACACAACAGCAAAAATAACTATACGATCGGAGCCATTGAGTCCTAATTTATCCTATCATAGGATCCGAATCCGAAATCAAGTCTATATCATGCATGACGCAAAAATATCTGATCAAGCAAGAGAAGCAATCTTGGTATAGAAAGTGATGACTAAGCAAGCATTCATGTAGGGCTGTGTGGCCAAGTGGATGACTAAATTCTAACCCAGAGATCATGATTTTAAATCCGGTTGTCATTTTACCACCAAATACCAAAAGACTTGTCGAACATTCATGAATTCATCACTAAGCGGCACAGCAACGATGGGCTTGCTAACTGTCACGTAGGTAAGTACCTATAGAATTTCATGTTTTTTTTACATTATCATTGCGGTATTTCAAAAGTGCTGCCAGTATTCGATTCAAAAATTAAACACACAACAGCAAAAATAACTATACGATCGGAGCCATTGAGTCCTAATTTATCCTATCATAGGATCCGAATCCGAAATCAAGTCTATATCATGCATGACGCAAAAATATCTGATCAAGCAAGAGAAGCAATCTTGGTATAGAAAGTGATGACTAAGCAAGCATTCATGTAGGGCTGTGTGGCCAAGTGGATGACTAAATTCTAACCCAGAGATCATGATTTTAAATCCGGTTGTCATTTTACCACCAAATACCAAAAGACTTGTCGAACATTCATGAATTCATCACTAAGCGGCACAGCAACGATGGGCTTGCTAACTGTCACGTAGGTAAGTACCTATAGAATTTCATGTTTTTTTTACATCATGCCATTTAGTCCCAAACCGAACATTGATTGTAATTATAAGTAGCATGATTACGGATAGAATGCTTGAATATTTTTTTTGTAACGTAGATATGTATGTACATATGATAAAATACGACACCCAAACACAGAACGTGAGTTTGTGGAGAAAATTACTGATAGTAATACTAAAAAACTTGATTTCAGGCAACAAAAATTAAGTAACAGATGTTTTAAAACGTTCTCTTTTTATTTCTATTACTGTGCTGTTCATAATTATTGGTTGGACGTTTATACTGATAAATACTTAGGTAAACTGATGCTATTTAATTTTAATATAATGAAATATACGCATTTGTACAAATCATAATTGGCTGGCAGCCCCAAACCAAGTTATTTTGGTTTAGTTGTTAAAAAATATTTCAACTTCAACTTCTTTGATTTTCCTAATGCCAGAATCAGCTGATTTATTTTTTTGTCACGTTTAATAGTATGTTTTCTGCGGGTAAGGGCTTCAAGTCGGTAGCTTGAAGCCCTTCCCTTACCGCGCGGCGCGGCCGAGTAGGTGACGTATGTTACCTACTCCCTGGACGTCACGGGGTGGTGCCATTGTTACTGAGAGGATCAAATGAAAATTGACAACACCACTTTTGCTTTTCAGAAATATTGCAAAATGAGCAGTGGGCAGCGCTGAAATGCAATGTTATTTTATAGGCGGGAATTTGTGGTAAAGGTCATATGGATCGAGCCTGCTTAGCCTTGTTTCTGCCGGTGATGGACGGAAGGCGGAAATAAATATACAGAACGTTTCACATTGTCCTCTTGTATTGCTTAGAATGTGTATTCTACAGTTCACTGTGACAGCTAACGTCAAAATCACGCGCATGAAGTTTTGTATTTTTTACAGTCATTATGTACGCAAGACAATGTCTTACTTTGATGGTGATCGTGATCGTGATGTGATGAAAAACAAATAGGGATGTTCTTTGCTATTCCGTCATCTTAGCCACAGACTATAAGAAATCGAATTATTTTAAATAATTAATTGTGTTATTTTATGCATACCTTTTAGCGAACGTCTTTCGGAAATGGACAGCAGCTTTTTCAACACTGTCATCTCCAAACCAGCAGCCAAGGAGACCCTCCCATCTGGACGGTTGTCTAACAGTGAACGATTTGGTTTGTTGACGATGATGCAAATACTTTCTAGATCACATCGTTTGTGTTTCTAATGAAATGCATTCTTTCAACATAAAGCAAAGCGATGTGAGAGTTTGCTATAATAAAAAAATTAGGAGCTTAATTTTCAGTGGAGCTAGTGGATCCATGGGTTGTATTGAGCAATGTTCTAGGATGACTTAAGTCTTATTTATTATTTGGGTGTTTAAAAAGGGTTCATGGGGTTTTAGCAAACGCTACTTAGTAGTAGGTACCTAAAGGTCATTTTAGTATCACCTTCTAAACTATTGGTAGGTTCTATGGGATAGGTAGTTATAGGGTTTTTATAGTCAGGTTAGCATTTTCTTTTACCTATCATGAGTAACCCTTCTAATATTTTACTGATAGGCATTTTAATCCCCTATTTTTCATTTTATGTTCGAGTCGGGTTTCTTTCAAACTTGAAAGAGATATCATCGACTTGATGTATTGATGCCATTCGTTAGCGCAGCGGGGCGCACACGGTCTTTCTAAAATCAAATTAAATTAAAACGCGGTAAAACAACGCGTTTCCGCCGAGCCTTCTCTATTTAAATTCAAAAGATTCGATCTGTACCAATTTGTCTATGACGTTGAGTACAAAAATATGTAAATTATGTTGGCGGGTGTTAAAAATAGTTTGATTCAATTAACATGACGTAAACTTCTCAAAAACGGAAAACTAAAAAGGAGAATGATAAGCTTTTTAATGTAGGCCATTAATTGTTTTGTTAACAAAGAGCGAACTTCCGACACGACATTTCAGTGTGAAGATCGTTTTATTATGCAAAATAGACTAGTGCGTTCATTTAATTAATAATTGTCGTTATTTTGTCATTACGTAATAGTTATATTCTTATCATTTTATTTCTATAAAACACACCAGACACCTGCTGTGTTGTAGTGGTAGGACCTGTTGCGTTTGATCCGGAGGTTCTGGGCTTAAATCGGTAGATTAGGTAGGTACTTACTAATTATATTTAGGTATTGTAGTGATAGTTAGAAAGCCGTTGACGATGGCGGCGTAGCGGTAGGTAGGTACAGTCTGATACCAGGCTTTTACATAGCCCACAAGAAGAAAGAACGAATGAATTAAATTTGACTATTACTATTACGTTGAGATAGATCGCGTCATCATCAAGATAGTTTATCAGCTTGATGATAACGTTCTAGTTACAATCTCACTACAGTTACCCCTCTACGCAACTAAAATCATCGTTCCTGATGCACACAAGACACAAAACGCATTAAGCCGATACTTGCTTCATCTGTCATCATTAATGCTACAGTATCCTAATAAGTTTACTACAATAAATAAAAAGAAAATATCAAAGAGTTGCGCTCCGTATAATGGTTGTAATTGTGGCCATATGAAATATGGGATCTGCTGGCCGTATGGAGTCTGTCGTGGGTGTCTACCCGCTTAATATCGACGTTTACACGCTATAAAATATTTAAAATGATTAGGTATCTTAATGCGGCAATTGAGGTCGTCATTTACAAGAGGAATGAGTCGAATGCGGCTGTTAAAACGTTAGCTCACCCTATTCGCATTATATCTCCAGGCTCATCTCTTACTCTCGTATCTTGGTGATGAGTGAATGCGATCCTTGTAGGTACTATGTCCGATTTAAAAGCACTGTATTATGCATCTCGTCGAACATCAGACGCATAATTGTGTCCGAAAAGCGCTCGAAAGACTTAAAGCTTTCTCAGTTGATGTATGGCGACGACACATGAATGCCGACCTTTATATTCAAATCGCGGGTATTCAAATGTGCTCGTTGTCTATGCCAATGTTGACAATTCACGGCCATTTCGAAAAAGGAACGCGGGAAACGTCATATCATCGGAGATTCGCATTTCGAATGTTGTTTTTGGTGCGTCGATACTCGATACGCATCTGGCTACTGGGAGTCATGTCGAGCGGTTTGCTTTTATTTCGCATCGATTGTGCCGAGGAAGGTATAGTTTGAGATCGGCAGATATTTGACGTTGAGTCTGATAAAGTTAGTTTCGCGGAGGTCTCGGTGCGTTAACGAGGGACTGAGTAATGAGCGACGCCATTATGATTTGAACAATGGCTGGTGCCGATAGCTATTGTTTCAGTTGTAAGCTCCTGTTTACACCTGCCCATTGACACTTATTTATAAATTTTAAACAGCGCGCGTTAAAACCGCGACATTTTCAACGATGTCATATCTTGATGAAATAATTTTATGGGTAGATATTATGCTCGGTGCTATTTTGTTTCGTTTACGGTATAATTCAATTAGGTGCTTGGTTATTTTCAAATGGCGGGAGGGTTGATGCAAATCCAAATCCGTTGAGTTGCAGACGTCGCCCATCTGCATACAATGACACCGTTCCAGTTTCGATGTAATTTACTGCTGATCCTGCGGCTTAGATGTCGCCTGAAGATATCGCCGTTGGTACCTCATTTAAAATATTTAGAACCTTCAAAATAAATCTTTTCGATCGTAAAAAGGAAGCCGGTTAAAAGAAGAATGATGACTGATACCAGTGAAAATGGATGGCTGCATAGTTCACTCAATAACTGCACTTCTAACATACACAAGGTACATTTATACAAAACTTATAATAAATAGGTAGGTAGTTCAGATTTAGATACTTCGTGGTACGTATACTTACCTAAGTAGGTACATATATACCTACAATGTGCTAAAAAAACAATACCTGCCCAATTTCAGATGATACGGATGGTTCTAATAAACTAGGATTCGTAGGTCGACACAGCCTTAGACTATGGTTTTGATTTGCGTTGTAATTCCACTAGACATCGTCTAGCATACCTAGCTATGCACAAATGACGCATGAGGATGGAGTGATGCGGTGATTAATAACTCGATGTCCCTTGTTTACTATCGTATAAACAATGGTTTTTTTTATCATCTGTGGGCAATTACCGAACAGAACGCCCAACGCTGACAAATTGGTATGTCGGTTCGCGCCCTTTTCTACATACAATATGGCCGACTGGAAATTTATGAACCGTTACTTTTTATTGCCTAATCCTTAATTTTGACGCCTAATACTATTGAGATATTAAGTCTTCCATTACGTTTTATATCGGATATAAGTTTGCTGTTTACCATTAATCCCAATGTTATTGTAAGATACAATGTTATGTCAGTCGACACGTAGGTATCTATCTGAACTTAATAAGCAGGTACGTAAATCAATTACATACAAATGTTGCTAAGATTATACGAGTATATTTAGCATTCAAAGACATTTTACTAGACGATTACTGCCTGGTCTTGTGGTTCTCCCACCGGTGTTAGATCCAGAGATCCCTGGTCCCCGCCGGGAGTACCTATTGTGTTTGGTTTGGTTGGTGGACATTGTGTAAGTCCACCTGGATAACTACCACCATCTTACCTAAGTCTGTCGCCATAACAACAATTGTAAACTGTTGTGTTCCGGCATTTAGAGGTAAGATAGATAGTTCCTCAGACTGTTCTGTTCTGTGGGTTCCGGGTAAAGTGCGCGTCCAGCTTAGGCCTTGTTGTTAAATATATGGTAAGTAAGTATATTAATTCCTTATTGTGTATAGTTTTAACTTGAAACCAGGATGAAGGCCAAGCTTTATCGTACTACGGCAATAAAAAAAAAACCATTTGTCAAGGTGGTCCTACATATTATGGTCAATTTATCATCAAAATGAAATCTTAAGCGCGTCTTTTAATTTAAATTTGGAACCACTAGGTACATAACGCAACATACTTAACTCTCTGTGACGGTGATTCTTCCAATCCCACGTTTTGAATTAAGAAATACCTACGCATGCAAATAACGAATCCCTTTATTTAAATGGGCCATTCAACAAACGCGAAATAGAATAGATACCAGAACTTCAAAGAATTCAATTCAAATGGGCGGCATTGTTGTCTGCATTTTTGTTTCTTTTAAAACCGCTACTTATCTAGTGATGGACGACCTTAGCCGTGATTCCGACGTCGATTAATTATGAACTAAATCGCCAACTCTATTAACGAAATCGACATTACGTCATTGGGGATGTAGTTTGTCAAAATCACAGCGATGTCACAATACATCAGCAAGATCATTGTTTTTTTTTTAATTTTAATTCGGCTACTGTCGCCGTCGGATGACTAATTGACAGTTGCCTGCGATAGTTTGACAGTTTGACTAATGCCCGTCTATGTTGACTTTTGAATTTGACGTTTAAATAAAGACATGCGATGCGAGTTATTGAGTGTTGACGTAGAATAATGGGAATTTTAGACCCGGCATAAGACTAATGATATGCGAAGATATCAATAATATAGGCACTTACTACTTGATTCAGACCACATGTTACAATTTCCCATTTTACAAGCTATGCTTAGTTTGGGGCTAGATGGCGCTCTGTGAAACGAATGTCCTGTAATATTAGTCCTGTAATAATGCTTTGTAGACGGGTCACTGATCGCAATTATTTTTGAGTCGTTACTCTTAGTTGACAAACTACGTACTTAGGTATTATTTACTTCTTCTCAGGGCGTGTTCAGTGGTCCATACGGGAATCCCCAGAGCTTGCCATTGTTAGTGTGTTTAATTTACGCTATTAAAAAGATAAAAAATACTGAGGTCATAACGCAAGCGTGACTTTCACGTGACAGGTTATACTTTGTCGTGAGTCGTGACGTGACTGATCGCGGGATGGGGGCAAATCAAGATCGTTCGACATCCAAACACAGCACGACTTTGATCGGATAACACAAGAATTGAGACGTCTCTTCGACACCAGGAATTCTGAACGTTTTCTAATTCCTTTACAAAATTCATATTACAATAGGAATAGAGTTTTAAATACAACATTTTCTGGTGGATCGCTGGTCAGCTGATCGGGATCCTTGATTAGAGTTAGGATCGTAGAAATATTCACCTCTTTAATAATAAACTCGCGCCATGGCGGTGTCGGCTGCAATCCTCGAATCGACCCCTCTAATCCTCAATAAAAATTATATTCTCCGCGGGCTGGGGCCTGCGAATGTCATTAAATCCGACTAAGGGATTTAAAAAAGAGAAGGGCAGTAGTTTACTTCTGTTCTTTGTATTATGTTTGTATTTTATATCTAAACTGCGATCACCAATCCACGTGCCATCTGTGGTGATGTCAAACCCCTTCAATTTTAAAGAGGCTCTGTGATCTGCTGTTATCTTCCCTTGTTCTAAGCCCCCCATGATTTTATTGTCATGACTAATAACTAACTATACCAAAAACTATACATTTTCGTATTCGCGTGACTAGAGAATTATTAGATACCTTTATACAAATAAGAATTCAAAACTCTAAAACTATGTGGGTCAAAGGGGTGCGCTTCCCGCTCCAGGAGGCTGTAGAATTTCGGCATTTCCCTAGGACCAACAATTCGAATGACAAGTGTCACTGGCTGGTACCTACATATTCCGCTAAGCGGCGATTGGCCTGCAACCCACCACGTGTTGAAGTGCTACTTCTAGTGACTTAGCTACTTGCAAACCGCGCGCTTATGCCGAACGTTATGAGTTGTGAGGTAGATGAGATCTGCCTCTAGTGGCCTACCCCGGGCAACCGAATCACTTGCTTTTGCTGTCGGTGTCGTTTCTGGTTTATGAATAAGGAGGTTAGAGGTTGGTATGTCAACCGCGTTGGTATGTTTGCTTAGTCTGTCAAGGTGACAGGGCTTCTTTGGAGATTGTTTTTAAATGATTGTGTTTGTGTTTTGATGGTTCTGATAAATTCAAGAGTGTGTAGATGTAAAGTTGACCTTCAAATGCGATAGAATATAAATGAATAATATGTTAATTTGTTGCTCCCGTAGATGTTGCATGTTGCTAAAATTCACCCATAAACTAATACTAGTGGCTCTGTGAGCTGTACACCTCGCGAGTCTGTCTTTGCATATCGTAAAACTGAATAAATGT
Organism: Venusia cambrica; assembly: GCA_951394065.1. Lineage (NCBI taxonomy): Eukaryota > Metazoa > Arthropoda > Insecta > Lepidoptera > Geometridae > Venusia > Venusia cambrica. The sequence continues at coordinate 12,265,845 of OX596042.1, forward strand.
TCACCCTAAAACATGGAGCCGAGTTTTTTATATAGGCGCTATCACCTTTCTGACAGAAGCTTCTTCAATCCATTAATATTTCAATTAGACGAAAAAGCAGACATTCGTTAATGTGGGGCGAGGCCGACCTGACTCACCTGACCCTATCCAAGATTCTTCAATTAGGTAATATTTCCTTGAATAACAGTAAGGTAGGCAAGTACCTACACCTGCCGATGTCATTCATTCTTCATCAAAATCAAAAGCTACAAGTTTTTTTTAAGTATTGCTCTGAGTTACATTTTGTAGTTTTTGTAAATTATGGCTTTAAACATATCGTGGAATCATAATTGTGAAATTCGCCACTGCCTGCAGGCTACATGTAATATCTAATAACAACACCATTTTTGAAATTCAATGTTGTTATTAGGTACCGTACACATTTATGTATGTATCATCATCATCATCAGTTCAACCCACATGCCTCGTCGATAAGATATACAATCATATTCCCCCCCTCGATACGTAACGTTGATAATTTGAATGCATTTAAAAATTCGCTTTCCATGTTTTTAGAAGCAAGGGCTTACTATTCCATTAATGAGTTCCTTAATGACAATTTTTAATGTTTGATATCGTCTGTACTATTTTTTTATTTTGAATTGAATGAGGTGCTTAAATTAAATTAGCATTGACATTTTAAATGAGGAGGTAGTATTTGATTTTGATCTCCGACATTGTTATTATTAATTGACTTTTTTTTTTTAAAATATTGTACGACGAGCAAGCGCTTGGCCTTCACCTCACCTGGTAACAAGTTGAGATAAATAAAGTTAAGTCAACAATTAGGTACACGCATGTTTATGTATATAGTCATATATGAATTTAGAATCAGCATGTTACTGTATTTAGAATCAGCCTTACATTTGATACACCTATTGTTTTAATAAATCATTTTATTGTATGATTACCCCTTTTAATGTTTTATTCATACCCCATCCTTATTAAAATTATACAACCTATGACACTCCCACAATTTAAAGGAATCAAGCCTCACATGATAAAATCCATCAAGCCGTTTAGATTGCATAGGGTATATACAGAGAAATAGATATACCTACCTCAAAAAACATTACTTACCCTTTTCCTGAGGCAGTAGGGTGAAAAGGATATTAAAAAAAAAACAAAATACAAAATTATTTATTAAGAACACATTTAGGTATACATATTATATTTACAACGAAGACGTTAAGCAACTGCAAAAGTTCAAACTGTGTAGCAGAATCAGCACACTCCTCCGAACAAAACAGTGCAGGTTCCATCTGAATGGGAAGGTTTAGTCCAATCTAATAACTATATATACTTACTAGTAACATTATATTAAAATGATATTAACGGTGAAGATAAAAACACTAAGCCAATAGGTACAAACAAAGAGTTTGAATCATTATGAATTAAGAATACTGTGTGAGACTATCTAAAAGTGCATAAGTTTATGTGTGCGATATGGTAGGTGTGTGTGTGTGTGTGTGTATATTTGTGAGAGAGAGGGGGTGTGTTGAGGGTGTGTGGGTGTGAGTGTGTGTTGTTATGCGATGGGGACTCTCTCATAGCAGTGGAGAACACCAACATTTTCTTTCGAGTTAGGATAATAGGTATTTCCCTGTGTTAAACACAACAACATTGAGTGTATAATGTGGAAGTGGTAAGTGGATTTCCCGATAACACCATCGTCTCTTAAGAGCCTGGGCAACGGAAGGCCCAACGTAGGCTTATTACAACCAATGTATTGAGAAGTAAGGTAATAAACGGAAAAAACAGGTAAACCTCCCTTTTAAAAGTCGACGCAAAATCACACGGAAAAAAGGCGTTCAAAGCTCCTATCACTCGCAATGCTACACACAATTCGATCCCTATCACTACAGCGCAATTTACAAATCCACGCCTCAAAGCCGCAACAAAAGGTAATTAAGAACTACCCTCATTTACCTGTAATTTATCAAAGGCGTCGCCACTGCATCGCGTGCTGTATGACCACGCCTTTGCTGCACCACTAATACAGGATAAAAGAAGCCTTTTCATTTGTAAAATAACTTTAAGTACCTACCTACCATTTGATGTGTGTGACCAAAGACGCTGTTTATGAAAAAAAATAATTACATACACAGGTGATCTAAGATGGAGCGAGCCTACCCAGAAGGTGCCTATTAGCTCTCTTCTTGAAAACAATAGGGCCGTAACACAGCGGAAAAACAGACGCTGGAAGCTTATTCCAAGTTCTTGCAGTGCGCATAAGTTTAACAGATTCTTGAAAGTGCTTGATTCTTATTATGTGGAATATCAACCAGGTGGGGATGAAATAGGCTGTGCGTCTGAATTTTCTATCAAAGAACGGCGAAGGCGGTATGAAGCTCCTGAGCACACTCATCCTTGCGACGATGACTCAGGCTGTCAAGCCTTGCTTTGGGAAGGAACTCTTCACCTCTATGCCCCTTGGCTCTGCGCTTCACCAAGTCTGCTCTATTCCATACAGGATCGAACTTGGCTTTATAATAAAGTCAAAAGTTGTCCAGGTGTGAAACATTGCTTGACTTTATTTAGGATGCCCAGCTTTTTGGCGCTTTAGATTCGATGGAGGTGCCAAGGTTCAGGCTAGCCGTCAATTTCACACATCACAAGCCAAAAATCTTAGTCACTTAATACCCCTCAAAAACTACCCTAGTGTCAAAAAAATCCTTATACCGATTGATGAGTAGGTACTAATTATTCTCTGCATATTAAAAAAAATGAATTGATTGGATCGTCCATTCTAAAGATATAAACGAAAAATTGTATTTCTTTTTACCCCAATATCTCAAAAACTACCACAATTTACAAAAATCCCCGTGATAATCAATTTTTTATTTATGTTGCATATCTCTTTACATTTTGAATTTCATTAAAAAAGGATAACCTGTCAAGAGCTATGCCACATACATATACATACAAATAAACATAGGTACCTACATAATAAAGTGGCGCATTTCCCACCTTAACTCGGAGATCAATAATATTTTTTATGTGGTTACCTACCACAAGGGCGAAGCCGCGAGCACATGCTAGTTATTAATAAATATGATTAAAACTGAATTAAACGTTACAAAATATCAGCTTAAGTAGGTACAATGCGTAATAACCGGTAATGGTTAGTAATTAACGAAATATTTCACCTGCTTGAAAAATCAACAGTTTCAGTTATAACACGTGGAGTTTCTGAAGCCATCTGCTATAACTTTGTTTATTTAAGTGCACTTCCGTGCAATACCTGACTGTTATTTCTTTATCGGTTGAGATGACGTAATTAATTTGATATTTCGACACATTCGTTTCAGCTGTTGGCAGCCATGTTTGTTGACGGAGCACGCGAAATTATCCAGATTTCGCGCGCAAACTGTACCACGGTTCTGCCGGTGTTTATAATCTTACGAAAGCTTGTACAAACCTGAAAATAGAGCTTTTACCTGAATTTAAACCGTGTTACACCGATTTAAAGCTATAAATGTATATATCGTGAGCGTTTCATCGTTCAGCCGGCCATTGTTTATATTTCACGCGTAAAGCGTTCGGATGCGATCAGTGCACGCTTTTATAATGTTTATTTGGATATTAATTTAGAAATGCCACAGTCATTGTTATAATAATGTGTTTATGAGATCTAAAAGAGCTATTATATTCGCGGAGATTTATTATTTTTCAAGAGCACTTAGGCCTAATGCATTGCAGTTGGGATATAGATAGATACCTACATCAAAATACAGTATTTCCCTCACAATTTTACTACGTAGACAAACTTTCATATTGCGTATTTTTTACTATTTTTACCTATGCATGTACCTAGGTATCTTTAAATAAATAATAAATAAATATTACAGGACATTAATTTTTACACAGCGCAATCTAGCCCCAAACTAAGCATAATATGGGAACTAGATTACGAATAATACTTAAATACTTTTGTAAATAATACGTACTATATGATACATCTTTAGTTCTATTTTGTTACAAACACTTTTTGCTTATTTATTTTAAGTACCTAGATGCTTTAGCGGTAAGACCGTCAATTGTTACATGATAAGTTTGATTGGTTAAGATTTTATTTTCTTGGGCTTTTGATTGAGGCGACACGTGACCCAAGGGCTGGCTCTTATTTAGGCCAGCGAATTAGCATAGCTATTCAGCGTGGCAATGCAGCCAGTGTCTTGGGCACGCTTCCGTCTGGTACTGGTCTGGAACAGTTGAGTTACCTATAGGCCGTTTGTAACGGTCCTTAGGTAATCTGACTGATTCCTTTGTACATAGTTAGTTTAATTGTAATTTTTATTGAATAAATGTTTTTTTTCAATATTAAAATAAATTTTCTATGTTTATAATTATTGTTCACAATAAAGAATTTTCTATCTATCCATGTAGGGATACTATACCTATCTACCAGCTTAGCTTGAAAAAAAAATGTTAAAGCGATTGAAAAGTAACTGGAATGCGTTTGTTTTCATTTTGTTTTGGGTCAAAAAGCCTCGTACATCGTATCAAAAATTTCAAAAATAGAACATTATTTCACCATCGACAAGACCTGCAGCGTTTTTTTTTTATTCAAAGCTGGCATTAATCCGTCGACATAAAAGGCCGACGCAGGCGTCGCCGCAGGGGGCTGGCAGGTGCGGTTGGAGAAAAAACGATTCTATAGTGGCCAAGGGTGAGCTTTAATTTGGAGTTATTAATGAAAATACTAATAAAAAGAGCTTTACTCTATCATTGCTAAAAATACAAAAAAAAAATATTTACATATATTTTGTAAGGCTGGTGTTGCGGTAAAAAAAATATTTCCAATTTCCAGCAGTAAAAAATAATCTAGTTTTAAAAATTTAAAGAGCCTGTACTACGAACACTAGCTTTAAGCTAAGTAAGGTGGGTAATTTTAAAATACTAAATGGGTTGGTGTTGCGGTTACCAAAAAGTTTTTCTTTTATCCACCACCGATCAAACGTACCCACTTACAGGAAACTACAAAACTACGAAAAAAAACATCGATTTGCCTCATGTTTATCATTAGCCGTGGTAAGGAACTCGTCGCACTTGTCTGTTTTTCCGCACCATTACAAACTTCGAGTCTACAAGTCCAAATTGAAATAGTTCCTTTTAGACAAGCGTAGGTACTCCATCTTAGGCCATGTTTTTACTTATTCTTCTCAAGTGAGATGGTGGTCAAACGCTTGTCCAATACAACATCACCAATGGCAAAAAAGTTGATCATCGATTTCCTTTAGGTACTTATCATGCGTATAGTGTCACGGTGTATGGAAAGTCACCTTTTAGCTTCTAGCATAGCACTTAAGTAAGGTTCCTAGTAAGTATGTAATTGCCAACCTAGCTTCTCATATAGCAACCAATGACCAAGGTAAGTGAAGCATAAGGTATAGTTGCTCTATGTCATGAAGGCGGGTTAGCTATACTTGTAGATGTAATGTAATAGCCGCCTGACTAGCTACCACCATTTTACCAAATTCTGTCGCTATAACAACAATTCTTAAATTGTCGTGTGCGGGCATTTAGGGGTAAGATAGCCAGTTCCTCAGTTTGAGGATTCCGGGTCAAGTGCACTTCCACCTTAGGCCTTATAACAACGAAAAAAAATCTGGTAAAATTAAGGCCGAGCACCTTCTTGTCAAACAATAAAAAAATGATAGGTTTTATTTATTATTATTTTATTGTTTTCTTGCTGCCTGTGTCACTCTCACCATTCTCCCGTGACATTAGTATCGTCATCTCCCTCCCTCCTCCCTGTAGGTCTATCCCTCCCTTACAACTTACCTTGCTATACTTATTTATTACATCCTTATCTAACTCACCTAGTATTCCCAAAGAGGGTTGACGAGGGCAGGCTTCTGGTCTTAAAATTTCAGCCAAAATTTCGGCCTTGAGAAGACAATATTGTGCTGACCCTACCTAGTGTGGGATAGCGGGCAGATAGATAGATAGATAGAAAACACTTTATTGCACTAATAAATAAAAGTACATGGGCGAACTTAATGCTACGAAGCATTTTCTTCCAGATAACCCTTGTGTAGTATGGAGTGGGTGGTAGTGCTACTTAACGGGAAAAATGATATTTTATAGTAATTTATTACTAATACATAGTATATACTTATACCTACAATCAAAAATAATATTAATAATTAAAATAAAATGATTAAATATACCTACTTATAATACTTTATGATAAAGTATGAAAAATGAAAACCTATGAAAAAATTGCAGATGATATAATTGTATATTTGTGTCGTGAATTTGTTATTTAAAATATTTCAAAGTAACCTATAACATTGTTCACGTACATTGTTATAGGTACTTTGAAAAATTTAAAATGTGTGGTTCGAATTGATGAAATGACATTTTATTACGATCTCTGAGCCGCCTGCCATTCGAGGTTATTATGGCGAAGCCTCCCATTACGAAGGAGGCTCTCAGTGAACATTAATAGGCTGTTAAATGTAGGATATTTTATAAAGAGGTGTGCTGGTGTGACTGATTCATACGTAGTATGTAAATAAATTGACAAGCCTCATAGCTCAGTTGGTAGTAACTCTGCCTTCTGCGCTGTAGGCTGTGGGTTCGATTTCCACCTAGAACAAACATTTGTGTGATGAATATAGATTTTTGTTCTGTGTTTGGGTGTTGTATTGTATGATAAGTATGTATTTACAAAAAAAAGTATTTAAGTATTATATCCATAATCTAGTTCCCATATTACAAGCTATGCTTAGTTTGGGGCTAGATGGCGTTGTGTGAAATATAATATTATAAATCATGAATAAATATTACAGGACAGTTATTGCACATATAAAGCAAATACATACATATCACACAAAACAAAACCCGAACACGGAACAAACATCTATTCATGATCATGACACAAATGTTTGTCCCGGGTGAGAATCGAATCAACAACCTTCGGCGCTGAAGGTAAAGCTACTACTGTTTGCGAGGAATCTGTTGTCATAGTAATAGTGAGTATGTAATGAATGTTATGTTTAATCTTAGATTTGTTAGTAGTCAAGAGGTGGGTTCTTATCGTTGTTTTACTAAAGAACCCTAAAATCTCAAAAAAGAGTTCGAGCGCCCACAGCGCCTCCAACCGCGTAAGGGCGGAACCAATCGCTCTGTTCTGGGTGTCATTATTATTTCTTATTCCTGATTTTCCATGAGGAATCGTGTTCTACCTTTTTGTGTAGCTGTAATTATTGTTTTTGGATAATTACCGAGACCAAATCCATGGTGTGGGCACAAGGTTTAGGTTGATAGCTCTAATTATCATTTCAAAGGTTAATTTTGGCTAAAGTTTTGGAGAGTATTAAGACAATACTTCACAAAAGAAGTGCTTGGATATTTAACCGCCTCTGTGCCTAGTTCGTTTTTAGTTTCGCCCACCGGTATATGATCTAGAGGTTCCGGGACTCTTCTGATCAGTGTGTACTAATTAGCTTTTGATGATGATGATGGAGGGTATATATACCTAAGCTAATAAATAAATACTATATTGATTGTATTGTATAGTAACGCATGAATTGTATTTCACAATAATGCATACATAAAATGCTGTGAAAAGTTGAATTATATTTAACTTTTTCCTTTTTATGCAAGACATATTTCTTGGAACATAAAGGTTAACCTCGGTGGTGCAAGTGACTCATTCACAGCAGGGGGGCCTAATCGACCCCACGTCAGAATAAATAATACCCACTAGGACAGACAACGTGTTACACCTACAACCAAGTACAAAATATATTTTCGAAATTCAAAAACAAAATCTAAAGACGATTTTAAAGACTCAGAAAAAAGTGCTGCGTTATTTGTGACTTCTTTTTAAGGAATAGCCAAACATAAGACCATAAGCTCACTTTAAAAACAAGTAAAGATGTAGCCTACGATGGAACACCTTTAATAAAAGTCCGTAGGAAAATATTTTAAAATTTAGGCGTGTAAAATATTACGTGTTTTTATGAAAACATATTACAAGAATAACTAGTATACGAGCTACAATGCATTACCTCATTTAAATTTAAAATGTGTAACACAAACACTAATAAATTAACGAAGAGCTTTGAACATTAATGTACACATTCGCAAAAATATAGATTGGAGTAGTAGTCTTGCATGGTATCCATTGATGTATTGGAATTGAAGATGTATAATATCCGAAGAGACAAAACAGCAGTGTAATCAGACATCTGTAAAATGTGTGAGGTGTGGGTGTCATGGTGGAAGCCAAGAGTCGTCGACCCGAGCCTTGACCGAGAGAAAGTAGACTTGTTTAACATCGGACTGATTTAAAGTTCAAAACATTATTAAATTAAGCAAGTGTGAATGACACTATAAAAATGTGAGCTTGTGTTCGTCGTGGATTAATGACTATTTGAATATTGGAAGTTTTAACATCAATTATAGCCTTAGAACAGCGAACGGGAGATTGTCTTAAAAGCCGACTAAGGTATCTCCAGAAGGGCTTTTCTTCTTTTTATAGCTCATTTCTGTGTATTATCTAACACCTTTACTGTGATCACCATCTATCAGACGTGGTGATTATAACAATACCTACCCTCCATTTTTGAAGGCAGGTCAGTGACATAATATGGGCTGTTGAAGAAATTAAAGATGTATATTCTTATTACTTTGTATTGTAAACTTATAATCAAATATATCAACAACAATTACTCAATAGTCAACAACGATTGCAAACAGCAACAAACAAAACATTATTGTTCACACAATAAATTATCACAAACTGTACATAGTCAATCTGGTGGAAGTACATCTCCATCAGATCTACATTAGTCTTATTTTGTATATTTACAATGGGTAGCCCGGACATTACGAAAAGAGCTCACAAAGTGAGCTATGATTCAAAATGCTGGCTCTCCACACCCGCATAGCCTATCAATATTACCGTAAACATGACAGTGACATAACAAATCAATCATTTTTAAAATGGCGGTATTATTGACAGTGTTTTCATGGCCTGTTTAATGTTTGCCTCCCTTGTGGTGGTAGACGTGCTTATATACAGGAACATGGACTGGGTAGGGCTTAGGGATCGGGACCTCAACTTTCTTCTCGACCTCGACGGGGTAGGGTTTCTCGACTTCATAGGGGACGGGCTTTTCAACCGTGTATGGCACGGGTTTCTCCACGATATGGGGAACAATCTGAAAAGAAAAAAAACGTTTGAACTAAGAATATCAGATTCGTAAAGTTCACATTTCCAATTTTGTAACTAATGAGTGATCATGTTTAAAATTCGAAAAACATATAGCGATATTTTACAGGTCAGTGATGAAACGTCGTAAAGCCTAAGCTAGTGGTAGAGTTTCAATTTAAGCTTGAGTTAATTAATTGTAATAAGGGCTTACATAATAGGATTGTCATATTGATAGTGATTTTTAACGTAGAATCATGCTATTGCAATGGATTGCTGTGCCCTAACAGGGTTTATGTTTGAAACTTTTATCCTCACAACACCTGTATACCTAATAACAACAAAAGTGCAATAAATAATTTGAATAATTTGAATTTGAATTTGGATGAAACGTTCGTCCATATTCGCTATTACGAAGCAATAAAATGCAGACCACAATGTTATACATTTTTGTTAATTGCGTGCGGGAAGTAGAGCAGAAACTTCGCGAGACTGGCACAAAACGCGTGCCTAATTAATTTAAAAAATAAAAATCGATCGTTCGATATTTGACGTAATCTGTCACACAAAGTGCGGGAGCGTTTAGTCGCACGGTCCACTGGCTGTCACTTTTACTTTTGATGCGGCCAGTTACTCTTGCATTGCATAAGTGCAGTTATTATGTCAGATAGCACTTACAAGTACAGTGATGCGAGATTGTGGAGGATCGGATTGCATAGTTTCTTGCTATTGTAAAAATATAAATGAGGTAACAATACCTACCTACCTATTGTAAGATTGAGAGACTGAATTCCTTGCAAACGTAGTTTTACTACTTTTAATATTACCCTATTATTACAGTAGATATGCAATTTAATTTCATGGTTGTATTTTGTAAATGAAGTGATAGTGATGAAGTATTACTATTATGTTGCAATAACGCAATTTGACCGTGTGATATGGGAAAAAATAGAAGCGCGTGGGAATATTTTGTGACTTGCCAGTTCTGTCCAGATTAATCCGATACTGAACTAGTTTGAAACGTTTTATGACACTGGTTTAAAGAACTTACCTACTAGTTGAAGCTAGAAAATTGTCTATGAAATGCATACATTTGTCTATGAATAGTGTCCGAGCAGGCTAATTATACTGACTAGCTTTCTAAAACTGGACTAACTTGTTATAGGTCGTTTAGGTAACATTTAGTGACTTTTTTGAGATAGCTCTGCTCTTGACCTCGAAACTTGCCTAGGCAAGAATGAGACCAGAAAACGCCTATTCATATTTTAAAGCGTTGCTTACCTTATAAACAGGCACATGAATCGGTTGCTCCACCGTCACGTGGACTGGGTAGGGCTGCGGGATGGGTATCTTCACATACTGCGGGACTGACACGGCGACAGGGTGTGGGATGGGCACGCCGATCTTCTTCACCACCGTCACGTGGTAGGGCTTTGTGTGTTCCGAGTGTGAGTGGCCCTCGGGCTCCCATTCATCGGAAGGGCGCGCGGTGGATGCCGCGGCCAGGAGGAGAATTGCTGCTGTTTTCTGGAACATACAACATGGTTATAGATTAGGTGGCTATTGAATGTAACTAGTGCTTTCCTTCCATGTTAGGTATACGCCACCAATAAATACATTTTAATCGCTTCTGTGGTCTAGTGGTTCATCCGGATTCCAGCTCTGGACCCGCATCTGGTGCCGGATTCGATCACCAGATGGTTCAAATTTGTGATTGGTTTGGTTAGTGGTAGGGCTTTCAACATCATCTTAGCTAAGTATGATGACATAACAACAATTGTAATTGTTGAGTTCCGGATCCATAAGATTGCTCTTTTCCATTATTGCTGATATATATAATAGGAATAATTTAAAGCATTGGGATCAGATGGAAGCCTTTATATTAAAAGTGTTTTTCAGACAGAGATGGCCACAAAAGACGTCTTTTTTAATCTTGTTATACCTACTTACCAAAATTCAAAACCCTAAACAAAGCGACATTCGCTACGAATAAACTAAGACAGACATATTCATGGAGTTACACGTGATTTAGTGAAAGCTGAAGTGGTTCCGGGTAACGAGTAGGACTCCTCCATTTCCACCTGAGGATGTCGTAAAAGGTGACTAAGGGAATAAAATACACATAGGTGGGCAGCAGCATCCGCCTGAGTACGTAACCAATAATGCGATCACCAATCCGCATTTCAAGCGTGGTGATTATGGCAAAACCCTCCAGTCTTGGAGAAGGCTCATGTCCAACAGTAGAAGTTTACTGGCTGTTATGATGATTATAGTGAATAGTGAATGATTATAGTGATTATGTTGTAGATCGTGCTTTGTGATTGTTGCAGTTAGAATCAGAAAGCAGCAGTTTCTAAAATGTACAGAAATGTCGTGATGTAATGATGCAGCCGAGGTGTAATGGCACATCGTGCAGAATCTGAGGTTATAATGATGGTCCTTTCACTCTTCTGATGATATGATTGGAATTACGAGTACCATTTAACTTATGTAACTTTTATAACACTCTGGGTTTTTTAAATCTTAGCTATTTTAGTACTAAAATTAAATGAACAGTTTTCTAGTTTTTGTGGTCGCAATTCCGAACACGAGATCAGACGTTTAAAAATTATCATTAAACTGTTACTGGCAAAAATTACTTTGTCGTTGATTTTTGTATGCTAATGAATGTAACTTGGATCAAAATGGTAATTTCTAGCTTGTACCGATACTGTACCTACTTTCAAATCAAGATTTCAGATGTAAAAAAAAAACTTATTTATGTACCCTCTACATAAATCTAAACAAATGTTCATTTTACGTTGACATAATGTACAGAATCACAAAAAAAATATTATTCACGTTATGAAGTACTAGTTGAATATTAAGACAGAAAATAGGTGAAAAACTAGACCACTGCAACGTCAAAATTGGATCAAAAAAGAACGTCAGATTTATTTATGACAGATCACTGTAACTTCCGACTTCTTCAACTTCCTTCTTGCATCACTTTTCACTTGCAACTTCAACTTTTTACCCTATTTATTTAAACACTAAAAACTTACAAAAGCGATCATGTCGAATGGTTTAGATGAGAACTGCTGGTGACTGTTGCGATCTCTGATCCCCACAACCGTTTTATACTTGGTGAAATGGACCCATTGCCTTTCCATTCAGTGATAGGTTATTCCCACCACGAGCGAAACACTCTTGCTTTTGCGCATGCAATCACTATTTGCACAATGTCCATTGCTGTTTTTGTTTTATACTCTTGAAATGTTAGCTAAAGAGTCGTCAATGTGAGTCGAAAACGGTGGTATGGACGTTTTAATTTGTGCGTATCGGTAAGTGATTGTTGTTTTGATTTTTTGGACCCGATATGTGCAGGACTTTTTTTGTTATTTTAAGTAATTGGCGATAGAAAGTGTGACTATTAACGGAACAGGATGACACATTTGATTGCACTGTACCTACCTAGAATTATTAATATATATCTGTGTTATGCGTACACATATTTTGCAAATAGGGTACTTAATTGTTAGATAAATAAAATTAAAAAATATTACAAGACAGTTATTTCACGCAGCGCCACCTAGTCCCAAACTAAGCAAAGCTTATAACATGGGAACTAGATTTCGGATTTGATACTCGGATACTTTTTTTTTGTTAATACATACTTATCATACAAATACAACACCATTGTGTTATCTTAATTGATTTTGCAATTTTTTGTTAGGAGAGTTACTGTAAATATTTTTTTAATATTTTTTAACAATAAACTATCGAATCCTGCATTTAATTATTTTTAGTAAGAACCTATTCATAATATAGAAGATGTAGGTATAATAGATAGATATATAAGCATAGTAGAAGATGTTAATGTCCTCTTGTATAAATGATCCCTGATCGAATTACAAGTGATTTACAGGGGATAATTCTAAGTTTTAGTGAGCTGTGATAGCTAAATGTATTGCATGGGTGAGTTGAATTCCGTATAGTTTGGCTTTTTTTCTTATTATCTTTATTCCACGATAGGAAAACGCTAAGCCTTTCTCTTACCGCATTTCATCCGGAATCCTCCTGAGGATCAAAATTTGGCCCTCTTGGTCAGTACCAAGTATCAGTATACCGGCGGGCAAACCGCAAGACCACGTGGCGTTTATACAATAATCGTTTGAAGAAAATAATCAACGGTTTTATGAATTTTTCACGGTTCACTACCCCCCGGAGTTCGTCCAAGGGAAGTATAAGGGCAGTTGTCCCGTTACAAACGGTCTATAGATAATTCAACTGATCCTGACCAGTAGGTAGGTACCAGATACAAGCTGTCCAAGACACTGGCTGTATTGCCACGCTACGCCACGCCACCACAACACCAGCAATATCCCAAAGTCAGTATGGATGTACCTATAGACAATTTGTTTAAGAAAAATACGTTTTTCATCAGGTATGGAAAACAATTGTTATGCAATTTTTTTAATCACCATCTTTGAAATACGTCGATTTGCATGTCAGTTTTACGTTGTAGCTTAACAAATGGTTTCGTGTGCAATCATGACAGACACAACTTTTTTATAGTCAAGCGTTTGACCTTCAGTTTACATCAAAAACTAGTAAAGATGTGGCTTAAGATCGAGCACGTCTGTCCAAGGTATTCTAGACTTGCAGACTCCAAGATCATACTGGTGCGGATCACACGAGGGCAACAAGTTCCATTCTTAACCAGTACTAACGATAAAGGTAGAGGCGAATGTGTACCTATGTCACAATGGAACATCTACAACATACGGGTTGTAGCCGCCGTACGACTACAGAGGTAATAAATGGTATAAAATCATATTACTACATACTATTAACTGATCAGAGACTTAAAAAGAGAATGCACTAAGTACATACTCCAGAAGGGACACATGTAAGAAGCCGCGGGCCATCCACGTAACGCATCGCAAAAAATGATACCATTCGGCGCAAGCGCATAGGCGAAAGCGAGATTTGGTAGGGACCTACTTACATTATATTTTTCACACATTTAATAATACAGAAACTTTAAATACTTTAAGGTATAACTGTTGTGTTACCTAGTTCTCTACTCATCGCAGACGTGGTTTTTATACCATTAGCACATTTGCACGTTAGACAGGTTTCATTTGGAGTGGCTGCGAGATTGTTTTATCATGACTTGAAAATCAATAAAAAAAATTAGCTCAGTTGGTAGTAATTCTGTTTTATATATCTGCGCTGTAGGTTGTGGGTTCGATTCCCACCCATGAATATATATGTTTGTTCTGTGTTTGGGTGTGTTTTGTATGATAAGTATGTTTTTTTTTATATTTACAAAAAAAAAGTATTTTAGTATTTAAGTATTCCATCCGTTATCTAGTTCCCATATTACAAGCTATGCTTAGTTTGGGGCTAGATGGCGCTGTGTGAAATTGATGTCCTGTAATATTTCTTAAAAAAAAACATGGTAAGAACGCCATAAAGTAATGAAACTACGTATAATAGTTATATCTGAATAATAACAAAGAATAATAAGACAATATTAAGAAACCAACAGGAACCAGTAGGTCCCTTAATTTTGCTCATCAAGCTCATCTCGAACCAGTCTGGGGTCTATTGATGATGATGATGCGTGCTATGATCGTTACGCTAGTTCCTAAAATGAGTGTATAATAAATCCTTAGGTCATTTTTTCGGCGGTTTGTGACGTTAGAGCGTGTATCGAACCGTCATAGAAAAGACATCAACGCGCTCGCTCTAGTACGAATTACCACAAGCGATATGAATCGATGCCGTTGTCAATATGAATAAGGAAGTCTTGAACATGATCACTAGAATACAATTATTTTGGATTGTGTTAATTTTTCAAGCTTACGGACTTTTCTGATATCAATATAGCTAATTAAGTAACTAACTAGGTATAACTAAACAAGTATGATAATAATAACAACATGTTTGTTTATATAATAATATACAGTATAATGTAGAAATCTATGGAAAGTAAAGTATTATTCATTGCTCGATATACAATATATGTAATATAGAATATGGTAGTTATGTCAGATGCACAATGTATTCGCGACGGCGTCCAATATTATTGAATTTTATACTTGATACTAACTTAAAATTAATATTCCAGAAAATAACATAACTTAGTGGTAGATAGGCTTGCGTTTCTAGTGGCATCAAATAACCGAGATGCTAGATCAAAATGTGAGGATGAAGATCTTAGGTCAATTCTGATCATCGTTTCTCTTGTGACTTGGGACGTGACAGCCTTCTTCCGGAGAACGCCTTCCGCATATTGTCTTACATCTCGAATATTGTAGTTGTCCATTTCGCTTCGCACGCGCACTGGTTTCAACTTTAGAGTGTACTTTTTAAGGCTCCGTACCCAGAACGACCCACACCTGAACCCTATGTATTATTGGACCCTATTAAGACTTCGTACGTCTGGCTGCCTGACCGTTCTGAAAGGATCGTAAAAAATTAAGGGGGTCCTCACAGATAATAAACTCTTTTTGGAAAAAAATGGAACTGACTTTAAAAAAAAAGAAATTATATGAACTTACCCTAAGAGTTATTTGTAAGTTTTTAGTGGTGAAGTCGGTTCAATTTTTTTCCAAAAAGACTATACTATATGTACATTAAAATAAACTATGTACAAAAAAAGCAGTTGGATTAACGAAGGACCTTTTAA
Source organism: Venusia cambrica (assembly GCA_951394065.1). Taxonomy (NCBI): domain Eukaryota; kingdom Metazoa; phylum Arthropoda; class Insecta; order Lepidoptera; family Geometridae; genus Venusia; species Venusia cambrica. Next base: position 12,281,732 of record OX596042.1, read on the forward strand.
CCGCCTATTTGTAACTCAACTGTTCAGGATTTTAAATGTTTATGAATAAATTACTGTATTATATTAATTTGTATTTTACTATCCTATCTATCTATCTTGTACCACCTCTGTTCTGTAGTGGTTCAGATCTACTGGTATAGATATAGAGGTTCTGAGGTCGATTGTCATGGGTACTAATTTGTGCTCGGCGGTCCGTAGGCCTTGTTATAGGTCCACCTGGATAGCTGACACCATCTTACACTTTCTCGCCTAACGTTATTGCAACTATTCTAACTATTATGTTCCGGCATTAAGGTGAGATAGCCAGTTACTTAGTTAAGAATTCCGGGTGACACTTCACCCGGAATTCGGCTTCCACCTTTGGTCATAATATCATAACATGACACTAGGTGAGATGAAAGCCAAGTGCTTCCCCGTCGTTATAAAAAAACCTACAAGAACTGTCATTATGACTATCACGGTTCTATCTACACGACATTTCACACGTAGCTTTTAATTACTGCGGCCAGTAACTTGTGCATAACGCTTCCTTCATTACTGGCCACAGCTGCTGGACACGTGCCACTGGCATCTCATTAATAAAATTATAATGCCATAAAATACTGTCATCTATAATTGACCGAGCGAGCGAAGCGAGCGATGCCTATGTTTCGAGACTGGCCAAAATGCTTTTGTCCGCTGTCTGGCGGTTTGTTCTCGTCTACAGGTCACATTCAACCGATTTTGATGAAAATTGGCACAGATGTTCCTTGATTTCTTATTTTTTTTTGATCGATGGCGATTTTTGATCGGGGGGAATATAGAGGGGAAAAGGAGGGAAGTTTGCTGGAGCGTTATTTATCAACGGATTTGAATTAAATTTAATTCTACACAAGATGTTGTGAAAAAAAAACTAAAAGGGGCAGAGGAGGGAGAAAAGGGGAGAAGTTTGCTGTAGGATTATTTTTTTTGATTTTTTTTCTGAAAATGTATACCTACGTATACCAATCAGATTACGCAGTCCTCTCCACCTTTGCGAGGCAAACTCGTAGACATCAAATTTGACCTCCTAGGGGAATACGAGTAATCACTACAGCTTATACCTCTTTTTGATCAAAAGTCTAAAAGGAAAGCATTGGTAATAAGCGCTCGCGAGGTCTACTGTTCTTACAGAACCACTAGTGTATATAATCATCATCATTAGCTTTTAGGTAATCTATAGAAGGAAGCTGTGCATCAACCTCCTTCTACACACCACTCTATCCTGTTATGAAACCTTTTTATCCAGGTTTATCTAAAGGCTTGTTTGGAACACAGAAGTGCTCTTAGTGAGAATAAGATAGGTGTTAATGGTGCTATTGAAATTGGTGCTATTTTTGGGAATACCTCTTCTTTTTTTAAATAATCAATAATTTTCATTCATTCATTCCCTTCACACCTTTTGGGGGAGGCCCATATCCTGCGTATGCTAAGTACCACCCCATTCTTGACTAGAAAAAGTGGCAAAGTTATCACCGACCACGAAGACCTAACGCGGATTGAATTCAAGTATCGCATTATGGCTTCAAACTTGGAAGTAGACCAAGTTATGATGATATATGTTTTGGATCCAGGCGTCTACGCTGACGTCCTCCCTGCCTGTCACTGCTTCTCTTGTCAGCTGACAAATTAATCTAGTAATTTAATAATAATAAGTAGTTTTATTTATTTATTTATTTCGCCTAATAACTACCTCCATATACAATTAGTTGTGATTAAATCTAAGATTAATATTAAAGTATAATTAAGACTAAATATATGAAGGTAAAACTAAGTGGTGCATTGGGTACCGGACATGAAAATTCTGTTTCTCGGCAACCAACTCCCTCTTTCAGACTACAGGGATAATAGAAATTTAGTTTAAAGGAGACCTCGCGTGTCGTGTGATGAATGTGTGTATGTGTGTGCCAATGTTAGTGAGTGCTTATGGAAGGTTCTCCTTAGGACACCAGTCTCATAAGAGTCTGAGCCACAGGAGACCTGACGTGGTCTAGAATGTGGGTAATGTGGTCATGTTAATGTGGGATATAGTTTCAAACTTTAATTAACTAATAGTTTGCCCCGAACTGAGATCTCTGAGATTTTAGAACGTAGGTAATTAACAAACGTTATAAGTGTGCTTTCTTTACATATAACTTACCTTAACTCAAGCACTCTTTTTCACGATCTCTCTTTATTCACCTGAGTGTTCGAGGTTTTCTCTTGTTGCCAACTCTCATTCTATGCAAAGCCAAAATGAGAGCAAAGCACCAAACTATCGACTATACGTCATAGTAGGTGGGTAGAAAGAATAAGTGAATAAGTCACCCCTTACTAACATGAAACATTGGTTGATGTCGTTTTGGTGCTATTAAAACCGTTGCCTTAGTAGTCGTGGTTTATAAATCTACCCCTCCAGTCCACGGACTTCGTAAAGTCAACCAAGAGGCTTTACCAAAAAGGCAGCAGCTTTTTTCTATGTGTCAACAAAACTTTAACTGTGCGCACCAAACTGTCTGCCAAGCGTGGTGATTATGTCCAAACCTTACAGTTTTAGAGGAAGTTTTTTACACATTGTGGTAGACAATAATGTGCTGTTGATGCGCAGTTGGATATGCGCAATCAAACCCTTTGCATGACATTCCACAAGTAAGTCTTGGATTTTATCGGCACCCATGGGTTGGCAATTCTATCGAGTGAATAACAATAAATAAGTAAACCAGTTTTATTGCAATTTTGAATACTACTCTCTTATCGATCCTTTGCCCCCTAACCTTTAAAAACCACCCTTAAATAAGTAAAAAAAATAACTAATTTTAAAATCTGTACTCTCAACCCCCATTTCAAATGATATTTCAAGTTTTCACTTAATTTCTAATTTTCAATCTTATTCACCCTTTTCGAAAACCTTAATGCATAGGTGTGGTATCAGCTAATAAAAAACCAGCCAATTGTAAAGTCACCCCTATTACACATTTTAAGTTTTTACAATTTTCACTCTATCAAATGATACCCACGCAAAAAAAAATCTTGTCTCACTTAACACCCCTATTTCTCAAAAACTATAGTGTCAAAAAATACTCATACCGATTGATGAGTATTTATATAATCTCTGCATATTCAAAATGTTGAGTTGATCGGATCAGCTATTCAAAAGATATGGGCGAAAAATTGTATTTCTTTTCACCAAAATATCTCAAAAACTATCCCACTTATCAAAAAGCAACCGCGATAATCGATATATTTATGTTATCTCCTTACAGTTTCAACTTCATGAAAATCGAATAACCCGTTCGAGACTTATACCACAAACATTGCCACATACATATATACATACAGTGCCAGATTTTCTAACTTAACTCGAAGATCTGGTTCGCATCGCCCACTCAATCAAAAACTAAACATCATTGAAGTGGCTCTATGACCGAATACAGCATCTTTCTAGTTAAGCAATTCAAGTTATACATAATTAATGAATACAATCTATTAACTACTTTATTTTTTATTTTTTGATAGTAAATGTAAGTAAAATCTATTTAATATATAAATCTAAATAAAATGTACATTTAAACTTACTAAGTACAAAGAAAAATCAGTCGGATTACCTAAGGACCGATACAAACGGTCTACGGGTAACACAACTGTTCCAGACCAGTACCAGACGGATATGAAATTGTATACTAGGGAAAGGTGAGGATGAAGATGTTAAGATCCAGACCACACAGGCGCAGAATCTCCCGCTGCTCTCGAGACGTCATGCAACTGTCAAAATAGCAGCGAATTGATTTATCGACGGACTCCGCTGGTGGTACACATGTGCTGTCACTTGAAACAAAACTCATTGTAAACACTCCTATAGATATGTTACAAGCCGCCTATGACAAAAAGTGGCGTTTTGTGAATAAAAAAACTGATTATATAGGTGTATTACCTAAATATTCAGTTTTTTAACTGTAACCGTTCAAAACACACTTTCTCGCGAGCTACGAATGTGGTAAGAAAAATTACCGTTTGTAAGTAAGGTAAGTATTTGTATTGAAAACAGTATAGGAGGTCCTATTGTGTTTTCAATAAGACCAATTTCTGAATCTACAAACAATATTATCGATACAGGAGGCTAAACAATAGTTTTATCCGTTTTTATCTATCTGTTTGACAGGCAGACAACTGCCGTTTCTATCTGTATCTTACACGCACATAGGTAATGCTGGATGGATTTTGAACACGAAACATAGTGTAAATCTTTTTGATGTTAAATAATGACATATCATCAATTTCTTAAAAATCAACCCCGTTCCAGTGCTACAGTGTTTCTAATAAAGTTAAAGTTATTATAACTTGAACATATTGACAAATAGACTTGAAGTTTTTTTTTTTTATTTTTTTTTTATTGTACGACGGGGAAGCGCTTGGCCTTCATCTCACCTGGTAACAAGTTGAGATAACGCCCAAGGTGGAGGCGCACTTCACCTGGAATCCTCAACAAACCTGGAATCCTCTTACCTCTGAATGCCGGAACACAACAATTTTAGGATTGTTGTTATGGCGACAGAATTAGGTAAGATGGTGGTAGCTAGCCAGGCGGACTTAAACAAAGTCCTACCACCAACCAAACCAAGCAAAATATATTGTACTCCCCATGGGAGTCGAACCCGGGACCTCTGGATCTGAAATCGATGGTTGAACCACTAGACCACAGAGGCGGTTAAAAATACTACTACTAAGTAAAGTAAATTAGACCTTTGATGTAGGTACTAGTTTATGATAATAAGGTTTGATTAGCTTTAAAGAAACCAACCTATTTTAAGCTCTCTGTACAAAGAGTTTACAACGCGCGAGGGGTGCTCTTGCATCCGGCTAATACCGCCTTCTCGCGAAAATGGGAATTGAATTGAATATATGGATCTTTCTATATATTCAATTATAGTACAAATGCTAAAGGGCTGACTTCATATGATATGAATACGGAAAAATCCCAGTTATTTCTTCAATAGAAATATGAAACAAACCTAACAGCTTAACTGGGCTGTGAGGCTAGCCAGAGCTACTACCAGTTGGTAGTTCTGCGTTGTATGTAGTGTAATATTAATAAAATAATAAAAATATAAAGATATTAATTTTATATGTTTGCAGTGTACAGATATGATTATTATGATTTAAGTGGCCGAGGAATGAACATATTAATTTTTCATGGGTGAGGTCTTGAACTAGGACATTAGCCATAAATACCACACATAGTAGTGGAAATGGCTGCAACCTTACCGGGGCTGTGTTGTAACCGGCGTTTCCCAGAAGTTAGTCGTCGGATGGATAGAAGCAGCTCATGTTCACTGGCGTACTACATCTGCGTACACGTCTACGTAGGGATCTTGAGGCTTGCCTGGGCAAGAATAAAGTCTAAAAGGAGCGAGCCTTCCCAGAATGCTTTGTTAAGCGGTGGGCTTAGTAATGAACTAAGAGCCGAACCTTAGAACGGTGGTCTAGAGGTTCAGCCACCGTTGTCAGATCCAGAGATCCCGGGTTCGATCCCCATGAGGAGTACAATATTGTGGTTGGTTTGGTTGGTGGTAGTATTCTGTTTAAGTCCGTCTGGCTAGCTACCACCTTCTTACCTCATTCTGTCATCATTATTAAAGCAAAACAGTCCAACGGTGGAAATGAAACAAAGAAAGTTAATTGACCACTCTGGGTACTTCTAAACAAAATCACTTTAAGTTGTCAATAATTGCTGTACTATTTTTGACAGGCGCTGTCATGTTACTTGGTAATAGTTTAGCAGGCGATTTTCCTAGGCGCTCCGTTCGGCCAACGATTGCTATTTATTTTGATGGAGCAAGTACTGTAGGTACCTAGCACAAAATAAATAGTGATTGAAAAACATTGACTGTCAACAAATCAGAATAGAGAAAATAAATTAAAAGACGATTTCGATCCTTACGTTAATACACACGAAGTAAGTATATAAATCAGATCTGATAAAAAAATCGTGAACAGTGAATAATTCTTTCTCTTGGCTTTTCTTCTTTCTCATTTTACTTGGGTTAGGTCACGCTTACTTGGTTTTGAATAAGCTGGTTATTATCAATGAAAGAGGATCGATGGACAGGTTGCTTCAGTTTGTTGTACTTATCTTTTATTAGAGGGTAAGTGTTGGTTAGGAAAATTATTTCATTTCATTTTATTTTAGAGCTCGTTTTCCGGTGCCTAATATTTCGGTAGACTGGCAACAAGTCATTTAATGATTAGTTATCTGATTTCAGAAATAAAAAAGTTTAACGAATTTTGAAAGATGAAGTTGAGTCACGGCAAGATTTCCCGCGCTCTCCGCGACAACCGGCATTTTCCGCAGGCTTCGCGTTTTCGCGGCCTCGCGTCTCGGGGAGGCTCCGATCAAAAGCCCGCCAATCAACACACACGCCATGTTGTTAACGGGGCGGAGCCGTCAGTCCCACGTCATTCCATCTCGTTCAAAATTCCAGTTTTCCCACTCGCACGCACCGCGCCCTGATTGGCGGGAACGCAATTAGCCGCGGGAATTCGAATTCTATTTTTGAAGGATTTTTTTTCAGCGTTTATAGCTTGTAACACTGGTGCTTAGGGAGAGCTCATATGCTTACATACTGCGACTTTTTCTAATGGCGTCTTTCACATAACGTAAATCTGTTTTAGATTTATGGTTGTGAATTAACACATTTTGATGCGGTTTTGTGATGGATTTATTGGTAGCTGGTGTATTAAATTGGGCGATAAATCTTGTAGATTATGTTGGGCATCACAGGTGGGCGTGTTATCCACTTTTGACGTTTACCTTACGACTTGCTGAAAGTTTGATGCGTTGAAATAATAATGTGGCTATCTCCACCTTGGACGGTGCCTCCACATGAAAGCTGTTGCACAATTATTTCGCTATCATCAACAACTCAAGTATTCGAAGGATATAATAGCTTGAGCCTTTATTGTTTTATATCGCTTCAATAGGCTGCACCATCGCTCACCATCAGGTGACATTGTAGCCAAACCCTTAACAACGTTAGGTATGTGTTTTAACTACATACCTACCTAGATTAAAATATTTGGTACCTAAACAGATAAATGTATTCTAAACCATACTTAACTGCAAACTAAAAGAATGTATAGGTGGTAGGTATAGGTGGCCTGGCAGATAATTTGTTAGGTACCCTACCCGAACCTATAACAACGTAAGTAGGTATACCTATAAGTACTATTGTAGTACAGGTATTTAAGTAGGCACAAGTGAATCAAACAAAATAAGATTAAAAACCATTATATTGCCATTCATGGATGAAAATTAAACCCATACATAATTAAAACAGTCTCTTTATATTAGTACTAATGTTCATGTGGCTACCATAGGCTTATGCCATCGACAGTCTAGCGAGTAAAATAAAGAAACTTTTACAACGCCTCCAGCACACAAAATAGAAACCAACTTAACTTTGCATAACAAAGTCTGTGGATATATCTGTTCTACGTAGCTCTATTCCAGTCTAATCCATTAAACAAATAAATGGATTAGAATGAAATAGAGCGTCACGTTGGACATATGTGACCCAAAACCTAAGGCGCACAGATTAAATAGTGTAACAACAATAAAAGCCTATTTACGGCAGGAGTCTAAAGGTTAGTTTGACGAATTAAAGTCTCCTATTTTATGAAAAAAGTTGGCATTTGAGGTAAGATAGCCAGTTCCTCAGTACATCGATGATTCTGAGTGAGGTGCGCTTCCATCTTCGGCCTTATCGCTAGGTGAGATGAAGGCATAGCGCTTCCCCGATTTTTTTTTATTGTATGACGGGGAAGCGTTGGCCTTCATCTCTCCTTGTTAAAAGTTGAGATAAGGTCGAAGGTTGAGGCGCACTTCACCCGGAATCCTCAACAAACTGAGGAACTCGCTATCTTATCTCTAAATGCCGGAACTCAACATTTTTTTTAAGAATTGTTTTAATGGCGATCGAACCCGGGACCTCTGGTTCTGATGTCAGTGGGTTGAACCACTAGACCACAGAGGCGGTCAAACGACCTACTATAAAAAAAAACATCTTACTATAGGTCGATAAGAGAACCCCTTTTCAGGTCATATTTTCATCAGTCCATCAAAATCAAGCTGTGTGGTCAAGTGGGTATGTGCCTGCCTTCCGTTCAGGAAGTTGTGGGTTCAAATCAGGTCGTGCACCGATGGTCCTAATTTTTCGAAAACTTTCCCGTTACCGTTACCGTTAGAGTGTGTGCATAATATGTGTCAAATGCTGACACATTTGACACATGCGCACGCTCTAACGGTGAAGATCACATCGTAAGGAAGTCGGCATGCTCCTAGGACCAACCTGGGGCCTAACCACAACATCTTATAGCATTCTTGTTTTGATATTACATTACTTGAAACATAACATAGGTAAAGTACCTAATATCAAAACAAGAATGCTATCTATAAGAGGTCGTGGTACCCATTGTGAGCGGCATAGGTATGTCACTGGGTAGTATTCTGCTAAGCAGTGGGCTAGTAACGCAGGTAAGTTTGGACGTGCCTCTGACTACCACTTGCAGCTGATCCTCAAACGGTCCACGCTCTGAGTAGTGATAAGTGAATCATCGAATTTCACAAAAGTAGAAAGTTACATTTTTAGGGTTCCATACCTGAAGGATGCCAACGAGACCCTATTACTTAGCCTCTACTATCCATCGATCCGTTCGTCCGGCTGTCTGTCAGCATGCTGTAACTCATGAACTATGGTATCTGGTAGTATATAATTATTTCGGTAGTTGAAATTTTTACAGAGTTTGGTATTTCTATTGCCGCATTAGGAAATACAATTTTTTTTTTATTAAAATGAAGTATAAGAAAGTAAAATAAACGTCGTTTTTTGCAATGAAAATGTGGGTCACCCTCAATGTGCTGTCCGCACTTGACCGCTATTACGTACCTAGTAAACAAAAATATAGGTACATTTAAAAACCTCATGAGAACTGGCAAGTGAAGGCAAACAGCACTATCGGTCAATTTGCTACCGGGCATGACAGGTGGCAGATATGTCAAGCCATTGTTAATCGAGCTAGATAATTGACCGGGAGCTTTAACTACAGGATGATTGCTTTGATTTTTAATTGCGCTATCCTAATTTAAAATGAAACTACCGGGATTTCGTTCTCGTCATCGCATGGCGATCGCAGCGCAACCTACCGGCTCCAATTGTAAATCCAGAACATCCAAGGACCCACTCAAACACAAATAATCATCAAAATCGGTCCAGCCATTTAGGAGGAGTTCAGTGACAAATACAAAAAAAATAATTAAGTAAAGATAAACTTCGATCTCTTTTTAAAACTTAGGTATTGTGAGAACGTATTAGTTGTGAGATTTGAAATAGGTACTTTATATTATGCTGATATCTTAAAAGCGACCTTTTCTCTGAAATTACACGGGCAGCTAGTTAGTTATCTACAACGTAGGTAAATGAAGGCTCGACTAATGATTAAAATTATTGCCTCCCCTCGACGTTCCGTAGTTCTTGAGAAAAAAATCTAAAAGAGAAGAAAACCCAGACAAAATCAAGACAGATCATTCATTAGTACTAAGGATCACCAAAAAATATTTATAATGTACGCTGAAAAAAACTTAAATAAGCTGCGAGCCTCCGTGTTTCTAGTTACGTGCGATTCCAACACCTTCAAAAGATAGTTAACAGGCATTTTTTGGAACGGCTCTCTAGATCGTAGACCTCAACCTTGCCCAGGCAAGCTTCAAGGTAATTTGCTGTCTCATCGTAAACAAAAAAATACATTTTTAACAATGGCTTTGTGTTTCTTCTCTATTCATTACGGATCTCTCAAAATAAAAAAGTAAAAAAGTGAGAAAGTCAAAGTATCGCGCATTTTATGACAGCATTCTTTTGCAGAAAATGCGTTATGATAATATATTTTTAATTTCATAATACAGGGTAGGCAGCTAATGATATTTAAAACCGTTTCAAAAGTAATTTCACGGGAAATCGAAGCTTAAGTATTGAGATGTGATATATTTTGTTAATGCGCTTTGCTTGTACAGTCTGAATGCTCTGTACAGTCTTCCTAATAATTTAATCATACTTTCACAAAAAAATATGCAGACGCGTTCGTTGTCCAGCCTCCTCGAAAATTTGAAGTTTGCGACATAATGTCCACATTTAGTAAACAGAAAAGATCGCAGTGAATGTAAGTATATATTATTTTTTAATATGGGGATGCTAGTTATTCCTTTGTGAGATCTCTTCGTCGCCTCATCATCACGTCATCTGCGGGCTGCGTTTTTTTTATGACGGGCAAGCGCTTGGATCTCCTTTTTACAATCCCTAGTACAAACGAAGTTTCATTATGGCATGTTCGATTAAATATACATTTTAAGTATATTTGTTTAGGGATTTGCATTGCTTTAATTTTTCTAATAACAATAAAAATGAAAGAAAATATGTAAGAGTATGGGAAAATATTTTTTTATTTCAAGTTTGATTATGTTTTTAGAAAAAGCGGTGCTTACCTAGATTACCTATGACACCTTAAAATTTGTATTTGAATGGAAAAAGCTATTTTGAAATGAATGACAAACTGCGTTTGTATATTTGAGCGGTACTGCTGGGCTTTTTAATGTAAATAATGCCTCCGGATGTAGCCTTATCCGGCAGTAGGTTGGACAAGTCGTAAATAAATTGCGTACGACAAATAACAAAATACGTTCAACAAACTACAATGAAAATCTTTAGATTCATTCGAAGTTTACCAGTTTGGACTATAATTTTGTATGTAATAAGTAAGTATGCGAGTCGAGATTAGAATTTAGAATGCAATGAGAGTAAATAGTTTATGCATAACTTATTTTCATAATACAGTACTGACACATAGCAAGCCTATTGAACTGATGAGACACCAAATGTGAGATACCTTTAACTTACTTACTTTTTACTAACTTTTTTTTTTTGAGTAGGAAGGTCCCTATTTCTTACAGTCACAGACGCATAAAATATTCAATTAAAACTTTATTGGGTATTTGACGTATGACTGAAATTATATATATAAGCTTCCGAAGTCGACTGTACCATTCCCGGATTATTTAAAATCTGTAATGAGCAGTCAAATAAAATGGTGGAATATGACAGTTGAAAATGGAACCTTTTTAAAAGCAATTTACGCAATACGGAATCATACAGCATAGGTCGTTCCTCGGCTTTCGGTACGCGTTTTACAGTTTTTGGTAATTTGTGGCTTGAGACCCGCTACATAATACTACAAGCTACATAATAGCAAGTAACAATGATATTAATTAGTTGAAGTAGGTACTTGTTTTATTATTCTATGGGTGATGCCCGCATAGGCATTCGGCATAACATGTTACCTCAAAATGCCGATAAAAACATAACTCTTAGACTTAGGTAAGATGGAAGCTAGCCCGATGGACGTGAAACAAGTCTTACCACCACACTGAGCCCAAATATGTCCCTTGGGATCGAAACTAGGACCACGGTCATACTAGTGAGGAAACTTGAAACCATATTGCGGGCACATAGCACTGAGGAACCACCTTAAGAAGGTGGTGTTGTCGACTTACAGACTTTACATGCAGTTATTTACTGTGGGTATTGACAGAGCGGCGCCGGATAAGAAAGAGTCCGCAAAACGGACTCTTCCTTATCCACCCGGGCACCCAAATTCTTCACAGGTATCCCAATACTGCAATCATCAATCCGCCTGCACTATGCCTGATGTCATTCCAATACAGCGATCATCAATCCAACCCATTTGCAACATGTATGATTCAAAGCCAAAAGAGGGCTTTTTTTGTAATCAATCAAATATTTAATAATTTCTCATACAAAAAGGTCAGTAACCTAGTAGGTATAGCTAAAATTATAGTTTAGAATAACCAGTTTTTTGTGAGACTGGTGTCTATGGTAGGTTAGAAACAAACCTGTAATACAGGTCACCAGTGCCCCCACTCCGCTAAGCTTGATGACATAATTTCAACATAATACAAAAGCTATGAATTGGGCTCGTGACCATATAACTACAACTAGTTGAAGATATTTATATAGTGGTGGATGTGGATGGATAGGTTTATTAGAATGGATCCTGTGGTGAGGTACGAGTGGATTGGTGTGTGGAGAGTTGTGTGTGTAGTTTAGTGGATGTAAATGTAAATGTAAGTGAGTGTACATTAATGAATTAGGTTAGTAGTGAGTGTGTATACGGGGAAAAGGTTCTCTTTTGTGGGTAGTTGGGAATTGTGCAATATAATAGGCTTGACTTGGTGACTTGATTCAGGGCACACTAGAGGACAGTTGTTGTAGTGGTCTAAGGAGTGTAAACAAGTGTTAGCTATTACTCAGCAGGCAGGTAACATTACAGCTTCTGTTTCGTCATAGTTTAGTGTTTTTAGCCAATCACTAATCGACTTTGTACATTTGTATTTCGGAAGAGAATATATAGAGAGAGAGGAGTTCTGGTCTAACCTGGTTCTAAATGGGGTAGTACGACAAACCGCACCTTTTCTACGCCTGCCTTTGTTAATCTGTGGGTCGAAAACAAGTTGCCCATGTTGTTTGAGCAAGACTTCTAATAGGAACGTTTAACTTGCATTGGGCGATGGTCCTACCAAATTATCGCTCGAAGATTGATAGGAAATAGGATCTTATCATGCTTATGAAGGCACAAAGGTTCCTAGGTACCTACCTACTTTATAAAAAATACTTTCATTAAATACTTGGATTCTGCCGTAAAGGATTGTTAACTATTATCTTGTGGTATGAAATTAAAATGACCTAACGGTTCTAGTAACATTCTTGCATGTTGAAGGTACTAATATTATATAAGTACTTAGTAGGTACCTACATACTTTTATGAAAGAACATAGTGTAAGATGGGAGTTGTCGAAATCACAACCAAATTCAGTCAGTACCTACCCATATTGCCTAAAATTACTTTTGTTCTGCCTACCTACCTACTTTTTCGTGTGAAATATTGTTCAATTTATCATCTCTAATTAGGTATTCTGTAAGCACAAATAATTTATGCGAAATGTAATTTTGTATTGCATAAAATTTGAAGTAAAGTAAGTACCTACCTCTACTACAAATGATTGCTACATGCATGCTAATTAAAATTTTAATTTGGATGCTTTTGTTAATGTGAGAAATATATATTTCAATCTCTATAAACCTGTCTCAACAACTCATTAAATGAGATTTGCAGTCGTTATGATGTCGCCGCCGAAATTAATATCAGATTTCACTAAACGACGAAATCACGTGAAAATAGCTACCACGCTAAATTGCGAAGGCGCGCGAATCCCGAACGCCAACGTGACAGATAACCGCGTGGAAACTCGAATGGCGATTATTTTCACACGTGATTCCATTCCCAAATCACGGATTGACTAAATCATTGTCTTTATTTTCTTATAACATTTTACAACTGTATTTAGTGAGCTCTCGGTGCTGACATTTTTGCTAATTTCCGTGTTGTAGTTTCATTCCCATCACGGATGTCGTGACATCTGATTGACAGGTGAAAGGGCGTGAAATTAGCGTCCAGTCACTGCGACCCGCCACTTTTCCCGACGTCGTTGTAAGAAATCGCATTGTTTTCCTTCATTACTACACAAACCAACATAAGAATTATAACATTAATTTGCAAAAACAACGCACGCTGTGTCAAAATAGCTCGTCACTCGCTGCCGCGCGAATAAATCCAACCTAATGGGCGAAAGTGTTGAATTAGTAAGCACTCCATTAGGCGCCGAGCATATGTTTTAGAGTGGCCATAGATAAGATAGAGCCGTATGTCATAATTTTCATAGCTACCGTTTGGCGTCGGACAACAAGCCGAGGATGTGGGGATTAGTCTGCAAATATTGTGTGTGTTTGTTATTAAAAGTAAGGCTGGTTTTTGATAAAGATGTGAAACAACTGAGACACGGCAAACGAGATTTGAGATAGCGGTGGCTTAGCATGCGTCGGCTTGTCTCCAGCTTTTATCTGGAGCGCACGAAGCCGCGCTGAACGCGCGCTTCGAATCTCAACACAATTCTGATTTTGAATTCAAAAATAGAACTAAATCGGCCAACATCTTTTAGCTTCCAGACTTTACCAAAGATATCATTTATAGTGAGGTTTTTTTGCTATCTTTATCTTGATTAGTGATTGCGTGACGGTAGATAATATAATTTCTTGCGAAACATCCGAAATGAACTTTTATATATATTTGAAAGCGTTGTGCAAAAAGCACTACCGCGATGCTTCTTGAGTGATAGAGCTCGTTAAGGTACTTCATTGTACGTATCTAACTATTTACCATTTAAGTAGCGGATATAACGTAATTAACATTAGGTACATAATGTATCTTGCAGTTTATGCAAGAACAAAAACCTGAGACAGTTGCAGGAAGTCGATGTTTAGTTTTCTTTAGATCATTATTATTCTCCTTCTTACTTAGACATCGATACAATGAATAAAATAACGCATACAATTAATTCTTGGGACTTTTTGCAAATGCCACGTGAAAATAAGACGTTAGCCGACTGTCAGAAGTGACATTCCCTTCCATTATTTATGGTAATGCGCGCATAAACAATCTTCGGACGAGATGAGTAATTTTCGCAAAACTCGTTAAAACGAATGTGATCGTAAAGTAAGGTGAACAATTAGAAATAATTGGGACTTTAAGGTTAACAACGCATTGTTGTAGCAAATGAAGATGTGATGCTGTAGGTTAACTTTGCCTTTAGATAACAACCTCCTTGGACTAGTGGTTGAGTGGCTTTCGGCTTTCTATGTGTGGGTTCTGAGTTCAATTCTCAGGTGAGGCACAACTTTTTGTGAGGTGATTCACAGTTGGTTAGGACAATACACAAAATAGTCCTAAAATTAGGAAGGTTTCGGGCTTGCAATGTTTTACAAGAACTCAATGTAATTTGTGTTAAGCCTCTGACATGAGTTCTTTAATACCACACACAGCTAACAGCCACTATTTACCAAAATGATCTCGTATCAACCCTTTATGTTAATCTGACAGCAATCAAAGTGAAAAAAAATCCGATCAATCTGCCATGTTCCAATTTCAAATTCAAATTTGACAGTCGAACGCGCACAGAAGCTAGCACGGGCCGAAAAGAAAAAAGTTGTCTTTGGAAATCAAATAAAGACGTAGTATTTTGATTAGTTTTTGACGTATGAAAGAGTGATTTAAATACTGAATTTACGCGGCAATAATTTTGCAAGATGGCGATCGTTACTGGCACAAGTTAATTAGTTTCATTGTTGTTGATAGTGTTGTTTCCAATTGGATAGGTTTCTTTGTCTTGTATTGAAATGTTCCGAATGGCTGTGGTGCTGATTTGTTTTGGATGAGGTGAAATCGGGATTGTATGGAAACTATTGATAGATGGCTTGTATTGTACCTTACAAGTTTACTGATGGGTGAGGTACTCTGACAATGTCTTTGGCTCAACCTTTGTAGTTAGTTTTTTTTTTTACAATGTAGGAATGCTGCATTTTGTCGGGTAGAGTGGAATAGCATCAACCCCTTACACAAACTTGGCTATTACCCACCTACTTCTACATCTATTACTATTATTTTTAACCGCCTATGTGGTCTAGTTGTTCAACCCACCGATTTCAGATCCAGAGGTCCTGGGTTCGATCCCCAAGGGGAGTACAATATATTGTGCTTGGTTGGTTGGTGGTAGGATTTTGTTTAAGTCCGCCTGGCTAGCGGCTACCACCATCTTACCTAATCCTGTCGCCATAATAACAATTCTAAAATTGTTGTGTTCCAGCATTTAGAGGTAAGATAGCCAGTTCCTCAGTTTGTTGAGGATTCCGGGTGAAGTGTGCCTCCACCTTCGGCCTTATCTTAACTTGTAACTAGGTGAGATGAAGGCCAAGTACTTACCCATCGTACAATAAAAAAAAATATTGACCGGCTATCTAACATAGGCTAAAATATATATATAATATACATAGCTTCAATATAAAGTAAGTAACTAATAATAGTAAGCAATTGTTTTCATTACTAGTTTATTTTTGTGTAATTTCAACATATCTACATAAATAAATATATATTACAGGACATTAATTTCACATGGCTCTAGTTTTGAACGTGGGTTCATATCTAATAGCGGGCAATTGCAGGTTGTTAATTATGAAAGATTTGATTTGGTAATAAGTAGATACTTACTTACCTACTTATTTATATTTACATCCCATTCAAATGTCACGAGTTGTGTTGTTTTTTTCTTGTAAAAATATATCATATAAGTACCTAGATATGTTATAACCAAGTGTGTACCTACTGATATGCAAAAAAAGTACAGCATGAAAATTTTTCCATTGTAGAAAAAACGCTGGCTTTAGGTGCATAGGGCAAACGTTTAATACCTCTACATGACTATTACTGATCACCATTTCTTCACCTTTGATCCGAGCCATCAAAAGGTTGATGTGTAATTAAGACGAATCGTGATGGCGGAACATCATCGGAACAGCAAACATCAATTTTAAAACACCATTCGACACAGCATTTATTACTTATTTAGCTCTTAAACCTATGTAATAGCCAATCCTAGCACATGAAGAGCGTCATAACTCGTAAAAACTTTTATAAAACATCAACCATTAAAAATAATATCCAATCAGAAATGGAACCTATTCCCTTTTTACGAGCCACATCGCGTTAACGACCATCATTCGATATTTTTATAATCTAGCAAGACAAATCGACTCTCGATTGGAAAATTAAACTCTATATTTGGAATACTTTAATATCTGACCATAAAGCTACCGCCCCAATGTCCCCGGATAACGTCTTCACGGACCATAGAGAACATAACAGCCGCGAGTCGTAACCTCAATCAAAACGCCGATAAACTTTGACAAAAATTCCACCTTAAGCCGTCCTTTAATTATCCATATATTACAGATTCCGAGTTCGAAACTACCTGATGGCAATTATACACGCGCTCACCCACGTCAAAAACGACCCATTCACTGACATTTATGGAAAAAAGACCATTCGGCGTCTTAAACCTTTTAACAAAACTGGCCGGCGATAATTCAAGCGAAATGTCCAAACTACGGCTCGAAAAAAATTGAATTTTGAACATAGAAAGTGTTAGCGACAATGGAATATTCAAAATCTTGTTAATAAAGAGTCTAGGGTCCGGCGCGGGTGCTCTCACAATGGCAGGTTAGAAAAAAAAACGAAAAGATCGGGCAGAGTTTTTTTTTTGTTCCCAGCGTGAGATCGTTTCGAAGGGAATTTCGGATTTAGAACAGGCGTCATGTGCGGATAGTTTTTTTTAATTCATCCGAAGTTGGCACCGACCACATGGGCTATTCTTTCTGTATAAATTATTATTCTGATCCTCTAAAATTAGGAAATCTGTTAAATGGGCGTTGCGGCCAAATTTCGAGTGCCTTTTGTTGCGTTTTATGAGTGATGTGTTTGTTTGTTTAAGTCATAAATGCAAGAAATTGAGTTGAAATGATTTACAGTGTCATTATTATTTTAGTGGTTGTAAAATAACTCGTCGTTAAGCTTAAATGTGCTATAATCTAAGTATAACAACCAACTTCTGAATTGAAAATAACTCGATGAAATCCGAAAATTAAACGAAAAATGACAAGATAACTTGCATACACTACCAAAACATAACGTTTAGGTATTGTAAATGAGCAGACAAGTAATTTGTGTATAATAAATGGATTTAACGGAATAATTTATTTATTTACGTAACATTACTTGTGAATTGCCCGGGAATCGTTCCCGTCATCCCTAGGGAATTTCCTAAAATCCTTTCTAATTGAACCCATGTACTACTAAAGACAGCTACCCTGAACCTCTGGCCAGTGCTGTGCGTTGATGGGCATTTTTAGGGTTCCGTACCCAAAGTGTGCCGATGGGACCTTATTACTAAGCCAACGCGGTCTATGCGTCTGTCCTGTCCTACCTTTAAAGGGATGTATTATTTGATTCGGAACAGTTAGATTAATGTGCCCAGAGCTTCTTGGGTATTATAATACCCAAGAAGCTCTTGCTTTTTTCTCTAAGCTTCTTGGGTATTATAATACCCAAGAAGCTCTGGGCAGTCCACAGTAACAGTTTTAAAAGATACGTCAATATCAAGAAATCCGCCATACTGACAAATATTCTAAGAAAATTCACTGGTCTGCGTACTACCAGGGCTGCATTGAGAAATCCTGATATACTTCATGTACTTATAGTAAGAACCAATTATATGCAAAATTTATATATGATGAGAGCTTCTAGCTCGTTTAATATTCTAGCTAAGGCAAATATGGAAGTGAACCTATTCCATACAATAACAAGTATACGCTAAAACGCTTACTTAGCAATAATTATTTTAACATATAGTTTTGTGATCAATTTCTTGTCATGTTTGATATAGTTAATGAAATAACTACGAAACGATCCACCCGCTTATATACTGTTGCCAGCCGACCCACTTTTAGAAACATTTTGTCTAAGTATTATCGTTACAAAATAATGGATTATACAAGTGTAAATTACATTATATATCATGACTCTAATTATAATGCATTATTGATCTATTAAACATTAACAATAACTTCTAATTATAATAATAAACCCATTTTGACTAAACCGCCAATTGCGGTAAGCAAAGAACGTGGCAGTCACATAACTATTAATATTAATAGAAAATCTATATCCCCGAAATAATAATAAAACAATATTTAATTAACACTGAAAATAATAAGGAAGCATCATATCTACTTCTATTATAATTTGACTTATAAAATGAATTGAAGGAAGTTGTATCGTCGAGTTGTGGTAAGACACGTAGCACATAGTGCATCTTTTTCTAATGTTTAAAACTGATTGTCATGCAGAAGACTAGGATGGATGATAGGCATCTGGTCATTTGACCTAGCAGCAAGACCACGAGGAATGGCATAATCTAGCTTGTAGCCTAATATATATTACTAGAGGTGCAGGTTTGCATCCCGTTACAGGCATAGTGCAGACCTGCATACCACACTCCTAATAGGTACTAATGGAAAAACAAGTACTTCAAGGCGAGAGAAGGCGAGGTGTCTTCTAGACCAACGTGCTACGTACCTATACAACGTAGGCCACATAGATAAATAAATATTACAGAACATTGCCTTAGCGGTCACGGCTTGAGAATAGAACCCTCCAACTCAGCCCATGGATGTCGTAAATCCGACTAAGGGATCTCACCAGAAGAAGAGCAGATTCCTTCTGTGTATTATTTACACCATTACTGCGATCACCAATCCGCTTGCGTGTGGTGTGGTGATTATGGCAAAAACCCTCTAGCTTTAGAGAAGGCTCTGTGCAGTAGTGTACACAAATGGGCTGTTGATGTGATTGAGAATCATAAATCCTCTACGTATGGACTGATAATCCAAGCACAACCCTCGATAATCGGCCTCACAGCTCAGTTGGTAGCAGATCTGCCTTCTACACTGTAGGTTGTGGGTTCTAACTCCACCTGGGACAAGTATTTGTGTAATGAGCATGGATGTTTGTCAACGTTAATGTTTGATTTGTTTTATGTTTGAGTATGGTTTTGTATTATGTAAGTATGAATTCAAGTTTATGAGTACCTCTTGCTTCTGTCCAGCACTTCGCCCGTTTGATACCCGGATAAAAGTAGACGATATGTTTTTTCTGGTACAAAATAATGTCGGTGCAAATAAGAAAGAGTAGATCTGTTATTTCATAAATTTCATAGTTTTCGGTTCAAAAGTTTTGTACTTAAATTAACTTCCATCCAAACTTCCAAACGAACTTTTGAACTAGTTTAGGTATATCCTTAATCTAGTTCCCATATTACAAGCTGTGTTTAGTTTGGCTAGATGACGCTATATGTATATTGAAACGTCACGTAGTAAATAGATACACTCTTGAGGTAACCAGATGTATTTAAATTCTTTCCCAAGTTTATAACAGCAAATATACCCCAATTACCTTGAAGAGCGGTGTAACACGGTTAACAAACCTGCGCGGGCGCATAGATCATCCCGCCGCGATGCGCAGTCATGTCCGATCACAGATAACGCGGTACCGATCCTGCGGCCTTACTCTTGAATACAGTCTCGATACCAATCCTATACGAATGATGTTCATTGGAATGAACTAAACATAAAAAAACACAGAAAAAAATTGCCAAAGAGAAAACACAATGTCGGCTTCATTGTGTTCAATTTAAAACGGTACGGAATAGTAGACTTTCCGTGGAAAGTCTACTATTCCGTACCGTTTTAAATTTGGCGGGCCATACCGCAAAACGTCTATGTTGTATGTACTCAAGAATCTACATTCTACTATCAACAAAACAAAATGCTCTAAATATGTCAGGCAAAACCCTAAAACTGTGCTAAAACGATTCATTCGATTTACTTAAAAATAAAAATAAATACATAGATGGTAGACATTTTCCTACAGCGCCATTTCCTTTTTCCTTTAAAATTAGCTGAGTCAGATCTTTTTTGTCTTGTGGTGACATCTAAAGCCATACAATCCATTTTGCTCTTGTTGTAAGGAGCCAAGAGTAGTGGCTGTATTCCCGCGATGAATAACAAATTATAATCAGAATCAGGTTCCAATTTCAAAACACGTAGTGTGCCTATATTTATGATTATATCTAATAAGTTATATATCACAATAATAATTATGCTTAAACTAAAAATAATAGCAGGGCACTCTTGAACGGAATCGAGATTGAAATAAAGTTTAAGATCGACTGACTTACTTATGATACGTTCTTATTTACTACACTAGTCGGTATGGTCATAGGAAAATGAAGCAAAGACTACCGAAATACTAATAAAATTTGAAAATACTGAAGCCGAAATTATAAACATCTATTCGTTAACTCGAATTCGATCTCAAACTATCAACGTCAAAATCACGTCAAGAGTACCTACCAAATACGATTGAGCGTAATCGATCACGTTTTTTTATTCAGTTTGAAAAATCACTCAGCAACTCGATTTCAATCGAGCGCCAGCTAATCGTTTTCAAGAGCAAGATTTCGGTCTATATCTCAAAGCACAATTCAAATCGAGTATCGAGAGTTAGGCTTCTGGTTATTTTTGCATAAATTTTGTACTGATACTGAAAAATTACTGGTTTACAACAGACATTTAAGACTACATTGAATATCTGGTTAGGTAGTTATAATACGTGCAGCAAGGTACATAGATACCCTGCCTTTCTCAGGCAGCTTCTGGGAAAGCTTGCATCTAGCCCAGATAATGCCCAGAAAATAGAAATAGCTCTTGAATTTAATACGTAAGTATTCGCTATTAAGCTATTTCCAATATTAAATATGCCTAATATACTTAGTCTGCGTAGTAAAGAAAATAAAAGATGAACAGGTAATAAAAAATAGGGTCATTTTTAAAACGTTACCGCATGCTCAGAACCGTGTCCAACACACAAGAAACGGCAGAGAGAGAACTTCCCTAGGATTTTTATCTAGGTATGTTCTTGTCAATCGTAACAAACAAGCAGACGGACATAGACACTTTACAATGTTTTTTAATGATTTAAGATTCAAGCTAGGCGTATTCCTAATAGGATATCGTGTACGGGTGCACTAGAGAAAGTATTTTAAGAAATTTTCACGGGATTACAAGAAAGAAGTTCCGGGCGTTCCACTAGTTAGGTACATATGTGTACGTATTATCAAGATGTGAGTAAGTAGGTAAAGGTGGTGACCACGAATCAACGCGAAACAAAGTAAGACACCTCCATCGAGTCTAATGTGCTAATGGCAGCCTCAAAGCTGGGCATCCTAAATAAGGAAAAGCGATATGTCACCTGATCAACTTTTGACTTTATATAAAGCTCAAATTCGATCCTATATAGAGTACTGCAGCCAACTTTGGGATGGTTCAGCCAATATCATCTTGCCGCGCTTGACACAGTGAAGCGCAGAGCCAAGAGATTCATAGGTGATGAGTTTTTTTTTTATTGTACGACGGGTTAGCACTTGGCCTTCATCTCACCTGGTAACAAGTTGAGATAAGGCCGAAGGTGGAGGCGCACTTCACCCGGAATCCCCAACAAACTGAGGAACTGGCTATCTTACTTCTGAATGCCGGAACACAACAATTTTAGAATTGTTATTATGGCGACTAAATTAGGTAAGATGGTGGTAGCTAACCAGGCGGACTTAGACAAAGTCCTACCACCAACCAAACCAAGCACAATATATTGTACTCCCCATGGGGATCAAACCCGGGACCTCTGAATCTGAAATCGGTGACTTGAACCACTAGACCACAGAGGCGGTTAATCCTTGCCAAGAGTACCTTGCCAAGGCTCGACAGCATGAACCATCGTTGCAAGGTTGCGTGCTGGTCGGCTCTTTGCACATTGTACTACCTTCACGACTTTATTCCGCCTTCACCATTATTTTATATACATCTCAAACGCACAGCTTATTGTCATGGTTGCTGTTCCACTTATATTGGAATAAGCGATTTCAGCAACATCTTATTATGCGCATTGTATGCAATATGTGTGCTATCTAAAATAAAATATAATAATAATTGGTAAAACTTGGGATCAGCTTCCAGCGTCTGTATTACCGCTTTGTTGAGACCCTTATGTCTTCAAGAAGTAAAAGGCTCCTTCTGGGTAGGCTCGCTCCATCGTAGATCTCATTCTTGTCTGTGTAAGTTTCGAGGTAAGAGCCGACCCTTACTAAAAAAAAAATGTACCAACCATTTTGATCTTTCGCTGCACCAATGGAGGTGGTTCAAATATGTTTATAAATTACTAGATTTCTAGGCAACGCCATCTAAACTCAAACTAAGAAAAGCCTGTAATAATTATTCCACAATTAAAAAATATAAGCACACATAGGTATTTATGACAATACACTCCCAACACATATACATGCCCAAACACAAAACTGGAATGTATGTCCCGGGTGGAAATCAAACCCACAATCTACAGTGCAGATGCAGAAGTACTACCAACTAAGCTGATAGCCAGTATAAGTTATTTATTAGACACGGTAAAAGTATCAGGTACTTACATTAAATACATGGCAAAGGTTAATGTTATTCTAAAAAGTTTTTTTCACATCAAGCGATCACGTAACGTGAGACAGCAAATTAAAATAAAAAACCTCGCATATTTAAGCAACGGATTACATCTTCTATAGACAAAATCGACACCATAAAAAACCTATTCAAAGACATTTTTTTTTAAACCTAGAGCAAGTGTTCGAAAAGAATGTTCGAAAGTGCCTAGTCATTTTAATCAATCACCATTTTAGAGTATCGAAAATTATTATATTAATTCTTGATGGATATTTGACTAAGAAGTAGTAACAATAGACCGAGTGAGTGCTCCAGAAAGGCGGTAAAAAAGGTTCTGTGTCGGCGGATGACATGTCAATTATAAAACCATCAATTGTCTGTGGTATTATAGGTGTCATAGACAAAACGGAGCCTTGCGGTTCTTGCGGTCATGAGGGTAGCTAGTATATGAGTAATGGCGTGAAAAATGCAATGGGAAATAAGATATCCATATTCCTTATATACACTTAATCATGCGTTTACGAACGCACATTCTATACCTACCATACCTATCTTCTGTTAATAAAAAAATGAATTCATGCAAGTGACGAAGTCTTTTTTGAGAATACATTTCCTTAAACCTATTTTTCTTCAAACTATCGCCATCGAAAATATCCGATATTAATGAGTAATTGAAAAATAGATATTGGTACTTCATAGATAGGAAACAATCGCTTACTTTTTTGATAAAATTATAAACTCAGATAGAAGATAAATAAATTTGTAGCGTATTGATCGAGTGAGCGAAGCGAACGAGATCTCTCAGTTAAGTTGGGAAATCCGGCACTGTATGTTTGTATGTATGTGGCAATGTTTGTGACGGCATAACTCTTGAACGGATTATTTGATTTTCATGTAATTTAAACTGAACAGAGAAAACGTAAATACAATTTGACTGTCGCGGGGGATTTTTGATAAATGGGGTAGTTTTTGAGATATTGGGGTAAAAAGAAATACAAATTTTCATCCAAATCTTTTGAATCGTTGATTCGATCAATTCAAAATTTTGAACATGCAAAGATTATATTAATACTCATCAATCGGTTTGAGTATTTTTTTTGGACACTAGGGTAGTTTTTGAGAAATAGGGGTGTTAAGTGAGACGAGATGTTTTTTGGCTTGTGGGGTGTCATTTGAAAGAGTATCGGCTGCACATTCATAAAATATATATTTTACGTTTTTGTAAAAAAACGCTTAGTATGTCTTGTAGGATAGACTATTAAAACGGGTTGACTTCACAATTAACTTTCTTTTGATTTGCTGAAACCACCCCTGTATTTACATTAAGGGTTGCAAAAGGGGTAAATAAAATTGAAGTCTTGAAAATGTGTTAAAACATGAAATAGGGGTTGAGACTGATTTCAAAATTAGATTATTTTGCCCTTATTAGGGGTGTATTTAAGATGAAGAGGGCAAAGGATGATCATCAGGTCTTGTAAGATAAGAGACGGTATTTGAAATTTCAAAACTGGTCTATTTCATCTATTGTTATTCACTCAATACGGTACGTTACGGCCATTAAAGCCACCACGCTAAGCAGACAGATTGGTGCTCAAAGTAAAAGTTTTGCTTAGACAAAGAAAAAAGCTGCTGCCTTTTTGGTTGACTTTACGATATCCGTGGGCTGGAGGGGTAGATTTTGAAAACACAACTACTAAGGCAACAGTTTTGAGAGCACAGTTTCAAAACGCCTTTCCTTTGTTTCATGTTAGTAAGGATACATCACGTTAGCAACAAGAGCGAGCCTCGAACACTCAGGTGAATAAAGAGAGTTCGAGATAAAAGTGCTAAAGTAAGGTGTAATGAAAGCACATTTTTATCGTTTGTTAATTACGTTCTATTTGAGAAATGATCTCTGTCACAAACCAGACATCACGAGATATAAATTATTTCGGTCACTCGTGCACTACACAAAACTAACTGAATTTCCGCCAAAAAGTCGGTTAGATTAATTAAATTATTTCAATATTTTTACCGATTATTTGGAAACTCAAGAATTTCAAACTGTCGCAGCACTACTGTAAACAACTTAATGACATTACATTGTACTTATAAACGTGAACCTCATTTACAAATTTACTGATTGTTTATGTTTTAAACTAATTTTACGAGATTCAAACGTAGGTTATCGTACAGGAATATATATATATTATTACAGGACATTCATTTTACACAGTGCCATCTAGCCCCAAACTAAGCATAGCATATGGGAACTAGATTCTCATACATTCATACATTCCTCTTCTATCAGATTATTTCCTTCATCGCAAAAAAAAAAAAAAAAACTTCAAACCAACTTATCTCCTTCAGGTATAAATAGGGTTTTACATAGGTACTCCAGTAACATTATACCAAAACGGCAACAAAAAGGTTAAACGTCCGCATAGTGTAATTTCGTCAAATTACCCCGACGTGGGCTATGCAAATTTGAGGGCGGGGCAACATGGCTCCCAGGGAACCAGCAGCTAGTTTTTATGCCTGGGAGTGCCTGCGGTAATGGGTTCTCCGATTGACGGAGAAAATTAATATAAAACAAAAAACGTGACGTGGCCGGATTGTTGGCATCAGACCAATTTTTATGTAACATACAAACCTATATTGTGATTTTGTATGACAATATGCTATTTTTGGAGTAATGCCACCATAATAGTTTTATATAACCTTCCAATTCCAACCATATAATATTCACTCATGATTGTAATCTCTTGCCTATAAGCAAGAGTTGCACTTAGTTTATTTTAGTTGACTCTACTTTGCCCCTGTTGGCAAAGTAGAGTTTGAATTTATGGGCTGATTGCTACAACTCATGATGTATTAAAAAAACTGTTCAATTCCTTACCAGTATTCAGATTCAATCGATGTGTTCGGCATGTGTTTGAAAACCTACAAGGTATGTACGTTCGGCCGTACGTATGCTTGTCCGGTGGTGGAAAGGGGAAGGATGGATTGGGTCGCAGATATCAAGCACATTCGACAGAGTGATTTATACTCCACAGAAGCTGTGAAGCTATCCTGATCCTTTCTCAAGGCATATCCTAGAAATTTAACAGTTTGATATTACATCAAACCAGCCGGACCAGCGTCAATATGCTGTCCCTTTCCTGGTCTGTCTATCAGATGACTATCTGAGAGACCTTGTACACCCGTGTGTCATCCGTGGATGAAAATATATACTTACGTACTTTCTACAGCAGCCTTTATATTGGACACCTTCCAAATATTAAAGGGATTGACAGGCGAATCGGTGATCGCAGATGGTCTACTATATTATCCTGATTAAAATATATTATTATGTAATTTATGTAAAATATTATGTGTTATTTAAATTGTTCTTAATTTAATTTAGATTTAATAAATTGTAATTATGCTATATATTATTATTGTACGCCCAGAATGGGTAGAACACCGTGGACATTTTTCTCATTATATTTTAAGAACTGATAACTTTACCTGTGTACAGAAATAAACGATTTCTGATTGAATGAATATATAGTACGAATTCCACTATGTATTTGGAAAAAAATAATGATTTTTGATAGTTTTATGGACTTTTACAAAGTGAGACCTGAATCAATTATCATCGTTGCATTGCTTCGTTGTAGATCTCACCCTTGCTGTGGCCAAGAGCTAGACAAGCCTAAAGGTCAAGAGGTATTCTCATTTACTAAATAAAACATTTACATTTACATTATTCATCTACTAAATAAAAACCGATATGTGTTCCAATAATCAAAGTGTACTATTTTGATGGGACTTTCACTAGCAGATAGCTGAATTCGTAAAGAGTAACTTAGTTTACTTTTATGTAAAAATATTTCGAACAAAGTAATTTTAACTTTTTTAATTTTTTAGAGATGCTTCCTTTCATGATCTAGGGGTGTAATAAGTTTTTTAATCCTACGTGTTTGCGGGACCGAGCTCACAGGTTTCCCGCTAGTTATTTATAAAAAATAAAGATCTCGTTTACCTACTCACAATTCCGTGGACTATCCCTAAGTGTGTTCGGCCCTTTTATTTTTTGCGTGGGTAGAAATATTTTGAAAGTAACATATTTATGGGTCGCTAGCCCGTGTCGAGTGACGGCACTAATCTAATACATTTGCGGTGCGCTGCGCACATGTGGCATCTGCCACTGTCGGAGACTTTGTAGGCTTACCATTTTTATTTAAATTTAGTATACCAGATAGACTTTATTTGTAGATCATTAATACGAGGCACGTCAAAGTTGCCCCCATTATCGAAAAACTGATAGAATCTAGACTCTGCTGGTATTGGATTTTTTTTGTAGGACAAGGAAGCGGAAGAGAATGCTTTCATCTCACTTGATGTTAAGTTATGAGGCCGAAGGTGAAAGCACTTCACACATAATCCTCAATGCACTGAGATAGCAGGCTATGTTACCTCTTAATACTGGAACATTACAATATAGAATCGTTGTTATGGCGACTGTTGAGATGTTGAACTTAAAACTAAGAGACTATGAGAAACTAAGAGACTAGTTGGACTTAAACAAGTTCACCAACCAAACCAAGAAAAAAAATGTGGAGATCGAACCACAACTTGGAACCTCTGGGTCAGATACTGGTGGGAAAACCACTAGACCATAGAGGCGGTAATACTATGTACTACAATGCCGTAACTAAAGCAAATTTTCCTAATAAACCCAGAGGTAGAGTCGTCAGAGCCCTCAGCCAAATCCAGTGTCCAAAAGAATTAAGCCAAATTTGTAATTTGTCCAGCCAACAACCAAGGGTATCTTGTCGCAAAGTGGAAGACCCCAGATGAACTGAGAACTGGACAGGACAAAGATGTAGATGGCTTGTGTGAATGCTTTCGATGCCAACGCATCACGCTTGTGTAGAAAGAACCTATTCACTCTTGAAGACTCCTACGTCACGTCGCTGCAGCGATGAGTAAACACGTAAGACATCGGCTTTTTTAGCCGAAGTGGCATGTAAATATGTGGCCTGAGACAGAGCACGCTCGTCTAGAAGGAACCTGCTCTAGACTTGAAGATTTAAAAATTGTATAGGTACTAACTGATGAGGGCAACGCGTTCCATTCCTTACTAGTACTAATCATAAAGTTAGAGGCGGATTGCTCGGCACATAGGATACCTTGTTTATGTGATCAAAATCAAATTGATTGAAAATATTTCATTGTATACCTTATAAAACTCGTTAACATAAGAAACAATATATATACTATATATATATAGGCTTAAACACTTGTTGGTATGAGTGTGTAGGGCGGGAGTTCATTTTGCTTAACCGTTAAAAAAAAAAACTTATTATAGGTACTTTTTAGTGCACCGCTACACTGTAAAAAAAGCTACCCTTAAGTAACTCATTTATCTCTTTCTTATTATCTAGGACTTCTGGTTTAGACTGTGTTGATTTCAGTATTCGCTGATTTTAGATTATATATAATTAGGTGAATAAATTAGCCCAAAAGTAAGCGTGGCATCAGCTTTATGTAAATTAACTTTACCGAAAATGAGCTGCCATTTTTAGATTTTAATTAAAAGTGCCTGAGCACAAATCTGAGTCATTAATATTGGGAATTAGAGTTCCGATAAAAAAGGATAATTATCTGAGCTTAGACCTTTCTGCGTAGCCATCACTCAGCTTCGAGATTTTTGGGGTGGTGGGTTAGTATGGCAAAGGCTTTTTTAAAACCTTGTAAAATTATATATTTAAATGAAAATGACGTAACAAATAAATGTATTTTATTCATTCAAATTGTGTCATACAGTTTCCTTGCTCACCCGTAGCTAGACATCGACTGATGTCCCTGTGGATATAAATGGTGTTTTTCACAATAGTTATAATCTTAACACTATATAATATTATAAACGCGAATATTTGAATGTTTGTTCCGCTTCATGCTTACGCTACTGAACGGATTGAACTGAAACTTGACACATATGTTGCTCTAGACTGAGAAAAGGACATAATATGCTACTTTTTATCTCATAAATAATTTATTGTGAGATGGGAATGGGTTTTCATACATTCTTTTTTATTAAAAAGTGTCTCTGTTTGTTTAATTGTTACCTGTCGATCTTCATGGAATTTGATATGAATACAGTGTAGGTATTCCATAGCACACAACATAGGCTACTTTTTTCAGGTGAGGGAGAAGCCGCGGGCAAATAGCTTTAAATGTAATCGAAATTGAGGCAAGCATCTTGGTTGATTTAAGACTGATTATACCGTAAGACATGTGAATGTTAAATCTAAAAAAATATGTTTTATTGAATATTTTAGAAAGTGTTGCGCTTATGCCTACTTATATCATATTTAAGATTTGAGTATCTAGTTAAATTTACTATAATTCGCTTTACTTAGTCCTTCTCCACACTATGCTGCCCGCCATATGCCGGGGACACATGTTGCTTACATTTCCACCGTCTTAGACCTTTCTCTAGGGATCACTGAGGAACTGTCAATAAGGTGGTTTAAATATAGGTTAGGAGTAGGGATTAGTAATATGTTTATCGTCGAGCCATATAATTATCGTACAAAAAGAAACACCGCTGTCCAATACGTACGTAGTTTGTCGTTCATTTAGAAATGGCATATCTGATTCAATAATTGGGTAGGTTCCATAAAAGGAAATGTAAAGAGCTGTAAACTGACTGTGACATAGAATAATAATGTAAGTATTAGCAGGTACTACCGGGGCAGTATACCATCTCAGGTAGAAAAAAAACCCTGTTATCTATGACAGGATCAACGGCGTGCTCAGAGCTTAAAGTACTCGAGAGATTTCCACACTTAGTTCTGCTACTCGCCCATAGATGGCGCTACAAGTAATCGCGACTGTCTACTTGAAAAAGTTGTAAAGTGGAATATTATGGTCAAACAGCTTGCCAGTGATTTTAAAACTGAATCATCACAGGGCAATATCATTATTTGGTAGTAAGGATTCAGAAATAAAAAATAGACTCTACTATAGAGAAAATTCAATGAGGTAGTATTTTTAGCCACGCGATTAACCACCAACCTACTTGAAAAACTAGTAAAGATTGGGCCTTGGTGCATTGTTATAGCCTTCTCACATGGTTACAATACAAGTTAAGATAAGGCCGGAGGTGGAGGTGCACTTCACCCGGAATCCTCAACAATCTGAGGAACTGGCGTCTTACCTCTGAATGCCGGAGCACAACATTTTTGAATTGTTGTGCCAGGCAGACTTAACGAAAGTCCTACCGCCAACCAAACCAGCACCATATTGTACCCACTGGGGATCTGTATATGATATCGGTGGGTGAACCCCACCCATTCAAGAGTTATAAAAGAACCGCAGCAGTTCAGGCGTAGATGAAAAATACGCGAATGTACGCGCCAACTGGCGGCCGTGTTAAGAACCTTCGGGATTGTCGCGGCGATAGACATACTCCGCGAACTAACTAGTAGTGTTTTATTTTATCTAGTTCCCGTATTACAGGCTATGCTTAGTTTGGGGCTAGATGGCGCTGTGTAAAAAATAATGTCCTGTATTTATTTACATTGATTAAAGATTCCTGTTATATATTTGTTTACTTGTGTATTTAATAGTTTCTATTTTAACGAAAGAACTGGGCGTCCCTCGTATAGAGGAACGCCTTCTGTCGTTTAGGTACGTAATACCTATTCACCTACAATTTTGAATTTGAAACTGTTCAATATTTAAATATGTTTTAATATAGAATCTCAAAACAGTTGAAGGTATCAGGGTTGCCGCTATTTTTATAACACAGAGTCGTTTTGAATCTGTTAGTTCTGTACGTACGTACGTACTGTAATGTACGTGCAAACTTTTTCTACAACTTTTGAATCACGGTTTCAGTGTTTCGATGAGCTTAGGTACCATCTGTGTTCCGTGATGAAGCCCTATATGTCTGCGGACTGTTGAACTCTGGTATTTAGGATTCCAGCGTGGACATACCGTTTTAGTGACATATCTCATGTAACGTCCAAAATCCAGTTCACTGAAGATAAAATCGTTGCTGTGAGTCAACTTATTCACGAAGATCGTCATGTGACAGTTTTTTACTGTACGACCCGGAAGCGCTTGCCTTCATCTCACCTACTTCTAGCTATGATAAAGCCGAAGATGGAGGTACTTTTCACCCGGAACCGTCAACAGTCTGAGCAATTGGCATACATGATATTTATGCTCTAAATATCGAAAGATAGAGGCGTTATAAGGCATCTCAGGCTCAACTATTCCGAAGATTATTCCGTTTTAGCCTCAAGTCTGAGGAGGAATTTTTAGGTGTACTGTAATGTAAAGAATGCTTGTTTAGTTTTGTATTTTTTATCGGAGGTCTGGATGACCTGAAGGACCTGGAGAAATACGTCGCAAGGGTGAACAATGACCCTTTAGGCAAGTGAATTAGCATAGCTAGTCAGCGTGGCAATGCAGCCAGTGCCTTGGGCACGCTTCCGTCTGTAACACCGTTTGTAACTGTCCTTAGGTTACCTGACTGTTTTAGTAGATAGTTTAATTGTACAGTTTTTTTCGGGTCAACAAATTGGATTTTTATCCAGGCGAAGACAAGAGTAGAAGTTGGTAACACACAAGCTTAGCCATATATTAATATTACGAATTATAGCTAGGTTTAGATTAGTTTATAATGACTAGGTTTTGCTGTAGACCTGCGAAAGGCGTGGTCCTAGGGCATGCAAGTGCGGTGCTTACAGCTTCATCTTATGTAATTATAGGTTCCGAATCACCCTTTGGCAGGATCAGGAGCATGGTGGTTGGCATTTAGGTACCTAAATTACTAAGTATGGACGCTACACGGTAATAGTGATTTCTGGGCTGGCTAAGCATTTAATTTTTAAAGTACTTTTGAATGTTTACTAAAGCATCAAACCGCGATATACCTACCCAGCGGTGTGATTGTTAATCTGATTGATAAATACAAAGTTAATACAACTATATACTATAGGGTTTTACAAAAATTGTTTTATATTATTTTGGCACGTCTAATACGGTTTACTTTTTTTTAACATTTTAAAATATTGATAACTTTCGCGCTAGTTTCCTCTAAGCCCAACGTACTTACACTCCTTAAATCAACGGCCTAGGATTTAAGAATAGGATCACTGAAGGTCACGATAGCTTTGAGTCCAGTAACAATCACTGGCTGTACCTATTGAATGTCAACTTTTCTGTCAACTTCTGATTTAAGAAACGAGACAAAGAAAAAATATTTATTTGACACTCAGAAAGCACATAAAAACATGAATGAAGCGGAATCGTGGAACCTCAAGGTTCAGTGTGAGAGAGATGAGACAGCAAATTGTAGATTCAAAACACATCGTGGATATAGAAATGGGAAATTCGCCACTACATACGATCTAGCGAATCATCTAAACAACAATAGGACTAGGGCTGATTCAGAGCCGAGGACCACATAAGGCGCAAATAAAGTGGTCTTGACAGAGCTTACTTATTTGAGCCTTTTGGGGTCGAGACCTTGGGTCCGAGGGGAGCCGATACCCTCCAAGTTTTCAAAAATCTAGCGGGGCTCTGATTGAGATGACACGTGACCCAAGGGCTGGCTCATATTTAGGCCAATGAATTAGCAAAGTTATTCAGCGTGGTAATGAAGCCAGTGTCCTGGGCATGCTTTCGCCTGTACTGGACAGTTGACTTACCTATAGACTTTAGACAACCAGATTGTTTCCTTTGAATATACGAGTAGGTAAGTAGTTAGTTTAATTTTAGGTACCATTTTATTTTTATTCGTTAGTCACAAACGAATAAACATAAAATGGTACCTAAATTTATGTTATGTTATATTAGGTTAATAGTCAACAATATTTTAAAATTTCCTATCTAAATATTGGTTCCCCTACTGAGCGAACATTGCTGATAAAGAGTCCCAGGTTAAGCTAAGCACGAGACACTATTGGCAAATTATAGTTTGAAAACACATCGGATAAAAAAATTAGAAATATTTTTATTGTAAGACAAGGAAGCGCTTGGCCTTCATCTCAACTGGTTTCAAGTATTTAGGCTGAAGGTGGCAGCGCACTCTACCCGGTATCCTCAACGGCCAGTCTGCGGGAGAGTCTCTTCTTTGAAGATACTCTAAATGCCACGGGACTCGCTTCTCTTCTTTGAAGATACTCTAAATGCCAGAACATATACAACAATAATATAATGTTGTTCTTATTGCGACGGACTCAGGTAAGATGGTGGTAGCTAGCCAGGTGGAATTAAACAAAGTCCTACCATCAACCAAACCAAGCACAATATTTCAAAATATATTAATACTCTGGGTATGGTCGACGCATATTTTCTTTCTCTATTTAGATTTTTTATATATCAGCGGGTTAGCTCATGATCTCTAGGCTTTTCTAGCTGTCACGCCAGAGCAAAGATGAGGATAAAGATAGACCTACAGAAGGAATATTCTTGCCAGACTTCAGACGGCAAGAAAGCCTAGTTTTCGAACAAAACTAGGCAAGGTAGGACCGTGGCAGGTCCTACCACCAGCGATTGGATCACTCAGCCGATGACTAATACAGATTAAGTTCAAAAACTAAAACCCGACTACTGAAAAATCACACTCTAAAAAGTATGAAACAAGAAAATATCTCATCTGAAAGTGTTTAGTACAAACTATTCAATGTCTATTGTTGTCATTCAATGAACAACCTACATACTTACCTATGATGTTAAGAAGATGCCGTGGTCATATCTTTCTATTGTGTCATTTAGATACGCATTACAAATATAATTCAATGCATTGCTTCTCAACACAAATTCATAAACCAAGCAAAACAGTGATTAATAAAAAGTGCTGATACAATTGAATAGATTTGGTACCAAACATTGGCATGTCCTACCTATAGTATAGAAGACAGACATTTTCGTATCCAAATCATAAGTATTGATGATGCACATTCCGTGCATCTGTTTTTTCACCTAAGTAATACTCACGACATTTTTCCCCTTCGAGGATTCATCTCTGATCACTACTCAGAGCGTGGATCTTATGAGGATGATTATGTAAATCATTTTTGATTTGTTGATTTATATATTGTTATCTAGTGGAACGACTGGAACATTGTTTCCGTGATCCCGTGGCGATCGCAGCGCCACCTACCGGGTCTAATTGTAAATGTAAACTACCGAGGAACCCACTCAAGCACACACGAAAAAAAACATCAAATCGGTCCAAACGTTTAGGAGGAATTCAATGATAAAACACACGTACATACCTACACGTACGAAGAATTTTAAAGTACCTACTTATAGTTTTATATGGTTTGCGAATTTCCTCACTCGAAGTAAAATTTATAATTATGCTGAAATAATCTACATATTACATATTTTTATATTGTACTAATAATTTTGTTGAAAAAAATTACTAACAAAGTATTCTTATTATATTTTTTATCATTTCATAATTAAACTTCTTAGTGTATAAAATTTGTAGGGCCAAATAAAAGCAATGGATTTCGTTCGGAAAAACTTTTAGAGAGATTTTTCCCAGTCGACGACGTTACACAATATTTAAATTTATATGTGGTTTAAATAATAAACTTTAAGTTTAAAGATACCGTCATTTACTTTGACCGCAAGTCACTTTCAGTCAAAATACATTTAAAATAAGAGTAGGTATAAAAAAATAAGATATTATTCTCTTGAATTAACCATCCTCGATGAAGGTTCCATGGTGAAGAGCTAACCGAACCAAATCTTGTAGAACTACTCTAGCTCTTATCTAAGTATGAGATGGTTGTAGCTGGTGGTAGGATGACCTGACTCTGGTGTTAGGACAAGGTCCGCTTGGCTTGTGACCACCCTTCTGCTGAAGTCCAGAGCCAAGCTGTGTTCCGTCGGTGCGCGGAAGGGCCAGTAACTTTAAAGCCAGCTTATAGAAAACTTCGCTCCAACGTAGATCTCATCCTCAAACAGGTAATGCCTAGACGAGCCGTGAGGTTAGAGAGCTTACCCATTCAAAAAAATAAAATGCTCCGGATCTGGAGGCTCAACTTAAAAGTTCCAAAACGTAAGTAAACGACCGGGCCCAGGTTACTGTAGCCATCACAAAGTTTTCACATTAAACACTTTTGCCTGCAATCATCCTGAAGCAGGGTTACCGCGCATGCGCAAACAGACTCACTTGTTAGTCTCCTAATTATAAACATCTACTTACGGAAGGCTAGTGTGCATCTCTGTGAATAAAAGCATAACCTAAGTATTTTAATAAGATATAAATATATCATCCGATCATCCCATGTATGTATCACATACACATAGCATACTCCGCTCCATCGAGTCACAGCGTTCCGAGAGGAACTCAGTCTCATCTCAATTTGATTCAGAAAATCCAAAGGAAAACTCTCATATAATTGCCGCAAAAACCGTAGAGAACGCACGACCGTCTGAAGCGAGGCGCGCGCGCGGAGTGTCCGGGCGGGGGTAACACCGCGCCGCCCGCGGCCGCAGCAAGTGAGGATTGGCTGGGCGATCGGGGGCAGGCCGCCACGCCCCAGCGACGGCCCTGCGCGCTCGCCCCGCGCCAGTGTCCGCCAGACTGCCGAGCGCGCCGGGCCTCCCGCTTCCCCGCGCCTCGCTCGGCTACGCCGCGTCCCGTGTTCGATTCGAACCTTTACAATCCCCTCAGTTTACTCAGTTACAACCGTCGCGAGTGCATTATGACACTAGTGAGCTAGCGGGGCCGCTGTGACGGTGTCAAATTAATGTGTATGTGTGCACGTGCTAGTGTGTTGTGTTAGGTTGGGCCCGTGACTAAAAACGTTCGTGGTGGCCAGCGGAGCCCTGCACCCGGGCTCGGGCCGAGCTTTCATGGCTCAGCCTAGGGTACGTACAGCTGGAGACACTCACTCACTTCAACACAATTACAGTAGTACAGCTGATAGCGTAAGCGTACCTAATTCCAATGATAATGACAACAAGACGCTTGATAATGAAAGTAATAAAAGTGATAACGGTGCTAAAAACATTGCATTATTAGGTGTATATTAGGCTACAAAATTTGTCGAAGATAATGACATTGATTCACAGAATATGACAACAGTAAATCAAAATAAAGGCGCAGAAGGTGAGGTAGAGACGCACAACACGATAGATGATCCATGTTTCGGCTTCGAGGAAGTTGTTATAACACGTGAAACACGTTTCGAATACGTAATGTGGCTTTACAATGCGTTTAACAACCGCCGACGCATTACCAGTGGTAATGAAAACAAAATAAATGCATTAGAAACATTAAACGCGGAGTTATTGTAATCGCGGTGTAAAGTTGCATCGGTTAAACAAAGTAATGTGAATGTTAAAAACTATTATAATACGCCTAGTGATAAGAGAGTAGGTGACGTCTTCAGACGCGGTAACGGCCCGTGAATAAATAAGATCATTGAATACATGAATAAGTCAGCATATTTTGGACACCTGACAGAATAGGAACTAAAGTTTGAAATTCACAACAATAAAATGGGATAAAATGGCATTCAGCGGGGTGCCCATTGTTAGACGATGCTCTCTTATAGCTCGGGAACGAAGCACAGTTTGTAGCTTTTAAGTCTTTACAAGCGCTTTGAACGCACGGTTTGACACAAAAGAGTGCATCTCAGAAACCAACAATAAAATTCAATTGACAATGAAAGAAAAGTTTTTTGTGTCCCACAGAGATGTCCCTAACGGAATTCTCGGGGACAACTTTCTAAAGATTTAGGGGAGTATTGTTTTATGGGACATAACATTTAATCCTTCCCTTAGAAATAATATTTATGAACCGATAATAGCTTGAGACAAGATTTAGTGGTAATAGAAGGAAATATTTACATTACCAACTAGCGAGCAGCTCTGTTGCTAGAAAATAACATTAATTGCTATTGTTTAACATACTAAGTGAAATGGATTTAATTTATTTACTTATTCATGTAAATGCAAAAAAAGAATAATTAATCGAACCACTTCACAAAATGTCATTGAAAAAGTGATAAGCTAAATTTTATATCAGTAATTATTTCATTTTCTTAAATGAATGCAATAATAAATTTGCTAAAAGTTTTAAAAGTATTTCGCCAAAACGTAGCAATAAAATGTACGTAGGTATAGGAATGATGATAAGAACAAGATTTATTACAAACCAAATGGGCTATTAGAAACACTGTTTTGAATTAGTTGGTTTGATTAAAGTATCATAATATACACAAACATAACGAATGCAAATACGCAAAGTTCAAGCGACAAATTATAGGAGTTGATATTACAATACTGTTAAAGTACCGACCTACTTGTTTTATATTTAATAAATAATAGACAATAAGTCTGTTGCACGAAACTAATGTTATAATACAATTAATCAGTCAATTAAATTTATTTTTTATTCTTTATAATTAAAATTCTATCAGTAGATGTTGTTTTAGTACCTATTTATCCAAAAAATCATTATCAATCAAATTGTTTTAAAATATTAACGAAAAACGTTGATTCGCATTCAACCTACAAAACCGTGATGCAACTCGTCTTAACAAAACTACCGACGGCATTTGATTTAAATGTCTTACCAGTTGTAAAATATACTTAATTACTTTTTAGCCAATTCGCCGTAAATTGAAAATAAACTAGTTGTAAGAAAGTAGAAAAACTAACTGTATATCAAAAGTTTTATTTTACAAGAACCCCTACCATATTTTATGTCATACTTCATTATACGCATAGATCATAGAAGTCTATCATTGACATCATATAAAATGATAGCTACATACCTAAAATTATTTAAATAGTTAATGATTAGTAAAATTGTAGAGGCACTGTTGTTAAACAAACCAAAAATGGTATTACACAGAATTCAGGAAAATAAATGAGTAACTCTGTAACCAACATTAAAAAACATTTTTGTGTGTCTACTTATGTGTGTAATTTATGTATTTTTTAAAAGTAAACATCCATTAAAATTATTTGAACGTTTATTACTGAATTATCATTAAAACAAACACAAAGCGGAGCTTTAATTAAACAGCAGTCTAAATTGATATAAGTGAAAACATAAATGTCTAATTTATCAAAAAATACATGGTTCAAGTTATTCTAAATAATTATTAACGTTGAAAAAAATAATTTCATTCAAATTATAATTATGATGTCAGAATGCTCTCACATTACTCAAAAAAATATTAGCATGACGTCTTTTAACTATACGTTTGAGAAAACAATGAGTTTTTTTATCAATTAAAAAATGTTGTCCATTTATGAAAATATCTAGCAAGCCTCGGAACGTGTCATCTAACGTAGTTTTTGTTTCACGAACCACAATAATTTAGAAACTTGAAGTTTTAGTTGAACGAGTTAACGTTTTATTATAGATATCAGAGGTTAGCCTTTGCCTAACAGTGGGACACATCAGACATAACATAATCGTAATTTAGAAACATAATTATTATGAGACAGCTATCTTACCGGACAATACCTATTGCAATAAAAGATTAGGATATCACTCGAATTAAGTTCAAAATATTTAGTGAAATTGATTTTAAATAGATACCTATGTTTCAATAACGAATATAAATAGTAAAAGGTGTGAAACGTACCAAATTACTGACAAATCTCTTGCAGTAATTTGGTTTTATATGTAAAAAATATTTAGTTTCATGTACCTACTTCCAGTATTCCAGGGCGTACATCTTCACAAGACCCTGTATTAAACATAAAATTACCTACCCTAAGACTCTATGATAGGTGTAAGACTTAACATTTTAACGAATACAACATAAAACCCAGATACTTTAAGCCAACGTTCACATAATTTATAAGGAAACGCTTGCCCCCGCACCTGTTCTAAGTACGCCCCAGTGTTACATAATTCATAAAACATTATTAACGAAACTAGTGTTTGCTGAATACTTGTACGGTCATTTTCGTATTGTAAACTTTATGGCTACTGATAGGAATATCAATTTGTCCACTAATAACAAACATAATCTATGATAGCGCTGGTTTTCGGAGGTGAAATGAACTGATAACAAATAACTGGCATTGCACTGGATTTTTTGAACTGGGACAGTCCGAATTGATGGTAAAACTGACACTCCCTATTGTAAGCAATTCATTATTTTGCAGTGGCTCTGTACCAGCCGTTAGGTTGTACGACAGTCACATCAAAATAATACCGCAGTCAGGACCAATTACGGTAGGTTTTACCGCCAAGCAGCAAGTATACCTGCCGCTCTGTACTCTAGCGAGAAGAACCAAACCACACTATCATCTATCAAGAATAGTACCGGAGCCATCGTAGTCGTAACCCGCAACCCATTAGGCTGCTAGCCTCCATCCCAGCTAGGGACGATAGAGATACACAAGACACAAAAAATCCCGTAATATTTATTATTAATAAATATTACAGGACGTTAATTTTAAAAATTAAGCATATGCGAACTAGATTACGGATAGAATAAAAAAAAACTGTTGTAAATACATACATGCTATAAGATACAACACCCAAACACAGAAGAAACATCTATATTCATCACACAAATGTTTGTTCTGGGTGGGAATCGAACCCACAGCCTACAGCGCAGAAGGCTGTGGGTACCAACTGAGCTATGAGGCTGATGAAACTGACGATGAGATATCTTTATGAATATGGAAAATAAGTAAGCCCCTTTCTTGCTATGCCTTTTCATCGCATTTACAGCCCAGGGCCCAGGCTCTGTTCACTATTGGACAGAGTCTCCATAGTATTCTAAACTCATATAAATGGGTAAAATAACCAGGTATCAAGTAAATTAAACATCAATTTTCTCAGAATAGGCAGATGTCCCAATAATTGAACAATTATTTGCCGTCTTTGACTCAATTTCAATGGAATGTGAATAAATGAAAATTTTATAAAGTTAATAATATATTTTTCTCGGAAGCCCACGGTCTTCTGCCAATTCTAGTTTTTGTTTCTTAAAAAATAGGCACTATTTGCGATACTATTTTTCAGTTCGAATCAAATTGACAGATTTAAGAATTATGTGTGACAAAAGACAAGATGGCTAGTCAACTCAACTAAATTAAAATAACAAAAAGCTAGGTAAGGCACGACTTTCTTTTTTCTTATTTTAATCATGGGTTTTGTTTATCCGTGTGTTAAGGCTGGACAAAGTTAAGATTTTGGACATAATTGTCATTTTTTTATGTAATAAAGTTATCATTAATCGTGGAAAGGCTTTTGCAATTGACCTTTTTGCTGCCTTTTGCCGGTGGCTTCGACCGCGTACCCCATAGTTAAATAAAAATAAAAGCCTATGTCCTATTTCTGGTCTAGAATTGTGTGCAAATGTAGCTCAATCCGTTCAGTGTTTTTTTCGAGGAGGAATAAGCATACAAACAAACTTTCGCATTTATATGATAATGATGGGTGGGGCATGACATG
The DNA here is from genome assembly GCA_951394065.1 of Venusia cambrica. NCBI lineage: Eukaryota > Metazoa > Arthropoda > Insecta > Lepidoptera > Geometridae > Venusia > Venusia cambrica. Next base: position 12,322,274 of record OX596042.1, read on the forward strand.
TTTCATGAAAAAATATAGTTACGTAATAGCTTAACATTGAAATGAAATATTTTTATTGCGTGATAGATACATAGGTACCTACTATGTGTAGTCTTCGATAAAAGGCAGGAAGAAGCCCGCGTTACGATATCTGCATGGAATCATCGTATTGAAATATTAAAACGCGGGCGCGTTAAGACTCTATTGGTCATACAGAATAAGGGCCCAGCATCCACTCCTGTCACACGTCGCTCACACAATCCATCCACCTCTTCCTGGATCTACCCTTACTGGTACGTCCATGTACACAGTGTAGTGTAGTGTAGGCATAAAACGAATGCTTAGAAAAAACGCACTAAAGCGAAATCTCTCATTTGAACATAAAAAAAGTAAACATTAAAATTATTAACCTTCAAAGTCATCAATTCGTGTAAAAATATTTTATGATCACGCACTGAAACCTACATTAATGTTTTGATTTCTCCAAAGATATAAAATTTATTCGTTTTATTTTATAAATAGTTCAGTTACCTCGATCAGCTGATCCTTTGGTTTTCTGATCTTCTTATATTATATATATATATATATATATATATATATATATATTATACTACGAGTATGGAATAGCGGAACGCCGCACGAGACTGTTCCCCCATCTCGGGGCGAACGCAGCGCCATTGCCGGGTCCAATTGTGAACCACTCGATTATGAGGATTTCACTGATAAATAAAATGTACAATTAAACTAACTATGTACACAGGAATTAGTCGGATTACTTAAAGACCGTTACAAACGGCCTATATAGAGATGAGATGAAGGCTAAGTGCTTATCCGTCGTACAATAAAAAAAAAAAAAAAGGTATCTCAACTGTTCTAGACCAGTATCAGACGGAAGTGTGCCCAAGACACTGGCTGCATTGCCAGGCTGAATAGCTATGCTAATTCGCTGGCCTAAATAGGAGCCAGTCACTTAGGTCAGAAGAATTACATATGTGAAGATACGTGCAGAGAAAACTTACTTTACGAATCCCTATATAAGCATATTGTTCGCACGGAGAAGTATGAGATTTGGCGTTGTTTGAATTAATACCCCGTGGTTGCCACTTATCATCACTTATTGCTTACTAAGCCTATCCATGCTAGCTATTATAGGTAGTCGGTTTCTATACTATCAACACTTATCAAAACCAATAGTAACCTATAGTAAATCGGTTTTATTACTGGTACAGTTGAGTTACCTAGGCCATTTGTAAAGGTCCTTAGGTAAACCGACTGCTTCTCTTTTACATAGTTAGTTTAATTGCTCGTATTATTTTTAATAGTTCGTAAATGAATATTTTGAGTATCTACATACATTACAATGAGGTAAAAAATTGACACATTGTGTAGGATGTAGGAGATAATCTCACCAAACATATCGTCAAATAAAAAAAAACTTTTACCAAGATTTAGAATAATACCTGTATAGTGGACATAGGCTGTTTCATATTGATGTGATTTCTTAATAGAAACAACAACTACGACTCGGAACAAGCAAGTAGCCAACCTGATATTAAGTGCATCTTTTGTCTGTAACAATGCCTTACTGCGTAGGTCATTCACAAAGAACATAGCCTACAGTGCATTACGCCCGTCAACTTGAGGAATAAAGGTGTTAAGCTTCGCTTGATTGTAAGTTCACCGGCACCCATACACTTCAAACCGGAACACAGCTATGCTAAGCAGCATTGCTGTATTAGGCGGCTGAAATAGGTGTGGTGGTAGTACTTCCCCGGACGAGCCCTCTACTACTTATAACTACTTAGTTACTGGTACTTCGTTGAGGAGAGTAACATAATTGAGAATATAGTTTTTTTATACCCTTAAAGTCGCTAGCTGAATTCTCCGCCAGCAACGTCACAGGCGTATCTAGTACAATATACTATTGTTTTATAACCAAATAAAAATATAACGAAACCCCATTTAGGCCATTGTCGTAGGAGGCTATTAATTGATTAACGATATCTATTTTATTTCGTCGATTTTTAATTTAAAACTTTAATATGTCTGCATTTATAGCTCATAAAAATATTTAAGTTCTTTCGCGACCCTTAGTGGTGAGATTAACTTACTGATAACATAAAACATGTTTATATACGGATTTTATTGCAAATAAAATGTTTAGGTATATTGTTACTGTTTATATGTTTCAGTTAACATACTTAAATGTACATTTAGGTAAGTAAGTATGTTATCTGAAACAATTTACTTGTCAAAATTTGGTATGCTACAGTGCCTGAAAATTTCTAGTAAAAAATATAAGATACTCACGTATATTTGAATGAAAACAAATAATAATGTTCTTACCTAGTTAAAAATTTGATACTACAATAAAACACGAAAACGTTCTTGCTGTTTGGAGTCAAGACTTGAATTGAACGGTCAATTATTATCTACAAATAAGTCCGTAGTAAAATAATAGAAATGTAAAAGATAATCGCTTTAACACAAAATTAAGAATGCTTTGATACAAAATGATACTAGCTGATTGTACAAATGTACTTGTTAATTACAAGAAAATAGTAATTTCACCGGCAACCATACCCTTGAAGGTACACAGCAATGCTGCTTGGTGGCCGGCATAGTTATGGTGGATTACGTCTCTATCGCGAGGAGCTTCACTACTCTTTTAATGAAAAATAAAAAAATATTCACAGTAGTAATCTTGCACAGATCCTTCAATAAAAACAACTCTAATTAAAAAAATCACAGCAATTCAGGTCAATGCAAAATACTATTCTACCGACTCGCTTGAACAGTTTCTCATCCAATCAAAACTCTTTTGAAAACATATTTAAAACTTTTTAATTTCCTCGGTCGTCATAACGTCATTTTTTTTCTTCTATGGCGCCGAGTTGCGGTCCGCGACTTCGACCGTTCGTACGCAACACATTAAACTTATTATTGGCACTTACTTCCAGCACTAAAGATAATACCGGTATTGTATAGGCAATTCTGTTCACATTTCTTGATAAAAACAACTCGATTTTATGTTTTAAGTGTTGAAAAATGCCCCGACATTATTGCCTCACGAAAAAGATAAGGTGACATTAGCGGTGCGAGTGTTTTTTTTTAATTTTAAGGATGGCCAAGTTGCAATATTGTTTTGCCATTAGGTGTGAAAATATAGCGTGTTGCAGGAAGCGTAGATAGTAAAATATAATTAAGTGTTTCCACTTACGATAATTTTATCTATGCTACTATTATTTTTTCATTTAGATACCTACACTGAAATGATTACCAATTTATTTATGATCACCTAAAAGTTGAAATCTAGCATAAGTAGGTATAACCGCTTACAGAAATTTATTAATGTCAATATGATTCATTAAATGTTTTGGATTCTATGTCCTCTATCAAATTCATCAAATATATCTGACATGTTCATCGATCACTAAAATCAAATTATTTAAGTCGTAGCACCGATTTGTTAGATCACTAATTCGGTTTATACTCAATAACTCATAAAATCTCTAATTTAAAGTTCCCGTAAAGAGGAAGTTTCAAAATCTAATCATTATCGAGGCGAACAATCTTCGAAAACAGAACGTTGGTTCTCAAATTAAAAACTGGCGCGCCTATCGCATTTCTAATTTCGAATGTGGATCCATTTCGAATTTCGAATAGATAAATGACATAGGCCGGGGCATTCGTGATACGAACTCACTAAAATAGATCAGTTAATGAACCACTGAGTTATAGGTAGTTTCAGTTCTTTTGATGAGAATAGACGTCATTTCCACTGGTATGAGATTGATGAATGGTTTTATGAATAAGACAAAGTTTTTCTAACATATTTTCTGCGTAAAAGGTTAGCTGTGAGCTTGTAAGCAGACAAGGACTTCAAAACGAATTATAAATTCAAATCTCTATTAGAGGTCTGCGTTATTTTTTTGCTTGTGTCAAAAAGTAGCTATCAAAACGGTCACCGCCTCGATTGACCAGATAAATTACTCTTGATATATTATAGCTAACTCTAACTGTATATACAACAAAATGATATATTATTCAAATAAAACATCCACAAGAGACCGGTCCAAAGACATTACCTTTTTAATGCCGTACGGTGATTAGAAATAGACATTTTTCAAGATGTAACACTTTATGGGTCCTCGTGTTTCGACGTCACTCGTTTTCGTCGTAGTGGGTGTAGATTAGTTAAATCGAGATATCGCAGGTCTACCTTAATGGTGGTACACGGAATTGATTAAAAACTAACATTCCCATACCATTAATAAATGTAAGCTACACAACGTTATAAAGATAGACTATATATCGTGAATTCGGACTCGATTGTCAGTATTAGGTAGGTATATAATTCAAGCGACATTTTGGTGATTCAATTCGCCGTAGGAACTATGTTGACTAGAATAATATTTAGCTATCACACCGACGGATTTGATCCAGAGGTTTCCAATACCTTACAACACAGCAACATTTATTCAAATTCTTCCATTCCATTTTTGAGTTCGAATTGGCGCGGTCTAGATGCGTCGCTCGGCTCGAGGCGAAGCAAGGGCAGGTTACCTCCTCATTGTTTTATTCGCCGCGCGTACCTTTTTCAATTTGAATATCGCTGTTCATTTTCGAATTGGCTTTGTAGACGCGCCTTAATTGCGCAGTTTAGATTCAACGTTAATTCGCGCGTTCGCTAATTTGAGGGTTTATGTAACCGAACGACTGACATCCTTTTTAGGCTCACTCCCGTGAATTGCTGATGGGCTACGTTAAATATTTAGCGCCTTGAAACGATCACAAATCAATTTTATTATCGTCCGGCCACATTCATTTAAACACTTGATAGAACAAAATGATGTTTCCGATTTGCGTTATTGTGTATTTTTTATTTCAACAATTCGGTTGTCATACGTAATTTTTATCAACGATCGACAAATCTGACTGCCAAAGATAATATTCGTCTATTACGCCTACAGAATCGAAAGATAGATTAAATAGTATAAATCGATGCGAGGTGATTCGGCACTAAACGTGAAGGGTTGGAACAATGAGGTTCTAACGCGCTCGCCGGCCGACGGTGGCGGGCGGCGGTCAAAACCAGCATTGTACGGTCGTTCTTTTTTCGGATTTTTTAAAAATCCTTTATCAATATCGAAGTTTTTTTCGAAAACAGTAACGAGGTTTGAAATCCCATCGCGTCGGCCATCACTAGGCTATTTAGCGCGCATTCCGTTTTCTCTTTTCTCGGGAGATGAATAGTGCGCCGTCGCACGTAATTAGCGTTGTTTATCTGTTAGATTAAGAGTCGTCCGGAGATCTGTATCGAGTGAATTCTGTATTCAGAGTGGATTTGTTTTCGTGAGCTCGTCGGCCGTCGGGGCGATGACCAAATTATTGCCAAGAACAAGTCTCCCCGCCGCCGTCGGGACGACCGATCTCGACCAGTTCTCATCAACCCGTCGTTTTGAAAATCTTGATAAAACACTTTAAACAAAATTAAAAATTCCTGCAACTATCCGTCTCTGGTAATGATGCTGACATGTTGGCATTGGCGGTAAAAATGTACGCTTTTATCTCTATAACGTTAAGACGCAACTAGGTATAGGTTAGGTATACCTACTTCATGAGAAAGACACGCTTCGAAAAGAGATTTTCCATTCGTTCAGAGATGCGTCACTCACAGAATTCGAAGTTTAAATAGTCAATCACGAGTGTCGGTGTGGCTAATCTCGCATTCACAGTCACAATGGAGGTAACGAACGGACAAACGGACAGACGCGTTAATAAGACACGCGTGGGCGGCTTTATGTCAACGTTATTTATGATGAGACCTTTTTTCAGACTTTCTTCTTGTTGGCAACGCTGCTGGGCTCGTTTGATCCGAAATTTGAAATTGTGGTGTGCTTACAAGAGGTTCTAGTTTCTTTACTTTAAAAATACGATAAGTGGTATGTGGTAAATGACCACATTGATATTCGAAATGTGAATCATGCAATGCGACCGTCTCGTCTTTATTGGCGACACGAGAATCCTTTAAGTAGTTAAAATGATATTTTGATACTTTTAATAAAAGCAAAAAGATATGGCGACGTCGCGCCGAGTGGAAAGGAAATCGTTATCTTAACGAGCGCGTATTTACGTGAAATCAGAGAGAGAGTCGAATGTCCCTCCCAAGAGTGCAGCAGACGATAAGAGGTCACTATCTGAGGTTCATGGGCCAGCTATTGACCTCCCTGTTTACATTTCAAGACAGATAGACGTTTCATACTACGCAGAATTCACGATAATGCACACATTGTTCACTTAATCGTAGGCTACGGGGTTAATAGTCTCTTAAAATCAATTTAAGGCTATAAAAGTTAATTACAATTACACGATGCTGATAAAACAATATAACGCAAGATTTTAGTCGATCAGCTGACTGGAGGCGCGGTTTGTTGCTTTAAGTTTGAATTAAAAACGGAATGGCATCTAAAACTTTCATCCGCGGCCTTAAAACGAGTGTTAACGCTTCCTCCTTGATACTTTCCGAACGATAAATCTGCCAGCAATTCGACCGAATCCGTACGTCGAACATCGCTCACGCGTTCTATTTAAAACTGGTGGAACGGCCCAGCTCTCACAGGGTGCTGGTGAAGCCGCGGGCGAGTGCAGCTGCTTCTACTCCGAATTAGAACAGGCCCTTCGAAATTTAAAATATCGAATATAGAACGGTGTTGCCAGAAGCAAGGTGCGCCGCGATAGAGCAAGTGGCGAGTGTAGCTAGTGTCAGCGCGCTCGGTGTCCCCATGCGGATGAGCAAATGGAATAATGGACGTCTGGGCCCGCATCCGGCGCGGGAGTCGGATACAACTCTTGCAACGCTCTGGATACAATTTTTCAATTAAATCGACCAGACAGAAGATCCCTAATAGGTGTCGTTAAGAAGTCGTGTGCCCGATTTTCGAACTGTCTCTGTAACGAGCCTGTTTTATTAGTATTTATGGTTGAGACACGGAGCATTCTTCGGGTACGTCGTGTGTATCATGACATGAATGAAGCGGAATTTATGACTAGCGCCCGCTATAATGTTGCCGGGACACCCTGCTAGTTCGGAACTCCGTCTCTCCTCCTGGCCTTGCTGCTTTCAACACTCTTCTCAACTCCGCCGGGTAGCGCTGTAACATAAAATATTTTTCTTAGTTTTACGGCGGTATTACGTTCGAGCCGAGAGGTAGTAAAATTCGATACGTGCATCGCTCCTAACGACTCTTGATTTACCACTATCAATTTAAAGAATACATAAAAACACACCTGAATGCTACCTACTCGGGTTAATGTCTTTTATTGTGCCAAAATCTGTATAGCAGTTACGATGTGCCGAAGATTTCTGTATCTCACGGGTTATAATACAGCTAATAGTCACAGTATTATTACTATTATGACTATTGGAATACATTATTCAGTGTTACGAATCGTAGCTGGTCCCCTCGAGTGCCAGATGACGAGGCCCGGGTTAGAGGGAGACAGAGCTAAGGGTGATATTCATCATACCCACCCCTGTCAGAAGCAAGTGCCGGTTCTGTCGACCCCAGCCGCTGCGTTCGAAACCTCCACCTTTTTATATAAACCGCTATGTAAAGACGTTCAGGAATTTGAACAGATCACTCACCGCAGAGTTCATTTAATATTTTACTTCTCGGAATTGACCTACGCTTATCTCAAAACCGCATCGTAAAAAATAACCCACGTCTTAAGCGTGATTTAAATAACCAAAGCGATTAATATCCGTGAGCTTAATTAGCAACAGGGCTCGAACTCGTCAAAGTTTTGACATGCTGACTTATGTCTAATACCACGACAATGCGCTAAACTAAATCGCGTTACTGCGAACATACCCCATACGGCTTGAAAACCAGCCGTTCGAATACTGATTACTCGCAGAAAGATTCCCAGCGAGAAAAAACCACAAGAATGTCATTTAAAAAAATTAAAACGTACGATGCTTATTTTTTCTTACGGCAACCCAAATGGACTAAAGGTTATCTCGAAGGAAAAAAGGCGGGACTGAGCGATTCCATTTTTAAAACGTATCATTTAATTTTGGAACCGGCTTTCAAGACGTCAGAAGGTAGTCATTACATATTTTGTGGCCAGTATCGCTTAGCGCCCATAGATTACCGACACTATTTGTGAGTTATGGCCTCTATTCTATGTACCATGATTTTGATGCGATGGTTTTTGCATACCATTGATAAATAAAAGCAATTGTTGCGGTACATCGGTCGCTCATATTATAGGTGTGAGTACTACAGAATGTTAATTACCCTCATCCCTCCATACGTGACGGAATGTTGACTGGCACTGACCTAAAAATTTATGGGAAAATTTTGACGTTGACAGTTGACATATCATTTAACCCTTATAATCTTTGTAATAGGATTGAAAATTGCTTTGTTTATAAAGCCAGTAATAGTAACAGACGCCTACGCATGACGTAAGCTCTCGATTCGTGTCATGGCGGAGCGGCGTGCGAACGACAACCAGATTTGATTGATCATGACAACCCCAAACACACTCTTGATTCTTTTTTAAGGCAACACTTCGAAGAATGCGTAAATGTGACTCTTCTTTGTGTTACCATAAAACCCATGATATTTTGATTTCACTGTAGATTAAAAAAAAAGAGTTTCCAGCTTTTGCGATCTAACATTACTATGACGACCGTTTATTTTGCCATTTTTATTAACTAGACAGAAATTCATGCATTTTATTGTATATTAGGTACGTTCCCTCTTTTGCCTACTCAAATTAACATTTTTGTGACCTGTCAGTGCGGGATTCTTCACACATTTTATTTCTAATTCCGTTCCTAACGTCTATTTGATACTAAATGACTGTTTCCCTGCATAAAGTTTCGTTATCTATGGATAGATCGGTTGCGTGATATCTGTCGATGGAAATGAATGAAAGCGCCTTCTCAACGGTCGCCATTTTGAAAAAGAAGGGTAGTTCAACTTTAGTTTTTGTTTTTATTGTTTGTATTCCAAATTTTGACTCGCAGATATGAATTGTTATATGTGTACCAGTGTTATTTTAATAGAACTTAGTGGGTGTTTTGTATTCGCGTGACAGAGATAGAGATAAAAAATCAAATGCTATGCTACCATATGCATTCACAAAGACAGTTTTATACATAATCTTGACGGTTTATGACGATCGGTGTCAATATAATACCTATCAATGTTCTGTGCCAAATTTAGACCGTCACACCCATTGTTTTAAACATGGCTCCAATAAAAGTACTTAGCAAAGGCGCCATTTTATATCGTTTTAATACAAACAGAATAACTCACCGACTGAAACAAATACGCCTTTGTTTTTAAAACAATACAGCTGAAATTTCAGTGTCACATGAATATGTCAATATCTGAAGCTTTATTCCAATCTGATAGGGTTCAAAATCTGCATCTGCATTATTTAGAATTCTACATTAAAAACTAAAGCGTTAGGTTAGTTGAATGATGTTCGAAATTCAAAATGTTCTTGAGTATGGATCTGATGAATTGGATACTACCTATTTGTTTTACCTATTTTAATCGACTAGTTAAAATCTGTAAATTATTATCAAATGATTGTGTACATAACTTTGAGTATGTACATAAGTAAGAGATAACCACCATTTTACTTTTCAATCCTGTTTTGTAGCTACAACCTATTTATGACCCTTCATAATGAACTGCAGTCGCGTTGAATCTCGGCTACCCCCTATGAAAGATTTAAAGTGAAAAAGTTTTTTCTTTATTCGTTGCACATAGGTACCATGATTGAAAGTTGATTGTTATTATAGATTTTAAGCATGTTTCTCTTAGCAGCAAGATTATTGGTGTAGTCTAATCAAAAAATCCATTGTAGTATCTTAAGCTGAAACATACCGATGATAATTAGATTGCATAGGATAAAAACAATTAATTAATAATTAGCTATTTGTTCATCTAATTATTGTAATTACTAATGACATTATTATCACAATAATGCTGATACGTATGTACAAGCTGAGATAAAGTTAATCAGTTCGGCTGAAATTGTTTACATAATATACATAGTATATATATATATACTTAGTGTATATTAAAAACAAGAAGTTTTTTATTAATATTTTGAATCGTCACAAGGTCGGAAGTACAAAGAAGTAGTACCTACTTAATTTTCTAATGTTAACTTACAGTAAATTGACAGACTTAACTTCAGAGTTTTTAGGTAGACTAAAAATCTTGATATAGTTTTTTTTTAAATTAGAGTTGACAATGCCATGATAAAAATAAACTATTTTCGACTTCTATTTATTTTTTCATGTCCAATTGTCCAACTTAACCATGGTTTGTAACCAATCCTGTGGCGAATCCATTAACTTTGGCCCAAAGCAGCATAAAATAAACGGGATAATTATTTAAAATTGCACAATAAACGTAAATCAAACATAAGTAGTAATTATAATCATTGTATTGGTTGACGAATCTGTGAACTTTAGCAGAGTGCTAGAGCGACGCAACAGTACTATTTCAATTATGTTTTACGATCACGGACCTGAATGGACTTCACCTTATTTATAAAGGCGGCCATTTTCAAATGGCGATTCAAAGGGTGTTGTATCATATAGTACGTATGTATTTACAAAAAGTATTTAAGTATTTTATCCGTAATCTAGTTCCCATATTACAAGCTATGCTTAGTTTGGGGCTAGATGGCGCTGTGTAAAATGAATGTCCTGTAATATTTATTTATTTATTTATAATGTAAAATGTTTATTTATAATGTAAAATGCATTTCTGCAGGTATGATTGGATTAAGATAATATGTGACTGTGGTGAATTACTTTTTAAAAACTTAAAAGAACATTCAAATGAACTCTTTTCCATACACTTTGATTTGTATTTATTTTGCGACGCACTATAGACACACACAGATAATACATATCAGACTATACCTGCAAATTTCATTTGAATAGGACGTGTCATTTTGAAATGAACAACAAACTAGATTTGTATGGGAGAGCGGTTTTTCTGGTTCTTCATAAGTGTAATTTTCCTCTAATGTAACATGTTAGTTAAAGTCGTATTATCTAGACACCAGACTACAATATTACCGTTCATTATTGGTAAAACAATGTACTAGTTAGCAATTATTAGGTACATTATTTCTTCTATTACATGGTATTACTTAGCAACTTAATCTTAGATATGATATTTCTTTGAATACTTACTTGTTCATTATGAGGTAGGTATTTTCTGAGATACGGTTGGTACTACTGAAACTTGAACATGATGCCATCATGATTATTGCAATTGAGTTTTTGCATGAGAGAAACAATGACTTATTTGATTACTTTTAATAAGTACTACGAGTAGGTACTCATCATCATATTTCTGCTCTTGATCCCACACTACTTGAGGTCGACACGACATGTCTTCTTCTTCCACATAAAGGTCATGTTGTAAGAGCTTCAGCTGAAATTTCAGGACCGGCCTCCTGCCTGGCAACCCTGTTTGGGAAAACTCGTTTTTTTTTATTGATAATAGTCAAGCGTTTGACCACCAGCTTACATGTAAAACAAGTAAAGATGTGGCTTAAGATGGAGCACGCTTGCCTAAAAGAAACCTATTTACTCTGGACTTGAAGACTCCAAGATTGTACTCGTGCGGAAAAACAGACGAAGGCAAGGAATTCCATTCTTTACCAGTATTAATGATAAAGGTGGAGGCGAAACTATGTGTTCGGCACAATGGATTATTTACAAGGTACGGGCTGTAGCCAGCCGTACGTCTGCTAGTCCGGTGGTGGAAAGGGGATGGAGGGATTAGGTCAAAGATATCGTGTATCGGTTATGTGGGATGAGGGGATAACGAGGATTGTAATGATAAATTAATGTAAGGATAAGAAGGGATGAGGATAAGAGTAGTTGAGCCCCTTGTAAAAGGGCTTGTCGGGGGAAGTACTACCACCATACCTATTTCAGCCGCCAATCAGAATTGCTAGTCCGTCATGATTCCGTGCTTTGATCACGTTCAGGCTTCGATCCCGGTACGTTTAGTAGTGACACCAATCTGAAACCAGGTCTCACACACCCACACACAGAGAGAACGGAAAGCTAGGAATAGGTATACTTATATTTTAGTAAGGATTCAACTACTAACTGATTTACCGGGAAACCAAGATGTGGAGGACGCTTGTTTATAAAATAAACGATGATTTTATAATCAAAGGTGGGTTGGACATTGCGTAAGTCCTACCTAATGCTGTCGCCATAACAACAATTATAAAAATTGTTATGTTTCGGCATTTAGAGGTAAGATAGCAAGTTCCTCATACTGTTGAGGATTTAAGGTGAAGCGCGCTTCCACTTTCGGCCTTATCATAATTTGAAAATTAGATGAGATGAAGGCCAAACACTTTCCCGTCATACAGTAAAAAAAAAATTCTAGGATTCATACTGTGGTAGAATCTGTAAAGATCCACCTGGCCAGAGTGACTCTCCTGCTGAAATCTTGTGCCGAACGGTTCAGTTTATGCCGTGAGAGTGCGAGAGTGCCAGTTTTGGGCAAGCTCGCTCCTTTACGAACCCCATCCCTGCCCAGGCAAGCCTAGATACCAACTGGTATCTAGACAGATAATAATTACCATAGAACGTAGCAGCTCTTTTTGTTAATAAAACTTAATTGGTTTCTATGAGTTGCATACTCGCAATGGTTTTTGGTTTATTGAAATTTTCCATATTGAGTTCTGAACAAAGTTGGCGAGACATTGAATTTCAAAAACATTGTTGTTACTAGTTATATGTAGCCTGTGCGTAGTGGCGAATTGCATATTCATAAATCCATTATGTGTTTTAATGCTACAATTTACCAAAAACCTTATAGTGCGTATTTTACCTTGAGGGACACCCTTAAACGCCTGTTCATTTTACGGTAGAACTTGAAAAAAGTTTCAAATTTCAAGCAGACAAAGGGGGTTTAGCTCGCCCCCTATGCCTAGAGCTGTGAACTGAACCATGACAGAGTTTAATGATAGTGGTAGTCCCCTATAGCATGTACCAACTATCTAATTAGTAGGATAGTTTAGATTACTTAAGGGGAGGTTTCGATTCCCATATAGTGCATGATGCATTTTCAGCTATTATGTTATTGAAATTATTTAAATATGTTTTTTTTATATATTTTATGATGCTTGGCCTTCATCTCACCTGTTAAATTATAATAAGGCCGAAGGTGTACGCGCATTTAACTCGGATCCTTCAACTAGCTGAGGAACTGGATATCTAACCTTAATGCCGGAACAAAATCATCAGAATTGTTGATGACAATTATCAATTGTAAGATGGTATAGGTGGACTTCAAATCAACAACCAAATCGAACACAAATTTGTACCTCCCTGGGGATGGTACCCGGGACCCCTGGGTGTGATACCGGTGGGCGAACCACTATACCACTACAGTCACCTGGGTTTTTCTAACACCATTACTGCGATCACCAAATCCGCCTGCCAAACGTGTTGTAAATCTGAATCGGAATCTGTGCTGTTGAAGATCCGTTTATTAACCTTAAGGTCGTTCAGTTGTTGCTAAATCACATAAATTCACAAATTCCTACTTTTACAGTCATACCTACAACAACCATGCTAATCAAATTAACTACTTATTTAAATTGAAGTTATTGACCATCAGCTCACTTGAAAAACAATTATTATAGATGTGACCTACGATGGAGCACGCTTGTCTAAAAGGAACCTATTTTATTTTATTCACCAAACTTAATAATTCAAGTCGAGAGTGACTCGACTTGAATTAGTTTATCACAGCTAAAAAAAACCTCTGATAATTTCAGTCCCCTTAACAGGTAATACTAGTACGTGCCACCCTAACAAAAGGGCTAGGTGTCCTAGATTACAGATGTGTTCTAGCACTTATAGAAACCCTAAAGTGCCTGGTACATTTACCAATTTTCTCCATTTACTGACCAAGGAGGTACCTACTTATTATGTGGGCGGAAGTTTTTTACATGGGGTTAGAATTGTCTGTAATTTTCTATGATATTTCACATGATAACATTAATTCTCATTTTTATTTTATTCTAGGAAGAAATAATTGTAATTGTATAATAATTGTATAGAAAACGTCAAAGTAAAATATGTAGATATGCACGCCATGCACAAATAATATACTACCACGTAACAATGACACGCGAAGAAACAAGAAAGAATGAAACCGTTTATTTCAACCATCACCAAATTAAATTAAACTTATTGACTAGGTATTACATACAATATTTATGAATTTGTGGTGGTGAATGGTCCTAGCTCAGTATAATGCCATAGCGTGTAGCCACAATGCAGCGCTGGTTTTCCGCTTGGACCACAGGTTCAATATATTTCTGAGGCCCTAGCCAAAGTTGGCATTGTGAACTCCTTGAGTTATGATAACTCCATAACGGTGATACCAACTAAATAAAACAAAAAAAAAAACACATCAAACACTTTTTTATCATTTAGTCGCCATGGCAACGTTCATGAAAAAGGTATTTTTTGTTACGTTAAAGTATCAAATGAATCCTTGGAATCTTTAAGTCCATAGTGAATAGGTTCCTTTTAGATAAACGTGCTCCAGTAAGTGAAATAGTGGTTGAACGCTTGGCTATCACTAAAAAAAGGATAGGTTCTTCAATGTCAAAGAGAAAATACACATTTTATGTATTAAATTAATAGTTTAAGTGGAACATTAATGTTACATGTTGCGTCATTATTTCCAAACTCCTAATGCTACCAAATTATTTACAAACAAAAATTGTTCATGTTCTCAGTCATTTCCAAGTATGATATGTAACGAAGCTTTGCTTAGTTTGGGACTAGATGGCGTTGTGTTAAATTTCTAGTTAACAACATTTATTAATACATAAATTAAAATTACAAACATATTTTGAATAATCATCATATGAAATAGGAGCGCGTTGAGATCTTTTATATGCAAATATAAATTGTCTTTGAAATTCAAATAGATTTTTTTCTTATACCACTATTTCTATATTATATATAAATACGGTTTTTTCATCGGTGATCATTTGAAAGACAAGTAAAGATGTGGCCTAACACGCTAAAAGGGACTTTCACTCTGGCCTTGAAGACTCCAAGATTTATTTCTCACGAGTACTAATGATAAAGGTAGAGGCATATGGATGTGTTTGCACTATGATTATTGGCAACTTTTACTGATACTAAGTGATTAGTATGTACAATAAGTAGGTAAATTAAATAGTAGCTTATATAAACTGGTTATTACCTAGTGCACTTATTACAAACGTTACTTATCGAAATTAGATCAATTTTTATCTGTGGGAAGCCTTATAAATTTCTCATGGTGATTACCCTGATTTAACTTAATGAGCAAAAAGGTGTTGATTGACTTACTGAAATAAGGTTAAAACACTATGGGCCGTGTTCCAGATATTTTTGAACTGAATCAAGACTGTATGGTGATTTTATTTTCCAAAGACCAGTTAAAATCGTATGATTTTGTATTCAAACTTGTAGATACGAGTAGGTCTGTCGTGTGGGAAATGAACATTTAGAAAAACTTTTTTTTTTTCAGTTTTTTTACTTCAAAACGATTACTTAACATAATACTAATGCTGGCGGAAAATCAAATTTAACTTTGATAAAAAAATACACTAATATAATCTGTAAGTCAATTCAAAATGTATATCCTGAGTTTTGAAAATTATTGTAATGAATCTATCCGTTTTAAGCACTACCTTCCCTACTCCATGGGTTATCTGGAAAATTATGTACCTACCTACATCTTTTATTTAAAATAATCAAATAATTTCCATCTTTATAATTATCTTAATTGGAATATGAGCATTAGATATAAAAATATCATTCAGTTATTCTATGCTTTTTACCGGCAAAATAACCGAGTTTGGGCATAGTTACCGGCAAAAATACAGGCACACGTCTCAACATCGTTTCAAAACAATACATCTTTTGTTCCACAAACGCTTGAACATTACATAATCGATACGGTAGGTACAGTCAGCACGCGAGGTAGACTTAGCACAAACGAAATTAATGTAGGTTATCGAGCGATGGGTGGCGATATAATACCAATCACGCAGCGATCCCTTGCAAACTTGCAAATATAAAATATTGCTTTAAAGCCCAAGTTCCTGTCCGCCTGCGACCAACGATGGTCGCCGCCGAAACATCGATATAAATATAAGTCAATACGCGATAGATACTTTTTTTTTTTGAACATTTTTTAATAAAAAATCGCCCAGGTAGATAAGTTTCTTGCTGTAATAAAAACGTCAACTATATTTTTATAAATCGTTGAGTGGTTTGACTTTGTCCAATCAGTCCAAACTTGAAATTTAAAAGCAATTTTTGTTTCAGACTTATTTTTACAGTGTAAAATACCAGAACTATATATAAGTTATTTACATAATATTGCTCTGGATTATGAAACGTCATGAACTTCTTCAAATATTGTTTAACGGCCTGAGCGATAGTTATCGATAGTAAGTTTGTGTTCGTACTAGGGCCACTGATCGCAAGAACTATTACAATGGACTGTCGTTAACTTACTAATAAAGTTACGACTACGTTCACTGTACGCCGTAAAGTTTGGTATGGTTCACCAAACAAGACAATATTTCTTATAAATATCATCGCTAAATTGAGTTTGAAGACGCATTTAAAGGTCAAAAATTTCTAGCTTAGCTTTAAAAGCAGGTGAGGAACAAAACTGTAAACTCCTTATTTGTACCTGTAAAATATAGCCCAAGAAACAGTACCTATGTGACAATGCCTGACCTACGTACATATTTTTACATTGCCGTAGTTATATTTTTTTAATAATCATAAATAAATCTATTTCTATGTACAACAAAGTTTATGTGATGTTTACGTTTTGAAATAATCGTTACTCTTTGTCAGTTTGTTTTGCTATCCGTACATTTTATGTATTGTTTACATAGTAGCAGTAAGTGGCGGCTGGTAACAAGATCTATGCGTTCAATACATACATTACATAATCATATTTACATACACAATTTGTAAAAACTGTTTAATTCCATTTTTATACCAAGGCAAAGGTTTTATGACACTCGCAGTTTTTTTTTTATTTCCTTGGCAGCATTTCTTTTTAAATACTGGCCAGTAAACTTTGTTTCACTTTATTGTACCTATTTTAATGATTTCAAAAGGGGCTTATTACCAGATATGATATGTAAACATTTTGATTATTAAGATAATTATGTTATTTTTGAGTTGTTTATTTTATTTACATTACATAACATTACCCATGATATAAACATATATATTGGTACAAATAATATGTGAAATATGTTCTTAAATCTGCCAAATGTTTCGATTATGGCCTAAACATCTTTTATAAGATTTTTTACAAGATTCATCATCGCACATTGCGGTCTGTGGTAATACAAAGTATCGGAAGATAAAAATACAACTCTAAAACTCCATAAAACATAATAAAACAACACCATAAGGGCGTAATAACAGCATTAGTATCGACCCCGCAAAAGCACCAGTCATGGCATTTGATGGCGGAACACAAAATGATGTAACAACAATGATAGCTATAGATAAGAGGGTGATGTTTTAAAACTGCGGTTCTCAGTCGAGGACCAAGGCAATAATATTATTATAATATATAATAGGCAAGATAGAGATAAGATACAAAGTTAATTAAAACACAAAATTTAGATTTTACCAAATTATTCATTCTCGAGTTATCATGACGATTCATAAAATAACTGAAATTTATTGCATTTTTATCTAAACGTATGTAAAACTAATCTCAAACAAAGCAGAATATCATTTAAGTATGAATTTTCTTCCAAAATATTTCTTGGACAGAACGCTATGAATAATAATGAATTGCATTGTTTGAGCTTAAAAACAGATTTTGAATTTTAATGGATTGTATTTAAGTTATTTTAAGAGGTTATGTCGAAGAATGTTCTTGGGTAAGAACAATAGATCTTGAATTATTATAAATACGGGTTGAACATACATTTGCTTTCAAAAAATGAAATAAATTCTTGCATAATTGTACACTTGCCTACTTGTTTTACGTAGGCAAGCAAACACAATAATGTTTTTATATAACCTTTAAGATACCTACATTATTATGAATAGTAAATCCGATAATTTAGTAGTTCACAATATCAATCGGTAATAATATAAAGTTTCTAGTGAAGAATGGTATGGATTAAGTTTGTTTAGATAAAAATGTCGCTGACTGTACAAATGTATTATATCCGTAATCAAGTTCCCATACAAGCTTTGCTTAGTTTTGGACTAGATGGCGCTGTGTAAAATTAATGTCCTGTTATAGTATGTTATATGTTTATTTATTCAGTTACATTACATAGGTTGGTTAACATTACCTAAAACGCAAACAAATCATCAACCATATTAGCATTCGATTTAAGGTGGATAGATAAATAAAAAACGAACAAGCCCACGGTTCTTGGATTTCTCCTTGAGTGCTTCGCGATTACAAACATGGGCTAGATGACGATTCAAAATTATATGAATAATCTATACAGATTTTGAATACGATTTGCACGAACCGATTTTTGCAAAACATTAACGTATTAATAAACTAAACTTAAGCCAAATGTCAAAATATTTAACAGTGTGTTGAGATTTTTTTTTTCCTCCGTTATAATTCAAATAATTCAAACTTCATGATATTTTGTTGCCCTTTAATCTGTCACATTACATTTGTAGCTAACAATAAGTCTGGGCGGTTGGTATGTCGGTACTATATATTTTGTTGTTTTTTGCCAAGCGTGGTGTTCCTAAAAAATAATGACAGACTCTTTGAAGAAGGCCCATGTTTGCAGTGGAATTGTTCAGGCTGAGATGATGATTTTATGTCCATTAATATTTTAACTAACATAAGCTCAACGGAGCCTGTCAAATTATGGTTTTTAATCACTAATCTGGTTAAAAGCAAGAATATGCTTTAAAGGGCTAAGAGTTAATCGATGGTGAGCCACCAGAGTTATAATATCAGGAGTTAGACAAAATGTATGAACATTTGAAGTATGAACTATTGAACAAAACAACGGGTATATAAAATAATGCAAACATCACATAACAATTAAAATATATTTTATTAATAATAAATTTAAAATATTTTTGACTAGCAATCTAGGCGTATTCTAAATATGAACACAGATTCACTCAGGTAGCTCATATTACCACGGCAATCATAGTTCTTACTTGTAAAATACATTATTGTTCATACTTCAGCTCATTCTCTAATCTTTCTACTCTACGGTAGATACCAATCTTAGAATGACTACACTGTTTAAATGAATATTCATCCTTTCAAGAATTTATTCAAAAGGTTTAACTCGAGTGGTATCTTTAAAAGCTTAAAATAAAATAAGTTTTTATCTTCGAGCATAGAGCATTAATCTACGAAGGCTCAAAGGTTTTGTTCGTTAGATGGCGCTGTAGGTACAAATAGTAAAAAAAAATAGCAGAAGAAAATTTATTTGACTTAGATGAAAAAGTGTCTTGTTGTCGTTATCTTTATTACAAAAAGGGTAAGTATTTTACTAAAATACTAGTTTATTACTATCAGCTATACTATAAAACATAATTTTAGGCATGTAACATAGGTACAACATTTAACTTTTCACATAATTTAGAAATAAAAAACACTACATTTAATAAGAAGTGTTTTTTACTCCCAACTTTATTTTGCAAAACCGTAAATGTCCTATTCGATTGCAGTACGACGAAAGCCTCCACGGCGGGGGCTACATGGAGGGGGGCATGTACCACGAGCACCGACTCACGCACCCCCACCTCCCGCCGGTGCACTACCCGCCCCCCGCGGCGCCTGCGCACGCGCTACCTGGCGAGCCGCTCGTCCACAAGCGAGACAAGGACGCGATATATGGGTGAGTCATGTAACGTGGCTTTTTATCTATACATATAAAATACCTACAAAACAAGAAAAGAAAAAAAAAACTAGTTACGTGATATAGGACACTCAACGATAAAAGCGCTAGCGATGCTCTGGCGCTCTATGGAATGGCTAAACTAGAGTAGTAGGGCCCGAGTGGGCTAGTTGCTTGATCCGGCACCTCACTTGTGTATAAAAAAAAAGTTTCAAGTAAAAGTTCAAATTTTATGGGACAGTCAACAAAAGCAAAATACTGATAGAAATTATAAGAAGGCATTGTACATTTGAACTTAGAATTACGTACATCTACCTCCACTAAAGGACCATGCCACCTGATCATAAAGTATTTCTAAGCTCAAATGTAATTTACCTATTATGGTCGATATGGTGGCTGAATCTATGGACCCTTGAAATATTTATTTCATCTGTCGAAAAAGTGCATCAAAGGATATTTAAAATCAGAACGTCATAGAGTACATAATGTGAGTAATTGAGAGGCACAGGTAAGTGCGTGACCTCGCGCGCGCGATTAAAGATTAGATGGAAATCGTACAGACGTGCGTTCGATACGATCTGCTAACTTTATTGCCTACTGTAAACGCGTGGTCACAGTGCCCGCGAGATGTACACCATTTATTTATACTCTAATTTAGAAACTAACAAAATTAAAACATTAAAATGATAATTACGTACATTAGTCAGCAAAAGCTGGGCAGTAAAACCTTAAATGAATCAAGATTTCCAGCAATAAAATAAATTTACTGTGATGTGAATTGTTCTCGTATGAGTAACAAGCGGAACGAAACATAGTATGAACAATGAAATTGATTTTAATGTGAAAAATAGCGTGGATCCAAAATATTATTAATCATATTGTTATAATTTCCACGAGCAGTGGAGCGCGGAGGAATAACTTCCTTTCCACAGCTACGCTTGAACGTAAATAAAAAAATATCTCGTGCTTCAATATATTGTTTCCAATTGAATTGCTTGTTTCTATGGAAACACAATCTTACATCGGATTTAATAAAATAACAACTTTACTTGTAATCCCGTAACAAAAGCCAATAGAATTTATCATATGGACTTCTAGCCTGTTTTTTGTGAACTGAAGTCGATAGCAGAAATAATGATCAACTTTGCTGAACCTAGCATCAGGCCATAAAGTTGCATTAGCTTAACAGTTTCAGGATCTGTTTTTTCACTGTCTTTACTATCTTCAAGAAGCGAGTTATTTCCTAAGATCCATATCTCGTTCAAAATAACTTCTAACAATATAATTGTCACTAAAACATTCTGTATAAACAAACCCAGTCATGTACCTACCTTTTGAATAACCATAATTCTTACTTATTTTTAGGACAAAAGTATAATAGACCTGCAATAATACTACCGGAAGCAGTTCCATTGGAGCTATTCATGTATTTCTCATTAGTTGTTTTCAAGACTATGATCAACCCAGTGAAAAGCTTCATTGATACCTCAGGGGCACTTAAACATTGTTTTAATTACCATAATAATAGCCCATGCCCGAAGTCTAACGAATTTAGAACGACGAGGCATTCTGTGGGCTTACATTTTTTTTTATTAAAAATGGGTCAGCTGTTGACCTTAAAACTTGCACCGTTGCCGGTGAGGTATACGATAAAGCGAGTCTACCCAGAAGGTGCCAATGAACTCTCTTCTTAAATACATTGGTTCTAAGTTGTCATCGCTATTGATATGGAAAATGCGTTATGTATTACCTTTATTGGATTCTTTTTAACCAGTGAAATGACTATCAACAATAACTCCAATTTTAGCTGGGTTTGCTATCTCTACTTTTATCTTTACCTCGTCTGTTTTTCCGCATCAGTACAAACTTGAAGTATTCGAGTCCAGAGTGAATTGGTTCCTTTTAGACAAACGTGCCTGATTTTAGGCAGTATCTTTAACTTTTCTTCAATGAGCTGGTCAAACGCTTGGCTTTTCATGTAAAAAGCATAGCTTACACAGTTAAAATGAAAAAACTCAAAATCTTGGTTGCATGTAGTAAAATTGTTACTTAAAAGCAGTTCTTCCATAAAAAATAATCTTTGATAATGCAAATTACTTTTTGTACGTAAGTCTATTTGCCAGCTCAGCAATTACAATTATAGCAGCTCGTATTCTGCCATAATTATTATAATAAACAAAAGAGCAGGCAGTCTGTAATTGAATTCAACATTTAAATTAACTCTACAATTATTTCGTAAAAGGACATGAACTATAGAATGACAACGATCTAAAACGGCTGTCAGTTATAACAGCTCTGTTCTTTGTTTTGTCGAAATACCTACTTTAAAAAAATAGACCTGAAAAATAAGTTAATACGTTGCCGATACTAAAAAAAATTGGTTCAAGTTCGATATTTTTTAATTTAGATTTAAGAAATTGATAATAATCAAAACTTTATAATGCAGAAAGGACAAAGCTGGTTGCCGCTTACACTCAGGCCCTATTATGACGACGAAGTCTTGACAAGTTTTGATCAGATAAATCTAAGATGGTCGTAAATGGCTTCTTAAGTGCCAAAGGTTACGCCTCACATCAGATCTACCACAAAGGGGTAAATAATTGGAGTAAAGTTGATGGTGCTCCACTTTTCAAAGGGTTTTGATTTCAAGATAGGGTTAAATTGCGTTAAGTGTTTTAATTCGTAACTTTCATAACTCGGTACAGGTAATTTATTATAATTTGCACGACATTTTATGATTTTAATTGCTTTTTAAACCTAGAAAAGACGTAAGTATGCTTCTCTTTATTTGTAAATTTAGTTTTGCTAATTTGCATAGGTATTATTGTAGAGGTCAATATAAAAAATGAGTTGATCATTGTAAATGAATCATTATTATGCATTCATTATGACGAATGTTTTCTCGTTACATATATTACGTTAAGCCAGTTTTATATACGGAACATAGATAGGAATGTGTACCTACCAATGTCCTGGTTTGGAGCTCATTGACAGGCATACAATGAAGGCCACATATTTTCTAGTAAGCCATTATTGCAATAAAACGCCTCAGGCTTCAACCACAAGATTCTTAAAGACAACAATTGCAAGCACAATTGACCTTTACACAATGCCCTTGTACGTCTGCTGTATGATAATCCGCATAAAAACAATCTGGTGGTAAAATTACGTGTTGCACCATCTGCATCATACGAGTATTATTCTTTGACGATTTGTTATTCAATTAGTTCGCTAAAAAGGAGTCATGCTTTTTTCTGTCAATGAATAAAGCTAAAAAACGTTATGGGACAATCAATTAGGAACAAGAATAATGCTCACCCATTTGATACTATTATTAAATTTATGCGTCTGTTACTTGAAATTTAGACAGTCTGTGATAAGGTAACATTCATCTCTGGAAATGAGCCTCCTTGATGGATAATAATCCTCTTAGATTGTGATTTGCCGGAGAAGTCGCGGCATTAGAATCAATATCTCCAACTAAGCGCGCGGATGTCGTAGAAGGGATCTCACCAGAAAAGGGGGGCAGTTATACTTTGGTGTACGATGTGATTCTGATTTGACATTCTCCACTAGTTGGGTATGAATAACGAATACGGTCGTCTCGTTGACGGCTCGTCCTTTTGTATGAGCTATAACAGCTGCTGTTGTTGGAAGTAATTGTATTTATGTAATTTGGTTGTGTTTTTGTGTTCCAGGCATCCACTATTCCCCCTGCTGGCTCTGATTTTCGAGAAGTGCGAGCTGGCGACGTGTACGCCGCGCGACCCGGGCGTCGCGGGCGGAGACGTGTGCTCCTCCGAGTCCTTCAATGAGGATATCGCCGTGTTCAGTAAACAGGTGACGTGTCGCTTCTGCACTGTTTATCTATGGCCAGTTCTTTGCTATGAAATGACTTTATAATTTCTACTAAAATTTGCAACGACTTTTTTGAGAGCTGATTTCATAAATATGGTCTAGCTGGCCTTATCGTTAATTTAGATTTTGGAGACTTGCATTCGAATAAGGTAAATATAAATATATTTTTGAAACATTCACCTACGTAAGGTGCGTCGCTTCTGTGCCCTTAATATATATTTGTCTACATAGTTTTGCATTGGTTTCTATGTACGTTTCTATGAAATACTAGTCGGAACAATATCGAAATAGACAATGTAATAAAGATAACCAAAGCACTATACAACGGTTCCTCGAAGCCATGCCCTAACCACAAAACGCAAAACGAAAAATTCGCATGACCAATAAAATTCTACGCTCCCCTTTCAAACGTAGAATAAAACCCCCATTCGTGGACATCCTCGAAATTACCAGAAGAACAGAGCACATAACTTTGAACGAACGCACCTGCGCCCGTCAAAATTAAAAAGAAAAAACCTCGACCCAACGCATTCGAATATTAAAATGTCGCGCAAAATGGCCGCTCGTAAATCAGAAGCTGCAATTTCTTGATGGTTTAATAACTATAAAGTGTAATTAGTAACGGTAAAATGCTTCTTGTAGTGCATTTAGTATCGATTGTTTACGCATTTTTCGTCTCGCCGGTCGATTATCGATTCGAATCGATATTGTTTACGCTGTAGTAAATTAATTTACGTTTGTTATCGAAATCGATTAGTACTGCTTTGAACTGCTTACCTGGGAAATGGTGGAGGGTTGGGACAATCATTTCAGATCGAAAGATTTGAGTGTTTTTTTTATGTTCCTCTTTTTTTACTTCACTTATACGCGGAAGGTTGCCGGAATTGCCATCCTTAATACATTTGGTGAAATCGACATATTTGTAGAAAGTTGTTGAAAATGTTTTACTAAGTTTTGCGGTTTCATAATAACATGACGAGCTAAATCGACATAGTAGGTAACACCGTAATGGCAGAAAAACCACATAAATGGAGTAATTTCATATCAATTCAGAATCGTAATTCTTGTAATCTGGACAAACCGACAATCAAGACTTGTGTACTTTATTATACCGCTTTCTTTGTGGGTTTTTCATTTACAAAAGATACAATACGCGTTGACATGTGCCGCAAAAATGTAACTTAAAAAAATGGCGTCTTAGTCAGTCAGTGCCGGAAGTAACTTTGTAACAACGTTTATATTTACCCACGATATTATTGATTCGCTATCAGTCAAAGACACTGTTGTTGTAGGTACTAATTATAACGTTAAATAGTATTTATTACGGCTATATGGTAGACAGTTGACCTCAAGACCCGCGATAACTGAGATATATGAGTAGTCAGTGTCATGGAACTGACCATTCTCCTATTTACGCGCTGACTTAGGCACGACTACGATAAGCCACTTGTCAGTAAAATTTAATGGCAAAATCTATTTGTTTTCGTTTCGAGACAATCGTATTGTAAGATACCTAGTGTAACATGTTATCTTAGAGATTAGCCGTTATAAAATGTCGCGTTTTATCACTATGTTTGGACACGTTACAAGCACAACCGCTAATCGTCTGTCTTAATTACTCCAATAAAAAGGCTATTGGTACGTGAGGGAGATAAAAGTTCGGGCGTCTCACTCTGATAAGTGACGTCCATAATTCATCGTACCACGAAATAAATCATAAACTGTAAAGTGTTTATTTTCGACGTAGGTACTTAATATGTTATAAATTTATTTAAGTGGCATGCGGACTGCGGTACGATTGTGGAGCGAGTGATTGATGTAGTGCTCTCGGTGGCAAGTGATCGGCTTGCCTGTGATACTGTCATCCGCGGCTGTCATCAGTACGCGCCCCGCGTCACTGCACTGCCCTAGTGATGTGATCGAGTGCACTCACCACAGACAGAACACACTATTTAGGGATACTGATGCTTTAGCTCTTTTTGTCTCGAGTAGAATCTACAGATTACTATATACTACATACTACAGATTACTATTTTTAACATTTCAAAAGAGAATTAGCCTCTACGATTTTCCGTACGTTTTGGTACGTATTTATGAATTTGAAATAGCATGCGAGTGACACACAAACTGTACCATATAGATCTAACGATGCCTTTTTAGATGTCACTGTAACTTTCCATTATCAAATTTAAAATGGCTCAAGGAACGGCTATTATGCTCCCGAGCTTTTTCAACGACATATTAAAACAGTTATGACAGGGAACGATAATGTATTGCTAAAACGAAAATTGCCACCGCGCAGCTAATTGGTTAAATCAAGGTATTTTTATTGAACGTGACATATTAATGAGAATAATTATAACATAACTGCAGGAATTTTAATTGACAATCGAGGGGGCAATCTATTGATGTACGAATCGATTCGAAATTCGTTGTTTTTGCGTTTTCCGTCTACATTGCCGGCATTCTTGCCGGGTTATTGACAGTCGATGGCTTTTTTATCGAGTAAATGATGCATGCATATATTGAGTGGTGTAATAGTAGCGTTGGGTAGTTGTAAATCTTCAAACTGACTTCGCAGACAGCTAGACAAGCTATAAAACTGAATCGCTGCTTTTTCAATCATAGCTGTCATCTTGACATTGACATTGACAGTGGTAACTTAATATGCTTTCGCGGCTTCATTGTTATTGTATATCAGCATTCATTGCGTGAGTGCAACAAACGCAAGTAAATATTCCCATTGAATCAACACTTTTTAGTTCAGTTCTCACTAAGCTATTAACGAAGATTGAGCCGGTTCAATTAACGATAGAAGTCATGGTAACTGGCCTCACAGCTCAGTTGGAAGTAGCTCTGCCTTTTGCGTTGTAGGTTGTTGGTTCGATTCTCACCTGGGACAAACATTTGTGAGATGAATGCAGGAGATGCTTTATCAGTTTTTTTAGGTGTCAATAAGTTTTATCATAAGTAGGAATGTTATTACAGAAAATAAGTAGGAATTTCAAAAGTATCCATGTTCTACGTAATCTAGTTACGATAGTCTAACCCATAAATGACCCACATTATACTATGTCATGACGCATCTTGCTGGCGGATGACCTACACTTCTTTTGCCTTCTCGAGGCCACCATTCAGTAAGGACTCTCGTACCATTACTTCGCCTGACCACGTTTACTACCCAGTTCCATTTGGGCCCCAATATTCGCTTGCTATATCCTGCACCTTAGTGCGCTTGCGAATTTCAGTATTTGGAACTCGGTCAAGAAGCGTGATGCTGAGCATGGCGTGCTCCATGGAGCACGATGGTTTATAAGGATTACATTATTGTATTGGTTATTAATATCACCAACTCGCTTCTCAAGCGTGGTGATTCAAATTGGTCCCCATTGCACTTTTCCAGAATGCATGTTCGTAGAATTTTTAGGGCTGGGCAGAAAAGGAAGATTAGACGTTGTTCAGTTTCTATTTGAAATAATTATGCATCGCTGAAGAACAATGAATCAAGCCGATGCAAAATTAAACCGTAAATAATAGCGTTCGTGGCGTATCCGTGCATTTTCCTATTTAATACGTTCGTAACTGGAGTTTGTAATTATGTGAAGCGAACAGCGCTGGAGAAAAACGCAATGGATGCGCGCACGCACAACTCGAGATATAGATAATCTATATGTAGATATCTACTTCATTGATCTTCGGTGCAAATTGGTACGATGACTTTCGCTCCACGATTGCTCTCAATAGAACAACGAGCCGGAAAAAAGGTGTTACTTACACTTTAAAAGGTGTAGTGATACAGTGATACTGCTCTTTTGTGTGAGTGAACAGTGAACCCATCATTGTGAGTTTGTTTACATCTGTCCGCATGCGCTTAGCGCTATAATTGACGATTGTCATGGGATTTGGACGCGCAATTTAACCTCTTTGTCGTCGTGATCCAATTCGGAGTTTCGCACCGAAATAAAATAAATAATGGCGGATCGATGAGTCGCGTCTCGCGCAGCTGCGCCCGCGCCGCATTCATTAGCCGCGCGCGCTAGAGTGGAACCGCGATACGATACGTTTTTTGTCTCTCGCTCGCACGCAGCACTTGCATTTTTTTTTCGACAACGCATCGGCGATTTCGTTTTATCGTCCCCATCGAGTGGTTTTTGCCGTTTGGCATTCCTTACGCATCTTGTTTCGGGATCTTTTGAGGTTAAGAATTGTTAGATACTCTCGGATTTAGTTACGTGGGAAAATTGGATCTGAGTAACATAAAACGGTTCCAAATGAATCTCGATACAAGGTTGGTGCATCGTCTCTGTCCAATGAACTCATGATATAAATAACAAAATATTCCCAAAATCGAAAAAATATATTGGTTGGTGGTACGACTTTGTTTAAGTCCGTCTGGCTAGCTACCACCATCTTATCTAATTCTGTCGCCACAATAACAATTCTAAAATTGTTGTGTTTCGGCATTCAGAGGATGTTGTTGAGGATTCCGGGTGAAGTACGCCTCCACCTTCGGCCTTATCTCAACTTGTTAACAGGTGAGATGAAGGCCCAGTGCTTACCCGTCGTACAATAAAAATAAAATATATCACAGAACACAATGATAGGTACATTGTATTCCTCAGTTTGTTGAGGATTCCGGGTGAAGTGCGCCTCCACCTTCGGCCTTATCTCAACTTGTTACCAGGTGAGATGAAGGCCAAGTGCTTACCCGTCGTACAATAAAAAAAAAAAAAATTCTGTGATTTTGGGAATATTTTTACGGATATCTTATAAAGGACATCAAAATAATGCACTCCAAATGACAATTTTAAACGCATTTTTTTGTGTAATTATAGTCAAGCATGATTTATTTTACACTAAGAAACAGCAGACATCACCACTATACTTTTTATAACTACAATATGAGGAAACAAAGGAGGGTTACAGTTTGTTTCAAAATGTAAGTAAGTACCTAAATAAAATACAACAACCAGATTTGATTCTCTACCGTGGGTAGATAATAAAATGATATTAAAAGTGGAAACCGGCAGAATAAATCAAATCGCACATATTGACAGGTGTCGCTTTTACAAGGTTGCGTCATCCGGAAATTTCACTTTTATTGTAGCCTCTTCGTGAAAGCGACCTGTATACAATATAATTTTCTTAAAAACAAGTATTTAATGGAACTCTGATTGCATACTTAATTATTGAGGCTAATGAAATCTTGTCGCGACACTTCCCATTATTCATCTGCGCTAATTCACGCCTAGATTTCCTTTCGGAGTAGACTGGCTGGCTTGGCTTGAAAAGAGAGAATTGGCGTCGTTGGCTTTCAATACATGATTGGTCTATTGATGGAGTTCGACAATGAACATAATCACGCACAATGGCGCGAGTGTAAGAGGTAACCTAAGGTCAGATTCAAATGAAAGTGTGTATCGAAGGAATTTGCCTTTAGTGTTTAGTTTGCCCCATCGCATAGCGTGCGGCACTCAATTAGTCGCTGACACGCCGGCCAGCCGACTCGCGCCCAGTTTTTGTCCGGTTAAAACGGCATAAATATGCCGATGGACTAAACATGGCTCCTTCGTCACTTGATGTCAATATCTAGGTTGGACGTTGCTGCAAGGTCACTGCATCCTGACATGCGCGAGACTTCGAAATTTCAAAAAATAGCACAAGTTCAAAATTATCTTGGATCCACCACAGAATATTCAATGATTTCCTCATGCATGCATGATTAATTTACGCTTGCTTTCATGTACCTAGTTTTCTAGGCATAGACCAGGTTACATAGTGCGTCTCACCCCGGGTGTTGTTATTCGATTGTAATGTCATTGTCGAGCCAACTATCCAGAGACAAGACGATCATTATCAATACCAACTACCTAACCAATCACTGTGCAAAATCCTTGTGCCGAGCTTACATACTTATAAGTAATAGATACTGATGATATTGATTGTCATTGAGGCATAGCTTCAGGTGGATGAAATCTTGAGTCAGTTTCTTTGGCGTCTAATGCAAGCTCGAGATGATTAACTTGAGCGTTCCATTTTCGGAAACGGACCGGTTCAAGATGCGTCAACTCGTCCGAGGTATGGCTTTTTGCGGTCGCGTCAGAAATTCGCGGCAAAAATGGACGTCAAATGAGTATTAATTCGCGCGAGTTAATAATGACATAAATACACTAGGTGCGCGCGCTTTTGTTCTACAGGGTGGTTTGAGAATTCAACAATTTTTTGATTTCTCAACTCCTGACAGATTGACAGCTTGCAAATGTCATAGGAATTGCAACCATTTTTAACTGAATGATTATAATGTGACCGCATTATTGAATTTTCTTCACAACATATTTGACACGGAAGAAAGATAAACCTACAATAGAAGTACAGATTCATAAAAATATATTTATGCCCCACTAAGAACAGTAGCATTGAGAGTAAGCAGCTACTTAGAGCGGCAAATGAAGCGTGCTGTATAGAGACTGCAATTATAAAATACGCCGACGAATTCCGCGCGACACCGACGTCCGATTCCGACGACGTTTCGCTACCAGTTTTGAATCTACATTACATTGAGAAATTGATCGTAAAAACCAGAATATTCACGCTTAAATCGATGTAATAGAGATCAAAATTAAACGAGGAGGACATTTTAAATATCATATAATTTGTAATTTTTGGGGTACTTATATGTTTATCGTCAAGAAACGAACTTATGATGCATCTGGCCTGAAGTATCTCTTTACAAAGTTTAAGAATACCGTCAAACGGACCATGAGCCCGTGCCTTCCTGGATAACTCGCTGACCCGTAGACATAATCAGATCAGCATCAGAGCCTAAAGATTAAGAGCTGACCCATCATCACCATTTTAAATTAAGCAATTAAGTACGCTAGGTAAATAAATCATTAAATCATTTTTTTTGTGAAAATAAAACATTGGTTCAAGGTTACTGCGTGCTGATGTCAAGTTTAATTACTAATGGATAGCTGTAATTCTTAGCTATATTGTTTTTGTGCCATTTCCGATTATAAATCGATGCACGCGCAATGATACATTACTTACGATCATTATGTAACATAAATAATTAAGTACTTAACTGAGTTGTCAGTAGGTACGCAGACTAGTCAAAAGGACACTTTATAATTGTATCTGTTATTATATGAACACAATAATTAGACACAGCGTGTGTTTCAAGACTCAATCTAACATTTTATGCACATTTTTATGACTAACCTTTTTTTGCCGATAGACTAGGCAACGTATTGCGATGCATTCCGCTTCTGACAGTGACAGCTCCGAAAGCTTATTTCTATAGAATTAAAAACCAAAGCCAAATCAAGTTAGAACTAACATCTTTCAACTCAAACCCATTGTCTATTCGAATGGTGCATGTTGTGTCTTTCTATGTTTTCTCTATAGTCCAAAAATATCCATAACGTTAAATATAATGTAGGTAAGCATTCTACAAAAGTCACCCCCACCAATTCAGCCTGATCCGTTCTGTTTTGTTCACGCGCAAAGAAAACAGAACACGCTCCCTTTTTCGCAACATCAACAGAGCTCTACAAATAATGGACGTTATACCTAGCTACATCCAATATACGTTGACCTCCGGGTAGTAAGATTGAGTGGGACCAGCGAGGTCAATGCCTAGCCTGGTGTAAATAAGGGTAGGCGAGGGTAAAGCGGGGGTAGGGGCGACGACCAGTCACAAGCAGCTGACGAGGGTGTTTTTACCTACCAACATAGGGTAGAAATACGTTTTTCTGTCAGATACCTACTTTATTAAGTTTGTATGTTTGATTTTGTAATGAATGGGGGATTTATTGCTGTAATTTGTACCTAAAGTTTAATCGTTCCGTAATCTATTAAACTTTAAAAATACGGCGATAGTTTGAAATTAGACACATAACAGCGATAATCATACAATAATTATCTACTTAATATAAATAATCAAATAGTTCTCAATCAATATTTAATCGCTAGGTAACACTAAACAACACTATACGAGTATATGACGGTTTTAGTGAATTGAAAATGAAAATGTAAAGTATATTTATTGCTACATAAACATTCAAGTTCTGACCTTTTATTAGGTAGGTATGTTGCAAAATTCTCCGGAAACACCATCCCTCTGTTATTAATATTAATGTTACACCAGTGACATGCAAGTTTTTAGTTTGCTATAAATATACCGAACGGATAGAACTGACTATTTCTCACAAAATTCTACATTTGCTTTATGGTGGTATTTTTTTTTACATAATAACATTAAAACAATGCTCATCTGGTTCCTAAGTACTAACTCTAAGTACTAAGTACTTACTCACCTACTACTAGTTCAGGAGATATATAGATAGGAGATATTGAGACATGCTTTGTTACAGCAAATAATATTTTTACATAATTTTACAATCACTCAATAGAAAAATGGAATCTGGGAATAAGCTATTTTTATTAACGTTTTAATAGGTATTTGATCTCTGATAAATGCTATGCCAGACACAACAGTTGAATTCATAATTGTTACTTTAAAAGTGCAAATGATGATAGAATTCCCAATGCACTACAGATGCATCTTATGAGATTATCAAACATCTGCTTTTTAATATTAAAAGGAACGAAACGAGCAAAAAATGTTATGAATCTAATGCTGTATTCACCTCTATTCATTTGTAAAAAAAAAACAACTTACACATTTTTTATCCGCTGCTACGAGTAATAATATTCAGAGGAGCTTATGAGTCGACTTTGGTTTACTGTAATAAATTAAATACACTACTTTAATTCTATGTAACAAATAGCGAAGATAGAATAAAACGCCCGCACTGTCTTAACTTAGCCTTCATCTTACCTGGTTTCAAGTTATGATAAGGCCGAAGGTGGAAGTGCACTTCACTCGGAATGCTCAAAAGTTTGAGGAATTGGCCATCTTAGAGATCAAAACACAACAACACACAACAGTTTAGAATCGTTGTTATGGCGACAGACTTAGGTAAGTTGGTGGAAGCTATCCAGGCGGACCTAAACACAGTCCTACAACCAACCAAACCAAGCACAATATTGTACTATCCCAGGGGTCGAATCTTTGACACCTTTGGGCGAACTACTAAACTACAGAGGTGGTCAAAAAAACACATATAAATAGGTTTATATATGCGTCGTATAGCTGACTGAAAGACTGACTGACTGTCAATCAACGCACAACCCAAACCAGCGTTCCTAGAGACTTGTAGTGTTGAGGTGCAGATTTTTTTTCAAGACATTCCCACGGGATTTTGGGAATGGAGTTCTACGTTTATAAATAATATGGGACAATAATTTCACAAAGCGCCATCTACCAAGCAAGCAAACTTGTAATATGGGAACTAGGTAGATTACGCAAATAATACTCCGATAAGTATACCTAAGTACCTGCTCTGTTTTTCTGTAAATACATACTTAACATACAATACAACACCCAAACACAGAACTAACATCAATATTCATGACACAAATGTTTGTCCTGGGTGGGAATCGAACCCACAACCTACAGCTCAGAAGGCAGAGCTACTACCAACTGAGCTGTGAGGCTTGTTTCATATATTCTTAGATAAAATATGAAATGCTTGCAGTCTTGTAAAATCTTCCTGAAGAATTAAATCAATCAACACATTATTTCAGACAGTTATAAGAAAAGAAAAGTACCGGTAAACGCTTTAGCTGTTAAATTACCAGACTACCCTTACCCCAGGTTAAAATGATTCACCTATCACATCCCTTCAGTCGTTATTAGTCTGCATATTTCAGCACACGAGGGTAATTTAGATTAAACGGTACATATGCCCTGTAATTTGAATATTCTGTTCCGATTTACCCCACTGCACCACGTAATTTCTATGTTTTAACCCCATAATTAGTATCGTAAATTTCCTTTAGGTATTTAGTTTAACCCCTAGGTTCTAAGTGATAATTATTTTCTGCCAACATTATGTTTCTTCACTTGTAATAAGGGTTGTCAGGTACACATCGACGGTGTTAATTCATTAGTTAGTCATTAGATTTAAAAGCAAAAAAACAACAGGTTTAGTAATTGCAATTCGACTCTAACTATGAAATGAATGTAACCGGAGCTATGCATTATCCTTGGACACAGATGCAAGTTTTTTAAGACCTTCCTTCTTTCCTTATTATAATTATTCAAATGTTTTGTCCCCAACTTTCTGTTATAAGCACGGTATTTAAAAATACCAGTGCTACATCCATTCTTACCTGCTTTGTATTTTTTGATAGAGGATATCATAAAAATATATTTTAAATACGTTTCTCATTATTTTCTGTAACAATAATATCGTATGATTTTCCAGAGCAAAACTTTACTCGAAATAACAAAGCGCTGCGTGATACAACACTATTATACTCACTAATTAAGCTTATTAATTCACTTAAAATACTCAACTCGCCATACCATCCGAAAAATGTCAATCGCCAATAACACGAAATGCGCATTTAACCCCCCCGCTGCTGACGGCAAATGTCGGCCAAAAACAAGGGGCTGCCGGGGGGCTGCGGGAGATTGGGGTAAACTCACCAGTCGTCACGGAGATGTTATTCCAACTTATTTGTACGAGATCAATCAAGATTATGTCCAGTAATGCGTCAACCCTTCCCCTGTGATTGTTTCAATGTGTCGATGATTGGGGGTTAACGTGAAAAGCGGCTCTTGAAATTAGTTTCCTTCGGTAATTTGTTTTTATCGCAAAGGGCGGAAATCGCCCTTGTGATTATGGCTAAATTTGGAATTACACTGACAAACTTCATACCTATGGTTATAGATTAGGAGATACGGTTGATTTCGTTAGGTAATTAAATACATGATTTCTGGCAGAGCCCGTTGTTTTAAAGGGTATCGAATTTCCATACCAAGATCAGATTCCGTTATCGATTTTCTACCCTCTAAAAAATTGAAAAAATTACATTAACAAAAGCCAAACGCCAACCCGCAGATAACTTATTAAACATTGCACCATTACACTTTAATTTCTGCCCTGCTGGGATATTAAAAAGGGGAGACTTAGGGGTGAAATGCTTAGCTATTCATAATGCGGCACGGACTCGCGTTTATTTTTGATCAAACATACGCGTGTGATTTTGCAACGGGGCTACAACTATTATTCCATTATGGGATGCATTGTCGAGCATCCGTTGTAGGGTCGCGTTTGCCCCGTTTACTCTAACGCGTTCTGTTTTCGAAAAAGTATTGACTTGTTTATTTTTAAATGCACGAGTGCTCTTGAATCCAGTCTGTTTGTCTGTTTGTTTGGTTAAACGGTCATGATTCAAGGGTTATCAAAATATGTTTGAGATTTTGTGCTCACAATCGGTCTGTTGTGACTGGCAGCCGATTGGAATTAGAATTTGTTATTTTGGTAGTACTTATCACTGTTTACTATCGAACGATATGTTATGCCTCTTCCGCTGAATCCATTGTTTTTTGCAAAGATAATGTTAGTTGACTATAATTATCATCCAGTGATCGTCTATTGATATCCGTCATAAAATCCATCTTAATCTTCTATAGGGTAACCCTGATCTAAAACTACACTCTTATATTAACTCAACAGTCTTTTCGTTACCTACATAAAATTATTCCTCATTTAATGACTAACATAATACTAGGCATTTAGCAAAGCGCCACCTAGCCCCAAAAATGAGCAAAATCAGTTAATGTCCTCTATTGGACAGAGCTATAAGACAGAAGAGAAAGAGAGAAAACAGAAGAGTATTTACATCATCAATCCGCCTGCCAATACCTTTTTCCGGTGTCATCAGCGGGCTGAGTTGCAGGGTTTGATTTCCATCACGGCACTTAAGGTTACATTATTTAACAATACCAAGCTAATTGATCGAATACTTAAACCACTTAACTCTTTTGATAAGTAACTAGATACCTGCTTAATTATATATCCACACTTAGTACCTACATACTGTAGGCTTCAAGTAAACGTATTTCAAAAGCGGTGTGTGTATTTTAATGTGATTGAATCTATTTCGTTCCGTGGGACATCCCTAGCTATTTGAACTTCGAACATCCACAACGGATTTAAAAAGTTTTAATACGACCATTTCAATTCATACGTGTTTTGTGTTTTTTTTAAATGTGCTATATGCAAACTGAACCGGGTATTGAAGGTACGAATGAGAATAATAAGGTTACAAAAACATCAAAATACTTTTTTGTTTCATTGTTTGATTTTGATGAAGGTCAATCGAAGTGAAATAAACGTTCATATTTGTAGCAACTTTCTTCTTGCGGTTTCGCCCGCGTGATACCTATATAAAGTAGTCTAGGTTGTTTCCTATACCATACACAATACTTATGCCAAATTTAATTTAGATCCGTTCTGCCGATTAGTCATGAAAGGAAAATACAAAAAAGTTACTTTCAAATTTAGAAAATCGGTATGCAGGCATGCATTGCTCATATTATTGTAATTTATGTCGAAGAAAGGGACGCAATATAGCATAATCAGCAGAACCAAATTCAGACTATATTTGCTATGAAATCTTACGGTAGAGAAAGCATCTATCCTATAACCTAAAGTCAAGGAAAAAAGAAAGTACCTATATCTGTGCAGTTAAATATCTTCGACGGACTTCGTTCTACCGACGATCTTTAGAACGGTCATTTCTAAATTTAAAAGCAGGAATGGCGTCTTCCTTATTTGAAAACATTCCTCATTTAAAACGAAAACCTAACAACTCAACAACTGTTTACGAAACTCTTTACCTTAAAACTTTACAGCCAACATTTAAAACATGCTTCATAAAACAAATATAAATGTAAAATTAACAGGATACCAGCGTATGCAAGAGATAACAAAATTAATCATTAACTTATCTTACTTGAGGCTTAGGCTATAAAAATTTAGCACTAGGTCTTCCAATAAAACAGAATCACCCATTCCAACTTCTACTTAATGTCACAGGCACAAGGTTTGTAATTGAATGCCAGTGAATAATGCAACTAGAATTGATATTTTGCATAAAGATGGTAATTAAGTAGGTTTTGTACGTAGTACCTAGGTCTTTGCTGACCTTTGGAGTACCTTGACCTGGCTCCAATGCCTGAGGCTAGCTAGACCTTTGTTTAGTCTGATGGGCTAGTTAAGCGAAGTGTAGATTTTGATCGTCAATAACATAAATAGCCAAGATGTACCAAGAGTTTCACCTGTTTTTGTTAAAAGGATACTTACTGTCGACGTACGACATGCGCATATTAGAGTTATATTTAGATATTTCAAATACCTACTTACTCTATAAGTAGTATAAATTACATTGAAATCAAGATTTAGAGTTCAGTTATCTGTATTAATAGGTGTCAAAGAGCAAAATACCTACTTATTAACATTTCAACGTCATGCAAATTGATTAGATTAGAAAACTATTCTTGTGCGAGTTAGTCACTACTTACAATATACCTACCTAAGCCCAACAATTCTAATTTCGAATTTCAGTCTATGCAAAATTTGAAACCTAGAATCCTTCTGTCTGGGTGTGTCTAAAACGTAGTGACTAATTCGCGATATGCCTAAATTAATCGAGAGGTAGTCACATAAGACTTAAGCATCTTGCGTCTTTAATAGCTTGGCGTGAGTGACATACAATGCACATCTTAAACTTTTACCGATATGAAGTTTTGAAGGTGTTTTTTTATAAGCGATGGGATGACGGAAACAATGCCACCGGAGACTTCACTAGTTCTCATTTAAATGTATCTTGTACTCAATAGAAACTGTCACCTAACAAAAACAACAGACAAACAATACGGATTTGTTTTACAGTGGTTTCCAAACTGTCAGGTAGGTGTAACTAGTAACTTAACTGCCCATAGTTATTCAACAGACAGCCCCGAAGTGAGTCATTACGGCACCTTTACAGCCCGCTCTAATTCGCCACGAGCCCTCTGATCGCGTTAATAGCCCAAAAACTGACCTTCCGGGTCTGAACGAGCCCTAAGGGACCAGTTAAAACTATCCTGTTTGTAGATTTGCAATGACTCTTGTTATAATGCTAGTTGGACAGAAGTAGACAACTGACGTTCCAAATTTAAAAATACAATTTCTCATTTGTTTTTAAAAATGGCCGATGTTTCATTTGATTTGCCCAGTAATTCAAATGATGCCGAAAAATAGGCCAGTTACTGAAACAATAAAGTCAGGTTTCCACATCGAACCACAGTGAACCACCAATAACAAAAATACAACTTATTATCCACCGTGAAAACGACCATCATAAAACGAGAAACGAAAATTACACGTTCCTGACAACTGTCAAAACCGGATCACGCCTGCGGGATCCCGTAAATTAATAAATCAAAAAGCTCGTAGTGACAAAACTCACATCAGAAATTACAGGTCACAAATCGTCACAGACCCCGATCATAAATCAACTCGAATTCTTTGTGCGATAAAAAACGGAAACTAAGCAAATAAATACCCCAGGCCGTCCGTCTTCTACCTGCCCTCGTATCTTTTGAATACTTTTCTTGTATTAAAATAAAGTTTTGAACGCACGGATTTCGGGGCAAAAAACGCACTAAAAACGCTCCTTTCATTCTATCCATCCCTCTTTCACACGGAATATGTCATCTCTTTCTAATAGGGATGACGCGGAGAGCGTCTCTCAAGCGTCACTTGGAAATTTTTTGATCAACGGCTTCTATTTTTGAAAGTTTGCATGAAAAAGAGACGTACGGCACGACCTTTGGACGTTTCGTTTTCGGGGGCAGTGGTACGCAGCACGTTTTTAGTAGACGACAACAAACCGTAAAACTTCTATAAATTCCTGTTAGCTATGAATAATTTTCGATCATTTGCATACATTTCATGGACGACAGAAACACTACACAAACAAAAGATCCGTTCCGCGTCTAGTTCTTTTAATTCCAGCATAGAGCTAAACAAAAGTTAAACAACCAAACCTCATTTTATAGACCTTCGTTTATGGCTACAATATTCAGTAGGAGTCATTTTGTTAAGAATATTTATGGCATTTTTTGTGCTCGCCAAGGAGAAATGACTGATATTTGACGTTTACAAGTGTACCATAAAGACATTTGTTCATTACGTCCCTTTACGGCCGGTAGTAAAGTGAGAGAAATAAATACATTCGCACGTCGTTCTGTCAAAACAGGTGATTATACGCAGGCAGATCGTCAAGCTAAGCGAAGCGATGCGATGCGAAGGTTAAAAAACCCGGCGCACGCGCACGTCATAAATAAAAAATCGGTACAGGAACGTAGTATTAATACACTATAATTTTAAATTTCGAACTACTTCAGTAGCGGTCCTCGTGGCAAGCATATTCAAAGATAAAACTCAACAAAAAAATCACCTGCTCGCCGCTGACCGCATAAAATGCTATTAAATAGGAGGTGACTTAACTAAATTACAAAATCGACCTCTGAACATTAAAGAATAATTTACCAATAATTTACGCTTGTACTTGATATGCGATTCTAAATCGTACGTTGACGTGTGACAGGTGTCAAAATCCTTCGCGCGGTTGATTTATTAAAACTTGGAGGCGATCGATCGACGGGCATCTTAGGTAGCTTCTCGAGCTCGAAGCCTTATTTTTATCTTATAAATAGATTTTTTATTACAAATTACAGGGTACCACGTTTGGTAGCGATTTTGATGCCATCGTTTGTCCGCTACATTTGGTAATAACTACGTTTAAGGCAACAGATTACGATATGCTTTATTTTTTTAAATGTAGAGTTTAATTTCCATTCAAAGAAACTTGGTGACTTGATGATGAGTTGGTCAAGAGGTCAGGTAGTGAGGTATTGGGGCCACAATCACGTTCTTGGCTTAAACCAAGAATATAAGAGAAGACAAGATCGGTAAAATATGAAAAGTAAATCGATTATCCCGCGCCTGGTGCTAGTGGCCCGTCCTTGATCCCAGAGAATCACACAATAGCCCTTACACGAAAGCATTTATTCAATTACACAAACAATACACTATTTCGCCTGAAAGTGCACAAAGGAGGCTATAATAAAAGCTCAGGTAAAGGTTATGAATAGGAAACGACAATTGTCGCGGGACAATGATTTTTGGGACGAGTCAAAAGTTATTCTGCATGGACTGTTTATTTTTACGGGACTTCGGCACAAAAACGGATATAAAAATGCTATTGTGCCACATTTTTCGAGTTAAATCGATGGAATGGTCGTCTATGGTAGTCGAATGCGACGATTAAAAAAGAAAAATCGGATGCCATCGCAATTTATAAAGCGAATGTGGGTCGACAGTCGACACCTACCGAAAATCAAAACCTATCCATATAGTTCGGTGTGCAAAAGTTAAAATATTTGCAAATAATAAGGTTAAAGAAAAAATATCATTCAGCCACTTAAACTCATAAAAACACTGTTAAAGTAAATGCATCGCCCAAATTACAGGAAAAAAATAAACACAGCACTCCTTAACCCGTTTCGAGTAATAAAATCTCACAATAAAATCTCTTCGTAATACAAAAATTGACCGTTTCCACCGAGAATTGGTATCAGCCGATCGCCTTATTAGCATTTAATTCGTGGTGTCCAAAAGTGGGGGGCTTCACGGGTCGCTGCCCCCCTAAATGAGGGACTTCCTCGCCCGAGGGTGGAGGAGGGTCTAATATTTATATTTGTATGTGTTTTTGGGCATTTTCGATTGGTCAGACGCACCTAGGGGCGATGTTTTG
The DNA here is from genome assembly GCA_951394065.1 of Venusia cambrica. Taxonomy (NCBI): domain Eukaryota; kingdom Metazoa; phylum Arthropoda; class Insecta; order Lepidoptera; family Geometridae; genus Venusia; species Venusia cambrica. The sequence goes on from OX596042.1 coordinate 12,362,801, forward strand.
GGAACCATTTTAGTCCCATTACACATGATTGAGGTAGTCACAGGCACAGATCTACTACGTGAAGTGGTGACGAGATCCGATGTTTTACAACTTTATGACTCAAATGAAGATGGCATAACAATAACCACCGTGTTTTATATTAAAATATTTAAATTTCTATACATTATTGAAGTTTTTGTGTCACTGACCTGATCGCTGACTATTGATTAGTCTAGTTTATTCACAAGTCTCGTCTCGGACGTGTTTTTAAAACTATCACGTTTGGGTAAAATCGAATGGCGAGACATAAAATCTATTTATGGAATAATGCAGGTTTATTGTTTGATACTCAAATAATTCAATGCGATTTCTTGTCAAGTTTCTATGACACTCGACTCAGAGCAATTTTTGTAGGTAATATTTACATCATGTAAAATGTTATTAACAAAATATATGCAGACATATTTTTCTAAACGTAAATACTACTACTTACAAAAATGTTATGCAGATTCGTCTATTGTTTAGACATTCCATTAAAAATCTACATTTCAGAAGCATTTGTATTTTGACTAAGATATGTAAGGTCAGATTATGACTTCGAGCGATAATTATAGCTTAGAAAAAACCTTTCGTTTTGTGCTTATAGCACCTCACATAAAAGTAGCTATGCCTTCTGCGTTGTAGGTTAATTTTTTATTTGATACCCACCCGGGATAAACATTTGTGAAACATGTTATATATTAACATTATAAAAGTAATGTTAATCTATATATGACATGCTTTGAGAAGTTTAAGGGTAAGTGACGCTCTTCAGAAATGTCCAGAAAAACGAAAAAAAAATACCTGCCTACTACTGCGTCTGTTCTGTCAAAAATATTAGCAGTGTTTATTGTCAGATGTAATCAATTCGTGGATGTAGGTACCTACAATGTTCACAAAACGTTTATAAATTGCACCCATCTCAAACATTATAACGTGGTGTCATGTAATTTTAATTAAACACAATTATTGTTTCTAAAGTAAAGTGTTTTAATAAGCACTTCAAGTCAGACGATGTGCCGAAAAAAAAGATTAAAAAAAACGCTAGCCAGTGCATGATAGTATCGCATTTCCGGCAGAAGACTGGTTTTTAAATTTCGAAAAAAGTGTTTCTTAAGCGTTAACGAAGATTATCTGGCCCAGAAGCGACAGTACTCGTAGGTAATAAAATGATCTGATTGTAATCGACTGCCTAACATGAATATTCAGCGTTGGTTTAATGTTAATGAACTTTGACTCTAATGGATTATAAGATAAGAAATCATAAAAAGTAGAGTTCTTATTAATTCTTACGTTTCGAATGTACAATCTATTAGCGTGTAGGTACGAATTTCACTACTTAAAAAAACTTTTAATTTGACTTTGACATGAAATAAAGATATCAAAAAAATACAATGGGCTCATTGCTAAGACATGTTTTGGTCACTTACATGTATGGTTATTGTTATTTATGGGTTTAGCTGTCCCCTATAGCTAGTTTTTATTATTATTATTACATACATAAGTGTCCCACCGCTGGGCAAAGGCCTCTTCCACTCCTTCCAGAACGTTCTACCCTGAGCAGCAATTCTTCAGTTCTTGAGGAACTGGTCAAACGCAATATACCACGCCTATAGCATGTAGGTATACCACGATAAATTATTTATAATTACAGACTGAACTCAGGTCCTATCTGTATGCTGCTCTTTGGGACAAATGCGCAAGCGCAACCAACCGAACGAGCATTTTATTAGCCACATACAAGCTCACCACACGGTTACATTCGCTATTAATCTACACATTGTATATACATTTTTTTAAATTAATGAAATGTGTTTTTTTTGTTAACAGATACGTCAAGAAAAACCTTATTACATAGCAGACCCAGAAGTCGACTCATTAGTAAGTATATTTTATTAAAAATTCAGTAATTTGAATAATGATCATTTGTTGTTACAACTATAAAACTAATTGAAGTTTTAGTTTTATAAGATTTCTTAACTATGTAGGTTTTTATGTTGGTAGGTATTTTAGTGACTTTATTCATAAAACATTTATTTGTGATGTGAGTGGACCATATAAAACCCTTTTAAATAACGTGGGTTTAATACGCAATAAAATAGTGAACACTTTAAAAATAATTTACGATTTGATTAGTTATACTGTCCAAAATTAAAGTATATTCTCGGAATAAAATAATGGGAATGGAGTATAAAATAAAAAAGATATTGTCACTCATAAAAAAGCTGAATCGCACCGTGCCTCCCGCTAGCAGGACAAAAAGTGAAAAATAAAATGGCGGCCACCCACCGTCTTCGATACGGATACTTAACCGATTCTTAACAAATAAAATCTAAGGCATCACGAATCGGTAGCGGGTCCGGTAAGTGTTTTACGTTGTTTGTAAAGTACGTAGTCAGTGTCAATGACTTACTAGTTAGTCTGTCGCCAAATCCACAAAAGCCAAAGTAATCATCGATAAGACTTACCTACTGGTTAATCTGTTGCCAGATCTACAAAAGCCAATTAAATTATCTTTCTTTAATTTTTTTAGCTAGTGAGATGAGGCCTACCGAACAAACTTATCGGTGAATAATTAAAGCGTTATTAAGTTAATAGAATACATGGACTTCGTATTGGATTTATCGAAATATAGCGCTCACGGAGGTGTGATATTTGCCACATAGTTAAAGTTAACAGAACTGGAAGAGTATCGAAAGATGAAATTACAAGAGTTTTTTTTATTTTAAAATCGTCGACCACTAGTTAAAATAAAATAAAACTTTCAAAAAACAGTAGCAGCCTGTCGTGTCACAACGCCATAAACCAAGTTGTCAGCTTTACCTGCTGATAAGCGTCATTCAGCTCTTGAACCATAGACACCATAGATAAGGAACCCAAACAAACCAAACATCCGGGCGTAGAGCAAACTTGCTTATTACCTATTTTTGGTGTTTTTGTCGTCCCGCGACATGTGGCGCTGTTTGTATAGTCAGCTCTGCTAGTTTGTCCACTTGTCTTGTCTTTGGTAATGTTCTAAATTTATATAGATACATTTTTAACAAGTAGGTCGCCCCGGACTAAGATCTCGCTATTTCTGGTTTGTGATAGGTGTTTAATATAAAGGAATTAACACTATGATGATACTGTGCTTTTAATTACACCATACTACTCGTATAAGTACGCGTTTTATCTCTTAATTCAGAAAAATGTTTGAGTCTCTCACTCGTTGCTAACTCTCAATATTTGCAAAGTACAATAAGAGCAAAGCATCATAGCACCGCCCCTTACTAGTGAAAAGGTTGATATCTGTTTTTTGAAAAGTGCTATCATAACCTTGATGTGTGAGTCGTGCCTTGAAAATCTATCCTTCTTGCCCACAGATGTCGTAAAAGTCGAATAAACGGTTTCACTAAAAAGACAGCTTGCTTTCCTTGTATAAATAATACTGTGAATACCAACCTGTCTACCAAAAGTGCCAAAACTTATAGTGATGGAGGAAGTTATTTCTTCATGAATGATGGACAATTATGAGCTTTTGATGTAGGATGTATGCAATCAAACCCCTTGCATGACATCCTAAAAGTAAATACACTAAAAAACTAAATAAATAGATCAGTTTTAATTTAAACACGTAGGCAAATACCTACTTTCGGCAAGCTATTCAAAAGTAAAATAACTGTTCACTGTAACAGAACCATAATATATGTAACGATATATCGTAGTTCTTTTCACCCCAATATTTCAAAAATATATAGTTATCAAAAATTTCCTATTAATAGTTTTTTTAAATAACTATTAATGGGACATTTTTACTACTAATAAATCGATTTTTATTTATGATATCTCTTTACATTTCAAATTTCATTAAAATTGGATAACCTGTTAGAGAAATATGCCGTCACAAACATAGCCATATACTTACATAAAACAGTGCCTGATTTCCCAATTAACTGAGATCTTGATCGCTTCGCCCACTTGACCAAAAAATAACAACTGGGAACATTTCCTACCTAAGTGACTAAACTTGCGGACTTTGTTCCGAATTTGAACTAGTTTGTTTTATTATGACTACAGATAAATGTACTTATTGGCTGAACCTTTGATGCTACCAACTGTTCTTCTAAACAGTTCGTGATCCGAAATCTTTGCCCCAAAACAGTATGCGATACAAGTAACTCATTACCAATAAGTAGGTTCCTACTTTGCGGCTTTCGAGACATGCTTAACAACATACATAATTATTATACTTTATTGACTCCTCAAGTCCATTGTACCACATCACTTTGCATTCCCCGATTCAATTATAAATATTGAATGGCGAAAGAAAGAAGTTTTTGTGTTATTCATCAACAAAAATGCATGAATATGGCCACATGCTCTTTCGTGCCTGCCATATTTGTGGCGCTGATCTTCAAAAGTCACCACTTTGCCGGCGGCTGTTGTTTTTGTGCTCCCATATGACAGTCGTATAGTTTTGCACACTCGTGCATTGTAGTTACAAAGCCGTATTCAGAGAAGCATTATTGTTGTTTAACAAGCCTCAGAAGATAAAGGGATCGCTTGCAATGTGACGGCTGGGTGGTTGCGTCATCGCGGTTACACCTTCAACAGCTTTTATGTTTCCCAATTTTATTTGTGTCGATTCCTCGTAAGTTCATTACCATAAAATTCTCTAGATGCTATCGGACTCGTTTGGATCAGTCATTTCCTTAAATGAAATTCAAATTTCGAGCTGGCAGAATGTTACCTAACTTTGGATGGTGGTATAGTTATTCCAAATTCGAAATTTATGTTCGTTCCATTTATGAGTTCGGAGCGGGAATAGTGCTGGGCGCTTAGCATGAAATGTAAACAAACGATGTTTTTGAAAAACCAACAGTGTTTTATTGACCCATTTGGCTCGAGAGGCGATTGGTTACGGACTCACGGCGAGCAAGGAGGCTGTTTGCCCACGTCACATCTGTGTTTGGTCTGTCACAGCCTTTTGAGGCTATAAGCTTCCTCAAACACGGAGCTGCAGTAGCGACGGCAAATAGACTGAATGGCTCGTATGATACGAATCATTAGTGATGTACATCAGTTAACTCGGTGCTTGAGTGTTTGTTTTTGACATGTTTATAGGCTCCGTGAACTTGAGCTTTTAAAAGGATTTGAGGCAATGCGTTTGCGAGTTTCAATCTTTGAATACAAATCTTGTACATCTTGTATTTAATTAGTAAAACTTTTCTGCTGCTATGTTCTAAATGAAATCCCAGCTGAGGAATATTGAAGAGTCTTGAACGTGTGTAAAAAAGGATCACTAATTGTAAGCCCCGTAGATCCATGAAGTGATAGTCCGTTGGCTCCCTTTCCAAACACACGCAGCTCAGTGGCGAAAGTTAAACAAGACAAACACATTTTTATCTGGTACCCGCGTCTATGTCAACTGCCGTCGTCTGTGCAAACACTAAGGGTGGCGCTTCGAACGTATTGATTTAATTGATATTACAGCAACACTCCGCAGATGGTATGCCCTCCTGGTACTTCAGGCAATATTTGGGTGAAATTTTTCCTCAATTTATTTCGTTTCTATTCTACCAACTTGACCACACATGGTTGAATAGAAACGAAATAAGGACTCATTTCTGTTAGAGGCGTAATAACGTCTTTCTTAGATGCTACCGTTGTTCTAAAGATTTCATCAAACACAACCACCACCCACTTTAAATTCCACGGTAATTTATCTAATCTAAGTAGATAAGACTTTAGAAAACTATATTTCGGAAACAGTACATATTAAACCGGTTGTATACCATCGAGTCAAATTTGAGACACAATAAATCATCAATCAAAAATGAAATAGGATAAGAGCATTGGTATTCAGCCCGCGTCTTTGAGTGGCAATCAGAAACAAATCAAGGTGCTATTAAAACGGCATTAACCGTCGGATTTAGATAGGTATCGATTTGAAAAAGGGCTGATTAGATCTTCAAACAGTATCAAACAATACTAGTGATTTGTCTGTACAAAGGCATTTATGTTGGACTTTGTGAGGTAACTTAAACCACCACAAGCTGTTCACGAATCACAAATGGGGTATGTTAAAATATTTGAACAGCTAGATGAGCATTTCAAAACATATCGATATCAAAATATCGAGTAACCATATCGATAGTAATTGGCCACTCACATCACTACGCGCCACAGGCCGCCGTTGTACTTTGTCCAGCCCATTGTTGCTCAGTTGGCTTTGTCAGATTGAGCTCGGCTGGAATCCGAGACACGCCATATACGGACCCAGTTATGATATTATACACAGTCCCACATGCTTCAATAACCATGTTTCTTTCTTTGCAGATGGTGCAAGCAATACAAGTCCTACGGTTTCACCTATTAGAATTAGAAAAAGTGAGTATTGATCTTACTATAAATTGGAATGCATTCGGAGCGGAAAACCGGTCGATTTATCTAAAAGGACGATTGAGATCGAGATATCGATCTATCGATAGCAGACAACCCTCGGACCGGTCCCGGCACCTCCAGTTTTGAAATTCGAAGACTATATTCGAATTCGTTCGTTTGGATCAGGTGTTCGTCGGCCGTGAATGGGAAGCGAGCGTTCGCATTTCGAATGTTGTTTGTTTTGTCCCTTATCTCCCATTTCGGCGTGTTCCGTTGTGAACCGGTCGGTTTCTTGCGTGTGTCGCATCGCCAATTCTCGCCATTATACCGACCGAGGATCGAATTGTAACGGTAACCCGACGGGACTCGTTTTTTGCCGCGCACAATCAGATCGAACAATTTGCGCGCAATGGCATTAATTAAAGGCATAAAATTCAAATCTCGAGTGGTTTTTACTACGGTGTGGCAGGCCGGGAATTAATTTAACTTGTCAATATTATGGTCACGTTTCGACAAAACTAGTTTGACTAACGTCTATATCAAGACGAATGATCACAAGAAACGAGATATCTCATCTAGTGGTCGCTCCCAACCGAAAAGATCCGGCACCGAACTGCTGTATTTGATACTGGTAAATTCGGTAAAAAAATGTACGCACTAATACAGGCTTTAACGATAGCCTGCAACGCAATCCATACGACTGCGGCCGGAGGGCCAGATAGAGGCCGTTTTGAAAATAAAAATAATACCTCGTTCGAAATTCAAATATCGCTCCGAGGGCCGACGCGATTGGGCGCGAGCGTGATTGAACGGAATTTACTTTTTGATTATTCGATTGATCATTATAGTTGTTTTCTTTTTCGAAGCATGATTTAAAACCTTAGTTATTCACGATGTTGTATTTTATTATTCGTTGAACCTATATATATTCACATCTACCTGTGTCTATGCCATGGAAAATGTTTTTTTGCTCTATGCTCATATCCTATACACGTCGGATTCTATCTCGTCTACGGTTTTTGTCGAATAAAAGTAAGAAAAAAGATGCCGTTAGTTCGAAGCATTTCCGCTTCACTACGCACCGTTCACAGGTGAAGCTTTTTTTGAGCTTTCATAATAATTAAAAATAAAAAAGCTCCGTCCCAACTCGCGTACAATGAGACCTCGTTAAGTGCAATGTTTTGTCTCTTTTTTTCTATAATTGGTGGCTTTTTGTTAAAACAGGTCTTACTCTTTATGCATCATTTTACATTATCCTCATAATGGATGTTGATATCGCAATAGAAAAAAAACAAACAGTTCAGACCCGAAACTTCGAGCGTTCAGAGCGTTTTAACGAACTCTCGATATTACATTTACATTAATATATCCAATATCATTTTTGATTTATGCTTTTAATATTTTAAATATGGCCGTCGGCGGTCACATTGCCCGATGTCGGGCCCGAGTCCTTTTCGGTCGTTCGATCGACTCGGTGATTGGACATCTCTAGCAGGTTTTTATATAGTCACTGACTGATCCCTAATTACGTTATGTAGCCGTCCGGAATCCCGAGCTAATGTCATGTTTTTATTGATTCTTTTTTATAAATTCGAATATCATCAAAACGGCCAGTTAGATTAGCGTATAATAATTAAACCGAATTGCAAAATCATAACTGGTTCAATCACAATTTAGTTCAGCTATGATTGTAATTTTTGAATGTTTAATCGAATCGAACCGCATGGTACTTATGACAGTTAGAAGGCGTATCTGCGAAGTTATTTATAAAAGAAGTAACTAATCCATGTTTTGTGATATTTTGTCATAACGTAAAGTTTATCTGTAACAACGTGGCTAAGTGATTTACGACGTAGGTCAGATTTGTTGGTTTACGGGGCGAGCCTCGAACCTGGGACCCCGGCTTTACGACGCCTCCGGCATTTTATAACCTTTATACAACGTTCACTAATTCTGTATCTGAATTGCTATATTACGTTACGCTACACGAGATTTCAGTGTTTTATTAATAAATAAACATACATTTACGATCTTCAAACGTTTAATTGTTTTTTTTTTGCAAAAAGTATGGGACATAGAAACGGCTTTATCCTAGAGTAAAGAGATGAAAACCGATAGAGCTCATTTGCATGTGGAATGCACCGGTTGTTTTTTCTCAAGCCTGTCTGTGAAAGTGGAGTAACAATAATATTGAGCAAAACTCAATACGTAGGACTTCTTGCTTCATATGAATGTATTCATCATTCTTTGCAGATGAAAGAATATGCCGAGTATCTAAACTCGATTTTAAATGTGTTGCTTGAAGATAAATATCTAAAACCTCTATCTTATCCTGATTTGAAAAAATAAAAACTGACAACCGGTACTTATCAGCATCAGTTCCATGCCAGAGTGTTTTTAACTTTAATCTACGTTGTATCTTTTCAACCTGTCAAACAGAAAGGTATCTGAAAATCACCAATTTATACATCTAGCTGGTCACACCCACGTATTGCATTAGCGAAGGAAGTCGCGTATTATAAGAAAACCCTTTTAGTCGCGCGTCTCGGCCTCGGCACAGATTGCGAAATCTTATCCAGCCCACACTCCTGGCAACGGTCTCTGCCACTTTAAAAAACATTCAAAACATCTTAACGGGACATACTTGCCTTGTGTAACGCTCGAAATTGTAAACAAACACCATTTTAAAATAAATGTCCATGCCATACTGCATTTTATACCAAATTTAAAAATAATCCGTTCAGAGACACCCCATATCTCAGTCCTCGTTTCCAAATTTAAATTTCTGGAAAAAGTTTGATGTTCCGACCGATAATCGGTTGGAGTCGTCTTGGAATGCCGTAATATCTCATTAAATGTATTATCGGTTACTGAGTAACGTCGTATCGAAAGCACACTTGCATACGACTATAACTCTTTGGGCGAACACACATAGCTTACGTTGTCGTGGACCAATAAAACACCGAATCCTTTACAAAAGGAACGTTCCAAATTTGAATCTTCCAAGAGCTACGACGTCAAATCTTTCGGCTGTCACTAAAATCAAAAATAGTCTCAGCATCGGTCTCAGAAGTGCGGGATTATTCAGAACAGTATTTACTTTGTCATTCGTGAGGTTATAAAAGCGCTCTGAATCAAGATTTTGACATTGACAGTGCTTGGTTGCGATTGTAAAGCGGTAGCGTTTATCCGCTAGTGTCAATAAAATTCACGCAGCCATAAATTTGAATTTCAACGGTCCGGTTGTAAAATTCAAATTATGATAAACAAACTATAATATTTGGCCACACGCATTTACTTTCAGCCTTAGAAAAACCTGTCGATTGGGAAATTAGTATCCCGAAGACATAATTAGCTGTCATCGACGAGTAGCGTTGTTTCCGCTTCCGTTGACGCGTTCTATTTTCAAATCCGCCAGATCGATACTGCGTGTGTTCCTTTATAAAATGTTTCGAATCTTTTTTTTAAGATGTGCCTTCCACCCTGCACCTGCCCTAAAAATGCTGTCTAAAAATTTCGTTAGTGTTTTTATGACCATATGTTAATTTCTAAGTTAATTATGCCAATGAAAATGAATAAAGTCGACGTACAATATTAATACGGAGTCCGTCGGGGTTGTATTTTATCAGACATCCGAAAAAATGCGACTTAAGTTTCTTGTAGAATTCTTACGAGTGTGGGTTCGACAGTTGGTTCGCTCCGAATGTAATTCCATTGTTATTGTGATATTTTTTAAACATAGAATGTTAAAATGTTTAAAGGTTGAGTTCTGTCAGGTGAGCGGAACGGTAAACGCTCAATATTTGAATGTGTTTAGAACTTTTGTAACACATTACATAACACGTGCTTGAGAAAAGCTTATAACATCGTTTACAGCAATTTACTCAGAATGATTCAATGTAACGCTTTTTTATGTTAGTTTAAAAAAACGAATGCTGAACGATTTCATAAAAAATAGTAAGTATAGGTAATGGTTATGGCAAACTGTAACAAATTTCAAGCACGTTCCAACCCTGTTTTATATGATTAAGTTAGAAAAATTGCCACCGTAAAACTACAGTTATCCGAATTCTAACTGTGAATTAAGCCATTCTCGTCGTTTAACTATAATTACTATTTCTATTCAAAAATTAATTCAAAATATCCACCAACTGAAGGTACCGCTTTGTGCAGGTACACGAGCTGTGCGACAACTTCTGCCATCGCTACATCAGCTGCCTGAAGGGCAAGATGCCGATCGATCTGGTGATCGACGAGCGAGAGTCGGCGAGGCCTTCGGATGCTAATGGCGAGCGCTCCGCCCCCGACAGCAGCCACGACGGAGCCTCCACACCCGACGTCGTGAGTACCCCCTATAAGTCCCATCTCATACAGAGGCGTGATCCCCAGCTTGCACCAAACTCGACAACGAGCTATCTCGTGCACCCCTGCTCTTAGTATGGCCATTGCAAAAACGAAGTATGAAAAGGGGGTGCTCGCATTTTAGTTTAAATTCCCGCCTCCCTCGCTTATATTACCGTGTGCTGTGTGCACAATTCCAAAACAAAGATTCACTAAAAATCTTAGACTATGACGGTTTGAGTCATAGACATGACAATCTTTGCAAAATTCTTATTTTGAAATTTCGAATTTGGAATTGTGTATATGGTAGTTGTTGTTTGTCCACGGTCGCAGTCGGATCCTCCGAGGGCCTCGGTCTCTGACTCGAAGCCTAAGGAAGCTCTGCTAGTCTAAGTTCCTTTAGAACAAATCTTCGTTTTTGCAATTGGCCAACCTCTAACACTGTACGATTCAATTGAATACAATGAATTTTACAAAACAAATATTAAATTTAACAAAATTACTTTTCACAACGCTACAGTGAAGGGGTAAAACAAAATGGGTGCAAAAAGTACTTTCAAATTGAAAATCTGATTTATTTTCCGTCGAGTTTTCGCTCGGATTTTTTTCGTATTGATTTTCAGTACGCCTGAACACGTACGCCGTGTTGGATTGTGTTGTTTTACACCGGAATTTATGTATACGATTTGAAAAAATACATACGTATAACGTTGAATGTAATATGTGTATACTAATGTAAGTTTTAAGTAAATTAATGCATTCATGATGAGTTTTGAGAACCGTTTCTTCAGGAGGCAATTACATCGCAAGGCGCGGAGCTTAGAGTAACAAACGATTAGATAAGTTCAAAAATACCTATTGGAAAACGAAGTATACGTAAAGATACACTTTAAACTTGCCTAAGTGAGATAATAAGGTTTAATTAAGAATTTAAATTATTGTAATTTGATTTAAAGGTGGTAGATGCTAGAATGTTATTGTTTGGCTAGTAAATACAAACATATACGTAAATAGAAATACTTTTTCGATAGAGGCACGATAATGAAAATTAGTTAGAGAAAAAAAAAAGAAAAAAATACGTATTGAGTATACGGTAGGTTAATCCGTGTGGTCGCTTGCGTCGTGTTAATTCATTTAAGGCTGTAGTTGCGTATTTACAAGTTTAAAATGAAATATACTATTATCATAAATGGTGTTATTCACGTAACAAAATAAATAATCTAGTTGCTTACAAATTAAACTAATTATCGCGTTGTGTTGCAACAGTACCGATCGATCTCCGGTCTATAGTCTAAACATGTCAAGTAGTAAATTAATTTGCTATATTTTTATATATAAAAGTTTTATCACTGCAGTAGATATCATCGGTCAATATTCGTATCGTAAATTCAGAATTTGTTTAATATTTTAAGGGATATTTTTGGGTGTTGAGACTGAATTGTTTTGTTTGTTATATATTATTATTTTCCATATTTGTTAACATTGAAGCCATTACTAATATAAGCGCGTGGTCGTTGTTCGTTCAAAATGTTGACGGAAAACTTTTTATTAAAATAACCTATTAGTTATTTCTTTGTCTGTATATGAGTTTTTTTAACATTGTGTAGTTGGGTCATTATGTAAGTTAGGTTTTAGAATTCATGTAGTTTTCTCGTTGAAAACTTATTTTCTTAAATCTAACTAAACTTAAATGTATAATAATAATGCTGTTTGGTGTACGTCCATCTTGTATGTCAATGTGATTAATTTTATAATTTTTATTTTCTGAACGGATTAAACAATAAAATGTTCTGTTTGAAATTAAAACGGCAGTTTATTTTGATAGCCTGCTGTCACTTACTGAGCTATAGCTAGGTACCTTCTAAGGCAAGAAGTCCCAACTTATTTTCACATAGAAAAAAAATACAAAATCACAACGAAGAACGCCGCAAAAGTTTCCGATTTCAATTTTCCCAAAAAGTTTCCGACAGAATAAGTTGTAAAAGAAATTCTCAACATAACATCACATTTTATCATGTCCCGTATTCCATAAGCGTTCGGCGGTTCCCCGGGGCGCTGGAAACCCGGAAAAAGCGCGGGAAAGCTGGAAAATTGTTTCTTTACGGCGCCCAAAGCGCTAATCTCTACCTTCTCCCGGCAAAAAGCGACAATCTGATATTTTATTTATTTTTATAGTCTGCTATTGACGTTTGATGGATGGAGGGGAGGTAATTGGTGCGGGTTTAAAAGAATAATGCAGGACTTTGATCGTGTTTACAAGGAATGTTGGCGTCATTTTAAATTTGCCGCGCTTTTGGTTCAAATAAATTGATTCTCATTAAAACAAGCATGCCACTCATATGAAAAAACTATTCTAACTTCAAAATTAGGTAGCAACAATATTATTAAGTAGTTACGTACACAATTATTATTAAAGTACTTATATTATTGTTCGTTATCTTAGCTGATGAATGCTAATTCAATTTATTTTATTTTAACGCTATACAACCACAGTTATAGGTAGTACATAGGGCTTGAGAGAGTCTAGCTAGAAGTATAATGTAAATAATATAAAGATATTAGTAGCAAGTAATTGGTAAAATTTAAGCTTGGGTCAAAATAAATTGTCGAAGTAGAACTCGGGATTCTGAAGGGATACAATGATAAATACATTATAAAATGGAAAAAAGGAGATATTATAAGATGATGGAGGCTTTTTACCAGATATTACCCAACAGTGTCAACAAACATAAGGTTCAAGAGGGACTTTCTTCCACGAACCATGAAATTGTGGAATGGTCTTCTGGCAGAGGTTTTTCCAAGGCAGTAAGGGCAACACGCGAGTGATGCTTCTGGTGCTGAGAGTGTCAATAGGTGATGGTAACCAATTACCATCAGGTTGGCTGTATGCTTGTTTGACCGAGTAAAAAAATCTAAAGCAAAGAAATGAAGAGACACATAATCGATGTAAGTACCTACAGCTTTATGATTTATACCAAACAATGCTACAAAAACTACTTTGAACTGACTACCTTTTTCCACTGTTTATATTTTATGGATGTTAAGTCTTTGAAGACTGATTTGTCGCCATCAGATGTAATATGTAAAAGAGCGATGGTGGGAAAATTCAAATAGAAAACACTAACCTAATCTCACAAGTTGGCTAGTAACTAGCGGGAATCCCAATAGCCCGAGCTATCTGTTATGAATAATTCAAAAGAAATAGGGGAAATACAAGATAGTGGCATCTCTGAGGGGAAATAGAGTATTTTGTATTAAGTATACGAATAGAAATCAAAAACATGACATTTTATTTATGATTTTCTATATAGGACATTCATTATAATTCTAAAAAGTTTGTAAATAAAGAGCGCTTTGATAATATTTTGTTTGTATCTATGTAGGCACCTGCTTTATTTTTTGACCACAAAGTCAGGTTTGATTTAGTTTGAGATTCTCAAAGCGTCTTTGTGTGTATCTAGCAATGTAGTCTTGACAAAACTCAATTTTAGAACCACAAATACAAAACATGATATTGTTCAGTTGGAATTAAAATCGAACGAAACCATTCCATATCATTCATTCGAATTTATTATATGCGTTCGAAAAGATTTAAGAACGGGTAAATAAGGCTGGTTTTAAACTGAAGAATTGAATATCAGCTTTATATAGAGAACTCAACTTTCTCTATGAAAAAACATCTCTACAATCCATGGCGCTTCCTGAAGGGCACAACACAACACAGGGGACAAAGCCGGGATTTGGCGGGTTATGGCGCAATTCGTCATGGATTCCTCATTCGTCACAGACCCCGTGACGATAATTCCCGTTTTATCTACAACAACAATAGGGATCAGTGATGGATACAGAGAAAGGACCTACGCTCACGTGACACTTTTCAGACACAACATTTTCATTTTCTTATGCGGAGATTACTTTTCTTTTTTCTACCCTGCTTCTGTTGGTGGTTCTTATCAGGATAATTGTTGGTACTTATGTCATATTTAAACTATTTAGTGTGCCGTACCCCGTAGGTACTATTTACCAAATTCTATTAAAACCGGTTTAGTGGTTTAGCTGTAAAGTGACCATAATTACTAACTGACCTCTCTGTTTAGTTGGTAGAATCTTACTCTGCCTTCTGCGCGATTGTGGATTCGATTTCCACCCAGGACAAACATATGATGTGGTGAATAATGCAAGTAGATGTTTATTCTGTGTTTGAGTATAACTATATCGTGAGTTGAGTACCTACGCATTTACAAAAAATGAAAAATTATTTATATATTAAGTTATCTAGTTCCCATATAACATGTTTTGCTTAGTTTTGGGCAAGATGAAGTTGTATTAAAAGTCTAGTAATATTTATTTATTGAAAAAAATAGAACACTTATATATATATTACAATAGATATACTTATAAGTGTTCTGTAATAACACAGGCTTATATGTAACACGCTATGTTGATAAGTTGCACCTACAGGACTTGGGTTCAATTCCCAGCGAGGTTAACAAAAATACGTATGTTTTTCCAAACCTTCCTGCTGTGCATGTGCTATCATTGCCGCAAGTAAACTAATAAGGCAACATAATTCAGAACTATTATAATATTTAGTTTTGTACACGATACGCTTGAGTAAGTACATCTTAGAAACATTTTATAAATATTTGGTTAGGTATGTGTGACTGACGGTAAATTAGCTTATTATTTATGCTTTCGTGGACATAACTGGGCATTTATTATACTAATATCAAAACGCAGTCATGCGCTTTACGTACTAAAGAGGAGACAATTGTTATGCGAGTGGCGCCTCCCCGCGGCCGTTCACGGCATCTAGCGTGCGCCCGCGCATCTCATTAGCAAGCCGTCTCATCCGTCCGTTTGTCCTGACTGCTTTATAACACTGTAAATTGTTCTCCATTTAAAATCCCTGTAGGTAACGCTTGTTTCATAAATCTCGCCAATTGAATCCTCTTTATAACATTTGACGTAGAGCACCAGCTCTGGAAGCTTTAAGAGAACTATCGCATCTGCTGCCGTACCTGATGCAGAACTTTAGGACCTGTCAATTTTGGCGCCAAAACAGCAAAAAGACGCCGCCTGTCGGTCGTAAACCGACGCTTTCAAATCTGGAACGCCAGACCATTGGTTGCAAGCTGACCAATCTGCAAACACAGACAAATTTTATGGCCTTCCATTGGCCGCACAGCGGTTACTTATTTACGACAGTCCTAAGGTTTACTCGCGAAAATTCTATTAATAAATTAGTCGTAAACGCCATGTAATTTATTATCATTGCGCTCAACGTAATTATTTCCTTTATAAGAATAACATCATTATTTCTTGTGTGCATATTGCTGTTGAAAAAGCTCGTAACTTTTTCGGAGCGCGTTCGAGTAAATTGCTTTTTCGATCACCAACTTTAAATTGAATTAAAAGTTCCGAGTTCTAATTTCTAATTTATGGTAATCTCGTTCATATTTGGAATAACGGCTGAGACTGAGCCTTGAGTATTTTCAAATCCTGAAACAGAATTTGAAAAAGATTTGAAAATACCGTTCTATTTTGCTGGGAGATATTAATTTCAAAGAGAGTCGATTTAAGATTTTTTTCGTGTGGCAATAATAGGTAGGCACCGCCGAGTGGTTCTTTGATATAGCACGATCCATTTGATGACAGCGGGGAGCCGATGTCTTCATTTGGTCCGATTTGTGGTGAAAATTGTTTTTATATGTATTAAGTTAACAGACGCATTTATCAAAGATGTTGGTTAAAATAATATTAATGCAAATTTTTACGAGTCTGTCGTTATAGTAACTGTGTTTACTGGAAATAATCTTTAGATTATTTCAAATTGTGAATCACGACTTTGACCTACTAAGATATTTTTTGGTCCTAAATATGTTGCTTACCACCAACGAAGGTATTAATTCTTTTAAAAGGACGCTAAGTCCTTTACCTGCTGTGATATCATCACGCCATCTGTTAGCGCACCCACGCACTCTTTACAAATCCCAAGAATAACCAATACTTTTTTTTGTAATTCGAGTAAAGTTTTAAACGTATGACAGGTGTGTCCATAATTCAATGTAAAGTAAATTATCATTTAAATTGTAGTTGTGAAATGAAAAATACGAACTCTTAAGTAATAGGTACAAGACGTTAGAATATGCTCAGTTAGAATCCAAAGTATTCGTAAAATTGTATGTATTTGTATGTTGTATGGAAGTCATAGAAAAGGCTTAGTTGAAATCTAGAATTGAATGGGATTCAACATAAGTGGAATTCAAGATGCAGTAAACCAAAGCGTGAATTGATTACGCATGTACTAAACTGAAACTGATATCACGTGGCGTGAGCGAACTATAATGTATGTACCTATATTATAGTTCGCTCACGCTCACTCTACATATTTTCGTAATTTTCCTGTTCCTTCCGCTTCATACTATCGGAAAGTATGAATTGCTACAAACTGAACCTTATTCGGTTGGGCTTAGCATCAGTTTATTCAGACAAGCAAATATTAGAACCAAAGGTTTGACTTTTTTTTTTAATAAGTTTAGAATTTTAAAAGTTGCGTATATTTTCATTTTTGGTGAGTCATGTTTTCTTTGAGCATCTGTCAATAAAATTGATACTCGAGTCTCAATTCAGACATTGATCTAGATTGCATTGTTACCTACGTGATTGTCTATTTGAGGTTGGTGTTGGTACTAGGTTCCATACCGACTTGACTTGGATTTAGTTAGATAAAAAGTTTTCATTATTCTACTGTACTAAATTACAGGTGGCAATGCCGTAGGTATCCTCTATCAAAATATCTTGTTTTGAAAGCTGTCAAAATCATTTTAGCAGAGACAGAAGCTCAAATATTTTCCGCAACCAGACTGTTTTCAGTTACGAATTATTTCCTTCTTAGGGTTGGATACAAATGGCCCAGCGGGTAGCCTCTCCCTATGCCACGCCGTGATGGTTACAATGGGGCTGGTAAGGAGGAAATATTTTGTGTTTTCGGCATTCAATTTCCGGATTTCATAGGACAGATTTCCCATTGTCGCATGGTACTAACATGTTACGGTGTGTACGGATTTTAGGGGTAGCTCTTAGCTCATATGGTTATAGTCACATATCACTTGTTAAGGATCTGCATAGCTACAGTTTACAACTGGCCTAAAACATACGAGTATTTTGATAGGTAACATACCTACAACACATCGCTATCATAGCTTCAAATGTCATGATATCTACAGAGGTAATTAGTTACCTACCTTTATCTCTAATAGTAAGTAAGAAACCGTTGCCTGTGGCCGAAAATGATTATCATAATATTGCGCGGGTAGGTACACACACGACTGTTTCAGAGACAACATTTCTACTTACTGTACTCCTTGCTTACGTCTTTTTCCCTAACCACTTACTTACCTACTTATTTACGGTACTTCTGAACTGTTCTTTCTCGAAAACTGACTTACTCAGATGATATTCGTCGAGGTCCGACCCCAATACAATATAACTTTCATCACGTTCTTCATACATCCCTATCGGTTCAGGCTACTTCTGACCAAGCCTTTCTCAAGAACATCTCTGACTTGATCACTACGATCTCAATGGTCTTCCCTACTTCTGAACTGACTTTTCTCGAGAACATCTCTGACTTGGTCAGAAAACGTTCTCCATGGTATTCCCTACTTCTGACCTGACCTTTCTCGAGAACATCTATGACTTGATGAGATAATGTTCTCCATGGTCTTCTCTACTTCTGACTTGACCTTTCTCGAGAACATCTCTGACTTGGTCAGAGAACGTTCTCCATGGTCTTTCCTACTTCTGACCTGACCTTTCTCGAGAACATCTCTGACTTGATCAGAGAACGTTCTCCATGGTCTCCCCTACTTCTGACCAGACCTTCCTCGAGAAGATCTCTGACTTGGTCAGAGAACGTTCTCCATGGTCTTCCCTACTTCTGACCTGACCTTTCTCGAGAACATCTCTGACTATGACCTTTCTCGAGAACATCTCTGACTAGATCAGAGAACGTTCTCCATGGTCTACAAGGCTTGTCTGGGCAATCACGAGGTCGATAAATAAATAAATAAATAGGTATTGATAAACATTTCACACAATGAAGAAGTTCGCCTTCCCAAAAAATGCTCAATATAACACTAAATTAAAGTTCACAAACATTATGAAACATGTCTGTTTACCTTCATAATTCATCATTTGATGTAATTTGACTCGAAAGCAAAAACCAATTTAGATATGATTACTAAAAATTTAATTCGTGCCATCGAATTATTAAATAATTAAATTATTAATATAATTAAATCGGAATTCGATGACACCAGTTTTCTTTCTATGAGAATTTAGTTAATTTTAAAATACCAATCAATTACCGTTAGAAATGATGCCCGCCATAAAAGCCGATACAGTAACACCAGAAGTGGAAATGGCGGGAAAAAATGAATTTGATTTTGGAAGTTTAATTAAAGCGATGGGCTTCCGTAGGTGCGCACGCACCCACCAATTTCTACAGCCCAGCCGATAAAGCTCCCGATTTACACAGCCAATTTGGTTGGATAATAAGTGCGCTACCAGAGTAGCGTAGATAACTACGAAGATTCTTAGACAACTTATAACTTCCTTTCAATGATTAAAAAATATTAAAATATCACAAATTTTTAATTAAGCGCACAGCCTAAATTATTAATGTAACCAGTAAAAGATAAAAATTATAAGTGTTCTGAAATGCAATGAAAAAGCAAAGATGCTCTACAAATATAAGTTTACAACGAAAATGTTATTCTCTAATTATAGCCATAGCTGTCTAATACTTTTCAGTGGTTGGTTAACAGATTTTTATTTTAATAACAATTGTGAAAGAAATTGGTTGGTTTGAAAAGTCTTTTAGTGCCTGAACTCTCCTAATTAGCGATTGGTCACGCGCTCGGCGGCGCAACACTATTCGAAATCAGAATCGAGCAATTTGAATTTGGAACGGTTGCGTTCCAGTAAAGGAAAAAACATAGACAACTCCGGCTTCTTTTTAATTAAAGAAAAAGTATCATTAGTGGTCGCACACACACGCACAATGTTTATTCCTATGGAAAGTTTTTTTAGAAGGAAATCGGAGTCTTGAATAATTTCAGAAATAAATACAAAACAGTATTTCGTGACAGAATGTTTTAATAGTTTTCAAGGGTAACCCAAGGTAATTTAGTAGGTAAATTGTTAGTTATAAAAACATCACAAACCATGTCGTGTTAATTCACCACTGAAATATGGACTGATTTAAAGTATCTTAACCGAATGCAGGGAGTGTTAAATCAGACAATGTCATCTCTCAACGTTCATTGTGCTAAAGTGATGTCGTCATTCCAATTAAAAAAATTACACCCTTTAATAAGTGTCAATTCTTAACGAATGTGTGCATACATATGATTTTTATTCACACGTTCCTCACCAATATTGAAATTGTTACTGATATCTCGCATAAATACAATCTTATCTCCACCGTAATAAGATACATTTAAGATTGAAAGTTACAAAATTTTACGACTATTTTTATTGACGCTCACTCACGACACTCATATGCGGTGTCTGTAAAATTAAAAGGTTTTATCCAGTCTCGGTGCCACTGAAAAATTAGCCTTATTCATGAGCGTGTAGAGCTGATAGTTTCACAGTGAAATGACCAATTACTTGTGATCTGAACGTAGTCTCCAGAGTGAATCGAAGATGTACGAAGTACGTACAAGAGGCCATCAAATTTTAATTGTGCGTTAAAATAATAATCAATGAGGCGACTATCGCAGCAGTTCGAGATTTGAAAATAGAACTAATTCTGCGAACGTAAACCTTTTGAATTTCAAATTTGGATTAGGCTCTCCGTTGGAATAGGTTCTATATCACGCTAATTGGAGAGTCGTAGCGTTCCGTTACATGCCGTAATCATTTATGATTAATGTGTTAACTTGCGGTTTATTTAATTCTCAATTGTACAATTCTTGGATCTAATTGGATTTAGTGTACTGTGACTCGATTAGCTGTATTGAATCGGTGAGTGGGATTTAATGGAAACACCTAGTTATGTTTAATGTGAAAGCTGCACGGAACGTAATGCCATGTTTCTTTCGAATTTTAACAGATAAAAGAGGAAATGTAACTTATTGGCTTAAAAGTTACTGAAACTGTCTGAGAAAAATATCTTGTTAAAGTTGACGAAGAATTTTAATCAAAAACTAAACCCAAAGATTGAATTTAGAAGCTCCGCCATTGTTTTAATCCTCGGTGTTGCCAGTTTATTTCAGTACGTTATAGGTTGCCAGTTCGAAGCTGGAATGTCACAGCACGTGCCCTCGCTATGATAATAATAAAATGTTGGCGCATTATTTATTTATAGTCTGTCTCGCGGCTGTCGGTCGTCCGTCCGTCTGTCCTATGTGTTATTATACGTATAAGTTGGCGAGGAGCGGAGACTGTTTTCATTGTTTTGTTAAATTATTTTTGGGTTTCATTTAGGAGAATACAAAATACCAACCTCAAAGTGAAAATGTCCTCGTCTCGACATCGCGGAGTGTATTTAAAAAAGTAATGTATTTGAAGCAAATAATAATAATGTTACTCAATAAATAAGTTAAGTACTGTTTAAACTCCAATACATGTTCTATAATCGGTCTTTAAACATCCTCAAGAAAGGTAGTCTGGGGACTTCCGTCTGAAAGTGAAAACAAAATACTTTTGAAATATTCTTATACCACCGTCTGTAGATATTATTTTCACGAAGGATCAAAGATCAAATATAATAAAGGATATTTTGAAACCCCAAGTGAAATTTTACTACTTTTTTTGAAAAGTTCTAATGGTGAAATTGAAAAATTTAATACTTGTCATCAATTATAATTTTGTAAAAAATAACCAAACACGTAATAGGTAGCTACTTAATTTACTTTTGAGAAAATAAATTCAACATAAAATTTGCAAGTTTTATTTTAAAATCCGCGATAACTTGAAATATGTATTATGCCTGACGCAACACGTCACATTAGCATGTCAGTGTCACTGTCACATTAGCATGTCGGTGACGTGAACCCATAGGTTTTACCCCTATTAAAAATATCTCAACGCGTAAAAGCTTTTTCTTCAAAAATCATATTTAAAGTAGGTATTGAATTGTCCAATGTCGTCTAACAAATTTAAAAATGGAAGTTAAAACTCAACTCATAACCACTGCAGCGTGATGGTTTCATTGCTATGCACCGTAATATCATACTGGCATTGTTTTGCTCTCAGGAGATGGTCGCTATTTGCGGCTGTGTTCCCCCTCCCCCACCCCCACTACGGTATCTGTCTGAACATGAGCTATATTTTATCCCAAGTTGGGGCAACGTAAACTGTCAGAATCGGCTCGGATGAATCTGTAGGACGTTCAACTTTTATGTTTTGAAAATGGTTGGTATATTGACGGCGTATTTTATTCGAGTGTTTTTCGTTAGTTGCATTTGAAGACACAACCGTAATTTTGAGAATAAGAGAAAATATATGAATAAGTTATGAAAATTATCAACAATCTAAATCAAACGAAAGGAAAAAAAAAAGTGGTAGTTGTGGTTTCTTACCTTTACCCTTATATAAAATGTGGAATTATTTTTCTTAGCAGCTTGAGCTATACGCTGATCTTATTACCTTTCCGCACCCATTACATCAATCGGCCCACAGTCTGAGAAAACAATGATGGAATTATCAACGGAATTAACGACGCGAATTCCCGATATAAATGACCTAAGAGACGCACAAAATGTACCGTGAAACGACAAAACGACATTAACAAGCAATAATTAGATATTTATCATCGAAGCCTCGACGATGCATTGATAAAACGAAGGATATATCTCACGCGGGTTTGAAATATAGCGGCCATGTCTACACAGACAGCGAGTTGGCGCGTTTCAAAACTCGGTTAATACGTGTAAGATTTATTTTCGACCTGTTAAGGCTAACTGTGAACTTTCCACAGACAATTTTCATTTTTTTTAATTCAGAACCTCAGGAGTTTGAAATCTTGACGGAATCTAATGAGAACTTGTTTATGGCGTCGTGAAGACATCCGCCGAACCAACACTATAAATTACTGCTCAAATCACATCTGATGCGCATTTCCCTCTCGCAACAAAAACCTCATGTATCTCATCCGATCTTCATGGAACGACAAATGTGTAACAAATAAATTATGAAATCAACGGCCCAGCTTTTTATACTCACGTGGCACTATCTCTCCCTCTTTCACTTGCTATGAATCTGTATCTTCGATCTCACTCGCTTGCGAGTTGTCACTTTGTCCGCAGTTTATCATCGACCGCCGTCTAATGGTGACGTGTCTATTTATCTGTTTGGATTTAGAGCATTTCACGCAAATTGCATTTTGAAGTATGAGAGTTCATTGGACTCGTTGTTGTTTAATCAGTGTTAATTAAGCAAAACGAAGCGCCTTTTGATTCACGGACGCGGCTAACTGCGCGCTTGATTTAGCTATGACTTCACCGTGCCTTGGTACCTACACAATGAGAGCAAACCTGTCTGCTTTCTAACTGTATCTGGAGCTCAAACTTATATAAATAACAATCTTTAATTACTGTCTGTATGTATCTGTGCTATAATCTTAAACAACTACCCACATTTAGGTCTATCTTCGCCTCTCAATTTTCTATTATTTTTCTCTATCTATGTCTTCAATAAACAATAAAACATACTCTTTCCTGAGATGGTAAAAAGTAAATCATTTAAATGATGACTTTTTTTATAGGATGTATAGGATAGGAGGAAATAATTTAGAATTGTTGTTATGGCGACAGACTTAGGTAAGATTGTACTCTCTTGGAGATCGATCCCGGGAGCACAGAGGCAAAGAGTTGAAACTTCTTGATGGTATCACTAACTAGTGATAGTATAGTAAGAGGCACATTATGAAACTCCCTATCCAAGTTACAAGTTCATTGTCGAGTATTAAATTTAAAAACAGAACTGACCATATAGCTTAATTCTAAGAATAACAATCCATTGCAGTACAAAATTCAAAAAAAGAACCGACCACAGAGCTCTCCCAATTAATTAGCGCTCTATAGTTAGCGTACTGGAGGTGTAACGGTGACATGTGACAGATGGTTACATACTCCTGGCATAGGATGGAGGGCTTCTTTGAACCGGTGGAATGCCACAAAACTGTTAATTAGATGGAAATTTATTTAAATCTTAACCTCGGAATTATAATGTAATATCTTGATGCTTTAAGTATGATGACTTTAATATCAGAAATTACTAAAAAAGTTTCAGTTACAATATCACATTGTAGTCAAAACTCTTTTCCTGAGCCCATCCCAATCATATATTTTTTTATATTAAGTATGGGTCTGCTCTTGACCTCGAGACTTGCACATGCAAGGATGAAATTTACGAAAAGCAAACCCACCCAGAAGATCCCATTAAAATTTCCCTTGAAGACATCATTACGGGTCGTATCACAGCAGAAATACGGACACTGAATGCTGATTCTAATTTTGTGTAGTGAGCTTAATAAACTATTTTGAAAGCGCTAATTAATGGAATAGCAACTAAGGGGGGTGATAATTAGCTGTCCATATCAAATTCTTATTAAAGAACGGTGAATGTGGATTAAGGTTTTATATCATTAAAAGTGATACCAAGTTAATAGTATTTAGTACTGTAGTACTATCAGTAGTATGTAGGTCCAGCAAATTAAAATGTAGGAAGTTTTTTTCTGTAAGTCCAAACTGTGTTGGTACCATATTCAAACAAAGATTTTATTTATTTTAATTCGGAAAACCAACAGCTACAAAAAAAATCCTTAAAAACTTAAATAGAAATAGTTAGCCAATTATAGGTATTCACTAATAGTAACATGATGACCTTGAAAAGGCCATAAATCACTCAAAGAACAAAGCAGCGATAACATTCACAGTGAAATGCCCCAATAAATTAACAAATTCACATCAATCCTTAGTGCAGTGCAGATTGAGCTTGAGCATTTCTAAAATATTGACCGATGCAACAGCATCGAACTCACACGCCAACGTCATTCTTATGTCTATGGTCATACAGCTGTCAATGTCAAAGTCAAAAGCAAGTGTCGCATAATTAGATGCTAGTCGCGTCCAAACGAGCGATTTAAACCCGTTTAGAGGCCATTGTATGTGATATGCCATGTCCCAAATTATTGACTACACGATAATCAACAAAAAACGTTCAACACGAAATAAATATAATTTTGAGCTTTTTGCTGTTGAGTTGGCAAGACCTTAGATTTTAAATTTATTAATATTGTGATCATGGTTATTTAGAACTAATATTTAGATGTTATTGTTGAAGGTACTTTTTACCTAAGGCTGTTTAGTGCAAAAAATATTCGTTTTTAGATTTTGGAGTCCTGATTGGATAACGCTTTGACGAATAAATGCCGTTTTTAATTTTATGATCAGTAAAAATTATTAAAGGTTTATGAAATGAAGGCAAAGTTTGCCATTCATATTCCGACTTTACCGAATACAAGGAATTAAATAATGTTTTTTAATTCTTTAAATGCTGCCCTTTACACAGGTGTGCGGTGCGTGACGTACAGACTCGCACAGTAGTCAAACAGTAAAGAATATCAGCAATCATCAGTTTTTCGATGAGCGATATTAATTTAAAACTAGCGATACCAAAAAACTATAATTACCAAACAGTTTAATCAATGCATGATCATTATCCACGCATAACGATTTGGTAGGCACTTTCTTATATCTACATAGAATGATGAAATCCTGGTCTAGTGTGTTATTAATTTACACAGCAACTTGTGATTATATCTACTCATTTTGCGTTACCTGAACACCAAAATGACACAAGGTTGTCTATGGTCGCATTGGCATGCGAGCCGCGAGGGTTCCGCGCGAGATTTCGATCGGATCGTGCGCAGCATTTCTCGCTGCGTACGCGCACTTATACTAAATACATAATGGATAGATACAGTGAAGTCGCTTCGAGAAATTCTCATGGCTTAGAATTGGATTAGGATAATCAAGCCTTTCTCTTTCTTGCTTGGCATGGTAACTTTTCATTTTTTATATTGGCTGAAGATATCACGCAGGTATCTTTTGTGTTTTTGATACAAAAATAATTGAATTGCATGAATAGGTATAGGTACTTCGACACACTTTACTTTTAAAAAGTAATAACAAAGTGCGGTCTGCTGTATGGTCTTCGAATTCATGCCAAAAAATCCTCCGAGTCATTTGAAATTCCATGTCACACTTGGTAAATGGTAATCTAACTCCTTCTTATTCCAATCATTGCCCGCGGCATATAACTCGTCTAAATAACAAACAGATAATCGACAACAATCAACTGATAATAAACACTGTAAATAATCATTCGTTGAGCAATAAACAGTGCTTTAAATGTACCATAGAGCATAGACCACCGGTCACGCCCATCCAATAAGTTGTCAATCAGAGATATTATCTGTACGCGTGGATTTTTTTTAAAGTTTGTTTCAGTGGCAGCCATTGTGAGAGGTTGCTTATAAATCGTTTAACCTAATTTACTTCAGGGTTGGGCTCGTGTGTCAGCGACAAGCAATACATT
This sequence comes from Venusia cambrica, assembly GCA_951394065.1. Taxonomy (NCBI): domain Eukaryota; kingdom Metazoa; phylum Arthropoda; class Insecta; order Lepidoptera; family Geometridae; genus Venusia; species Venusia cambrica. The sequence continues at coordinate 12,389,138 of OX596042.1, forward strand.
GACAAATACGACTGATTTAAAAACTGTTTGATAACATATGTACCTACCTACCTACCTATATTTACCGCTGCAAAACTATGTTAACACTTTTTTGCCATCATATCAAACCACACAAAATATTGGTTTTTAGATTAAGGTAGATAACAATGGACTCATGTAGAGGGTCATTTGTCCAACGGTCTTCCGCCATTATCAAGTTGTTTACTTCTTTATCCATCAATGCTCGCTTTAGAAGGCGCCAAGCCTTGAGCGCGTAATTCAAAATGTAAATACTGTGCACTTATAATGTATTTTGTATTCAACTGACAGCAATGCAGCTGGCCAGTACGTCTCTCGCCGGTTTTACTGTAGAATCATGTAAAATCCGCCATTTTTATTCCACACGCGCGCACCTGATTGGCGGTTCCCATGAGGTTAATTTTCGCGGATCCGTTGAAATTTTTGTTTATAGAACACTCCAAATTCAAATGAAATGAAGTTCGTTAGAGATACGTCATTTAGCTATATAGTGAAGTATGTTTACGAGACAGCGGCGGCGACTCCGGCGCAGCTTCTATAAAAAGGTGCTTCGTTACTAATTCCCGCGTTCCCCCCTCGTACCGCGGATGTTCTAAATTTAACCGGGAAACGAACCCGGGATCGACGCACGTGTGCTCACTTAGCACTCGGTAACTTGAATAAAGTTTCCTAAGAGTATTTTTTTATTCCAAATTGAATTTGAGTTACAGATATATTTTGAGGATAATGCAAGTTCCATTTTTGGGTTATGAGAAAAAAGATTGACTCGATATGAGAGAAAAAATTTCGACGTATTCATTCGGCCAGCATCGAAGGTCAATCGAGATATAAAATTAAAAAGTATAAGTGGCGTCCGCGGACGGGTTCCATTTGTTAAATTTCAAATATCGTTGGCCAGTATTCGAATTTTAAATTTTGTACAACAAAGTCTGTGGTCCAATTCCGATCTATTGACGTATCCTGCTTATAGGATACAAAAAACTATGTAACAAAAGTACAACAATTTTGTAGTTACAAGCTTAAGTTTTACTGTGTAATCTACAATTGTCCAGGTTCTTTAATTTCGATTTGTTTACGCAATCAAGACTTTCTATTGGAATTCAGCTTGTTATCTAAACGGCCATCTTACTGTCAGTCCGGCTTTGAATAAATTAACAGGATTTCAAGAATTTGAGGTTGGCAATACCAACAATTCTTATACACAAGGAGACCCTAACAAAACCTGATTATCACTATAACATGTGAGCTTGTAATGACCAACAAAGTTATAAACAAAATTTTACGCTGTTAAGGTCGTAATTCGCATATTCGTAAATCACATTCATTAAATGATTGTCATTGCAAAGCGAGTAGGTAAGTATTGTAGCAAAAAGTTTTTCCATCACAAAACCTACAAAGCTTTAAAAGAACTTACATTCTAAAGCTCAATTTGTTTCGATTTCAATTAGTTTTGTTTGAAACACATAATGCCATATCTCTCGGACTATCTCAAGAATAATTCACTTGCGTCGACCGGCCACGTTTGGACCAAACTGCACGAAACCCTGAAAACACAAGTCCTTTAAATAGCTAAGTAAATTCAAGACACAAACCGCTATATATACGGCTTAAATTACAGTGCCAGTAAATGAGACCTGTATCGTTTTCAGGCAGCTGTCTTTCGCCTTGCAATTGTCACAGGAATTTAAATCTTAAACTTCATGGAATAAGGTATATATTATGATGTTGGAATAGTAAAGATGTGTTGTTTTCGAGAGGGTAGTACAAGAATTCTGGCTTTAAGATGACCGCACTGTGATTTTGAAAATACGACGAGAGAAATCGGAATACCTGATAGGTTTTTGTGGTCGAAGAACATCGCGCGATTCTTGGCGCTGCTAATTATTTAGGGATTCCAAAGCTCTCACGGGAAATATTAAATCTGGAAATGACCCAGTAGGTACGCCTGAAATCTATCAATACTTATTTCATTCTTAAAGTAAAATATCCATAATAACATAACATAAGATCCACGAAGTTTGTTTGGATGATTATTTGTATACTTATTGCATTTTTTCATATAATTGATAAGGTTTTTACGTTTTTGCTTGGTTGACAAAATCCTGAAACCGTCTTGATACTCAGAGATATTAACTATCGTAACATTATTACACTACCTGCGGAACCCTATGTCCGAACCTGACTTTCACATGCTCAAAATACGAGATTTAATTAAATAACGAATTCATTACCTTCGCGTTATCTGGACATCAAATGGGTTCTTAGAAATCTGAAAAGTGTCAGTTTTTATCAAGACGTCAAACTGACAGTTAGTGTCAACAGACAAATCTGACATGTTAACCTTTTATTAATGCGGATATAACATTTCATCAACATTACTTTATACTCTTAAATAATGATTCACATACCAAATATCGAATTCGTGATTTTTTTAAATAAGCACACTACGCAATAATCTTTGTAGAAATATGAATTAATTAGGTTCGACCTCAACACCTTCATAAAGAGTATTAATATAAGCATTTAGGAAGTCGTCACTTGCATCAGCATCTGGGAAGGTTCGATCAATCGTAGACCTCATCCTTGCCCAGGCAAGCATCGAGGTCAAGAGTTAATCCATCATAGACCAAAAATTATACTGGAGCCACATAGCCGGTAAATAATTTTAAACAGCAGCGGTATAGTGAGAAAGGAGCAAGTAGGTATAATTAAAATGTATGCTAGGTAAATTCATCGGATATTACTAGAATCCTTAGAGTTTTGGTATTTACAAGTTTATTTCCAATTTGAAAAATAAAACGTCCATCGTTCCCCTCTCTCCTCCCAGTGACATCACCGCGCTTAACGAGAGTAACTCGATTCTGAAACCGATACCCTTATTAGAGACTACCGACGTACCTACCTACATAACCTATATATACGTAACTGTGTGCTTCACATTACATCAGCTGATTAATGTTCACTGTTGAATGGAGACTCCGCCGTAGCTGGCAAGATGTGGCTTTAGTCCATCTTAGGCCACATCTTGCCAGCTACGGAGCAATCTGCATGCAATCTTCATTATATATTTGTCTGGAAGAGTTGGAACTTACGCAATAAAATCGCCAATCACCTATAACATTTTTTTGATCTAGCTTTTGCACGCAGATTTACCCGTTTGATAGACATAAAAAGATAACTACGTTCTTCCCGTAAATACGATCTATCTCTGAACCGAATTTCATTAAAATCAGTCCAGCGGTAGAGTCGTGAAAATGAACATAGGGGAACATACAAACCTACTTTAGAAACCATAGAGGATATCGATTTAAATAAATTAATAAATATTACAGGACATTAATTTCACAAAGCGTCATCTAGCTCCAAACGAAGCATAGCTTAGGTAATATGGAAACTAGATTACGGATAGAATACTTATGTACATTTTTTTTGTAAATACATACTATATGATTAACACCCAAACACAGAACAAACATCTTTATTCATCACACAAATGTTTGTCCTGGGTGGGAATCGACCCACAACCTACAGTGCAGAGTTACTACCAACTAAGTTATGAGGCTTGTTATTTTATTAATTGTACATCTTTAGTATATAGCCTGCTAATTATAAACGATTGCTTTAATGAATAAATTAATTAATTAACATACTTTATTGTACATTCTTACTGACCAAAAGTATTGTAAAACAAACAGCAAAAAAAGGCTTGTTTTATTTATTTTATTTATTGTACACCGTATTCCTAAAACGGGTTAACTTAGGAAAATACAAATTTACCTACTTATCGCTTCGGAGCGATTTTTTTCAGACTTTTCAGATGGAGAGGATTTTATGGCTTAAGAGGTGGTTTCTCAATAGCTACTAGAAATAAATACCATAATAAATAAATATTACAGGACATTAATTTTACACAACGCCATCTAGTGCCAAACTAAGCAACGCTTGTAATATGGGAACTAGATTACGAATATAATAATTTAATAACTAAATGATTTTCTTTTGTAAATACATATATAATTAGGTATATTATACAATAAAACACTAACCTAACCTAACCCAACACACACACAAACATCAATATTCATCACACAAATGTTTGTCCTGGGTGGGAATCGAACCCACAACCTACAGCGCAAAAGGCAGAGCTACTACCAACTGAGCTGTGAGGCTTGTAAAGTGCTATGAATAGTAGCTATCGAGAAATTATGAAAAAATCACATACCTCAGGCTCATTTTAACCATGTTCCTCTTTTCACCCCTTATTCTTTCATCGGGTCAGTATGTATATGTAGGCATTTTGTAGGTATTATTTATTTATTTAACCTTCAGTTACCGAAATTATCCAATAGAACGAACCCGCATGTGAATTAAACCGTGTCCGTTTAAGAAAACAATTGACGCTGGTACGTTCACCCGTTCGTACGTGAATCATCGGGAGGACGGTGCTGCCAACTGCGATATGGATTTTGGCGAAATTGGATATTTCACGCAAAAAGTCGCCAGAACTCACGATAACTTTTTCACAGAAGCGTTTTTCGTATAAAATTACTATATAGATTAGTTGTAGGTTATCACACATGCTATATTGTCTCGCTTAAAATGTCTAGTAAACTTAAATCAATGCTACTGGCCGTTTACATTACATTATACATTTCATACAGCGCCATCCTTGCTTGAACTTAGCTTCTACTTGAGCTACTTTCACATCTAAATATTATGAACATCATTTTTCTTATACCCCTTCGTTCTAGTTCTTATGGCTTGAATGAACAAGGACGAGATCTTACTTAGAGCGAGTTTACCTAAAATGCTTCATAGAAGACATTCGGGTGACTCCAAGTTACGTGGGCATTATTTATAACCTAATGTTTCGAAGCACTTAGTTCATAGAAGTGTAGTATGATAGATGATAATGTTCTAGGGGTCGAGCATTGCTTTAGCATCATACTTTTTCCAGCCGCAATGCTCCGCGTACCACCGAGTACGCGACAAGTTTTGGTTGAATCTAGTCCTGCAACAGCTGGCATCACTGATCAGTTTCGGGTTGGCAGTCGTCCTAATCGGTGGGAGCTCGCTGCGATCTATCTGCAGCCGTCAGCGTCTCATTCCTCGGCTGGTTGAAACGGCTGCTGACTGACGGGGTGGAGGGTGACAAATTGATGATCCGTCCGCGCCCATTCACTCTAACCTTTCAACCTTTTGGGGACAGAGCTAGATAGTTCTGTGGCAAGTCTCACCATCACTCCTGATAGCCCGAAAAAGTCTATAGGATACAACATACCACAGAGTGTACAATGGGGATATAAGTCAATATTGCCACGCTTGGCAGGCGGGTCGCATTATTGCTTTTTTCAGTAGTGCAGTACTCCATTACTAGCCTTTTACGACATCTGATGGTGGATAGAGCAGTGCCTATTCTCTGTCGCGTTGCCACCGATGCTGATGCATGAAAATATTTGTGATGAAAACGAGTGAATGATAAAGATGAAATGGTGATAGATGACAACAAAGAACGAATGGTGATCTCTCGATTTAGCGATATAATTGCGACATGCGCGCTGGCAGCCGGCGATGTCGCGATGACATCGGTTTTGTCGATTATTTGGCAGCGCGCGTGCACATTCTAGGTCAAGTCGGACAAGATCACCCTTTGTGGGGCCTGTGTCACTCATAATCAAAGAATTTCCACATCCTCAAAACGTCCGGTTCCAGCAAAACCACACATAAAAGTCAACAGCCTGCTATATTCCCAAAAGGCCAGAAACTTGATTACAAATGGTAGATCCTGGCAACCAGCGTCGTGTAAGCACCATCCAGCTAGATGGGGCGACGACGAACACCTTACAGTGGCAGGTAAAGAGTGTATGGGAAAGGAAAAAGATCAGGTTCAGTGGCACACCTTTGGAGATACCTACGTCCTGCATAGGGCTGCAACAGGTAGATGATGATGATGATGATGAATAAATAGAAGAAATCTGCGGCTCTTCTTCTGGTGAGATTTTTTTAGTCGACTTTTACGTTATACCATTCAACACACAAATGGGAATCCAATCCACAACCTACAGCGTAGAAAGTAGAGCTACTATGAACTGAGCTGTAAGGCTCTTAAAAAAATACCGGATCTTTACGGAATTTCGCTTATTACAATATAGGAAATGAAAGAAATTTTACTCAAGTGACACTTAAAAATCAATAGATATTATTTCTTCCATAAGATTTAGTGTGTCAACAGCCAAGTTTACACCTTAATCCAGCATTTTTAAGTCCGTTTTCGGATAGTACCATCTACTGGCACTCTCGGTAATTCAATCAGATTCTATATTTGTGTTTGTCATCCAAGGCATCTGAAGCATTTTCTCTGAGCATATCAGTTGAAGACTAGCTATTTTTTATCTTTCTTAAAATTATTATAGAAAATTCATTCACTCATTGGATTGCAATCGATTTATTGAAATCATCATCATTTGAGTCTGAGCCATCGTCGCGAGGTGACGGGATTTTCGATTTTAAGTAGGATTTGATTCGGTGAGTTTGCCCTGGAATTTCGTGATTTATTTACCGTTCATTAGTAGCGATTAAAAAAAACAGACGCTTTGCTAATTATCATCCTCATCTGGTTGAGGTTTCTACGTATTTCTACGTTTTGTTTCTTTACGGTAAAACAAATATGAATTTTGAAAATCTAAAACACAGACCGTCTGTGTTTATTTTAATTGGGCGTTTTTATTGAATGGCGAACATTTTTGGTACAAACAAGAGTCAACTTTGGATTTTTTTGGATCGAGTAAATTTTATGTAATCGTGTTTTCAAAACACAGGCGTTCTAGCAACTATCCTGAACTATAATATATATTAACTTCAAAGTAAATGCTACAGTATTGTGGAAGATATGATCGCTGAAGCTAAGCCATTTCACATATCATAGACGCTTAAAATTTATCAAATCTGATACCAACTAAAAAGTATCACTTTCGGTAGGCAGCTTCCACTTACTTACTTTACGCACAGTGTTTTTCAAAGTTTATCAATATCATATTACCCAGCCCAGTGTGATTGGGATTGAATGTGCAATATAAAGTGCGACGTTTTAAGACGATGATGAGATGTGAATCCCAGATGCAACCCACCCAATATTGTAAAATGAGGTAGCACAATCAATGCTTCACTTTGGTCTACTTATTAGATAACATTAACACCCGCTCCTATATGCCCACTGTTGAAAAGTTCCATCTTTATATCTATGCAAAAATTGCTGGAGTGTTTCCCATAATCACCACATCTGACAGAAAAGGTATAACTTAAAAGGTAATAAGGAATAGAAAAGGTATGAATTATATATATTTTGGTATAATCCCTTAGTCGCCTCTTACAAAATCCACGGCAGTGTCAAACTCATTGTTGGAGTATCCGAGACCTACCTAACACAAAGGTCACGGATCCGCTTGCCAAGCATAATTATTACAGTACAGTCTAGAAATAATTCAAAAAGTAATCTAACTACATAACATACATACTACCTACTAAAACAGCATTGAATACCTAGTGATTTATTGGGTACGGATTAATACCAAGGTACGAATAACACATAAAAAGTAGATATAGTGACATAACTACCTATAATAGGATTTTTTTTAGATATTGATGTCTTCTCTAAAACTGTTGAGCATTTTTAACCGACTTTCAAAAAAAGGAGGACGTTCTCAATTCATCGGAATCTTTTTTTTTATGTATGTTCCCCGATTACTCGAAGACGCCTTGACCGATTTGGAAAATTATTTTTTGTTTGAAAGGGTATTAAATAAAAAATAATTATTCATTGATTAAAGGGTATCTTCACAGATGGTCCCATTGACATCAGGTCAGGATCTGATAATGGGATCCTGGAGAAATCGAGGAAAAAGAGGGAATTCTTCTAAGATTATGTGCACACTTGAAGTGATTTGGGTATTTTTAGGGTCGGTATACTTCCTAGGTGATCCCATCGTCATCAGATCTGATGATGGGATCCTGGAAAAATCAAGGGAACTCTTCAAATATAATAGGCACACTTGAAGCGATTTGGGTGTATTACCTGAAAAGTAAGGAAAAAACGGACCCCATATAGGATCACGCGTCTATCTGTCCGTCTACTTGTCATCAAAATAATTGGAAAAATACGTCATGCAGGTAAACAAAATTGTATCATATTCTTCATTGAAGTCGGATTTCTTTTTAGTTTTTAAAAAGTAATTATTTTATCATCAATAGTTTTCGCAGAGCGCGTAATGTAAGGAATTTTATATGTCATTTTCTTCACCTTGGGTTACAAGACTGTAAGGATTCCTAATAAAGCCTGACAAAAAATATAGCCTATGATACTCAGTGAAACTATTGCATTCTACTGGTAAAAATAAACCCAGGCAAGTATCGCCTAAAACAGGCCTTGCTACTCACCGGTTCTATCCATCAACTACACGTATCCGCCGGTCACAACAAAGCCTCGGTGATATCGCAAGAAATTTGTCTGCTAAGTGTGCTTATGGCACTAAACCTGGGTTTCATACCCAATTAAAGAGCAAATAAAAAAAAAATGGAATTGTATGTCAACCCTCGAAGACGCTGGGCGAGAAAACTGATTGTTGTAGGATGAATTGGGAATCTGCTTGGGAGCACAACTTGGTCTGCTCTTTCTCCTGGTAAAAACTGTCTCCCACCCACCGCACGACAGCTTATACTTATCGGGCGGCCGGTGAGAGAGAGAATCACCGCCACCGTCCCCCAGGTCCCAAGGACCCCGTCCTTTGCGAGGCGATCCAATCGCCTCGCCGTTCAGACACTGTGCCCGGACCCTACCTAAGGCAAACCCATAACTGGGTCCGCCCTGCCTCATCACACTGTGTCCTCTGCTAGTTCAGAGGGACACATAGAGAGGCACTCCCCTGTGTTTTATCCACGCCAGTGTACCGATAACCCCTATCTAAAGCAACCGGTACACCGGAACCCCCGATCCGCAACCCGGGGACGCGCAACGTCGGAGTACACCTCTCCGCCCACTGAGACAACTCAGCAGGTCCGTGGCTACTAACTTAACCTGATTTATCTAGTCAACTTTTATTGCATTTATAACTAAGTTAAATGTTGAGAAAATGAAAACTCGACTGCAAAATTTCAAACTTCATGGTTTTACGAGAACACGGCCTTCAAAAGCATTACAATTTAGATATTTAGAGTTGACATGTTATTTCTCATATCTACCTTTATTTACCCATAATTTTTATTAATTGTTAACATATTTTATCCCCCTTTGCATTGTTTTATTAGTACCTCCCATATGAAAAATATATAGTTTTATTAGAGGAATCGAATTAGACTTCACATGTCATAATCAATCAAGCCTACTAGGCTGCAGATTGTTACAATGAAATAGACATATCTATGTATGTGTATGTTAATTTCATTGTAATTGTAACGTAATGTACAGACGTACTCCCAAAAAACATTACCCTCCATCAGAGGCGGTCGGGTACACATACAAATGTCGTAGATGATAAATCGTTTCCGAATAATAAACTAGGTGGTATTACAGGTTAGTATAGTTTTTCAAAGGTCTGCAATAGCTTTAAAAGCATTCCAATTTTAAATACACTCCCAACCCAGTATCCGCAAATCGATCATTCACATCGACATTCGATTTGTTAAAATCGATTCGCATTCTATATTTGAAATTCAAGAGAATGCCCTATGGGTGTTCGTTTGATTTACGAACACTCGTTATGAGTGCCTTAATGAGGTGCGCGGGCGCATCGCGTCGATTATAACCACAGAATAAGTAATAATTGTTACAAACACGAGACTGTCTACGGCATGGCTCAGAAGTTGCTATGGAATTCAGTGTTACACGATAGAAGACCTTATTTAGAAATGTCTTATGCACATAATACTCTGGAACTCCAAGCCTTACGAATATTTCGGCAACAAGATGCCATACTGAAGCTTAAAAACAAATTACTAAGGAATACAATTCCTTGACAGTCATTTTCTAGAGCCTTATGCATTTTAAACGAATATCACTTATGATGAATAGAAACGGCTTAAGATTCTTCACTGTAATTGCTTATTAGTAACTTTACGATTAAAAAAAAATGCTTAGCTTGTTTCAAGTGAATAGTGATGATTGAACTGTTAAGACGTTCCCCATACAATGGATTTGAACAAAAGTAAAATAAATAATAGTAAATTCATTAGAAACAAATATGATGCATGTAATTATAATCCTTTGGAACAGTTTCGTAACTGATATTATGACATACAAGATAATATAGACAATTGTAATAGTGCTGACGATTTGATAAAAAAGATTGAAAAAATACTTTAAAACAGATCGTAAGTCAAAAACCCCTTAAAAAGGGATTGAAAATATCAAATAGCTTGCTAAATGAACAACCACGAGCTCACACAAGACCCTAGAAACGCACAAACCACCTCCGGTTACAACACAAAGAGTCCCACAGGGAGCTATTCTGGGCCCTCTCGATTTTTTCAACCAAGCGTTGTATATTTAGAAATAGACTAAGGACGGGATTTGGTTTTACTCTTTTGAACATTGTTAGGAATTTGAGAAGCCAGATTATTATCTTCTTAAAAGGCGATGATACAGTTCTATATTGTTTATAAGGCGATTATAATAGTTGAGCATATTATCTGAGACATTTGCGCAAGCGAAGCATCATAAACATAAAATACCTTAGTTGAAAATGTAGGTGACGGTGAGTGTTCATAAAACGATTGGACAACCGGCACTTCATTTCCGTCTTTCTTTGGATTTCATGGGATATATTTTTTACGCGGAATTCTAAAACAAGAGTAAACAAGTTAGTAACACCTTATATAATCAGCTATCTGCCAGTGAAAGTCCCATAAAAATCAGTCCAGCCATTTTGGAGACCACAGGGATCATACATACACACGTCGACAAGTATGACACATGAAAAGTACTGTAAATTAAGTGGCATAAAACTATCAATGGAGTTAAACCACAATAACTATGAACAATCTTAACTTATATTAAAACTGTAGTAACAATTTAGACGCACAGCCTATTATCATCCCCATCAGATGTCATGTAAGAACTAAGCGCTATCAAGAATATTTTATCAAGCACAATGCAAGAACTTGGAATAAGCTTCCAGCATCTGTTTTCTCGCTTGGGCTTACTACCCTAACGACTTTAAGAAGAGAGTTAATATGCACCTTATAGGTTGGCTCACACCATCGTTGATCACAACCTTGCATGTGTAAGTAAAGAGCCGGAGTCATTAAAAATAACTGCTATATTTTAATCTGACATTTCAAAATATTGCACATGACGGTAATAAAACAGTGACAGGTGTTATATTAGATCGAACAGAACTCGAGGCACTCAAGAATAATACATTAAATCCTCCATTAGCAGCATTACAAAAGATGAACAGATATGTAAACAGATAGAATAAACGTATAATTGCGTTTATCCATATAAATAAATCATCCATTTTCAATAAAAACATTTTCCATTCAACACCGGTGACTTTCATAACTAAAATTCATTAGCAACCGCCATTATCAGCTATTACTCTCATTCCTTAGCAAAACAAACAAATCCTGTAGATATTTTTAGTAAACAATACACTTCCTGTTCAATTTTGACCTTTCCTACGTTATATATAAGGTCTTCACTCGTTGCATTTGCATTAGCATCTGTAGATTCCTCTGTTCTATTAACAGTTATAATAAAAGCGTCCCCACCGACATAAGACTTTATTCCATGGATTACAAGGTATGTTTTCCTTCATAGGAGATTTTATAGGAACTGAGATACTTAGAATTGCGAAATGAAGCTCTATGTTTAGGTAAATAAGGTTTAGTTGGTGTTGGGGGACGTGAAGAAAAAAGTGATCCCAAAGGTTGTCCCCAGAATTCTGAAGATATTGAAAGATTAGCAGTGGCTCAGGATGTCCCCATAAATAATACATCGGATGGGGTAGTGATGGATCGTCTGTCTATCCAGTTTCTATTAGTAGGAATTCCTAAAGGGTGTGGGGTGGGTATTATTAGCAGTACGAATGTTGGCTTAGGAAGCGATACCTACGTTTGTTAATTCGGTGTTTTCTTTCGAGGGTTGTCGACGAAACTATCGTAAATCACTCGTTATATGTAATGTGCTCTCGGGACAGTCCTGATTTAATTCTCACTGTTTATATGATATTGGTGAAGAAACATGATCTTTTAAGCTAGTTCTAGCGTAATCTTGGACTCACTTTTTAAACCTTAACTTAAAATAGAGTTTTTTACATTTCAGTCTTCTACTAGCTGCCCCCGAGCAGCTCTACTTGCACCAAGATGCATCTCTAAAATGTTAGCCCATATAAGCCCACTGAACAAATTATTTTCTGGGAAGGCTCGCTCCAATAATGTTATAGTCCTGCTCAGGATAGCTTCGAGACCCAGAGCTGACCATACGTGTATACCCATCACCAGTAACCATGAGCCGCCTCTATCTTACAACTCCCGAGAGCCGGTCACAACACAGCCCACGGTGAGGTAACGGCCAATTTGCCTGCTAATTATGGAGTTAGTGGTCTATGGTCATTCAAGCACAAGTTGAAATTATTGAAATGAAATTCATGAAATGGGTAAGCTCAAGATCTTACCCATTTAAACTTAAAATAAAGGTTTTCATACCTCGGCCACTGAATCTTAGGTTCTGAAGAAACAACTGGAGGTTTTTCCATACCCCTTTCATACTTATTTGTTATAGAATTGAATTGAATGCATGGAAAAAGCTAAAGCCCCTCACACGTAGTAAACTCTTTGTACATAGATGTCAGATTAGGCTGGATTTATCTGATCATTTTTTTTAAGCCTTTAAAACGATGATAGCCTTAAACTAAACACTAACATAAAACAATAGTTTCTTTGTATGTATAGAAACGTTTTATTCGATCCGTTCATATATTTAATTTATTTAAAAAACATTGCAACCATGTAGTACTGCAACGGGGGTATGTTATTGTTTGCTATAAAAAATATTGACGGTAATTATTTCCAGTAAAAAGTTACATATAAACGCATTAACCTCTTTTTGCCCCCATCAGAGGGAGGGAGGACAGCTAAAAAGATTAAATAATCTTAGCCTATGATATTAGGTAATAATTAAGCAAAATTTCATTCAAATACATCCAGTAGTTTCAGCTTGATGTGCGCTCAAGATACGTATAGACAGACAGACAAAAATATATGAATCTATTGTTTTGGATTCTCTATCAATAGTAGTGTTTCCTCCAACAGTTTTTTTACAGATTTTGATCCGTCACAGTTTTTTATAAGTAAATATATATAGATCCAGATAGATCGATATATATTATTTAATTATATCAGAGCTAGAGGCCCCGAATCTACAAACATCCTTAAACATAGCCAGAGCGAAGACTCTCGACGTTGTTGCCCTTGGTCTTACGAGTGTATTTGTAAAATAGCATTAAAACTCAATCGTCTGACGTCGCCAATTGATGCAGTCGTTATTTTGCGGAAGTCCAATTTTCGAAATAAATTTTAAAACAGAAAAAATATTTTGTAACAGATCCTCTAAATTTATTAAAAAAAATCAAATCGACACGTGTTTCGCCTCTACAAGAGACATCCTCAGGAAATATAGTCTTGCTGCTAAGTTGACGAGCCCTCTGTGGACGTGTTGTCAATTTTTACAATATAATACATTTTCGGAATATTCTCATTCCAATATATAAATTGTCTAAGTTGTTGATACGATATAAATTAATGTATTTCGCATCTACTTCAGATACACCCAAAATGGCGATGTAGATTAAAACAATATTTTAATAGGTCTATACGGGATCTGGTTTTATCACAAAACGTTTTAATAAATCATAAAATTAAATAGAAACTTTCGAAGTCTAGTCAATAAAATTAATCAAATTATTGAAATCAACAAAATCGATAACATTATATTACGATTTATATGTCAATTAAATTACATGAAATGATTGGCTTTAATGATGCTATTATTACAAATATGGTGTTAGTCATAAATCAGCTATGATGGCAAATATTTGATCATAAAAATACATGAATTTTGGAAACTAGCCCACTTGAGTTTAATCTTTAGGCATGGGAATCCACAGATATAGATAAAAATAAGATTCATGTCGATTTCACGACCGATAATGTTATTGGTTTAGGTATTGAAATATATTGCACAAACATGAATAGATTGATAAGAACGAAAGTATTGCGTTAGTCAACGATATTCTGAAAAATAATCGAAGATTTATGCTAAGCCTGTGGTCTAGTGCTTCGCCCTCCGGTATCAGATCCAAAGTTGTGCTTGGTTTGGTTGGTGGTAAGACTTGTTTCAAGTTCGCCTGGCTAGCTACCTTAGTCTGTCATCAGAACAATTATTCTAAATTATTGTGAACCAGCATTTAGAGGTAAGATAGGATTCTCATTCTGTTCTGACTGATTCTGAGGATCCTGGGAGTAAAGTACGCTTCCACCATCGGCTTAATCATAACTTTACACCGTACAACAAAAAACCAGTAAGTATAGGAATACAAATTAGATAATTATGTAATGCATGAACATAAAAAGTAAGATGTCTTTTCCATCACCAGACTAGCTGGCAAAGGGCGGGTTACAAACCGTACCTTGAAGATGTTTTTTTTTGGATGGTCAACACGCTGGCCTGGGTCCAAGCAAAGCTGTCGCCCTCCCGGTTCAACCAGGAGGCCGAAACCTTATAGATTTTCTAACGTACTACTACTTGCTACGTAATATTTAGAATGGGCTTTCAGCGTCGTCAATCAGACGAGTTGTTTTGGTGATTACCTCCTACAACCAATCTTACAAGCTCTATAATATTTGTGTAGACTGGTAAGGAATGAAACTCGTTGTCCTTGTCTATTTTTCTGCACCACTAAAATCTTGGAGTATTCAAGACCAGAAAAAATAGGTTATAGTGATCTACTTTTTCGATAGATATGCGTACTCTTTTATTTTCCTCTCATCTTTGCTGGTTCTTTAAGTGAGCTGGTTGTCAAACGCTTGGCTGACTAAATAATTAATTTAAAAATGATTGTAAACAGACTACTCACTGAATCATCAAAATAAGCATTATTAATTGATTGTCACAAAAAAAAATATTAAAACCACAGTTTGATACTTCTAAAGTTCAGTAGCAGTCGTAAACGTCAATAAAATTATCATGTCAATATCAAATCATTCAGCAAGTTGTAAAAATTGTCGTTAACTGACAATTTGTCCCAATAGTGATTTCATCTGCCTATTTATTCATGATCCGTCCCTTCGATAAAAAGTTGGCGACTTTGTATCACTGCATTGATATAAATGTCGAAGGAATATATTTTGTTGAGTTGAGATTTGTCCCTTTCGTAATTCTCTAATGTACCCACACAGATAGATATTATGAGAACCTTAATGTGGGATGAGGGCAGGAAATTGATGACGATGCGATAATGGTTATTCAATATAAGCAATCCCTTTATGAGCTGTTTTGAGTACTGCAAAGAGTATTAGTTATTAGGTCACCAATCACTTTACCACTTTTTGATACTTATCACTTTTTTGTGTGCATACCTAATGAAAATGTATAAGTATTACAACCCAAAATATTGAGTTTCCAATGAAGACTCTTGTTTCCAATATCAACTAAATCCAGGCATCGGTTTTCTTTCTAGGTATCAAGCTGGATTGGAAAAAATGAGTCTTCAATTTCTGTAAGTCAACCATTCTATTTAACCGCATCAAAAATTGTAGATCCTTTAGTATAATCCAGCTTGGTCGCATGCTACCCATACATAAATGTGACATTTTTATGTATATAGAATGTATATATTGTATCGATAAATACAAATAGGTACTCTAGTCATAAATGTAAAGCTGTCATAATTGAAACATGGCAGGAAGCCAACCTATATTCCATAATTCAATACTTATACGAAATAATACGAAATTTGAAAAGGTAAGGAATATAAAAAGGCGTTTTTAATGCTGCGAATGCAAAAACCCTGTCTCCTAAAAGGAAAGTGAAATAAAAGATATAAAAACAAAAAGTTCCATATCGACACAGATGATTGAAACGAACGTGCAAAACTTCCAAACGCGTCCCTAAGTGTATTAAAAACTTCGTAAAAGTGAAAGGACAAGGTGAAATAATAAATACTTTCTTATACAAAGTTTGAAGTTTAGTTAGCGTGAGATAAAAAGGACAACCAAACTTTAGTAAGACAACTTATACCTCAAAATGTTTAACATTTATATATATATCATTAAACAATGACCACATAACTAATCATAATATATAAAAGCATAATATTATTTTGAGCCAGATTTGCATTTAAGCCTATCACTGGAATGAAGTCAAGATTTTAGATAAACACTTAAACATTTTAGTAAATCTGAAAACTGAAGTTTTTAATCGTATCAAAAATGAACAAGCCTTTTTTTAACAAGCCTCACAGCTCAGATGGTAGTAGCTCTCTGTAGGTTATAGGTTTGATTTCCACCCAGGACAAACATTTGTGTGATGAATCAATATTCATCAATATATTTTATCATTAATCAATAAATATCAATATGTTTGTTCTGCGTTTGGGTGTTGTGTTGTATGTGATATGCATTGCATGCATTTACAAAAAAAGGATATAATAAGCTTTGCTTCTTTTGGAATAAGATAGCGCTGTGTGAAATTAATGTCCCGGTTTTTTTTGTAGGCTTTACTCATATTGTTAAAACTTTTACAAATGATTAGCACCTTTTTGGGAGCTCTTAATTGAGGCTGCATTATATTTCCATCCTTTACATCTGATATACAGTCTCCCGTTCCCACAATTAAAGGGTTGAAGTAAGTCAACGCTATTTGGGTCAGTTTTCTATAGATAATCAGTGATATTGTTTGCCTATTGTTCAGCATCGCCCCGGGCGTGTGACCGTAGTTAGATAATGTTTTGTTATTATGTGTATCCTATGATATAATATCAATACCTAGCTACAGATTTCTATAACGGTAGAATAGACAGCTTGTGTCTGCTTTTGACTTTGTTTCCCTCATCTTATGGGAATTCAGATACCATTCTAAGCGTACCTTTATTTACAAAAAGAAGCTAATTTTATTTTAGTGTAATATTGTGTTTTGTCAGTCAGTTTGTCCGACAGTCAGCTACACAACCTTTTTTGTCTATTTCTCAATTGATGCTACCTGCGACAGCTAGTATACTAATGTTAGTATTGCAATCTATAAATAGCAACTTGGGTACGTAATGATGGATTTATAATTCAAAATGCATTTAATATATTAAGTTATGATAATTACTTTCTCGCAATCTAGTAGTCCAATAGCCTAGACGTTTAATTTATTCACGGCCATTGAAACAACATCAAAAATAGCTCAGCACTAGTACAGAATAATTAATAGTAGATACTAGCCGGAAGAAGTAGAATCTGACCATGAACGCTATCCTGTCTCACTTGAGTTTGCTTGTACTCTGAAATGAGCTTTGCAGTGAAGTCTTTTAGGTTCAAATTCCTAGAATATTCAAATGCGAATATATCTTCGAGCATTCCCACCACCTTCCCATGGTCCTACCAACGGTTAGGGTTAACGGTTAACTTACGGTTACACGGAATCGTTGAGGTGTAAAGTACAAGTGCAGTACTATCCTCATGCAAATGCTACCTAAACACTGTCCCGCCACTCTCCTCCTTCTGGGGCTGGTACATCACAGGCATTGCCGGTCTACCCTCTAGCGTATGGCTGCCCTGCTCTGTACTGTTCTGGATCCCCCTCTCCCAGTCGAACAAGCGCCTCCATATCTCTCCTCGTACTGATATCTTCGAACAGTAAAAATATGAGCGGTGCTAAACCATATTAATCTATCATCGAGTAGTACAGTGGCACTTATCACTATTGTTTCCTCTACGCCATAGACAGAGACTGAATTATTAATGCCCTTCGTTCCGTTACATTGAATAACTAATGACCGATGCAACGTACTTTCTTTAATATTAATGCTTGTCTGCGATCAGTCTGTCTGTGTGATTATTGAAATAGCCACTAACAATGGCTATTTTAACTTGCAAATGGCGCGGGCTGAAGCTCTTGAGACAATTAGGCCATTGCGAGTACTAGCAGATGGCTTTATAGACACTAGAGTTGTGAAAGCATACTTTAAACATATATATCAAAATAAAATCCATAAATGTGCATGAATATTTGATGACAAAGTAAATTAAAATTAATTGAATAAGGAAGTTACTGGCTGAAGTTGCAAAAAAAATGCTATTTTAAATCTCGTTAATGTCGACAACGGAAACCACTAATACAATCAAAAATTCAAATCCTTGTCCTTATTGAAGCTTACGATACCATTGATCAAGGGGTTCTGTAGAACATTCAATGGTTTTTTAGACTTTGGTCCTTTCATTGTAAAGGGTGATGGTATTAAAGCCTTGGTTTAATTAACCGAAGCTTAATGCTTAGTTTTGAGAGCGGTTAAGCCTCGTTACACGTGTTGGAGTCTCGCATAGACTGATGTTGGGGCCGTTTTCCTTTCATATTGAAATCGCGAGGATTTTCGGTACCTTTTGTTGAGAAGAACAAAACGTAGAAAGGACATGCTTCATTGTGTATAGAAACACGTCTTTGTTGTACCTTTAAAGGGGAACTAGGAGCTGAAAATTTTCTGCAAAGCAGTGTAGGTATATTTAGGTATATATAGTAAAATTATTTATTTTCCTCTAATGGTCTGTACTATAAAAACTTTCATGCAGCTGACTTTCAGATTGTAAATCAAAGTACAGCCCTAACAAAAGGCTTTCACATTTTGTAATACCTTCCTTTTGTAGTGTAGTGTTTGTAGGTGGAATGAGAAAGTATTTGAGATATTATAACATAATTACAGGAACGAATTCCTATGCGGTTGCTATTATTAATTATTATTAATCTCTATCAGAATACGATTTGAAGGAATTAACTCAAAACGAGGATGTTTACAAAATATTTGAAGCAAAGATTATCTGTTTTTAAAAAATAATGTTATGTTGTGGTTTTCTAAAAGCTAATGCCAAATTAAAGTATCTAATCTAAAAAAAGTGACAATAAGTTCATGCGACAGTGAAAATTCCGACTGATTTATAATGACAAACCACGTGTTACCACGTTAGCTTATCAATAAACAAAAAACTGAGGTCGATAGCTTCAACACCCACACGTTGTTTCATCTTTTAAGTATCTAAATGACAAAAAATCTTATGAGTAGGTTTGACTCCTATCGTGAACCAAACAACAGATATGTATTACCTATGTATTGGAAAATTACATGGATTAAATCTTCGTTTCAACACAACCTACATTAATAATAACTGATGATTTATCTAAGAAAAAAGAAAAACTCATGTTTGCTCACTTATTGACCAAACCTGAATATATAATAACCATGTGATGTTGGAATTCGTATAGGATTATAAGGCTTATGATATCATCATCAATCCCGACATTTACCTACTGCTGGTCATAAGGCTTTTCCAACAACAGCCAAGCATCACTTCACTACTCTGTAAACCGCAAGAAACATAGTATTGAACGAGATTCGTATAGGTATAGAATACCAGTGAAAACTACACAAAACACCGCTAAGCACTTCGATTCCGGCTTATTTACAACCGCAAGCAATCCACAGAAAACCAAACAGTAATTACCGAACAAAAACAAATAGTAAGAATGGGGGAGCTAGGGGTGATCACAATGGGAAACATGGAGCGTTGGAGTGGCCGATTGTTAGGTGGTTGGTGGCGGTTCGACAATGCGCCGAGATTACTCCTGTCGCCTGACAGACGTGTTTGTTGGGGCTTCACCCTTAATTTGGCGGGAAATACCAAAGAGGTTGTATGCCAAAAAAATATTTGTCTATGGTACAGGGTCATGATTTTCCGGCGGGTGGCAAACCTGATTGATTTTATTCTTTAAATTGGAGCGATAAATCTCCATATAAATATAATAAAATTCTATGCCAATATGTAATTTATCTATGATCTGGGTTATGGTTTTCTTCTGGGTGGCAAATCTGAAGAACTGACCTACAAGTTAAGGAAATATCAAAGAGATTTTATGCGTTTGTATGGAAAAGGCGATTAGTAATCCCAGAAGGCACAAGGCGTAGCTCTCAGGTGATTATACCGCAAACGGCATAAAACAAAAACGTTTATGAATTTTAACCCGATTACTGACTTCTTTTGTCTCTGACCACTAAAAACTCTCTGAATAAAACAAAACCTCCGTGAATGGAAAACCGCATAACTTGAATTTACAGTTATCGTATAGAAATCGGAATAATACCTACGAGGGGGAGGGCTGAGACAAAAGGGAGGAGTGTCAGGTTACACAAATATGCAGAACGCCAGGAATATGTCGATAGAGGGTGAGTTTTGAAAGAGGAGCCGAGGGTCACCCTGATAAAAAAAATAAAAGAAAATCATAGTTTCGTTCTTTAAGTGATGATGTAATTTAAATTTTATGCATTGTTTGTTTTAAAATACTAAAATAAATCAATCACATTTATGATTATTAAAAATACGTTCAAAATGGAAAAGTTAAACAGTGTACTAAAATGGAGTAGTCATACCTATCCTGTAGGTAGGTAGATTTCTAATATGTACGTAAATAAGTTTTTCCTCTTAGAATAAACCATTTATGGTTGTGCCTCAGCTTAAGGTTTTACGGTTGTTGGTACAAAGCTGCTTTTAATACACCGTCGATAAAAAATGTCTAATGTGCCACTACTTAATGTATTGTTGTTATATACACTAAATAACAATAACATATTAGAATTTAATAGTTTTGCTTTTCCACCTGGGTTCCCTAACTGACGGAATCTTTACGAGCAAAGTTGTCACACCACTATGGAAAATCCTATTATTGAATTCAAAAAGTATTGTTGATAATATTATGTAGCCGGTATTTAGCGGCGAATTTCACTTTTTTATTTTGAATCCAAGATGTGACTTGAAGCTACAATTTACCGATGTCCATATTGCGCCAACATAACTACCGTAATTGCTTCGGTGGCAGCGAATATTTTTTATACCTCTAAGGTGGCATACGGCCCACCTGATTGTAAGCAGTTACCGTCGCGGAAGCTTGCAACACCAGAAGGATAATTCGCGCGTTGCCGACCCTTTAAAAAAAATAAGGTTCGCAGGAGAAAGTTCTTCTTGAACCTTATGGTGCGCGAATGTTTTTTGATATGGGTGAGGAAACCTTGAGCCGAGCTCTTACTTAACCTTCATTTTCAACAGTAAATAGATACAATTGTACCTGTTTTATTGTTTGAATAACTTTTTTTCTATTGTGCAAAAAAAAAATTACAAAACATACCTCAAGAAGGTATGTACACATAGTATGACTTCACTTCCAAAATAAATACCAAGCTTCGTTTATTAATTCACCCGTTCATTTGCCGTTAAATAATAGCCAATTTATCGTATTTAATTCAATTCAATTACATTCAAGTCACCATTAAATATAAGCACCCACTGTAGTTATGTATTGCACCATGTAGGTTCTATTAAGGCGACACAGGGACTGTGTATCGTTAAGAATATGCAAGTCCGTTTCACACTATATTCAATTCCTGCGCCATTTTTCAACGATGGAGCCGACTGGGTCTGGTCTTGGAAAATTAATATGTGCTCATTTAATATGGTAATAGGTACTAGGTCACAGCTTATAAGGAACAGCCAGATACGTGTACTGACGATGCGTTTGCATTGAAGACATAATTCTTGACTTTTTGAGTGTTCTTCGGGAGATTGGATGATTTTTTTCCATATATCAGTACGCAATGATATTGCACGAACATGCATACAATTTTTTAATTTGTAAGTTTAAAGTATAATGTAATTTAATTTGTACTAATAATTAAAGTAATATACAAAATAAAGTACAAAGGAAGCAGTTGGATTATCTAAGATTATTTATGGAACATTACAAACGGTCTATAGGTAACTCAACTGTGTGAAGCGTGCCCAAAACACTGGCTGCATTATCACGCTGAATAGCTATGTTAATTCGCTGGCCTAAATAAGAGCCAGCCCTTGAGTCACCCGTCGCCTCAATCGTAAGCCACATTTTACAAAAGTTATACTCGTACTCGAGTTTTAGATTACCCAATAAAACTGACATGTAATTCTATAAAAGCCTTTAGATGAATATGTTAAAAAGATACTCGAACTTATAGCAACAAATTAAATTATCATAATTAACTAGACATCGGTAGACCTCTTTAACTTGCAACCTTTATTTTTTGCGTTACTTTATTTATCATGTTTGTCTTTCGGTTCCAAAGGATGCTGTTTAGTTTGCCGAAATAAATAACATTAGAACGTTACCTTCCTTCTGTGGCAGTTGGGTAAAAAGTCATCTAGGCAACTCGGTTTGGCTGTGTAGCCCTATCTGCGTTGTCGGCTTCGTTCCATCACCGTGTCCTTTAGCTATCTGCGATCTCCTTGCCGTTCATGCCGCCCTGGTAGATTTATTGCAGGTTGATTAAACTAGTTACTTGTCAGTTATCAATATTGACTAATTAGGGGATGGATCGTAGGTACTACCTACCTACTAGGCAGTGATGAGTTGACTGCCTAGACTTGTATTTTATATGAAAAGGAACTCAAGATTTATTCGAAAACAACACGAATGATTCGTGTTGTTTCTGGCAGCCCCTTCTTCTCGCAGGTGAAATACAAGGTTCCTCATGTGAGATAATATTACTTGACATTCAACGCATCGCAATTTAGCCCCAAACTAAGCATAGCTTGTAATATGTGGGAATTGGGAACTAGATAACGCATGGAACACAATATTTTTCTTTTTTATTCAAACATACTTGTGATACAAGACACCCAAACACAGAAAAAACATTAATAATCATTGAGATCAATCATTGACAAGACAATTGTCCCGGATGGGAATCGTACCCACACATAATGCAGAGCTACTACCAACTGAGCTGTGAGACCAATAAAAAAAGTGAAAACTTTCCAATGACTCGTTCGCCAAAAAATATAGGACAACTCACAAAATCACAAACACTTGACATAGACACTTGAGATACGATATCTTCTTATCAATTTCGACTCTATCGCTTTGCAATAAGGAACTTCGTTAATAGCATTCCGCACATCCAAATTAATTTGCTGGCTCACTGACAGTACCTACAGCCCAGAACAACGACTGGAGGCCAAAATAGTATCTGTGGCAGCCCCGACACAGAAACTAGGCCTCCATCCTCAACTCAATTCTTGATCCATGGTATGTGCCTGTATCTGATGTTCGTGGATGTTGTAGAGGCGACTAAGGGCTATTAGGGCCTTGTGGATAGGAATTCACAAGGCCCTAATAGCCCTTAGTCGCCTACAGTAAACTCAAAATGCTGCTACCTATCTCCTGATAGGCAGCAACATTTTGAGAGTACTATACAACAATATTGCGATCACCAATACGTCTACCAAGCATGGTGATTATGACATCACCTTGCATTCTTTGGAGGCACATGTAACTGTACCAAACTTTTTCGGGATCTGTTGATAACGACTGATATCAAGATGCAAAATGTTGATATTCATCGTCTCGTTCCTATACCTCGATAAGAACTGAGCTGAAGTTAAGACATACCTACCTATTCCTAGATCAGGAAAAACTTTTATCTGGCTACCACACGGGCGAGGCCACGAGCTGTTCTGTTCTATATTTGTATTATACTTTGTTATTTTAAACTTTACGTTGTTGTAATAAGGGCTATAAAAGTGATGGTGTATTAGCTATGTTATCACGTTCTAAGAGTTATGGCTTTAGGCTTTCCCATGGCGGTCATTGACTTTTGATATGACGGCTGATTTAGATACCTATAGGTTTTGTGATTTTATCACTGAGAATCTGTATGTTAGTGGCAAGTCCACACTGATGTTTGGTTTATGCCCACATTTTGCAAGTAACATTCAATATGGAGCCCTCAAAGTTTCAGCGACAATGCAGCCAGTGTTTTGGGCACGCTTCCATCTGGTATACTGTTTTGAATCAGTTGAGTTACCTGTATAAAAAAATATAAATTTCATAGTAAAACATGAGTTTACTTGTACATATTATTTGTGTATTTATTAAAATAGCACGTGAGAGCTTGCAAGCCCATCGTCGCCTAGAATATCGCCAGAATGCCATTCAGATTGATGGTCCTAGTGACATGCCGGCATCCTTTGTTGTGACCTTCATGGTTAGAACATGTGTCAAAATACTTTCTGGGAAACCTTGAACTTGAGACAGGGACCCCCACATAGCCATACAACTCCCTGACATTTTAATGTTCAATCTCATACAGTGTTTAAGTAAGCCAAAAATTCTAGACTAAGATTTTAGAAAATGTTTTTTTAGTCACTAGCTCTTGGCCAGAGCAAGGATAAGGTCAACGATGCGCGAGATTTCCCAGCATTTCCCAGCTTTTAACCGCCTATGTGGTCTAGTGGTTCGCCCACCGGTGTCATATCCAGATTTCCCGGATTCGATACCCAGGGGGAGTACAATATCGTGCTTGGTTTGATTGGTGGTAATACTTTGTTTAAGTCCGCCTGGCTAGCTACCACCATCTTACCTAACTCTGTCGCTATAACAACAATTCTTAAATTACATACCTCTGTCGTACAAAAAAGCACTTAGCATACAGCCCTCTCATTAATTCCAGGTAACAAAACTACCTATAATCAATGATAGAAATGTTCAATTTCATACAGTAATAGTCAGGACAGTAGACTAAGACTAGACTAAGATTTTAAGAAAATGTTTTTTTTAGCTTTTCTAGCTCTAGGCTAGAGCAAAGATGAGTTCCTTGATGGAGGGAGTATTCCCAGAAGGTGCCCAACTCTTTTCTTGAAGACATTAGGGCCGTAACATAGCGTAAATACAGGTGCAAGATTCTGATTACAAGCTTTTGTGCAGTGCGCGTATTAAAATATATTTGAAAAACTCTGTACACTTTGAATATGTAATTGCAACGCCAGTGCTATAAAATGTCTCCAGCTATCCAAAAGATCAATGACCGATATATGGCTGCCATAATAATATTAACACTCACACAGGTACCTATAATGTGTCTAAGTACATCGTCTTAGCGCCATTTTCCACTTGCAAGTACCATCACGAACACTCGTAAAAAGTAGCTGACAGAAGCATAGATTAAAAAGCTATAAAATCTGTCCTTGGACATACAGACAGGCCAAACTCGATGTATAATTAAGCAATTAGTAACACTAGCCGGTGTGCCTGGGTTCGACTGCATAATGCATTTGTTACAGGAATAATAATGATTAAAAACTATCATATTAATAACTTATCGGCATCGTAGACGTTAAACTATTTAAAATGCTTTTAAAATTATGGTTATTAGTTAATTAGCCGACTGTATTTAGAAAAAAAAACCGCCTAATAAGCGTGGTGATGATGGAAAATACCTTTCAGCTTTGTATTATCCTCTTTTCCAGAAGTAGACAATAATGGGCTGTTAAAAAAATATAAGAGAAAAAAACTGCACTCCACAAAATATTTAACTACTTATAATACCTACGTGACCCAAGGGCTGGCTCTTATTTAGGCCATCAAATTAGCATAGCTATTCAGCGTGGCAATGCAGACAGTGTCTTGGGCACGCTTCCGTCTGGTACTGGTCTGGAACAGTTGAGTTACCTATAGGCTGTTTGTAACGGTCCTTCGGTAATCTGAATGAATCTTTTGTAAAAAGTACCTACATAGTTAGTTTAATTCAAAATTTTACAATAATTACTTAATGATATTAACTTATGCTAAATCTCAATATTCTTAAAAGGGTTTTGAAGTTTACTCTACTTGCCTTATTATTTAAATACTTAATCTTTACCTAGTTACCCTGTAAGTAGCTCTGCCTTTGGGTTGTGGGTTCGATTGCAATCCAGGACAAACATTTTTATGATGAATATTGATGTTTGTTCTGTGTTTGGGTGTTGTATTGATATATTATAAGTATACATAAGTCTATATTTACAAAAAAAAGTAGATGGCGCTGTGTAAAATTAATGTCCATTGACTTTGACTACATTCTGACATTTTGACTACATACAATCGACTATAACAAAATATGAAAGAATTTTAAGACAAACATGATTCTGTTTATCTGTATATTTAAGCGTGACTCGAAAAGATAACAAGTCAATGTGCGGCCTAAGATTAGAAGCACACTTGTCTATAAGGCCTTGCTGTGGGGGTCTCGGCTTAAGAATCAACCCCTCCAACTCAGCCCATGGATGTCGTAAAAGCCGACTAAGGGGTCGATTTTACTGCAATCGCCGATCCACCTGCCAAGCGTGGTATGACAAAACCCTCCAGGAGGAGAGAGAAGAGACTTTGGAGGAGACTCTCCCAGGAGGTGGACTCTAATGGGCTATTGATGTGATGTATGACTAAAAGGAGCCTATTCACTCAAGACTTTTTTTTTTATTGATAATAGTCAAGCGTTTGAGCACCAGCTTACATGTAAAACAAGTAAAGATGTGGCCTAAGATGACTTGAAATCTCCGAGATTCTACTGGTGCGGAAAACAGATTAGGAATAATGATAACTAACTTTTATCAAAGATGTTTAATATGTATGCATACAGACAAACTACCTCCTTTTAACTATTCATAATATTTTTTTACTAGCATACCCATTTTAGACTAGTGTTTAGTATTTAAATACGTTCTTCATTGTTATAAAGGTCCATAAATCATTGTTTAGGTAATTGTTGTATTAATAATGCATGTTTAGAACACCGTGAAGCGGCTGGACTGAATTTGAGTAGGTTTTTGACGTCATGTGACTTATGTTTGGCGGCTTGGAACACCCCGATTGGGAATCTCATGTTTTATTCAATGCAGATATTTTCACAAAGCTTGCATGATAACGATTTTATACTAATATTTATACATACATGATATTATGTACCAAGTTGTCTGTCTGTTTGTTAAACGGTAGGTTTATAAAGAAAAAATATAGGTACATAAATGTGGTGCCTCTTATTTGAGAATGCATGAAATGGTTTTTTGATAAATTTTAGATTCAAAACCCACCGTGGATTCAATAACGTGATATTCGCCACTGCTTATGAGTTACTAATAGCAATATTTTTTGAAATTCAATGTTTAGTGTTTGTGGGTTCTCGAACTGATTTAATGCTCGTAAAGATTAAGTTCAATCAGTTAAGGAACCGATAAAGGAAGAATAAACATTGAATTTAAAAATTGAGTTGTTTTTAGTTACATTATTGCTTGTAATGTTGTAATAGTGGCAAATTTGACGTGTATTTAAATAAAAGATGTGCTTAGAAGCTACACTTTTTCAAAGACCATATACCACATGCGCGTGCCTTAATTTGAAGATCAACCTTAATAAAATATTTTTCTTTCATAAAATAATACCTATACCTTATGAAATTAATAAAATAGAAAAATAAATACTTGGTTAATTTTAATAAAAGTAACCGGGTGTAGAAACTCAAGGAGATACGTCTAAAAGTGTCACTAGTGTTGTCAAAAACGTGAGTCCGTCAAAAATATCATCTGTCAATGTCAAAATGAACAATACAAAATATCCTTTTATTTTATTCAATAGAAGATGGAAGTAGGTCTGAATTTAAGCCCAAGACATCTCCTAACAAAGCCAATGCTCCACTATGCCAAGGTCCATCAAAGGAACCGGCCACCGCCCACTCGTGGGAACCCACGCCACGTGCGTCGTAAAAGCTTTCTCCAATTTGCGCGCCCCGCCCCGGGAACCGAACCTGCGATTTAACTGCCAATGGACGTATTAGCAAATGCCCGGTCGCATTTGGTTTTTATATTCTGGATTTTCGCAATGGTCTGGGTTCAAATTACTTTCAGACTTCCATTTCTAATAAAAAATAAACACTAGTGAATGGAATTAAGAGGCTATATGGCCATAAAAGGAATCGGTGGACATAAATAAAAAAAAAAACGGCTTTAAATGAGAACCAAATTTTCTGGGTTCAATTAGAATTTATCCCAGAAATTTGGGATTGACAGCCAGCCAAAACGCTCTACCAAACACCACAGATACCTACCTAATGCTTTTTATTTATTAGGGATCTTCAAAAAATTTACTAGGCATTGTTTTTTGCCCTTCTCCTTATGTGCCAGTCACGATTCCGTCCAGACGGTAGATTTGACGATTCAAAATGATCCTAAAAAATCACATAAACACACAAACTTTTAGAATTTAGAATTAGAATTTTGACGACACTCATTTTGTTGATTGTTGATAACAAGGTAGGTTTTAAATTTTTAACGTTTTTCATAAATAAACTAATCAATATAACGCAAAAACAAACCAACCTATAGCAAACCCCGCCAAAACTAGCAATTACGTAAAGTTGATTTCACACGCGTGACGCGTGCCGTCTCATGTGACGTGGGAATAGCCGGGATGATTAGCTTGCGAAAACATAATAAGCTCCCAATTTCAAATTTCATGCATTTACCATCATCATGATCATTGTCATAGCCCGAAAAACTACACTATCCTAACCTGTCACGGATATTTTTAAAAATAAATTTAATATTTGACAAAATATTAAAGTAGGTACTTACTTAACTAGTACTTTTTAAAAACTTTTCACAGCAAACATTTTGTTTTTGTATAAAAATTTATTTTGGTTCTAATGACATTGCATAATTCGATTATGATGTCATTTCGAAATGGCAATAATTAAATCACATGTTTTTCATCGCATCGATTGATAGTCTAACTATATAAAGTTGTCGAGAAGCTGACTGGCTGACAAACAACGTACAACCGCACAACCCAAACCAGAGGTGCTAGAGGCTTGAAATATTCAAGTTCCTTAGAGGCACACTAACAAAAGATTTGAAGAAATTCTCACGCGAAGAGAGTCACGGGCGTTTCGCTAGTCATTCATATTTTATACCTATTTATCTTTAAAATCCTAATTATCAAACGCTAGATGATTTACTTATAAATATCTATTATCTATCCTCCTACAACACAAAAAGGTCCTCACGAAGACGCATTATACTCTCAAGATGACATAGTAAAGTTTCATTTCGGCAAATTAATGGTAATGGAAAAGTCGAGTCGCTGAAGACCAGAGAGGGGAGAGAGGGGTGAACTGGACAGTTCAACGCATCCGTCTTTATCTGCGAGTAAGATTTAGGATTAAGGGATTGTGCTGTAGAGTGAAGTAATTCAAAAACATTACAGAGAAAGACAGTACTCTGAAAATAGTCGGTATCTATTTAATTATGATGTGTTAGGCTTAGTAGCCTACTTGTTCATCCTCAGATATATGTTTTTTTCCTATAAATAATACCTATCATAACGAAGATAACTATGAAACCTTTTAATTATGTAATTGTAGTTTTGATATTGCTAATGCAGTGCATACTACAAAATGAACGCAGAATACATTAAAGTCTAAAGTCATCTTCATACATCTCATTGACTCTACCTACTCTAGGATTACCTAAAGTAATCCTAGGTAATCCTAGGTTAGCTTAAGAATAGTAGAGAAATGTAGAGGTGACAAGGTTTTTGTAGTCACGTTACTAAAAAAAAGTATGAATCTGCCAGTCAATGTTACTGATAGCATTTATAAATAGTTCGGTACCATATATATGTTTATTATATTATTCCTCAATCAGGCATTAATTATAGTACACAGCGGTAAACAAAACTATACTAAATAATTACCTAATAAGCTAACTGTTAGTACTCGACCATCAAATAAAATCCAAATTATTCGCCTTCACCTGGCGTAATCCAATCCAGAGTGCACGCGCCCAAGCATTGTTCTTTTTTCAAATTGTTTATTCGAAATTCGAATGGCGTGCGATTGACAACCCTTTGTTTAATGAGGGTTCCCCCGTTTTGTTATTAACCTAAAGAAGTGTTAACCCTATTTGGCGGCCATATGTTTATTGATTTGTTTTTCGAATTTTAATGAGATCGAATTATTTTTTGGGTGTTTTCGAAGCTTTGGAGAGATGGTTAGCTTTGTAACGGACAATAATTGTTTGAACACGAATTAAACCCTTGAAACACAAAGGTATATGGTCAATTAATTAGTGAATAATCAAAGACTTATTCTTTTTTAAAACTTGCATGAATCTTAAGAGAATCTTAGACAATACCAACATTTACTGAGTTGATGTTGGGCATACGTACGAGCGTAAATCCCATGTTCTAAAATGTGCAATGAAAAAAGAGAAGACAAACAAGTTATCAGATAGCTGTCTAAAAGTTTCACAAGACAGAAAAAAAATGCTTTCAAGAGTAGGATTAAATATGTATGAATAAGAGGTAGCTTCCTACTCGCTAACAGATATCAGTTAAAAATGTTAAACTATAAAAATGATCGCATGTTTGTCTGTTATTCCGCCTGTCATGGCGTTAGGTGTCATACAATCAGACACCACGAACATAATTCATGTCGTTACATTATAAAAATAAACGATTGAAACAAATTCAACAGGGTGCATTTCTATAAAAATAGATCTTAATACCACCTGCAGAACCTATTCGTTATTTAAAGCAACTTTGGACCAACTGTCAAATTGACTTCCCATTTTTGACACGCACACTTCAACCTATCAATTTATAACACAAATATTCGCTAACGACCTGAAATTGCCCTCAGACCGCACGGTAAATAAAATTATAACAATAAAACGTTATAAAAGTATAGGTAACGAGGAACAGAGTAAGTCATTTGATTCTCGCACATGGTGTGAAACGCATTAGTGGTGCCACTTCCGGTTACAGTAATAAAAGAAAATAAACTAGTGTTGAGAGGCGATCGATTCTAAATTCAAATTTCAACACCGCAGCTGGCACTAGTATTTTTTTAACTGTCTACTTAGTATTCACGTAACGATATAGCGTGAAAATTTCTAGCTCTAGTTGATTTTACACAAAATACATTGCTTTGAATAGGTACTAAACTATAATAAGTGTTTGTGAGTCAGTAGGTACAAGCACTAACAAGAGATTTATCATGAAACAGGACCCCGGAACTGTGCGCAACAGCCTTAAATCTTGATTTGAATCGTCAGGTTGGTAATTGAAAGTGGTGGCAACGGACATCTGTTCCAAATTTAAATTCGCCGTCCATTCGATTTCTTAATGATTATTGAAACTGCCAGTTGGTGTTCTATTTTTGAAATTGGATCCGAGTTATGATAGTGTTGCGAAATAGGAATCGTAGATTTATTTTTATTATACTTAGAGCGTTTTTATTTCAATCACCGGCCTTGAGTGACCTGAAATAGGGATAATAAGGTCAAATTGTTGATATATTTCATAGTACCTAATTATAAATAGCAAATAGCAAACGAGTGAGGGGAATTATATGAGACTTGTGCTCATTCAGCAGGACAAGGTAAATTTGTTTCAATGTGAAGAATTCTTGCTGTGTCTTCAACCTAAAATAATGAGTATTTCTTCATAGGACACCGATCATTAGACGCGCCAATCAATTCAAATGGTGCATGAGCACATGAACAGTTAAATTGTTTTTTTCGGTAATTAGTCCGCGTAATGGTAGGTATCAATCATGTGAGGCAACTGGTCATTTGGTTACGTTTCGAGACAATGGTTAATACCCACCTACACACGTAGTAATACACCTACATCACAGCATTTCGGCCTTTAAGCTCTACCTACTAGGCATCCGAACAGCGCGACAGCTATAATGTCTTTGCTTGATTAAGTGAAGTGCATTTTTTTTCCTTAACGCTTGCCTGGGCAAGGATGAGGTCTCCGTTGAAGGTAATCCTTCCCAGAAAATGCTGTCAGTGGGAAAAACGGACGTTAACAGCTGGCACACTCCTTTCAGACTTCTTTACTTCTCAGCGGAAATCGACAGTAGGTGCACTAAAAACGAAATAAGTGCTGCTAGTGAAAGGAATATCGACCATGCCTTTATGCGTAATGGCTATGAAAATAAACTTCAGTTTTCTCAGAAAATCCCAATCTAGAAAGGTGGGAAGATTTAACACCTTGTCGTTTCCGCGTATAATTAGGACCAGGAACAGTCGAGAAATCTTAGAAAAGGATTAGCCCGTGTGTCCTGGATAATTATGGCCGTCTCACGTTATTCAGGGAACAGCTAATTGAGACAAACTAGAATGAAAACAGAACAATGATAGCTCAGTGGTATAAAGTTGTCCCTATCCTCCGGGTAAAGTAAACGTAGCAGTTGTTCCATCGTGCCGAACACAAATGTTAATTTTACCAATATTATTATTACTGGTAAGGAACTGTTGCCCTCGTCTGTTTTTCCGTGCCAGTACAATCGAGTCTTCAAGTCCAGATTGAATAGGTTCCTTTTAGCACACTCCATCTCAGGCTACATTTATACGTATTTTAAGCAAGTTAGTGGTATAATATTGGTGAACATAGATGTTTGATCTGTGTTTGGGTGTTGCATTGTATAATAAGTATATTTTTAAAGGAAAAGGATATAATTATTCTATCCGCAATAGTTCCTTTATTTGGTGAGTTTTTTTCTTTTTGTACTGTGTCGACCCTGTAGATAGAAGTTAGATGGCGCTGTGGGAAATTAAAGTAATTTGAAAATTCGTTACATGTATGGGAACATAATAATCAAGAAAGGATGCAAATTGTATAATGGTCTAAATGAAGATTTCCGTATTTCGGGTTCATTACACCGCTGGCCCGGGCAGCTGCCGTAATGTTCGGCTGGTAATGAAGGAATGGCGTGCGAGTCGCGTCATTACCTGCCGAGGTGTTACGGACTTCGCATTTTAAATGTTATGACAATTCACGATTTATCGATGTATCGATGTCCCATCCCTAACATTTTCATGACCATTTTGCAAGACATTGCAGGGTTATACCTAAAGAATCCAGCGAAAGCAAAATGGGATATTTAATTATCACCCAGCGCCATCTATCCTCAAACTAATTTAGCTTGTAATTTATCTAAATTATGATAAGAACTCTAAACATAACATTGTTTTTGTAAGTACATACAATGCAAGCCCAACCACAGTTTTACAAACAAAATTATCATTCAAATGTTTGTTCCGGGTAGATATCGAACCCACGATCTACAGCGCAGAAGGCAGAGCTACTACTAACTGAGGCTATGGCGGGATTTGTTATCTCCACTTTCAGGAGGCTTGCTGGTATTGATACTGGTGCTAAACACTCCGGTACTTAGGATGCAAAACGTAGATATTTATAATTATTATTTTGCTCATATGATCGTGTTGTCTATTTTTTTTATTATAAACTTATATCATTCATTACACCGTTAGAACATTACAAAAAAAACATTTAGTGTTTCTTAATATCCTTTTTTATTATGACAAAAAATTTAAGATGTCTTCAGACAATAATTGTATAAGAATTATTCCGAAATAATAAGTTTTCACTTTTGTCGGCAGTCCACATGACCAACTTGGCTTTTATATAAAGCAGTGAACATGGTAAAAAGAAACCTTCAACCAAGACTAGAAGTCGGTGCACGGGAGACGCATTACTTTCTGGGAAAGCTAGCTCCTTGTTCCTTGCTCTGGCATAGAGCCTAGACAAGATAGAGCTAACCTATCATAAAAAAAAAACTAGCATTTCGGCAAAGACACATCACTCCGGTTCAATATTCATGGCTGAACTGTTATGCAAAAGCTTTGCTTTGTGTTTGGCTAGATGGCGCTATGTGAATTTCCCATTCGCTTTTATTTATATAAAATAGACCAGGTAATACAGGATTATTTCTCCAACTGCTCAGGTGCCGGACAGAGACCACCGGTTCCGATGGGAATGAGTCGCTCAATCAATTACGTCTATTGTTACAGCGGCCACCATCATCATCACTATCGTACGGAGGCGCGGTGAACGACGATGTGCGCTCGCCGGGCTCCGGAGGCACCCCCGGCCCCCTCAGCCAGCCCCCGCCGCAGACCCTCGACGCGACGGATCCAGGTAAGCTGAAGGAATTTTTTTATGAAGTTCGCCTTTAATTTTTCCAGGCATAGGTTGTCACTTTTTTGAAGCGCAAATGTCTTCATGTCTATTATGTGTGCTTGACTAAATGTTTGTCCCTCAAACTCGCCATTTGTTCTCAGAATCGTGGAATTGGTGTTTTCACTTTTCAAACATACATTGTTAATACTTATTTTCTTTTATTAAACATTGGTAGGTGTATATCGAATTCCGACACATTCAAAAAAGATCTTGAAGCTGAATCTTTAAGATTTGCAAATGAGTTTCACTTACATCACTACTCGGTAACTCTACACTCCATCATGAAGGCCGCTTGTTTACTTTCCCTAATCACAAACGACACAACCGTCTATTCCATAACCTCACGGCTCGTTTCACACCGTTTTAATACCAGAAACATTGTAAATAACCACCTACCATCGTTAAATACTGGTATCTCTAACATAAAATGTTCTATGTTTCCGCAAACATTCCCGCTTCGATAAATAAAGGAAAAAGAAAAGGTCAAAGGTTTCTAGACTCCTACGCATCCAATTAACATGTCCAAGATCCGGCGATACGTCAACACCCTTCAAGAGCCAATTCACAACTGACGGCTCACATCGTCACATCACTATCTTCTCAATTTTGAAAAAATAATCCCGTTTACGCGCGTTTGTCAACGTTCTGACGCATGTCACGAGCGCTAGAATCACTCGTCGCGAGGATCTACATGCGACGTTCCGAATCTCGATCGATTGTCATGTATTCATTCCCAAATGACTGATGGGTGTGCGCAGGACGTCCACTTACGACGTTGCGAGACGAGACCCCACACAATAGGTATTGAAGACTTGTGATGCACGTATCACCACATCTCAACGGTCGCTTTCATATCCGTAATTTGTGTGGGATTACAATGTGTATTCAGATTCAGAACGCCGCGCGAGCCGTTTGATTTTTAAACTGTCACCAAAAAGGCGCGACTACAAAAAGATCGGTGTTTGACAGCTGTCAGAAATGGCCGACTCGTTGGCGCGTAACGTAAACTATCTGCGTGTTTTTTGGGCATTTTCACGCAGTTTTTGTGGAAAAATTATGCTTTCCGAGCACGTGTGTAATTGTTTGGTTTGTCGCAGCGAGGCGAGTGCTGGCTAAATTGAATTTTGGTGAGCCGCCGCCGCCGCGCCCATCGTGATCTGTAACTAGGCTACGCTTTTTGCGGACATTTTTGTTTACGTACTGTTGCGTTGGTCTTTGTTTACACGTGGCTCGGTTACAATACAAGACTAAAGGTAAAAGGCGAATCATTTATAATTTATGTTACTTCGGTGCTTTATGTGTCAAATAATAACTAAACTCGGTAGAAGCGAATCCAACAAAATTTTCTTTGCGAAATTTTGAATAGAACAATAAAAATCCTAAGAACTTTAGTCTCTCTGTGTAACCAGAGATATATTGCACCATTTCTAGGTATGCTATTTCTGGAATGATAAAGAGCCACCGTATCAGTAAGGACTGGTTCCACTTCGGCGTAAAATTCGGAGTAAAACATGTATTTTATGGTTTACTTACCTATTATAGGTACCCATCTGCCTACTGTCTCGACAATTTATGTCTATATCAGTAATCCATCATATGTCTCTAATAATAAGCCTTTTCCATAGCTATTGTATTTACTATAAGTAATTGATTTAATTCTAACATCACCCTAGAATTGCCCTTTTTTCGTAAAATTTTAACTTGACCTCGAAACTTGCACAGGCAAGAATCACATCTGCGTTGGAGTAAATCTTACTCAGAAGCTCCCTATCAACTCTTTAACAGATGATAATAGCTTGAGAGTTAACGAAACACCAAAGTCTGGCATAGCTCTCCCAGTTTTATATGGCTTTGTAATAGGGTCCAGTTGGCACCCTTTGGGTACAGAACCGTAAAAAGTATTGCCTCATTTGGATATTAAGCCTTTATGCTGGCTCATGCTTTATGCTGCTCTTGAAGGTCAATAACTACCATCGGCAAGTGAAACTTGATTTACCTAGCTAAAAGGGACTTACAAAACTTTAACTATCCACGAACATCATGAATTCATTTATGAAAATCACGCGCTTATCATCCAGTAATTAAACCGCAAAATATTCCGCGCCAGTCTCATCGCACCCCGAGTGCTGTAAAGGGCTAACTCGCGTTTCTGAATTATTCAAAATTCAAAATTTCCCTATAATTCAATCAGACCGTGTCCCGCTCCCCGGGGAGGGAGGGGAAAGAGGGGAAGGGCGATTATTTCCGAATTTAATATTAATTAACTGACGTGTTCGGTGGCAGTAATTACGTTTTTCAATTATCAACTGACAATTATGCGATGAAATTCGGATGAGACGAGATGAGGCCAATTGTCAATCCGTGAGCGTCAGCATTTTTATCATGTCTGCAATTTTGTGCTGTCGAAATGTTTTTCTCGTTTTTCCGATGTTAATCCGGATGACGGCACGAATGTTTTATTTCATGTATGGAGTGCGGAATAAAGTTATTTTACCGACTTTTGAGGAGATAAAAATGTTTCAGAATTAATGGAATAATTTTAAATCAGTAACAAAACAAAGGGTATAAATCTGTTACTGACGTACGGAATTATTTTCATTGCTTATATTATGTTCAAACGAAAGGCACATAATGTTTGCGTGTTATTGGACCCACATTAAATTCAAATGATGACTAGTGTTTCATTGCGCGTCAGTTCATAAAAGAGTCACATCATGGAAAGTGGAACCTCTAGCGCCAGAACTCCGAATAGCAACAAATTCCCTCATACTTATAATAAAGTCGTTATGAAACTCTCAAAGCCGACAATCGAATCACACTTGCAACCCGAAACGCTAAGAGTAATTCGTGCAAAATATGACGATTATTGCGTTACAACTCCCTCTTCTCTAAATAAAATTACTTCCCTGTTGGATCCCATTTTCGTCATATTATTATCTCCCCTCGAAGTTACAAGTACCTACTATTAGGTATTCTGATCACGCTGACACTGACCGCTGAGTGGTCAGAAGTGGTCACAAATGTGCCTTGAATTCGCCAAAGTCCTCTAATTTGTATCTATTTTATTCCAAGTCATGTCAGGTACTATTTTGCATTCCATGTTTTTGCGCGGCAAAAATACTATATGGTTGATTTGTATGGGTGTGAAGTTTATGTGCGTAATTTTTGAGTTGAACTTTTATGCTCGCTATTTTGCGTCTGAGAGTTATTTTAAAAATATTATTGATATCCCTAAATTTATCGGCTCATTGAAGATTAATCATAGTCCGTTCTTGCAATAAACATCATGTTCATCTTTTTTACTGAAATGTCTTTCTGAACCTGACCTGGAGTAAATAAATAACTGAGCAGATGCATAGCGCCATCTAGCTCTTAACTAAGCGTAGCACATATTATGAGAATTAGATTACGGATATCATATTTTACACATTATTTTTAAATACCATTCTTATTATACAAGCACCATGATACAGAAGAAACATAGAATAGAGTAGAAAAACTTCAAGTTATAACATCTCGCAAAACAATAACAAGGAAACAAAACAACATACAATACAATATCTATAAATCATACAAATGATTGTCCCGGGTGGAAATCGAACCCTATAGCGTAGAAGCTCTACCTTCTACGCTCTGAACCAACCTCATCCAACTACCTACTGATCTGTGAGGTCAGAAAGTTTGAATAGATTATGTGTAGCTGAGCATCTCCATCTTTGATCACATCTCGACTGTCTTGAAAGCGAGTGGTGGTCAATGCCTGACAAAGTCTTCATTAAAGAATCATAATAGTTTGAATTGCTTTCAACCGACTTTCTAGTGACATCGTTATTCAATTCAATATTATTCATGCATATATTTTAAGATAGGTACTAATATAATAAGTCTAATGCAAAAACTAAAATAATTCTATAATATTACACATTGGCAGTGTATACACAATAGTTATTATTTCAGAATGAGAAAAAAAATGGTAATTTTCACTGAGAGTATTTTTTTGCAAAATTATTGACATAATTTACCTAACGTGAATTTAAAGTTTTATGTTTAAAATGTTTTATATAATGGTTTCATATTGAAAATTATGAAGTGAAGACATATTATCGCCCTGAGTATGTTATCAGAGATCCTCAAACAGGAATGTCGCCGGCTACTTTTAGTATAGTTTTAGTTATCATGAATACCGGTAAAGAATGGAATTCCTTGCCTTCGTCTGTTTCTTCGCATGAGTATAATCTTGGAGTCTTCAAGTTTAGAGTAAAATAGGTTCCTTTGGTAGGTTCATTTTAAATCGTCAAAAATCGCCTAATGTTCTTTTGCAAATAAAACGCTGTCACTGCGAATTCATAAAATTCATTTTGCATCTGTATCAACGTTTTTTAATTGACTGAAACATAAAATGGCGTTCAAATAGATAAATCCAGATATTGCAATAGTACTAACTCGATTACGCCGGTCACGGATCTCATGTCATGGACCACAGACAATGAATAGTTTTGATGGAACTAAACATTCAAATCGATGGTTTGTACGCCTGTCCGATTATTCATTTGTGCATTCACGCGGGCTTGTGTTTGAAATGTATGAAATGGTTCTGTTTGTTTTGTTTGAGTTTATTTATATAGTGCTGCATGTGTATATATCTTAACTTCTCTTTCTCCGCTTAGTGCACCGCTGTTTTAGATCTTGTATTCTTTCTATCCAAAGGTTGCCTAGAATCGATTTTGGCAATAAGTTCGCCTGTACCTTTCAATTATTCAGTTAAGTA
Organism: Venusia cambrica; assembly: GCA_951394065.1. Classification (NCBI taxonomy): domain Eukaryota; kingdom Metazoa; phylum Arthropoda; class Insecta; order Lepidoptera; family Geometridae; genus Venusia; species Venusia cambrica. The sequence continues at coordinate 12,428,053 of OX596042.1, forward strand.
TTTGGATTTGTATTATTTAATTTATGTACAATAAGGAGTTAATCAATCCATGTATTAATTCTAATGGTCTTCAAACTATTGTTTAGTTTAGTAGATATCTTTGTGCATTGCGTTTACCTTTGGGTGGAGGTGACCTGCGGTGATGCCTTGCTTGTCATGCCACAAACATTGCACTTAACATCAGGTAGGGTTCACTTTTTTTGTTCCGTCAACCAACTTGAGCAATGAGAAAAGAGTTTTAAAGTAACAAAAAGGGAATTCCAATAAATAATCAAGTTCGAGCAATATTGGAGTACAAAATCGTTGCCGACTTGAAGTAGCTTTCAAGTTAGCCAATAAGTATCGAATACTCTAGAGACCTTATCAATATTTCAGGCACAAAATTGAAAATTACCGGAACCCCAGAGTTACATAACTCAAACCTATCGAAACCAATAAAATATTAACTGGCATTTTCCCGCCATTTTTCACCGGCCATTCGGGTTTCGTATCACGTCGCACCGGCACTTACACTCGATGCTAAATGTAATCATAAAATTGTTGTTAATAATTCATGTTAGAGGAAGACGGGGTTATACAGGAGAGAGGGACACAGCTTAGGTGTGGGAGCAGGATTATTAAATTTTGTGAATGCTCACTTTGTATCTAATATCCGAATGTGTTTAATATTAGATTAGTCTGGGGCGCTGTGGCTCCATTTCCCCTGGGCGTGTTCCTTCGTGATAGATTCCCGTTACGGAATTTTCCGGAATTATGATTGGTTGATGGTCCGACGTCATTTGAAAATGGAAAACTTGAGTTGTAACCTTTGGGCGTTAGATACTCACTTTCACCAATAAGGGCATTTTCAACCCTAAGGATTCCTCATTTAAATTTTGCCGAAATTTAAATTGTCACTGGCAGTTGTCACCTATTTTCAGAAATTCTGAAAATCCCATTACTCTTTCCCGCGTGCATTTAGAAAAAACGAATCCTGAACGAACGCATTAATGTCAAAAAACCACAGACTGGATACATGTGTTCACGGAAATGAAGAAGCCCCGGGTATAGAGTTACTTTTGTTTGAAAGTTCACTCGTTCGTTTTAGTCGGTGTGTTCGCTTTTGTAGTATTTGGGCTTACTTGTACCTAGGTACGTACATGTACATGTATGTTGTGAGAGTTTATGTCGGTTTTTAATATAGCTTATCAATGTTAATACAACTATCTCGATAGGTGCATTATAAAAAGGTGCCTGAGAAATCTCTTCACATTTTTGTTCGGTTCACGTGATACTAAATAGGAAGTAAATCTCAATAGCCAGATTTCGGTTTTAATCTGAGTCCCGCTGATTTTTATTGCCAGGATTAAAAACCCTGAACGCTCCCTTTAATCCCGTACGCATACTTACCTATACCCTCTCTCACAATGTTATCCTAACAATTACGACGTTAAAAAAACCAAAGGGTTGCAAGTAACAATACAATCATACAGCATTATAATTCTTTTGTATTTTGTCTATGGAATGTAATACTTTTGTATCTACGGTCGAATGTACAATTGTAACAAATATGGCGGCGAGTTTTGGATAATCGTCACGTGTAATTAAATTTATTTCAATGATATAGGAAATTTGTGAATGAGAAATGAAGCGAGGTCTAAAAGCAATTATATCATTGATTGTTTATTTCTCACATATATTATATATTCTGATAAAAGGCCTGGTGTCAGCCAAATGCCATCAGGCGTCTGACGAAGCTCATTAACAATATATTATATAGTAATATGCTCGGGATAGAAGGTTTTGCGTGTCCTCCGAGACACGGAATCATCTCACATGTCGAACATGATGACAGATGATTCAAGCCCACAAGTCCTAACCAAGCTGAGAACAAACAATATAAAGATGTGAGACTGGGATTTAAACACGTCTTGGGCTTAAATCCCAGATCGAAAGCCCGACCACTGAGCGACGGAGGTGTCATGAGAATGTAAATAAATTATTTAAAGATAAAAAAATATATTTGGCTTGTAACATTACTTGTAGATAATATAATAAACTAACCTACTTTGTGGTTATTTTATCTGTTATATGAAAAGTAAGAAAAAAAGCTTATCGCAAACGATTTATCGCGAAACAAAATGCGCGAAGATTCGATAGAGACGGCTCAGTTCAATATTTGTGGCGTCGATTGAAATAATTGGCCTATAATAAGAAAAAGGCAGATAATGATTATTCTTAACCATCACTGGCAGTACAATAAAAAGGGTGCGAATTAGATCTGACATCACAAAAAGCTGTCAAAAATGACAAAGTGATTCGTCATAGACTTGACAGATGCGCATCAACGGGCATAATATACAATAAAAAGAACAAATCGACAGTTATATTGTGTGTACGAAACCAGCTAGAAAATATGTTTGAGCATCGTTACGAATTAGCTGATATTGTTATCTATCCAATGTTTATTTTGGTTTTTCTGACTCGGTTCTCGGTTTGTGCTTGGTGAGCTTTTTTTTGTTTGCTTGGATGCTTACAGCCCAAAACTCCATTCCACTGATGGACACAGACCTCCTTCAAAGCGCCATAAGAAAGCTACGGGAAGGTCGACTATAGTCACGACTATAGGCAGGTCTAAATACTTATACTTTAGGACTAGAGGCGCAATTTGTCCGTAAAAATAGCTAATCTGCGGTTCGTATAATCTTTACCAACCTATGCTAAATCTCTCATTCCTCCGTGCGCACATTGAGCTTAAAAAGGGGTCCGAAGTTTTCTCATATCGCAGTAATATATGTTTACATTACTGCTTATTACTAATTGATGGATAGCGCAGGTTCGTCAAAAACTACGATCAGCGATAGTAGAATAAATATTATAAAAAATAAGCCCGTTAATCCACGACAGTCATTTTTTGAGTGAAAACTTTTTTACTAACATAAAAAGTTTTCGGCAGGTGTAAAACTTATGGGATTAAGGCACCGAATTGCTAATATGTCGTATTGCGTCAAAGTCAAAGTCAAAATATGTATGCAGTAAAACTTTCTGGGATCATTTTGAAACGTCAGATTTACCGCCTGTTCGGAATTGCGAATTGTATACAAGGCTCATTTATCGATTTAAATCTCAAAAATTCTATATTATCTCGAACAGTTGTAATTTAAATATATTTTTTTCACATCAAGGGATCTTTTATTCAAAAAAATTACTAAAGACGTTTTCTGTTAAATTTTGAATAGTTCGGATACTATACATCAGAATTATTTAAACTATTAAGTTTTCATTTCCGTCGGCATTTTTGGTGGGTAACCTCTTGACCTCTAGGCTTGTCAGACTAGATCATTCTACGACATTCTACGGTCAAGATAGAGAGATCTTTTCCAGAAAGCACTGGCTCTCCCGCGTACCGACGGAACTCAGCGTTGGACAGCAGCAGTAGGGTGTGCTCGCTAGCCAGGTGGACGTATCCGCTTGCAAAGTGACAGAGATTCTCTCTACAATATTCAATAAAGTGGTATTTAAAAACCACCAGTTACCTAATAGCTCTTGCTTATTCATTTCAAACAACACTTAAATAACGTATTGTAATTATTCAGGTAGTCAGTAAGTAATCACGAAATTATTCGAAAATATTCTTTCTCTGGAAGAACAATGTCTTATTAGATACGGCTACTGTGTGGCATGAAGACTAGGCATTCCTAGACAAAAACCACTATATGCAGACCTTTCATTTCCCTACTTTGAATTATTCCTCCTCCAATTTTCTATGGGTCAACATGTATTAGAGGTCTATGATAAATGGGCGATATTAGCATTTTGAAATATGTATGTGAGTAGTTTATTTGACTGTTTGTCTGGCTGTCTAAAGGCCGAAAGTATAAATATATCAATGGATTTATACCTGTCTGTCTTGTTAAGCTTTTTCTAAATATTTTTAGTACGCAGGCCACATAAGCATGTTTAGTAGGTGTTAGTACTTCTGTTTAATTTTTTGTACCTTATCTAATTTATCCGTTAGTATAATCTCGGGATCGGGACCTAACGTTGCAAACGTAGTATGTGTAATTTTGCAATATTTCGGACAGTCCATAACATTGGCAAGTAATGTCACCGTAAAAACTATTTAGATAGCTAAGTTAATTTCAAATTCAACGGCTTTGCAGCGGCAATCTAGGGAATGTCGTGAACACAGCTCAAAAAGAGAGAAGCTGTTTGAGATTTCATACCCGTCATTCCATATTTGCTTAGATTAAACCTCAAAATCCGCTCAAAGTGAATAAGTTGTTTACACTGTGCAAATTCCACCATTGACCAATCATGTTGGTTAACATCCAGATCACGTCATGATACCTCATCATTGTTTGACTCCTTCTAAGCACCACCCTCAGTCCCATTTCTTTTAGATTTTTGGTAGTTTTCGTTTATTATTTATCAACCAGTTAGGAAATATTAATTAACACACAAACAAATGTAAAAATATGTTTAAACGAGGTAGCAGTTAGTTTCCTGAGTAGCTATAGTCCATTAAGTGGTTAAAGTCCAACCGCAGAGTAATTTCCAATGTTGGGGCTTTTCTTAAGTAGTTAAAGATGTCCATGAAATTGTACTGTTTGCAGATGATACGTCACTTTTATTAAGATTGAAGCTACAAATGGACATATTAGTACATGGCTTAATGTAAATAGCTTGGTACATAATCAGAAAAATGTTACCAAATGTTATAAAGGATATCATATATAATAAAATTTTAAAAATGTTGAGAAACAAAAGATATCTAGGAAAGCTTATTAAAAAAAACCTGATCACCTAGAAGATAGTAAAGTCTGGCTTTAAAGAATAATTTGCTCCAGTCAGTGAATTGTAATTAGAATGAGGTTTTATTTATTTATATTTGGATCATAAAAAAATACTAGCCGTGGTTCTTGCCTTTCTCAATGTTTACTGGTCGCGATTCCGAACAGGCGGTCGATTCGAGGTTACAAAGTGATCCTACAAAATCTTACTGTATAATAATAATAGTTGATTTTGATTACGTAAGTTTAACAGGATATACCAATAGTAATAATTAAGTTCATATAAATCTTTGCTGTTGTGTTGTTTGCTGTATTTTATGAGGAAGCACAGAGTGGACCAGCTTTACTTGTAAAGCTGTTCTTCCATTCGCTGAATACATGGCGCGTCTCACAAAATTGCATTCCTACACTCGCTTAGTGTTATACCGACTGCATTGCAACTGGATCTCAAGTCCTAGGGCTTCGCATACTCTAACAAGTAACGTATACTTTGACAGATATCATGTTTTCCATATTCAACCCAATTTTTATCAGCCCATTCATGTAAATTCCACCCGAAATTTAAGGGTTTTGCCATCATCACCATGCTTGTTCAGCAGATTGGCGACCACAGTAAAGGTTAGATGGTACAATAAAGTAAGCTGCTGCCTTTCTTCTGGCCAGAATCTATAGCCTGCTTTTACGACATTTGGGGGATGAGTTGAAGTGGTCTATTCTTTAGCCGCTTGCTTATCTGACTTATTCGTAGAGATGCTATTTTTTCTTCCTCTTATTATAATATAACAACCGAATCGAATCGCAGCCAATTGCCACTTTTAAAATATTCGTGTCTTGATGTATGTACATATTTTTTACGGATTTTAACCGTGTATCGGTTGCATTGGCACTTTTGTTGCGCTCTTTTGTTTCTGGGAATTAACTACTTTGTGAGTTGTCGCGTTCCATTTGTCTGTGTCTGAAAGCTATCATTTGCTAGACGAATGCTTCAACGCTGTCTCTTTTGTCCTTCAGAACTAGGTTTTCATGTTTATCTTCTTCTTCTTCTAAATAGATAAAGGCTCATCTAAATTGGAGGGTTTTGTAATTTTAATTAATGCTACTACGGGAAAGCATTCGTCTCATCTGGTGTCAAGTTATGACAAGGCTGATGGTGGAAGCGCACTTCACCTGGAATCGTTAACAGATTGACAAACTGGTCATCTTACTCTAAATGCCGAAACACAACAGTTATAATTGTTGTTATGGTGGCATAATGGGCAAGACGGTGGTAGCCTAGCCAGGCGCACTTTAACAAGCCTTTATTATTTTTATTGTACGACGGGGATGTGATTCGCCTTCATCTCACCTGATTGTCAAGTTATGATAAGGCCGAAGGTGGAAACTTCATCCGGAATCCTCAATAAACTGAGGAACTGGCTATTTTACCTCTTAATGCCGGAACACAACAATTAAAGAATCGTTGTTATGGCGACAGAATTAGGTAGGTACATACACACTGATAGTGGTAGCTAGCCAGGCGGATTTTTCAAGACAATCGGGGAAAGTGAAAAATCGAGATTAACCACAGGCGGAAGCTAGCAATTAATAAAGATGAAGGCCGGTGGCGAAACGTGGAACAAAATTAGCTATAGCAATGATGCGAATCTATATCCGTTGGATTCTGTGTGGTCTGGCAATGATGAACTAGTGGCTATCAGCATTAATAATAGATATCGGAGATATTGTTAACAAGCGGGGCTTCTTTGATTTGAGGACGTTCTGTCGTTTTGGGATGGGGACCTCAATCGTGAAAATGACGCCACCCATGTAACGTAATGGAATGTCCAAGTTTGACTTGTCTTTTTTATTAATTTATAAAACGTAGTGACGCGTTAGTATCTGTTGTCGCGCTTCATATCTTTAAATAATTTAGTCAGTCAGGTTGAGTAAAGTTTTGAGTTGCCTCCATCCTCTAATATAATAAACACATACCATTCTCACAGACCAGGACCAGGATATCATAAATTCATAGGATAATTTGTTATAACACATACATACGAAAGCATATCGAAATTCGAACACGACATCTCTCGCAGTGTTTTCGTACTAAATCGTTTGCATATATTTCTAACAGCCATTATTTTAAAATCAATAGATTTATGATGAAACTTATATTTACATCCCATGATAATGGCTGTTCTCATTCTTCGGTCGATGCGTGAATTTTGCTTCAAGTGTTTTTTTTGTTAGATTTATGGTTTGTTGTTATTACTTCATTGCTGTATGTATCGATAGTGATGTAATTATGTTTTTCGGGATCTGTTAGGAACGCAACCAACCCACTCTTTTTTTTTTGTACAAACAGTATTTACTTCAATCTGTGATGATTGTTTTAGTCGTAATCGTAAGTATTTTTGTTATGTTTGATTACTATTATTGAGTCTTTTTTAATTCCATGTGAATTTTGCACAAAATCCTCTTGTGCCTGCTCGAAATGGTAGTTGTCTGTTATACAACAATATATTGAATTTATTATCATTTCTATACATAACAGTTTGCACCAACTCGTAACTACGTACACTGCTCCTAACAAGAAAAAAACAATCATTATAATTTTATAAACGTTAGCATAATGATAAACTCAAACTGGTAACCTTAATAATTCTTAAGGAACCATAATACCTAATTTAATTGCAAACTTTATTTAATAATTAATGTATAATACCTAGTCTGACCATAAGTTCTGTTACATATTACGCAAAAGTTTTTTTATGAAGAAATCTTGCTAAAACTTATATTAATGTATTTTATTCTTACTCTTTGGCTTTAATACAGGCCTTTAATTTGTCTTGCCACGAATCTACGGAATTACGCACTGTTTTCATGGGAAGTTTACCCAGAAATAAATTTCAAATTAAAGGCTTGTATCAAAGCCAAAAGTGGTAATTTTGTAATGGTCGTGCTTTTTGTCTCTACTCTTAAATATATCAAACAAGAGACTAGCTAAGATATCGTGTCGTAAAGAGTTCCACAACCTGACTGAGTTTACAGTAAATGAGCCATCATAGCAGATAGACGAGCGATGCATGGGGACTAAAAAAAGAGATTTAGCTGTTCTACAGAGCTTTTTCTACGGTTACAAGATAACCAAATCGTTCATGCAGATGAAAAGGAGAAAGAGGATTATTGATAATATTGTAGAGAAGAGACAGGAAGTGTAAATCACGGCCATGATGAATAGGAAGCCTTTTTAACTGGGACCTATCAATTGAAACGTGATCATACTTACCTCTATGTTTGTTTTTAGAAGGCTCCGGTATTCATCACCTTTATATTATTTGATAACTTGTAATACTTAAAGCGGCGAACAGACCATTTATTTATTTAAATAAAATTATGAAAAAAAAAACTTGTCTGTCTAAATCGACACCGTCCCAACTTAACTTGTGTCACTAAATGACAATAGAGAAATTAACGGCCCGAGGGAGGGGTCCAAAAATGTTTTGATTAAAAATTTATTCCACCAGCGAAAAATATGGGGTCGAAACGACCCCTGGACTGACAGATGTCAATCTAGGATCAGGGGATGCTGGTTTAACTTGAATATGAGGAGATAACGTTTAGGTGTTAAATATTAATATGCTGGTGTGAGTTTTATTCACTTTTTTGAGGGATGAAATAAAAATGTTATTATAATTTAAGTCACAGTCTGTGCAATGAAAAAGCAGCGACCGACTAATAGTAGGCATTTAAATTTGCCACTAAGCGCTGTTTAATTATAACTATAGGTAATAATTGTATCATTCATACTTATAATAAAATAGTTTGTAATATAATGGTGCAGCCCAATCATACATTTAAAAATTACTAAAATGGTAAGTATAAGTATAATTTGAAGTAAGTTAAAGCTTCAATAATTTTGCTTGTTATGCGAAAAGGTAGTTAAAACAAGATCACCTGTGAGTATGATAGGAAACAAAACATTACTTAAACAAACTTTCATCGAAATACCAATATAATGAACACCAATAAGCACATTTATATCCCAATGTAAACACGACATTTAAAACCTTAAGCTACATTAAAACTTAATAGGTATTATTTATAATAAAACCAACATTTTTATAACTATAAAATAATTATGTCCATTTCACACTCAAATCTTGTATATAAGTATACAGTATTATTTTTATTACCGCATGCTCTACCAAAGTAATGCAATGTTAGTTTTTGAGCTGTAATGATATTTTATGGCAATTACCTACCTACTTTTGGATATTGTAACGTCATGGACAGATTTTTTTTTATTATTGTTATAATCTACAATTTACAAGGACGAATCATTTTCCAAATACAGTCGGGCAGTCGCTTTTTAACGATAAGACTTAGAAATTATCCTGCTTTTTTTGTTCGCTTATCTGATTTATTTCAAAGGTAAAGGTACAGGAAACTATACGTGCCAGTTTTAAATATCAATCTGAATTTAATTATCTATTAATATCTATCTGATCAACATCTGTATGAATGTAGGGAAAAGAAAAGGTAATAGACTTGGAATTATAGTTTTAACGTGATTTATTAAATCTAGGAGCTTACAGCCGTTATACAAATTTTAATTCAGATTCAGTTTTATGAGTTTGATTCTTGATTATTTATTTATCAACATTACAACTATTTTTACAGGCTTAACCTAATACAATAGCGTAGTCATCAAAAATTTACAAAAATAATGATACGTTAATTAATAAAAAATAATAAATAAATAAAAAATATTAATTTATTAATGTGAATAAATGTATGATTCGTAATGAGGAAAATCGTAGCAAAGCTAGAAAAAAAATTAAACACTAAAGATTTTGTCAGGACAGCAATAACATTTTGTCTTATTCGTTGGGGGTAAGGGACTAATAGAAAGAGGCTAATATTTTTATGATTTTTTTTTTAATGAACTACATAAAATATCCGAGTTACTTCATACTTTTTATATTTAGGTACTGTTTACAAAATAATAATTAAATGTTATTTTCTGTTACAGGTAAGCAAAGTTATTTGCAAATCATAAAAAAGTGCTCAGGATTTAATGGTAAGTCACACTTAAGTAGGTAAATAATAATAAATAAATAATAAATATTACAGGACATTTATTTCACACGGCGCCATCTAGCCCCAAACTAAGCAAGCATAGCTTGTAATATGGGAACTAGATTACGGATAGAATACTTAAATACTTTGTAAATACATACGTACTATACGATACAACACCCAAACACAAAACAAACATCTATACTCATCACACAAATGCTTGTCCTGGGTGGGAATCGACCCTACTACCTACAGCGCAGAAGGCAGAGTTACTACCAACTGAGCTGTGAGGCTTGTTAAGTACCATCGTTTTTATATGATTATTATGCCTTATTTTGTGACGAATTTATGCTGCCAAAATAAATACCTACGTAAGTATTTAAGAAAAACATCGACAAAGTGTGTCTCATCAAACATTTAAAAATAGAACTCCCACGATGACACAGAATTAAGACTGCAATTGGCGCCAACTTTCTTTTTATTTCTTTACTCAAATGACCAGGGCCGGACTCGCTAGTGTCACGTCAGTGTCATTGACTTCAACTTTATAATCTGTAAATCATTCGTTTGACAAATGACTTTAATTCTTCCGCTATAAAATCCAAGCCGAACAAACGCCGAAACAGCCTACTTAATGCTTATCACGCGCAAACTTGCCCCTCGGAGCCTAGAGCTACGACATTTTATTTAATCAAGAACACTTTTTAACATTCTTGTCGTAACGCAACAATATTTCTTTTTTCGTAAAAACGAGATACGGAAACTTCCTGGTGACTAAAATTAACAGAAGTAAACATTTATTTAGTAAATTGAGTTTAGGATGACATTTAAAAGTTTCATACTCCATTTAATTTCCACATTTTTTTTATTGCACGTCGGGGAAGCGCTTAGCCTTTATCTCACCTGGTTACAAGTCGAGATGAAGGCCGATGGAGGCGCACCTCACCCGGAATCTTCAACAAACTGAGGAACTGGCTATTTTACCTCTAAATGCCGGTAAATAATTTTTTTTTAATTGTTATGGCAACAGAATTATTTAAGATGGCGGTAAGTAGCCAGGCGGACTTAAACAAGTGGATCTGAAATCAGTAACAGAAACTGGTTTCAAGAACATATAAAACGAGTCTAAACCAACCAATTTTTATGATATGACGAACTATTGCAATAAAGTGATATGTAATAGTTTCACAGAGTAGCTGGTGTTTTGTTACTTTTAAGTTACAAAAGATGGGAACATGAAATTTAATTAGTTGGTGTAATGTACAGTTTAAAATACAGCAGTATAAAACTTCGTTATTATAAAAACATTTGGCCTAATATTTCATAAGAGCGGCACGGCATTAAAAGGAAATCATCTTTCTTAATTTTCATCACAATCATCATAAAATGTTTTAATTAAAATGGATTTTTCCCGAATTATCCCGCTCCAGGGCCGCACTTAACTGCGTCGTAAAATAATCTTTTTTCACTTCTGTCCTTCGTTCGCGAGCGTAAATTTAAGAATCTGTCAGATTTATAAAGTAGGACCTGTGTGAATTTGTCGTAAATGTCCGATAGTATTTTACAGCCATAAGTTTTTAACGTTTTTTGTCCGAATGAATAAACACGTAGTGTCCGTGGCTCTTTTTACTTATAATTCGTTTGGTTGCTACTTTTAGCTCGTAAAATGGAATCTTAGGGTCAATTAGACCTATTTTCTAAATCCCGGGATTTTGGGATCGTTAAATTTTTAATAGTAATAAATATCGTCAAACATTTTTATGTCTTCAGTGACTGCGCGAGTCTCATCAAAAACGTTACCTACAGGAAATAAAATGTAATCGGGATGGGTTATAAAACTCTAAATAATTTAATCGCTGTGTAAAAGATGGTCACACTGTAATAAGCGTCATCTAAAATAGTTTTTACGGTTGTAATTTCATAAAATTAATTTATCGTGTCATTTTATTGCTGAACCTAAAAATGTGGTTGCTAGCAATGGCGCCTCTGGACAATTTTAAACTTGTTATTCATCAGAAATTCAACGCTTAATTCAATAATTGCTTACATTTACCCAATATATGTTTTCGCGGAGAGTCGATGGATAAAGGAGGCTCAAGATTGCTATTTGTGGCGTCGATTGGGCGAGCTTATGTTTCAGCAGTTGCCGTGTGTGAGTTGATAATTATGAACTGATTCATACTCTACAGATATGCTTTTTTGATCATTCGTTTTTCTTGCAGCCTTTTTGGCCTTGCTCTTGTTTTTTTTTTTAGATTTGAGAAAAAATATTGTATTTTGACTAAATAATCAACAAACAACACTAACAACATTCACAAGAATTAAAAAAGACACTTTTAAGATAATTTAACCAGATATTTTAAAATTTTTGACCAATGATGAAGTTGGCAAAATCGATCTGATTGATCTTGAATGACTTGTATGCTTGACCTTGTAAGCTCATAATATTTAGCGGAAAAACATGGTTTGACAAAACCCACTTTTAAAAATATCGGAAAAATAGTCATTGAAAACACCTGAATCTAGGAGTAGATATTAAAAATGCATTTGGGTGCATTTCCTTAGCGTTTCCTTTCCTACTCCCTAATGACTGGAGGCATTAGTTATCTTTAAATTACGTCTGATAGGTATTCCAGAGGGTTGGAAGAAAAAGTGAGGATTGAAGGGAGGGACAGAGGGTAGCAAACATGTACAAATGGTCTGGACTCGTGTTTTCAAAATAAAATTTAATCTTTTAGGTTCAGGCAGGCTTCTTAAACTACATAACAAGGTAGTAAGGTTTTTTAGGAAAATATGATTCACTTAGAAAATATTATTGGAAAAAATCTACGGAATGGTTAAACATTTGATGTGATTTATTAATCAAAATGCACCTGTTTCTCCATCTTGTGACTTGATTATATTGACTAAATATTGGTACATAGTAATTTATTTTTTATTAAAAACTACATTGTACTTACTTGTTATGTTCGATTTTAACCACTCATATTATATTTAATCAAACGAACTTTATCTAAGTAAGAGATTCTTCAATAATTTATTTGAATCAATAAAAAAAATTTACTTGATTTTGGATCCCAGAAGGTTCAGTAAAATATTTGCCTTCATCTATAGTATGGTTAAAGTCACTCCAAGGGTGGCCCCAGAAACCCAGGGTGAAAGAAAGTGTTGATAACGAGGATTCAAATAGGGCTCCTTATCTCTGTGAGAGAAAAAGTAATTAAGACTTTTTTTGTTTTTGTCGGGAAATTAGATTCGAGGCTCTTTAATGTATTTGTGATGTTCGTGTTATGTCGCGGTTCATCCGATAGGGCTTGAATGGATTTCGATAGCATTGTTTTGAACTTTTGGAGTTATTATTTTTATTTATCTTTACACTGATTGCGTCCCTGGTAGAACAAATAATTAAAAAATAAACTCTGAAATGAGATCGAGACCCTGGTAAAACAAAACTTAATTTGGACGCACTTTCTTAACACATTTACTGGTAGGTTTCATAAATTAAAAGTTGATCAATAATTATGCAGTAATGTTTTTATAATAGGTAGTTACTTACATAAAGTTCACTTACCTAGATTTGAAATTGACACTCTTATCATTACGTTTCATGAATATTTAAGCCATGATGTGTTTCAACCAAAAATTTTAATAAAAACAATAGCTTTCTGCCCTTAAATACCTACGGATAGGCCGTAGGTATAAACTTTAGCTAGGTATGCCAAATCCCACACTTCACCACCACATGAAGTTTAGAAAGTGGTAGATTTTTATCTCTTAAAGTGTAAAAATATACCTACTTAGTATAGATTTCAAGGTACCGTTTATTTTGAATGTCCTTTAAAATACGTAAGAGCCCAATTTATCTTTGCCCATTTGTGAGGGCGTCAGCGACCCCGCGCTGAGGTTAAAAATAACTCCATATTTGAGGATTGTGCCCGAAGAGCTCTGCGGGTGATGTTTCCTTGAATCCGGCTAGTCGATTACGAGCTATTTTTGGATGAGTTTTTACAAGTTTGTTGAGGATTACAACGTGGTACCCAAAATATGTCGCCATAATTAATAACTTTATGTCCTTTCTTTAGAAATGTAGCATACCTTCATTAAAAACAATATTATATTAATTAAATAGATTACAATAATAATTATTAAATTGTAGATAACATATAACTTCATATATTCAGTTGTCTACATGCAATTATTGTAACCTCGTTATAAGAAGAGTCGGCAGATTTGAATTTGAAATACGAACGAATCGAATTTAAAGAAAAATCTAAATAGATAAGTTCGTATCTAATATAACCAGTGTGAGATATAGCGTGGGCAGAAAGCACCGAAGATGCACACAATAATTTAGTTTAATTCATACGATAGGTACCTACCTACTTAGATATCTACCACATTGAACCGAGCGTGTATGATCAACATACAATCGTCACAGAGTCGGTTTGCAAATTAAGGCGGGAAACCACTATTGAGATTAGCATTTTTTGTTCTTCTAAATTCAAATTCGGTTGTTGGTGGTCTTGTTTTTTTAAGCACCAGTGGTATGACATTCTGCTTGTTTAGTTTCTCTACCAACATGACGAAATGATTTTTTTCTCTGTATCTGACAGTAACAAAGCTTTAGAACATTAAAGATTCTATGACAATATATTAAAATCTGTGTTATATCTAACAACTTTACTACGACCACAAAGCGCTAATTATGGCGAACCCTCCATTTTTTGAAACGATTTGAAGGAGACTCCAGAGTCCAGTAGTAGACATTAATGGCTGTTGAGGTAGTAGAAGTAAAAACCCAAAATTCCCGATATTAGAAATATTAATAAATGGTTTTGAAGAAAATAAACTTTCCCTCAGCTCGTACCCCTTTGCACGATCTTAAACTTGTAAGATAGCAACTTTGCGATGCTTTTAAAGTGAAAGAGGCTTACTTCCGCGACTTAGTTGCTGTTCGCTGCACGTCATGCCAAATCGGATCACGCTTGACTATTCGCGTTGTCAGGTTGCCAGCTTGTGCGTTTGCTGTTCTGTTTTTAAATATTAGTCTCAAAAACATTTTTTGTAACCTCATTTAGACTATAGAACTTTGTGGGGACGCTGTACTTACTCATTTGAAAATAAATGCTTTATACTTAGGTATGCGTACATACCAAATAGAAAATCACAAACCACATCAAAAAAAGATGGCGCGTAATTTGGCTTCAAACCGTGAATTAATAAAATATAATAAACATTTTATCATCATTACCCAGGTTAATAGTGCTGGGCGCATTGTTTATCGACATCGATGATTTACCTACGCTTTAATTATCGATGGTAAGTAGCCGTTGATCGTAAATACGGACCGCGGCGGAACCGCGGATTTAAATTGGTTTAAATTAAGGGCTGGTAAAAGTGTAGATGGAACATAGGTAGGGTAGACCGAGGCGAATCGGATCATTTTGACTTTAAGGTTAAAAAAAAGCAACTTCTGTTTAAATTTAGATACATTTATTCATTAGACAACAATCAGTATTTATTGTAGATACCTACACGTAATAATCTTGTATAAAAAAACTTAAATCTTTTCTTTCACATGCAAAAAATAAAAACTTGAGAAATATCCGATTCGCCCCAAATTCGGGGGCTAATCGGATCAAACAGATATGTACCATAAAATTAAATAAAAACGATATCAATTACAAAATAACGTACATAAAAACAATGAGTATCTTAATTCTGAGATCAGTAATAATTATTGGCACACAAATCACAAGTGTATGGTCCTTTGGCACCTCCTCTATCAGCACAGTTCTCATGGCACCATTCTTCACAAGCACTGCACTGAATCCAGTCTTCTGTTGGCGGGTGTACAATTTTTTCTGAGCAAAAAATGCTCTTTACTTTCAGTCCAGGTGTACCTTTATATTCTTCTTCTTAACTGTCGTATTCTCTTTGCCTTTTGCTTTTCCTTCTACTTTAGATTTCTTCTTTTCTGTTTCAGCTTTTTTCTTGGAGTCTTTTAGACGAAGAATGTCCATGCTTTGTGGTGAAGTTAAATGTAAAATGGTTTGGTTTAGTAACCTGGCGTGTTTTTTTTGGTTACTACAGGGCTCTTCAGTGGAGAAGGAATTATTTCTTTCATGGAATTCTCGATCTGGTTTTGTTGTTGTTCTGCCTCTTGTGGAATGGTAGCTTATTGAGTACTCGTGGAACGAGCTGGTTGTGTACTCGTGGAAGGAACTAGGCTATTAGCTTCAACTGAGTCAAGGTTGTCCACAGTACTACTGACCTTGGTCAGTTTTTCTAACACAGGTTCGGACCATCTAAAACAGTAAAAAAAATGAATTTTAAGCAAATAGGTACTGATCCGAATCGCCCCGAAAGACATGATCCGATTTGCCCCATATCACTAGCCGTTAAAAATTACGTTTTGTCAAAATATCTGTTACATAATCATTAAAAATCAATTGAATTTAGATTATTACATTCATACTTAATATAATAAAACAAAAACCAAAACAATTCATCGAAAGCTTGAAATAAAATTACAAGGAAACATAATTACGTACCTTAGATTTTGGCGCCAAACCGATATCGCCTCACGTCCACTTTCCTGGCGAGCGTCGCCAGCGCTAAACTACTAATGAGAATGAAATATTTCCGATAGCAATAGATGCGGGGGGGAAGGAGGAAGAGATGTGCAGCTATGGTTGCGTTCGGCAACGCGCGTAATTTGAAATATTTTCAAATTCCTTATTTTGATCCGATTCGCCCTGTGATCCGAATCGCCTCGGTCTACCCTACATAGAGTAAACTGGTGTCGGTATACAAAAAATCAAGACCTAACTAACTTTTATATAAAAGCATAATTTTACGTAACTAGCGTAATGTTTTACAACTGAATAACTTGTACCAAGGAAAATAATAATTATTGTGTATTTATGGTGAAGTGGTTACTAATAAGAAATAAACTCACTTCTATTGCTCAAAAAGTGTGTCATCAAAGCCGTAGCGGACTAAAATGCCCATGGGAAAAAAGTTTTTTTATTACTTATTTTGTTTTATGATAACGTCAACAAAAATAGGATGCTCACAGAGAATAATTCGGCTTTTCAATGATTCATTCAAAAAAGACAGAAAATCATAGATAAAATTTGAATATTTATAAAAAGTAGTGTTTAACTCGGGCTAAAAACACCTGTTACTCAGGTTTTAATACTCGGTTTCTTTATCTTCCTCGTATATAATGGGTATTTTTAGTAGCTTGTGTAACAATTTACTATAGCAATGTCTTTGTTTGAGCAGGTACGTAAATATGTATATAAGTGGAAAATTGAATTATGTATCTGTCTTATTTAAAATAAACTGGGCACAATAGCAGCGATAAAACAATGTACCTAATGACGCATGAATAATACAGATGTTTGACACAACACAATTAATAATGGCTCGCAATAATCATAAGATTCGTTACAATAATTGAATTACATCAATAAAAAATACAATTAAAACGAAAAATATGCTCGTTCTTGTACCCGGCTTACATAAACAGGCACAGGTGTATGTCATTTGCATGCGAGAGACAAAGACGCGGGCTCGGCGCGCTTCTGCCGTCCTGGTATTGTGTTATATGCTAATGAATATAGGGAATTTAAACATATTTTTGAGCCTTGAGCACGGCGTAACACTAATACCTACCTAACATACCCTTATTTTAGCATCGCAATATAAGAATACACATTAAATGTTGGGAGAAATTCTAAATAGAACATACTCACTTTAAGTCGTACCTAACTACCTATACATTAAAATATAAGTAAGCCGTTGGTGCCTAAATCATAATAATAGTATACGTGAGTAAAACCCTTGTTTTAAAATGTAAAGAACATAAATTCAGTATAGAACAAGATTTGTTTTTCGGATGTAACCCATGAGCCACTGGCTTGGAACATAATAATAAACGAGTTTTACTCACGTATACGATTATGTTAATGTTAACCGTTGGTGCCTACATAAAAATAATGGTATACGTGAGTAAAACCCGTGTTTCAAAATGTAGAACATATTCAGTATAGATTAAGTTTTGTTTTTCGGATGTAACCCATGAGCCACTGGCCTAGAACATAATATATAAACGAGTTTTACTCACGAATACGATGATGTTGATGTTAACCATTGGTGCCTACATCAATTTAATGGTATACGTGAGTAAAACCCGTGTTTCAAAATGTATATTCAGTATAGAACAAGTTTTTATTCGGATGTAACCCAAGAGCCGCTGGCTTGAAACACATAATAAATTAACGTTACTGTGGCTTCAAAAATCTCATCCAATTTCTGCATCATTAAAACCTGTAGGTTTAGAGGTTCATTCAAACTATTATCGAAATATACAAACATCTCATTAACATGTAAATTAGTTACAGCCCACAACAATAACGCAGTAACCAGGGAGGGAACAAAAAGCGTTTTAAAGGATGAAAATGAACACCACAGAAAACGTAGAGCGATTTTAATTAGAGCCGTCCCCGCCTCGGGCGACCGCAGCTCGCCGTAAAGTCAGAGCGCGGTATAAAAATATAAGTAACATGTTTGAAATATACTTTATTGACTGAAATATCTTCTTACTGACGAGATACATAACTATGGGAACAATATTCCATCCATATTATACCAAAACTTAAAAACATGCTAAAATCGGGTGTTAATACCTCTGTTGAACCGGGCACATCGAGTACCAGTACTCGATGTTTTTATATGTCCAGACATATATAAATTTCTACGTAACGTTCTTAATTGTATAAAAGGTTTCAGCTGGACACAATATCAAAAAACAGCGTTCCATTTTCAAAATAAATTTGTTCGAATTTCACCTTTTGACTTGACAACACTGGCAGTTTTAAATGATCTTGTAATTATGACGGACCTTTTAATAACTTAGCTTGAGGGTAGCAGTTCTTTATGGAATTATTGTTTTAATAAAAATATACAAAATTATTTTATTCTGTTTCTTACTTATTATATAAAGGAATCAGTCAAATTACATAAGGACCGTTACAAACGGCCTATAGTTAACTCAACTGAACTGTTTTATTTAACATTACAATGAACATGCATCTAATGCCATGGCAGGTAGCATCTTGACCCGTCTTTTTCGGAGTCTTCGAGTCCAGATTGAATAGGTTTTAGACGAGCGAGCTCCATCTGAGACCACAACTTAAAATCTTTTTAAAGTGTAAAGATGTGGTCAAATGTTTATCTTATCCCAAATAAAAAAAAAACATTTGACATTTCACATCCAATTTTTTTTCTTATAATGGGGTATCTTTGAATAATGTTGTGGCAGATATAAAAATAAATAAAAGATATGTAGGTATAGAACGTATAGGTTTATACAATATTTACAAAAAAAAACTGATCCGCATAATCTTATAGTTTTCCCTATCCTATCGGCATAGTAACGGTCGAATCAAAGAATCCCCGTATTTCTTAATATATATTCGCAAAAGGAAAGGACCGTTTATCATCCCCACGCACAGATTCAACCCCAGAACAAGACCAAATCTCCATAGGAATTGTCTGCGGGCAAATATCACTCGTTCAATTTTATCATACGAATGGCCGGACCTAAATAATACCTTATTTCCATACATTTGGAGCGGCCCGTGCCTTGTACGGGCCGCGAGCTGAATGCGAACGAAACACGAAAGAATGCCGAATATTTCTTGATTATCAAAGTTAGACCAATAGAGCGGAAACCAACATCCCCCATTCCCCTCGGCCGAAAAACCGCAAGACAATCCCGAAATTCATTACACGCACTAGGAGAGCATCCTCGGAATTCACAATATTGAGATCCTCCGCCCCCTAGCGAAGTCTGCTACCTTGGTAGCTAAACAACGCGTAAGTTGCCATTATTGCAAACTAACACGAATAAAGTAAACCGCTTTGCATAGTGACGCTCACGATCACGATAAACTGATCCGATAACGGTTTTCAGCTTCAACGATTTAAATAGTGACGTTTCAATACTCGATAAAACCACACCACCGAATTTGAATCAAGAACTCAAGTATAGAGACGACGACGTTCGGAGTTCCCTTGTCGATAAAACCTCACGTTATCAAACGTCATTACAAAAACATCTCAGTCGTAAACAATGAAAACATATCATAAAACAATTTATCCAGTAATCCCTGGGATAATTTACGGCCAGTAATATCGAGGCGAATCAGCGTTAAATCATAAAAAGAGCACTTAACTGATGTATTAGCTAACACGGGCAGCAGATTTAATAACTATTATTATATATCTTGACGAAATTCCTCGATAATAAAATTGACGACTTCCGATTATCGACATACTTTCACTATTTATAGACGCTTTTATAGTTTTATGGTGCATTCTTTAAATCCTGGTCAATGGTTCACTTTATTTTTGTAATTGTTTGACTTCCAATGATAAATATGTTCTCATGTTTCGGGACATATTTTCGCATTAATTATCACAATTATGATTTTTAATAAACATACGAGTATCTTAGTAGCATTTATAATAGGCATGTTTTTTTCAGCGGACCAAACAGTCAACAGAAGTGAAGCTTCTGAAATATAAAAGAGGCGTTTTTGTTTTTCGCTTTAAGAGAACAAATTAAATAATGATGATTTAGCTTTATTAGTTACAATATGGTACTAGTTTTTATGGAAAAGGTCAAGCCGAAACGAAATTACATTCTTGCTTCATTTCATAAACGATACCGCTCGTCAGGGGCTCTATCTTCAATATTCATAGACAATAAAACATTTTCAGCTGATTCGGATGGCGTGATATACTCATACGGAAAGATAAAATGTATCATTCGCTCGGTTTACGGCGCACCAATCGTAAAGAGTGCATCACTTGGAGTATGCCACCACGCGAACATGTGTCGTAAAGAGACCTCTTCGGCTAACAATTTCCTGATGGTCTGTAAATAGTAAGTTTATTGTCTTTTTATGAGGTACTCGGACCGTAAAAAGGAAATAAAAGAGCACCGCCGATGGTGATAATAAAAAAAATAATTTTCGACTCATCTTCGTGATTATCTCGCTCCGTTTTATGAGGAGCCTGCAAGTGCGAAAGGGATGGAAGCGTTTTACAGCGTGTCGTACCGATGTGACCCTTTCGACTCGATGGGGGTAAAGGTCGTAAAATGGGAGCATAAGGATAATGTTTTGGGTTTCCTATACTGCGCTTCATTCATGATTTCGTTTTAGTACGCGCTCGGTAGACATGTAAATCCGATTGCTTTCACGACGTCGATACTCGTATTGGAATCGTCATTTTCCCCCATTACTGCTGTACTACATTCCTAATAGAAAAAGAACGCACTTCCGCGTTCGAAAACCGTATTTTAAAAGTTAATTTAAAAATGGAATGGATTAGCGCGCAGAAATCCGTACGGGGAGATTCAAATTTGGAATTGCGTGATAACAGTACCATTAATTGCGTAGGGATGGGACAGTGTCCGGAATCGGTAAGTTCCGTCACTCCATTTGTTCGGGTCGGGTGAGCGCCAAGTTGGGACGCATCCTAATTCTTAAGAGGCCATCACCAGACCTTTATGCGTTAATAAAGTTGCGATATAAAAAGAATGGAGGCGTCCGAGGGTGAAAGACAGAAAGGGTAAGTTAAGTGCGCGTTTAAGACGATGTTGAGGGCGTGCGAATTTGTCAGGCCATAGACTGCGACCATTCTGTTAGTACTATTGTTTAAGACAAGAGATGCCGTTTTGGGGATGGTTATGAGGTGTTTCTTATTCGCACTACGTGGTACCAGGACAAAACCTACACTTATTAATAAATATATTTGACAACCAATCAATTTCAATTGCGGGTAAATTTTGTTGACATGTCGTGTTGCCATGATGAATTTTCATTGATTTAGGTATGATATTCTTATAAATGGACCTATATTATAGATTTCGGGAAATGTTGTTATTCTTATACATTTTGGGAAATTCGCACAAGATAACGGTTACAACGTTTTGTTCTCTAGTTGCAAATTATTTGATAATTTTAAGCTTTTATCAACAAATTTCCTTCGCATTCCCCTTCAACTAAGGTTCAGGGCTCATCAGACCACGGGACGCCGGAATAAAATCTGGATACGAACGTAAAATAAAGCCCGAACGACCTATAAAACACTCTCTCCTTTACTGCCATCTTTGTTTAGGGCTTAAGGGCCGACTACGATTACCGGTTTATCTTTGTTTCATACATTTTCGCGGCGGCAATCAAACTTTTACGGTTATTTAGAGGGATTTGTCTTTATGGCTGTAGGTTAATCATATCTGTACTTATCTTAGCTAAACTCGCAATAAATAAATATGTTTTATATGTGTTTGTTTACCATGTAATTTTATATGAATAAATACATTTACTTAAAGCACAAAAAATGAATGGCAACATATTTTTGAGTACAAACTAATAAAAAAATAAAATATCACCTAGGAATAATACCCTTCTTACTCCGTTGGATACGATGTAGGGCTAAATAATTTTCACTAATGGATGAGTTTTGGATTCAATCAAACTGAGAAGAATATTAACATTATATAATTCTATATTTGAAATAATAAAAACAAGTGAATAATATTTTTGATTTCCAAGGACCACGGCGGTGGTTAAAAACCCGCAAAAAGCCCACCAGCAAACACGCATTGTAATCGAATAATCGACCACTTGAAACGTGTTAAGTTATTTAGAATCGAGTCCCCTCAGTAATCGAATAGAGCGCCACTTGCCGCCACTTGAGCCAAGAGTTACTTTGTTAGCCGATTTTCGCAGGACCCTACACAATAAAGTTCTAGTATCAGTCTTATCTTGAGGCTATGGAATCTGGTGTAAATACAACTGTTAAAAAAAATTATATCCTTAGCAAAAGAGATCGGGCTTCTATCCTTTTCTTGAATTATTATGTAGAATAGAATATTAAAATCTTAATGACTTTAAAATTAATGGCCTACTCGAAGATGGTATTTGCAAATCGAATGTGATGATGCTGGGGCATCCTTTTCAAATTAAGAATGTTTGTTGGCATGATCTTTGAACACATTCTATTTTAAAAGATTTGCACATATATCCAGATATTTATATACCTGTATTTATATACCTACATGTACTTGTATGTACAAGAATAAGGTGAATTGAGACTCAAAAATAGTTACATTTTTTTCATTGATTTTCTGATCAGAAAAAGGGTCAAAACTGTATATAAGTATTTGTATCAATATATACGTTGACACTTTCAATATTGCGTATTGCAATTAAATTTGCAATGTAAGTACCTCTACCACAGATTTGGTGAGCTATAGGTACAAGTGAGGACAGTAGAGAAATTGTATTAAAACTTATACAGCGCCTCAAGCGAACAGGTACTAAATTATGTCAATAAATTATCCTACGTCGCGTATAATATAGAAAAAAATACTGTGATCAAGTGGCAGGCACACTGGAACATAATCTAAGTGACTCCCCAGCGCCTCACGACACAGAATATATGATAGAAAGTGGCACTCGTGTTATATAAAACGTACCATGGACAGTTTTACGGCATTTTAAGAATTGACGCTTTGTTACTGAATTATCTGCTTTTCATTTATTAAACCGGCTAAAAACTTGTAATTTCGTGAGTATTCTGATATCTGTGGTTAAGTAAAGTTTTATTATAATATGAATTGAAGAGTCAAAAGGTACCTGAGTCTGTCTATAGTTTTGCCACCAAATATTGCTGTTTTAATTAGCATGGTAATAGTGATGTGCAAAACACATGACATAGTCGATTCCAAACTCGATTTAAGACTACTAACAGTTGTAAACGAGTCAAATCTGTCTCGATTGAATATTCCGATGACAACACAATTCGATTTGAATATTTTGACATGAGCGGCGAATACTAATACGAGTGGCTGAAGCTGTCTCTTAGTTTTGAATTTAGAACGCGGGAATTAGTTTGTCTCACTATAACCTCTTTGATAGGTTTGCAAATATTTTTTTTTGTTTTGATAATCAAATATAACTATAATTGAAAGGTATGTAGGTACTCCACATATTTTTACCTTATTGTGGTTGAAAGCCACAATGAGATATCTAGGGCATAAATCAATTTTTATTTTTATAGTTAGGTTAGGAAATATTTTCTTTCGTCGTTGTCGAGTAGCATATTCTAATCAATTCACAACGATCCTTGCAATTCACAAAAAAAAAATAGGTATTATATCAAGCTACGATAAGCATTGAAACTTTATTAAATACTTAATTTACGCGCGTTAATTCACATACAACCCAAATAGCTCTATGAAAACTTTTCATTTAAATTTGTTCTGTAATCCGTCGATATGAAGGGAAACCAATTCCCTACGAACCGTAAACGAACAGTAATCAATGCTCGCGCTTGACGCTTCGCTTCGTTGACGAATGACAACGCCATGACATTATATAGGATCTCATTTAACTTGGCTCTGCCACTTTGCTTCGGTTATACTCTACGGTGGAAAATGGACCTGAATTTTGTTTAAATAATAATAAATATTATATATATATATAATAATAAAGATAAATATTACTTGATTTTATTACACAGCACCTTTATTTTATTACTCAGACTCAAAATATCAGTCACTTAAAATCGAAACTAAGTATCTAGTTGGCTGATTATCTATTTGTCAAAATTTGAAAAACGCTTGCTGTCATGTAGTTACCTATAGCTATTATCAAATATTCGGAAAGCCTTATCGAATTAAAATTCGGAAATTTCTGATGGAGATTCCGAGTATCCAAATAATCTAAAATCCAAAATCTAATTATTTTGACATTAGCAATCAAAACATTCAAAGAAGATTTTCAAAAATGGTTTGAGAATAGCGTTGAATTGCATGAGATTCTATGTTTGATCCGACAAAAAGTGATGTTTCCGATCCGAAAACTTTCCGTTTGTTTCTGAATCGCTATACTGATCTGGTTAGAAACAGTTGAGTTTCTATAGGTTCACAACTATGAATAATTTATACAGGTCTTTAAGGAAATAGTCACACTCGACTGAAATGAACATTTGTACATTCCCATGCACTAACATTGTTTGGGTAGTAGGTACTATCAAATGTTTGATATACCTTGTATGTGTAGTAGGTTACATTACATGTTTTATTTACAGATTTATTAACGGTGCTAGATTTCATCACAGGAGTGACACTTTCGCGAATGCTCCGCGTCCATTCAAATGTCGTCTCTTCCAACTTTCCAACGTCAGTTTAAATTAATTAACTGCTGTGACATGACTTTTGGCGTTTGAAAAACTCAAAATCGGAAATAGAATATGAGTAATGACATTATATAGGACGTTACCAAATGAACGTCGTGTGAAGCTGTCACTTCAGTTAATTAATATTGTTGGTGTTTGTGGCCTTTAGACGCAACTTATTATGTTTTGTAATAGAAAAGACATGCAGACATTTTGTATTATGATTTTCGTTTAACATGCTTTGACGTCGTTTGAAAGCTTCAGATCTAGTTCGTGGTTACTAATTTCTTTCGGATGTTTGTGTGAATTATGTTATATATTTTGAGGTTGACGGCATATCCACTTATTTATGGCACGATGGCAGTGAATAAAAAAATATTATGAATAAAAGTTTTTTTTTTTACATAATATTAAAAAAAAAAATGACTTCGTGTTTTTTGAAGTTATTATCATTAAGCTAAAGCATGTTCAACGGGAGGTCTTATAGATTATAAAATAATAAATAAATATTACAGGACATTAATTTCACACAGCGCCATCTAGCCCCAAACTAAGCATAGCTTGTAATATGGGAACTAGATTACGGATGGAATACAAGATTATAAGGTAAATCTTGAGTCATAATATAAAAACATATAATTTAGGGAAGCTATTTAGAAAATGGTCTTAAAAATCATATTAACATACATAATTTTTTTCTACGACCACGAAGCCCTTTGTCTTTCTGGTTATAAGTTGAGATAAGGCTGAAGGTGGAAGCGCACTTCACCCGGAATCCTCAACAAACTGAGTAAGATGGTGGTAGATAGCCAGGCGGACTCAAACAAAGTCCGACCACCAACCAAACCAAGCACAATATATTGTACTCCCCATGGGGAACGAACCAAAAACCACTGGTTTTGAAATTGGTTGAACCACTAGACCACAGAGGCGGTTCCAAACTACCTATCAAGCGTGGAAATTATGGTCCGTCAAGTCATTGCGAGTATATCCAATTATAGATCAGGTTCTGTCCAGCAGTGGGCTGTTGTAGTCGTATCATGCCCAATAGTCTAACGCGCAATTGGCGTAACTGGCTTACTTATGGTACCATGATGAATTTAATTGTGATCTTTCGAAAATCAAAGAATCGTGAGAAAAATCAACACAACGATTTCATCACAGGAATGCTTAACTTAATAGTATAAGTGTTATACCAGATCTAACCGGATACAACGATAAAACCACTCGACGTCAAGATTAGAGTTTTCAAAATAAATACAAAAGTGCCATGCACAAGAGGTCCCCTGTTCTCTCGTAGTAGTGTTTGTTTAAAACCACTCACAGACTCAATGGCTTGACAGTTAAAAGTAATCTGTAATAACAAAACTTGAGGTTGTGTCGTTTTGAGTTTAATGTTCACACATTGTTTGGGTTTCAATGATAAACCATAGCAACCTGTTTTATCCCACTGTTGGGCATTGACATCTATCTCACTACACTTGTGCCAAACTCCGTTATCTAATCAAATCTTTTGGACAATTATAAGGGTTATTTCGTGAAATAGTAGCTCTACTAGTATTACTATTTTCTTATTATCATACAAGATTTAACATTTGGCCTCTAGATCAGTTGAGCTGTCCGCGTATGTTACGATCCTTAGTTAAACGTTTAAAGTAAAGTTTAGTTAGTTGTTAGTTTAAATTGTACATTTTAGTAATGTATTTGTTATACGCTAGATCTATTAGAGTTCAATACTGTTAAATGGAAGATACCACATCAAACCATTTCAACTTTGAGAAAGGAGTTCAACAGGGCGTGTCATCTCACCCACCCTCTTTAACATATACGGAGAACGTATCATGCGTAAGATCCTGGTCAGATGGAAGGGAGGTGTCAGGGTAGAATTAAATTTCTACGGTGCGCCGACGCACACATCACTTACCAAAATTCAGAAGGCACAATGCCTCATAAATTACGCCCTAGGCGCTGGACAGACCAAGACCAGGACAACCTGAAGATGCTGATAAGTATAGATCTCCATGAGGCACCAGATGACCGATGAAACTGCAATCAAACTTAAATCAAAAGGAGTCCTCAGGAATAAGTGAACGACGGATGAAACCTATTTATGTCTTGAATATATCTTGATATGACCTAGCTTAGAAACAATTTCTGAAGCTCTCCGTTTAGTAAAATAAGTAACTATGACGTAAAGTTAATAAAATGTTGTACAAAAATAGGTAACGGAAACGGAGTTTCAAGTAGACCTACTTTTTTTACCTATTTGATTTTAATACCTACATTTAATACAGAAACAATTTACAAAATTTACATAGTGAAACCAAACCTTCTCACTCGTATGTTTCTGAGGTAGGTTAAACAAGGGTAACCTACCTCGGAAACACACGAGCTACCATAGTACCATAGGCAGCTCAATTTATGGTACTGCAAGTTTCACCGTACTTTCAAGATTTGAAGTCCCATGATAAGCATGGCGCCATTTTATCTCAAGTGACGCATCATGGCGT
The DNA here is from genome assembly GCA_951394065.1 of Venusia cambrica. NCBI lineage: Eukaryota > Metazoa > Arthropoda > Insecta > Lepidoptera > Geometridae > Venusia > Venusia cambrica. The sequence goes on from OX596042.1 coordinate 12,455,660, forward strand.
ATCTCGGTATCACAAACACTGACCAGAGATTAGATAGCAGCGGATGCTGAGATCAACTCGGGAATATTTACTTAGTAAAGACAACATGGTATCTTTCCTATAGTACGACCTTGCTGTCCGTGTTTTTCTTAAGAACCTTGTCACATTACATAACGTTCTTTAAAAAAAAATGATCCGTTCACTTTTTAAATTACTCGAATGTTTTTTGACAAGCCTCTAAGTTCGAAGATATATTATAGAATTTGAAAATTATTTATTATTTAAAATTTATTAATTCATAAATCTACTGTAATGCCGTTTTGGCTGTGATGGTATGGTATTTTCTTAATTCTACTGCAGGGCATGGGTATCCTCAGAAACGATGCTCCAGCTTTGAGGAGATTAACCACGCTTGGCAGGGGGCCAGTGATCGCAGTATTTGCGTTAAGTTCTCAGAAGTATCCAGATTTTTCTGTAAAGTGCCATTCCAAAGCCGTTGATCGATCACTTCCCATCACACTTCCGTGCACATGTCATGGCACGTCATTGAAACTGCATTATAATCACATCGTTACAAAGGTGCAAATGTTCTCGATTATAATCATTCGAATATAATCGGTAACGCACCGATAATGTGCCAAATAAGCGTAACAAAAATAATAGGTCGTCTCACGCGAAGTGTCTATCAAAAAATATTTTCGTATGGGGTGCATTCTGACCCCATGGGGGTGTATCCTCTCACCTCGGACACGCAAGCGTCAATACAATAATTGTTTCATTATTTTTCTATTAACTCCATTCATGCGTTAATTTATCTCACGATTTCGGATGACCATCTGTTTTCATGCTCAAAGATCTCTAACAAAACTGTAGATGTTTTAGTTTTTAGATTTTCGATTTAATTTCATAGTTACTATACTATCAAATGTGACCATTATCCTAAATCGAAAAGAGTATGATAATGAATGCCGAGAGAAAGAGAGTGAATAAATGATTTGGTGATGACATTCTATTTCCAAAAATGCTAGTCCCGTTTGCCGGCACTGCAGATATGACACATTATGAAATTAGATCTCATTTCTTCTATTTCCAAAAATCTCCTCCGTTCCGCAACTGACAAAGTAACCGCTGCATCTAAAGGCACTCGCGACTATTACTTGGCTAATAAAGACACGGCACACGGCGCGTTAAAACGCGGGGCGTCGCCGCCACGCCCCGTCTACCGGGGCCTTTACGACTTGCTAGCTTGCAACTAAGTGCTGAAACTGATCGCTTTAAATAGGAAAATGTATAGATAGGCACCTGATGTTGTGAAGTTTATTAGTCATTCTGATGATCGTATCAAAGGTTCCAGTCCCAATCTTACAATATTAAACCGCATCTGTGGTCTAGTTGTTCGCCTTCCGGTGTCAGATCCAGGGTTCGATCCCCAGGGGGAGAGAAATATTGTACTGGGTTTGGTTGGTGCTACCACCATCTTACCTAATTCTATCGCCATATCAACAATTCTAAAATTGTTGTGTTCCGGCATTCAGAGGTAAGATAGCTAGTTCCTCAGTTTGCTTGTTGAGGACTGTGCCTCCACCCTTGGCCTTATCTTAACTTGTAACCAGGTGAGAAAAAGGCTAAGTGCTTCCCCGTCGCACAATAAAAAATAAATATAGTGTTGTTGTTCCTTTTCCTTTCCTATGAAGTTTTTCACAGGAATATTATTCATTCGTATCACCAATTTCAAAGATTTTCTCAGCATACAGGCTATACTTATTTGATTTTAGGTGCATATCAGGTTATAATTTTGTTGTTCATTATTATAAGTTATCTTGCCGTAGTAATGTTGGAGGCTTGTTAAAATTAAGTATATCACTATTTATGTCTTTTTGAAATTGTCATTTGAGATTAAAAAATAATGTACTTGCCTACCTACGACCTATTGTATTTTTTTTTACTTAAATTAAACACTATTTTGCTCCACCTTGAGTAAGTACACTCAGGTTTCTGCGATTAATTAGTTATTTAGCGAAATTGGGGGCGGGTAGGGGTGTTAAAGCAATTATATTGATGCACGCGATCTACAGGGGTAGGCTGCGAAAGATAGGGTAGGGAAAAGGTTTTGCAACTGAATAAAGGGAATCGTTGCTTGGACTGTAAAAGTAAATTCAACCTGAATGTAGTTGATTTCAAGATTGTCTGACTCAGCCCATGGCGGTAAAACTTAGAAATTTCCAACCCTTGTTTTGTAGCATGAACTAAGAATTAATTTTATATTTTCTTGAGAAAGTCAGCGCTGGCAACAACACACAAAAGATACTTAATTAAATACTTAAAAAAAACTATTATAAATATTTTATCTAGTTTCCATATTACAAGCATTGTTTAGATAGGCAGCATTTATTATTTTCAGAATACCAGTACTCCCATAAAAAGTTTGACATCAAAAAACGTTTTTTTTTAAATATCAAGTCGGTATTTTGAGTTACAGGACTAGTTTTACAGCAGAATTAGTGTGTATCATCTCGGAGATTAGCCAACTAAGTAAAGATAGACACAACTCGACTACTTGTCTTTATTGCGTAAATCCGATAAGGAATGCGTTGGAATTGTGTTTTACGGTGTCACTAGTTTATTTGATAGAAATGACACGTCTACGTTCTACTTTACTGTACTGCCTTAGGGTTATGTTTTTGGATGTAGGTTGCCCCCTTATTCTGTATGACCAATCGTGTCTTAACGCGCCCGCGTTACGATATGTCAATAAGATGATTCCATGCAGATATCGTAACGCGGGCGCGTTAAGACACGATTGGTCAGAATAAGGGCTCTGTTCGCTGGCCTAAATAAGAGCCAGCCCTTGGGTCACGTGTCGCCTCAATCAAAAGCCCCGCAATATTTTTGAAAACCCGGAGGGCACCGGCTCCCCACGGACCCAAGGTCTCCACCCCAAAAGGCTCAAATAGGTAAGCTCTGTCGAGACCACTATATTTGCGCCTTTTGTGATCCTCGGCCGAATCAGCCGCCGCACCAGCCCTAACTGATGACCTAGGCAGATGAGATGGCGCTAGGGTGTCGACGCAGGTAGCGTCCCACACCAAAGGCCTACCCATTTCCCAAGGGACAAGAGTCATACCGTCGGGCCGCTTACCATCATCACGTAACAGACCATTCGGTTCAAGAACGGCTGGCACATTGACACTGGTAAACGCTCGACGGATAATGTCATTAAGACTAGCGTGGCGCGAAATCCTGCCCGCAGACCTTGCGCACGAAAGTCCGTGAAAACCAAATTGATCTACGGCCGCACCGCACCGGCACTGGTGAGAGGCGCAGCATCTTGCACCCAACCGAAGACAAGTGGCAATACGGAAAGTTACAGGATCCATAAGTGTACCGGTATTGTAGGATGGATGTGCTTGCAGCCAAAGACCTGATTCCCATTTTGAAACAGCTAAGAGACGAGCACGATCTGTGGAGGTTGAGCACGTATGTAATAGATAATTCCGTGTCAACTCGCACAGAGGCCCGTCCCACTGCCGTTGTGCCGAAAGGTGTTTTGGGGGATCGGTATTAGGGCAAGCACTATGCCAAGCATTTCGAGCCTCGTCAAGATAAGAAATTTGGAGTATATTGCCTGGAACAGCCGAAATTGATGGTGTTAGAATTTTCTCAACCAAAGAATGTGTACTATAGACGGAAGACAAGAACGCTGGCAAAGCAACACTAGAAATTTTGCGTATACCTAAGCCGCCCAATCGAATAGGCAATGAGGCCTGCGACCATGCTCTGTCATCCAACTCAATATTCAAAACCGTGGAAAGGGTGTTCTTTATTATGTTGTCTAAGCCTTCCACCAGCTCACTGTGTTTCCACAGTTGACAACATCGTAAAGCATAAGTAAATTTTGGGACAAAAAGGCAAAATTTTATGATGGTGAAAGCCATATGTGAGTTAATTTTTGAAAGATGTCCGAAACCTTCATAAAATTTTGAATTTTGTCGTCGACGAAACCCGGAAAAGATTCATCAAGAATTGGTGAACCTAGTAGGTGGAGTGAACTCTTATCTACAACAGTAATATTGGAAGCCAAAGTCTCAAACTTTTGAATAATTGAATTTCTATCCAAACATGTATCTGAAATGTATATTTCACATTTCGAAAAATTTAGTTCTAAGCCAATCTGCCGAAATTCATCTATAATCATTTTTAGATCGCCAAATACTGAGTCCACATCGCCACCCAGGGTTCCGTCATCGAGATACCAAACATTCAATTTAGATTTCAGGCGTTGAATAATTGGGTGAATGGCAAGGCTAAAAATGGCCGGGCCTAGAGGGTCACCTTGCTGACAGCCAACTGCAGACGAAATAGTTTGGTTCTTGTAAATTAATTTAGATGGCGAACCATAACATTGAAAAAGAAAAGGATAAATTTCGGGAATTTTGGATTTGATTTGATTTAGCAAGGTGCCTCTGTCAACCGAATTAAAAGCATTTTTGATATCTACTTTTAGAATAACCTCCCCGTAATTTCGATCTAAAAATGTTCTTAAAGAATGGACCGCGGCCTCACAACCGCCTCGCGAACCAAAGCCTAGCTGCACGGGTCGGAAATAGTCGCCTAGATACGCGGCTTTTTTGCGACAGCAGACTTTGGCTGCAAGGCGGCGATAGGTGGTGCCTACGGCTATGGGTCTTATCCCGCCATCCTTTTTTTTTAAAGCACAAAGGTTAGCACCATACAAGATTTCTGTAATCTCGCTGTTGACTCGACCCGAAAGCACACAAACATTTTTCAACAGTCTATATAAGTAAGTAGATGCGATGGATTTTGACGTATCGTTTGGATGTTTTAATTGTGGGTGTGACCATGGCTGTATTTATGCGGGGTGTGAATTAAAATTGAGGGTGCAAGATAAAAATATGTTATATGAAGTAGTCAGTCTAAAAAAAGAAGTAAAAATTTTGCGATTACCTTCGTGTTTCAGTATTAGTTTGGTAAATCCCTTTGTTAGGTTGTTTGGTTACCAGTTTGCATAAGATATTGTAGGCATGAATCACCTATTCATCAGATGATTAAGATGATTCGTCAGTCCAGGGTCATTACTTGAGCCATATCTGGTCTGACAGACAAAGCCAACCCGAAAAAAAAATATTCTAAAATGTTATATCCATCACTGCACACTCCTAGGGTTGTATTGGTATTAAACGCCATCACTAAAAATACCCATCAATAAAAGGAAAGCCCTCTATTTCCAGCCAATGTCACAACCTCAAGCTGCCCCAGTGTCCATCAACCTTAAACAGCCGTCACCGTCACCAGGCGAGCAGAACCAACGAGAGTTCTTTGATCTTAATTAATGTATCAGTTCTTACGCCCTGGTACTTCTGCTTCGTGTCGCACTCTTTTAAACAAATTGAGAACTATTTTTGGTGTGTTTATTGTAATTGGAGAATAGTGAAACGCCTGGAACTTTATTCCCGTCATCCTTTCATAGTGCACTACAAAACGAAGCTACCCCTGAAAATATTAAGTCTTTAGAGCCTCTGGTTTGGCTACACGTTGATTATCAGTCAGACAGTCAGTGAGTTACACGCTGATTTTTTATATATTAAACACAAGATCAGATTTTTGATAAAAAATAAAGCGTGTTTCCTAACCCGGTACTGCATTTTGTCATTACATAATGGTAGACGCAAGTATCAAGTTTGTTAAAGTCACACTAAGGTCGTTTCAGGCCATTAGAAGATAGTGGTTAGTCTTTTCCCTATATTTTGGTCTGCTGCTACTTTTGTCATTCAATAAAAGTTAATACTACACCAAAACATTTAACAAACATCTTTAATTATAGCACAAAAGTTTTTTCCTGATTTTTTTTCTGGAAATCGGACACGTACTCATCCTACAGCGCAGAAGGCAAGAGCTTCTACCAACTGAACTGTGAAGCGTAGTCTTCTGTTTAGTTCCACACCTTTAATACAATAAATCCTAGGCACATTTTGTTGTCTATGGAATATCAATAAATAGTTACAGAACAAAGGAACGAATTCTAAGAAGCCGCCCAAACGTCTTTGATTCCGTCAAACAACAAATACACCGCTTTTATCTGCTTCCGCCCTGGTACTAGTACGTGTACGCTTTTAATCACCAGAAAAACATAGATTTCCATTGTTAAAAAAAAACATTATATATGCAGTAATGTAAATGTTCAATATTTATTAATTAGTATACAATATATACTGAGCATTTAGTAATAACCTGCATACACCATTACTTGAATCTCCGACCCGGATGTCAAGTGTAGATGATACAAAATCTTCCCATCGCGCTTTTTGTGACAGCAATCCATGTCTTGGGGGGTAACCACCCTCTTAAAGCATTCTTGTTTTGATATTACTTTACTTTTATCACTATCTGTCCAGTATAGTAGGAACGAGACCAAAATTATGTAATATCAAAACAAGAATGCCAGTGGGACACTCTGCTAAAAGAGGTTATAGTTAGGCCCCTAGTGGACATTGTAGGCTTTAGTAATGATGACAAAACTAGTCAATGTTCGGGAATCTGACATATCATCATCATCTACAGCCCAGCTCATATGTAGCCTTCTTTCATTGGTCGTCTTGGCGATTGCAGTAAATGTATATAATATACAGAATTGTTTTGAAACGAATAAACGAGTATTTATCGCGTATTTTACTTTTATGCTCTATGTAAGTACATGTATATGTTCTAATCGCGAAATTGAAAAAATACTTATTATACAGAATAAGTATATGTACAGAAGTAAACTGCCCTTCTTAAGATTTTGCTCAATATTATTCTGATATGAATAGGTACCTAATTAATCATAGAATAGGAAATCAATTGCATTTAAGCTTGTCATAAGTCTTACAGGCTGATGATAAGTCTACATTTTATCACCATTATTTCTATCGTAATTTCATAAACATATTTCTTCGTATTGAAATATTAAACTGAGATTTAGAGGTTAGCAGTCTTAATTTACACGCTAATGATTTTTTATAAAATTAAATAGTTATTCTAACATACACATAACATAAACTTAAGCCTTCGTTACTGAACTTATTAAAATTACGTCTGAGTAAAAATATTGCCGATCGGCCGGTAGTTTTACTGCACAGCAAAATTTATGTTAATGATCACGAAAATAGTTATTTTCTAATATTGCACTATCTTCAATGGGAGTGGCTCTCATAAAATTAAATAATAATGGACTAATCGTGGCTGAAGAGGCTTACGAACAATGCTGGTTAATTTGTGCCCTTTTGTGCGTTCGAATAGAAAATTTCATGTTCACTGAAATGCCGCCATTTTAATTTTATTACCCGCGTTTTAAATGTAAATCACATCGCGCTTTGTATTGAGACAACCAGTCCGGTTGTTATTATCCTTGATGATTTTATTTGTAAACATTTTTAATTTTGAAATTTGAACGTTTAAAAAATATGAATTGAACCTCTTTGCACCAAACTGCTAGTGGGTAAAAAGATTATTGATTTTTGTCGTTCTATTTTCAATTTACTTTCTACCGTTACTAGGAATCATGAATTTCGGCTCGTCTTTGATTCAGTGTATAGCTCGCCGTTTCTGGAACCGAATGTTTGTTTGTATGACTGTAAAACTGTTAGAATCGTAAACGGTCGTGTGTGGTCAGCCCTTACGACGAATTTCTACAGATGGGTTAAGATCAAAGGCTGGTGGTGATAAAAACACATTAATGTGATTTAAATGAAACAACTTAGTACGGCAACCGTTACTAGGTAGCGTCTTTGTTCCCAAAAAAACATACTTTTCAACATTCTGTTTTGTTCTCCAAATGATAAATAATTTTGTTTCAGTTTAGTATAAATTAACTAAGTACTAATTATTTTGCTAATAGTAAATGTATGTTTTACTACTCTACTTCACCAGCAAGTGTACCTAACCTACTAGAACAAATGATTTTGCCATCCGTAATAACAATGTCAAATTTTCTAAAACAATCGGAAGAGATTTTTGTGGCAGTATTTTTTTATACTCTCTGAAGGGCAAAGGTTTTCCCCATAACCTTCCAGACTTCAGGGCATGCTCCATAAACCACCAGTCCAGGATTCTTTAGTCATAAGTCCTATTTGGTTTCTTAAAATAACTTAAGATCTCCAGTTTCGTCAAGAACTTCTATTAGATTGATAAAGATAACACAATTATGCAGTAACTACAATTATGTATCACGGGCTTCACGGGAAAAAGGCGCGATAATAAAATAGTTATTTTAAAATTAAGTGAACTTTTTTTTTATTGTACGACGGGGAAGAGCTTGGCCTTCATCTCACTTGGTTACAAGTTAGGATAAGGCCGAAGGTTGAGGCGCACTTCACCCGGAATTCTCAACAAACTGAGGAACTGGCTATTTTACCTCTAAATAAACTCTAACTCTAAATAAGGTAAGATTGTGGAAGCTAGCTAAGCAGACTTAAACAAAGTCCACACACCAAACCATGCACTCCTAGGCATCGAACCCTCTGGATCTGAAATCGGTGGGTTGAACCTCTAGACTACAGAGACGGTTTATGAACTGTTTAAGAAATAGTGAAAAAATAAAACAGTAAAGGGTAGCAGCGGGTAGGTATTCAAAATGTATATTAAATCAATATAATATTTGGACAAGCGCAATCTTCGTGTCGCATCCATACGTTAGTAATATAGGTATTATGTACTCTGCATGGTTCTAATGTTAAACAGAATAGATAGATTTTCTTTCTCGTTACACGCAGTATATCCCTTTAATGTTTGAGGGGAGCGTTTCCATTTTCCAGGTATTTTCCGCACTCCATATTGGCGGGATTTGCTGAGCCTGCTAGGGATGCCTAATGTCCGGTATTTTTCACGTTTGACTTTGATGAAAGCAGATTTAACATTGCAGCATTTAAAAAAAAAACTTAAATGAATGTAGCATATCATATTATTTGGCTTAATATTAAATAAAATAGTACTTAGCTTACTAAGTTCTATAATATTGTGAGTAGTAAAGTAATAGATTATATTAATAATAGATGGGCATCACCTTTCTCTCGGTTATTCTACAGCTACAGTAGGTGGGGGTCAGTCCGACATGGCTTCCGACATGTTTTTAGCGTTTTGGTTGAAATTTTAAGACCAGCCGCCTGCCTGTCGCCAACCCTACTCAGGTCGTGTGTGATGAGGGGATAAGGATTAAGTAAATTAAGTGGATAAGGAGGGATAAGTTTATAAGGATATGGATAAGGGGTGATGAGCGTACCCGTAATGATTCTGGCCAGATATCGGACAGATATCAAAATAGTTATGTTCAGTAGAGTCGATGTATACCTAAATATATAGTATCAATCGATGATGACTGAAAAAAATATTAACACTCAGATTTACTTTCGATCTCCAAGTTATCCTCATGAAATATAGATTCTGATTAATAGTATAATATTAAAGGCAGCTAAGCTAACGTATCCGTATAACAAATCATTATCCGGCTCGTGTTCCGGTTTTCTTTTCGTCCACGGTCACCCCCCTTGCCTCCGGCGCAATCATTAGGCGTGCAATCCTCTCTAGTCGTATGAGACCTTAGAACGTATTATCCTACCGCCCCGCTCGCTGGGGAACTATCGGGAATTTTCCCCTATTTTTCGGGATTTTCTAACGAAGTGGGCACGCGTTGTTAGTGAGCAATTCGTACGAGAATGTTCGTAAAAATGTGTACTTTGTACTAAAATGCTGGTAAAAATGTGTGCCTCGTAAGTGTTGGTGAGTGAACTAGAGTGCTGTTTACTTGGGAGTGTTCTGCTAAATTAACAACTGCTGGCTAGGTTGGAGCTTATATCAGGCAACAAGTATCTACCTTGTCAATGTATTTGTTTATTTTTTTTCAATAACAAGAGAGCATAAAAGTACGATATCCATAATAATTTCCTGTTACCGAGCAGCTCAAACCATACAATGATATTTTTTTATATAAAAATAAACAACAATGCTAAAAATCTTTATTTGTAAATCACTTGCGATTGCGTCATATCTAGGGCAGTTAATGTAGAATTATTATTAGCATGTTAAACTTAGTTTTTTTCATGATAGAAGTTATAACACAGTAAGGGTGGCAAAAAATAATCTGTAATGAACGATAACAAAAACAACTAATAGGTTTTTGGTGAAACTCTTACAATCACAAAACATGGTAAGTTAGGTGAGGTTTTTATCAAAATCCAGTTATTAGAGCCCAAGATACCGTTATACCTCTCTAATCATACATTGACACTATGCACCATGCATAACAGAATTCAGAACGCTAGGCACTAAATGAGTGATACGAGTATAATAAAACCTTAGCTAGCTATGCGAAACTGGACGGATTCTTTTAAATGATTCATAAAAGTCGTTCTAACTTCAAAAAATTAAGAACAGACATCGTAAATTGTCACAGCAATCAACAAACAAGACAATCTCAAATTATCTATCCATCCCAAAATTCAAATTAGGAAGGGCCCGGCTCCACCGTCTCCGGTAATAATTATAAACGGCACTAATGTTCCATTATCAAATGTCTGAGGCAGCCGCGATATTAACTGGGATAACCGGTAAACCGGGATTACTCCCGGTCCCGGATGCGGGGATTTGCTAGGATTGGGCAACAGTCGAAATGATAAAAGATACGGATATGTGGATGTTTTCTTTCTTTTTAAAGGTATTTTGGTGGTGATATTTTGGGGTGTTTACTGAGCTCGCTTGAGCTTATTAGTCTTGCTAGCCCAGCTTCAGTTTTTTTTTAGTTTTGACATAAATATGATGTACAATACCTATTTACATAAGACAAGTTTTTTGATTAGTTTGTATATTTGAGCTTTGTATAGGAAAGAAAGAAAGATACATTTATTTGATTAACAACATAACAGAGCATACAGAGCATATATAGGCATGGCCTACAATAAACAAGTAGGTCACAATCAAGACCACAACACAAGTAACAAAAATAGGTAGGTGTATATTTTATATTTATAGGTTCTGCTAAGTGTCGAGTCCGTCAAATGGTCCTGCTTGCCTCAGTACCTAAGTCCTGCCTAGTTACTTATATAGTCAAATAAGACTGTATATGGTAGATGCAAGATCTCATAGTACTCAAAGTAGTGTAATAATATGCAGGTTTCATTTCAACTATAGTTGTTACTGTAGTAAAATTATGGACAGTACCTACTCTAATAGAGTAAAAATGTTCGGAATAATTTATTTTTGTCGCTTTTAAAATACACTGTCTCTTAGGAACAGGGATAATGATATACAACAGTAGAATTAAAACGAGATGTACGTAAGTAATTTCTATCTTCAGTGTATGTGTCTTTTATCAAAAACCAAAAGCCCGAGAGACCAGGCTCGCATAAGCGTGTAGGAGCGAATCCCCGCGGTATCGCCGTACAAGCGATCGCACTTAACAACGTCACTGCTATCCTGGTATCATATCGCTCTGCTATCACTCAGCGTCGTCGCTGCATTAGGCCCTGGTAATAAATTATAGACGACACCTTCTGCCTGCTTGGTCACTTCGATATATATATGTATATTTAAATACACTTGGGTTGCATATCTACGTAGTTGATAAAACTAACTTTATTATTAAAAGTTGCCAAAGATAAATTTCAACTAGCCATCTGAAACATTGGATTCATAATTTTCATAAGTAAATATTCAACCAGGGGGTGACCACGACCTGATAAAGCATTCAAGTTTTGATATTAATTTACTTTTGTCACTACTATTAGGCCCCAGTACTTTATTATGTAGAAAGGTTTACTTTGCGATGCGAAAAATTTTGAGACAAGACAAGTTTTGAGTCCGCTATCTCCAGGCAACTAGAGAACTAACTTATAACCAAAGGGGTCAATGTGTCAGAAGTATTGAAGTAAAATGTCAAAGTGTACCTGTATCCGGTACGAACGTATAAATAGGCGCACACATGCACCGCTTTAATAAAAGCTGGATTATTAAGACTCCTACGAGCAAGCACGCAAACTCGTTCGGTTGGGGTTACATGGATCTGAGGAGAGTAATTTTAAATATCGAAGTAACATGGTAATCTTTTTTTGACCTACATTATGCCACTGTAGGGCATAGGTCTCCATTTAAATATATAAAATCATCGTGTAACTGCCTGATTGACAATCAACGCACAGCCCAAACCAGAGGTCATATACTTCTTGAAATTATTCTTGAATTACTGAAGGTAGCTTCTTTTAGTAGTATAGGGGTGCACTAAGAGCGGTATTCCACTGGTGATTGTATAAGTCTCCTCTTTATTGCTATATCGCTAATTTGAAGGCCTATAACAATATACATTTTTACATAGAAGAATATTCAAGGTATTCTTATTAATAAATAAAAAATAAGAAGAGAGTCGTATGTAGGAAAAAGAGTTTCCAAAATTAACCCATGGATATGGAAAATTATACATTTGTATTTTAAGCTCCTACATACAGTTTTATATTTATTATTATCTTGTTCGCCGTATTTGAATTTGAATCGCGTATTTGAATTTGAATCGTTTATTTGAATGAATAATTCATTCATAATTAATTGTACCTATGAGAATATTTATTTTTATTCACTTAAACATTTGAAAACACAGTGGCGAATGTCTTGCAGCAAGGGTTATAGTTCTATGTGAGCTAATTTCTTATATCTTAAAAGTAGTTCACAAAACGCAGGCACTTGTAAATCAAAGACGCCATGTAAACCCAACGCAGTCAGTAAGTGGAATCGTACGTACATTTCCAAGTATGGTCGCGTCACTGGGCCTGGTTGCACCGGTCGGAGATTGAGTGTTTAACTAATTGTTAAATTACCCAACAATTGAGGTAAACAGATAAAAACGGTTATAATGACAGGTTCCGCTTCGCCTTATGGGTCGTAATCTTAACCAATTTTTAAGGGTTTTGAGTTAGGATGATTGGTGTCATTTAAAGCATACTTGATAAGTATGATTTTAGCCGTGCTTCTTCATTAAATATTATCAGTGATGTAGAAAAAATACCGAAACGTTTTATCCCACAGTTTGAAGACTATATTTGTCACTATGCTGTTCTTTGCCTTCACAAATTTCATAAGACACAGGTTGTCCTTCAACTAATTTAGACAGCTATAATATCATTTTTCTTAATTTGTTCATGTATTCTAGAATTTAACTGACGATGTTCGATTCCTTGGAAAGCTTGTGACTAAATCAGTTTTTCTACCGTAGAGCTCATTCCTGCCTATATTAAGTATTTATCGGTGTTTCGTATAATGTATTTTGTAACTTGATTACATCTAAACCAAAAACGCAATTTGTGAAGAAAAACATTCACGATTGTATGAAAAAATCCCACTAGATGATTGAAAATTGAAAGAGAGATTTGGAGGCTCCGTTCCAACCTGTATACAGTACTAGCTATTGATGAAATAAGGGATTTAGGGTTAAATAAACGCGTTTGCCAAGAACACGCAGTAGTACACGCAACGGAGCTAATAAACCACCGTTTTAACTACCCGTTAACCTTTGGTGCAACTGAGCGTAGCGTGCTAAGTCCGGAATGTAAATAGAATTACAACGGCACAGTCGACCATGCTCCCTACCTCACCATGCTCTCTACACTTACTACTACTTCCTCGTACATTGCACTTTCACTACTAAACATAAACCTTCTTAGTTACAAATACAAGCAATGAGTGGTGAACTAAGCAAAACTGACGAATAGACAATGTTTCGTAGGTGCGGGTGAAAAACTGTATCTAATAATAATTATTTGCTAAGTCAGACTTCAGAAACAACCTGTAAATTCTACAATGCGGTTTTACTTGCAATTTAATCCGATTGAAGCGCTCACAAAGCTGCAATCACATCGTAGGAAAGTAGATCCTTATAAATTTTATCAAAATAAACCATGATTGGCTGTGTATTTGAATCTTAAAAATCTTGCATTTCCGTTCAAGTACTACTAAGATAGTTAATATAACGTAAAGTAAAGTAGCCGTAATTCAAGTCATAGTTTAAGTTCTAGGTTTAATTAAATAAACGAATAAAGCATAGGTTTTGAGATACACAAGTCTCATCGAGATACGTTTGTCTTGATAAAAACTAGGATATCTTTATTGTTAAATAATCTTATGAACAATTTTATTTAGATTCAGGAATCGACATGATAACGACTGAATCGTTTTACTTTTATTAATGGTACTAACTTTTGAGCTGCAAATAATTTAAGTGAGTTGAGATTCATACAATCAATGAATAGTAAGTACAACTCAAAAAGCGACCAAACAATTGCTGAAACAGAACGATTACCGTCATTCAGCTGTCAAAAACTTCCAATTTCTATAATCAGCTGTCATAATGTCAAATTCGTCACGATAACCGGCTGATAATGATAGTCTTGGAGTGATTGATAATGTTTGGAAAATAAGGGTTATCGCAAACAAGCTTATTGAAGAGTTTTCACGTACGCAGTCAAATTGCTCACACAACGTTGTATACGTTGACAAAATACATAATCACGTTAACTTGAAACCAGATGATTAAAGTATTGGTGAACAAGTTCAAATAAAAATAATGGAATCCAATGTTGATTATTGTTTCAATTCTGAGAGTGCATCGTTTCTTTTTAAACATTTAAGACACATTCCAAAAGATAGGATGACGTTATGTAACATCCACTTAGTAACTCAAATCATAAAGTTCCCAAGACAAAAATATAATTAAAAACAGATAAACCATCCTAATTAAAGCCATATTTTATTTTCATGTGATGCTTACAGTTTTTTTTTCTTTGTTTCAGACGCGATGGGTGAGTAAAGTACCTCTACACATGGCAGGCAGGATGACACAATGGTGATACCTACTCATATTCTTATAGATACATTAAGGGCTGGACACGGTAAGGAACTTAAGCGACCGCGTTAGCGAGTGCTAAACAATAATATTGTTTCTGGTAGAAAGAGGCTTGTGAAATCATCTGAGACTGTGTTCCCGTTTACAACATTGGAGTGTTGAAGTCAAAAGTCAAACTCGTGACTTGAATACCCCCAAAGAGGTTCCTTCTAGGAGGCAAGCGTGCTCCATCGTAGGCATCATTGCTTTACAGAAACCGTAAATTTTCGTAAACAAGATAATCAAATCAATCAAAACATCTAAATAATAACATTTTCTAGTTTATTGCGAACTTATTTATTCTGTTGGTTTACAAATATCAACAGTTTCTTTTTAAGTATCGGGAAGTTATTTCATATTTTTGAAAATATGAATTTTATCTTGAACTTGAATGAACGCAACCTAAAATAAAACAGCACGGTATAGTAGCGACCAAACAGACAACAGGAAGGCACATAAATCAAAAGCGCGTAAAAGATCTTGCTAACAAAAATTCCAATCTTCATAAAACTCAGAAAATAATTACTTGAGGCTTTTTTTTACTTTTTTCAGTTTTTACGCACAATAAGTCAATCGGGCAACACTAGGAGTCGTCGGATTCGCCTCGCGTCATAAACTTTGATTAGGTCATTAAAGAACGTTAATTTATTAGCGTTCGAACTCTCATTTGCTATAAACATTGCAAAATGACCCATAAAACTTGCACGCCAAAGTTCAATTTTGCCATTTAAGGATGATGTTCCTTTGACCTTTTCACCGTCATTTTTTGCGTGTAATCGAACCTTTGCTGTAATTAAGCTTACCGTGCGGAAATGTGAACTGATGTTCGGAATTTAAAATTTTTGTGACATACAAAAGCATTGTTATTTATAGTGTTGAAAATGTTCGAAACTCGAAACGTTTCAACGAAGACAATCTAAGCTACCAGCTCTAATATATCCCCTGTAACGTTGAGATTTGAGATTCAAATTAAATATTTTTAGGTTGGTATGATCCGCATTCATTTAGCAGTTTCGCTGCACGAAATAAATTGTATCCAAACAATATCAATCGGACATGGGAACACACTCAGGCTTTTTGCTCTTATATCTATCATAAAATACCGACATTGCCAGAGTCAGCACTTGTGGGCAATACTATCATGAAGGGGGAATATTTACTTTGCCCCCACCCCTATTGATTGAATAATATTTTGCAGACAATCTACACGATTAAAACCAACATCGCCCACTTTAGACTGATCCTCAATCCCAGAAATGGTATAATAATAATAATCACTACACTCACTTTGAATCACCAATCACCATCAAAACTTGTATGCAAGTTTGTAAGAAGCTTAGCGTTGTTTTTCGTGATTGTAGGTTAGGCCTAGTAAGGCTTTTAATAAAGTTCTTAATGATATACAAAGAACATTATATTTTTTTCATTTTTTCATTATAAGTATGATATTGCACCTACGTATTGTATGTAATATATTTCAATCATAGATGCATAATTACATTCATATTATATACCAGCAAAACGCCCCGGAACTTCCCAAAACCCTTATTGCATTCGTATACCACGAAAGGAAGATTCTCTAATAAAATCTTGTTGGATTTCAGGGGTTTTTCGCTCCTTTTTTATTTTGAATATTATGTATCATATTAAGAATATATCGGGCGCATTTATTTTTATTATTAAGGTAGCTTAAATTACTCCTTATAACATCAGCTATCTATCAGTGAAATTCCCATCAAATTCTTTCTAGCCGTTTTGGAGTCCATACGGAACTTGATGATAATGACAAGAATGTCACATCACATGTCACAAATTACAATAATTACGTACTTATATACGTATTTTAATCTTATAACCCCCAAACGATAATTTACTCTTAAAAAGCCTGAATACAGACCTGTCTCCAGCTCGGAAATTGAAGAGTGCCAAATATTGCCCTCTCGCTCTAACTCGAGATGAAAGAGACAGATCATTTTTTATTTTCAAATCGTGTTATCAGGTGGTCCGTCTGTAGGTATGTCGATTTATTTGTATCGGCACAATATTAATTACAAAGTTTAGTTTCCTCGAATCGATAACGATCTGTTGCTCCGTTTAATGTTTGTGGTTCCGTACATTAAAAAAATAAGGTTCATATTTGCTTCTATCATTTTTTCTATAAGTATTTGTGTCTGTTTATCAAGTTAACAACAGCAAAATATAATTTCAGCTAAATATGTAAGTACAAACGGTCTATGATTGAACTCTAAATTCAATTATTCTAAAATGCATGTCATCATCATCATCGCCTTTCTGCAGAGGAAAGGGCTATAATGATAACATGTACAGGTTTAGGAGTGGTACCACTCCTAAAGCAATTTAAAGAAAATTATAGACGATTTGCCTTAATCTAAACGCTCAGTAGGCGAGTTGGTGATCAGTAAAAGAGTACCTACTGAAGTGGATGCCTCAGCCCATATTATGTAAAAATATTGTCGCCTTGTACTTTTATTTTTTTGTTTTATGTTGTACGACGGGGAAGCGCTTTTTGAATGTAGAATGGGTTGGATCTTGACCTCGAAACTTCCGTAGGCAAAACTGAAGTCTGCGATAGAACAAGCTTACCCAGAAGGTAAATTCGGACTGCATTTAAACTAACGCTTTACTGACCGAGTACAGGTTAACCAAAAAAATTATGATAATATTACCCGCTGGCAGTGTGTCTGTCTAGTCATCTCACCATACATCACATTTATATTTATAACCTGACCTTTTTGTATGAGAAATAAATAAATATTTTATCGATACATAATATCTTAAATCAGCGTACGGAACCCCAATAATGATTAATGGTTCCATACGAGAAGTAATCGGGCATAGACAGCAGTGCCTCTGATTTCCATCTATTGTTACTACTTGTTAATTATGACGATAGATTGCTATGATAGCATATTTTTTGGCGTGGGTAGATGTATAATATTATGATATTGAATGTAGGTAGCGTCACGGGTACCTATACCTATACTTAAAGTACATATACCCATTGTTATAGGAAAGAGTGCACTTGACATCAGGTGGGCTACTTGCTCGTTCCGTCTGTAAAGCTGTAAAAAAAAAAACTAGCGAAATGTTGATGTATATAAATGTCTGCTGAAATGTGATGGGCTTCGCCCGCATGGTACCTACCCGGTTAAAAAATAGCCCATTTTATTCCCCATAGCATACACCATATCCATACCAAATTTCATTGATAGGAAAGTGGCCTGCGATTCTTCATCATACAAAATTTCTTCCTGGATTTGGTATATCCCACAGCATATTTTTTCTGTGTAATTACTAATACGGTTTAGTACAATTATGTGAAAATAATAATATCAACGGGATATTTACCATGATTTTCTGGTGAATGGGAAATCCGATATTTCGACGCAGTTCGCAGCAGCATGCTCCATGATCACGAAATCACAAAAATGTTTTGCGTGTTTGTTCTATGTTTGGCTGTTGTATTTAAATTGAGAGTTCACTTATATAAAGAAAAAAATAGATTTAAATTATCCGTCATCTAGTTCTTCTTAGTTTGGGGCTAGATGGCGCCGTATGACATGAATTTCCTGCAATACTTATATAAAAAAATACGTTAAGTATTTTCTTAATTCTAATATCTGATATTAAGCACATTTTAGGTAAGCTCGCTCTTGGCTTGTTTTTCTAGTGAGGCGGTGGTCAAACGCTTGACTAGCCTATCAATCACTGATAAAAAAACGTATTGGTACCATTTATAAACAGTTCAATAAGTACCTACTTGTAAATGAGACGTAACCAATTGCTTTATTTTCCATTTGGAAATACACCTACAAAAGCCTCAATTATAATGAACAAAATTTTATACCATCTAGAAACAAGTCGTAGTTAGGTACTCTACATAAAAGTTTGCGTCGTTATAATAATAATAAAAACCAATAGTATGTTAGCTATTCGGGGCATACACCAGTAGGTTAGTATTCTGATCTGATATGCCAGTAGATATCTACCTAAAAAGTCCAGCCTCATAAGTCATAATCACAGTAAACAAGATGCATCCAAGATTTCAACGCAATAAATTACACATAACAAGATCTTCACGATAATGTTTTGAAGAAGGAACATAAAAACGAAAATACCTTCACAATTAACAATTACTGCACTTACAGCAACAATTATTGGATAATTGCAGTTTTAATTGTAGCAAATTATTGCAGATGGGTCGGTAAAACGATTAGCATTGCTGACGATCAAATTGTTTATGATTTTGTCACCTCGCTATCTTTAAAATTATGATATGATAATATGTGACATGTGTGTAATATGTGATAGTATGTAATAGGTAAATCTTTTACATAGCAATGAGGCCGAATAACATGGTCGAATTTCAATCACTTTCGTTAACTAAGAAAATTCTCTGAGATTCCTAACCCATTTAAAAAAAAACTATCATTTTTCAAATCCAAGCCCACCCTCACATTGTGCTACCAGAAAAACCAGGGTTTTAAATTCATTGAGTGATTTTTGCTGTATCAGATCAAAAATAGAGATAGCGAATGGAAAAGTATAATCAATTTCCAATTTCCCTGGTAGCTTTGATTGGCCAGCTCCAAAATGTGATACTCAAAACAAGATGAAAACAATAAAACGGAGATGAAAACGTCCAATGAAATCAAAAACTCACTCGTTCAACGAAAATTAAAATTCCCCGCCAAAAAGGATCAAAAACAACCAGGAACGAACCAATCGAGAACAGATTCGAATTTCGAACAGTTCAGTTCAAGATGGCGACCTTCGCAAGTCGTATATCAATCATGATTTACACTGCCGCGGTCGAGGTCGACGACCGACCGAATTTCCTTCACAAATGCACTCCGCAAGTAATTTATTTGTTACCATCTATTATTTTGTAGACTCGCAAGGTCCTAAACACAGCTGACATTAATATATCATTTGACGCGACGACAAGCCCGCTTGCCATCTCTCTCTGTTGAACGTTGTACGCGTAGGAGGGAACAAGACAGCGACAAGGTGCAGAGTGGTTTGCGTTTTCACTTTTTATAGTAGCAATATATTTGATCAGCTGATCGTCATGACGTTTACTGCTCTAAAGCCAGTGCGTTATTTAATTCATAATTTATATAATAGTGGTTTTTTAACCAGTGTTGGGTAGGTCGTGGTTTATTTATGTTTAATATTCATCTAATATCGGCTAGTGCGGTCTTTCTGAGCGATAAATTTAAATAGCCGTGGTTTTTGGTAATTTCGCGTTTATTTATTTAGTAACGAATTTATTATTATTCAATGTTTAATAATGATAATTTATACACAGCGCTTGGTTTTTAGGTGTGAATTATTCAGTTTTAGCGAGCTGGTGACATATTGCATGAACTGTGCCAAAGTTATGGTTATATAAAGCACTAAATTTTAGTGGACTACATTTTAAAATAATGGTTTATTTACAGTCTGTTACTTTAAATAATCGCCGGAAATAATTAACAAATAATCATATAGGTAAGTTGGTATAATTTTTTTATGTAAAATACAATAAAAATATCATGTAGAGCGACGTGTATGCTTAGTAAATAGAATATATTATGTAAGTATTATGAGTATGATACATTAATCATTTACTGTTTGGTTTAGTACGTAGTTAAACCTAAAATTAACTTTTAGAATATATCCCATTCCACCACTCTAGTCAATAAACAGACGCGGATTTTGCGGTCTTAGCGAAACAGTGAATATAGGCGGCTGAAGATCTCTTTTTAATTCTAATTTTGTAGAAGGCCTAAGCTCACGATGGAAATACTATGATCTGACGATGATAATATCAACGGATATGGACTTCTGGTCCATACTAACTCATTCACTCATTCAGGAAAATAATTAATATTTGTTGTGATAACATGTAAGTAAAATAAAACAATGTACCTACAAGAGACGCAGTCGGGTTACCTAGTGACCGTAACAAACATTATATAAGTAACTCAACTGTTCCAGACCAGTATCAGACAAAAGCGTGTCCAAAACACTTCACTAGCCTAAATAACAGCCATAAAATAAAATAACTAGTGACACTACAACCAAACCAAACCTTCAGAAATGTTGAAATTAGAATCACAATCTTTTAAAAACATGAATACCTCCCACAGACAATAAATAACGTTATACGTAAAGGTGCGTACGCAGTGCGTGCTACACACGTGGGCCTGTAAATATTTTTGGAGGCAATCGATTTCCGAAATCCATTCTACCCCGCGTCGCTAGCGGAAGATTAATGTGGATACGCCTCCACTTTCGGTTTTTATTTATTTGTTTTGCCTAGTGAAAGTTGGGCGATTGAACATGTCAAGCATATTCGTTGTCTGAGGGTTGTTTTTCATAGTTTTACTGATAATGTAATGCATGGCCCTCTAAAATGATAGTTATGAAAACAGATTAACTAGATTTCAGATCAAGCCATGATAGTCTTTTGAGTCTTATAAAAAAAATACAAAATAGAATAGTGGTAGAGATCGCTTCTTTAGCGATAGGACCGCCAATTGTTTAATAAGTTTAGTTCTATAAGTATGCAGTAAAATATTTTAATCTATCTAAGATAAACATCTATATATGCGACGATCGCGCTTTTCTTCAATGGTTTCCGTCACACGTTTGAGTTATATTTCAATAACCCGGTAAGGTATTGAAGAAGTTCCATAATCTCGATAAAATATCGTTTCATTGTTGCAATGTCTTATCCCTACTAGCCGACAGGCATTAGCGCGTATCGTACGGGCTGGCATCATTAATCTACGTGACAGTTGAAAATTTAGTTACAGAGGGTCGCTCCCCCCCCCTCGCCCCACTCGAATGTAGCAAGTTTTTGAAGTAGGTACTAACACAACTAGTTTAGTTGACTACGTTCATTACTGATGTTGGTGAAAATGCGAGCGCAGAGCAAAACTTTAAACTAACATATTGTTTTCACCAATCAAATATTTAAAATTACTCACGTGAGTGTTTACGTGAAATTTTGAAATTTTGAAATTGTTGAAACACGATTTCATTATTTCGGTCTATTTTTTCTATTTAGGTCCCATACTAAAGCGTTCCTAATGAATCGTTGAAAATGGAAGCATTTCATAACTGTATCTGCATCGGGCACAGTTATTCCTTTCTAAAAACCATCAAATAGTTTGCCATCTTTTTTGGTTTGTCCTTTTTGTAAATGGAACGCGAAAGAAATCATTCCAATTTTGAATAAATAGTGACTTCAAACCTTCAAATAATAGAACAGCCGAATTTACCCACTAGTCTTGAAAGTAATTAGCGTCGGAGCTCGTCTGGCGGTGGCAGGCGCTGCGGGGATCTTCGTTACAGGATACATCCTCGCTTTTCTGCTGCTCTGGTAGTTGTAGATCGATAACGAACGTTGTTACACATAAACAGTGTGTATCTTAGACAAATAGATAAGCGATATCGTTTATTTCTCAAAATAATTTGTGATTATCTGTAATATCGTAAATTCTCTTAGTCTTAAGAAATCAGATCGATATTAGACCTAGATTTTGACCTGGTATTGAAAGACTGGTATCAGGAAACAGCCAGTGGCATCTGTCTGAGCACTAGTCGCTTTGGGAAGATCCACGTACCTTATCAATTAGTTGAAATTTTGTGACTGTAATGATGATGATGATGAGCTTAGTCAAACTTATTTATCTTAATTTTCATGGTATATAAATAAGCTTCTAGTGGGTAAATGTATTTATTAATATACAAATATGAAGTGCAATGTATACTACCTATTTACGTATGAAGCCGTTATAACGGCTATCACCGTATCACTTTTTTGTTTTGTTAAGAATGAAAATCACAGACTTGCGATTTCACAGACAGTTGTTTTTTTTCTGTGTAATATTATATATTAACTATTTATTGGAAAAAAACAGAATAAATATGTATTCCGTAATCTAGTTCTCATTTTACAACTTATGTTTAATTTGGGGCTAGATGGCGCTATCTAAAAAGTTCAGTGATGTTTATTTATTCACTGGGAAGCATGCCCAAGATACTGCATTCCTTGTTGAATAGCAAAGCTAAGCTACTAAGGATGTTAGGATATAACATTCACGAATACGCTTACCGCGCAGACTTGTCTAGAGTTTCAGATCAATAGCGAAGTTTGCTACATGCTGTAGATTTTACAAGCTGACAACGCTGCATCTGCTGGGCACTACTATATAGGTACATATTTTAGAAGCTTTGGAAGATAGTTATGTCGTTACATGTTCTTATATACCTTATGATATACCTTCCTAACTTCTACTAATACACAGATATGAGAGTTACATAAATTTAAGTCAAGTCAACAATAATTCGATTTCAGTAAGATATTATGGGATCATTTTGAAAAGTCAGATATTACCGCCTGAGTGGAACTCGATGCCCTCGTCTGTTTTTCCGTAACAATAAAATCTTGGAGTCTTCAAGTCTAGAGTGAATATGTTAAGGCAAGAGTACTCTAGTACTCTGTCTCTTGGCTATCATAATAATATCACAAATAAAACCTTTGTGTGTCATTTGTTTTCATAACCTAGGCAAGCAAGAGTCATTCGATATAAAAACTTTAACTGTCATAACAGTACACACTACAAGCAGAGTAAGCAAAACCGTGAATAAATAAAAAAATATTACAGGACATTTATTTCACCAGCGCGTTCTAGCCCTAAACTACTCTAAGCTTGCCATATAAATACTAGATTACGGATAGAACACGTATCTTCAAAGTCGAGAGTCTTTTGAGAAAAAAATACTGTCATGTACACATAGTAGGTAAAAACCGAAATAAATAAATGAGTCTTACAGGCGACAGGACATCATCTTGTCCCAAACTAAGCAAAGCTTGTAATTTAGATGATGGGTAGGAGACAAGATTACAGGTAGAAGAAATTCCTACATTTATTTTGTAAATACTTACTACAACATCCGACTATATTTTTCACATAAAGTTTTGTTCTGGATGGGAATAGAACCCACAGCCTACCTAGAGGCAGCATTACGCATACGGAACGACCCCGTGTCATACCCGTTAGTAATTTTTCTCTGAGTCGGCATGAATAATCAAATTTTTCTATACGTTCCGCATTTACTCCCATAATTTTCCACACAGCCTAAACGCCCTTCATAAACAATCGAAATCAGACCTTTACAACCAAACGATAAAGTCTACATTTAAGTGTAGGGCGCTAGGGTTGTGAAATTTATGAAAATGACGGCTCGCTTGTATGTTGTCCGACCCTCGTGACTGGCACAATTTTGTATCGTAGTGTATTTTTGCTTTTTTATTACGTTTCTGTGGTGGCTCTGTGTCACTGAACGACGGATATGTTACTGAAATCAACTTTATGTTATTGGCTTTCGATAAAAAATCACGCTATCCCATTCAAATTATGTTATGTTCCTTTCCTTATGACACATTTATTAGTCTAAATATACCAGTAAGATATACAATATTACAAGAAAAAGTCAAACAAATAATATTGTATACAAAACCGGTAACAATTCAACCCTTATATTGTCAAGCATCTGTAAAACAGCGTTAAATAATAAAATACACGTTTTGTGCTACTCAAATACCTACTTCAGGTACCTACTCAATAATTTCTACAACACGAAAGCCACTAAAAACGTGAACGCTGACAGGACTCGAAATTTAAATTAGATCATAAAATCATAGGAATGTCAATAAAATCGTTGTATGCATTGGAAATTTGACAGCCCTAAGTTGGCGTGACAGTATCCAAAACCGCTATGTCATTGATCGTATTACTTGTGTGCGCGACCGTCCCAGCCTTTTACAGCTTGCCTGTCCCTGATGTTACCGACTGTAGCAGGTACACTCACTATCAAAACGCTATTACTATTAAACACACCTTCTAAAACGTTACTTGCTGTTTTGATGCTAGTAAAAATAACAGCGTCATACTGACCTGTCATATGAATTTAGTTCTCAGAACCTTTAATAGAACAGTAATGATATCAACGCTTGACGGGTGGATTGGTGATTCCTGATTGATGCAATTCAGAACATATCATTCAATTGCTTGGCATCGGTGCCAGACATAATTTTTACATCATTTACCTAATGTGTTTGGAGCTTCTGTCAATTTGGATATATCCTTATTAGACCACACAACCAAAATAATAACCTAGGTCATTGGTCTTACTTGGTCGTAAACAACAAGAAACAAAATCGTACAATTGAATAATAGCAGGCAAACTACCTAGGTCCATCGACCCAATATGACCTAGTACTGAACTGAACTACGTCACAAGACGAATCGCACCCATGATCGATGACGGACCGTCATGTCATGCCGCGCTTTCAATGTCAAGGCCGCGTCTGACAGCTGTCACGCGCATCTGACAGCTGCTGTCACTCGTGAAAAACGCGCGTAATGGATAGCCGCCATGTTGGGTCGATGAACCCAATTTTTTATTGTAAAATTGTTTTGATTGATATGATACCACTTGTTGTACCTGTTATCCTGGTAGTTTCGTAAGTGGGTCTATAACTGTCGGACCCGTGTTAGGGGGCTGTCTGTCACATGTAGGGTATTGACTAGGCATGATGAGGATGGAACTATGGGACTGATAATGTTTCAATCTTTGTAATGCGTTCTAGACTGAGCATTCATAACTAACGATTGGTTTGGCATTGACAGCTTTGTTTAGTATTTTCATATATCACACCATCTGCTTGGTGGAAAGTAGGTACGTACATTCCGTGGAGTAGGGCGCTGGTGATCTGTACCTACCTACTACAGCTTTTTAAATTAAAAACCTCTTTCAGGCACCAGACTCTCACAAAACAAGTCACTACTACGCTTTTTCATAATTTGTATTTCTTAGCACCTATTTGTGAGAAAAAATAATGCATGTGTAAGTACTATACTTGTTTGTCACACTCATCAATCTGAATCTCAATTGTTTTGAATGACGTTTTCACAATTGTATTTTTTTTCAAATAGTTAGTACTTAACCGTTTTTACTTACTTACTGCCATTGTAAATAGCTCAGATATTTGACCAAGAAATACGTTTTCACATTCCTTTCCCATTAATGCTGTAAAAACAATAATCTTGCAAAAACGAAACGCTGCATTTTTAAACCGAAAGCATTCCTAATTGCTCCCGCCCAGGCTAGGGCGGGCCGCCCGCCCAACCTCTATCCCTGTGATCATAACGATCATTTTCCCTTGAACTCGGCTCTCTATCCTGTCTTGTTCTATCCAAAACTTAGGATAGACTTCGGAATGTCGTAAGAAAAGTTCAGTTGTCAATGGAAAATGTGTCTTGTGATGATTGCGAGAGGGTTTTGAGTGCGATGGGTGGCGGAAGGGTCGTTGGCTTGGCTAAGGGGGATGGTGGATGGAACACCTACATCTGACGTATAACTCATCGTAGGTACAGACGGACAGATCGATGGGGAGTACCTATTAGTGTTTGTTTTTCGTGGAGGTTTCGACGGTTGGCAGGGGCAAGGTTGGTACACTGATAATGGCTTCATCGATCGAACATTTACTCCTTCTTATACGTAGGTTACACCCGGGACTTCGTTCCCGCCTGTGAGAATTTTTCAAAAACCTTTAATGTGCACCCATACCTACACTACAAAAGAAGATTTTTGGCTCATGGTCCATTGTTTGGACCAATTTTGACCTACTGGCCTTATGGGCCCACTAGGTTAGGGCTAGTGGTCCTACTATTTTATTAAAAACAACACCCTAATCCCACTGATATCAATAATCAGGTTATTGACTCATGGTTCCACAGTTTAATCTGTATAAAGTTAAATGATACAAATCCCGCGGATCTAGTAAGTCTAGATAAAGATCTCTTGTCTACTTTTGACCTTTTTCAGCATTTTAACTGAAAAAGGTCGAATGGCTTTACAAAATGACATCAAAACCGGTACAGCGGCATAGCTGTGAAAAGGTTACAAACTGAGTGACAGAGCTAATTTACCTACATTACAAATGCTGCCACATAATTATAGAAAATTCCCACGGTATCATAGAAACGGAGAAACAATCTCAAATCCATAAGCCTTGAATATGTACTATAACTAATATCAACGGTATATTTATACCATGTTTTATTGGCGAGTGAGTTATCATGGCAAATATCCTGTGTTCATAACCTAGTTTCAAAAAACTTCCATAAATATATATACTTATGATTAAAACCGGATATCTCCCGAAAGTCCCGGACGGCGCCTGAACAGACCGAATCGATTCTCGGAGGCAGTTACGGCGAGCTATCGGTAGACCATTAAGGAAATTGCTTTATGTGAGGGATCCTGTAGGTAGGTACGTCTGTAATGTAACCTACTACTGAGTGCCTCGTGCGAAATGCAATCGAAGTTCACTCGATTTGCGTTTGCTCATCGCGAATGGTGAATAGGTATACATTTTCATACATTTCGTGGTAAACGCAAATGCGTTCGAGCAGGTATGAAGCAAGTATAAAATTCGCACTAGGCACACTGTAAGTACTTACCACAACACACAAAAAGTACAAAATTTGGGCAAGGTTAAGCGACACCTCACACCTGGTCAAATTTTGACTTAATACAAGCTAAAGTTCGATCTTGTATGGAGTATTGCAACCTCCTTTGGGATGGTTCAGCGAAACATCCTTCCGTATAGCTACCTTCGCGAGGTGGCGTGTTTTTTATAGGTAGGAATGAGGTTAATCCGACAGAGAATCGTGGTTGACATAGCTCAGAGCTAGCATGCTAGTGGCAGTAGGCTGGCCGTATTGTTGTAGTTGTGTTGTATTGTATCCATGACCATTGAGACCATGTCTAAGCAAACATAGTGTATGTAGGTAGGACACCCTCCGGCAAGATGAAGCGACAATCTCTGTACAGTTACGGGCAGAGAGAAAGACTCAGTGGCGCACCTCGTGAGAGACCGATAGATGGTGATGATTGATGATGGTGAAAGGTAGAATAGAACCCGTTAGTTGTCATCTGTCGTGTAGTTTAGTTGCTTGACCCAAGTATCCACAATCTAGTTCCTATTAACTGTGGTTAGAAGGGCTAGATGTCCTGTTATATCTAAGTACGTACATAGACATATATTCATGGCTAAGCACTATAGGTAAGTATCAAAGTTTGAAAAGGTTTTGAAAGGATTATCTTTAGAGAAAATGTAATCCTCAGTATTCATAAAAATCTATGACATATTAGGTATGAGTATGTTTATTTTGATTTAAGTTAGGTATGTACACAAAGTTAATTTTAAATCTGGGAACATAGAACAATAATAGAACTTTGCATAGTTTCCTCTGACTTACTAATTCTTAGAAGCTTTATTGATTTCCGTGTATCTAAGGATACAAACAAACAGAATGCACACCACCTGTGTACCTGGCCGAAGATGTCCTCGCTCTCACGATAAATCAACGTTTTTCTACCACCGCCGTGTTATATGGCCCTGGTAGCTCGCATTGTATTTATCTGTTTTATCCCTGTTTTTTATAGGCGATAAAACATTTTTTTGTTCTTAAACTCAACTTTTATCAGACAAACTCGTCCAAAAAATGTTCGCCGAATGTAAAAATGTTGAGGTAATTCTTTTATTATTATTTAGATTTTTCAATAACAGAATTTAAAATTTCACCATCTAGTCCCGAAGGCTATAAGCTCATAATATCTATGGGAACTGGATTACGGATACTTACAACCTTTTTTAGTGAATACATACACAATACAGTAACTTCTAGTACCTATAAGTTGATTTATAACACAGATTGTCCTGGGTGGAAATAGAGCCCACAACCCAGCGCAGAAGACAGAACTATTACCAAATGAAATGTAAGGCTTCTTAAATTTGACCTACTTTAAAAATACGCCATCACATCTATGGAACATAATTAAGGTCTTTTTTAAACTTCACGTTACAAATACATTTTTTTTAATGTATTTTTTGGTATCTACCTACCTATTTAAAAAAGGTGATGAACGATGCAATTTATGCTTCAGCCTGAAACCTTCTGGAGAAGCTTCATTTGAAGTAATAAGGTACGGTAAGGTACAGTTAAAGGTAACCTAGTTAGTAGGTCGGTCATTGATAACATCATTGATACTTACCTACTTTTATTCGTATTTTTGTATGTTAACATTCGTTCTTGGCCTGAATTTCCAATTACCGAGAGATGGTGCTAGCAGAATTCTTAAACCCGAAAATCGATCGACGCCTAGTGGCGCCCTCGCTCGTCGACTGCAACTACTATTCCGATCGGAAACCAAGTGACACCATCTTTCTTATCGCCTCCGAACTTTTATTGATGATTGTAAAATTATGGACTTTCTGCAATGCACGTATCGTTCTGAAGCGATTGGCCCTTCGCTCTTTTTCCAAAAACAATATAGACAAAATCCATTTTATCGCACCTTGACTGCAATCGGTAACATATACCTCGGCCTAACAAAATTTAGACGATTCTAAATGTCAAATTTAGTGACCCGTAAGAGCGGTGGGTACTTGCAGTGCTGTGTCGCTTTCGTGCGCATAGACATCATTGATTGTTTTAAAGAATCGATACAACTCGTATCGATTGTGATTCGTGGAGATTGAGAACGCGTGCGCATTAGGTCGCCGGCTCATTTGTCTTCTCTTCTAGGCTTATTTCCCTAATTACATTTTACTCCAGGAAAAAGTATCTCCAATATAAGGCTATTTATCTACCCTATCCTGCTAAGACATTTAGTTTTATATGGGTTCACCCGACCACAACAATAAAGGCAACACTTGCATACATACACTATACATTCTACAACCAATGATTAAAAAGTAATTATTAAGAAAACAATGTAAACGTTTCGCGTTAGAACACCAATTAACATGAACAATTCTTTTTTTAAAGAATTGAAACAATTGGTACAGTCGGAGCCAATTATCAAAATAAAAATTATGCAAAAATCTGTTAGGTACTACGACCTACAAAACTGGTCAGTGAGTGGACTTCTAATAACTACAATAATTATTCATAATAGTATAAATAATTATTTTAAGTATTAAAAGTAAAAAAGAGGTACTAAAAAGTATCAAAGTACATTATATAACATATAAATAATAATAAAACAGACAACTCTACGTACATGACTGTATTACGCGAACAGTGCACACACCTCTGTCATAGAGCCTCACTCTGTCATAGATACTCTGACTCATCGTTTAAGATCGGTGATATAGCCATATCCTTACCGTAAAACTGTAAAATAATCGGTTACTTTTGTAACCGACTGTCCCTCAAAACGCTCAGATCCTATCATTCGTACAGAATCGTGCATTTTAATAATAGTTTGAATCAGACTGATCTCCCATAATTTACTCCCCGTCAATTATTACCTTATAATTATTGGAATAACCAGTAATTATTCGAATGCTGGCAATTACTCGATTCTTCCATTGTATATAGGATTGTTTAATTTATTCGAATGTTTTAGTTTTAATTGGGTTACAACTTTGGGTAACTAGCAATTTGAGTAATGGGTGAAGAAGGGACTTGCAAATCAAGTCTGAAACGCTGTTACTGTCAGTTTGTTAATTTTATTAAACGACCGCCAAGATTGTAGAAGCACTTTTGTGAATGATACATACTTATGTATTGACTATAAATCTCATACAAAAACCAAATTTTACGATCTGAAAAAGATTTTTATTTCGAGAACTTAATGGTTTCCCTTATCCATTGGTTCTTACCAATATTCTAGTGCTATTTATGTCATTTATTGATTTATTTATTGAACAATTCATAAAAATTACCTAACGCTAAATGTACAATGGGTGGTCTTATCGATTGAGAGCAATTTCTTCTAGACAGGTTAGCACTGACAGGTTAATTAAATATGAAACTACATAAGCCAGACTGTCATATCGAGGATCAGTATTGAACCGAATGCCTTGTGTACCTACATATCTAGTTTTGTAGTGTAGTCTTAACATAGTTTGTTTTTAAACCGACTCAGCAAATTATCTAAAGATTATTTTTATACGAAAACACGTGTACTTATTTATCACGTACTTTACCTTAAAGACAGGCAAACGACAGACGGTTAACTACCCGTATTTTCGTATCAAAATACTGTGTTCCAATCGCGAAGGTTTAAAAAAATACTTAGTATATCCTCAAATATTATTTTATGACTTACGAGCTACACATCCGCAACTGATTTCCATACACGCGTAAAGTATTACTATTCGTACGTAGGGGGCTGTTTCCACGCAGGGTATGGGCTTATAAATGTTATTGACTCTCTGCTCTTCCTGTGTTCCTAATATCACGATAATCGTTTTTTTCTTGCTTTGTAAATAAGTTTGATTTTTAAAGTCATTATACAGTCCAATTTAAGGTGAAATAGATAGATAGATAACTCTTTATTGTTCACCATTTACAAATAACATAACAAAACACAGATATTGGAAACTTAAGCTAAGCTTCACTGGTAAAACAATGGGCGGCTTTATCGCTGAAAGCGATCTCTTCCAGGCAACTGCTGGATGGACAGATAAGATAACGACTTTCAAGGATGGCGGACTATACGAATAACGAATATAAAATAAAATATACATACATAAAATTACATCAATAATAATCATGATAATAATAACAATAATGGAGGATAAAAATGATAATTTAAGAATAAACTGATAGATAATACTGATAAACTCTCAATTTAAAAGTGTGTTGCGATGTCGTCTTTTTAATATTATCAGGTAATGCGTTGAAATATGGCTACAGGACAAAATATGATCATCATAACTTCTCCAAATAGTATAAGAAGGCAAGTGAGCTGTGAATTGTCAAATGAATAAAATGTGTGTTAAAAGTGTTGTATCTGTGATATGGTAGCCTGTTATATGAAGCACACACACCTTTACGTCTTTTTAATAGCATTTCTTTAAATAAGCATCGCCTTAACCTCCCTCAACCTTACGGGGTTATTACAATTTTTCGCGTTATGAATATCGTCGCCATAACGGGGGAGAACGCCAGGGGAGTTACCAATTTTACAGTAATTCTTGTTTAGAGTGCCACCTTATTTCGGTTACAAGATTTTTAGTATTTGTTTACGGCAACTTTCGCCCCGCGCTGGTAGCATTGGGGTAATTTCACTTTTTTCAACGATGTAATTTGACTTTATGTTTTTGAACAAAACGCAAATTGGTCGTAAGCCGTATTCGAGGCATTCAGTTACTTGAGAAAATACTCTTTAGTTTAGTTATTTTACTGTACTGAGCTATGGAAGCGGTTTTGATAGTCTTGTATTTAATTTGTGATTTTAGCATGAACTCTATCTACCCAACGATATTTATAAAGCTTATTGATCTGTGATTTATGTAATGTGTGTATAGTACCTAATATAGTAAACATACCTACTCAAATCTTATTTTTTTTTGAGGATGAGTTTTTCAAGAGTAAGGATTTATGTTAGATATTGTGGATGATTTAAAATAACAAGCTAAATTATACCTACGGCATTTAAAATGAGATTATTTTATAACATATTTAAACTAACTACACTTCGCTATGAATGAAAAAAGATGCAAAAGTAATTCAGACCAAAAAGGTCAAGGACTTTTATTTCCAAAAAGCGGCCGTTCGGGGCGCGGCGTCGTTCGCTATCAATCATGCATGCACCATTGCGCGCGAGCTTTTGTTCGAATTTCGAATTATTTCAAAAAAGGAACATAACGTGACAGAAATTATGGCAGTTGAATTTCGTATTTCGAGCCCCCCGCGGTGTTGCCTGCTGCACCTACTGCACCGGAACATAATTGTTATTCAATTAAAAGTGCATTCTTCGTTTTGTTTTAGTTATCAATGTTTTTAAAGAGCATCTTTCCGCCCTCTCATATTTATTGAAGAAAAACAAAATAATTATTGAATCGTTTGCGGTAACGCCACGTTATGTCAGCAAACTATATTTATACAGTGTGACACCGTTAAAAAGTAGCGAAATTGTTAATGGCGTATGATATTGCCTCCCCTATTTTTCGGGCAAGAAAACACAGGGGTGGCAACACCTTCGCTCCCATGAGGTGTTTTTTAAGAATATTTTTTCTTTTTTTTGCGTAATGATGGTGAGGTCCTGGGAGAGTTGGATGAATCCATTAGATAGGCGGGAAGAGCTTAATGTAACAATTTTTTTGTATCGAAATAAGTCGAAAAACTCCGTCGCATGTGTCGTAAAAGACATTAGTTGGAATTGTAATGGCTTTTTATGTCTTGGGAGGGTTGGAAACGTTTGTTGTGCACATCCTGGATGGTCCCATTCTGCTACGAAAGAGCTTGATACCTAGACAAAATAGAGGCCTAATCTAAACCTACAATCTTGGAATCTTCAAGTCCAGGGTGAATAGTCCTTTTAGCCTATTCGTTTAATGAACTCCATATTTATGCCTGTAATTAAATGTTTAATGGCCATGTGTAAAATTTACGTCCTGTCATATATTTATTTATTTAATTGTGTTTTCAAGTGACTAGTGATCAAACGCTGGCCTTAAAAAAAACTGTTTTTTTTACTATATTATAATTTTCCAGGGCTGATAAAGTTCCTCTTATGTTGTCCTAAAAATGACATTTCTTTTTGCAGGCAAATGGTGTCCATCGCGACGGGAGTGGTCATCGCCCCCTGACGTTGCGCGGCGGGTCTACTCCTCAGTGTTCCTAGGTAGCCCGGGAGAATACCCAGGTGAGTGTTGCAATAACTAAGTATACCTTTATACTATATTTACATCTTTTACAATCGTAGCAGTCATGAGTGAATAGGAGCCTTCTAGGCAAGCATGCTCTATCGTTGGTTGCATCATTGCTTCACACCAGGCAATATAGCAGTCCAACGCAAGCCAATCTTCAATATTAAAAAAACAATGCGTACTGCTAGTGTAGTAATCATGTCTGTATTCATGTGGTTCTACAGCCATGCTTTCAAGGAGAGAATTAATTTATATACTAAGATATGCACGTTTTGTCTCGAAAAGTTAGACCACATCAATGTTCATTTAGATTATAAAGTAAAGAGCTTTTTTAGAAAAATAATTACTAGCTTTCATTTGCATTGATTTAAAATTAACCTTCAATTGCTTATTTCAGTATTAGAGAATACAAATTCAGTTTCAAAATATTATAGATTTTCGGACATACCTGGGTCAATATGTCAACTTATGGAATAGAATAATAATCAGATTCTAGAAAGGTATTTAATTATTTCATTCGCGTGATGCAAACCCAGTGTCAGGCTTACTCTTACTACATACCTATTACTTTTTTTGAAATACCGAAGCAGTACCCGGGACTGTCACTCCCTCAAAAAATAGACGTGCTCCACCCGGGAATCAAACCAAACCTTCAAATCGCAAGCAAAACGATCACGAGATATTTTTACACAAAATAAAACTCAAATGATAGAAAACTCGATAGGTACAATCCGGCGCAAAAACCACGACCTGTTATGCGATTAACACCAAGAGAGATGGCCTTCCATACATCACCCTGTAGACCCGAAGGTCGCAGCAACGTTGGTAGTTCGATCAAACACCTTCTGTCCTACAAAAAGGGTAACTTATCATAACAGTATAAGTAATTAGACATAATAAATGCCTATAGGTAGATCAGAAGTAGGATGTAATCGGTAAAATAAAAAAATTATGGAACTTACATTAAGCGTGGATAAAAAA
This sequence comes from Venusia cambrica, assembly GCA_951394065.1. NCBI lineage: Eukaryota > Metazoa > Arthropoda > Insecta > Lepidoptera > Geometridae > Venusia > Venusia cambrica. The sequence goes on from OX596042.1 coordinate 12,490,288, forward strand.
CGTTAAATTCTTAAAAACTGTATAATTTGCCATTACGTAAATATATTGTTGTTGCTAGTTGAATGTTAGGTAGAGGCGAATTTTACATTTTAAAATCTAAATTGTATTTTGAAGCTATCATTTAGTATCCAAAACTGTAAAGGAAACCCCTTAATAACAGATAGGTATCAAAAATCAAGATATAATTGTTATATATTAATCAGACTGAGTGAGGTTAATCCAAAAAAAGGAATTTGTTTCCAAAAATGTTATGCTCCTAGGTACATAAATATTTTAAAAATACTATGTGAGAACACTAGTATTCATAATTTATAACAATTAATTTTACTTGACAATTGAAATCCCACAGCAAAAATTGGTAATTATCCTTCAATGTTACCTGCTTATTAAATTCACAAGAAATTTGTTGTTAACTATTTTTTTATGTACGGGAGGTAACTATAAATAGATTTGTTAATAACAGCCAACCGATTAAGTCTGAGTAAAATTAAAATTTTTGAGGTGGATACAGTAATATGTCAAAGTCTATCATAACCTTCTTTAAGGTCATAACAATACAGGGTCACGTTAACGTGTTAGTTAACTAAAAATGAGTCATTAGATACCTACTTATGTTTACTACGTAAACGAAGTACCCACCAATTGTTTCCTCTTTAGGTAAAACAATTTAAATGGCAACATATTTTATGGTTTGATTTTAAATTTTCCACAACACAATTCCTGTAACATATTGATGTAATATAGGTACTTATCTATTACATCTAATGTTGAAAAATAACATATTTGTATGTATAAGTAGAGTGGCTCACGGTAGCACAAAACAAACCTTAGTGGCTATAAGTAGTTAAATGTAATCTTTTTGTTTAGTGATAAAAATATAAATACATATAAAAAAAACTAAAAGAAAGTTTCGCGCTCGATTATTTAATTTAGCTAGTGACGTAACTTTATCGACATAACGTTTGTATCGAGACGAGAGAGCCCTTGAGTATCGAACAAGGCACGCGCATGCGACAGACATGATCAATCATTCTTGTTATCACACGATCTCTGTCATCCCAGTGTTGCAAGGTCGCTAAAAGTACTTAAAACTCACCAACACAGAATCCACACAGAACAGCCTTGTTCTAAATACCTTTAAAATTTTAAATGTCTTCGGGATATCTAGGTACCTATTTATGTTTCTCTAGGCAAATGGCTATGAAAAAAATAAAATGAATAAAGGTCAAAAGATGTTAGTACCTCCCTATGTTGTAACAATAGCCTTGTTTTTTTGCCTGGAAGCTTTAAATTTTTAAGTCGCCCTACTAGACAGACGTGAAATTATTTTGATTGTAAATAATTAATATATAATTGTGAAGTGATTAATATAGATGTTTGTTGTGTGTTTCGGTGTATTATAAAGTAGGTACGTATGTATTTACAAAAACAAAAAAGTATCTTCTATAAAAAGTAGGTAGAATAATATTCTATCCGTAATTTAGTTCCCATTCCCATATTCGAGCAATGCTTAGTTTGGGGCTAGATGGCGCTGTGTGAAATGAATGTCCTATAACATATATTTATTTATTCAATAATATGTTATGAATGTTAATGAAAACTGAACAGCCATTATTTTTTCAAACATTAAAACATTTCCGCATATCCGTATCCGATATAGCAGCAAATTAATACCAGCACATACTAGCGCCATCTACCGTCGGTCGCGCGCAGTTTCACGCTACTATTACACCAAATTACGCGCTATCACATCGACGTAAAGTTTCAATTACACCGACAGCGAAATGCACTTGCACTGTTATAGCACACGACGATGTGGTATCCATTTCACTCTGACTCGTGGAATGACGCCCGCCTGTCTCGCTCTTGTTTTAACACGTCAGCGTCATTGCCTGTGTCCATTACACTATATCAATTACCGCTTGAACTCGCTTTGAGCTTGCTTCGATCACTGTAGGTACCTATACCTACTATTTTTACCCTTATACTTCTCATTCTCAATCGCGTTTGATATATTTACTATATATTTAGTTACCTTTGTAGAGACTTTTTGTCGGATCTAAGAAAAGGGGAGGAATTTATTGGAAAGAAATATCGCTGCCAATTTGAGATAGCAAATCCGATTTTCATCTAACGTTACGAAACCTCGAAGATGGATTAACAGTGGATATAGAAACAACAAAAAATGTAGAAAAGAGATGCTTTGAGTGAATCGTATCCGTCTTCAAAAGAAATCGAACGGAGAGCAAGCGAGCGCGATCCCGTCTTTACGACGTGCGAAAGAGATAATACAATTCCTTATGTCGCTATTCTTAAGTCGTTTGCGCTTTCGAAATGAAACTTTACTCGCAGACATTAAGGTCGCAATTCTATTGCTTTGATTGGGTATTGACGATTGTGTGGTATTGTAACGGAATGTTATAACTTCATTGCTCAGCGTTTGGGATTACAAGCTTGGGATTTAATGAATAAGGTTGTTTTTTGTTAGGGTTGTGAATGACGCGAAGTCTGTGGATGGTTGCTATGGTGACGTCGTCCGTTGGAATGCGAGAGCCTGGGTTGCCCACTTCATCGTGTTTTTACCTAAATTAGAAGCAAAAACAATACTCCCTGATAGATGAGCTCGTACGTTGATATGGGAAGATTTGAAGAACAGCTGGGCTCGCTTGTGGGAGCAAGATTGAAATATTTGAATGCATTTCAGTAGGTAGGTAAATACTCATCACATATTTTTCAATGTAATTGACAGTCACTAGCTACAGCTAGTCTTTCATGTGAAATTGCAAATGTATCTAGTCACGTCATCGCTAAGACCATAACTCTAGCCAAAATATATTTTTAGGTACCTAGGTAGGTACCAAAATTAGATGGAACGAGATAGCGTAGGTATCGGCAATTCGCAAGCGCGAGCAGGCAGACATTGAATTGCTCAATTTGTGCACGGATCATAAGGTGCCTCTTTTCAAAAAATCCAATGAGATCGATCGCTCGCCATGTCCGCAAATTAGGCCCAGAATCGTTGTTCGTTAGCGACCTTCGCAACCCAGAAAGACTCGACCACCATCTATAAGTCAAAGCAAACTCGTCTTTAGTATAAGGTGCGAAGAACCATTGTAGAGGTTTCTCGTTATCTTAATCTACAGGAGAAGTCAAAGCTCGCCGCTGCAGAAATGCATTTTAGCCTCAGTACTGCTGCATCATCTGTGGTTCACTATCTCGGGACTCGTTCTAAAGCCTTTGCCGAGTTCCCGTGGAGGCTCGGGTGAAAATTACTCTCAAACTACCAACGCATTGAACTAGACTACCTATATCAAACGCCAGTGAAGCATGAATTCAAATAAAGAACGGATGAATTAAACTGGCAGTAGGATGTTCGATACTCGCAAATGGAACGCAGTTTTGAACTGCAGCTCTCAATTTAAATATGCAGGACTTACTCTAAATGCACTCGATATTTAAAAAAATCTGATTGTACCTACGCCATTTTATCGACACCTTTGTGTTGGCATTATGGTATTAACCTGAGTAGGTATGTAGTTAATTACATTTCGTTCATCAATACAAAGTTAAAGCCAACACAAATTAACCAAACATAACAAACTAAATAAGTATAATTATCATGACGCATAACGTACTTCCAGTACTTCGGTAGTAGGTAGTAGGCACATAGGTAGATATTAGGTACGATGACCAAGCGTTTGTATATTTTATCGCGGTCTCTAGTCTAGCATATATATTCCCGTAACAGATACGAGATGAGATAGCGTGAATTTCACTCGCAAACCAGTTTTTCTTCGGTTAAATTACTCTCAAGTTAAATAGTGCTGCCAAGTTAGTTGAAGTCCGGATATAAGGCTCTGAAGTCGGACTAATAATTCCAAGCAATACATCTCTACCTTTTAAAAATATGTTGAAATGATAAAGGCACGTCATAGTTTAAGCAATTAGGCATAAGATTAAACACAATTTCAAACATACACATACTTACTCGTAAGTCAGAAAAATAGGATCTAACAGTTAGCTATTACTATAATTTCAATTTAAACATAACAAAGATCCTATCGATTTTGAATTGCACAGCAACTATTGCAGAAAAAAATAATTCAGAGGAGTAGGTAACATAGTGAAAACCCGGGGCGGGCTATCTCAACGAATATAATAATATATCGCTATGGCGTAAACTCCCTTCCGGGGTAGCAATTAGGCATAAGATTAAACACAATTTCAAACATAGGTACACATACTTACTCGTAAGTCAGAAAAATAGGATCTAACAGTGAGTATGATAAGAGCTATTACTATCATTTCAATTTAAACATAACAAAGATCCTATCGATTTTGAATTGCACACCAACTATTGCAGAAAAAAATAATTTAGATGAGTAGGTAACATAGTGAAAACCCGGAGCGGGCTATCTCAACGAATTTAATAATCTATCGCTATGGCGTATAAACTCCCTTCCGGGGTAGCTAATCGATGTTGCCTATCATCATCATCACCCAAAAAAGTTTACTGCGGGTCATGAAAATGAGAACAATGTGTGGATTTTCCACAATCACTTTACTTGTCACGTGGATTAATGATTGCACAATAAGTATTTATAGTACCGATATAGTGTTGGAATAACATTCACCTTACAGGCACAACTGTATTGAAACATTTGATTGAACATGAAAATGAGTTTATGACAAGCCAAGATCAAACATTTGTGTAATGAATATAGTGGTTTGTTCTATGTTTGGATGTTGTATTATATGCTGAGTAGGTTGTATTTACAAAAAGAAGTATTAGAATATTTTATCCGTGATCTAGTTCCAATATAGGTAGTCATGACTGCTGCTCATCTCCTGCTGAAAAATGCTTGCAAAACGTCCGGCTATTTTTTACTGCATAATGTGCGGCTATTTTTTCTGTTCAATCGCAACACTACAATTTAAATAACAGCCAGTGATTCGCGGTGGCGTCCAAACGAGCGTTAAAACGTTGCCCCATAATGAGCCAAGCTCCGATAGTATTCTATTCCCTCTTTCCTGTTATAACTCGTATATTGAACGGTGTGGTTTCAGTACCTGGGAGACACTGCTTGATAATAAGATTGCATCAGTAATTTAGAAGTCAATTCTTGATTATCGATCTATATTCCGCTCAAATCTTGTTAATTACTAAATTGGAATAGTACGGACGCTCGGTAACGTTAAGATGGTTCTAAATTCGGGCTGCACAATTTTTCTCTTAAGTGTAATATTAATGTTAATTAAGAATACTTGTATTTTTTTCATGATTGATTAACAATTTTTGGACCACAATCTCACTTGATGTCATGAAACGCTGTACGACGGTCTAGGAGACACCTATACACTTTTGCCTTAAAAAGACCCAAGTATAACTAGGGTTAAGCAAGAAAGACCAAGCACGGTGAAGAGTATCACACCATGGCTGTTCTTATAATGAAGGTGGAATATAATGGTTTGGTCCGCCTGGGATGTTATGAACAGAAAACAGACAAGCCTTATTCATTGTCAACATTATCATGTATACATTGTCTTTTTTTTTATATACCTACAACTAGAAGACTGAACAAGCAAGTAGCCCACCTGATGTTAAGTGCATCTCTTGCATATAACAAGGCCTTACTGTGTAGCTCCCATCCACAAAGAATATAGCCTACACAGCACTGCACTGCGCCCGTCAACTTGAGGCATAAAGGTGATAAGCCTAACGTGCCTGTAATTTCACCGGAACACAGTAATGCTGCTTGGCGGCTGAAAAAGGTATTAGGGTAGTACTACCACGGACGAGCCCTTTCACAATGGGTACTACTACTCTTAAAAACTACTGACTAGTAAATAGATCTGCACTGCTCTTTTATGTCAAACAATCATTGAAAAAAAATGCATTTTTTAACGTTACCTTGTGGGCACACAAATGTGTTTTCATGCGCAATAATATTTTGTTGAGATCTCCAAAATCAATGCTTGTAAAACAGCGTGCGATACTACAGCAGCTTATCAATGTCCTGCTGGACAGAGCCTCCGTCTTGCCAAAATCACCACGCTTGGCAGGTGAATTGGTGATCGAAGTAGAGTTGACATATGATACACTGAATTTTAGATCTTTTACTCGGTTTTTTCGACGTTCCAGGGCATATTATTGCACCAATAATAAAATAGGTCAAGTGCGGACAAGCACACTGATGGTTCCGACCCACATTTTAAAATCACGTTTCCTAAATGGCTATTTTAATTTGATTGTATTGTATGTTTTATTGCAAAAGCTGCAATATAATATAGACTCTGTAAAAAAACAACTGTCTGCCTATTACGGTTCATGAGATACCTTCCCGCCGATAGACAGACAGATGGACTTACTTAAAGATTAGCAGTGGGGTCCCGTTGGCACCACTTGGGTACGAAACCCTAAATATTGTGATATGTACAGCCTCCTTTTAGGTCATCACTAGTATAGTAACCTGCGTCGTAAACATAAAACATATGGTAACTCAATAAACGCTACGTTTACGGAAGTAGAGTCACAAACGTCGACGTCGTAAAAACGTCGTAAAAATGGCAATATTAATGATGAGCGTCCATTCGGTTGATATCTTAAGTATCGATTGTCGTGTGGTTGTGATGCGACATTTTTGCGGCAGAGATTATCTACTACTTTCTATCAAATTGGGCAAAGCGCCATCTTGTTTCTCAAAATGACACAAATTAAAAAGACAGATATTTGACTGTAGGTATATCACTATCTGTAATTCTAGAATCTATACCTGAGTAATTATCAACGTACAATTACATTATTGTAAATGAGTGAGCCTACTTTTTGTGAATTTTATTATTGCCCAACTCATATTATAGAAATCAATCTAATTTAATAATCAAATAAGTACAAAACGTTTATTATAGTTAGCAATAATAAGATGCTACCAAAATTGTTAAAAAAAATTATAGGACATTCACTTCACACTGGGACATCTAGCCTTAAACAAGCAAATCTTGTAAATATTAATTATTTTAATATGGGAACTAAGACTACCTACGGAAGAAGATTTATTTTACAACACCCAAACACACCCACCTCTAACCGTCTCTGTGGTCTAGTGGTTCAACCCACCGATTTCAGATCCAGAGGTCCCGGGTTCGATCCCCATGGGGAGTACAATATATTGTGCTTGGTTTGGTTGGTAGTAGGACTTTATTTGGGTCCACCTGGCTAGCTACCACCATCATATCTAATTCTGTCGCCATAGCAACAATTCTAAAATTCTTGTGTTCCGGCATCCAGAGGTAAGATAGCCAGTTCCTCAGTTTGTTTAGGATTCCGGTTGAAGTGGCCTCCCCCTTCGGCCTTATCTTAACTTATTACCAGGTGAGATGAAAGCCAAGAGCTTCCCCGTCGTACGATAAAAAAATAAAAACACAGAATAAAAATCACACAAATGTTTGTCCTGGGTGGAAATCGAACTTACAACCTACAGCGCAGTAGGCTCAAATCAATTGCTAAGCTTGTTATTGTGAGACGGGGAAGCGCTTGGCCTTCATCTCACCTGGTAACAAGTTGAGATAAGGCCGAAGGTGGAGGCGCACTTCACCCGGAATCTTCAACAAACTGCGGAACTGGCTATCTTACCTCTAAATGCCGGAACACAATATTTTTTTTAAGAATTGTTATTATGGCGACATAATTAGGTAAGATGGTGGTAGCTAGCCAGGCGGACTTGAAACAAAATCCTACCACCAACCATACCAAGCACAATATATTGTACTTCCCATGGGGACCGAACCCGGGACCTCTGGATCTGAAATCGGTGGGTTGAACCACTAGACCACAGAGGCGGTTAAAACGGCGGCGGTTGTTTATATTGAATTGAAAATTATTCATCCAAGACTATGTTAATAATGAGGGCTCCGAAAACCAAGCTACAAGTGTCACTCGCAATCTGCCTGTCATGTCAACGATAGTCGCAGCATTCATAACCACAGTTGGTTATTGCCACGTTATTGCCTATGGGTTGTTCGCATCGAAAGTTTATTCGTGTATTAGCATATAATCGGTGAACGGTACGGGTCAGGTCACGGCAGCGCTACGGCAACAAATTGCACTCTCACGCAACGGACTACACAATAACTGCCACTAAAATTAAGATAAATCGAGTGATCTATTTACACGGCAAGAGTTTTACACTTTACTGTACTACTTTTATGACTTATGCAAAAACAGAACAATATGATTATTTTTTATAAAAAAACACGTTAAACGAGAGGTAAAAACCCGCACTAGGAAAAGCCTTTTGTGCGAAATATGTCACTTCATAATCTCGTATGATTTTGTTACATTATTATTCAATCGAGATCTTACAACACTTATTCTGGATAGCAAAGAGTTTTTGAATAAAGGGATTTGGATATTCTAGGAAGCACAACATAAAGATCTACTTGTAACTTAACAAACAAAGCACAAGTCCAGACAATAGCACGGGCGAAGCGTAGGTAATGTAGCACACCCACGTCTTCATTATTACTATCGATAAAATCGATCTCGTTACAATCGAAACAAAAACCGGCCAGCGGTAAACGAATACGAGAAACGTGAAAAAAAAAGAACCTCAATCAAAAATCTCGAGGCATTCGGTATCATAACCGAGCGTCGACCCGGCATGGCCGATCCAAAACAAAACAAAAAAAAACAAACGAGTAATAATGTAACGCACTAAGTATCCGTCTTAAAAATACGCCTTGCGCGCGTCGCGGTGTTACCACGTGGCCAACAAAAGCGGACCTTATGATGAATGCCGCAAGGTCGCGAGTGCTATGCAGGGTTGTGAGTCGAGGGGTCGCAGGGGGGAGGTGTGATGGATGGCCCAATCAGGCGGCGTGGCGGTGCCGGCCGCTAATCGACAGTGCGCCCTGAGAGCCTGACGCACACACACGCAACAGTGAAGCGCATCTAGAACCTTTACCCAGATTGAACAATCGATGGAGCACAGACACAGACGATGTTATGAAAGTACGAACAGGCGTCCTCTCTCTTTCATACAGATACGTGATGTTAGTTTATTTAGTTACAGACCACTAATGGTATATGATACGATCCCTCGTATCTATAACATTAAAAAATTACTTACAGCAACTCCGTACTTAGATACGTTAGCTAAACTTCTTACAAAATGTAGTTTTCCAGGATGCCAATTATTAATTTGTAACAAGTATTCTCGAAAGTGGGAATGGCTTCTAAAACTATGCTATAAACGCAATGAACATCTCCTAGTTAAGCCTGAGTTGTACGTACTGCAAAATCTAGGATGAAATATATCATTTGGTGATATGTGCCACAGGAAAAACCTATATCAGGCATCAGTATCTCATAAAACAAGTCACTACAAAGCCTTTTCACAATCTGTACACTTTGTATTATCCACAAGTATGTGAGAAAATAATCAAAAATGTATTATTATCATATTTACTATCTCGTTTATACCGTTTTAATATTGAGCCATCGAACTCCATCGAGATTGAATTAACCCGGGCATTAGATGTCGAATGATTCCGACAACTTTGCAGTGCAATGCGCGATAAGACATTGTTGCAATGAATATATCAAACGAGATTTAACTTAGGTACCTACAAAGTCGTTGGATATTAAAATAGCGCCGCGCCTGCTTCCACATCAAAAATCGTCGCCTAAAATCACTTGAGATCCTATCTTTGAATCTTTGTGACGTCATTGTGTTCGATTTATAAAATAGCAGGCGATACGTCCACACCAGTCGATCGATAGCCGCCAACTGTTGTAAACATTGGAAAAAGCGCCACCCCACGGCACCTAATGGACACGTGACTAATTTTGGAGCTGTCATCGCCAGACACGTGGGCTCTGTGCCCGTTGGGTCCAGAACAATTGGCAATTGGCTAGTTAAACGGTACCATGACCCTGATCACGAACGAACTGTAAAGTCATTTAAATAAATAAGATTGTTTTGCTTATCGACGACTGACGCTCAGCGTATAAGCTAATTTTCACAGGAGATCCTAATACGGAAATGCCCTACACAATAAGCTAAGGTATATTATCTACTTATGTAATACTTACTTCTGTACGTGTGTTAGTCACTGAACTCTTTCTAAACGGTTGTAGGTACGGTTTTTTTTTTGTTTTTTTTTACACACAAAAAAAAAACGGTAACTACACTTATCTATTAAGAGTGGGTCTCTTAATGTATAAGTTTCACAATTGGACCCGGTGGGTGGCGCTGCGATCACCACGGGATAGCGGGAACGAAGTTCTGGGAAACCCATAGCTCTTGATTGTAAGGCTTGCCTGGGTAAGGGTGAGTGAGTTTTCCCAGAAGGTACTTCCTCTCCCGCGCACCAACGGAGCACTGCGGACCGTTTTGCCCGAGACTTCGTTAGCCAGCCTATCAATTCTATTCAACGGTTAACAAAAATGTTGTGTTCGTCATTGGTCGCCTAGTAACACCCATGAAAAATAGGGGTTGGTGATATTATATTCTGACAGACGCTTATGTAGCTTTATTTTAATGTATTTAGCGAAATTGCACAAAAGTCGAATACACCATGCAAATGCATAGCTTGTTTGTTTCTATCCATCAACGGTCATAGGAAAAAGCGACGATAGATCACAAAACACAATTAATTATTTCCACCGAAAAGGACCTTTATAAATCGTATTTTATCCAAGATCCAGTCTCTAATCCCACAGAATTGAAACGAGTCTAATGAAACGGGGATCCGAAAAAAAAAACAGCCACAGCTCGATGCTACAATCATTTTAACTTTTTTCCTTCGCATCGCTCTCAAAGCGTAGTTTTTTTAATCTGGACTTGTTCTATTTTTCTTTTCATATATTTTAAAATCGGATTCAGTCGGGGACAGCCGCGGAGAATGGATTAGGATTCAGATATTTTCGGCCGAGTAATTTATGCCCCTCTTTGTTGCGATATGAATAATAACAGATACATATTTAGTCCGTGCTCTCTAGTATCGCTTTGTCTATGATTCAGCGATGTTTACTTTTCTATGTAAACGCGCATTACATAGCATTGTTAACTACCGATAGACAGGTCACTATGTTGTCTTATTTTATCGTGCATTTGAATATCGTGCTTCGTATAGTAATGGCCGGTATTCCTCAATTTATTGTAATCCAATTTAAAAATGGCCCATTTAAATTCCTATACAAATGATCTCGACCATAAAGTACCGGCAGCTATTCCAAATATGTTCCACGTTTAAAAAGCCCTTAACGAAATTATTAATCCTGGCAACAAAAAAGGGTCAAGTCGATGATTTACCGACGTCAATTTTGACAGATCGTAGTTTTGTTTGACCAAAATTATAGTAATTTTGATAAAATACCCATCTACTTAAAATAAACGCTGGTTAAAAACGTTATGATGGATACAAGTGTTTTGTAATAGCGTAAGAATGTAAAGAATGTGGCTCTTACCACCTAGTTGTTTTATTTGCGAGGCTAACTCGAGCACGGAGTAGCAAAAACCGTTGATTTAATTCCAATAAGGTCGAGAAATGTTTTTTAATTGTATCGAGAATGACGGAGACAGCAATCGGGTATTATTTTTGCTGGTAAACGGTTCAACCGTTGAAGAACTCGCGCGCCTACGCGCCGTCGGCCGCTGCGACTTTTTGCGACAAACAATATTTTTGCATCAAAATAAAGACAACTTTTTATTCATAAGCGGCCATTCCAACCGTTCAAAAATAATAATGAGTCGGTTGTAAAAATCGCGAATTTATATGAGGCCTCAGCCCTCCGGGACCCCGACGAGTTTAATAATATGATTTCTTATAGCGAGAAGTCCTTATTAAATAAACTTTGAAACGAAAATTATGTCCTCCGTACGTGGAGCGACCGATCACAATAAAAACGGGGATTTGGCAAGATTAAAATTGTAATTCAAGTTATTTTTGACGTGCGTCTTATTGCTTTTTCGCTACGGTCATGTTTATTGCTTTTTGTAGTGAACTTTGCGATGCGTAACTTCGATTTACCGCGCGACGTAATCCTGACACTAAGGCCGAGGGAACAACAGTCACATGTTATTATGAAAATATCAAATGTTATGTCGAATTTTAGTTGAATTAATCCACGGAAATATTTTTTATGATGGTTATAAGATATTTTTAGCCGGAAACAATTTTTACTGTATCAATTTGACTGGTAGGTAGGTACGTGGGTTTTTTATTTTAAAAAAATATGCAACAGACGCGAGAAACTAAAATAAATACTTGTTTGAACAATTGACGCTATAAATAAAAAATAAGAATTGATGTCATCAACTTCATCTTGCACTACAGTGATATTTATTCCATTTACTTATTTCGAAATACATATTCTAAGTTGTATTCTAATATTAATCGATCTTAATAATGACACTCATGATCATATAATAAATGCATATTAAGTGACCAATTTAGAATCTATCCGTTCCCACAATTCGGTCTTGCCGTTAGCTGGCAACACCACCGTTAGCGACACCACCATTACGGGAGATTACGTCTAATGTGATGTGTTGGTGATTTGAAATAATCACGCAGATTACTCGACAACGTGGTTGCCAGTTAATCAATAGATATATTATAGACAATACCACGATATATTACTTATTAGCTTCATATGGGTCTTAACACGGGGCCATAATATGAAAGTATATCCACCATACCATGTAAAACAACTAAGTACTTTAATGATAAGTAAGATACATGAAGTAAATGTTGTTTTTAAATGCACCAACATTTTGTATGGGTTATACATGTGTGTCATTTAATACATTTTTTATCTTAAAAATGTTGCGTGTTTCAGTGCATATTTCGTTGAAGGTCATTCTCGCACATGTCATTTGTTACCACCTGACCCGCAAAGGTATTTTCACTTAGCGCATTGGCCACATTTCACGCGTCACTTTTATTTTTACGGTCTCACTAAATTACGTTTGCTAAATAGACCGCACTGTGGTAACGCCTTGTTAAACGCAGTAAAAATATAAAACTGTCTATAAAACAGGCTAACGAGAACTAGAAAACCATAATAAAGAACAGACTTTGCGGTCGGGGAGTGCGGTGAAACCGCGCCGTTTTGCTACACTAGCTTTATAGCGAGGTTAGTGCTCCATAACATTACTGAGTTAGATTACTGTGATCACTAAAACAGGATACAGCATACTGCATCAAATGTACTATGTTACATTTTCTATAAAAAACAAAAATGTTGAACTGCTTGCATTCTAATTAGAAAAAAAAACATTATTTCTAATTCGATTCGGGGTTCTAGTTCTCAGCGTAACTGCTAGAGGCGCTGTTCAAGTTTCAAATGACTTTGTAATAATAACTGCAATAACTATGAATAGTGGGTAGAATAGATTGTAGAGATATTACTACTTTGTAACTAGTTTATTAAAATTACTGCCTCGGGTCTCAGGCGGTTGAAAACAGATAATTATTTTTGAATCGATTTTGTGCGTATGTTCCGCTACTCGCCGCAAGATGGCGCTAGGGTTTGACACTATCGGTAGATCGATATGAGTTATGAAGTGAACGAATGAGATGCACGTTTTTATTTTCATTAGTTACCTACCTACTTTGTTTTGTTTCGTGATCACCATATAATAAGAATGTTAAAAAAATGTCTAAGCGCTTATCAAATAGTATTTTAGTAAATTTTGTGAATATCTACAAAATAAATAAAATATAATTTTGAAGGGGTCAATGACTCAAGTAAGAGAAATCGCGGGCAGCATCCATGCTAGGAAGAATAAGCCTTACCAAGAAAGCATAACAATAAAACAGGTTACGCATTCCATATTCCGGGATCGTAATTGAGCTTCGCATGCAAATGCGGCGCGAGCCCGCCATCTCTTCAATATTTATGGTCACCTAGTACTTGAGCAGGTGGACTTGCCCTATTTATGTTATTGTTTCGGCTTGCGTTTGTATGGTGGATAAAGAAGTTTTCTATACAAAACAATATAGTAGAGATGAAGTCATCATAATTATATTCTACGGCCAATGTCAACGTACAGCGTCGTAGAGGCTTTTAGGAAGGTTGGGCTGGTGGTAAGACTTGTAATTGCGACCACCACATTCCTGCCCAAGTTTGGCACCGAGTAGTTTGCTGTGCTCCGTTAGTGCGTGGGATTGCCAGTACCATTAATAGGCAGCTTCTGGGAAAGGCTAGCTCCAATGTAGACCTCGCCAAGGTAATACCCAGGCAAACCTCGGGACCAAGATCTTACCTTTACCCATATCATGTATGAAAGGATTTTTTTATTCTGTGGTAGTGAGTAGGTAAACAATGAAAAATATTTTTCCTCTAAGATAGAAATCTGCCAGATATAATGCGATCAAAACAGAGATAAACGACGTCATAGGTCCGCTGACGAGTGACACTAAAGAATGACATTCGATTAATTTCTGTTGATTAAACTTTATGCAGATACCCCCAAAATTACTGCAGTCCCAAGATGTGACAGCCTGTGTCGTTCAAATAAGCGATTTCCACTCTTCACTATTACGTCATAAGTGCTTTAATTACTTGCATCTCTCTGAAGCTTCATCAACCGCCAGGCGACGTTTTGACGTGTCAGAAAATAACGCTGACACGCCGTCGCCGCGTCGATGTCAGTCTGAAGGATTTTGAAATTCGAATGTAGATGACTGGCCGGCCAGTGTTTGAAAATGAATCTTCTCATTCAACTCATGCAGATCTGAATCTAATATTTTGTGTAACGTGATTATGATATTTTTATTGGAAAAAATATAGGTAGATAATACTTACCTATATTTTTATTACCTAATACCTACTTTGAAGAACTTAGTAATTCTTCTAGTGGTGAAGCTTCTCGCAGACTAATTCTAAACAAAATTTGCCTTCACGAGATGCTTACCTATATAGACAGCTATTGTAGCACTTGCATCGTCATAATGCGCGTATTACATATTTTCCGGAGAGCTGATTACTTGCTGAGAACTAAGTTCTGGGTTTTATTAAAACTCTTAAGGTGCCTAGTTAAGTACGTATTAAATGGTTATTTAAAAATCGTAGCTTCAAAACACAGCGTTGGTTCAACATGGTGGCGCTGTGTAAAAAATAATGTCCTGTAATATTATTACTATTATTAAATTAACGATATGAAATTCGCCACTACTTACAGGCTACATGTAAAATAATAGAAACAATGTTTTTAAATCAAATATTTTTACCTATTCCTACATTGGTCTTTTAACTGAATCTTTACGAGCAATATTTGCTTGGCTAAGAAACCAATGTATAAATTTTTAACAGTAAATTAAAAACAACTGTTATGCTCAAAACTACCATTTTGTAGTACCTATACATTTCAGTATAACCAAGTCGCAAGCCAACTTGAACGCTTAACAAGGTGGGCGGTCTACAGCGCTTTTTGTCGTCCAGCCGTAGTAACTGATACACCCACAGCACGCACCTTGCCATATGATATGGCTCCTTCATTTCTTCCATGAATGTGGCTCTGGCTACATTAGAAAATAGCATTCAGAAAAAAAGTTCAGAAAGAGAACGTGGTCAAAATGTATCTTTGAGGTGATGACCAAATATTTTGCATGCTTTTTTAGGTACCCAATTGGACCATTTCCATTTCTCAAGCCTACTCTTTCCGTAATCCGTCCGTCTATCTGTCAGAGGGACGTCATCGGATTCGATGACGGCTTGCACGTCAAAAATGACAGAAGTTCTTTCGGATCCGACGACGCTTGATTTTCATAGTAGCCTCTGAGCCGTAATAGGTAGACAATTTCAATTATAACTGAGTGTGTATTTCTATGGCTGCTATAACAACAAACGATAACAAAATAATTAAAATTAATGGAGGCCAATACAAGAAACGTAGTTTTGAAGTGTGGGCGGAACTCTCGGTATGCATATTTTCACTAGGCCAGTTTTATATTTGCTGCAAAATAATGATTTTACTTTCGTGCCCTTACTGCTCTACATTGAGTAGTAAGGGCACGAAAGCAAAATCATTATTTTAAAACACTGAACTGTTTTCAAAGACGTGGAAAAATTAGTTTATTTTTTATTTTTATACTATTAGGGGACAAGCAAGTAGCGCACCTGGTGTTAAGTGCATCTCTTGCCTATGATAAAGCCTTACTGCATAGGTCACATCCACAAAGAACATAGCCTACACGGCACTGTATTGCGCCCGTCAACTTGAGCCATAAAGGTGTTAAGCCTCATGTAACCGTAATTTCACCGTCAACCATACCCTTCAAACCGACACACAGAAATGCTGCTTGGCGGCCGAAATAAGTATAGTAGGGCCTTCTACTACTCTTAATAATCATTTATAACAAGGTGATAATACTCAATCGGTAAGTATTCAAATTTTATTTTAAATTAAAATACTTTAGCCGCACGATTAGGCGTAGGTCTATGCTAATATGCCATAGGATTTAGGGGCTTTGTCAATGTGCTATGATTGGCTGGTTTTTATGAACTCAAAGAATGAGAAGCTCTGAGCTTTACTTGGTTTTCAAAAACTGAAACCACTTTTTAGCTCTATTTTTGAACACAGAATTGGGTGACCAACAAAGACCTTTCTTGAACTTTTTGAATTGAAGCTTAAACCAAATTTTCTCTCGTGGATGTCGTTAGAGACAAAAAAGGGATAACCCACATACACCTACATCTAATGCTGTAGTTATTCAACAAAAATCTACAGTGCTTTGCTTTGTTAACTTTTGTTCTCAATATTCTACATCTAATGCTGTAGTTATTCAACAAAAATCTACCCTGCTTTGCTTTGTTAACTTTTGTTCTCAATATTATCGGTTTTCAATAAGATCCGGAATAAAAACACAAATCGAATACAAATAAGTGCCAGATAATTAAATTGAATTCGGACGTGCACGCCATAATGTACGTAACATCTTTCGAATAATAATCGATTGAAAAACGCAGCGAAACGATAAATCGTTCTAATAAGCTCGTGATGCTACTCCGAAGCAGTATAGGATGTGAGATTCAGCGGTGGAATACTAACACACTGTCTGTGCCTAAAAGTGGAAATGAATTAATAAACTTTTGTTAATCAAACCATAAAATATATAACATACTTTCTAAAAAAGGGAAACGAATTTTGAATCGAATAGAAACAATTAAAAGAGCATCTTTTCATTGACGTTTTCTAAATATCGAAAACTGGGATAGATAGTTCTGGATATTTTCATGCAACACGCAACCTCTTTGTTCTAAAACTGTCCATCTGTCATCACACTTCAGATTCGAGCGTCGAGCGCTGCGTTCAGTTGTAATTGAACTAAACTGCGTTCATCTAATTGAGCAGTGATCGCGGCCGTAAACCGCGCGTTTTACGATTCCGGCCGGCCCTTACCCGTAGGTGCGGAATAAATCAGGTGGAACACAAATATTACTGTCGCTTGCGCGTCATTAAATTCGTATAGTTCTAAAATAGTCCGGCATTTGTCGCTATTTAGGTTTATATATATAATTTGCAGATTTGCAAGTGGATTAACTTTGAATGGACGATATTGGTGTCGTGAGGTCGTAAAGAGACGAATTTATGTGTCCAATAAGCGGTCTGTGATGTTTTAGTTCGTGTTTACAACACATTACATGTACAGCCACAGAATAAAATAGCTTACTTATGCATTAAATTGAGATCGCTATAAAAACGTATTCAACAATAATTTACTAAAAACATAATCTCATCATTATGACAGTAAATATCTTCTGCAGTTCATGGGCCCCCTCCAAATAATGCAACGGATGATTATTACGTTGTGTTGGTGTCAAATACTTATTCATTTTATAACTCACATATCACGGGATGATAAGAAGAGCTGCAAATTCATAGATATTGTTTTGGCCTAGTGGTTTGCCCACCGGTATCAGATCCAGCGGCACGGGGTAAGAAGGTGGGGATACCATTTTGTGCTCGGTTTGGATTGTGCTAGGGCCTGTTTTAAGTCCGCCCGGTGCTAGGTGATAGACCTACGACGCCCTAAAATCAATTCTAATTATTATATGCCTACTTTAAAAGGTTAGATTCCTCAGTCTGTTGAGAATACCGGGTAAAGTGCAATTCCACCATCGGCCTAATTTACTTGACACCAGGTGATATGAAGGTCAAGTGCTTCCGCGTCAAAAAGTAAAAAGAAGTAAACACTAAATTACTAAATAATACTTTAATCTGATCTGATCAAAACATCTAGTCACTTGGCATATAAACTAGGTATACCAAACTAATCCATTCTTGACAAACTTTATTTTCTCTTCCCGTCTTATCGTACATACTTTATTTTTGAAAATACCACAGTAGCATTCGTAGAAGGGCTACGAAATCTCGTAGAGCCTCTACGAAGCTCTACGAAAGCCGAAAACTGTACAAAAAATTCACAAAGTATTCTAAATTCGAATAAGCGATACTCATTATATTGTTAAAGACTTAGTAAACATTAAAAAATGTCCTTCCCGTTCAATTAAATAAGTCAATTGATTCAAATCAAGCACTTCTCAGGACAATCTTGATTGAGTGATAGCCGGCTGTCCTCATAATTATAACCTTTTATTTACTTCTTACAATCAAGCTAAATTCAACTTTAAACTTATGCTGATAAAGGAGAGAGTACAATGAAGAAAATAAGATGGGATCGAGATGCGAGTTATCAAATGATCGGTAAGGTCCGATGACACTGCGCAGTTTTTGATAAAACTTTTTGTTTTTCCTGGGTATTAATTTACGCGCTGAGATGTTTACTCAGATATTTTGAACCTTTATTTGGTGATGGTTTGATATGATATGTTGGAATTTAAAATGCGTTTTTGTTTTTTATTTTATATGGATATTTTTATGCTGTTTAGTTTTTCTTGAGTGTTTTTTTTTGTCAGGCACTAATTTTTTTAAGCAATTGTACATGGCAAGTGTGAATGGGAGGTGTGTTGGGGGGGAAAAACCTCGACAATCGTTTTCTGACCAAGTTGGAGATGTTCTCAAGAAAAGCTTGGTCGGAAGTATCCTGAACCGACGAGCATGTTATTGTATGAAGAAAGTGATGAGAGTAAGAGACAAATAGGGTGGAAGTGGAGTGTACCAAGTGGAAATCCGTTGTATCTCTGAGAATTAAACTATGTACGTACTAGATAGCATATCTCTAAGATAGTTGTTAATCGCATTGAACGACACTGGTTTGGTTCTATCCTGCGCAGACGCATTAAATCAATAAAAAACACCATTTATTAATCAACTTGCCGTGTAACTTACCAGGCTCGCATACTCGTGTGGTGTTCATAAATCGGGCCCTCACACCGCGTGGATTAATATCTCCTGTCCAGTGATGGTGCCCTGGTGCATTGTAATACTGGTAGTGCGTGGGCGCGGCTTTATTAATAGCGATGATCGGGGCATGCAGAAATTGTTTGAAACATGCTTTACTGTGTGTGTGTGTGTGTAATACTTTTTTTTTATTATACGACGGGTAGGAGCTTGGCCTTCATTTCACCTGGTAACAAGTTGAGATAAGGCCGAAGGTGAAGGCGCACTTCACCCGGAATCTTAAATAAACTGAGGAACTGGCTATCTTACCTCTAAATGCCGGAACATTTTTTTAAGAATTTTGATTATGTCGATAGAATTAGGTAAGATGGTGGTAGCTAGCCAGGCGGACTTGAAACAAAATCCGACCACCAATCAAACCAAGCACATACTGCTTCCCCTGGGCATCAAACCGGAGACCTCTGGATCTGAAATCGATGGGTTGAACGACTGTACCAGTCGTTCAACAGAGGCGGGTGAAAACGAGGCTCTTCAGCTCTGGACCTCAAGTTTTAGGAACAGAGGATAAATCCTACCGATGAACTACCCTTATCACAAACTGGCATCCAAGATCAGCATATCATAATGTGTTACGTAACGTAAGATTTTTTTTTTTTTCCAATAAACTCACTTTATGACTAAAAATGTGATGGAATACCTCAAATAAGATACAAAATAATGCTGATCTAAGCAAGCCAAGACTTATATTTGGCCTTCCGCATACACTCTCTGTACGCCACTATACGGAGGTCGTCGCTCCATCTAGCCCAAGGGCGTCAGTACGCTTGCCTAGACGTGGTCTCTACTGAAGACTCGTTGACCCCACCAGTTTTCGGTCCTTCAGTAAATTTTCCATACAGTTACTTACATGATTCATTCTCCTTTGAGCGTAAGCTTGAAATAAACATTTTTTATTTTATTTTAACACACCTTTATCACACACGGCTATCACAATTTTTTTGATTGTAGCCAATGAGTGAACGAATTTATCTGTTTCCTTATTCAAAAATTCAAAGAGAATTTATGTTTTCAAATGTTTCCTACAGAGACGCACAGAGAGTTGATAGACCCCCCGTGGCCTGTATTTTATCGTCGATTTCTGGAATTATTACACTCGGTTTGATTGGTTCAAAATTATTCCTATAATGAGCTCGCAGTAAAAATATAATGGCATTTTTAACTGTCGTTCTGACGTGTTGTAGATTAAAATGTCTTGTTAATTACTAAACTGTGGTTAATGTTTATGGCTTGATCGTATTTAGTGATACTTGATAACATAAAAATCACCATCTACGTTTTTTTGGGATTATTTTACCCACATAATTATATAAAGAAACGACATTGTCAAAGCTAGAGATAACGGGAAAAAATATATCCACAAACAACTTGCAGTCTTTAAATCCACGGTAAATAAGTTTATTTTAGACAAACGACAAGTCTTAGACCACATCTCCACTTATTTTGCAAGAGAAAGCTGGATGAACAAATTGCATCAAATCTTGAGGGTACTTTTTTGGGTATTTTTTTTACAATTTTACCGTCAATACCCTCAATGAAGACTTTATAAACCTCGAAAAGTATTCAAAATCCATAACCTAATCTCCTAATCATAAATGCACCGACTCTTTAACAAGTGCGAATCAAAATCACATCACGTCAACTCGGTCTGGTAATAAAGCACCCCATTGGTGCAGTTTAACCCCATTTAAGCCGAGTCGCGAAGTTAAAAACCCAATGCATATTATTGCATATTTTGCGCATTGTCTCTGCTCGGTTGATTAAAGTGCATGGTGGAAAATTAATGCTTGGCTCGGAGAATCGTTCAGCCAATTGTATAATGGCTAAATACCTCTCCATATCCAACTTTTGACCTTCCGCCACCGTTCTCCTTGTATGCTGGTCGCTGTTATGATGATGGCGAGAACACTGATTCAAGATGGAACTAGAGTCATTTTTTTCAAGAGATATGGGGTAGATACTTATTTAATTTTTGAGTATTTTTTGTTAATTTGACAAAAAAGACTGAGAATTTCTGTGAATTTCCGATTTCTGTACCCAGTTTACATATGTATATATATATTTATTGTATTTAAATATACAATAAACATAAATATCGTTATATTTAAATATATATCGTATATTCGTTATATACAATAAAAAAATAAAGTTAGTTTTAAATTAAGTATGTACTGTGGCTGTATTTATGTTATGGTGTTGTGTCTTATTGGAACCGTGTCTATAATAATATTAGAACTCGTAGTACCGTGAGTTGGGATATAAATGTGTAAATGATGCGCTCGATTTCGTATAACTAAATCCAATGACCAATAACAATTG
This sequence comes from Venusia cambrica, assembly GCA_951394065.1. Classification (NCBI taxonomy): domain Eukaryota; kingdom Metazoa; phylum Arthropoda; class Insecta; order Lepidoptera; family Geometridae; genus Venusia; species Venusia cambrica. Next base: position 12,511,977 of record OX596042.1, read on the forward strand.
TACCTTATTGCGCCTGTCACATTTCGAAGCGTCTAATTATCTCCCTAATTAAATCGACGTCGGAAGCTTCAAATAAACATGCCGGCGAATCTGCGCCATCTTAAGACGTTACCAGGATAAGCAATAAAATACGACACCTATCTTGCTATCGGTGAGCGAAAACCGCGCGGGTCGACGGGTCTCGCTTAATATATGCGATTTTTATCAGTCCCACCCGCTCGGTAGGGTTAAATATGCAAAAATCAGCGCCCGGGGTGAATATTAAGCAATGTAATTTTGTATTATATTCTGCAATTAAAATTCAAATTGAAATCAATGCACGGATGAATGGGTGTTCGCGTTCCGGGGACTTTGCGGTGAATGTAACCTTTTAATGTGTTATGGCATTTTTATCAAGATAAAATTCCAATTATGTCGCGGTATTTCGGGCGCGGAAAAAGTGAAAATTGTGTTTGCAGACGCTTACTTTATGGGTATTGAAAAACTAAAAACTGGTGGAAAATATTAATGAAAAACGTTTACTTATGTTTCGAATTACTTAAAAAAATATAAATTCTCTGTAATTTTTTTATATTTTTTTTTCTTCGGTTGGGTAAAACATTTTACGAAAAAAAATGAATGACCAAAAGCAATTTTGCTTCTTCTCAGACTGTTTGACGTTTCAGTGCTGTCTGACGTTATCTTTTTTATCCGGGTGTATACTTTTTTTGCTACCTAAAAAATCTATTCTTACCACTCAAGTGCATTAAAACAAAAGCGTTAGCAAAACCGATTACCACACAAATCGCTTGATTTCAGACCGTTTGACAGTACAGCTACAACCGTTTGACGTTTCAGTGCCGTCTGACGTTCCGGATCCAAGTTACGTTTAATGGTCCATAAAGGCACCCCATAACTCGGCTATCTGGAGGATCATTCCGAGTGTTATTCCCTCTTAATTGGTCGTTCCACCGGAATCGTCAATTTGAGATATTAAACTAATTTTCAATGCTGTGTAATCGCAGAGACGTGCGCAGTGTAGGGTTAAGGTAGAGATATCTTGTGATATCGTTTGTATCGGTTCAAACTCAATTCAACTTTTATATTTATATCATACAACATGCTTATGTTCGTTTTTACATGGGAAGACAGACAAACTTTAAATTTGAATGATAAAGAGTGGAATTTCTTGCGTCTACCTTTTCGGTTCAATACAATTTAGGAGTTTTGCTTGAGTAGTATTGCTGTAACCGCCAGCTCACCACACAAGCTCCTAAGAGACCTTGTTCTATTACCTCAGCGAAAGAACACCTGAACTTTGCTTACAATGTAAGCAGGTACCTTAATCGAAGTCCAAAAGTCTACATACGGTATTAAAGTTACCTATACAATGTGCACAATTTTTTCGATTGATATTTCATATTTTTTGTTCATAATAATGTCGTGTCATGAAGTATTACAGATTTTCACACTCTCACAATTTGAGTCATCAAAAATGCTTTTCATACACATCCCAAACGAAGCTTATTACTCGCGATACGTCAACGTTCGTCGTCGGTGCGTTTCGCTCGCGGTGTAATTAAGCAGACGCTGCGTTTCGTTCATCACGCGGTGATTACAACTCTATTGAAATATATATTGCTTCGTACGTCATGATCACGGAATCCTGTAAACTCGTCATCGCACCTGATATTTCTTAGCCTGAGAATGAGCAATTTAGTTACTCCCCATTGTACCTATTTGTATTCTTTTTCGAGCGCAACAATCCGTTAACGTCCTTCTATTGGAATCAGAACCGCCTCTGTTGGCTAGTGGTTCGCCCACTGGTGTCAGATCCAGAGGTCCCAGATTCGATCACCAGCTGAGTACAATATACTCGGTTTGGTTGGCGTTAGGCTACCACCATCTTATATAGGTCTGTTGCCATAACCACAATTCTAAAGTGTTGTCTTCCGGCATTTAGAGGTTAGATAGCCAGTTTCTCAGACTGTTGAGGGTTCCGGGTGACGTGCGCTTCTTCCGTCGACCTTATCATAACTTGAAACCAGGTGAAATGAAGGCAAAGCGCTTTTCCGTCATACTGACATAAAAAACTCTCCAAATCTGGAGGATTTTGGCATGTACACCACAGTTGGCAAGTGGACTGGTTACGTAGTAAACTGCAGCCCATTTCTTGGTGTAATCTCTTAGTCACCTCGGAGACTACAGAGGGCCCATATTCCTTATCGCCAAAGCCGGATGTAAAGCTTGTATGTAATCGTAGTTCCCTTACTTAATTTTGTTTAAGATAATGAAGGTAATTTCCATTCGGCCTGAGTCTATATATTCTAAATTAAATGAAAAACAGAACTTTATAGGTTATTTGACAGACTGATTAAAATCAAGCTCAGAAAAACAGCTTTTCCATTTCTTAGTGTATACCTACACCATGAAAGAAAAGTATACTCAAAATGTATGCTTCTGGGCCTTCTTGCTCAGACCTTGGATTATCAAACAGTAACACTATGTTTTGCCTGGGAAGGATGAGGTCTACAAAATGCCTATTCCTCTCTTTTTTCTAATATTATTCTGATGTATTAGTACGAGTATAATAATAGTCTAGAAGATACCAGCTACATTTGGAAACCGTCACGTATAGCAGACGCTACACACAACCGTCTTGACCTGCTCTTTCCACATCCTAAATATTATAAAATCAAAGATAGCCATTAGTTTCAACTATACCGGATAAGTGAAACTCTCCACAAAAAATATCTTTCAAAACTTCAGCGTTAAATAGAGAGAAGTTCAACAATTTGAACAATGCAAAAACTCAAAACTTGCACCCTACATCATTAGAGACAAACAGTGAGACCCTAGAATTGACGCCCTGCGAGATTTATCGTGTGCCGCGATAGTGAGTGCAGGATCGAGTTACGCCAATCAACTTATCGCACGCGCGCTAGTGACGTCACCAATACAATTACGATACAATTTTTTATCGACACCTTAAGACTAACATAACATAACAGATAAACTGCCGAACTTTCAGTAACTTTGATACAATATGAACGCGAGCTTTTCAGAATGTAAGTAATTTTTTTAGGATATTGATTGGACACACACAGCGCCTTCTAGCCCCAAACTTAGCAAAGCTGTAATGTGTGAACTAGATTACGGATAGATAAAACACCCAAAATAGAGCAAACACCTATATTATTGACACAAAATTAAATGTTGAACCTGGGTGGGAATCGAACCCACAATCTACGGCTCAGAAGGCAGAGCTATCAACTGAGTTGTGAGACTTGATAAGTTTTTTTTTCTTCACTTTAGTTTCCTCTTGTCTCATTGGTAATCATGGATCTATAAGGCATGTACACAAAATGGTTTTTTTTCCGAAAAACTATTGGCGAAGTGGGTACATAAGTCAATGCGTGAGTCAATCATTTTAATCAGGAATCTTATACATTTATCATACTCGTACAAAACAAATGGAATGATCACAACACTGGTGGTAGGACATATAAAGGTCCACTTTCCTAGCGACCACCCTCCTGCCAAAGTCCAGCGCCAAGCGGTTTGCCGTGGTCTGTTACATGAAAGCCAGTGAGTGCCTTCTGGGAAAGCTCACTCCATTATAGATCCCATCCTTGCTCTGGCCTATAGCTAGACAAGCCTATTATAATAATTGGTTATTGTCAAATTTCTAAGTCATCGATATCTGTGTTTCGTGTCCCCTCCCTACGTGCGACAACCGTGGTGTCGGAACGCGTTTTGATGGATTGGCTTCTTTGCAGTCCCTATTTGCAAACACCCTTATCTGGGGGGCTAATTAAAATTGGCAGCTTTTGATTGAACTCTATGACCTAGTGATAAAGGTGATTTTTAAATGGCACCTTCTAATGGGTGAACGGGAATGTTCGTTACGGGTGTTAAGTTAAGAAATTAGTTAATGTTCGGAGTGTTATCAAATAATATTAGAAAAGCACAATATATAACACTTACGCGCTATTCCCGTGATTCTGTGGGATTTTTTCAAATTAAGTCCTCTTGGACTAAAATTTGGTTAATAGCTATTAGTTACATCTCATCCCATTGATGAAACGGGTGGTAATGGCAATGCTTATTTGAGCATCACCAACCACATCTTTAGCTATAAAATCCCTACCCAAAGTTTATCTGGAAGAAATGGCTTTTCAAGCTAAGACAATTATTTTGCGTTTATTTTTTTTGTTTAGTTTTTTTTCAGGTGTAGGTATAATGAAGCATTTTTATTCATCAATTCATTTACCTATGGGACAGAATATGAAATCGTATTCTGTCCCATAGACAGAATATGATATTTCATATTTTGTCCCATATAAACCCAATACAAACTATGTAGTTTTTATTTCACGATTTATCTATGAAAATATCTTTACTGTTCTCTCTCTAAAGCATCACACCCGTCATCCCTTCGTAAACTCACGCCGTAACCGCACGAAGGGTCATAGAGCTCCCTCAGAGGGCGCTGGTGTCGGGTTGCCAATCGGCTTACAACGCGACGCCGTGGGACCATGGGACCATGGGATTGTGACCCATATGGAATATGTGCCCATGTGAACTGCAATGTAACAAAATATCACAGAGTATACATTCGTGTTTCGATTATCGATTCGTGTCTCTTATTTTTCTTTTATTTTACTACGGGGAGTAGCTTGGCCTTCATCTCGTCTCATGGTTTCAAGTTATGAAACCATGTGAAGGTGGAAGCGCATTTAACCCACAATCTTCAACAAACTGAAGAGCAGGCTATTTTACCTCGAAATACCGGAACACAAAAATTTAAGAATTGTAGTTATGGCGACAGAATTAATTAAGATGGTGGTAGTTTTTTCAATCATGAGCCAGGTGGACTTAAACATTGTTCTTCCTCTGGCATCGAACCCGGGACCTCTGGATCTGACACCAGTGGGCGAACAACTAGACCACAGAGGCGGTTAAAACCAGCGTCTACCATTATCAATAGTAATAATTTGAATTCGTTGTCCTCGTCGGGTATTCCATACCAGTGCAATCTTGCAGTATTCAAGTCCAGAGTGAAAAGGTTCCTTTTAGGCAAGCGTACGTACTTCATCTTAGGCCACATCTTTACTTATTTTTCTAGTGAGCTGGTGGTCAAACGCTTAGCCATTAAAATGCCAATAAAATAAGAAACTAAATCGTTACAAGATTGACAAGTTATCGAAGCAAAAAAATAAAACGAATCTAACTGTTAACTTAAATCCAATATAAAATCTCTAATAAAAATAAAAATCAAATAATCTTATTTTGTCATTCTCCTACAGTTTAAGAGGACATGTTTTTTTGCTATACCAACAAAATTCCACTTCCTACAATATTGTATAACACATACTGACTTCATAACTCGTTGTTATAATGTGGTTTAATTAATTAAAATTGAAATTTGAATTAAAGTATTAAACCTTCATGTACATTGCAAGATTTGCAACACAAAACATTAAAGTATGCAAGACTTGCAACACGAAACGCAACTTATTGCATTCTTGAACTCTTCTTGACTTTCGCACGCAATTGTTTGTGCTCGTCCATTTGGGGTGTATTAACGTGCATTAAGGGTAAGGGGTAGCCAGGGGTGGGGACGTGGCCCGGAGATGAATTAGTGGATTACTGCGATGCAACTGCACTCTGATTTTGCACCCCCTTTTGTACAGGGTGTTAATAAAGTTAAGCGCGCCACGCAAAATCTGCATTATAGAACTTCTGAAATAAAATTTTCCTAAATTCGAAGAAGTTTCTTTATATTAAGTAAGTGGAACTGGGCGGGTCACGTCTATTGCATGCCTCAACATTGGGCAAGGGTGGTCACCGAGTGGTATTCCAACCTTGCGAGTAGGCTTCGCGGTAGACCAAAACGCAGATGGTGGGGCGAGCTTGACCAGTTCCTCGAGAACGGGAAAAAATTGAGAATTACAGCTCAGGATAGAATGGTCTGGAAGGAGTGGGGAGGCCTTTGCCCAGCAGTGGGACGCTTATGTCTAATAGTTAAAAGTAGATTGACAAAGTCTCTTGCGCTGGATAGAACAGGTCTCGGATAACTAGGAGATGCCTTTCAACGTGGCGCCATCAGGCACAATGCAGAAAACGAATGAGACAGAATGACACACAATGATGACAACATGAATGAACAGACTGTAACAAAGGATTCAGAATCCTGAGTTATGAGGAAACGAAGTAGGATGAGGAGTAATAAGAGCTGACGAGAGCTTGCTTGAGATAACCTAAACCTCTGGCATCTCACCAGAAGGGGCAGCAGCATTCTTTCATGTTTTATCTACAACTTTACTGCGATCCGCCTGCCAAGCGTAGTGATTATGCTAAAGCCCTTCACCTTTGGAGGAGACTCTGCCCAGCAGTTTACACTAATGGGCTGTTGATGTGAGATAATCTAATGACAGAAACTTCATCCACTTAATATACTTGCCTGCACCTTCGGCCTTATCTCAACTTGTAACCAGGTGAGATGAAGGCCAAGTGCTTATCCGTCATACAATAAAAAAAAGAGGAACATGTCAGTATTTCAATCTTTGGTAGATCGTTACAAGCTAAAGATACATTCGTGTTGTTTGAGGTGGTCGATTGTATGTCATTGAATCAACAAAACTGTCACACGTTGACATACTTAATAGATCAAATAGTGCTACACGTTTTCCCATAAACAAAGCACTGATCAATGTCTAAATTGAGTTTGAACGATAGACAATAAAAAATAAAGGTTTAAAATCTCAACGCACGTAAAACAATTACACAGACAATAATCCCGCTGTTTTTGTCAAGTGTAACCATTTTATGGTGTCTTCTACACCCTATATGCAGGATTGGGGTAGCTAGGGGGTGGGGTAATGGTCTAAAAGTAATTTTATTACTTTGCCCCCATTAACATTACAATGCCACCGGTCGAATGAGATACTCGATACTGTGCGTGGTGCGAAAGTCGATTAAAATTATCGATAGTTCGGAACCATCGATATAACGACCTTCATTTTTTTTTTATTCTTAAGACAAGTAATATGTGCAATATTTGTGTATTATGTGTTTATCATTCTGATACTTAAAATATATAAAAATGCTATTTTTTTGAAAATTTTAACAATTTTTGGTAAACATATTTATTTTACTCGATTATTAAAGCATTTAACACAACCTGCTGAACATAAGCCTCCCTGGCTAGTACCTTCCACAGCTGCTGTACTTTCTGTAAGCTATAAGCCGAATCGACAAAAGCCAAGATTGAATTCGCAAAGGATTGAATGAAAACAAGCTAAAACGTGCAGCTAGTTTTTTATTAACGCTACAATGTATCAGGAGCACAGAAATAAGACGGAGCTCACACCCGCGCTGATTCGATTTGTTCCTGTAGCGATGAATATTTGATTCGGCTCAGTGCACACTAATTTGTTTATCGTGCTCGCTCTGCCCTCCTGGTGTCGTGAATTATTTACTTTAAAAACACAAACGCCTTACGTGTAGAAGACTAATAAAACGTGTTACAAATACTTAAATTTAAAGATTATATATTAGATAATGATTTAGTACAAAACTCCCTAATAATACGATAGCACCTTACAAGCTTTTACTTAAAAACAGGCTTTCTTGCAAGATTATAAATCATGGCTTTGCTCTCTTTATAAACGAATAATTCCACTTTGTATTTCGGCATTGTTTTATGTAGGCGCATCTAATATTTTCAAAAAATAAAAAGTCAAATTGTGCACTAAGGCTGGAACCCAGTACTCAAATGAAAGGGCGGGGCAAATCTCACCCGATTACTAAAAACCAGCTCATACAATCTACATTCGTCGATCTCACAAAGTGCTCATAACTCGGGAACTTATCAGAATTAATTAAGCATAGTGTTATATACAGTATATATAAATGTGCAGGCTATACTGGCGACAGTAATCGATTGTCTAGCAACTAGTGACGATGTGGGGCAATTTCCGATATAACACACTGTTAATTGTTTTTTTTAATAAATCCAAAAAACTATGTTATAGTTATTTTCATATATTACGTTTTTACAATTACATAAATTTTCAAGGATATATGTGTCGTAAAATTTTATTTGAACTGCATCTTAGCTAGGTACCATAGGTATTTGAAATATTATGTCTACATATATATATATATATATGTATATATATATATATATATATATATATATATATATATAAATTATTATTATATAAATTACTTTGATTTTGCTTGGCTGCATTGAGTACAAACTCAATGGAAAAATGGCTATCGTATTGAAAAAATAAAAATACACTGCTACCAAATGCCACAATTTTTATATTCCCCAATGTTGCGCAATTAAAACGCCCGTTTACCATAACCCGAAGATAGAAATCTATGGTGCGGCAGGTGATTAAATAAATACAAGTTGGCGTTTCTAATTATTATGCCAGACGCACGGCGATAGGCGAGACATCTCCAGCGAGTCCTGATTGCCTGGTACTGTGCGATTACCACGCTATTATAATTACGTGTATGTGCTGTTTGTCTGTCTAATTATGAGTGTGTCGTTTTACTGTCGTTTAGATTAAGGTGAATGGTGTAGCTTGGATATTTGTATGCGTTAGTGTGTGCCTAGTTGAAGTTGGATGGTCTTGGTCTTATAAATTATAATTATAAACTCTCCGCTAACGCGCCTTGTAGGTAAAAAGCCAGTCAGTCGGTTCACCAAACACTAAACGGTTCTAGTTTTAGTCTAGGTTACGCCAGGCAATTCTAAGCGTCAACTAGGTAATTCTTAGTTAATAAAATTCACTTCACCACCAGAAAACGCTGATACCTTTAGTGTAGGTTATTCGTGTTCTAAATTTAAAATTGTCATGTACGCTACTTATCTACAAATTCTATTTAGGTAACAAAAAGTATTACATGCTTTGTTTGTTTTTTGTCAAAACGTGCCAAAACAGGATCTTCCTAGTACCAAAAATTTATCTGAGCGTTTTTAAGTTTATTCTTAATTTAAATTCTTCCCCTGCTTACATTTCTATTTGTCATCATTCAAGTTTTTTATTGTTGCCGCCAGGTGACGCGAGTAATGCGAGCATCGGGTCCGGCGAAGGCACGGGCGAGGAAGACGATGATACCAACGGTAAGAAGAACCAAAAGAAGAGAGGCATTTTCCCGAAGGTCGCGACCAACATCCTGCGGGCGTGGCTGTTCCAGCATTTAACGGTGAGTGGAATGTTCTAGAATTCGCGAGACTATATGAAACTATATGAAGTATGAACATTTTCAGACGCACCGGGATCTTGCGAGAATTTCTGAACTCACGTTCAAAGTTTTTAAACGTTTTGATTATGTATTGTAAATTTTATATTCTGCTATTATTAAATGTGTCCTACATATTTATTTTTACAATACTTGACTGAGTATATAACGATATAATGAAAAGTACATTGACCATTGATTGATTAGAAAGATACCGTAAACTCATCACCGCATTTAATTTTTTTAAATCTTCTATTAATCTGTACCAAGCTCTATACCTTGATGCATTTGAAGCTGTCAAACATTAATCGTTATTAGAACAAAGTGACGTCATGCAATCCATAGACAATTATGACCATCGTGTAAAAGTTGTCTTAATTCGAGCGAAACTCACAGCTATGAGTTTTGGACAATGCATTCCCCGAACGTTGCGTAAAAATTTCCGTAGCAATAAATAAACCATAGGCGTAGTGAAAAAGTTCCAAAAACAACGCTCAGCTCGCAACCATTTCGCAATTGTGCGGAATCCTACATTGTACAGAACCCGGTGGTTTTCAATTAAAATTTCCAGCGGCGCCAATAAATTTTTCAATGCGTAGACAAAGCTGGCGGACCCGTCTAGAGACAATACAATTACATCGAAAAGTAACGGGTTCGAGAGTTTGCCGTTTGTGAAAATACTTTGTCAAAACGGCACGCATCCGGTATCTATCATCATCATCATTACACTCTGAAAAAGTCCAAAAAGACAGAGTACAAGATCATATTCTTGCCCCAAGGACTGCAATGGAGAATCCGTAGTGAAAAACAGGGGATTGGCGATCACAGTGCGGCTTTTATCAGGCGGATGCAGCTGCCTTTTCTTTTTAAATGTCATCTCTAAACACCAATATTATACATTAGCAAGATCGGAACGCTAGACTGTCACAGAGTCGGTGTTGCGTAGTATAATTTCTAGAATGGGATTCGCGACTCCCCCGAAACGGGTGAGGGGTGGAGGGGGTGCAATTTCATTACCGGTCCGGATCCTTGGCCATAAATCACGTGCCGAAGAAGCTTCAGTTCAGGTGACGCGAAGTCCTACCGCTATTCGTGTTTCATTCCGACGAATCCCACTTTCTTTATGGCTATGAATTCCTGGTATTCACCGTTTAATTACAAAGTTTACAATTAGCCAGACATTCTGTGAATTCTGTGATGTAGGCGCGATTCTCGGTTACCAATAATATCTAACATATTTTTGGTGTCATGTCGACATTTTACATTCTTTCTTTTGCTACGTAGCTTATGAGAATAATTTAAATGTGCAAGGTTTTCTTTCACAAAAAATGTCTATATTTCAAATTTTGAAAATAGAAAACTTCTGTCGATATTTAGCGTTCGAAGTTTAAAAAAAGCAACCATCGACAATCAAATTAGGGAGCTTTTAGCGCGTTCCGTTTGCCGCGTTTTTGCGCAGCGCTGTCCGCGCCCATTACCGGCTTCCAAATTACTTATAATTGCTTCGCTTAGCGCTAAGTGCTTTCATTACCCACCCTGTACAGTTCCGTGTTCCAAGAGATGTGTCAATGTTAACTCTACTCCCTAATCCATTTTTAAACAAAGCTCACAGCGAATTTCAGCCTTCAATCGCCCTCAATGTAATCGGGTAAAATGCCGGGTCATAGACAACCGGAATTGGCCTAAAAGAGCATTCGACCCATATATCGGGCGTGAAACTGCATAGCTGTCAACGTGACGTTTGTAATATTCATTCGATTACTCGACGCGGGAAATGGGACCCGCGCGGTGACAACGGCACCTGCCGCCGCCGCGATTGGTCGCAGCGTTGGCGGGAAACAAATGAATACCGTGTTCAAATCCTTGACCACAAAGGTCGAGTGTCGTGTATGGTTGGTTACAGTTTGAATATGAATTGATGTGCGATTACAAAGTTGCGTTCGATGTTTGAACGTTTGAATTAATTCACGATTCTACCACCATGACACATTAAACAAATAAGCTAATATGAACATAATTTCAGCGTTTCATTTTTTGAATTCGCTAAACTAAAAATTTATTCAGCAAAATGTTCTTTCGCTAGCCAAAATCGAATGTCCGGACAGCACGATATTTGAAATAAAACCTTTCGTTTCTGTTAACGGCTGTTTTTTCACGCGTCTGTCTGTCCGTCAATCTGCAATAAAAATAATTGGAAAAAATATGTCATCCAGGTAAACGAAATTGTATCATATTCTTCATTGAAGTCGGTTATCTTTTTAGTTTTTAAAACGTAATAATTAAAAGTTGGAAGATACATTACAAGATTGTATCAGTTGGATTACCGGTTCCAAAATAGCGAATACTAAGAACGCGGTGTTTACACGTCGGGACAGAGCATTCATCAAAGGAAGAAGCGTTGGGTGTAATCTCGCCTTCGCTGTTAATCACGTCCACACAGCGCTGGAGAGATAGTTTGGTCATGCACATTATTTCATAGTAGTGGTTTGTAGATTGTTTTTAATTTAAGTAGGTTTTTTCCTAAATACTTTGTGATTATTAAAATTTCTTGGTTAATTATTATTCAGTACCTATGTCTTTCTATTTGCCATACAATGCATATAATTTTGTGTTTACCTAAATATGGTGCAATATATTAACGAAAACATAAAGATGTGCTTTCATAAACTACTTCTTTAATGACGCATTATTATACTAAATCCTTTATTTTAGTATTTTTTAACCATTTAACTCTTCAGTTTACTAAAAAAATCCCTCTTTAATATTACGTTATAAGTGACCGTCTCAATTTCAATACTTCTCCATATATATTTAACATGCCAAAACTCACTCTCCTCCGTGCGCGCATATATAAAGCGGTTCGATTTTTTTCTTGACGTAGGTACTTACCTATTCTGGTTAGAGATATCCAATTCAACGCTTTTATACCTACTACGATTTAATCTATCAAGGAATATTATTTACATTCTATTCGCTGTTATTTTACCGTGAAAACCCAACTGCCCTAACTCCCAGGCAAACATTCGAATGTTTCCCCTACATTACCCCCACCTGCATTTTTCCCAACTGATCCAACGTTCCTGCCTCAGCTGTGGGTAAATCTCACTTAATACCTCATACCTGGGACGCGGAGAAAATGTCCCAAAGAAATAATATTGAATAACGTTGAGACTTAGTACAAATCCTGCGTAGCGCCTTAAGCCCTTCGGAGGGGGCTAAAAATAATTATAACCCCTGTAATCCGCGACAGCGAGACGATTCTATATTGTTTTTGGTTCGGATAATTTATTGTTGTTTGTTTGATGTGTCAACTTTGCGATATTGCCTATGATTTTTCTATTCCAGATCGTATTGTAAGGCGGTATTTTTTTTCGAACCTTGATCCTGAAACCTTAGTACCTACTATATTATTCTTACATTTAAAAAGAGTCGCTTTATGGTACATATGTAGTACCTTAACACATAAATTGTATTATAATTGTGTACTCAAATTACAAGTAACTCTTTGACATTATTTTTAGGATCTGTCTTTAACTAATGCGAAGCAGTATTAATTTAAATTATTTTCACGCTCCTTTTTGTAGTGATTTCACATCATGATCAAGCAAAAAAGCGGAAAATTGAAATAATTATCTTTAAAATACCGAACTTAATTTAAATGCGTAAAAACTAAATTTGGTAATGTCTATGTATAATAAAATTCATAGACATGGTGATCAAATCATGATTACCATGGGATGGTTAGTAATTTAGGTCATTGGTTTTTTTCACTGAACTTGTACAGTCTATCACAAATCTAAATCGCATCCATTTTGAAATCCAAATCTAAATATCGTTGGGTATGAAATCCCCGCATTACATAAATAAAGGGAGACATAAAGTCTGGATTCCTAGACGCGTGTTGAGTTACAGCTATCGGGTTCCCTTTGAGTAGCCGCGGGGTAGTCATCTTGAAAATATGCCTCTTTGGCTCAGCACGTACATTTACAATGCTATGTATGCTATAATAATGCTATATGGATGTGACACCATTGTCAAAAATAAGTGGCCAAGTGCGGACGCACACCGTGGGTTCCGTTTCCACATTTCAAGGCAAGAAAACACGTTTCTTGTTCAGCGGAGCTCCTTGAAAGCCTATTAAATATTAGGTATTCAATTTTTATTACTGTTGAACATACTTTTAAAATTTTACTAAAATAAAATGAGGAAAATAGGCTATATGTACAGTTGATATGATTTACTGACAGAAAACCAATAAACCCTGTAAACCTCTGCGGTCTCAACCTTCTCAAGCAGTAGCATCAATCAAAAATATAAAAAGCCCCGGGATCGATCCCTAGGGAGGTACATTTTTATGCTCGATTTGGCTGGTGGCTTGTTTTAAGTCCTCCTGGCTTCTCTTCTTCTCACCACCATCTTACCTAAGTATGACGCCATAACAACAACTATAATTGTTGGATTCCGGCATTTAAGGTGAAGTGCGCCTCCACCTTCGGCCTTATCTCAACTTGTAACCAGGTGAGATGAAAGCCAAGCGCTTCCCCTTGGTACAATAAAAAAAAAACAGAAATTCATTCATGAAATTCTTAAACGAAACGAAATGTGTAAAAATGTTTGTAAAAGCCCTTTGAAATTCCTAATTCGAACGATTCATTGATCATTAAAAAAAATAGCATTTCAGTAGGTACATACACAAATTTTACAACCGGCGATCATTAACCTCATAGGCATCGACATAACCCACCACTTCTCTTCATACCTGCAGTTTCACAAATCACAGTTTTACATCTTTACTAGTTTTTCAAGTGAGCTTATGGTCAAACGTTTGTCTATCACCAAAGTTGTTCCTCAGCTTAAGGGATGCGTTATATGGTTTTTAGCAAGTTTTAACTTCAAAGCACACTGTGGATTCAACAATGTTAAATTTGCCACTACATACTTGCTCCATGTATCCAATATCAATGTTTTTGGACAGTGAAAAACCTAAACATTGAATTAAAAAAAAAACAGTTATTAGATCTATGTAGACTGAAGACTAGGCGAATTTCACCTTTTAAATACATTTTACCGTTCAAACATACATTTAACCGCCTCTGTGGTCTAGTGGTTCAACCCACCGATTTCAGAACCAGAGGTCCCGGGTTCGATCCCCATGGGGAGTACAATATATTGTGCTTATTTTAGTTGGTGGTAGGACTTTGTTGAAGTCCGCCTGGCTAGCTACCACCATCTTACGTAATTCTGTCGCCATAATAACAATTCTAAAATTGTTGTGTTCCGGCATCCAGCGGTAGGTAAGATAGCCAGTTCCTCAGTTTGTTGAGGATTCCGGGTGAAGTGCGCCTCCACCTTCGGCCTTATCTCAACTTGTTACCAGGTGAGATGAAGGCCAAGCGCTTCCCCGTCGTACAGTAAAAAAAAAAACATACTTCAAACATAAAAAAACGTGGCGGGAATTTATATTCAGCCATACATTAAAAATGTCGTTATCGGATATTATGCCGATAGTGTAGGTATGTAAAGGCAAATTCCGCCCTTAAAATACATTTTACCATCCAAACATATTACAAACATTAAAAAAAAACATGGCCGTCATATTTATATTCAACTGTACATTACGAGACTTCCAATAAACGGTCGAACACATGCGCATGCGCACATCGTGTTTCCTACGAGTATCTACGGGGTTCCTTGCACATTTACAGACGGTATAAAATGTATAATGTATTGCTATATAAGACGTCTTACGTCCGTGCGTTCGCGCACGTTCGCATCGGTAGATGTCAAGTAACTTCGGTATGTGCTAGACTAGACAAACGGCAGTGGTTGTGTTTATTGACATTTGCAACTGCCTTTTGATGGCTCTTTAATTTAAACCTTATTTTTTTTATAGAAACAACATGTTTTAACTTTCTGCACTCCCTTATAACCTTAAGCTATGCTAGATCTTACACTTATCTATGCGTGCAATGTTATTAAAAAAAAAACAGTCAAAAATCGCTCACAAAAAAGTTTATTCGCAATCAATTTTTTATCAGAGATAAACGCAGTATACGTAAAACCCGATTTTTTTTTGTTTGGGCTACCATTGTGCTAAGTGCTAAGAACAAGTGGATTTTTCACCTTGTTTGGTGAAACGAACATTTTAATATAAACTACATAACACAAGTGCCCACACCCCGCAGATTTAAGTACCTACATCTAATATCCACAACGGCTGGACTGATTTTAACGTGACTTTAACAGGCAGATAGCTGATGTTATAAAACGTAACTTGCCTTGCGTCTTCTGCCGTCGCGATTCCGAACAGGCTGTAGATATGACGTTTCATAATGATCCAAAAAAATCATTAATCAGTAAAACATTTTTGACTTTGACTTTGTAACTCAGGCCACTTTTATTTTTAAAAAAAGTTGGTATTTGTAAACCAACATATACCATTTCTAGATACGCAGTTACTGTTAGCGTGCATACGTTGGCATATAACTTGATGTCCCGTGCATGCTAAGCATACGCAATGTTCCATGTTTACGACGCAGTGGTATCGGAGCGTATGTAGTCTGTGACAGAAATATTGGCTACTGATTTTATTATCGACTAGCTTTTTCCCGTGGCTTCGTAAACGTGGTACCCTGATAAAAAAAGTCGCAAAAGCCTATATTGTGTCGCATTGCATATCGTCAAATTTCATTAAGATCCGTTGAGCCGCGAATGAAGAAGTCGCGAAATGGTAACAAACAAACACATACACTTTCGAAAAACAATGAATGTTTGACATCCCATTCCTAACCGCAGGAACTGATTTATGAGATAAAAAGCTTAGTTTTGTACTATTCACGGTTTCAACTGTTAACTGCTATGGAAACTATTAACCTCTATTCCACTTAGTTCTACTCAAAGTTCAACGAGTTGCAGTTATTAGTTATTTTTTTTAATTATTTCAACTTTGTAACTACATTGTCAAAGTTGAAAAAAAAAGGATAGTTTTATCCAGTTAGTTCAATTGAAATAAAATATTAATTAATGGCGTGTCGTGGGCTATTTATCAACACCGCGCAAGTAAGATTGTTTTTTAGCCGATTATATGTGAACCTGATGATGTTTGTTCTTGAATGAATGAATGAACGAATGAATTAATGAATGAACACTTTATTGTACACGGAAATAATACTGTAGTATGGAACAATACAAACATTTAGTAACAGTAGTGTCTTAGTACAATGGGCGACCTTAATAGTTCCTAATAGTACCTATTAACAGGATATTTACCGTGATTTGATGGAGTACGAGCTCTCCTGTATTTAAAACGTAATTTTTTATGGTTAATTAACTATTGACCTAGGCTTATTTAGCTTTTGGATAAGGTCTACGATGGAGCGAGCTTGCCCTGAGGGTGTGGCTCTTGACGAATTACAGCGTACTGCTTGGCTATGGACTTCGGCAGAAGAGTGGTCGCTAGCCGAGCGGGACTTTTGCAGGACTATCAGCGATAGGACACTAAGGCACTAGTATAGATTCACATGGCTGTAATAATATGATATATACATAAAATATTCCAGCACAATAATGTTGATGCAATATTTTGTGAGCAGGTGTCGTATCAAAGTGCGTCCCTTTTTAATATACCCTGGATTTACTATAGCTCCTGTACAATGTACAGGGTGACTCAGAATAGGTGAACTTTAACGAATTCATTTTGTAATTTTAAATTCTGATATTTTTCATGATATCGAAATACATTGAAACGTTTACTAGGAATAATTAGATAATTATAAGATAAGAATATTTAGATAAGCAATATGTACAATGAAACTAACTGTTTAAAAGGGAAGCAGTCGGGCTAACATCATGATCGTAACTAACCGGAAGCGTTCTCAAGACACTAGCTAGGACGAAGGTATCTCCCGAGGTGCGCCACTGAGCTCGATCTTTGGTCTTCCCCATCCACTTTCTACCCGCCACTGAATGTCCGAAGGGCGTCCTACACTGCTTACTATTGGCTAGATATCAACTATCTAACCTACTATATAGATATACCAAACATAGATAAATATATCACAGATAGTGATACCAACTTGGTAATATGAAAACTTCCACATATTCCGGTCCACCGTGTACGAGGTTATAAGGGGTAATATAACTGTGACAGCCGAATGCATTAATCAAACGGATTTTTCGTTCGGATATTGCGGCCGTAAGTTACGTTACGGTTATGTCTACGCCTTATTTACGGCGAATATACGTATTAGGACGTTCGGATATCATACTGGTATTCAAATGAAAATGGTGTTATATATTATTTAAATCGGTTAGAAGACATCGACAACCTGAACCATCGTCGTGTCGTAGCATGTTTATCGGTTTTTACATAAATAATATATGAATAAGCAGAATATATATAAAATATTTTAAATGCAATATATGACTTGATTTACTTACAAAAAATCACTACCTTCGATGGATCAATTCGTATTTGTCACACTGGCATAATTATGTTCTTAGCAGCAAAGGCATCGTCTAGCTTATAATAGCTTTTATTAATTAAATGGTTTTTAATGAGATATTATATTAATAAATAGTTATCTGGTGATGCATTTTTTTTTTTTTTAATATTCGGTTTATGAATTTTTTTATTATATTGATAACATATTTTAGGACTAACCGCTACAAAAAAAAAAATGCACACTTGCAATACAATAACTTTTGGCGTCTGCGTTTCCGCTGTGTTAGGTCAAGAAATAAATTATTAAAAATACATGAAACACAAAATAAGTGCGTGTGTGATACAGTAGCAACTATATCTCTTAGAGGCTACAACGACATTGCTGTTCTTCCATATTAAACTCAAACGAAAGATTCTGATAACTGCCATAGCTAAGGGCCTAAAGGTAAGGGCCACCTACCACCAATATGGGGATTACTACAATCCATTTACCAAGCATAGTGATTATAGCACAACCAAGCAAAATAGAGCTGTTTTCTTGCAGAAACCGAATACACATAGAATCAGTACACATACCTGGGAAATAAATATTTTGTATAGGTACCTACTTACAACTTGGAGATGGAACAAGCACAACCCTGATGTTGAGTACATCTCTTGTCTATAACAAATCCTTCACATGACCGCCGTGGCACTACAATGCGCCCGTCAACTTGAGATATGAAGGTGTTAAGCCTCGCGTGCCTATAATTTCACCGGCAACCATACCCTTTAAACCGGAACACAGCAATGCGTTTGGCGGCCAATATAGGTAAGGTGGTAGTATTTCCCCTGACGAGCCCAAGGAGCACTACTACTCTTAATCTTCTTTTAATTTGTACAAAAAGCAGTGGTAAAAATTAAACAGTTTTTTTTTGCCGTTCCTTCCTTTTCCATTCCGAAGTATTAATATATTGTATACCTAAGTAGGGTCTAGAACCTATCTTAGTATACAAGTAAGGCACGGCACACAGGTCAGGTAATATCTTGTTTTCGTCCAAGGAGATACAAAATCCGCCATTTGTGAGATATAACGGTTTAAACATGCAGCCCGTATCATACATGTAATCCAAACTCTGAGAACGTGATCCAAACAAGTTTGCGACGGGCCAGAAGAATAACTGACTATTGCATAGTGTGGATTTTTTGTAAGAACCATCAATAAAATAAAAATATTAAGGTTTGCCTAAAACGTGTTGTACTTAAATAGATTTAATGTCACAAATATGATCCCTCTAAATTGTACATTTATGTGCCATTATTGTAAATGGAAGAAATTCTCAATTAGACATGCTTCTAGCTTTTTGATTATAACTTATCTGTAAAACATAACGATTATACTCCTTTGTTTATAATTTGTAAAATCACCGATTTTAAATCATTAATGACTATAAAGTGTTTGGTACACAAGGTTTTATTGTAACTAATCTGTTACTAAGAAAGTTTTAAAGCGTCATTACAAAAATGTATTTAAGCTGAAAAGCTGTTAAAACATTTTTCTCATCGCACCGGTATATCAAAAAGTAATTAAAACTGACCACTACAAAATTCACGTACCGCCCTATCTGTAGCCCGTGCTGAGATATGAACTTATCTTAACGGACACCCCCTCCCAAAGGGGTGAAATGGGGGTGTAGGTAGAACCCACGGAGTGACCCGATGGAGCCGATACGGAACGGCCAATTTTGGTCAGCCCTGTAACTACACCTCGCCTTTTATGATACTTGTTCTTGTTTATGTGCTCCTGGTAGTTTCTCCTCTGATTTGATGGTGTTTTTGCTGTTATGGTGTCAATGGGAGTTGGGAGTTTGAGCGGAAAATATGGCGGCAGTTGGTTGATAAGTTTTTTGCTTACTCCCTTGTATTTACTAAAAGCTAAAGTTTTACAGGCGGGCTTACAAAGTTATTTTGTTTATCTGATTACATTACATAACTTTTGCAGTTATTAGTTTGCACTAAAATAAATATTATATTATATTTTGTGATATGATGTATCACAAAATATAATATAATAAATTAAATGTTCGTGGTATAACACGCCTCTTGTATGAGAAACCCCTTAATTTTTGGCTTTTTGATTTTTTATTATTTATTAAGTAGTCTGCCGTTATAAAACTTTTAATACAATTTCTCTTAAATAAACAACCGGCTTTCTATTTCGATCATTTTCGGATATAGGACAAAAATGGACAGACAGACAGACAGACAAAGAAGTTTAGTAGTAGGATCCCTAAAAACATAGGTTTTACTCATAAAAAAAGGTTTTACAATGAAATTAACAAAAAAAAAATGCACCATTTTACGGACATACCTACTTCAGTACCTATCTTACAATACTTTTAAATAGCAGGTACCTACGGTAGTCGACATGTTCAAAACTCGAACTTAAATTATGAATTTCAGTAAAGTTATCTCCGTCTATCCAAACATAGCCAGGCGCATCAACTAGCCAACACCCCATCCTAAGTAAACCGAACACGATAACCCGTAATCTATCCCGGGAACCGAACCCGCTACCCTCGCAAACATGGAAACCCTTTCGCCAAACTACGCGGATCAGATTACTAAGTATTAATTATGGGACCGCCAAATATTTTCCTACCCTCGAGTTTTGAAGAATTAGATTGAAAGCTTTCGGATTTGTGTAAAAGATGGCGTTCGGTTAGAGTTTTTTTTATCTTTATTTAGATTTTACGACGGTTAGGTGCTTGGCATTCATCTCACATAATTGTCTTACCTACGTTTACATAATTATTTCACACATCCTGGATTAATGGGCACTATTGGACGAAACATACTTCAAAATTTGAGGTATTTGATATAATCTTCTTGCTTAGCAGGTTCGCAGTACCCAAATACACACCTGGTTCTTTTATTCTGGTGTCTTCTACTATAACCCTAATGTCATCCTAGCTCCATCGTTGTAGATCTTATTCTTGCCTCTGTAAGTTTCGAGGTCAAGAGTTGACCTAAAAACAAACGATTTGTACGATATCTGTGTGGTTGCGTTTCAGTTGGAGGGGTCGATTCATAACCGCCACGACATCTTAAGATTTAGGTCAAAGTAAACACAACACATTTCTAAGTTTCTCATTGGATATTCTAAATCGTCAACTATCCCGCAGAATCCCATAAAGGCCGACAGAAATCATTTCCTGGCTTCCTGTATAAGATTCCTAAACTACCCCCTTTTACCCGGTTTTTCCGACGTGCCGGACGCCGGAAATCTAACGGAAATAGGACTGAGACGGCACTATTGTAGCGAGTAAGATGAAAAGAGATGAAAGGCTCTGCATGTTGCGTTTGAAATTAGATGTGTTTCTTATCTGATGACCGGACTAGCTAGAAAATATCCTATCTTGTAAAAATAAGGCATTCTTATTACAAATTTCAGATTCATCAAGTTTGATTTACAAATTAATCGATGAGAAATCAATTTTCAAAGTGTAAAATCAGAATCCAAACTTTTTCCGATTGTCGTTCGATTTTCAAATGAGTCATTTACTCGCAAGAACTAATTCTGACTTTTCTCCTTTTAGGACCTGAGTACTTTTAGTTTCTTTTCCTCGAAAGCGGGCAGCTAATAAACAAAATAAAATGAACCAACGCTGTCACCAGTAAAGCTAATTCAGGCTTGCGTCTTCTCAATATTAATAAATTCTCATCTGGTCGGATTCTGCGCAATTTGCCCACGGGCAAAAGCAGAACTTACGAGCGCCCTTACCCTAAATAAGGGTTCTGATTTTCAGCGAGTGTTTTTGTTTTCTTACTGCTTTCGAACTTTTGAGGTTATTTGCTTTCGTTTAAAAAATAATTTTGATATTACATTTAAAATAGAGGTATAAATGATAGGCTGCATAACATGTTGCTCAAACAAGAAATTCTAGAAACTATTTTTAGCACTGGCTTTACTCACGTTTACGATAGTTGATGAAGGCACCAAGGTTCTCCTACAGAACCTGTTATGGGTGAGTGTGATCCAGGATAAGAAGTATTTCCCTTCGACGAAGTCCCGTTTCCCTTTCGTGTTCAATTGTAGGTATGCTAATACTCACGCAAGTTTAAAATACCTAGACAAGTTTAAAATACTGGTTTGATTAATATGAATTTGTGGCAGTGGGCAGCATCAATCGATCTCCGTAATAACTTTACTATGTATTGATCCTCCAATATCCAATATCGACGGGACATTATATAATTAGGTACCACGATTTGATGATAAATAAATATTACTAGACATTTTAGACAACGCCATCTAGCCCTTTTAGCTAAGCAATACTTATATGAGGTATCAGAACTAAATTACGGAGTATATGAACACTTAATAAAACACTCATCTGGCTCCAGACCCAAGTAGGTCACTGCCGATCGAACATGGCTAGATGGGGATACATAGATCCATCTCTATGTCAGTGTGCCTATGGAGCGCGCCCACTCAGCACATACCGCACCTCCTCTCGAGTGCACTGTGCACGACCTTCTGTACGCTGGAGCTGTTGGAGGCGGCTGATAGAGGGGTAGAGGTGGTGTCCTGCTGGACTAATTCTAGATCCAGCTTCTTTCGTGTCAAGTCAATATGTAACAAAATTGATACAAGAGGAGAAGAAGTTGGAGGCGACTGATAGAAGGGTAGAAGTGGTGACCTGCTGGACTAATTCTAGATCCAGCTTCTTTCGTGTCAAGTCAATGTTTGACAACTTGAATTGACACGAAAGAAGAAGATTTCTTCACTCTGTTAATCTAATAAACTTGTAAATCAAATAATACTTCTACTTATAGTAGAATGTGAGAGAGAAGTATTATTTACCGTCCTTACACTGTTTGTATAAAGTATGCTCAGAATAAATTAGTATAGGCTACATTGGTTTGAAAACTCGTTTTAAAATGCCACAAGTTAAGATGTATATCTGTATTCTTCTATATATGTACTACGAAATCGTATTTGTCCAGGTTCTTTTTCTGTTCACCTGTCCGATACACCTGATGGCCAATAAACGCCGCTTGTCAATTCGACATCCATTTTTAATTGGTATTTAATTACTGCTACTTACTTGCTTTAGTTTATTAATTAGTGTTTCTTTATTGTGAAAAATGTCGTTCGTTTGCACATGACATTTTTATGATAATCGGGAATGTATATCTATTTATTTATATTAGGTAACTTTTAACATAATTGAAATTAAAAACAAACGTACAAAACGGTTTTTGGTCATATTTACTCTCATTAATATCATCTTTGTACTGAGATAATATTGATGAGGGTGAACTATGTAACCAGTCTCTCTCTTGACTCATTTTCTGTTCTGTGTTCGTGCTCAGTGTTACCAGACAAAATAAACATGACTGCTGTATTTTTCAAACTTCAACAATCGAGTAACCATTTTAAAGATTCATCGTTTGTCCCGACTGTCCATCCCGTCCTAATAGACGGTCAAAGTGTTTGCCTTATGAATAGATAATGCCTTAACCCTTCAACTTATGTGGGGTACCCTGGGCCCACGTCTGCCGTTTTATGGGGCGCGCTTGTTTCGGTTTAAAAATAGCAAAGTAATGGGGTCAAAGATCAAACAAGAAAAGGCCAAGATTGGTTTTGTAACAAATGTTCGTAGCGCCCCCAATGAGTAGGTACTGCGGCAACGTTGCAGTTGCGAATTTGATCTTGTCTCTGCTTTCTTATCTACAGACTATTTTGTCCCATCAATTTCGTGTGTATATAAAAGATCTATTGTTGTCTATAAGCTAGCTTAGGGACTATAATCGATCTTTTACATAGAAAGGATGAGGCTTACAATGAAGCATTTCCAGAAGGCATTGGCTCTTCCGCGCACCGACGGAACACAAATTTTAATTTAATATTAAACATACAAAGAAAATGGGCGAAAATAGTTATAAAAATGGTGTCTAAACTTTCCACTACCACTGTGCCGCAGTCAGCGGGAAACTAGCTTCTTATTTGCGTATTAAGCATATGATTACCAACTCCAAGTTCCACCAACTTTAAGCAGTAAATTTGAGTCTAACAGAAGGTTACACGAGGTTTTTCCGTGAATTCGCCATTTCCTGTGAAAGTTGCTGCAAGTAATCTAAAGTTCGGTACCAGGGCAGCAGAGGCTATTTAGATGCACATCTTAACTCGGTCGTATATCTAGATTGTGGAAGTTGCGCGGGCAACTCTTAAAGTGTTGTCGTTTCGCTTTTTTTATTTTTTCAAAGTGTCAAGTTAATCCAATGAGGCTTTAAGCCTCATTGGATTAACTTGACTGTTTGCTATCAATACTATTCAGAACTGAATAATGAAGATCTTTTTGTAAGCATTAGCTATAATATACTCAGTCTATTGAGGATTTCGGGTGAGGTGCGCTTCCACCTACGGCTTTATCATAACTTGACAACATGTGATATAAAAGCCAAGCACTTACCCGTCATACCATAAAAAAGTCGTTATAACTACAACATTTTATAACTACATCTTCAGTCAGTGAAAATACTGGTAACTAAACTAATTGATCGAGTGAGCGAAGCGAACGAGATCTCTCAGTTAAGTTAGGAAATCCGGCACTGTATGTATGTATGTGGCAATGTTTGTGACGGCATAACTCTCGAACGGATTATTCTATTTTCATGAAATTTAAACTGAACAGAGAAAACGTAAATATAATTTGATTGTCGCGGGGGATTTTTGATAAATGGGGTAATTTTTGAGATATTTGGGTGAAAAGGAATACAATTTTTCGCCCATATCTTTTGAATGGTTGATTTGATCAATTCAAAATTTTGAACATGCAGAGATTATATTAATACTCATCAATCGGTTTGAGGATTTTTTTTGACACTAGGGTAGTTTTTGAGAAATAGGGGTGTTAAGTGAGACGAGATGTTTTTTGGCTTGTGGGGTGTCATTTGAAAGAATATCGGCTGCACATTCATAAAATTCATATTTTACATTTTATTGGGGTTGTTTTTGTAACAAAGGGGCACGTTAAGAGGTTAACGGGGTTTTAACAGTTTATCTTACAAAACATACCAAGTATGTCTTGTAGGATAGACTGTTAAAAGGGGTTGACTTCACAATTAACTTTCTTTTGATTTGCTGAAACCACCCCTGTATTAACATGGTCGCAAAAGAAGTAAATAAAATTCTTATAAAAATTAATAAATTAAATGTCTTGAAAATGTGTTAAAACATGAAATATCATATGAAATAGGCGTTGAGACTGATTTCAAAATTAGTTTATTTTGGCCTTATTAGGGGTGGTTTTTGAGATGAAGGGGGCAAAGGATGATCATCAGGTCTTGTAAGATAAGAGAGGGTATTCGAAATTCCAAAACTGGTCTATTTTATCTATTGTTATTCACTCAACGTACGGTACGGTCATTAAAGCCACCACGCTAAGCAGACAGATTGGTGCTCACAGTAAAAGTTTTGTTTACACAAAGAAAAAAGCTGCTGCCTTTTTGGTTGACTTTACGACATCCGTGGGCTGTAGGGGTAGATTTTTAAAACACATACACTAAGGCAACAGTTTTGAGAGTACTTTTCAAAATGCCATCGACCTTTGTTTCATGTTAGTGAGTATACACTACGTTAGCAATAAGAGAGAGCCTCGAACACTCAGGTGAATAAAGAGAGTTCGAGATAAAAGTGCTTAAGTAAGGTGAGAAAGGTGTTATGAAAGCAAATTTTTATCATTTGTTAATTACGTTCTATTTGAGAAATGATCACCGTCACAAACCAGACATCACAAGATCTCAGTTCGGGGCGAACTACTAGTTAATATTTAGAATATTCTAAAACATAACCCCCAAACCCGAATCGGGGTCATCCGTATATTTATTTAAGTTTAATCCACACAGCCACATTTGCATAGACAAGCGCTGCGTCGCGCTGATAATGTGTATTTACCGGGATGAGTTATTGGCTCACGGTGTTCTGACGTTATTTCGTTCAAAACATGCTATTTTGACGGTTGTGTTTGCTTTGCCGGATAAATGGGTCTAAACAACCCGAATGTATAATTTTTAATCATGGCAATTTTCTCGGAGCTATAAAAATTGTGTTACAGTTTTTTTTTTACATAGCTTTCCTAGGTTATGTTTCATGTAGATATTATTATGTCATACATTTTTGTTGTGAATTTATATCAATTAATTAATATGATACAGTTTTGGACGATTTAAAAAATCCCTGATTTTAGATAACACATAACTTTGACTTCACCATTTAAAAAAAATACAGGACACTCAGCGCCATCTAGCCCCAAACCAAGCAAAGCTTGTAATATGGAAACTAGTTGACAGATAGAATACTTGTATCTTTTTTTTGTATACTTATCATGCAATACAATCAAATTTAAAATCATCAATTCAGATAACTAGATCCGTTTATAAACATAATAATATAAATAAAACTTAATGAAATAGTCTTCAAATTAACATTCAATAATAATGAGAATTAAATGGAACAAAAATGCATTTAGCTATCTATTCTTTAATAAACTCTTTCATTATAGCTGTGAACTAGTAACTTTGCACAACACTGTCCCACTTCACTGCAAAAGCCTTATCCTGTTGGGGCTATTCCAAATTCTGCGTTGCATAGTAGTATTTTTATGTCTCATGACCCATTAGAAATCATTTACATGAGCGTCGGCAAACATGCCGGAGGCACTGCATAACTTAGTCAACCCCACGATTGCCCTGAACAAATTATTATTCAGGACCCGCAGGGCTCTGAACTGATACGAGATCCACAGGCCACCGGACGTTTGTCCTGAGTGGGAATCGAACCCACAACCTACAACGCAGAAGGCAGAGGTAAAAAAAAAAAAAAAACTAGCCCGAGGTTCTTGCCTTTCTCCTTGTGTGCTGGTCGCGATTCCGAACAGGCGGTAGATTTGACGTTTTAAAGTGATCCTAAAAAATCTTACTGAATAAATATATTTGACTTTGACTTTGACTACATGTAGGCGGTAGATTTGACGTTTTAAAGTGATCCTAAAAAATCTTACTGAATAAATATATTTGACTTTGACTTTGACTACATGTGACTGTGAAAGTTGACGAAAAATAAAAAAATTACATACCGGCCCACGGTATTTTTTGTCTAATTTATTCCTTATGCTCATGCATTTTTAAACACAAATAAGACCTCAATTACACTGCTAAAATTACCCAGCAACCTTAATCCAATTTGTTTTGGTGTCCCCTCTCTGTAACCAAATTGCCATAAATCATTAAACTCTACTCTCTTTTTATCTTACCACTATCTCATTTTGCCCCGGGCAGTGGGGTCAGGCCAGTCGTGCCTGCATAATACCAGGGGGCCAGATAGGAGCTTAGCTAATCAGAGCCGCTGGGCGATTAAACCCGGGTCCACTGTGTACAGATAATGCCTCGCGATCGACTGACCACCTCGGGAGCCCTGACCGCCTGGTCCACCCTTGAGATTTCCCGATAATCCGAGGCTTTTCCTTGGCCCATTTGACATTTGAACGGATTAGTTTTAGGCAATTTGAATAATAAACTTTGCTCTCATTAAGCTCCCCTGGTCGGAAAGATGACTAACTAAACCTGATTATGTCAATGATAATTATAATAATCCTTCAAAATTTAAGCTACAGTTAATGTAAATATTTTATTGCAGCACTTAAATAAACAAAGTGTAGCTTTTGCCATTTTCAACCGCGTGGTACCTAAATACACCATACCACACTAAATTTCATTAAAATTCGTTATAAAAAGAGGTCACAAACAACCAAATAACAAAGCAATTTACGTAGTTTATTATAATATCGTTCTATATGTTTTACTCATGAGCGTTTACTAAATTTATCCTTTAATTTGTTTCAGGTAAGTGAATAAAAACTTAAAATGAACACTGCACAAAACTGTAAGTACTATATTAGCATGTAGCTTGTAGCATGTAATACTTATACAGTGAGGTATGTAACATAGGGTATATTATACCGGTGGGTGTCTTATACCCAGCGAGCTATCTTCTGGTATTTTTCGCGCCAGTTCATAACTCTGGGTATAAGTAAAGTTTAAGCACCATTACTGGAATTGGTTGGGCACAGCTAATAACAAAAAGCTAGTTCAATGCAATGCTGCACTTTAGTAAATATATACCACACTGTGTCTTGTGTGTATATGTGAATAAGTAGGTATGTCTCAGAGTCTAGATTCGTGTATTATATAGCCTAGATAAAAGGTAGCCCATATTCTCCCCCAGGATACAATCTATCACTTTTGTCTTTAATTTAGATACCTCAAATGAAATGTATTGGTATGGATCGTTGGATTAACGTTGCTTGTAGATTTGTGCAGTAAAGGTCTAGGTGACACTATTAGGTGAATATGTGTAGGATAGGGATGGATATAGATGTAGATGTAGGCAGAAGAAAAGATGGATGGATTGTGTCTTGATATGGGCAGGAAAAGAGTGAGTGATGTTGGTCCGATAGAGGATAGTGGAGGAATAAGACATGTGGCGCCGACCTAGAGTGGGACAATGGGCAGGAAGATAAAAATGATGATGGTCATAATTTCATGAAAATTTCGTTTGACCACCAACTCACTTGAAAAACTAGTAAAGATGAGGCCTAAGATGGAGCATACTTGTCTAAACGGAATCAGATCACTCTAGATATGAAGAATCCAATATAGTATTGGTGCGGAAAAACAGACGAGGGGAATGAGTTGCATTCTTTTCCAGTATTATTGATAAAGGTAGAAGCAAATTGATGTGTTCACCACAATGAAACATCTACAATGCACGGGTTGTCTGCTATTCCGGTGGTGGAAAGAGGAAGGCGGACATTTTCATTTGACATAAATTCACAAAGGTCGGGTAAAAAAAAGCGGGAATACAGACCACGTTTTTACAGTGAAATGAAATGAATGCAGGAAGAATATTTTTTTTTCAGTTTTTTGTCAGCGTTTAGTCCTAATAAATGGAACCAGGAGTACTAGTCGTAGTAGAGTTGAACCAAAATGTGTTAGTGAGCTGGTGTATTTATTATTCAGTGGTATACCAGCCGCTGTATATATAGTCTGTATCCGCGGCAGGCCTGTCGTGGCGGATTTGCTCCGTCCGCTAGTATTTTCGGAAATTCTCTAAAAATATCCGACGAGCTTCTCAATTCCGATAAAGCTATGGATGGGGATTAAAATGGATTTTAAGGTTTATGCCTTTAGAGTTTAAGATGTGGCAATAGGTCGGCTATTATTTTATTGAGGAAAACGATGATAATAAAAAAAAATCGGCAATTTTTCTTACTTGCACACTAGGTACATTTTTTTCTATTGGTAAGTATTTTTGTTGTTATTACTCTTATAATTATGAATCCATACCAATATTATAAATTCGACTGTTTGATAATTTGCTTGTTAATGAAATTTGGCCTCTTGAAGACATTAGGGTCGTGACACAGTGGAAATACAGACGTTAGAATCTGATTCCAAGTTTTTCCAGGGCGCTTACATTTTCGTTCATTCTATTTTATAGTATATGTATCAATAAAGTGCAACCTTAAATACGTATATTACTTCCGCACCCAGACGTCTTTGAAACAATTACTTAACCTGAAACTACCTCCCCCCTTATAACCCCCAGAAGCCATTTTCATAATGCACCTCCCACTTCTTTAAACTTAACACTTTAAATAATTGCCGTAGAAAAGACAGGCCGGCTGGGCCCAGGTTGGGGATGTAGCGTTTTTACCCCACAGTAGCGGCGGAAGGGTTAATTCTGGTAAACTTTTTAGTTATATATTTTTGACTGAAAATTAAAACTGCAGTGGGGGGTGTAATGGGATAATTCATAAATTTTCTTCAAAAGCTTTGAAAACTTCTGAAACTACGCATGCTAACGATTTGAAACAAATTAACATTAAATTTAAATTATATATATTAACATTAATTTTAAATCATAATTGATGTAGGTACCTACATAGTTAGAACACCTAATGTGTTTACTAAATACATATTTTTTGTTCATATTTTGATGTCACGATAACACAAGACAAACCATTTTTGTTCATATTTTAATGCCACGATAGCACAAGACATACCTTAGTGGCTTAATGATGAACACTTTATCTTAATTAAGTAGGTAATTAAATATATAATTTTTGTTTAGTTAATAAAGAAAAAAAAACAACTATCAATAAAGAAATTTCAGAGAAAATGGGATGTGACAGACAGACAGACACGCGACTGATCTAACAAGCCGATCCATTTCGTCATTGGATGTACGAAACCCTAAAAATTGCTTGTAGACCGGAATTTTTTGATACATCTTTCACAAATTGAAAAAAAAAATTGTTTAACTCGTTGAACTTGTGTAGAATAGAGGAAAGTCACCACCGAGGTTTAAGTAGAGAAGACATACATTTTGTGTCAAAACAAAAAGTTTACTTAAGTATTTTACTATAGACCCACAAAATATTCGACCTGTCTAAATACTTAACCTACGAGCCGTTGGCTTAGATGGGAATTGAACCCGCAGTTTAGGTTGAGGCTGCACCAAAGTGCACTAAACGTTACTCAAACGGCGTTTTTAATGCGTCAGGTGCGATTTAGTGACTCGGCTAGACGCTAAGGAGGAGGTTTGGGGGTAAAGTGGGGAGTATGGGGGTAATGTCCTGAAATGGCGACCGTTTGGAATACAAAAAATATTTTGGCTGATAGTAATCTTTCTGTAAAAGAGATGTCAACGGGGCATTGCATTTCGTCTGTTATCTTATTTATAAAAAAAAAACGACCTTCGTTATTCGAAATTTATTACCGTCTACATCACCACAGGACTGTTTACTCTTATATCATAACTTCATATACCTATATGTGGAAACTTATAATTAGCTCTAAGTTATCTTGTATTTATTTCTATATATTTATTAGCTGTTAGTTTTCCTATAATTCTAAAATAAAATAAAATTCTCAAAGATGGGTACAATCACGAGGGTCACTACAATAGCTCCGTGATCCAGTGGTTTGTGTGGCTTTCGATCCCGAGGTCCTGGGATCAAGCCCTGCGCCTCTTTGTGATCGGTTTTGTTAGGACATTAATAAACAATACAGGAGCTGTATTTTCACATAGCCCCAAACTAAACAAAGCTTGTAACATGAGAACTACAAAAAACTGAAAACTGATACATTTTTTTGTAAAAACAACATATGGTAGCTACAATATAACATCCAAACACAACACAGAACAAACATCTACATTCATCACATAAACGTTTGTCCTGGGTGGGAATCGAACCCACAACCTACAGCGCAGAAGGCAGAGCTACTACCAACTATGTATGATAAGTATGTATTTACAAAAAAAAAAAGTATTTATGTATTCTATCCGTAATCTATTTCCCATATTACAAGCTATGCTTAGTTTGGGACTAGATGGCGCTGTGTGAAATTAATGTCCTGTCCTGTAATTCTTCAGTTACTCTAGTATCTAGACTGCTTAGCTTGTTAAAATCGTTTACCGATCTTTGATTATAGATCACACATAAACAGACACAAACCCTTTATTAATGTGACATTATAACTTTGCAAATCCGATAACTAATAGAATAGATACTTGTGCAGAAAATTTTTGATTGTATCCAAACAAGCATTCTCTGATTGGCTGGCAGCCAGGTATGTGTCGCCTATGATTGGCCTGTTCGGTTTGGGCGTATTAGGTATCTATCGGGCTAGAATAAGGCTAAGATGGTAACTATGTCTAGGTATGTATGGAGTATCAATTCATTTTAATGGTAAGGCTTCTTGGGAAAGGCATCTTCAGGGGAAGTGCAATCCATTGAGGCAGACGATGATGACAGTTTGACCAGCTAGCAATGACTGGCAGCTCAGTTGATAGCGCTGCTCTCTGTGGTGTAAATTGTGGGTTTGATTCCCATCCAGACAAAATTTGTGTGATTAATATGTTTTTTCTGTGTTTGGGTTGTTATTTTACATCACAATCATTTTATGTGTGAAATGTATTTAGGAAAAAAATATGTACCGTTGAAAATTTTGAATTATAATCATCGTTTCAATTCAAAGGCTTTAAAAAACAATCTATAAAAGAAACTAACCTAATATGAGCTCTATGTACAAAGAGTTCACTAAGCGCGAGGGGTCTTGCTTGGATGCTCTTTTCATACATTCAAATCAATATTATCTAAAATAGTTCAATACTAAAGGGTTGGCATGAAATGAATGTCAGCCCGGGACCTCGAGATTCGCTTGGGCAATAATGAGGTCTGCAATGGGGCGAGCTTTCCGAAAAAAATTATAAAATATAGTGATGATCTTAGAACCTTGGCGCAATTGTAAATTCGCGGGGTCAGCAGTAATTTATGAAAATAAAACATTTGCGCTTTTTTTGTTGTGATTGCACAGCAGTTCGTCATGCACCGGAAGGGCGCAAAAGTATTCATTTAACATGTTCAACTATTCATAATGCTTTAAAGTGCGAAAATGATACAGCACAGCAAGAGATTCAAGCCCACAACCTCCAGAACGGCGCAATACTTTAACCACTAGGCTAGTGTAGCTTCGAAAATACCCCCGCAATTTCACAGTGCCGATTCAAAATAAGGCCGGGTGCACACAGCGGCATGAAGACGTCGAAGGGACGCGGCACAATGGTCGCGGACAATGGCGCGCGATAACCGCACCACTCCGTCACTCTGCTGACAGGGTTATCGGACGCCGGGTGGTATGGCCCAAGGGAGAAGCAGACGAGGGGTATCAGCTGACGTTCAGTATTCATGACTACAGAACGTCTTCCAGCTTGCATGATTCCCGTCATCAGACACTATCTATTTTGTATTATCTGTCTAGTTGCAAGCCTGAAACCCGGAATGTGGTTCCTTAAAATTTTAGTCTGATGACACAATCTACAACCATATAGTTATACAAAATAAAAAGTGGCTATTAACATAAGATGTCTATTTTTGAAGGTGTTAGGGTCAATTTGTGAAAAAGCAGACGCAGGTGCTCTATATACTATTTATATACTACAGTGATGTATACAGTATTAAACAGTGTTTGATATCTCGAATAATACTATTTCCATAAATCTTAGCAATCAGATAAGACCTATTTACAAGATCTAATTCTAAGAATAAATTGTACCTAACTAACACAGCTACTCAAAAAACATGGAAGTCTGGATATCTTGCCAAAGTTCGGATGAGATATTCAAATAGAGAGATTTGTCAAGCGATACAAGCAATACACAAGATATTATTTAACTGAGGAAAGTAATTTATTTTGCTCTTCAATCATCTCTCTCCCTCTCTTTCTTTCTTACATCATACCAACGGTTGATAACCGGCACTGTCTGATTTGATCTCCAAAAAAATTTGTATTTTGACATAACCACGTTTGGCAGGAAGATAAGTGATTGCAGTAAAGGTTTCAGCTATAACGTAGAAGGATACTACTCTCTTCGCTAGTGAGTCGTAACGATGCATTTTACGACATCCACGGGTTGGGGTAACGGGTTTTCTGCAAACGAATAGTAGAGTATATCGAGGACCTCTTTCTTTCAAGTTTTGAGGCAAGGAGCTGACCCATAAATATAAGAAAAGTTCTACTATACCAACATGGCAAATAAACATATTGACCCGATGGTATGTACTAAGAACGCTTGTAACATCAGTGGCATCTCTTGTGCTTTTCTAATTGGTCAGCGCCTGCTTCGTGGATTTGTATCCCTTTAAAGTAATTACAAAAACAAACAAAAATGACATTAAAGCCAACTGATAGATCTCACCAAAAGAAAAGATACAGATATCCGCGATAATAATTTTAAGTCATTTTATCATAACTAGATGGTGTGATTAATCGCTGTCTTCTACACCTTGCGGCACACCGACGCCGTTACAGCGTATTGTTAATGTGGTCGTGAATTCCGCTAGTGAACACGCCTCTTTATGTTTCGTACGTTGATTGGGTTTATCGTTCGTCTGGTGTGTCCGCTACCTAACAATGCCTTACAAGATACTGTTCCTTACGTAGTCTAATTAATGACTTGTACTTGTTGTCAAATATCGTGTCAGGACTTCAGATAAGCCTCGTTCACATATATATGGCCTTATATTAGGCTAGCCAAGACATGATGCACAATTAATTTGTGATGCACTTTTAACAACGTAGGTACTATGTACTTTTGCGAAAATTACTTTCAAAATGAAACTAATTCATTTCATTAATTTCTTGACAACGGATTTAGAGACTTAGGGGATCCTAAGAAACGTTTTAAGGATTATTTAGAAAGTAATTAATGAACAACTTGATTGCACACCTTATTTTGATATACGATAAAACACGAAAATATAAAATGTGGGTTCGATAGGCGGTCTTATAGGTAAGAAGCGATTTCTTCTAGGGAATATTTTGAATGAAATGAATTTTAAAGAGAAAAATAAATTGTTGTGGTGCATAACTGAGGATCTCTAACATAACGAATAAGTTGTTAAATTCCTCTCATATCTATCTAAATGTCAAAAAAAAACCGAATCAGTATTTTATTATTAAAACACATAGATACTAAACAAGTTCATGTAATTCAATACAAACAAAGTAATGCAACCAGGGCATCATACCAAGCTGGGAGTTCAAAGAAACTGCGAACAAAGTGAAACCGGGCCCGTTTGATTAGGCCCGTTCTTACCACGCGAAGGCCTCGGGGCGCACTTTGTGTAGCAAAGCTTTGTGCTCTGTCGATTTCTGGCTCTCTAGTCACTTGTGACAGGAGTCAACGTCATCTAGGATTGACAGGGTTTGAAGTGATTTCGAATCGTCGACCGTATAAAATGTCTAAGCATCCTAGAATTTAAAAATACTTCTTGGAGTGTTATAGGTTTCTTTAGACAAGTGTGCTCCATCTTAGGCCATATCTTTACTTGTTTTTATGTGAGTTAGTGGTCAAACTCTTGGCCATATCCAAAAATAAAAAAAGATTTTGAAACTATATAGATTCCTTCATGAATATTAAAATGGTTGATAAATTTAATTTATCTTACATTAAAGATCAAAAAACTACACAGAAGTCACATTGGTTTGAATTGAACGTCACAAAATCAAATTTGATGTTTACGCGCTATATCTCTGGTATGAAACCGCAATGCTCTCTCGTTCTCTTACAAAATGTGAATGTTTGTTCAACCCTTTTGTTAGCTTGTGCGTGCGTTCGCAATTTAAAAAGATTTTGAGTTATGACCGTCTTGAACACTCCTGTTTTTGTGGGAAACCCTATCATCTAATCATCTTTTAATGAATTATGATTGATGCATGCATTTCAACACCTGATTTTCTTAGAGATTTGTATAAAAAAGACCAAAAGTGTAGTGTCGATTTATATGAACAGCTAGTAAAACGGTGTGCATCAGCCTCACTTAACACTTTGAATCGAAGTATCCACGTGACTTGATACAAAATTCAATCAACTCGCTCGTTCCAGGAACAAAGGTTTCCAGTCTCGCGTTTCGCCACTATTTTCTCATTTTCCCGATTTCCTCTCGAATAGTGTGAATTTAGATAGCTAACAGATACCTGTAAGGGTTGACTGACGTGCTATTTTAAGGTTTAAATGCA
This sequence comes from Venusia cambrica, assembly GCA_951394065.1. Lineage (NCBI taxonomy): Eukaryota > Metazoa > Arthropoda > Insecta > Lepidoptera > Geometridae > Venusia > Venusia cambrica. The sequence goes on from OX596042.1 coordinate 12,547,294, forward strand.
GTTTTAGAACGAGTTTTTTTTCTGCGGCAAGCAACGTCGCGCGATTGACAGCGCGTCGCTTTTTGTCTACCGCCGCTTTTATTCCCAACTCTAGACTAGACAGTGATTAGTCAGCACATGTTCTGTCGTCGGCTGATTCTAACGTCTTTTTACACGTTGACGTCGTCGTTCTCTTTTTGAATTTCAGCGAAGTGACAATGTAGTTTTAAAAGTTACCACGTCCGTCAATGTCGGTGGTCTGTTTTACTAATTTTCAGAGACGCGTGTTAAGTGACATAGTGACAAGAATAGTCATTGTCACGTTTTAAAATATATTCTAGAGTTTCTCTGTGAAATCGTAAGTTAGTTTTGGTACATACATTAAACAAATAACAGTAGGTATTACACATTCACAAAAGCGGTGGTGGCTCCACCCTATCAAATCCCACATAAAAGCAGTATCGTATGACACGTTAAACGCTCCCAGCAAAGATGCTCTTACACTAAAAGCCGCAGCTATTAGAACAAAATGGTCTATCAAAATTATAATATCAATTACCGATGCATTAACAATTCATATCAGAAGTCAGACGTAGCAGAAACAGGAATCTCATATAGGTAATGTTATTATTGTGGGAGAAGGATGGGGCGGGGGGGGGGACAAGGCAGCCGACGTCGGAGAGCTGTCAAAATGTCAAATTTCAGAACGTAGCTCGGCGCAGCAACTTCAAACGTGCCCCTACTGTTGGCATGCAGTGTACGGGCGCTCGCTACCTCTAACATAGTTATGGCGCCCTGGTACCAGCGTGTTAATATTCATGCATCTCATTCGAGTCTTCCTAGAAACCCGGAGCCATTTTCGTGAAAGCCTCGCCCGTACTATGAAAATGAATGATTCGTGCGCTTCTTGGATTAAACTTTGGATGCGGTCGGCCGTTGGATTTCATTTTGTTGAAAGTTTTAAGTTCAAAAGCGATTGAATAATGAATGAGGGAACGCGGCCATATCTGGAATCAGATTTTAATTTTTGATACGAGGTCAGTGGTTGCCTTGTTGCAGGTCAGTGTACAGTCGGAGATATTATTGTCATTACAGCCCAGAGCTTTAACTTGCCTACATAATTTTATTTATTCAACCAGCACAAAACAATGAATGATAAACTTATATTTACACCGAACGGAGCTTACCTCGTTATTGTGTGTGCATTATCACAAAACTTTTTAAGCTAATCCGTTTCTAATTGAAATCATAAAAAACAAAAAAATAAATAGTGAAGAATTATTATGGATGAAGTTTATTAAGTGTAAAATCAAATGTCTGTGACTGGTTTCGATCCTTCTGTTCTAACATTGACTGACTTTCTATAATTTATTTCAAAGTAAGTACCTATATCTATTAGTGTTTTTCTGGATCTATTCAATACCTAGGTGATATTTTAAGCAAAACAAAGTCATTACAGCTCAAAATGTTTTGCATGACAGTCGTGTTCTATTTTGCAAAAAAAGTAAATTAAAATTCCGTTTCCCATCTGCTGGCATCAGCGCGTCCATTTGCAACAAAGTAACCGACTAAAAACGAAATTGAAAATACCAATTCTATTTCCTGGTAAAACAGGCAGTGCCTATTTCATCTCGAAAACTGACTGTCTCTCACCCTTGACGTGTAGGATATTGGCTACTGCCCGAAAATGAGAAGCAAAAGAACAACTCAGACATTTCAATATGCACTCAACGATACTGCTCAATTAAAAAGAAATCGTCCCACGAACTTCCACTTTATTCGCCGAGAAGTACACAAAATGTTCGTCTTATTACTCGTAAATTCCAGAATAACAGGCACGCACTTGACTTGCGGTATTTATGAATGTCAATCAACTGTCAAAAGCGACAGTAGTCAAATCCCCCAGTAATAACGGAAGGACGCGCGTTCCCAATTTGAAAAACACACGTTTGGCGTTGTTAGTGCGCTTGGCGATTAGTGATTTTGAAAATGGAATCGGAGATCGTGTCGCCTCGGGGCGTGACGCCCACAAGATGGCCGCGCTAATCATCAAGCATTCGCGGGAAAAGAAATGATATACAATTTTATTGAAGCGATGTGTTATTACTGGCAAACCTGTAATTATTGGAGCTATACGTATACGCGTGGGAAGGGATAGAAAAAAAACGTTGAACTCGTTTTCGGCTCGTGCTCTGTAATCGCTTCGGCCATTTGAGAATGGGAAATACAAAGAGATTGTTTTCTAACCTTTGTATTTAATGAATGGGTCCCTTTAGCTACATGCATTTAGCCAGCTATACATTTGCTAAAGTTATAATTTACACATAATTTTGAGCCTTTCTTAGAAACCTCCCAAACATCCCTCCTCAAACCATTTACCCGGATAGCCTTCTTGTTTTGGCCCATTGGCTGACTCTACATTAGCTACATAAGCATTATGGTTCATTCATTATTGAGCATTATTTACACGCTCTGAAATATTTTCTCAGAAACTAATAAATATTGATGACTCAATATTTCTGTCAGTATTTCAAACACCATGTTTAAAATTGTTTGCATCATTTTGCAAATTTAAAGAGTACGACATGACTTTACTGCAGCTGTCATCCCGTTCGGACAATTTTAATAAGCTCTAGGCCAGAGCAAGGTTGAGGACTACAATTGACCGAGCTTTCCCAAAAGTCACTGGCGCACCGACGCGACGGAACACGGCAAATCATTTGGCGCCGGACTACGACAGAAGGTTCCTAGTCAGGTGACCATTAGTGTTGAGATCATTCAGCCGTAGCAAAAGCCAGCGATTCTGCTGCCCGGAGTAAAGCCACAAGGAGGTAGATCACACCTACCCCAAATGAAGTCAAGTAACTAAGTAGTTATAGGAAAAGTTAATCATAAGTTCAGCCTATATTCATCAGTGAACGTACCTCACGTTCATTGCTGAACTTATATAGGACAAATACGATGCCACAAATAGCGATCCTCAGCCTAAATTTACAAATAGTACAATAAAAACCAGCTAAAGCAACCGCTGATTTCAGCCATTCTCAATATGGAGCTTGTTGCATGATATAATTAACTTATTTGACTTGGACCCAGTCCGTCATGAAACCCAGGTCATTACTTAAGCCAAGGTCCGTCAGCCTCAATTGACGCGGCTGATTTATTGGATGTCATGGCGATGCTCAATGAAGGTGGTGGATACGCTCCAACCGTCTTAGACCAGGGGATTACAAGGAATTAGGATGGCCGTGTCGTGGTGAAATGGATTACGGTGTCATACGGTTGACGAGTTTATTCTGAAACGACTTAATTTTACTTTAGAAAATATGAACTAGGTATTTGGGAAAAAAACATTTCATGTTGTAAAAAAATAGTTTTTTTAGTGTACGACGACGCGAAGCTTTTGGCGTTCATCTCATGATAAGGCCAAAAGTGAAAACGTGTCGGTGGTCGAACCACATGACCACAGAGGTCTGAAAAAATAAAGCGTCAGAGAAATGCGTCTGAGGGATCTCAATAGGGGATGGTCATTAGCATCCTCCTAAATAAATATCATACTCAGTACCACTTGCCAGCGTACTGATAAGCACGAAACCAGCGAAGCCCTGTTCAACAGTGGCCATAATACATGGTGGTTTTACATGACATTTTTTTAAGTTCAAGAGAAAACAATCCAAATCTTTCTCTATAAGAGAAGCCGGAACCCCCGAACCCGAACCTCTCAAACTCCGCTCCCGTAATTTTCGAAGTAATTTATCAGAAATCTCATCAAAATCAGGAAGTATTTCGATCAATTTATCAAGGACAGGGCATTAGGACAAGGGTCGCGTGCGGGGGCGGGCGCTCCGCCCCGGCCCTCGGGCTCCGCTGGCGACAGCGCTTTGGCGTGGTATTAGGCACCCAGAAACATGCGGAAGTGCGATGAACACTCGAAATAGGCGTCATTATGACTATAGCAAGAGGCTGTGACCGATGTGATTTTGTACTAGTAACCTGACAGTCACTATGGCGCAGTGTCTTTATGAAGGCCCATTAGTACCGCTCACACATACTCGTATAAATATCACTCACTTCGAAATGGTATGTGTGATTTGAAATATGTGTTGCACTATTTTTTTATATAGATTTCCTATAATCGGATATAGATAATATAGTCCAGGGTCGATAATTTTTAAAACCAAAAAAAATCATAGTAGGATGAAACCCATTAGAAAAGGAGGGAATTATTATAAAAATGAAAGGAAAAACAATTTACGGGCGATCTGAGGTCGGGAAGGGGATGGGGGTGAGTTTTTAAGGGTAAAAAACGGTTTTTCCCGATTTCCGTCAAAACTAAAAGTCCTATCGAAAAAAGTCAAATGGCAAAGTTGTAGATAATGAAAAGATCTAAAACTTTTCCATATACACTTTTTTCACATAACCTCAAAATTTATGTGAAAAATTCAAAAAAACAAGTTTTTGGTTTTTTATTTTTATCTTTTACAAAAAATCTTTTTTTTTAACGAAATTTTGTGAAAACTTACCTTTTTATGTCCCAAATACGCTGTAATTTATTTGATTAAAAATATTTATTTTTTCACCTTATTTTGAATTAATATCGAAAAAACACCCTAATTTTCAATCAAAAATTCACCCGTCAAAATATCAGCTTTTTTCAAAAAGTTGGTATGGTTTCTGTTCGTTGAAATCTCTACTTTTTGATGGTGAAAAAAAATATATGTTACTATGGTAAATCTTCTCAGAAAATGCAAAAATTCAAAAAAAACTTGAATTCGAATTTTTTTTTTAATTATTATAAATAATTTTGAGCTATTTATTCAAATTTACACTTTAATTACTCGAAAAACGTTAGATTTCATGTGACGTTGATAGCAAAAAAATTGCAAATAAAAATATACTACTATAATCAAGAAACAAATAAGTTAATTAAATTAATATTTAATAAGACATCTACAATATTTGGAGAAAGTTACATTTTTTACATACATTTATACAGATACATTTTTTATAGATTTATAATATATTATTCATACATTTTGACATTTATTTCTTTAATATTTTTTTTTTCATGAGAGTTTATTCACGATGAAATAGGGAAGACATTATTAATTCGATTTTGTCTTTTCAGATTATCAGTATGGATGAATCTGTTTGTATCATTTGCAATAAGGCAGATGATAAGCAAGTGTATGCAATAAAAAAAGCAGCTTTGAATCGTTTAGTGGTATCCAGCAAGAAAAGAATCGACAATAAATACAAAAAAATTGAGACTTTAACATCAGCTTTTATTCATCGAAGTTGTCAAAGTCAATATAATGACGAGACCGCAATAGCTACATTTTGTAGTTTAAGACAAAAAAAAGCAAAGGAAGGAAAAGAAGTAATTAAAGATGCTCTTGGATTTAATTTTGAATCTCATTGCTTTATCTGTGGTGGATTTTTCGGTAATATCTCAAAAGAAAAAATTTCATGTGTTCAAAGCAACGATACAAGAGATAATATATTACAGTATATTCAAAAACAGAACACATTAAATGATTTTGATAAAAAGATTTCAGCTCGTTTGCAAAATGTGCCTGATTTAGTCGCAGTAAAAGCGCATTATCACACTGCTTGTATGGCTAATTTTTATAAAAAAAGAACAGAAAGAAAAAGGGGTCGCTCAGCATGTGAAAACACTAAGAATTTTATTAATTATCTTATTAATTATATCGTTGACAACGAAACAGAATGTCAATTTTCTGTAAATGAAATAAAAGAGGGATTTTCAGGAGATCTTCCAGACTACACAACTATTAAAAATAAATTGAAAGAGCATTTCCAAAACGATATCGAGTGTCATTTAATAAAAAGGGACGGGAATTTTTTTTAAAAGGGAATTTTTCGAATTCAAGTTTTTTTTTAATTTTTGCATTTTCTGAGAAGATTTACCATAGTAACATATTTTTTTTTTTCACCATCGAAAAGTAGAGATTTCAACGAACAGAAACCATACCAACTTTTTGAAAAAAGCTGATATTTTGACGGGTGAATTTTCGATTGAAAATTAGGGTGTTTTTTCGATATTAATTCAAAATAAGGTGAAAAAATAAATATTTTTAATCAAATAAATTACAGCGTATTTGGGACATAAAAAGGTAAGTTTTCACAAAATTTCGTTAAGAAAAAAGATTTTTTGTAAAAGATAAAAATAAAAAACCAAAAACTTGTTTTTTTGAATTTTTCACATAAATTTTGAGGTTATGTGAAAAAAGTGTATATGGAAAAGTTTTAGATCTTTTCATTATCTACAACTTTGCCATTTGACTTTTTTCGATAGGACTTTTAGTTTTGACGGAAATCGGGAAAAACCGTTTTTTACCCTTAAAAACTCACCCCCATCCCCTTCCCGACCTCAGATCGCCCGTAAATTATTTTTCCTTTCATTTTTATAATAATTCCCTCCTTTTCTAATGGGTTTCATCCTACTATAATTTTCTTTCACTTTTCATTATTTTTAAAGGCTTCTACCCTGGTCTAATATAGCTTTGTGCCGCTTTATTTTTCTAAAAAAACAATTAAAACCGAAATCAAGGCCCAAGATCGATTCGGATTCGATTCCTCCATGACTAGTTTACCAAGGAATCTTACAATAACAACAATCCGCATTGGGTACGTGTAGTGGATTGTGATGTGAATGTGACACAATCAATCTCGCAAAAGTGAGCCGTTGACCAAGTGTTAAGAGAGTAGTGGCAGGAATCTGGATAGTAGCTTGTAGAGATGATGATAGATAATAATTATAATAAAAGTATCTTCTTTCACATTACTCGTAATTTGTAGCATATCTGAGTTTTTTTCTCAACATATTAAATCAAGGCCAAGCTCACTTCTATCGCACTCAAACACTCACATATCATATTAGCTTTACTATTCATTAAATATTGTATGTTAAAATATTGAAAAAATACTCGTAATATTTGTGTTAGTTTTACAATAATTTAAATCGAAACAACAAAACAAATTAAATTTCTCAAGAATCTTGTTAATAACATACCAAGGCTTCAGCCGGTATCGCAACTACCAGGCAAACATAGGGCGGAATGGAATGTTCAAATATTTGCCGGCGCCGCCTCTTCGAGATACCTCCGCGTCCCTCTTGCTGTTATGTAATCCTGGTATCTTGGAATAACAATTGTAATGATTTTTCGTAATAGACGGTAGATCGTGGTTGACAAAAGTTGTGTACGAGTACACAATTTTTGTTACAAGATCAAATGTGTTGAAAACAATACGAAAATTAGCGTCTTGTTGGTAACAAGTAAAACCACCGTTTCACTTTGACGATGACGCATCTTTTGTTCAATTTTGAATGTGAGAGCGTGAGAAAACGTCAATCTTTCAAAAGCCATCGATGATTTCGAAAATCGAATAGTTTTGCGATCGTGCGAATGAGGTTACAAAAGCTGCCAGTGCGTTTGTAGTTTTCTACCAAAACATGTAAATTTCCGACCACATATCAAAAACGTACAATGGCACATCACGGCTCATAAAGTAAGCTACGTTCACACCAATAACTCATAGCGATGATTTACGCCGCTTCGATATCTGTTAGATATGGAATTTGTCAGGCCCGTAGCCTGTTTATGCGAGTCCGTGCGCCGGCATGTTTAGTGATCAAGTAGGTTGGTGTGGCGACAATCGTGATGGATAGCGGCTTATTGAAATAAGAATAGCATTCATGTAATTATTTTAAGTGTAGGGATTTTACAGACATTTGTATTTTATTTCGTAGTTGGGTACTTTGTTAATATTTTTATTGCACACATAGATAGAAGAATACAAACTATTTAAAATTAAAAAGTATGGCAAAATCGAGCCCCTACAATGAGTTATCTTCCAGCAAAACTAGGTAGAGAGTGACATAAGATTTAAAAAATATGGGAAAGGTGTAGAACATTAATAAATATCATACCTGACATAGAAATCAGATAAACAAAGTTATATTTACTATAAAATGTACCTACATTTTATAATAAATATAATTATACTGTTAATATGTACATAGTATCTTATTAATATATATTGTAATACATACCAATAACAAATACTTATATACATACAATACCAAATCTATTTGGAGAGACTATTTAACTCTGCTCTTGAAGATAGATAGAAGATCCGCTAGCTAGCGCAGATATCGTGAAGTACGAGTTCCACAACCTGACTGGGTTCACAGTAAATGAGCCAACATATCAACTAGAAGAGTGACGAAGAGTACTAAAATTAAGAGATGTAGCTGTTCTGCAGGATTTACCACTGCGTTAAGAAGGAGAAAAAATATTGTTGAGAATATTGTAGAGAAGAGAGAGCATGTATGAATCACGTTATGGGTATGTACTGACCTATTTTAGAAAAGACTTAGAGACCCCAATTCTGCTACACTATTTTGGGAGAGCGCCATATTTGCGAGTATATTAAAATAGTTTTCGACTTCCTTTTCAAATTGATTCTTATGATTCTAGAAGAAAACGACTTTAGTATCTACCTATTAGTCTTGAAAAACTAAGTATAACTGCTGGTATGCCTTGTAGGTTAACTTGAACTAATTGTCTTCCTCGTAAGTATCAACAAGAATAAAAAGGTAAGTAGTATTATCTGCCCTGCTCATTCTAATTTAATCTAGCACCGACCGTGTAAATGTGGTCTTTTCATTTGATACTCGGGTATCGATTCATTTCGATTCGATTAGATACACGTATCGATTATTTATTCGCTCGCGGCGCTAATCAATGCGACACTCGATTAATTTATGCATCGAATTCGTTTCGGATATAATGTTTTTAGTTTGAAATTTTTTGTTCATATGAGATTCAATCTATTTCTAGCGTCTATTTTGTATTTACCATAATAGGCTGTCGGATTTAGGCAGTATACTTACCTATTTTAAATTAAGGATTCCAATTTTAAATTGTCTTTTTTTTAATAAGTGGATTCAACGATGCTCAATTTTAATGAAAGATATGAATTTTAAAACTGGCTGTTTAGCTAGTTCAAAACAACAAAACTATGAATCCAGTTTGACCAAAAACAAGTACCATTTTCTTTGTTTTCGTTTTTGGACATTTGTGTTTTATAATGTTCAAGTATCTAAGATTTTTAGCAATCTATGCGTGGCATCACTTGTGATGGAGTCACAATGCCCCGCTTCTGCCGTTTTTGTCAACCCTACTGTTCCTGCGTTATTTATTACTCGGCTCGTATGCAAAATATAAGCTGAATTGACACGGAATAGGGCTGTCGCAGTGGCGGTATTTCGGAAAGTTTTACTTACACTTTTTTGTTATTCATTATGAAAGTATCTGATTTGTCTTAAAAATCATTGTTTATTGTTATTTCTCATCAGTAAATCATATTCAGTAAATACACATATAATGCTATAATTTATTCGTTTTCATACTCATTTCATGTATAGATTCAAATTATGCTGAAATATATGCAAAGTTCTTTAAAAAACGAGTGAGAAGTTTATGCAGTTTAATTTGACAGTTGTGAGACATATCTAGATTTTTAAGCTATCATACCAGCCCTAACTTTCATTTAGCATCTGTACCGTGCACCTCATGAATATTACTCTTTTACATTTATTTTACATTTATCGTTTATTTTACATATATTGTCAACTGTTTGAACTCGCCGCGGATCCGATACACTACTATTTTGTATGGCAACACAGATTCGCAAAACATTGAAATCTAGACCATCACACATTGCGATACAGTTTATATTTGATTGAATGCAAATTGTATGGAAGTCGAAACTGTACCGGTTCTCTCATTTAATGATACGGTGTTCTTTGATGTTGCGATTGATATGCAAAACTCCTTATTGTTCACTTTTGTACCGCTCGCGATGTTTTTTGTTTCAACTGGAAAAAAACTAAAAGACAAAACGAGAAAGATCAGGTTGATGCCCTAGTTGCTAGGTCATGTAGTGCCTAGTTTTTGTGCCATAATGTTAACTTACTCGATTAAGTCCGTTCATAAATAACGATAGACCATAGAAGATATGACCATAGAAGGTTTTGGCTATTTATAACTAAACATGTGATATGAATGCTAAATAAATAAGTAAAATAAATAAGTAAAATATTAATTTGTAATTGTTATAAAACAATAACAAGTATCCTGCCAATTACTTCTCATTCTACAACTACAAATTTATGAAAAGTAGTTAGAAATCAATTGAGTTACTGCCATAGTCTTTCAAAAGACAGTGTTCATACGAGTAAAGTCAAGAGAATGTTGGGGATGTCGGCTAAACGCGTCACACACTCTGTCCCAATTCCATTAATGACAGGTCCCAGGCTGCATAGAACAGCAGGACAGAAGCTACATACTATCTCATTTCCTAGCCCAGTTGCGGCTTCCGAACGCCCGTCAGCGCGGCTCTTCCGGCTCGCAGATTAGTATCGACGCTATTTACCGCCTCACTAGTGCTATTGTTCCATTGGTCGATTCAACGCCACGTCAGCGTCTAACTTTGAATTTGAAAAACAAATGTTTTGTTTTTTTTTAATGAGGACAGTTTTAAAAGTTTTACTATGTCAAGCTCCTTGCTTGAATGATGTAAAATAGTTTTCTACGAGACATTAATGTATTTTTATGCGCTGGAATTTTGAAATGGAATACTTATTATGTCACATTACCATATCAGATTGTAACTCTATCGATCAATGCGTATGAAATCAATGCGCAGAATGCGCATATTGAAACTATCAAATTGACTCCATCCATGTACGACATTGATAATCCAGTTCCGAACATTACCTTCATAAGCTTCCAAGTTTAAAAACGATACGAGCGTTTTAGGCAGTCAATTTGAATTTTAAATATTGAACATAGATTGGACTTCCAAAATCGACACAATTACAATTTTATGCATGTCGGACAGTGACATTTGTTTTTTCAAATTCCGAACTGAGTTTTCAACATTTTCCAAGTGAAATCTCTAGGCTATCGCATAAAAAAACTATTTCAGTCTGCAAACGTCGACCGCTCTGTCCATTATAGATTTGCATATTTTAAGAGCGATCCTGTCGTGGTTACTCCCGAATTGGGCATTTGAATTCTTTATACTCCATTGAACTGTAAAAGCAAAAATGTTCTCTATATTTGGCTAAAATTGACAGAAGTCTTTCAATTAAAGTCGTGCGGTACCAAATGCTTCAACTAGTACAGCAATTATAGTATGTTTTAGTCCAAGCCAAATAATTATTTTAATTTATAGTCGTTATCTCTGAAAATAGACATTTGTAATAAATGGCGGCACTAGTACACCTAACACGATTGCCTGGAATGGAAGTATTTCAAGTTAAAGAACACAATGTAGGCGCATTCACTTTCGCACATAAACAAAGCATAAAATAAATAAACAACTAGGAGACCAGAAACAGAAGGACACGTAGGGCTACGATAGTGCCATCCATCAGCGGGTCACATCGATAGGGTTAGGGCCTCCGCACCTTTATGTGTCCCTGGTGAGACATAAAGCCACCGTTCACAGGACCCTAGTTTTTTGACGTCTATTTGTGGTGTGTACCGAGTACCGATCCTATAACGACTCTTGCTCGCTATATAAACTATTTATCCAGCTTAGTTTACTTTTTTTCCGTCTTAAATTCACATTTCCATGCAACGCCATATAATATTCTGTAAAAAGACACGTTATTTTCTGTAGGTGATTCTCACAAGCGTCGCATGCATAATTTAGCTCAATCCGAGTGTCACGTCGCGGTGCCGAAAAATGTAATCCATCACATACCTCACCATTCTCTTTGCTTAGAACCATTTCCTCTATTTGTAAACTAAAACTTTCATAAGTGGAACGTTGGAATTCTCTTTATTATTTAGTTGAGAAACGCCTCTCACAATTTGATAATTTTACTGCAGCGTTCTTTATTAGAAATTAAACAAAAGGGAAATTCTTGCCCGCAGATATATATTTTATACTGTGAACTGGGCATTCATTTGAGACTATCTTAGCTTGATAATGAGAATAATGTTTAGCTTAAATTTTAGCTTACCCGAAAGTTCTCTCAAAGATAACCCTCTCCCAAGACGCCATGATTTTTATTTATACGGAACGTCCGGAAATCACCAGGGCCGTGAATATATTATTATTGTTATGGCAACACCGAACACGGGAAAATTGTAAAATACGTACGACAGAAGAATTATGTCTGTATACGCATATCATTAGGGAATTTCGGTTTTCGCTCGCGACGTGTTGAATGAATATTTTAGCGGATGTTTTTCCCGTAAAGTTAGTGTTCGGGAGATTATGCTCTTCCTTTTGTAGATGTTTGTTTGGAATGTCGAATTGGATATAATAAATATTTTGTTTTCATCGCATCAAGCATCGTATTCCTTCAAGTTTAAGCTCAAATGTTCAAACTAATCTAGGGGCTATTAGCTTAGCTGACGGTGAATGACAACCGATCAAAATCAAAACAGGTTGGCACAATACCTATCAATCTGAACTATGAATCGGCAGTGGAAGACCCTTACATTCGTCTTATTTTATAGCTAGATAAGAGGTACTGAACATATGTTTTTCAATATTTTCTCACACAAAGCTCTGGGAGCCGTAACTTCGACAATAAGGCGAGCACTGACTGATTTGATTTACCGTTCAACAAACAGCAAAAACTCTATAAATTGTCAATCGTCCCAAAGGCATCGATTATTTATTACTCCTTATAGCAATAGCGTGAAGATACGCGAAATCCTTTCTCGAAAACCTCTCAGAATAGATATACGTATGCACCAGGGCGTCATAAACAGTATAGAGTTATCAAATTTTGCCGTTTGGTTCCCGTCCGACCGCAGTAAATCACGACGCGCATTAAAACCTCGATTATATCGAAGGAAAATGCTAGGGTTGCCAATATTAGGATTTTGACAGATGGTTGACAGCGATTTATATGCATATTTGAAAATCGAACCTAGAGAATAGAAATTTGCATTGTGAAATCATAACTCTCCCTGCAATCCACAATGCCCTATTTTCTCGATCAATAGATAAAATCTAATTATTTTTTAAACGACTGTGAAGATTTGTTCCAACTCTCATTTGGTACAGCAAGAAACAGAAACGGGCACTATCCAAAAACGCTAATAAAATAATTGACAAGTTGCCTTCAAAGGCCATACAAAAACATGAACCTCATACGGAGTGCAACAAAAAATGTCTCGGCATAAATTCGGGGATACCGTTAGCTTGAACGGGAAGCTTATCATATTTCTGTTTTTGTGTTCACCTTTATATTGGTGCTCATAAATTTTGATGACGTTTTTTTAATGAAATCAGTAAAAAAATCTAATGTTCTACAAGTCTGCAGCTAACTGTATTTTTGTAAGGTCAGCTACACAACACACGAGATATGGAGCGTTTACTTTAAAAAATGTTAGTAAAATTATCCACATTCTTTTTCTTGGAACTTGATTTGGTGTCTTTCAAAAGTAGGTATTCCTTGTACCAACAGTTAAGACTCATAACAATAGCCCAATAGTGAAAAAATCTTATCACAAAAATTCAAAAAAAGTTTGCAAATCCAAGATGTTTAGCGTGTGTGATGTACACACGCTTTTTGCAATAACGCCCCTGAATTCAGGTAGTGTAAACCTCACACGTAAACATTTACAGTTTTACCGTAAACCGTGTGTTCTGGCGTTTACTGAGCGGCGGATGCATTAGCATCGACAACAAATCGACAATGTTGGAATGATAAACAACTCCCGATTTAATATTCAGTTTATTTATTTTATTAACAAAGCTATGTCGATCTCTAGAGTGTGAAATTGGTATCTGTTGATGAAATTCTATTCAGGTAAATAAAGTAGTTCGGTAGTTTAAAATAAATGTGTGGTCTCAACCTACGAAGAAACCCCTCTTACACAGTTTATAGATGTTCATCTACGAGATCATTAATTATCCTAAATGGATCATCACAAAACTAAATAGCCCGTGGTTTTTGTGTGCTGGTTGCGATTCTGAATAGGCGCTAGATTTGATATTTTAAAATGAGCCTTAAAATCGGACTAAATACCACAATACAACTGTACCTGATAAGCGTATAGAGATTTGCCATAAAAACAGTATCCTGGGCATGCATTCGAGATATTTATTTATATTAAAAATATATAATACATTTGTATTTATACCATTTAGAGAAAATAATCATAAGATATCCATAACGAAAGTTCACATGCTCGATTATAAATAAAAAGTAAACCAGGAGACACGCGGTGCTTTGCGCGTGTAATGCATAACGTATCAATTTCATGTGTACACGGCCTTATCGCGTCATCTCGGTTACCTTGCAACCGAATACGACATGTTCGAAATCTGAATTTTTAAGTTTTATCTGACGGGGCTGTTGAGTCTTGTAAAACTGTAGAGATGTAAACAGTTTACACGAGTTTTTTAGATGTAGTGTACATCTAATCTGGCCATTCTCGAGAACTAAGAGAGAGGTTTTTAAACCGCCTGTGTGGTCTAGTAGTTCAACCCACCGATTTCAGATCCAGAGGTCCCGGGTTCGATCCCCAGGGGAGTACAATATTGTGCTTAGTTTGGTTGGTGGTACGACTTTGTTTAGGTCCGCCTGGCTAGCTACCACAATCTTACCTTATTCTGTCGCCATAACAACAATTCTAAAAGTGTTGTGTTCCGGCATTTAGAGGTAAGATAGCCAGTTCCTCAGCTTGTTGAGGATTCCGGGTGAAGTGCGTCTACAACTTCGGCCTTAGGCCAAGCGCTTCCTTGTCGTACAATAAAAAAAAAAGTGTGAAGTGAAGCCTACTTGGTTATCCACATAGAGTTAATGTGGATAACCAGGTAAGCTTTCAATATTAATCTCTCTTGCATATATTTCATCTCCCATATATTTGTATATTTAAATATACAAACTCTCTTACCCGTTCCACATCTCTCCCCCAATAACTATATCACACGGCGGCTTACATTTAGCCTAATCAAGCACCATTTCTTTCGTCTTTCCAATATTAACTTTCATTCCTTTCCTTTAAAATCATAATTTTATTTTATTTTTACAATTTTAAGAAAACTTACAGCTAGGTATAGGTTCATTATTTAATATCCAACATATAAATATGATACATAAAAGAAGGCCAATTAAAAGTTTCCAAAGAATAAAAAGGTATATAAAAACAAAGAATGTTAAAATATTAGAATAATAAATAAATTGAAAATCAAGTAGGTTCACACAAACATGACAAGAAATCGATCACTAAAACTATATGTTAAAATAATTAGCAATAATTATAAGTATATTTGTAATTATATACAATAATTGTAAGCGTTTTAGCGTACTTGTTTTTGTATGGAAATACAAAAATATAAAATACAGATTTATTTATAACACCATTGTTACAAGTCAGAAAAATAGTAATAATAATTATAATATGTCGTATCGTATCGTATCGTATCGTAAGTAGGTAGATACATAGTGTCATTATATAAGCGGTAGTAAATAAAATTCATTAGTATTATAAAAAACTTGATCAGTAATCCATTTTTTAAGCCTACTCTTAAATATAGGTATGGAAGCTGCATCCCGAATCCTCTCTGGCAGTCTGTTGTATACGGAGGGGCCCATTATGTAAACCGACCTTCCTGATTTAGCCAACTTGTGGGTTCGCGTAACAAGTCGGTAATGATATTTGTTGCCTCGCATGGCACGAGCGGCATTTACCCCACATCGCTGAAACAAGTCCAAGTTGTTGTGGGTGAATATTGCAACCTGATATATGAGTGCTCCAAGGAGCGTCATTATGTTGAGTTCCTTGAACAGCTTCCTGCAGGAGACGTCGTCCGGGACACCGACCATCGCGCGCACAGTTCGCTTTTGCAGCACAAAGGCGAGCTGGGTGTCGCCGGCACGCGCCCACAGCTCCACACCGTAGGTGAGCGAACTGTGGACGGTTGCGAAGCAGGCTTGCACCACGTCAGGTGACGCGGTGCTCGTCAGCCTTTGTAGCGCGAAGCAAGCGGCCCACAGTTTGTCGATGTGGGTGTCCCAAACGAGGGATCCGTCCAGACGGAAAACAAGTAGTTTGGTGGTTTGAAACTGTACCAGCGCCATATTTCCCGCAAAGACTTTTAAGCTCGGTCCCCTACCATTTAGGCTAAAAGACATGAGGCCGGTTTTATCTCTATTGAGAGCGAGACCGTTCGACCGAAACCAGAATTCCAGTTGTCGAACCACCGTATTCAGTCTGCACTCCAACTCACTATCTAAGGATGCTGTGACTACTGCGGCTACGTCATCGGCGTACATGTATATTTCGGTATGACTTATAGAACCGGGTAGATCGTTAAGGAGCAGGCCGAATAGGGTGTTGGACAAACACGACCCTTGCGATACCCCCATCATGTTTTCTAATTCAGATGACTTCGCACGTCCACCATCACCTACCACCAACTGAGTCCTCTTGGACATGGAAGAGGTAAGGAGCAATAGCGCGGGGCCGCGGATCCCATGGAATTCCAGTTTTCTTTTGATAAAAGAATGATTTGCGGTATCGAAAGCACGCGAAAGGTCGCAGCGCTACACGCTGGCCAGCCTCACGCGCACTTAACACACGCCACACCACTTCCCTCCCCAGGTCTGTCGTGGCCCGTCCCGGTCTGTACGCATACTGCCGAGCTGATAGGGTATTGCGTTTAGCCATAAAGCCTAACAGTCGTTTATTTAAGCCAACCTCCAGTATTTTACTCATTGCAGGTACTATGGAGATGGGACGGTATGATCTTGCATCGGATTTTTTTCCTTTGCCTTTGTATAGGGGGCTTATTTTTAAGCTAGCAGGTTTTAAGGTAGGTTCCTTGAAGGGCGCAACAATTACATAAGTTGCTTACTTCTATGCTATGTGTTTCGCAGCAATATGGATAATTTTAGCCGAAATACCGAACACATCTTTACCATTTTTGGTGCTATGTGAATATTAATTATTTTAATTATTTTGTCTGAAGTAAAGGGACGAAAGACGAAGCGAAGTGTCGCTTGCGCTCGACTCAGCGGCAAGCGCGGCGACGGCGAGGGGTGGCTGTTTGCTGGAATAGGTCCACTTCCATATTTGCCTTAGCTAGTATACTAAACGAGCTAGAAGCTCTCATCATATATGAATTTTGCCTATAATTGGTTCTTACTATAGGTACATGAAGAATATTAGGATTTGGATCATGCTGTTATACATGCAGCATGAAGTTACCATTTCTGCAACTTGTCTACCAACGAAGAAGTATGACTTGGACATCAGCGTAGAGAAGACAATTGACGAGTAACTCACTCATTCTTTATCCACAGTAATTTACTTCAAGTCTTGAAAGCAATTGGTTAATCAATCAAAGCTTAATCACCTTTATCTTTATCTTATCACCTTTGGTGTGCTACACATCCCTGACTAACACCCTTTTGAATGTTAAACCGTTCAGTGTATGACGCATTTATCCCCACGCAAGCCCTGAAGTCAGAAAAAGGTTGCTTTCTAATCAAACATGGACAATACCGACCACAGCTAGGCATATGCCTAGGCCTATGATAGATTGGTGAGGTATGCCTCACCAATCTATCATAGGCCTTGTTTAAGCCAACGAAAGAAGACAGTAGGACTTTTTGAAAACCAAGACACCGAATAAAAACCAACATTGCTTCCCGATCACGAAACACGCCATTTGAATACCCATAAATACATAATTCCCTCAAACAAACAGACAATCCATTCCACGTGTTTACTCAAGGCCGGAGGGATGAGCAGTTAATAATTTACGCTACCTGTACCAGGGCTGCATAAAGTAGAGGCGGTCTCGAGGGGCATGGAGCACGCCAGAAACCAATAACATTAGGACGGTACGTGAGTTCTGTCGCCCTGGTGACTTCGGTGGAGAAACTGCGGATAGAATAAACAAAAAAATAGAAAGTAACATCCAGTTTCTAAGATGACCTGCGGATTTTCGCGGAATTAAACTAATTACTTATTTAAAAATATATGGTACATGGTTTATTTCGTTTTTTTATTTACTGAGAAAATATTTTAGATAATTCCCATGTGAAACAAAGTCTCCTACGTTTACTATTTGTTATGATACTATATTAAAATGAAATAGTTCGATATGTATCACGAAGACTAGTTTTATAATTGTACTCTGTCAAAGATATAAGATGTGTATATTTAATTCTGATAATACCATTTTCATTTTCAAATAAATTGATGTGTTTCGGCACTAGAGGTGAGATAGCCAGTTCCTCAGTCTGTTGAGGATTCCGGGAAAAGTGCGCTTGCAACTTCAGCCTTATCATAACTTGACTCCAGAATAGCGATTCTTAAGCATACGGAAAGTTTTCGGATGGAAACATAACTTTTTCTCGGATTCGACTTAGAATCCGATAGATTTCAACGCTATTCTCAAAACAATTCTGAAAATCTTCTATTTCACAGAAGATTTTCAAGTCTCAAATATTCATGTCAACGTTTTTAGATTTCGGAGATAAGATTAGATTAGTTTTCCGTTTCCGGAATGGAGATTCCGGAAACGGAAAACTCCACCGGAAGCTTCCGAATTCGATCCGATAGTTAACTGTTTGTTTGTGAATAGCTATACAGTTAAGATGAAGGCAAAGTGCTTCCTCGTTGTACAATACAACAAAAAAACTCGTCAACCAATGTTTCACCTATTTCCATAAATATATTTTAACAGTTAACTTGTAACTTTAGTTACAGCGATTACGATTACTTTTACACACTATCAGAGCTCGTATTATATTATCTAATAAATTAGTCATTATCACTTTAGTATGTTATAAAAAGACTATAAAATATGAACTTTTTACCGGTTAATTGTGTCGTAGTAAAAATTTATGACCAATCAAATATTGATTATAAGTTATGATAACTAACTTTTGAACAAATTACCAATAAAGTATGTATGCATCGTTTTTATTACAAACATATTGCCATTTAATACTAATAAATGTATTTTAAATAAATCGGCAATTGGCCGGTTTATTTACTTATTATGATTGTATCAAAAGCTAAAATATTGTGTAACTTATTTTTAATGGTCAATTTTCTATTGTTACAGCATCCGTACCCTTCAGAAGATCAAAAGAAACAATTAGCACAAGATACAGGGTTAACGATACTACAAGTAAATAATTGGTGAGTGATCTTATATTTTTCTTACCACTACAGCTAATCGAAGCAATGTTACCAGATGAGATGAACGCGAAGCAGTTCGCGTGGAATAATAAAAAATGTCACAAGTTAAAAATAAAACAAACCCTTTTTTTTTTGTTAACTAACTTGGTACTTTACTGCGACCTGCAGTAAATGGTGACCTCGGTAACAATGCTTCAAGCTTTTTGATTTTGTGTCTCAAAGGCAATCTCACGGTAGCGTTAGAGTCAGTTCACGCAGATTGGCTTTAAATTCGTCAATCCAGTGGTACTTTCTAAACAAAAAAATTGGGCAACGAAAAACATAACATTACAAACGCGAATCCCCAAGATGTAGGTATTTTGAGTTATTACTTTTTAACACCAAACCAAACAGTCACACTGACAACCAAGACATTAACATCATCATCATCTTCATCATCCCGATATTCCACAGTAGGTGGGATCGGCACAATATGTCTTCATTAACATACTTTTAGAGTTTTGTCTGAAATTTTAAGACCAGTCGCCTTGACTTGCTTAGCCTCGGTTGAACGAGGAGATAAGGATTGAGTAATTTAAGTGGATAAGGATGAATGAGGATATATGGATGTGAATAAGGAGTGGTGAGGATACTAATGTCACGGGAGAATGGTGAGTGTGATACTAGCAGATAGAACATATCATCACTATCTCTGCAATTTTTTTTTAGAAGTA
Source organism: Venusia cambrica (assembly GCA_951394065.1). Classification (NCBI taxonomy): domain Eukaryota; kingdom Metazoa; phylum Arthropoda; class Insecta; order Lepidoptera; family Geometridae; genus Venusia; species Venusia cambrica. The sequence goes on from OX596042.1 coordinate 12,567,209, forward strand.
ATAGTACAAAAGAGGACAAAACTTGTGCGCAAACGCATCGCTCTACACTCAACACTCAACACGAATGTCGTTAAAACCATTTAGATTTATAATCATCAATTCTTAGGGCCACCTGTGAGCTATCTGATGAACTTTCAAATAATTGTATAAAACGGACACAATTATCTTGCCCTTAGAAAAATTGTAATTACGGCATAACTCTCGTAAGTACTAAGTATATACACCTATGTAAACTTAATTACCTTGCTTCAATAACTATCTGAACTTAGATTAGTATTGAATTATTTTATATGTGGTCCGTATTCTATTTATACGTAGACCATAGATATACATTAGATCTAAATTCAAACTGAATCAAGACTCGAGTCTACCTAGTCTCTGTTTTAAATCTGTGGAAATGTCGGGTCAAATGTATGATCGAGTTTATCAGGGGCCAAGCTCAGTATTACAGATCGCTACTTAGTATTATAGATTAAATAATAATGTATAAGTTTTTAGGTTTTCGTGGTTATTCACTACATTTAAATTGTCAAACATTTCGGGTTTATTACATAAAAAATAGGTAAAATTACATATTACCGTGGTAATAAACCCGAAATGTTTGACAATTTAAATGTAAATAATAATGATAAAACATATTGATTACCACTCTCTTATACAAACATTGTTTGTTGTTCATTTCGAAATCAGTGTGTGTGAAAATCACTGGTACTCCGGGGCCCTCTTAAGTCGATTAAGGTTGGAAACGATTACGCATCTCCTCAATAATAATGAACTATTTATATTATATATTAATCGTAAAAAAAAATGCGCGATGCAGAACCGTGTCTTGATAAACTATTAAAAATATACAATGTCAATGTTATAATCATAAGATAGAAAGATTTTTTTTTTTCATCCAAACACTCAATGATTCTATATCTTGATTAAGTCTATTAGTTTTAATAGATTTTGTTATGATGGGCAATAAGTAAATATTAAACGAATGCATGAGAAAATATTTTAACCTATCATTAACTATTAGTTAATCTAGCTTCTGTCAATAACTAAGTCCAGCTGTCAAACTCAAGTATCTATTGTGTCAGATTTGAATATTATTTAGGTTTCAATGACTTGAGTGATAAGTATTTATACTAAACAGACTGCCGAGTTAAGCCGTGAGAAGATATATGTTTATTTTATGCATAGCTCAAGTGATAGATTGTATAATAATGGGTAGTCGTAATAGTAAAAATATGTTATTTTGAAATCATTGCTTGCCGAATAAAATTAAATAAATTGACTTACAGAAACGCGAATCAAATAAAATATACATTACTTGTTTCGATTATTAATTGTAATGCGTATTTTAAAAAACTACTACCCATAAAACGTTCCTTCAAATTGACTAGGTACACTTGCTTTAAAAAAATAGAATGATTTCCATCTGAATTTATTATAATCTTGTAATTTTATTTATTTTTATGTAATGTTGGTATCTCTAGTACTGTTAAAAAGTGATTGTTATCTTATCAGAAATCAAATTTATTAATAACAATTGAAAAATCTTTTTGGTGCCCCAAAACCCCAAAAATTTTAGTACCATAAACTAAATCTTTAGCTGGTGTTTATTTACAAGCAAATTATGATAATAATTATTTGCTCAAATCTGATCAATATATTCACAACATGCGCCTGATTCGTACACGCGAATGCGATGTCCTGCCCATTTTAAGCCGTAACGAGGCAGAAACGGCCCATACGTCCGTGGTTTTACGACTTGCACAAGAAGGCTGTACTCCCACTAACACGGAGATTGCATCAAAGATTTTATAAAAATAGAGCTAGTAATAAATAAAGGTGATAAGTGTAAAAGATTTTTCGAATTCGAAATTTAGAAATAACAATTTCGTATTTTTTTAATTTCCGTGACACTTGAATGGTTATCAATCAAATCCTTATAATGCAGTGCTAGTATTAAAAATACTACAGCCAAAAAAAAATGATTCTCGTCTTTTTCCCCTTCAAGGATTAGATAGATAGATAGCTCTTTATTGTTCACCACTTACATAAAAACATCAAAATACTGATAGAAGAAAACATAATAGGATTCACCTTTGATCACTCAGAGCGTAGATCGTCTGAGGGTCACCTGCTATATGGGTAGTCAGAACCACGTCACATTCAAGCATTCAATACGGGTTGGAAATCCATCGCAGCTTAGCGGGATGCGCAAGTCAAACGGATTGTTGGTCCTAGGAGCATGCTGGTTTCCTCATGATGTGACCATAACCCTCAGAGCATGTGCATGTAACGAATGCGGACCTACTCGTACATATAATTACCGCATAGTCCACATAAACCCATACAACCTCCGGATCGGAAGGCGGGCGCATATTCACTTGGCCACCAACGCGTTTTACAAATTCATGAAGAAAATTACTATGTAGTATTAGCGATTTTCTAAATTATTTATGATAAAAAGTGATTAAACTTTGTAAACAATTACATCGTGTATATTTTTTATCGATTCTATGGTAAAAAAAATCTCGTCTCCGTCTTTTGTACTTTTCTAATTCAAAGGTCCGAATTGTTAAAGATTTTCGTGGTTATTTGTGAACATTTTCTAACTTGAGACTTTAGGATCCTCTATCGTGCTTATCCCACATCAATACAAACAAATGAACCTCACCATCGACGTACCTACATGTTTATAGTATTCAAAGCCTTATAATAAACGAATTTTATGTAAGGTCTAGATCTTAGCTCGTAAAGACCCGTCTTTACCTCTGAGGCTATAGATAATCATGTAAAATCCGGCCAGCTTTACCAGACCTGTTGGTGTTTGCTTTTGTTATGGAAATGTGGCTTTCTCTTCAGGACTCAAGTTTTAAGATACGCTGGTCGATGGCGTGCTGTTTCCAATATGGAAAGGAAACGTCAGTTATAGGTTTTATTAGTTTGCGAATTTTACAGAAATGTTTATTGAAGAATTCTGATTAAATATATAATCCTAAATAATACAGAACATACTTACATTTGTTTATTATTATTTATATGTTAAGGCAACTTTTTATATTTTACACATCTTTGAGTGAGGGGTTAAAGTTACTGCTTAACCAATTTGAGAATGAATTTTAGATTTAAGCCCAACAATTTCACAAAAAGTACTCCAATAGGTTGAAGTTCTCAATTAATTTATCACGTTTTTTTTAACAAAGAAGTGTGATATTTTTATTTGTTTTACTATTTATTCAGAGACCTTGTCCAATAGTGGCATAAATAACTGTGCAAGCTTAAAGGCGAGCTAAAGGCTACTCCGTAACATGGATGACAGATCCAGCCTAAGTCCTTATGACATAGCGCCCTTAGCACTTACCTAATAGCTAGATTAGCTATTATGTCTGGTTGCCTTGCCTTAGTATGTAAAGGTATACCTGTTAGTATACAGACAGGGTATGATTTTCTGGAGGGCAGCTCGGGATAAAATCAAAACAGAACATGAGATCAGACAAGGTACTCGGTATGTTTTCACGATACAAAATGTAACAACTAAAAGTAATGGTCTAAGCAAACTTCAACCATTATCTCTTTAATCTCTAACCTCCTCAAAAAATTGTACAATAGATCGGTATTCCATACCTCATTCCGACGGCTGGGTCAAAGGTTTGACGTTAATGCCTTCACATTTCTGAACGCCTGATACCGCATTTTTAACTATATGCCTGCAATTATTGTTTGATAACCTTAAACGTTTTTATTTGAACTTTAAGAATAAATTCTGTTAGTAACATCATTAAAAATATTTTCATAGTAATTTATTTACGCAAATTAACCAAACAATAAAAAGCTCTCTAAATGAGTACGAACAAATTTTCCATACAGTCAGGCAGATAGCCAATTTTCCTCGTCCGTTTCACATACAATTTTCCTGTGAAAAGCGGGAAGGGGACAAACTCAAGCGGTTTTAAACCCGTCTAGTAAACAATCCGGCTCAGATGGACCGCACCCTCCCTTGCACTTCCAACAATCAAGTAGCCCTCTCAACACCTGTTCACATAGAGGGACCCTAATGGTTTTACTGGAAAAATGTTTAACTCTTTAATAGAGTGTTTGTATACATTTTTGATTAACGGGTTAGTTTGGGGGAGTCTTGGTATCAGTGTAAGCTGGTGAATGCCTGCGGCTTTGGTCTTGTGATCAGACAGTGTATTTTTCCGATATATAAAGCCTATGTTGCTCTCACACTGCTTTGTAACTGTTTTAATGTCCCGTAATACTTCTTAGAAGCACCCCTATATTACCTACGAAAGGAAGCAAAAATGTCCAAATCACTAGGATCTCTTGTTTGTGCTGTGCGTTGATTGTCAGTCAATCAGTTAGTTATAGGATAAAACTCAATCAAAAGCCCCGCAAGATTTTTGAAAACCCGGAGGCCACCGGCTCCCCACGGACCCAAAGTCTCAAATAGGTAAGCTCTGTCGAGACCACTATATTTGCGCCTTTTGTGATCCTCGGCTGAATCAGCCGCCGCACCAGCCCTAACTGATGTCCCAGGCAGATGAGATGGCGCTAGGGTGTCGACGCAGGTAGCGTCCCACACCAAAGACCTACCCATTTAAATACTTTCAAATTTGTTTATTTTAACATTATGCTGTCATTATTGACACTTATGACACATCAGTTAATGAAGTGTCAATTTTGACTTCGAGTCTCTTTAATTTTAATCGGGCATACGAGATGAGAGGAGTATTTATCTGTTTAAAATAAAAACAGCATCTTCCTTCGCAAAGGAAATTGAAGGAAATCCATTCATCTCCCTTGAGATAGCGCATTTAAAATTCAAATGATACCGCCTTATCAATTACAAGTACCAGGAGCGCAACAATGGCGAGCGGTGACAATGCCTTTTATTCTTGAAATTTGCATCTTCATACAGTCTCAATTAGGGCGAATCGCTTGGGTACCGTTCTTTGTATTTTTCGGGAGTTGCAAGGAGTTTCAGCAAGTTTTTTACCAAGTATTTAGTGCTAATGCGATGTCATTGTTTTGTTACCGAGTAGCAGTGTGGGTGGGAAATGTATATTTTTTATAGAAGTTCTTTCCCGCCCTATCTCGGTGCAAAGTTTTTGCAAAGATATATTGTTTACAAGCATCACTACAACATATTCGCTGCTGTAGGTATTCACGTTCGGCGGGTAGATGATGATAAAAGCACAGATCTCTTGGTAACATTTCTAAGCTCTTCTTATACGACATTCAAGAGAATATTAGGGAGGAAGGTGACATATTTTTTGCCAGCTTTCCTATAATTTGAGATGCCTCGTTTCTAACGGGTGTGACCTTTTTCAAAATTTCTAGTTATAGTTTACATTTCAGTCCTAGCAAGCCCTTGCAAGTAATTAATGTAATAACTCGTAACTACCCCTATAATGGATGGTTGGGGTTACAAATACGAATACTTGTTATTGCTCTCATGTGGATTGCGACAGGTAGTTAGGGGTTATTTGTTTTGCAGGCTTGGATATACGTTTTCTGCCGACTAAGAGAATCGGCTAAAACGAAGTTTCATAGCAATATAATGACCGTTGTAAAACCCTCTGGAATGCCGTCAAAGACGATATAAGATATAAACTGGTAAATACACCGAATGATGAGCAGCAACATTCGCCACAGTACTCTACTACTACTAACTACTACTAATCTTGGCGATAATTCTGTCTTATTCTTTTTTTTATGATGTAGAGGGCGACGAAGAGAACGAAGAGGCCTTTTTTTCACCTGATTTTTCAAGTTATGATAAGGCCGAAGGCAGAAGCGCACTTCACCCGGAATCCTCAAAATCTAATTGGTTTCAAGTTATGATAAGGTCGAAGGTGGTGCCGAGTGAAGGCGCACTTCACTCGGTATCTTTAACAGTCATCTGAGGAACTACTCGGTACCCAGGGCTGTTACAAGTCCACATGCAGAAAGAAAAGAATATGATGATGATGATAAAACACTGCAGTCTGCTCTAAACTCAGTACACGTGTAAAATATTCACGACTAGTGGCTTCGTCTATATTACATGAGGCGTTGAAGTTACCAAGTAACGGGGGAATGAGTAAGGAGTTCCGTAGATAGTTTTTATAACTCGCAAACGCTCGGGACTTCCTTCGCGTTATTGTGGGAATTTTGCATTTCTAAGCGCACCCCAGTAACAGCCCATTAATGTCCACTGTTGGACATTAACTCCTATTCCTTCCCAGCCCCTTATTTCTAGCTAATACTTGCATACCGTGGGCAAGTGCCGAAAGAAAGTATGGACGTGCCTGTGTATACCTCCTAGTCGGTGATCCTCATAAGATCCAGGCTCTGAGTGATCTCAGACGTGAATCCTCGAAGTGGAAATAGTCGTGAGTCTGTAACTATGTTTACTGCTATTTTCTAGTGCCGTGTTTTCGTAAGGCCATGAAGTTTCAAAATATTGCAGTCAGGTTTTAGTTTTTTTCAGTCTTCTCTAGCCAAGAAGGCACCTATATGGTTTTGAACAATTCATTATCAATCATTGTTATTATTAGAATTAACCCATTGCCCTCATTCACGAAACCAATCTGCCGTATCGCCACGATTCCATCGCTTGTCGCTTGAGAACAATCACACTCTGGAATTGGATAGAGTTATCCCGCATTGGGAGCACATGGATGCAAACTTTGTTACATGGCCATCGGACCAATCTAATATAGATTGGTTGACTATATTGGCAGTATCGTTCTGGCTTAGGCATCGACCCATCCAACTCAATAAATTTACGTCGTTTATCTTGAATGCGTTGTATGTTCTGACATAATTATACAAAACAACAAATGTCATAAGGGGCCTAACCACAACGACTTATAGCATTCTCATCGTGATCATACATTACTTTTGTCTCGTTTTTTCTACACTTGACAGATAGTGACAGAATTAAAGTAATATCAAAACAAGAATGCTTAAGAGGTCGTGGTACCCCCCCCTGTATAGGAGTGATGTCTAAAATTGTTCTAATGTAATAGAAGATACATAACATACAACAGATATCTACCTCACTTTTTAAGTTCCATTGTTCGCGTCTGGAAGAGGAGGCAGGCTATTCTGGAAGAGGCAAATTTACGTCCTGTAGTAACACGGTCCTAGTACAATACCGTACTACGCCTGGCCAATAGATTGGCTATATTTAGTAGACAATACACATGCAATTTACTTATAATATTGTACCAAGCTGTGTTGATGTAACATGAGGTTGGACGCTCATCAGAGATCTTGGACTCAAGCCCTTGTCGTGCACTATTGTACTTTAAATCGGGAAGAAGCACTTTTACAATATTATATTCTACTTCTTACATACTTGTAGTAGTATTGACATTTCATCTACCTACACTATAACTAGGTAGGCAAAACAAATGAAAAACATCATAATAGAGGCAGTTACATTCCAATAAACAAATTCCTGTTTACCGATAACGTAAAAAAAAACTACGTAAAAAGCATGTTTTCAATAAATACCCTACACTTGATAGCAATACCACTGTGCATCCGCCATTTTAGGGTTCCGCAATAAAATTACAAAACATGTCACAGGTGAAGGTAATGTCATCACGACAAGTGGGGTTTTATTACCGAGGGTAGTTTAAGGAATTGAGTGTTGCCATTTTAATCTTGGAAAGGGTTGTTTTAGTTTAGATACTGTTTGTGTGTGTTAAGCAACAAATTCGGAGCTGATAAAATGTTTTATTTCACTTTTTGACGCCAAAAATATCTTGATATAATATACCCAAGAACAAAAGTTAAATATTGCAAGGAAATTTTTAAATTATGCAAAATATCGTAAGGCCAGCAGATTTAACAATAGATATATATTTTTTTTAATAATCATTTCAGATATAAACTTTGGTGTAGAGTACCACCACAAATTAATGCTATCAGCATTTTTTCCTGAAAATTTTCAAAATGTTTCTTCAAAACCCCTACACCACTTCAGTACCACCCCATCGAACATGGCTGTCAACATTTTTTACCCTCGGAACACAGTTATCTACCATTACACCATTCATTCAAACCAACATGTTCATTCAAACCTGCCATCTACTTTACTTTCCCTCAGAACAGTGTTACCTACTATTCCTCCATTCAAAACAGTAAGATTGGGCCGCAACACTCAAGATGTCCCGATAACGGGCCCCTAGCCCAGCGAAACTCTCAAATAGACCATCAGGAATCACTGATGCGCTGGGCCCAAGGTTTACGAGCCCTGACGACCGTAAAACAACTTGCGAACGACACTTAGGTTTAATACCCCTGGATTTTTGTTTTGTAGCCCATCTTTGAGGTGGATTTTAAGTTAATGTACAGATAAAAGTTGATTAGTTTATAAAAATGGTACAAGCAAACAATTTTATAACTGTTTTAGGGTACAGATAAACGATCTTTTTTTTATTTTTTTAAATCAAAATCAAATACGTAAGCCTAAGATTTTCTAAAGATCATTTAAATCGTCTAATCTACCGCTTGTTCGGAATCACGACCAGCACACTAGGAGAAAGGCAAGACTTTAATATACCCACGGCTAGGATATCAGTCTGTATTCTCAGATTGATGCAACTTTAAATTTTCAAACACAATTTCGATTTGTATCTAAATTCAAATGCATTTTTCACTTACTAATGACTAGTTTAAATATTATATTTTATTTATATTTTTATAGTTGAAGCTTTGTAAATTATTATATTTAAGAAGAAATGTGTTGTTGTGGTTTGAAAAATCCGCACCCGACTAACCTTCACACTGCTCTGTCACACTGGTGTTACGGTTAGGAAATAATTTTACTAACCACCACACTAGCCAGTGTGAAGGATAAAAATACGATTTCCTCACCTTAATACTGTTTGGATTTGAATGTCTTTTGACTAACGTTCATACCACTGATATGGACTAACCTTCACATTGCTTTAATTTTTTACTTGAATGGGTTTGCCATTCCTTTCTGGTCTGGTCAGATATCATCCAGATTGTCCCAGCGCATTGCGTCTAAGTGAAATATATTAAAAAAAAATAGTCCTTACAAAAATGTTGACAGGAGTTTATAGTTTTTATATTCTACTATATCTATTCAACATTAACATTGTAGCTAGCGCTCGACATCCCTGCTAAACTGTCTACTTATCGATGGTCACGTACAAAGGAGTATCTACGTATAGATACATTCTGTCTGCATTGTCTATGTATAGACCAGGAGTCAGTGTCGCGACCGCAGCTTACCGGCTTATGGCTCTCCACTTGATTAGTAGTCTATACCGGCTGGCTAATGTATTAGTAATTATTAAGAGCTGTTGCGTAAATACTGGGAAGTAAATGATTTATGAGTAGGTACGTTGGCTTATTAATATGTTAGGTCAGAGTATCTTAAGTACCTAACCAGATATTTTTATTGAAAAATGTACAGAACCCATGCTAATTCTAAAGATGATTGTAACTCGACTCAAATTAAGGCATTCAATTTTTAAAATCAGATATTTGAATATGGAATTCACGTTATGCCAGGTTCTGTCATGTCATCACGAGCTCTTATTTTAAAATCGTGTATTTGATATGTAGTAGAACGCGCTTGCTTTTTTCAGTCACGGTTGTATCTACGCTTTAAATAAAAAACTACATTTCTACAACCAAAATCGCAGCTTGAGCAATCGTCAATGTGTATTCAAATCTTTCCCCTATATTATGGGGCTCCAAGCCTCCATTATTGTAAAAACAGGGCATTTTCCATTTGGCGGGGTAAGTTTAGTGCTCCTCCGGCGTGCCATCATACTCGTAACCTCGTAAGATTCGCGGGAAACGAAACGTACGGGGATTTATTATGTAGGTAATACAATCTCGAGTTTATTTTTTATTTTTTTACTAAATGAATCAGCTCTCGTCCTTGGAAAGTCTACAATAGGATGAGCTGATCCAGAAGATGCCAAGTAATTCTCTGCTGGAAGACATTAAAACTTATTCATATTGCTTATACTAGGTGAAATGTGTTTTAAAAGAAACAACTTTAAATAGGATCGTTTTTATTTTATTTTGTTGATTTATTAATTCATTAACGTTAATCATGCAATCTCGTAAATAGAACATAATTACTGATTTGATAAAACATTTTTGGGGAGAGTTTTATTACAAAAAACGACTACCTAATTCCTACGATTTTTTTAACAAATGTTTATCGCTTTATTGTTTTCTTTGATGTGAAATATGTTTTATTTCAAACGGCAGTTAGCACGAATAAAAGATCTTTATAACTTCACAGATTTATAGATAAGACATAATAGTTTAATGTTTCCAGCAACTACGAAACTTTATTAATTATGGCTTCGTAGTTGAATAAACATTTTCTAGATTTGCAGTTCAGAGATTTATTGAAAAAAAAAATGTTATTAGAGTTTCATATTCCCCTCTATTTTGTAAATAAATAAATAGAGGTTTTTCATTAAGTAATGCATAAGCATTACTTAATGAAAAACGACTTTTTATTGTAACACATATTGTTATAACATGGAGATACAAAAAGTATAGTTCTTAAATATTGCACGTTAATAGGAAATGTGTTCAGTAAATCTTCGAAGATCTTGCAGTGTTCATTTTAAGGGCAGGTCCTCTAGGGGCGGGGGCGACATTACCAGGGTCGTAAAGGGCGCGAAGAGGTCGGTTAATACGGCGCTAAGTGTCCGGGGATCATTCGGACTCCTTGTTTCACGCTCCCTGTATTACGGGAAAAGCTTTTTTATGCGATAGTCTTTTTTGTAAAAATACTGTGTAAGGAGGTTCTACATACCCTTCAATACAACCTCCTTTAGTGTTTCTTAAAATTAAAAGTGAGACAAGCTCCTTGCATAAAATGTACTTACCTTTTTTGAAGGTTACTTACATGTTTTTTATAGGATGGCTTTATATTTCAAAAGAGAAATGAACACCCTTTCGTGTAACCACTGATTTATTTTGTGTTTTTATTGTCTAAAGAAGTAGATTCCCTCAATAACAATCTCAAAAACATCTTATTAAAACAATCGCAACAGCGAAACGCACTCAAACAAAGAAGGAAAAATTCAATTAAAAATAACAAAGGCGGCCGTAATTTATTCACACAAAAAGCCCTTTTAATTATAATTAATATTTACAAGGGAGAATAAGAATTCCTGAGATCTGTATAGGCCGCGGTGAGGTAGTAAAATAATGAGGTTTACCTGGGAGCTTTTTATTTTGTCAAGGGTAATAAGTACAAGCTTCAGATGTTTACTGTACCTAACTATTTACATCTTAACAATGAAGCTTATACTAGCTAATACCACCTACCTACTAGATAAGGATACGAGCGGTAAACAAATTTCAATGTACAATCCTTTGTTGAAACGAGACTTGCGTGCTAAACTTATTGAATGAGATGTGAGCAAACAAATTTCCTTACGTACGATTCATTTTATATTGAAAATTCTGAAAAAATAATCAAAATCATGGATATATTTTATTAACGTTCTCAACCTGCGTTCCTTTTTCAAACTGTCAATTTCCTGAAAAAGAACACCCAAAAACGTTCCGTTTCCCCATTTACCGCGCTAGCACCGGGGCGGTAAGATCCTCCGTCTAAAGGCCTTTAAGGGAGTCCCCGAGTTATCTCGGCTAGTACCGCCGTAAAATAAAGGTTTACTAGACCATAAAGAAAATTAAAATGAATTATTTTGACGAGTGTAAGGGGGCTTAGCCCCCTTTACGAGCGAGAGGTGAATCGTTATGGCGCTATAAGGGGTAATTGTTTTTCTTGTAATTCTAAGCTTGTGGAAGGATTGGCATTGTGATGCTGAAGTTGGTCTGATGATTTGAATGAATTGCTCTAAGCCTATGCCCGTTATGGCGGAATCGACTGTTAGTTTTGCATAATTGTGTTGATGGCACGCAAATTGATTGTTTAGCAGAGATTATGGGAGTGGAATTGATCTTTTTCTTTTACGGTGGGCTTAGCATTATTTCAGTAATTTGTTTAGAGTTTTCGTCATTGTTTATTTTAATGTCCACGTTATTCGGTTTTATAACGAAACGTTATAGTTATTGTTGTTGATTGCTAATGCTATAGTGGTCAACGTTTAATCTTAAATTTATAATCAAAATCAAGAGAAGCAGTGGATGTGCCACGAAACGATCCTTAAAATCTCCACAAAGCTTACCAATTCATGATAATTGACTCTGTCCGATCTATTTACAGGTGACTTTTAGATTCTTTGACAATTTAGACTAACGTGGTATATTATTGTTGGCCACATCATCGGTTCTCAACAGGTGAAATCGTGGTCAAATTAGAATCCTAATTAAAAGAACGAACATGATTCAGTTATGATAACTACGTACTATTTTTTTTTAATGTTGACCTACGTTTGACCACGCCTGATGGCAAGCGACGATGTGGCCTACGATGTAACTCACCAGTCTAAAAGATCTATTCACTAGCGCCTACAATATTCAGGAAAAACATTACTAGACATTCTTAAAAAAAACATTTGAACATTCAAAAACTCGAGATCAATACCGCGGTACCGTAACATTATTCAAGAGCCGAAAACGCCTCAATCGTAAGATCATTGCAATACGATGGCTTGCTCTGATAGTACCGCCCGGACTTGGGACGATTACGGGAGGAAATGGGAATTTTATCACATGGGCCTACGAGCAAGTACCTGTACGGAAACATACAGGGTGGCGATCGCCTTAAACATTACGAGATGAATCGCAACTGGACCTGGACCGGATCTTAACCTTTTACTGTTTTGTATAGCGCTATCAAATTTGTACCTACACTACGTTGAGACGCACTTCGACTGTAGTTGGAGCGTTGCTGTTATAATGGTAAACGTGGATCTTTTTTCTTTTTTCTTTTGTTTTTAGTTTTATTACCTACTTGTCTGATTGCTTCAGCAATGCCAAGTCAAGTTATACTCGTAGTACATTATAGATACTATCAACTGTAAAAATACATAACATTTTCTCCCAAAAAACATTCCTTTCTACGCAAACAATCGAAACATAGAGCATTCCTCGCATTCAGCCTGTAATGAAAATAGTACGCAGACGTTTGACCGGGAGAGGGGGTGGGGGGATGATTAATGTACAAAGAGAGTGCCTTCTCAAAAGCCGTTGGTACATTTCGCGATCACTTTCGAGTTCCTAGCAATTGATGCGTTTTAAATCATGGAGAAACACTGCAGGTTTGAATGTAGAACAGTCAAATATTATTTCAGACATTAATGTTATGAAAATGTTTCTTGCTTATTTGCATCATGGTTTAAGTGTTACACTTAAACCATGATGATTTGGTACATATTTGTAAAAAATGCAAATGGAAATGTCCAAACCTATTTTAATTATATTATTTTAATGTAGTAGAATTATGTACTTATGATCCACATATCAAAACAACCATAAAAATCTTACACAGTATGACAAAAAAAACTTTATGATTCGAAATTGGAATTATAATAACAAACTCCGGAAGCGAGCGAGCGCGCCCGAACGAACCCGAATCTCAAAAATTGCCGTCAGGGGGCGACACAGGAAGATGTAATGATGTTTGTCAAATGGAAAATGAGATAGGGAAATGTCGACTCGAGCTGAATTTGCTACCTTTTTTGCTGACTACCCTCAACTTTTTTTCGGGTTGCATTTTCATATACCTATAAGGTCGTTAATTCTTGCCCTTTGAATGGAACGTTCACGATTTTTCTAACTTCGTTGCTTGTACGGTACGAACGATTAAACATATAATATAAATTAATGTTGTGGACCACCCAGTGCAGTGCATTATCGGAACAATTAAGCTACATTTAAATTAGATACTTTTCTAAGTCATATAAATAAGATTCTAATAACTTACAAATAGCCTTCTAAAATTATGTGCAGACTATATTTTTACCGACACCTGTTTCATGGCTCAAAAGGTCACCACTATGAATACGAACTTAAACATTGATAAAACCAATGGGACCAAATAATTATTAATTCAAAAGTTTCAGTTAAAAAAGGTACTGGTTTTTAGATCCAGAAGTTTAAATTCAAATTTCGAACAAAAAGGATTGTAGCGGAACGGGTGCGTTCATAAATCTCTGTGTCTCAGCAGCTGATGTTCGTTTCGAAACAGCGCTATCGCGGGCGTGCGGCGCGCAGATAAAATAAATGGAGGAGCGGTGAAAAATGATGACGCGTCGACGGCGCGGAAACGGAAGGGGGTCAAATGCTTTGTGCACTTTCCGAATGCGAATTTTAATTGTGCGCATTCTCAATAGACGCGAGGACGTCGAACTTTTTATTCCACTTTAAAATAATATAAGACGCTCGGATGAGTGGAAACTTTCCGAAACGTTTAGATTCTTTTGTCAAGAATTTTACTTAGAACAACTACTGAGCTGTGGAGGCAAAAATTAACAAACACCTTTTTACCCAACTGCCTCAGAAGCAGGGTTATGTTTTTCGAGAGTATGTATGTATGGAATTTCACACTTCCACTCGTCAGCCTTAACGGCTTGATATAATTTGGCTTGTGATAATTATGTCATTTGATTCGTCTGAATTGTAGGAGTGACAAAGGCTATATTATTTTCATATGGAGGTAATCAAACGTTAGAGGGGGGGGGGCGGACACAAAAATGATTCTATTCCATCAATAAGGGTATGTGATGAAAGCTTGGAATGCTAATTCTAAATATATATAAGTAGATTAAACCACTTTTATGCTAACCTCATAGTCACAAATTAAGTTTAAAGTAGTCACCAAGAAGGTACCTATCTTGAATCTATTGTTAAAATTATCGTCTGTGTAAGCTGGTGATGTCTTTAATATTTACACCTGTTTTCATAGAAATGTAAACACATGCTAATCTACAGAAAGTTTTACTAAACAAACTATTTTATAGCAAATAATCACAATTATAATTATGAACGTGGTAAAAATATCACGCGTTGTCAAATCATTTCGGCTAACGTAACAGATAACACAAGAATTAACTGTTTATCCTAATTAAAAATATTTTGCAGTCAGGTTTTAGTTTTTTTCAACTATCAACTTGTTGAGTTTGAGTTTTTAGTTTGTCGCTTTCTTACACAATATTGTGATGGACGCGATTCAAAATGATCATATAAAATATTTTGGATAAACAAATTTGGAACCACCATATTGTTTTTGCTACTTAAAAGTGCTTGATAAAATAATAGAACTTGAGGCTAAACATCAAGCAATGTATGAAAAGCTTTGTAGATAGGCAAGTTAGCTGTTTTCATTAAAACAATTCAAATGGTACAGTTAATAAGCAGTTGTATTATCTGTGGTAGGGCTGCTATCTGACGGAACGACGCCGGCGCTCGAGGCTGACGATAGTGATGGGGTACTACTACTAGCTAACCGATATCTCCAAAAACAAAAACAATTGATTAGCTTTTACAACGTATTATTATAACGTTACCAATGTGGATTTAGCGTATCGTAGAAACAAATGTAAATGTTAAAATAGTTAAATTCCTTATTTTTCTCCTTCACCTAAGTCGTAACCATCAAATTCAAATTATTTATTGCATTTACGTTGTTATCGTGGTATACAGGTGCTTTGTGGATAAACGTTTCAAACATAAACCCTGTTAGGGCACAGCAATGTTACACTAGGAGGCGCATTAAACTTAATTCTAAATAAAACTATATAAAAATTCGAAATACTAAATAATTGTACTAATATTCTTATTCATCATACCTTAACTTTTTCTTACATGCTAATTATTTAGTCGATGTATCACCAGTTTTAGTGTGATTATAAAAGAAAAAAAAAGGCAATTTAACTATTTTTTAAATTTTCATTGAATAAGTTGAATGCCATAACTGTCCATCATTATTTTCAATTGTCAAACTTATTTTTATCAAATCATTTCTTGGGATTATACTTTTGAAACTATTCGCATCGTATCTGTTCCGTTTTTGACATTTTAAGAAGAAACAGCGACACTTGCGACTTTTTACTCGCAACTTTATCTGGACACCACAGAGACATTCTCGAAAAATAATTATACGAAACCCGGTAAATACCGGATAGGTTACTCGTGTCCCATCCCTACCTACAGTGCCGTGGGCGACGAGCCCTATCCAACCCCCGCCTATGTTTGTTGTACGGTAGCACAGAACAGACTACCGCAAATTACGCCATTTAACGTTATACACGGGAAATAGAATTTTAAAAGGAAAATTGTTGGTAACAGATAATATTTTGAAGCCAGTTTGATTGCAAGTTATTTAAAACACATTACGGGTGTTAAATTGAATCGCGACGCGTTTGAAGCACAAATCGTTACTATTAGAAAAAGTTCTAAAAAAACAAACAAACAAAGTAGAAAAAACAAATAAAATTGTTTTTTTCGATCACCGTATAACTTCTAGCTATCATTAAACCCTGAAAAAAAACTCTACAGGACATCCCCTTAGATCCCATATTCCATGAGAAAACCTAGACATGGACTGAAGGACTTGAAATTATGAAGGACGGATGATATTTAAACGCACATACTTTGAGCTATTCTACAACATGACAAATAAATATAGCCGCTTGCATAACCTCTTTTTTTCTTTTTTTTATTGTACGACGGGGGGTTCTTGGCCTTCATCTCACCTGATTTTCAAGTTATGATAAGGTCGAAGGTGGACGCGCACGTTACCCAGAATCTCAATAAACTGAGGAACTGGCTTTATTGCCTCTAAAATGCCGGAACACAACAATTTAAGAATTGTTGTCATGGCGACAGAATTAAGTACGATAGTGGTAGCTAGCCAAGCGGATTTAAAGAAAGTCCTTCCACCAACCAAACAAAGTACAATCTTGTACTCCCCCTGGAGATCGAACCCGGGACCTCTGGATCTGACACTAGCGGGAGAACCACTATACCACAGAGGTGGTTAAAATATATTGAACGGAACAGCGACCTCCTCAACGTGGATAAATTTGCTCATTCGGCTGTGTAGGCAACTATGTTACGCAACCAGTGAATGAGTAGTTTAGTATCTCTCTTGGTAAGTTTTTGCGATATTTTTATGTTATCGCTATCAGTTGCCGTCTAAAACTGTGTTTCCGCCATCAAGCGAGTTTCGTAACCAGCTACTACCAAGATTTAGTTCTTCGTACACAACTCTTTTTATATATTGTGTCATATATAGACAATAAACGGACTATATTTTTACTTTGATGGGTTAGCTCTTGACCTCGACGCAGTACGATTCAAATACATGCTCCCAAGATGTTCCAAGCTACTCATACCCTCAAAATGAATGTAAATCTATGTATTCCCGATCTAGGCTTACAACTGCTTATCCGTAAATGGTGCTGCTCGCCGCGCTTGCAAATTGCGACAACACATTGTTCTAGTGCTCACGGTTTCTGGGCCCCTGGTACTGCAGCCGTGGTGCTGTGGACCTGGTCCTTATAAGGGCTAGAGATAGCGATCGGAATGCTATTGGGTTTCGTGTAGGAATCGTGTAGTGTGTTTAATTGTTATGGTTGATTGCTTTATTATTTTATGGGTTCGTTCTCGTAATTTATTGGATCCGATGACATTTTGAAGGTACTAACCGCAATAAATACCACTTTTTGAAACTAGACTCAGACCGCAATAAAGCACGGATTTGTTTTGCTAATAATATTTATCTTTATCCCAATCTGGTTACAACGCGGAATTTAATTTAGAATGTAACCGACAAATTCCCGCAAATTAAGTGATTGATAATGTGAAACGGAATGCATATTGAAAAAAATTGTGAAAGAACTCATGTTTTGTGTTGTTTTATGAAACTATTTTTACTTTAGAAATCTGAATGAAATGATAGAGACATAAATGTGTTTATTTACAAAACAAGATAACTATCGGATAAAAGTAATAAAATAGCAATAATTCTGTTATAAATTCTTTTCAAACGGTCCGTTATACGCTGCAGAGATTTATACCACCTTAGTTCTGACGTTAAGAGTCTTGGAAAATGGAAAAAATAACTATAAAACCCATATAAAATAAGAAAAGATTAACTAAAGTACCTACACATATATCATGGCGTATTTAACTATGTCCATCAATTAAAAATAGGTATTTTTATGCGTCATAAATTACTGGTTTGTGAAAACAGTGATTCCTTTGTAATAGTATCGGCTGTTAAAGTTGGGACGTAAAACTGGGTAGAATGGAACGTTTTATGTTTTGACAAGTGACACGTTGCTGTTGTTCGAACGAGGCGCCAACCCGAATAATTTTAGAATGATTTACGGCGTTTTTAGAACTATGTGTAATTTGGTCAGCCCCGGTTTTGGAATTGAAAAGTTGAACAGGAATGAGTCAATCGTTTTATGTGCTTTTATTTGGACTGAAAAGGGTCTTGCTACTCGAGCAGAGATTAAACGACATCACTCTTTTTATAGTTATTTTATTAGCGGGTGTTTTTTTGATTAGATATTAGTGTTTTTGTTTTTATTCGTATTGGCGAGTTGCGCAAAACTTGGTTTAATTGCTGATTAAATGGCATTGGCAGTAGCATTCATAACCAATAATTATCTTCATACAATTCAAATTATATTCTTTCATCCCCATAACGTAGTACCTGTTAGTCAGTTAAATTGATATTCGCAATTCAAAATCAAACATCATTCTGTACGCTCGTAGCAGGTTATGCAATAGCAGTTACATTGTCTTTACTGTCACAAAAAGGTGACATATCTATTGTCGCACCTGCAGTAATTACCTCTTCGTTACAAGACAAATGGCGACCAACCCTACCTCTAACTTATGCTGCAGGGCGGGCGGTTAATAGCTAATATCGCCGCCTAATGACCAGACCCGTCTTGGGCGTAATGCGCCACGCGGGAACTACTACCTCCTGGTTATGCTCTCCTGGTAAATTACTATTTTCTCTATTGGTAAACTTGTATTAATGGGGTCCTTGTGAGGGACATAGTATCTTATATTTATGACTTCGAATTTGACCCGAGACATGGGAAGCCCTTAGGTTTTGAGTTGTGACGGTTCCTGATATGCCCACTTCATAATTTTAACGCATGCGCCTGCGGCATATCTGATGTTCCGCAGACAATGAGTTGGCTTCCGTAGATTATAGCTAGGAAAGTGTAAGCCTATATATAGGCGTATAATACGGAGGCGCAGGCCCCGCAGCCGGCACAGTTCAGCACAACACAGCTTTTTTGCTAATGCATCATAATAGAAGAGCGTATACCGAGCGTACCTACTTTCGGAGTATACTTTCTATTTCAATATTCAATCTGATTCAGAGGAAGAATTGTTGCTTGCTTTGCGATTTGTCATAGACTGAACACGAAAACGCGCAGGACATGCAAGATTCGTATTACGCAGTTCAGATATATGTATGAAACAGTTTGTATGCTGCCTGTGCCTCCGTATGCGCGGCTAAGCGGTATGTAGTGTAGGCTCTGCGTTATTTTTTTTAATGTACAATGCCAACATTCGTTGCTTATTTCAATTGAACACTCAAATCCCAGATTTTAAAAAAAAGCTTATAGGTAATACACCCTCTAGTAACTGTACTCCAGTAACGTATACTACTACAAAACTAGTAAAAAAGGTTTGATATAGTGACGTAAATATCTCTTACTAAATATCAGTAGGTAAGCGAAAAGCAACACAAATGAATCGTAAGACTTAACTTTATGCTTCTTACGACATCTAATAAAAGAGGAAGTACAATCTCATGTCGAGATAAACGCAAAGACAACTCATAAAAATCAGCACTACAACAGGTGGTTACTATTTTTACGGTTATTAACCAAACACCATGACCTATAAAAGACCCCATGAGAGTTCCATAACATCTCGTCAGGGCTTGATTCACGGATTCACTGACAATTCAGCTTTTATGACGTATTAGTGAGACGTCAGACTTTTATGACGTAATAAACCAGCCTATGTTCACTTGTTGAGTTTACGACTTCGACAAATCGCCTTGCACCCCTCCAAATAAGGTTGGTTTTACAGCGGCGAGATCACGGTCTATTTTGACACATGACAGGTGATAGCTGTCATTTGATGTTTGAAATTAGAACGTGTAGCATAGAGCAGGCTTGAATGGCTGTAGATCTGATGTCAATCAAACAAACACAGAATTCTAATGAAGTTGTATTTATCGTTGCATTGTGTTTTTATCGTGAAAAAAACAGTGGATTGGCAGGCGGATCGGTGATCGCAGTAAAGGTTTACACGAAGAAGTTAGCTGCTGATCTTTTTCTGTTGCAATTTATTAGTAGCCTTTTACGACATCTCATTCAGCGAACTGATTTGGAGTGATCGATTCTCAACGACACGGCCACTATAAAATTCAATAATCCAACCAGATTAGCTTAAGTTTTATATTGAAGGCTGGCAGGTGAAACCTATGTACAGTGTTTCTAGCAAATTGCGATACATACAAAGTTACAAAGTTTACACTGCTGTAATCATAATCATGCCCTGTAATCATAATAACGCATCCGGCTCATCACTAGCTAATGACTTGTAATGAAAGCGTAATTGGGCTTCAATTATTGTAGCCTCGAGCGTCTACTGAAATGACTAGGTATTGTTGTACCTACTAGACTTGAAATCAGCAGTCAATCTTTTTTTTATAGGTAAGTAATCCATATATATTGTTAATTATGAAAAAATGTGTTGTTTAGCTTCTTTATATTATGATCAATGCATTATTTATCTATGGTATGGTCCTAATGTAACGATTTCGTCACAAAATTTTAATATAGGTAGGTATGCTTCATGTAACTCAACGTCACAACTAAGCTTAGTAACATGTTTCTGATTGTCTTCTGCTACATTAAATTAAAATTAATATAAAAAAACAGTAGGTATGTAAAGGAGATTGCGTTCTAAATTCACTATCAGTTTGATTCGCGGGTTCATTCAACTAGAACCAACAAACTTTATTCGTGCCATTCGACAACAAAACTGAACACGTCTACATTGTTCTGAAGCTTCCAAATTCGAATTTCAAACCAATGGAAAGAAACACGTTAAAATCTTGTAGTGGTACATAATCGTGGTAATCGCGTAGGTAATTGTCCCGATCGCAGTAATTCCCGCAATTCCCGTAATCGAGGTGTGGCGCTGGCATCGGACAATGACGTGATAATGACTACGTTGGTCGAATGCATGGACTTGGCCAGTGCATAAACCAACTTACAGAGGTTTGGTTACGAATTAAAACATCTGTAAGTATATGTTCTTTATTGAAAGCATTTTGTAATTGTCTGCGAATGCTGACACTTTACATTATCTCCATTTAAATTAAAGTGAGGTAAAATTTTTGTGCATTATAAGACATTTACCCAACTCTGATCCATTCCCAAAACTAACAAGGCCAATATTGTCGAGATACGTCACACCAATATCGCCGATTGATACCCCAAGATGAGGTCCCCAGGGAAGCGGGAATAAAGAAAAAATACCCAACTATACTATACATATTTAATGGAGCGGGGCGTGGTTACCAGGCGAGCAGAAATTGAGAAGAGCGTTATCGTATCGAAATCGTGTACCTATCTGGGCCGGCGGTCTCGGAGGAAATCATTGGGAAGGCATCCGGAAAATTTACCGCATTCCGGCTCATGTGTAACACACCTGGCTCTTGCTTATGCGAGCCTGGGTACGTGATCTATTTCGTTGATATTGTTTTTTTCTTTTCTTTTATTGTCTACCGTGGGAACGGTGTAATGGAGTTAAAATTTGAAATTTTCCTTAGTAGAAAACAATATAATCTTTTTTTTTAGATTTCGTGATATTTACTGATTGTCTTCATAACTACAACGTATAATTTTAAATGAAATACACAACAAGAGACTTACAAAATACCTTAATTTGGGAATAGCACACATACTCACTTCAACTTTAAACCATCACAATCAAAATGTCAAAGTTCACAAAAAGGTCGCGTCCATTGTCTGAGTGAAATCGTTTCCAATTACTCCAATTCCTAGCACAAAAGCGCGCGTGCGCACGATAACAATTCGACCAATCAGCGCGCGTGCAGCGGAGATCCTGTACTAATGTCACTGAAACCGCTAATTTGAACTTAGAACCATGAAATAACCTTACCAGCAATACGAATATGTGGCTTGAGAGCATGGCGAAATATGGTAACACGGAGCGCGTAATGTCGTCAAGAAGAGGATAGGCTCGCTATTACGAGGATACGATCGTATAGTAGACCTCATCCTTACCAGGTCCAAGTGTTGAGGTCAAGAGGTAACCCTTATGTTAGGTAAAAAAAAATATAAATAATATTGTACTGGTTACATTAGGTACTGGTTACACCATTACGATATTATGATTGAAACCTAAATTATTTTCTCACACAAAGACGATATTGGATGGTACTTACTATACGATTACTTATTGTAACACGTGAATTTTCGGATTGTCAGTTCATTGGATGATTTATTATTGTTTTTTTTTTATTCTCGGGCTCTTTTTGACAAACTAAATGGAGGTTTTCCATTCCGTCCATATTTTCTTTAACGTAGCATAACGTGCGTTGTGCTTCACGTTATATATTTTTACTCAACTGCCTCAGAAGGGTCATGTTTTTCGAGAGCATGTATGTATGAATGTCTGTTTCATCGGCACGTTCTACAGCTAAAGAGCTTGATGGGTTTTGACGTATGAGGTGTCAAAATTGTGAAAGAAACATAGGCTGGCTACTAACAATTTTAATAAATGGAGGTTGGAATCAAAATTAGTTGAAGAGGAAGACAAATAAATGTTTTACTACTACAATATGGGTATCGAATGAAAACTAGCTACATGCCATTTCTAAATATTAATTTTGTAATGCGTGTCGTGTTTTCGTAAAACCATAGGTACTACAAATTTGCAATCGGGTTTTAGTTTTTACAACTGTCTAGGCAGTTTTTTCTAATTAACGTGCATTGTCCTTTTCATTTTATTATTCTGTGGTGGGCTTCTAAATCGCTGTGAAAAGCTCCATGCGGGTAAAACCAACCACAATGAGTGATCTAGCTCATTACAAGCACTTACCGGACCGCAACGATACCGTTCGAGCCAAATGTCAAGTCTCTGATATTTTTGCGGTCTGTAGCCGCAAGTTTTGACAATGTGTCCTAATGACAATGTGTGTAATTGGCCCGTTCCGGGTTTGCTGGGCCATTACGTCACAGGTAATAGGGGGTTTGTGATGCGTGTGACCTTTAGCTGACTTTAGGGTGGTTTTAGTTCTGAGTGGTGAAGTAATCACGGTAACGGGTACAAAGTCAATTGAGAAGCGCAAGATAGGCAGCTAGTGCGACGGTACTAAAACAGCGGTCAAGTGCGAGTCGGACCCGCGTGAAGAGGCTTCCGTTCTACGTATAGGAAGGTATAAATAAACTATTCTTAATATGTACCAAATTTCAACATTTTCTGTCCGGTAGTATCAGAAAAAAATCGGTGTGACAGACAGACTGACAATCGAGTGATCTTATAAGGGTTCTGTTTTGTCATCGGAGGTATGGAACATTAAAAAATGCTTTATAAACCACTATTGACTGAGTGCCGCGCCTGATCTTATAAGGGTACCTACTGTTTTGTCACCGGAGGTACGGAACATTAAAAAAATCTCAATAAACGACTATTGACTGAGTGACGCGCCGTAGCGGAATCGACTTCACCAATAATCCGCGTAAGTCGTAAAAGCTGACTAAGCGATGTCACAAGAAGAGTAGCTTCTGTGTATTATCTAGCACCTTTACTGTCACCAAATCATCTGTCACCAAATCATCTGTCACCAACCACCGCCTGTCAAATGTGTTGATTATGGTAAAACCCTACTGCTTTGGGGAGGCACTGTTTCATAGTAGTAATTAACGAGCTGTTGGTGCGACTTAATGCATATTTCACAACCAAGTCTAGAATAAGCTAATCGTAGGTTAGCGTAACATAAACTATCGAAACGTTTCAATATTTTAAACAAATAAGCGATATAACATTCTGGGTAACTTTACCCAGAATGTGCCTATATTTACTTATTTGTATTCTATTAATCTCATACAATCCTGCCAAGTTACGAGGTCAGTAACTGATCTATTCCTGATACAAAAAAAACATATAACACAACTTTCTAAAGAGGCCTGATTCTCGCACCCTCTCGTTTCTCGATGTAGGATCTTATAGACATTTATCGAAAATGTATTAACATTTTAGCAAATAAGTACAGTCGACAATGTCGATTAGACACAATGACGTGAGAATCACCTGCTGAACCTATGTATATGATCGCAACCGATATTGATTCTCGAAAGGGCTTCGCCTACCGCCATGTACGTTTAATTATTCAAAATTTCGACGCCGTAATGGGTTTAAATATGCAACGGCCGATCGCCCGGCTTCATTAACTAGTAAATATGAAGGAATAGTAGGATAAAACGTTCAGACAACAGTAAACTATTTATTTATTTAGTTACCAGCCGTGTGCCCGATGGAATATCCCACTGGCTTTTGCAAACAAAGTTTCTGACATACATAATGTTATGAATTTAATTATGTGTCTACTAACAAAATATATTATGATAATGACATGTTAAGCCTGATACCTACACTAGCTTCTGCTCGCAGCTAGGGTACCAAGAGGGCGCTCTTGGTACCCGGATAAAAGTAGCTTATGTGTATGTGTCCTAGCCTAGAACAATAGGTATCTATGCGAAATTTCAACTCAATTCGTTCAGATGTTTTTGCGCGTATAACAAAATAATCAGAATTGTGTAGCAATTTGACATAATACTTCCATCATACGAGTACTGATCTAAGTGATAAACATCCAAACAAACGTTCGTTTAAAATTTATAAATAGTGAGTTCAGTATAATAATTGATGTAGGTATAATGAAAGTGATTGCAATTAGTCGTCAAATAAATCAGAGTTAAACCTAGTCTAAAAAATTAATACTGAAGAACTATTCATGAAGAACACATAAGAAACGAACAGTCAGTGACTTAAGCCTTTTAGCAGGTGCAATGAAAATAGAGCAAAAAAAGTTCGCAGTTCATCCGCTCACTGCTAGATGGCGCTGGCCCGAAAACGCTGCGTCATCGTGACACCTCCCGCTCGGCTCGTTAAGCTGACACGGCGCCTGTCACGATTTTGACAGTTTTTGACTGAGACATCGATAGTGCCCGCTTCGTTACCTCATGGGCGGACCTTATCGGATGTTGGTTTTACTCGTGTTAGGTCATTGTTTAGTTTCTTTTTTATACCTTGTGCTTTATTTTTTTGACGTGAGGAATTGATTTGTAGATTTGGTTAGAAGATCAGATGTGGGCAAGAACTAGTTCGGCCAATAGAGATTTAACGGTTGTAAAAAGTAAAAAGTGCATGGACTTTATATGTCGGGGATAGACGTATAGAAGTTGGTGTAGGTGGTTTTTTTTTTAATATACGACAGGGAATTTAATTTTACGTATCTTATCCTCTAATGTTGTCATGGCATATTATGATTATTTCATAAGTTTAAGGGGTTTGTTAAGATATTTCAAGAAAAACCATCCCCATTTTCCATAACATAAACAAACGTAAACCATAATGACATAGAAAGTCGCAATTTCGAATTCATAAGGTAGCAAGCAGGTGTCGCGATACATACCGTATTCATGGACCGATATATCATAGCCCTGCCGCGCGTTAAAAAAGAAAAAAAAAGAATGCCCCCAGTTTTCCCGCCTTGACGTGCAATTATAAAGATAATAACGTTTTCACCTCGGCGGGCGTTTTTATTTGTGCCTGTTTGATTTATAACAGTTCGTGGAGTTTGCGACGTGATACTCGAGGATTTGGATTCTGTTTATGCGCGGTTTGAAACTTTTTGACTATGACAGTTCAGATCGAAGTTCTTACTTCAAAGTTCAACTTTTACGTAACCATGTAGACCGTTTTTGCGAAATTCCCAGTGTTTATCTCTACATTTGAATGAGCGGACTAAATGGAGCAATTTAGATCTTCGAATCGTTTTTATCAGCAAAAAAAACGATTCGTTCCCACGATCGAACTTTACAACAAAACGATTTTTAATCTGTGGCGCGGCGGACGCGTAAACTATTTTGATTAGAATGGCATTCCCGCCAAAAGTTACCTTAAAAAAACCGCCGCCATGACATTTTTCAAGATGTCAACTGACCCGCGCTTTTTGCGTGCCACATACCGCGCCCTCCTCGCCTTGAAATCTTAATTCGAAATTGGATTTGGAGAGACCATAAACAAGCACAAATTTATAGACTCGCTCATTGACAATAATGATTTGCTCGATCGAGAGATAGATGGCGTTGTAAACGGCTTCATTATGTCTTGTCGTAAACGGACTATGCGCGTATAGTTTGCAGACCGATACGGATTCATAGAAAGTCTTTTTTTGCTGCGCTCGAGCGCAGAGGTTCCACTTGGACGAGTTAATCATTAATCACGGACCCCGCAGCGACCTGCGTAATGTAATACGGCCGTGCGAGATAACATTATCGTAAATATAGTTTTACAAAACGCTCGTACCTACCGCGCAAAACAAAAAGGCATTACGTTTCCCACAGCGCGACACCCGAGACTCGGGAATTCGCGTCGCAATCGCTGCGCATTATCAGAATTTACACCCGGTAATAACGTATAACCTAATCCTTGGCTCGTTGCGCGCCTTTTTTTGAAAAACGAACGACGCGTCACAGTCGAAGCGGGAAAACAAAGCGTCGATCAAGCCCGTTCTCTCTCACATAAATCAGTCGGACGGGAAAGGGACAGGTGCACAGACGGCGGCCACCAGTCGATTTTATAAATGGGCGGAGCTCACCCGAGACGTCCGCATCGACGAAACAAAAGAGCGAAAAGGAAATAATAGTTAGGTGCAAGGTGCAAGAGTGGGACGGAGATAACGTTTTTTCTAAGGAAATGCCGCCGTTCGGGAAATCTCAAGAAAAGGCGTCTCATGCCTGTTCATTAGAGCCGGCCACTGCCGTATTATTAATGTAATGCCCATTATGAAGTTAATTTACTTGTACGTAATTAATGTCAAAAGTCATGAAAATTACTATGTATTGATAAAAGAGCTGATACCACGTTACATCGCGATCAATGTCCACTGGTGGCCTGCATTGAGCACCTGCACATCGTAAAACTACTTACACTAAGAAAAGAAAGGATATGACTTATGTAAATACTAGCTTTTGTCGCTTGGCCCGCGTGGTACCCGGAGAAAAGGTACCCGATATTTTTTTCCTAATTGACTAGTTATATCTGTGCAAAATTTCAGATCAACCCGTTTAGTAGTTTTTTGCGTGAGTAATCTTCACATCCACTAACTTTCACATTCAGAACCGTAGTAAGATTTTAGCCTCTTGCCTTATTATTAGATATTATAGTAGGAATAGGTACTGCTTAGTTTATTAGTGGGTATCCTTCCAGTACATTTCACCCAAACCATGGCTCCAATTAATTGTATCGGTGTGGGAATCACAGGACATTCTATACATAGATTAATCGAGCATGCTTCATAACCACAATTTACAACCTCTCCTACTATAATTTTCTTCTATGACCTGTGTATGAAGGCAAATAAATATTCACATATTTTTTCCATTGTGTACTGTGGACCTGAGTCACAATTGATTTACGTCAATCGAAATAGAATTTATGTAATTATATATATCCTATCATATAAACCGGACATCTTCTTTGACCATTTATGAAAATCTAATGCACGCTCACAGAAACATTGATGACTTTAGTAAAAGAAGTGATGTACACAGTGTTAATAGGTACCTACTATTAGAAATAAAAATAAACTTGATATACCTAAGTATCGCTTAGGAAAAGTAAATAATTCGTTCTTAGGAAACTGTGTGAGATTCTATAATAAGCTTAATCAAAGCGCCACCAAACTCTCTGCTCGTAAATTCAAATTGTATATAAAGAATAATTTAATTAAAAGTGCCTACTACAAAATTAGTGATTATATCGACGATAAGAACGCGTGGCCCGATGTTGCTATACCAGTTGAGAGCAAAATGGTGATTTCTCAATGTTAACAAACTGCCCATTAGGTAGATAGGTTAACAAATGTTTTAAGATTGAGTATTTAGGTTTATGATGCATCTACTTAGAATATAATAATAAATTGTGTATCTAAATGTTGAAGTGATCATCAAAAAATTAACCAGCCCGAGGTTCTTGCCTTTCTCCTTGTGTGCTGATCGCGATTCCGAACAGGCGGTAGATTTGACGTTTTAAAATGATCCTAAAAAATCCTAATGAATAAAGAAATTTTGACTTTGACTTTTGACTTTGCCAAGTGCGAACATGCATGAGAAGGGTTCTGACCCACATTTCTCGGCAAAATAACGTGTTTCTTATATGGTCCCTTTAGTTTTTATATCTTATTGCTATAGTGGCTATACAAATACACAACCTGTGAAAATTTCAACTGTTAACTGGTAATATATTACGGTTCATGATATGCAGCCCACTGACAAACACAGACGGATAGCTCAGGCTAAGTAATAGGGTTCCGTTGGCACCCTTTGGGTACGGAACCCTAAATATTATATTTAGATAACATCTTCGGTAAATATCTTTCAGTTTAAGACACCGCATGCTTGTTATCTAAATATAGATGGATAGATAAACTCTTTAATGTACACTAAGAAACAAAAAAAAAGAAACAAACAGAAACAAGAAAAAACATTAAGCTATAAACAATGTGCGGCCTTATAACTAAAAGCAATCTCTTCCAGGCAACCGTAAAAATGATAAACGCAGACAAATCGTATGCAAATTGTCGTGACTGATTGACAATCAACACAAAGAGCAAACCAGAGCGCGTATAACTTAAATTTTCACGGTAGCATCCTTTTGGTGTGTAGGGGGTGCACTACTAAGTTTCAGGAAATTCTTACGAGATGATAGGAATAAAATCGTGTGCGTTCTACCTAGGTATATGGTAGGTAGGGCCCACTTGAGTTGACCTTTCCTCCGTCAAAAATTCCTGCTTTTTAAACCCGAGAAATCATAATTGAGCAACGAAAAGTACCCTTTCCGTGATCAGCATGTGTGACTAGAATTCCTTGTAGTTTTTACCGAAGGTTACGTCTCGTCACGTCAGGCCGTGATTCGTAAATTGCTCTAATTGTCCAATTTGTTCCGTTTCTATTGAAATGCGCCATTGTAGGTAATTCATGTAATTGTAAATTATATGTTATTGTGTTTGTTTGACAATTTGTGATCTCACGGCTGACGCGGTAACTAATGTCAGTTGCAACTGACAGCTAATGTCATCCCTGACACCGATATCAAGCAAAGAGTGGATTTTCTTGCAATTATTTTACAATTTACTTTGTAAAGGTGTTGCTGACTTAGCTGGTTATATTATCTGTATTATACTTACCTATTAAATTTGTCAAGTAAATTCACAAAAAAAGTGTTAAAATAAAGTTTTTAAGTCGATCTATAGGTAAATCAACTCATCCAGACTAGACCAAACGAAAACCTGCCCAAGGCACTGGCTGCATTGCCACGCTGAAAAACAATGAGTCGCTGGCCGAAACAAAATCCAACCCTTGGGTCATGTGTCGTTTCAATAACAAACCCCATAAAATTTATGAAAACCAGCTCCTCACGGGCCCAACGTCTCAGAGTCCCAAAAAGATAAAATTGTAAGCTCTGTTGGCAATACAAAATTTGCGCTTTTTGTGATCCTCTACCAAACCAGCCCTTACTGATGTTCCAGGCAGATGAGATGGCGCAAGGATTTCAAGGGTAGCATCCCACATCATCTCCCAAGATACAAGAGCGATACCGTTGAGCCTCTTACCATCATCTGATACATGATGGTAACACACAAATAATAGTTTAAATGACATACATAATCACTAGTCATAATGTTGTTAAAATGCAGAATTCAGCATATAGACAATATTATGCTAATTTTACTATGAATACCAGAAGGTTGTTGCTTACAAAATTCTAAATGTTTTTATTCAGTTACAAAATTTTAAGGCTCATTTTGAAACCGCCTGCTACAAATCGCGACCGGCACACAAGGAGAACGGCAAGAACCTCGGAATAGTTTTGGTCGCATTGAAATCAGTAATAACCAATGACCATCCCACCAAACTAATGCTTTAAAATAGTCTTAGACCAAAACTGTCAAAGCTCCTTAGTTCTGTTGTTGGTGAACCGAGACTATTTCACTCTGTGATGTGATGTTCATCAAAAAAATGCACCCAGACTAGCATTATTGGAGAAATCAAACAAGAAAAAGCACTGAAAATTTGAGCTTTTACAAATTTTGTTGTTCGGAAAATTTTTCAGTCACTCAGCCAATTACCTAGACATTTTTTAAATATTTACGATTGTTTCTTCTTCTTGGGGTTTAATCAATAAAAAATTACGCGCGACTAAGACCAGTTTTGTATTAGTGTGTACATTCAAGTTGTTAATTAGAAAGCGCGGAATGAACATAATAATCTCCTTATATATCTGTAGGTTACCCTACCTACTACCTAACTATTTCTACTAGAAAAAAATCTACTAATTGCAAGTTTGCTAAGCACGAACTCTAAGCGCTAAATTATCACCACTTATCAGTTCCTATTTCGCAATAAGTACGCCGAACCGTATAATGCGCTACCCTCTAATTTGAAAATAAATCATTTCCCTCCGTTTTTGCAACAATTTCCAATTATCGGCGCCGATTACCGGCAATCATACCGCCTAATCATGTCGTGATTGGACTTGAATCGGGGAGAAATTGCACGTTGTGGTCAAATTAAGTATTGTTTTGAAAAAAATGCGCGATTGTGTCATAATTGGTAGCTAGTGGCGTATTGTGCTTATACAGGATGTTTTTGTTACTATGTTTGTATACAATGTAAAAGCAATGAATCATTAAGTCTTGGAGTCTAGAGATGGCATCTCAAGTAAAAAAAAAAACCAGACCCAACCATAACCAATCAACTTTTTAATGCAGATGAAGGCAATGACAAAGAGAACCGATTTCCAATTGCTAGAATTGATCGTTCTGCACATCTGTGTAATAAAAAAATATAAATATCATATTCAACGTAGATAGAAATAACCTTTTTTCACCCTATATACGATGCACTTCACAAATCTTACAAAACAATAATTTCCCCATTCAAATTACAGTTTCGCTGACAGCCAATCGCATGTCGCCACGTCATTATCTCGTAAATGGCGGGAGTTGGCGGATTCCGAGCTTGCGTTTTTATAATGCGCCTAGAATGGTTCAAATTGCCGGTAATCGAGGGTCACTGAACTCGGACAACTTTTGACGCGCCTTTTTAGAGTTCTTTTTTTAATTCTGAGGAACCTCCTCTCCTGGCATGATACCGATCTTGTTTCGTTTGGGTTTCAATTTTATATTGTTTCGATGATAATGGTTTTTACATTTTGATATATTTTACAATATTACCAATTATTTACAGGAAAAATATGGAAAAAGGCTTTTCAAAATTTCATTATTAAACTTTAACGGTACTGTGACGGTACAGTTACTATATTTAGATGTCTAAGCAATGCAAAAACAAACCTTAGTACAATAATTTCTACTACTTTTGATACTACCTACTAGTTTAAATAACTAAGGATATTTAGCAGAACAAAATGTGTTTCTTCTGTGAGTAATTTTAACGCCGCCTGATAACTTTTAAGAGTAGTAGAAGCCCCTTGTGAAAGCCGCCAAGCAGCATTGCTTTGTTCTGGTTTGAAGGTTGCCAGTGAAATTATGGGCACTAGAGGCTTAAAACCTTTATGCCTCAAGTTGACGGGTGCAATGCAGTGCCGTGTAGCCTATGTTATTTGTGGGTGTGACCTATGCAGTAAGGTATTGTTATAGGCAAGAGATGCACTTAACATCAGGTGGGCTACTTGCTTTCCTAGTTGTAAAAAGAACTGTGATTACGCTATTTACCACTAGAGGCGCTGGCAAAAGTAGATAAGTGATCTAATATTTCTGTGTAATAATTTGTACATTTCTTTGTTTGCAGGTAAGATTCGAGCATCATCATCAAATTCTGGTATATATTTTTTTATTTATTTATGACTGGTGTACGTCAGGGTTGTGCACCCGATATCTGTCAGGTCTTAGCTTATAAAAAAGTTAATAACGATCACTAGAAAACGTGGATTTTACCTCAAGACACGGGTGTAAAGCTTGTAAAATACTTGATATCGTGGGTTTTACCACATAGCACGGGAATAAAGCTTGTAAAACACTTGAAAACGTGGATAGGTTTTTTTTTTATTATTTGAAGGGGAAACACTTGGCCTTCATCTCACCTGGTATCACAAGTTGAGATAAGGCCGAAGGTGGAGGTGCACTTCACCCGGAATCTTCAATAAACTGAGGAACTGGCTATCTTACCCCTAAATGCCGGAACACAACATTTTTTTAAGAATCGTTATTATGGCGACAGAATAGGTAAGATTTTATATTATACATTTGCGTTCATCTGCCAGGCAAACATAACCAGATTGGTAGGTTCACCTAATACCAACATGTTCGAGATAACATCTCGATATATGAGATCGTATTTGTCTTGTGAATGGGTATTTGGTAACTTATATGGGTATTCTATTTACAGACTTGCTTACCGAGGAATGTCAGTAGAAAATAATAAGGAAACTTAGAAATGAGCCATGTTAGCATCGTGGAACCTATATACGATCTCCCGGCATATGGGCATAAGTTTTGCGTTATGGAAAGTTTGCAGGATACATGCCGGTATCCTAATGTCTCTAGGATTAAAATTTTGAATACAATACAATGAAAATATTTTATACGGGCATTACACATACACACATACATAAATAGCTAAGGGGCAATCCCAAAAATGTTCCAACTCAGCATAAAAGCAGGTCGTGTCGGCCTTCCGTTAGGGCCTTTATATACATTTTAGGGTTCCATACCCAAAGGGAGTCAACGGGACCCTAATACTGAGTCTCCGGTGTCCGACCGTCCATCCGTCCGTCTATATGTCAGCGGGCTGTATCTAATGAACTGTAATGGCTACACAAATTAAATTTTCTCAGAGTACCCATATATTTATATTTCCGCCATAACAATAAACAACAAAAAATCTGCAAACGACAAAAAACCATACAAGAAACTCCAGAACGAAATGCAAAAACCTGGCCGGATTTTTTTTGAAATTAACTTGTGCTCGTGTAAAAAATGAACCGACTGGAATATGTAATTTGTTTAGGTACATAACCTACACCGATATTCGATTCTATGACATAGAGAGGCAGTAATTATTTAGACAAGTGGTCGGTTTCATAAAAACATGAATTGAGTACAAATGTCAAATCTTACACTTCTTGTGCGTGCTAAGGACTCTGAAAGTTCAAGAGACGGTTCAGCTTTTGGAACTTTCACAGGTACGATGGAGCGAGCCTATCCAGAAGATGCCTTACACTCTCTACTTGAAGACATTACGTTCGTAATCGTATCTTCGTTATCGTATCGTAACCGGAATCCTCAGTTTGTTGAGGATTCCGGGTGAAGTGCGCTACCACTTTGGGCCTTGTCGTAATTTGAAAAATCATGTAAGATGAAGGCCAAGCGCCTCCCCGTTGTACAATAAAAAACATTACAATAGTAATATTACAGCGGTAATATAGTCGCTAACGGCCGATTCCAAGTTTTAGCAGTCTATTTTAATGAATGAATGAATGAATGAATGAAAATTCTTGATTGTACGTACACCTTATAAATAAAACTGAATAGCCTGAAAATATAGACAAATGGCGGTATTGTCGCTTAGAAACGATATGTTTCAGACAACCTTTGGATGGATAAGGTTTTATGGCTTATGAGATGGTCGGTGGTACACAAGTCTATTTAAGGGGTCTATTTAAATTTACCTTAGGTATACAAACATGAACTAAGGAGCCGTTTTACACGTAGCTGATACCTAAAAGAGAGTTAATAGAAATTTGCTGGAAGGTTCGCTCCATCGTAGGTCATCCTTGGCCGGGCAAGCCTCGCGGTCGAGATCTGATCCATCGTAAAATAAAAACAAACTAAAAAAACTAAGATGCTAGTTATACTTTATATCTTCCAAGATACGAGTAGGTACTATAGGTACAGAACTACCTATTATGAGTAAAAAGCGTGTTTATGACCAGGGCAGCCTTTGCGTGGGACCTAAAAAGAAAAAAATGTAAGCTTATCTGCGGACCCCATGCTGGGTACAGACTTAACTCATTTTATCTGGCAAACCAAATTAAAAACGTTTAATAAAAATGAAAACGTGTATGCAGGTCTGTCTGTTTTGCGTCAACTATTTCAGAAAAGTACCTAAATAAAACTTATAAAATAAAATTACTTATATATATATATACATATATATGTATATATATATATATATTTGTGTATTATATTTGTATGTAAGTACATAGTGTATAATATGTGTAGGTATTTATATTATATAAGTAGTGTGTATATTGTATATTTATTAGCCCATGAAATCCTCTCCATCCAAAGGTTGTCTGGAGAAATCGCTTCTTAGCGATAAGACCGCCCATTATACATACGTAAATTTTGTTAGTTATCTAGTTCTATTTTTAAGATGTGCAATAAAGTATTTTAATTCATTCATTCATTCATTCATTCAACCCTCGGTACCAAATAAACCGGCCAAGAACCAACACGCATGTCGGCTCTTGGCCGATTTATTTGAAAAAAAAAACAAATATCGAATTGTTACTTGTTTACTCAAAAATTTCAGTCATTTGATATTTTAGCTTGAAAAAATCTTGTCTGGTAGAAATCGCGTCTAAGCGACAAGGTAACGTACTGAAAGAAAAGTCGGGTGACCTACGAGTTCTCGTTATTAACTGGTCGACGAGCACTTTTATACCACACGACAATAAAATCTCAGAAACACATAAAATTAAATTTACTGTAACATAAGTTTTATGTCGCAGTCACCAGGGGAAAACGGGCATTCGAACAAAGGTCCGGTAATGAAGCAATTTGCCTACTAATTAGTAGAATTAAATGGACTCATTGCATAAAAATATAGTTTATTATTTTAAATGAACCTGAGAGGTAATTTAATGTCAGCATTCACTATTATAGGGTTTCAAATCACGAAAAGCTTAAAAAATGGACGAAAAAAACAAGGTTAGATGAGTCACATTGTAAGTTTCAGTTATTGAAGGACCAAAAGTACCAAGTATTCATTTTTTGTTTTTTCTTTCATTTTGTGTTTAGTACTAGTTACTTTAGTTACTTTTGTGATACTCCTTTTTTCAATAAGTGGCGATCAGCTTGAAAGTAACCTGTAATTATCTAGTATTCCGTATTATTTTGGTGTACAATGAATAATTTTCATTCATTCATTCATTCATTCATTCATTCATTCATTTGACGTTAAAATACAAGTTAAATTGTACTCGAATATTTTCTAACGACAAATGACTACTTAGAATGTCAAGATTTTACCACAGATAACATAGAGGTTAGTAACACTCAATATATCTATAATCGTTAGGGGCCATTCGTAAAATGACATTTGATTCTCTTTGATTCGAATTTACGGATCCGAGACTCATGGGGTCATGTCTTTTTCTTTTTTCATCCCGCCCGGTTCTTAAGCTTAAATTTCTGATGTGATCTCGGATGCATACCGAGCATATTTGATGTTATTTTTTTACTTTTTCTTCGTCCGACGATATAAATTTGATAGTGCGCGCGGTCGCCGGTTCGGATATCTTTTAAAGTCTCTTGACGGTAAATTAGAGGCTGAGTAAGTGAGAACTACAGCCCATTTTTAGTCGATGCATTTCAGAGAAGCTATTTTTGTACATTTGAACATTCTGAGTAATGTTGTTAAGCAAGAAATGGTTGTTCCCAACAACAAACAATTCATTGGCTGTTTATTTTCAATATTGATACCCAAGTCGGTCAGTAGATTTTTATATCTGACCTATGAATTGCTGTTATTTGACAGCTGTCATTTCATGATTCCACGCAAGGGCCAACTTTTTCACTTTAGGATTTACTAACGTATCCATACGAGTCTCTTCGAATCATTTAATAGGTACCTACTGAAATAAACTTATTCTAAGTATATCAATGAATTGTGTAAAATGCATCGCACCCTTTAAATACATTGAAAGACACATTATACGATACAAAGTGATAAGGAGTAAGATCTATCTAAGATTCATCAGGCAAAAAGAAATGGAATGTCTACAGCTCAACTAGGATCTAGAACCAACACACAAATAAGGCAAGAAACATGGCTTTTGCAGTTAAGAGAAGACGCTGGCGCCCTCACTCACGTTCATAGTGATCCTGGTCGGACTGTAGTGTAAACTGCGTAAGATGTATCATTATGACATGTGTAGTGTTCAGTTGACAGGCTTGCGAACATGAAGGGTAGCGGTCAGCGCGCACGCGTCATCCCACAATGCCGGCCCTTGCGTTATTGTCCAACAATGCGTGAAATACTCTGACAAACGATGACAGCCGCCCGGCCTGGTACCGCCGACCTCCTGCGATTTATGATATCCTATTACGAGATTTAATGACACTAAACGTCAGACTATGTTTGCGTCGGTCAAGACTCTTCCGTCAGTAACTAACCTAACACCTATGTAACCAGGGCACTCTTCGCTCTCTTGAGAATAGGCTCTAAGGTTGGAGTCACATCACGGACAAACTCGATTCGTACCCGCACTTCCTTAGTCTCTTCGATACCATATATCTGTCTATTTGCTTAGGACATATTAAGCTTCTTTTAATCTGGGGCGAAGCAAGGAATAGAACCCAGCTAGTAGTGTACACTTTACTGCTAGCTGCACGGTTTGAAGAATTACCATACCCCATTGAGTAAACAGTTGCCGGCAATCTTCCTGTTGTCAGACACGACAAGTCCGAACTCCGAGCGCCAAATATTTGCCAGTCTCATAAATTGAACGGCGCCCTGCGCGGGATAACACGCATAATGCGCGCCATGGATCGGTAAACATATTGTAATGGAAACGCTGCCATTGTTTACACTTTATGATGTCCTGGTTCTGTGTGATCAGACCCGCCGCGCCTTGACGAGTCATTATGGATTTTGTAATCGAAAACGGATCATCGTTTCAATCCTTAGCAACGTTTATTTATCTCTGTTTACGAGATACAAGTATAAACCTAATTTCAAGATAGAGTGTACCGCTCTAATCTTAGAAAATCGGTTCGGTTTTGTGTTAGTTCTGCCAAAATCCATGGAGCTTATTTTGAGTAACATTGCCTTAGCAATGAACATCAAAATATAGGCTTAGAATCTAAGCCTTAGATGAACCTCAATGTTAGTTATCGTGAAGTGTATTATATTGCCGCCAGGTCGCTGGCGGAAGTTAACACGTTCAATAAATTCCCGCCTGAGCTTATTAAAATGTAAGGGCAAGACGAACGCTGCCCGAGTGCCGTAACTTGGCCTAATCCCGCTCAAATATTCGGAATCCGTCAAAACCGTAAATCGCGCCTTTGTACTTGGGTTGGGGTCGTATTTACGAGGCGGTGGAGAGCTGCAGATAGCCCGAATTAAACTTGAATTTAAAACCAT
The DNA here is from genome assembly GCA_951394065.1 of Venusia cambrica. Classification (NCBI taxonomy): domain Eukaryota; kingdom Metazoa; phylum Arthropoda; class Insecta; order Lepidoptera; family Geometridae; genus Venusia; species Venusia cambrica. The sequence goes on from OX596042.1 coordinate 12,604,873, forward strand.
TTTATATTAGCTAAGCTAGCTTAGATCGCGCCGTTGCCGGCGCGTGAGATAAGAGAATTGGCCTGTCAGACTCCGGATGATATATTTGACCAACATTTCCATACCCCACCCGGGCTCCCCTATTTTCATTTTGTACGTGTCTGCTCCGCCGCGTATCTATAATGTATCCTTTCTGTTTAGGAGTTACATTGAATAAAAACGCGGAGGTGAGAAGGGACTTATAATTTAATAGACTACATTCTGATCTGTCAAAGTGACAGGTGCGCATGGCGCTTTGATCATTGTTCATGGTGGCCAATACCAGATGGCTAAAGTCAAGTTTGTTTGTTTTTACACTGATGCTGTAACACATTTTTTTTTTATATTGCCTTAAATTGACGTTGCCATTTTGGTAATTTGTCTATACATATCGCTGTTAAATCCTTTTTTGTTTCGTTATGTTAACATTCGCACGTACTCATTATGTTACAAAAACGTAATTTAATTTTTAACACAGTGTGTGTTAATGAGTTAAACTACTTGGAAAACTTGCGAATTATCTTTATAAAAAATAAACGCTTGAAGGATATTAACAATACGGCATCCTTTTTATGAATCCAGCTGTATTATAGTATTTCATAGGCGATATGTTCTCTTTTGAATAATTAAAAGTTTTGGCAACAGATCTCTATATGAGGCCGTCTGCAGTCGAGTGCAATCTACCGTTGTTACTGCAGTGCGCTGCAAAATTATATTCTGAATAATGAGGGTATTACTTTGCACTTCGATGATGTCTGGTCTGTATATAGAAGGTATTAAAAATAACTTAAGAAAAAAAAACTGAAATGGTTTACCAACGGATCTCATAAATTCACTGTCAGTAATGTGTGCGTTTCCTTAAAGTAAGTTTTTTTTTATAATAATTTAACATCTTTTTCATTCTGACGTAATTGAGGTCGAAGAAAGAGATCAAAGTCACTACATTATCGAACATAATTATAAATGTTATTTTTAAATGATTGTTGTTCAATGTTATAATTATTTTGATTCGAAAAAACGGGTATTTCCTATATTCATCCCTAAGTTTCGGCAATCAACATATGTCATAAAGCAAAAGTTGAAAAAATATAATATCATAATTTCTCAAACAATGAAATATGGTAAACGTTGGATTTCTTTTTATTCTAAAGCTAAGAAAAGCTATCATCTAGCTTTGAATGCTATTGCAAAATTTTTAAATCACAGAATCGATTGCCCCTAAATTTATTCCTGAAGTTTCTGGGAAATCCTTTTTCCATTGGCGTTCTTATCCCGCGCGATAAATCAGCTGGGCATTGTGTCGCGCGTCGAACGGCTAATGTACACGAGCCATTATAGCTGAGAAACAGTAGTGTACTCAGGGGGGGTAGATGTGATCGGCCCCCTTTCCTTCAGTAGATTTCTGTGTACCAGCTATACCTGAGAAACAGAGGCATACTCAGGGAAAGGGGGTGTATCAGCCTATAGAACCTGACTTGCTGAAATGATATGGGGTGATGGGATTTCAGAGGGCTCTTTGAAATACCATCTTTTCGTGAAATGTTTAAGCTGTGTCAGTATTTCCGCTGTCCCATGTCATTCATGATCCTGATTTATTCAAGAAGAGAGTTAAAGCATCTCCTGGGAAAGCTTGCTCCAAACATTGACCTCATAAATGCCTACGTATATTACACAATGCTGATCCACTTAATATAAAAGCAACGCATCCACGAACGCAATTAGTAGCCATGTCGACCGTTTTGTGATATACTTTGTAGAATTTGATGTAATACAATGTATTCAATATAGCCTCCGTCCTTAGTCCCTTCCTGTAGTAGTAACGGACTCTACACATTACCTATGCTTTATTGTTACGATACTCGGTATGACATTTTTGACATGTTAACTTTCACGGGCGTAGGTGTCGCGGTGAAAGTGCGAAGATATGTAGATATTTTGAGTTATGACTTGTTCAGTTTCCGCGCATTTTTTAACAGTTTTGTGAATTTTCTTATTCGCTACATTAGTTTTTTTTCTAGTAAGTAAAAAGTGGGACACGAAAGTGCTCAGAACTTCTCGTTGTCGAATAATATATTAAGCGAGGACAATAAACAAGCAAGGTTCGCACTGACGCCAAAGCTTTTAACAAAGCTCTTGGCTACCCTCCAGTGGAGTTGTCGCTGCCCTCCGCTAGATGACGTTATAACAAAAACCTTATTAGGGAAACAGATTCCCATAAATCTACGGCATTGGTTCATGATACGATGAATTTTCACCGCACAGTGTCAAATACGTCTGTCACTTTCTAACACGAAAGAAAATAAGTGGGAGCGAGTGAAATATCGGATTGGCAGTCGTGATGTCCACGGCAGTTTTCGGTTTTAGCAAACAAAGGAATTAGAGCGATTCGCGCAACTCCACGCGAATTTATGGACGGCCAGTGACCAAATATCCCTTTTTTCCTTTTTTTTTTCCCTCTCGTATTTACGAAAGACGGGAAAACGGAAAACGTTATGTTATTCGCCGTATGTAGTTATAGCGACAAGTTATGTAGAGGCATTACGTAATGAAACGCCAGAAATTCGTGTATTTTAGCGTGTGCTCGCCCAAAAAACATTTTCATTTGTAGGTACGCTATAAATACTTCACGTTTACTACGGGCATCAAATGGACTTTTGGAAAAATTAGTCTGAGTAACAAACGCTCGCAAAATTGCAGTGACAAATAGAGGGAAGGCGCGACAGCTCGTTTGAAATTATTCCGAATCCACGATTTATTTTAATGTATTTTTGTCAGCGCGATCAGATTGCCAAGTCTATTAAAACTTGGCATTGGTACCTCTAAATTCAAACGGTGAGCGTAAGCCCATCTGATAAGTTTAAAATGAATAAAAAGAAAAAAGTTCACGTTCACGTTCACTTTATCTATGACCGTTAATACTCCAATTAAAAAATAAAAAGCTAGACGTCTTGATGTTTGACGTTATCTTTCGGTTGGTTTTATTGAATAAAGAAAAATGAATAGTTTTTTTTAATATTTGAAAGTGGAATGTATTGGTTTGCGCCATCAATTTTGCGTGTATCCATAGTGAGTGGTCATTGATCTTAACGCCTACACACGATTCTTTCGTAAACTAGCATGTACAAATAAATGTTGTAGACCACCATTTGTTAGCGTTGATTATTATTATTTTGTTGGTAGATCAGGTCAACATCCGTCCCATATTTTTTTTTTATACGACGTGGAAGCCTTCATCTCACCTGGTATTAAGTTGAGATAAGCAATCGTGGACCACCTGAACCAATTTGATACTTACGTAAACCCATGTTTCATGGTAATTTCATTGTAAGCCACTGTGCTACTCTTCAATGTTCATCAATTTGCATTTAAGTAGAAAAAATGTTCATTATAATTATATCTATTTCATAGTTTACTTCTGATGGGCAACAGCATCTAACAGAGTAGATACTTATCGCTGTCACCAACCCGCCTGCCAAGCATGAGACTATCTTGCTTTTTAGGGGCGGCTTGTCCTTCAGTGTTTATTTTTTTGCGGTAATAATAATAATGAATTAAACGTCTTAACTTTTGTTTGACGCAATTTTTTTAGGCATGTCAGAATCCAATACAATTGTGATTTATAAACAAGGAATTTGCTATTTTTTTATCCTTTGTGTCAATGTGACAGCAGTCATTTTATTTTTATTATTTGGTGATGAAGCTGGGAATCGTTTTTGTAGCGTGCCAGTTCTCGCGGCAACTGGCTATGCTCGTCCAATGGAAACAGATATTACTATCATTACTACTAACATTACGAGCATCACAATAACAGCCTTCGTGTATTATACAAATTAGTGTAAAAACGGCATCGTAGGTTAGGTAATCAATGTTTTGTGGGATTGTAAATTACAGTTAGCTTGTGTGAGGAAAAAGTAGGTACCTGTTTATTTGACATAGATATGGGACATTAATTACACAGCCTTCTAGCCCCCAACTATGCATAGCTTGCTATATGGGATCCAGATTACGTAATAACTTAGGTAGGTCTACTTAGCAAATGTGACAACCCAACGGACAAAAAATACATAAGCCAATAGATTTATGCAAGTATAAAATTCATCTTCAATAAAAAAAATGGGTTGTTGATAATTAAACTGTGAAATTGATAACTAACTAAGTATATATAATACTGTATTTGTATATTAATGTGTAATAATGTAATTAATAGACATTACTTATACTTCATCAGGTTTAACATATCTAAATAAATAAATAACATCGTAAAGCTGACTGGCTGTCTGACTGGCTGTCTGACTGTCTGACTAACATGGCTGATAATGCCAAACCAGCGAAACTTGTAATATTCAGCTACCTTTACTAGTATAGAGACGCACTAAGAAAATATTTAATAAATTCCCACGGGATGACAAGAAGCAAGTACCGGGCATTTCACTAGTACTGAATATGAGAAAAAAAAAATTCAGTATTTTTCAGCCTGCGTAGCGGGTAGAATGTAGTTTATTTACGAGTCTCAGCTAATTTTCCATTAACTTTTACACGCCGACGAACGAGAAAAAACCCCTTCGTCCCTTCCGAGTTAAAAATTTAAATAGGCTTAAGTAGGTTCACAATTAAGGCCACTTTTAAGCGAGTAAACAGAGGGTTGTACTTGGTATTCAACCCTACTCCGTATCACATAACGAGTTAGGCCAGATTTAACACCTGAGTCACTTTGAAGTTAACAATGACAGCTGCGTCGTGACAGTTATGAAAAAAATAAATCGATGATATTTTTATTTATTTTAATTTCGTGTCAAAAAAGTTGATTAACATTATTTTAAAGTGTTTTGTAGATTAAAAGTCAGTTTTGGAGAAAAATTACACCACATTTATAAGCTTTTAGCCAAACTTTTCCTTTCGTAATTTTCATGAATCTAAGCTGTATCAGATAACCACTCCAATATTAATCCATTCAAGACGATCGCCCGAAAAGGTCCAAAACAAAGGACGGTATTCACGTTTAAAAACATAAAATACCTAAAGCGGGTCCCGTATCTATCCTATTTAGATATTAATCTAAACGAAAAAGCAAAGCAATTCAGAATAGGCAACAAGCTAACAGAAGGGACTCGGGCGTAATTGGCCATTTATCATGTTGAAGGGGTAAGGGCTGGCTTCTGCCGCCCTGGTACTGCTGGGCTAGTGACACGGAGTTTTCAGGCGAACCTGCCTGTTTTTATGCTTTTGTGGCACTTGAATCTCAAACAAATTATTTGTTTAAAAAACACCAGGTGTAACCAGGAAAGCATAAAATTATAGGTAATGTTAGTCATATTTTTATTATTTTCGAATTGGAATTACTTAGCGGTTCATTTTGCAATTTCACTCTTTTTCACACAACATAAATTACCGTGACTCAAAAACGGCCATCAAACTCGCAAACAGACAATAAAGGTCACTGATACTTACATACCTTTACGAAATCGAAAAACCGATACAAACGCAATTTTCGGCAAAGATTACTTTACCCCCTTTCCCCCTTTGATCTCCCCCTAACCTAAACACACAGGTGGTATAAGCGAACTCCATAAAGCCTGATTAAGCCGGGTTTAAAATACAACATTTTGGGTTATAATGAAAGTTTCTTATCAGAACTGCGGCGCCCTGTTTTGAGTTATAGTCGTTTCCCAGGTCGAGTTCCTTGTCTCTGGATAACGTTCCGTTATGTTTAGATATCTTAGGTTTTATTTGTAACTTACTGTTTCACATTTTACTGAATAATCTTAAAACTGCCATTAGCAACAGCGAGTGCAAAGGTTCAGAACCTTAAAGGATGATTCGATTAGAGAGAAACTGCAAAAGACAACCAAATGCACCTTTACTAAATCAAAAATAAAATTTATTGATAAATTTAAGTAGTTACTCTTTATTGTACACCAAGAAACAAAAATAATCGAACAAGCAGGGAACAACACTCAAACTCTTTATTGCAATTAGCGATCTCTTCCAGGCAACCTTTGGATAGAAAGGATAGGTAAGAACAGACAAAGCGGTGTACCTACTAAAGTTATAATGTCTTCTCGTAAACTTGAATAAAATTGATTTAATTATATTGTTTTCAGCTATCTTAGAAATAAATTTAATGTTGTGATTTTGTTGCATCAGTTCCTTTAGGTGATAAAAATGTGAACATTATTCATAAAAGTTCCTAATTTGTAATTTGTGATATTATTAAGCAAAAAGCAACAGGCCCATTTCAAATAAAAAAAATACTATAGATGAATGTAAACACTCCATAAACACAGTTCCATATAATCACACGAAATAAATTCATGTCGACTTAAAATATTCATTGGTAGAGTTTGTAGATAAGCAGAGAGACATCAATTCGTCACCCCACAGCCGTGATTCTGAACCCGAGTTAAATTAAGCCTTTTGTCTGCGGGTGTTTGCCTTTTGTCTATGGTGTTGTGATCGGAAAAGTTGTCTTGTAATCTCTATGGTTCCGCTTACTTTATCTGTGGCATTGTGGGGAGATTTCCGTTATGTTTTACCGTTTAGGCTAAATAATCAGTGAAATAATAATGACCTCGAAGTCACTGTCTTAATTTTTTTGTAAGATCAGTATTTTATGTTACGAAATAAAAATTTGACAGAAACAAAATAAAAAAGAGAAAATTGTTGATCACGAACTTTCTGTGGTCAAAAATTACTTGCTGTTAGGTATTACGAGGACCTTAAAAGAGCATTTTAATTTGACGTCATTCAAGTCCATTCTGTTACAGTCCGTTGCCCGCTTACAAATTAATGTTTCACAATAAAATAATAATTATTAAGTGTATTAATAGGACGATAAAATGAAAATGATCCAATTAAAATAAACTTTAATCGCATTCAAACGCCGTGTAGTACACGTAATAAACTAAGAATTACTACGTATAAATGATAATTAACACGATTTTGACGCATCAAAGTGCACACTCCGGTCGTTTATTTTAATAAAATACCTTTTGAAACCGGAATAGCAACCGAAATAATCGTAAAAATATAATGGCACGTCCATTTCATAAAAAGATGAAGATAGCCAAAAATGGCGCGCCCAAAAATGTCACATCACTATGCAAATAATGCTTCCTAATTACCGAAAAATTATCTTTACCACCATCTCGACTCAATCGTCTCATAAAACAATTACGGTAATATTATAGTAGCTCACAATTAACCGTCTGCGTGAAACGGAACGTTCTAATGGGTGCGTTCTCGTCACAGAGACGTCATAATCCCGTGTTCAGATTTTGCAAATCCGCCACGAGCAAATCCGCTGTGCGGACGCTCAACTTTGGATATAAATTCAGGAGCGCCTGTTCGTAACGCAGTCATACGTAGGTATTAGACGGGACTCAAATTAATACAAGCGCGCGTCGGAACACCTGCGCCTCGCTTGTTTCTTTCCTACAAAATTAACTCCGCGTAGTTGGCAACAATGGAGCGCGCCGTAAAACTTTTGCGCTGTTATTTTTTTTCTCTGGCAACCTGCGGTGGCTATATTTCAAACTGTCATACTTAATCTTTTTATCAAAGTTTGTTAAATGCCATAAGAAGTGCACCCGTCTGCGGCGAAGCTCTCATCTGTTCTATAATTAGGTTTTGAGTTTGTTTTGCGAAGTTATTATGGAATTAGAGTAGTTTAGATGACGCTCTTAGTTACATTAGCTTGGTGAACTTTAAAAAGTTAACTTAACGGTATATTTTTTTGCAATTTTTTGTAATAACTATTTTGATCCATAAAAATAAAATCAAATTGCTTAGATACTATTATTAAATATAAAATTACACAGGGACAAAAATATGAAGCCCCTTGTTATCAACCGATCGACGCACATTTATCAAGTAACACCAACCGCATTGAACACTTTAATGAATGTGTTCCAAAATCTCGCAATACTTCGTACAACATTCACAACGACCTAAGAGAAGTAATACCAGAAAATCTAACTAATTAAAAGCCAACGGTTGTTTATTCAACATTTCGCAATACCAGGCGAGCAGCGGGCCTAGGAGCGAATAATTTATATTTAATTTAAACAAGACGACATTGGTATTCGGTATACGAGTGCGTAATTAAAATTCCCGCCGCGGCAGCAGCCCCCCTTCACCCCTCGCGACAGTTTTCGCGCCAATTTCAACGCGCCCGGAAATTAATTGTGACAGGAAGACGCGGCGGTCACATCCGCCTGCGCGTTCCGTTACACGCATTGTGTTTATCGGCCAGTTTGACCGTTCAACGTCCAATAAAAATATACCGTGTCATACGAACCCACTCCGATTCGAAATTTTAATATCGAAAAATGGTATTAATTAAACTTTACCGAGCTTCTGACCACTCATCTCTACATATATTATTATATAACAACGTTTTTTCTTTGAATAATACCTAAATCAGTTATTATCAACCATAGAACGTTACAGGTCTCATAAAAATAATCTCGATAAAAATGTGGGTGTACTCAAGTTATTCAACTGGCCACAAAATTTTCCCAATAAAAATACAGCCAGTGCTTAGTACATTTGATTTATTTGAGGCGATTAGTTCAATACATTCAAGTGTCACAGGCTCGAATCGATGTAATCATGTCTCAACTGATTATTGCCGTCGTTAAAAATTCTTATAAAACGAGACAACAATTAATAAGTGTCAAGATTACATATAATTATACAAACGATAAAAATCGTCATAATCCGGAATACGATGCTAATAAGGTTTTAAAACGAAAATGTCTATTTAAAATTGATGGTGATATTCGATTATTTTTATTGTGATGTATATCCGAATGCAAATAAATAGAATCATGAATATGAAATAAAAAATATTGAATTAATATTTCAAATTCTAGTATAGTGGTATCAAAACATAATCTTGGCCATAGTACATGTCATGGTGTCAGTTCATGACACAGTCATTTTAAATTTCACATTAAGTAATGGATGGACATGATTTAGTCTTTTTTAAACTTTCGCGATTAGAACACATTTGACATTTGACATGATTTTACGTTTCACATTACACAGGACCCAGTAACACTTTACATCAATGCTGCCAACATAACAAACGTGATAATTACAGATGAAATATTGTCATAACACTAATGTCACTAGACTCTGACGAACGACTAATGGCCGCGAAAGTGACCATCACGATGCTACGATAGAGCGTGTCTATAAATCGTCAGGCAATTAAGTGTACTAAACTACTTACTAGATTTATTAATGGGCTTCATTTAAATACCTTTAAAGTACCTACATAATGAAGTTCTTCATGATAGTGTGGTCAGTCCACACTCAAAACACAAATAGATTACAGAATTACAAGAAAGACAGAAAATACGATCTTTCTATGCTCGCAGCCAATTTTTCTAATGGATCCAATACAGTTCCAATTACAGATATAAAATCTAGAAATATCTCTAAATCTATTTGAAACAATAGCAAGCGATGACAGCTCAATGAGAACACCTACCTAGGTATGATTTATATCCAATTTAAGTTGTAATCATAACGAATAGATCCCAAACACTCGATACGGCACAAACACCGTAAATAAAAGCACGTTTAAAAGTATAAGGGTCTCCAGCGACGCTATTAGAGGCCCTTAGCGAACGTTCTCGATCTGAGATGCCACCGGATATCGGACAATTGTTGCTGGCCAGCGTGAAATTCGCGACAAGAAAACAAAGTTTAAATATAATGATTGAACTTTATGGGTGTTACTTTTTTAAAGTGTTGAGCAAAGTTTTGACAAGAATAGTCGTTGATAAAATCATTGTCGAAGTAGAAAAACATGTTCTATGTTAAAAAAACATTTTTTAATAATATAGAAGTCAAGAGTCAAGTGGTCAAGTGGGTTTGAACCCACCTTCCAGTTGTGCACCAATGGACTATTCGATTTTTAGAAAGTTTATGTGTGCATTTGACACAATTGACGGTGAACGGTCACATCCTGAGGAAACCGGAATGTCCCTAGGACCAAAGATTCGAATGACATGTGTCACTGGCTAGCATTCCGCTAAGCGGCTATTTGACTTTGACTACCCCCTAGTAGGTGACCCTCATATGATCCACGCTCTGAGAAGTGATCAGAGGTAAGGAAAGGGAAAAGTCGTGAGTCTATTTATTTTTGTTTAAGTATTAAGAACATTGCTTTTGCTTGATTCATTAGATATTATTCACTGTAAAGCCAAACATTAGCTGGAAGCTGGGGCTGGATTACACATTTTCAATACAAAAATGAAAGTTTTGTATTGAAAATGTGTAATCCGTCAAAGGATCCGTCATGTTGCGTTTTTCGTAGTAGATCTACCTATAACCATAATAACCTAAACGAGTGTGTTTTTAGCTAAACTTAGCAGATTATTAATATACAGAGAAGTTAAATTAAACTGATGATACACGCCTAAATACTAAGGATACTTACAGACGTAGGTGCATTATATTAATGGTTGGAATAACTTCGATAATTTTATCATTTTAAATTTATGAAAAAATTAATAGATATCCAAGTTGTTGTAGAATGTATATTTCCTTAATGTCGGTAGATCGTAGCATTTATGAGCCTACTTTCCTATGATTTAGTTGTATTTTTATGAAAATCGAATACGGAAGGCAACTTTTATCTGAATCAGCAACACGTTCAGGGTGGCGGACATCATGTTTTCATACAAACTCTTAATTGTACAATATGGTTGCATCGGTCGCAATCCATCAATTTCCACGCAGCAAAATAAAAGAGAACATTTTTAAATTTGGTGCATCATGCGTCATCACGACTACATGAGTTCGTTAGTGCGATAAAAGACTGATGCACGCTAGAACGAAACGCGGCACAATCAAGGACCTAATCTCTGTCCATAATAAAAAAACAAAACTGCACTTCGGCATTGTTAGTTCCACGATTGCGACACGCCGATTAAGCAACGTGCACCGCTAATTTGAGTATGGCTTACACGCGAGCGAGCTATTAAGCAAAAAATGCATTTCTCACAGGATAGAGACGTTCCGCAGATCGCCGTCACCGCAGGTGGTGACCGCCAAAAATCCGACATCATTATTTTGACAAATGGTGCAGCGCGTAACGGAACGCGAGATAGCACCCGTGTGTGGCGGCCCTTGCCTAATTTATCGAAGTGAAGATTTGAATTTGGAATAGTTTGTTTTTATTGTTTCTGTCTTCCGTGATTCGTAGTTCAAATTTGATTTTGTTTTGACGTGAGGTATCATTCGATGACGCTGATGTTGTTTACATCTTTCGAGTAGTTTTTCTTTCACTGCTTTCAAAACTTGACTTTAGACGTATTTCGTTAATGGAGACTTGGACGCTGGCAGGCTGCAAAGGTACCTCGAGATTAAATCGCGGGTACTTTCCTAAAAAATCTATGCAATAATTTCCGATTATAAAATACCTATTATATAGATATGATGATAAATAAATCCTATAAACATTGAGCAAACAAGCACAAGCCAGGATATAGACCTAAGACGGTGCGCGTCACGGCAATCCATCACTGCAATTAGTTCGCGCGCATGCCGCAGCCGCCGCACGGCGCCGCTGTCGCGCTCATTAGCGGTCGCCTGAAACGCTGATGTGCTCTGTGCTCCGGGTAATGCGGAATACTCCAATATTTATGTGCATTTTCAGATGGATACAATATTACAAATGAAGATTAACTGGCCATGCTTATTTCATTGTTTTGCAATAGAACCCGTAACTAGTAATTTGTTACACAGGGTTGAAATACAATACAATACAAAATTATTTATTAGGAACACATTTAAGTATACATATTTACAACGGGGCGTTGAGCAACTTCAAAAGTTAGAAACTGTGTAGCAGTGTCAGCGCCCTCCTCCGAACAAAATAGCGCAGGTTCCATCTGAATGTTAAGGTAGATAAGACTAACTTATATAATAATCACAAGACTACTTGTGATTATAAACACTATGCTAATAGGTACAAACAAATAATTTAAATCAATAAGAATTAAGAATACTGTGTGAGACTATCTAAGAGTGCAAGTGTGTGTTTGTGATATGGTATGTGTGTGTGTGTATATGTGAGAGAGATAGGGTGTGTTGAGGGTGTGTGGGTGTGAGTGTGTGTTGTTATGCAAAAGTTCGGAAAATCAGGATTCCCCTGTGTTTAAAGAGAACGAGAACACCAGTCTCTTAAGAGTCTGGGTAACGGAAGGTCCAATGTAGGTGAATGTATGATGGAGTGATATGGTTTGTGATGGGAATATTGTGTGTAATAGTATGGTGATAAGAAGGAAAATGTGAAGGAAATAGGGTTATAAGATTATAGGTATTGTTTAGGTATGCAAAAACTGCTCAGCACTGTTGAGGGGTTTGTAAAAGTTCTTCAGTATCATCATATTATGTCAGAGTCAGAAGCCACATCACGCATTTAAATTTGCATTTGTTTAAAGTGAGGGGATTAATAGTTATTATTTTGTTGATACTATTGTACAGTGAGCTAGAAGGTAGAAGTACTGAGGTAGAAGAAGTGTCTGCTAGCAACAGATGTTCTACACGGCTCTGTTTTGCACACGATGTCGGATCTACCGTTTTGAATTTACTATATTAGGATCAAATGCGGTTTGGGAGTGTTTACGTATTAGTAAAGATAAAATAAAAAGTTGACGCACGGTTAGTACTTCGCATATCGAATAAAGGGTGGCTGTAGGAAATCGTCTTGGTTTGGACAGCGTAACTTTTAATAGGTACAGCTCCCTGAGACCTTTCAACTCTCAACATGTTCGTCTTAAAAGAGCCTCCCCACGCCACAATGCAATAAAATAAAATGGATTGTGCGAGAGCACAGTAAACCATTTTTAAATGGGATAAATCAGCACTCCTTCTCACATTTTTGAAGATATATATTAATTTTCTAATTTTCTTACCCTTGAAATTCATAGTCATCATCATCATCATCTTTACAGCCCTAAAAAGAGTCCACTGCAGGACAACTGTCTTACCTAATTTTGTCGCCATAATAACAATTCTAAAAAAAATGTGGTGTTCCGGCATTTAGAGGTAAGATAGCCATTTTCTCAGTTTTTTGAGGCTTCCGGGTGAAGTGAGCCTCCACCTTCGGCCTATCTTAAGTTGTAACCAGGTGAAATGAAGGCCAAGCGCTTCCCCGTCGTACTACGAAAAAAATAACATTAGCCACACCTAAAGCTTTGCTGATTATTTAAGTTAGTTCACAAATTAAGCATGGCATCCCCGGTTGAAATAACGCATCCCTTAAAACATTACCCAAACTAATTATGCAAATGTTGTAAATCACAACACGGAACAAGTTAATCAAAACCTGGGACCATAAATAAAATCCCAATTCTCCAGATGTTGACCCTAATTCCCTAAATAAGGGAGTTTGCACCTCAACCCTTCGCTTTAATACGATATAAATTCGCGTCAAGCGATCAACACAACATGGCGCAGCTACCCTCAAATCTAGGAGATTAGAAAATATACAAATACAAACACAAACTTGGAAGAAAATGTTCACATAGAATAACAAACTATCTGATAACTCGAAAAAAAACAATATCATGTATTTTTGTTAAAATCTACCTAATGAATAAATATTTAGTTTTTTTGTTAAAATCTACCTGATGAATTGTATGTACTGACTGACTGTCAGATAGCGCACAGCCGCATTCGGCACAGTTCCATTTGTAGTGAAAGTGAACACTGAAAAACTATTTTTGAAAATTCATGCCCTAAAACGGTGAAATTAGGAGTGAAAGCTTGCATGGAAGTTCGAAATTTTTGTGAATTAGTGCTTGTGCCAACAATCATGAATAGCTGTAATTTATATACGCATTTTCGGGAATCCCTTAAAGGGGTTAAGGTAAACAAGGGTCGAAAGGTTGTAAGAATTTGAAAAGTCAGGTTTTTCCGTTGGTTTAACCTCGTTATCAATGCATATTCAGAGATAATCAATCTATAGCCGCGGTTTACTGTTTTTTATGGTTCCGTAACCAAAGGGTGCCAACAGGACCATATAACTAAGCCTCCGCTGTCCGTCTGTCCTTTCGTCTATTTTTAAACGGGCTGTTCTCATTAAACGTAATAGGTAGACGGAAATTTTCACAGAGTTGTTTATTTCTATTATTGCAGTTATAGCAACAAAAAAATTATATCAAGAAGAGAAATATTTGAATTTACTAAGTTACTGACTAACTGACTGACAAACAACACACAGTCTATGCCGGCGGATATATAGAAGTATGAAACACAGCACAAGGAAAGCACAGGAGTTACTTTATAGTGAAACTAAGATCTAAAAGAGATTTTTTGAAAATTCAAAAAATAAAAAAACATGCCGAATATAGGTGAAATAGGAGTAAAAGTATTTATTCGCTATTTTTTAAATAAGAATTGTGCAAAATTTGTTTCTGTCTACAAATTTTGCAGTCAAACAAAACAGTCAAACAAAAATATATAGTAAAACATCCAAAGCCGATTAAGAGTTTTCAACGGAAGAAAAGGCAGCAGCTTACTTCTATGTATTTTATTCAATGACAGCTATCACCAACCTACTTGCCAAGTGTGGTGATGATAGCTAAATCTTTCAAATTGAAATGGAGGCTCTGGCCAGCAGTGCAACATCATCACGGGGGGCTGTTAAATTATTATTTTTATTGTTTATTTATATGTTAAAATGCATGACTTTTTAATAGTAATAATGGGTTAGCTGTTGAACTCTAGGCGTGTCTAGCTTAAGGTCAGAGCAAGGATGTGGTCTACGATAGCGAGCTTTCCCAGAAGGCAATGGCTTCCCTGCACCGACGTAAACCAATAAGCACCGGACTTCGGCAGGAGGGCGGTCACTAGCCAGCTGGACTTTTGTAGTTCCACCATTGTTGTGATCATTCTACCATGACCGATAGCCAAAGGCAGCGATTCCGTTGCCACTCGGATGTAGATCACAGTAGATTACATGGTGATAATCTAACAGATACTTGCATGGTTAATAATAAACTCATGGAGTTTTTACGAGCAAATGTGTCGCCGCAATAATTACAAGCACGTCCCAATTATACGAAGGCATAACCAGTAATTATCACCCCGTAATTATACGCAGATGATGGACTATAAATATCTCGGTGTCAGATGGTGAGGCGTCAAAACATTCTGCCTGGGGCTACAGGACAAGCTTACGAAATATTACATTTCATTTTATGATAAGTACTAACCTATATCATGAGTTACTAACAAAGATGAGTAACACTTTATATGAAAAGTAATATTATTTATTCGGTTATGTAAGTAGACTTGTCAATCCACCCAGGATTTTGTTCCCGTCATCCTTCGAAGTTTCTTAAAACTCATTCACAGTGAACCTTCTCGGCTCACCGCCTCTGTGGTCTAGTGGTTCGCCAACCGGTGTCAGATTCAGAGGTCCCGGGCTCGATCCCCAGGGGTACTACAATATTGTACTTGGTTTGGTTGGTGGTAGGACTCTGTTTAAGTCCGCCTGGCTAGCTATCACAATTCTTAAATTGTTGTGTTACGGCATTTAGAGGTGAGATAGCTCAGATTCCGGGTGAAATGCGCTTCCACTTTCGGCCCTATAACTTAAAAAACAAGGTGAGATGAAGGCCAGGCGCTTCCACGTCGTACAATAAAAAAACCTACACTACACGATAGGAAGCCGAAATTTCAAGTCTCTAGTAACCTTCATAACTATGAAGGTTGTGATAAAATGTACACAGTTTTGGCACAGGACATTTCAGAAGAATCTCTCTTATCCACAAACTGCATCTTGTATCATCTCAATAGCTTTGCTCCGTTATCTCCAAGAACGCATGGGAAATTGCGAGTTTGGACTTTCCTCGACGATCAATCACAGTAGACTGTAGCTTGGCTCAGCCGGGAATTATTCACCCTTTCAATGCGATGCGATTACAAATCTACCGGAACTTTCCCTTTGTTACGTAAATATCTTCGCTGTTTATGTTTTGATGGTTGTAAGGATTTGGAGGATGTACAGTCGTAGACAAGTTCTCTCAAAATCTCGCGATATGTTTTCGTTTAACGCTGACCGAAACCTGTGATGGTTGGAGGAAAGTTTTTTTCATCTCATGCACTTGGTTCCAAGTTATGATAAGGCTGAAGCGCACTTCACCCCGAATTCTCAACAGTCTGAGGAACTGGCAATCTTGCCTCTGCTGGAACACAAGAATTTTAGAATTGTTGTTATGGTGATAGAATTATAAGATGGTGGGTGCCAGGCAGGCCTACTTAAACTAAGTCCTTGGAGATTGAACCCGGGGCTTCTGGATCTCACACCGGTGGGCAAACCACTAGACCATAGAGGCGTTTTGCATGCGATAATACCTATGTAAGTTATTGGTGTTTCCGAAGGTATTGTCACTCATGACATCGCCCGGCCTTGATTTTATATCACAAAAACCTGAGAAACGTTACCGTGGCTCTAATCTACCTCTAACTTCACCAATAACATATTTAATAGAGAAAAATGGCCTCCGATGATGATGATGGCAGTCAGAGAATCCTCAGACTGTTGAGTAATCCGGGTGACACTTCACCCACTTCACCTTCGGCCTTATCATAACTTGAATCCAGATGAGATGAAGGATTCTCCGGAACTTTCCTGGAATTTACCGCTTCCCCATCGCACAATGAAAAAAAAAACAAAATAAAATATCTTCACACCCAAAGAACATTTAGCTATTGCAAAAAAAGTGGACGATTTGGATGAGAACTGCCCATAACATAATAGTTTGGCAAATATTTGAGTGGCTTGATACGAGCTAAATTTAGATGATGAATGATTAATAACATTCAACAAAGATGATGAAAGAGAAAAAGATGATGGCGCTGGGTAAAAATTAATGTACTGAAATATTTATTTATTTTATTATTTTAAAATAACAAAATCTGCATTTTGTTATTGAAGATAATTGTGTAAAGCTTTACATATGTAATCATCTTATTTCATAGTTAAATTGTATATTCAGATAATTTAGATCGATAATTTAGTAGTAAACAATCTATCAATGAATCAAATAATATTAGGTTTTTGTTAAGAATATTATAGGGATGGAGTTTGTGGGTGTTAATGTTAAGTCGATAATAATTATGTCTCCGACTGTCCGAGGATCACGGTGCTTGGAATGTCCGAAGGTGTTGAGTGTTTTACTGAGAAGCCTAACCATCGGTTTTGTATTTCCACTGTCTTCAAACCATAAATAAGCTTTGGGAATACGCGCTCTATCGAAGACTGCCTACGCTAGTTTCATTTAAAAAAATATCTTGCAATTAATTACACCTGAGATTTTAAAGATTCTTTTTTATTTGCATAAGAGATGAAGAGCATCTACTTACAATTTATTTTATCTAAATATTTTTCAACGGAAATTTTTTTTTCAAACTCAAATCGCGATATGTCAATATTAATACTTTTTACTCACATGTGTTCACATTTTCATGTGTTGACAACAAAAAAAAACTATTTTCATGGTACTAATGAAATGACGTCCTTTTGTCCTCTCGAAAGAGGAAAGTCCGGGAAAAGTCGGCAGCCGCGGGAAAAACAAGTTGGTAATAATGAATTATGTTAGGGTTTCGGCTGTTTTCCTGGAAACGTTTTGTTTGCTAACTTGTAGCAATTGCTTGCTTCGGTCTTTCGTTGCATTTGGTTAATTTGGTTTTATCAAGTGGGATTGGGGGACGTAAATTGTTATTTGTGACTTGACATTTCCGTGGATATTTTTGAGTTATTTGGGAAAACTGGGATGAAAATATATGGATTGATGGAGTATTTCATTTTCACGTGTTAGGTAAATTTGTTCATAGATATTCCCGTGGACGTTTTTCCAATTTAAGTTATTGGTTATAATGTAATGAATTAAATTGAATAATGCAGGTATTATATTTTGTTGTAGTACCTAGGTAGGTAACTTTTTAGCATTCTAAGATATATTTAAGTTTCTACTCCGTAAAAAAAAACGAATTCTTGATCGATATCGACATTCCGACTACTTAGAATTCAAAAAAAGACTATCAAAATTACCTTATTATTGCGGCTTTTTAAATATTACAAACTATGCTTAGTTTTAAGGTTACGCTGTGTAAAAATTTGAGTTCCTGTATTTTTATTGATTTAGCTACGAGTTGTATGCTCATTCTTATTAAAAACCCATAAAAAGCCCCCTGGCCACTGAGATATTAAAAAATGGGCTATTTTTGCTGAGAAACATAAATATAGGATTCAGTGATCAGAAAACGCATAGCCCTTTTCTGATCCTTATTTCATTTATGTTGACAGCCCATTAGTGTCCACTGCTGGACAGAGCTTCCTCCAAAGCTAGAGGGTTGCCATAATCACCATGCAAGTTGGGTTGATGATCGCAGTAAATATGTAAATTACAGAAGGAAGCCCCTCTTCTGGCGAGATCCCTTAGTCGGCATTTACGACATCCATGGGCTGAGTTGGAGGGGTCGATTCTTAATCCGCGATTACTTTTTTCTTTGTCATTTAAATCGACCATAATTGCAAGAAGAGATAGTTTTCCATCGAAAAACGTCTCAATTCTTTAGATTTTCGCTACAAAAACAAAAGGTCAGGCCACACGCCGTTGTCACGTACAAATTCGTCTAATCCCGGATTCCCGGGAAATCCCGGATGGACAATAAATATTTTTCATGAATCCCGTGGCCCTGCGACGCATAGAAACGGGTCTCAATCAGGCAATTATAGGTGCGAGAGTATAAATATTATAACTAGGGTCAGCCGCCGATATTGGAGCTTTCTTTTATTAGGGCACAATTACTTGCAGGAGCCTCTTGAGCGGAATAGCTATTTTTGTCTATCAAAAAGATAAGTTTGATTTGTGTGAAATAGCTTATTTCGATGATCGCCCGCTTGCAAAATGTAGTGATTATTCCAAAGCTCGTCTATGTTTCTTAGGGTTCCGTAACCTAAAGATGTCTATATCTGGCCTTAATTTAAAAGCTTTTATCTTTTGATTCGTAATAGGAAGCTATTTCAATTTTTTTGAGAATACATGGCGGATTACAAAACGAACAAATTATAAAAAGCCTTAAAAAATGCGGGTCGGTGCGCGTGTTGGCGTTAAGTTTATTGTCTACCTATGCTAGGTTCTAGGTACCTACATCGTTAAACAATAAGCTTATTGTAACGAAAAGCTGAATTATGACTGGCACAACATTAGTCTATATCTGAGTTTTAACAAACACAAGAGGCAAATTGTAAAAGCAACCAAACACCCCAAAGTCAAAATGTAATCCCCAATCAAAGAATAAAAACAAATCTGGACCCTAACAATTAACGCGGAACCATGTGTTACTCATTTCTCTGATGAGGACCAGAGGGCCTGAGGGGACCGGCGCGAAGGGAAAGGGACGGGGTCGATATATTGCGTTCAGTAATTACTCCCTCAGGAGGCTTAAGGAATTCCTTGAAATAAAGTATTTTTCGGTATATATTCGGTTGTTGGTAGGACTTTATTTAGGCCTGGCTAGGTAGTATCTTACCTAAATCGGTCGCCATGACAACAATTCTAAATTACCGCTTACGATATTTTGAGGTGAGATAGCCAGCTTCTCAGTCTGTTGAGGAATCCGGGTATGTTAGGACTGTGTTTAAAATGCTGTAGATACTAATCGTATATAAATTCGCGCTTAAAATACCGTCAACTCTCAGTGCTTGTTAAAACAACATTTTATTTATTTTTATTCCGTGAGTTTTTGGTGTTTTATCGTCAATTTGGGTTTTCAGAATCAAGATTAGTGGAAATTTTCTCTATAAAAAAAAACCTATTTCCAAATGTATCTACGAAATGGCGCGATTATTTTGATTAGTTTTAAATTAAATATGTGTTCCTAGCTATGATTTTATTTTTTAAATTTATAAGTGACAGCTTTTCGGTTCAAAGAAATGTGAGTACCAAAACAAAAAATCCACTTTGGCCTATGAAAAAAAATATTCCGTTTAAAAATAGGTTACAATAGAGTTGTAACCTTAAAGTTGACGCCTTAGTTCTTGTTCCTACAATGATACCTACGTTAAATAATTAACCTACGCTATTATTATTAACCTATTCAATGCAATTTCGGTAGGTAGGTAGGTACTAGGTAGTCTAGGTAGTTATTTACTACCTAGTACCATTTTGAAGTCGTTTTCAACAATATAGTTATTGCTTTGAACATAATTATTCTGAAAATTCTGAGAATGTCAAGATCTGGCTCATAACGTATAAAAAAAAACTTCGAAGACGGTTTATTCGACGTTTCTAGCAGTGCATGTAAATTATATTACCAACTTCTCAAACCCCCTAAACTAAAACCTTATCGGACCAAACCTTCGACATCTTCCAACACCAAGCTTCATATATCAGAATACTAGGAGAGCATCCCCTGACCAAGGCTATCTCGGGCCGGCTTTATGAAAACTAATGCCTTCATTTGCCGCCCGCCGGCGATAAGCGATGTCGCCCTGGTACCTCGGGATTATATTCCGGCCGTTTTCGGACGCAACTGATAAAAGTTTGGGAACTTTTGGATTTGGGTATAATTTAAATGCGAAATTAACTGTTGTGTAGTTGCTTAAATGGCTATTCGGGTTGTGATGATAGTCGCTGCTTGTGGGTTGCCCCGTTGGTGAAAAATATTTTTGTACTAAAATATGAAAATGTATAAAAGTATGCCTGTAAATACTGGCGCTGGTTAACAGCTACTTAAACCTTATCTACCTCACGATTACAAGATCAGTAAGACAGATTTATGAAGATCAAACATAGAAAACAATGATATGTAACCATTAGAAATTTAAAATATAATAATAATAAGCGGTTCATGCGATTATGGTTTAGCCCGTTTGATCTCATGTAAATTACAGTAGAATACTGCCCTTTCTTTAGGTATTTACCAAAAGAAATCAGCATTCCTGGTACCTTCTGATAATCATTTAATATAGGGAAACAACAAATACCAAATTAACCGGAAGTACTTTCCAGGAATAATTACAGAAACACATAATTTCCACAAAATCTACACAAAACGCCTTCAGTACATTCTCCCCGGAGGGCGGCGCCCTGACTTAAGGCTTAATTAGGGAAAAACTGTATTTATTACCTGCCCACCTGCTGTTTACCCGCCTAAGCACCCGAACCGAGGACTTACACTATTGCTTTACCCGAAAAACGGGGAGTTGAGGGGCTACTGGCAATTACTTACGATTTAACTTGAAGGTTCTAATTTTGAAAAGTAATTTATCTCGAGTAGCGTATAAAAAATAAACAAGAGAAAACAAAAATATTATTCACTTTCCAGGCTTCTTATTTGGAAATTATATATCCAGTCTGTCAAAAATAAATGATCAAGAGACAAATTAATTTCAGTCAGATAGTAAAACATAATTATTGTTGAGAACTAACTAGTAAGTAGAATAGAGATGTTTGTTATCCGAGCTTTTCTTGACCATTAAAACTTGTGTTGTGAATTTTTGTGTCATTATAACATTTGTAAATGTTGTGACCAAGTGCAATCACTTGAAATACAAATATTTGATTAAAAAGCAAAAACGCCATTTCTCGCTAGTGATTTTGAGTGAAATTTCAAACACTAGGGCAGATCACAGTTCAGTGTTGCTAGCTGAGAGATTTGACGGTCGGTACCCCCGTAGCTCAGTTGGTTAGAGCGTTTTCAGCTTTAGGAAAAGACGCGGGTTCGAGTCCCGTCGTGGGTTGTGAATTTTCGTGTCATTATAACATTTGTAAATATTGTGACCAAGTGCAATCACTTGAAATACAAATAGTAATGAAATAAAACTTTTTAAATACAAACAATATTACAAAAATAGCTGAAATAAAAAATACCGAAAGGGATGCTATGGAATAGTTTCCATAGCATCCCTTTCGGTATTTTTTATAGACCTACATAGACCTAGTGGTCTATGTAGTTATAATTGTAATTCAATGATAACTTTCACGCGTAAATAAATTATAAACCCCCGAAATTCTCGAGGAATTCAACCCTCTCGTTATTTAATTCTCGCTCAGGTAATTAAAATCCAAAAACTTGGTACAAAATTCTAATTTACTCTCTCGACTTCTAACGGTCGCCATTCTCAACCAACAGCTTGGTCCATGATTATGTTCACCGTAATAAAGCGGAGTCATTTCAATAACTAGTTTAAGGTAGGGATACCTTTTAAAAAGCTATGTCATATCTAATACTTTCCACATTGTCAGTGGTATTAGCAAGTATGAAAAAATATTGAAAAGTTTGTAATTTATGCCTCATTTTAAGTCGTGATGAAGAACTATTGAAATAATAATAAACATATTCATTTCAGATCATCATAAAATTATTAGTGTCAAACAATAACTCATGGCCTTGCAGATATTTAAGAGTAATAATTAAACGCAATAACAAGGTTGATAAATTGGTTGGAAATTGTCTCGGTTTGTATATTTATTTTGAATTTTACGGAACCCGCTATTTTGTGAACAGAAAGTTTAGACCCCAGACCCTCTGCATAGGCAGACGTGTCTTCACGATCAAATTGCCTTTTTAACTTTCCCTATTTACGGAAAGCCGGAAAATCTCGCAATTGTAATAATAAGATACCAGGACATCATGCGCTCGAGTCCGGACATTATCGTTATGTGAAAATTTTCGCGGTTACAATCTTTTCTAAGTGTCCTCTCTGCGTAACTACACTATTCTTTGTTTAGTTACTTACGTAGTCTCGTAGAGCTGTCCCTGTTTTTGTTACATAATTTGGTACAAAATAGTTATGTTACTTATTTGAGATTACAATATTTACCTATGATATTACAATATTCTCACCATAAAAGTTTAAACTTTACACGAATATACACTGTAAAGCGTGTAAAGGTGGTTGAGGTCACTTAAAAAAAAACGACCCCCCACCATTAGTGTCACGCTACAAGCCACATCTACACATTAAAACTAAGCACCCAAACATAAGCTCAGAGGGTGCGTCAAAATCTTATTACAATTAGTCCTATTTGCATACAAAATAAATAAATCAGACGCATGTGCAGTCTGAGTGCACTCACAATAGAATAACACGATATTATACTCGGCTATTTCACTCATTGTAAAAGAAAAGAAAGAGATAGGATTATAATAATGCTAGCTCGACGCATTTGACATCGGGCTGTGTCAACCCTTCGCTGCCCGCGCGGGCCTCGGCGACCGCCGCGCTGGTGCGAAATTAACAAATCCAGATCACTATGATTTATGATCAGTTGTGATCCCCCGTTATCGGAGTCGGCCATTATGCTACATAAAATAAATACATTATTGAAATGCAAATGTAAGCTATGCACCGGAATTGTAATTTTGCTGTAGCTTTTGTGCGCTTGGAATTAATTTAATTTGTAAAATTTTGGTCTGTATCATAAATCTAATAGGTTACAATACAATCCTAGATATTAACATACATTCACCAAACAGTTTTAATAATCTCGCAAAACTGAATGTACTTATTTGAGTGACGTTAATCAAATTTACCATTTCCAAAATGACTGCCAGATAAGTCAAAGTTTACCACAATTAAGGAAATGAAATAACCATTCCCGACTGTAAAATTGCTCATCCAGAACATCTTAAACGCCATAACCATTCCGAAAGGCAAAATAACAGCAGCAAAGCCGTCAAAATTAATACAAAATGCGATTTAGCAGATACCCTCTTAAGCATCGTAAAATTCGCCGTTTTTATCCGACCCTCCGGTGGGGCGCGGTGCTATATACCCTTCTCGGATGAAGAGTTAATGAACTAATCTAGATATTAACAATACATTAGACGCATCGGACGCGCTCGCCATGTTTCGACAAAGTAATTACTTGAGCCCTTACAAGGGATAGTTGGACCCAGCCGGGTCGCGACAAAGACATTTTCCAACTTACATCGAAGGGTTGGCGTAAATTGGTGATAATTTTTAGTGTTTATTAAAATGTTATATATTATATCACCTCAATAAACTATTCTTGTTAATATAGCTACCAACACGCACCAAGTAAATTTTTGTTTTTGTTTATTTTATGGTACGATGGGCAAGAGCCCACATGCCATGATGCCACATGATCTCATCTAGCCTTAATAAGGCCGAAGGTGGAAGCGTACCTACTTCACGCGAAATCCTCAACAGACTGAGAAACTGGCTATTTTACCTCTAAATGACAAAACACAACAATTTAGAATTATTGATTTGGCAGATGTATGTAAGATGGTTTATAACAAGTTTCTCCAACTTGTTATGAGTTGTTAATTTAAACCGATTGGGTTTAATTATGGATCCGCAATACGAATTTCAGTCTTTCGTCATTTATTGAAAATCACGTTAGGTGTAATTACAAAACAATTATCCGAAAAACTAATCGAATAACAACGCAATCGGAATTGTCTGTGCGTTTGTATAAAACCCATGTTGACAGTTAATTTGTAAATGCACCCAGCGATATACCTATACATATCTATCTATAATACGGTCTCCGGTACTCCGGGGGCTCAAGGGAGATTACTTATTCAAGAGACAAATAACATATTGCACGTGTAATTGGTCCAAAATATGACGCTGCGATTACATTATGTACCCTCGGTAATGGAGGGTTAATAATTGTTTTCGAAAATGAACAACTTTGACAAACTGTCTGTTGTTTTTATTTTGAATTGTGAAACGAAAATCTATTATACACATCGTTATCAAAGAATGAAACTGACATTTCAAGTTTCAATTGAAAAATTTCGAATGAATTGATAGAATTTTTTGATATATTCTTGTTTTACTAATATTCATAATTTTCTCTGTTTCAGGTTCATCAATGCGAGACGTAGGATAGTTCAACCAATGATAGACCAGTCAAACAGAGCAGGTAACATATTTTTTGTACATCTATAACAAACGCTTTAGTAATCACCAAAATATCTACAAAAAAAATGACAATAGAATTAGCTAATCACATTTTTTTTCAAATACGAGTATATTCATAAACTAACATTTTAAAGATGGAAAATCTTTTGTTTATTTTCGGCCGAAGCTACAAAAGGTGTTGCCAATAGCCGTTTGCATAAATATTTAACAGTCGGTACCCGTTTAAAATTGGAAGGCACGTTTCGACTTTGAAGTGTGCAATCGAGTTTGCTGACCACAAAGTGCGGACGTTCATAGAGTATGCACGGTCGCAGTGGTCCCGCGAGGCGTCTTCGAGCTTTTAGCTGACCGCTGCAAAGTTATGCGAGCCTAGTAGCAGCTGCACTGAAATAATGACTGGATAGATAATAATGATAATAGATAGAATTTATCGGATAAAGTCGTGTAATCATTATTGGTAAAATATGAAGAATGTTCCGCGCAAACTGCCCACCATCCCTCATCATTATTTAATTCCAATTACCATATGTTTATTTTTTTGCACATTAAGTTCACGAAAAAAACCGTCAAAATTAAATATTGGTACATGATAAATGTTGAAAATAGAAATATGAACAAAACTAAAACTCACTACTTGAGAGAGCATTTTGAACAACATTCTAAACAAAAAATCGTATAAAAACTCTAGCCACCAAACCGTTAGTATCGAGAAAAATTCGCACCATAAAAAGGCACGATCCCCAATAACCATGGACATCGAAAAACCCCCGATTCTATTTTTACTTTGTAATTGTAACTCCATAAAACGGACACAAAAATGCCGGGTGGAAAAAAGAGCTTACTCTTGCGAGGCAAGAAGGGTAAAAAAGAAAAATGTCCGAATTCGTTGACCCGTCCCGGGCTATCCATCACTCCTCCCCCCGGCTACGACGGCTACAACCGATATGTGCCTTCATCTAGATACGCGGATGTTGGGATTAGAATTAGAAATAAAGGCCTTTTCTCCATTTATTTTATCCGAGCGAACGGCTCCAATCTCTATACCTGGTCCATAAAGATTGTTTTTGTCATTGAATTCATAATTATATTGACAGTTTCTCGATTTTAATATGCAACGTTAGAAGCTTTCTAATAAAGTTGAATACAGCTCCCTACAGTACCGCGCATTATTATATACCATTGGTCATAATAATGACATAGCTGTTTGGCCTCATTCAGTTATTTCAACACAAAAAACTCATTAATTCATTTATTCAAAAAACACTATTTACGTTATCTGACAATTTTATTTTTTATTCTTATTTTTATCTCCCTATTCACCAAGAGACGACTTACTGTTTCAGGGATAGACTGCATCATCCACCATTCAAATTACTGACCCGCCTTTCAAGCGTGATGATTATGACAGCCTCCCAATTTCATTATGCTTTATGGTCATTATTACAGGAATGGACCTTAATTTCACACAGCGCCATCTAGCCCCAAACTAAGTGAAGCCATGGGAACTATAAAACTGAAATACTTCTTTTACTTATCATACAATGCAACACCAAATACCACCAAACACCAAATACAGAACTAAGAATCTATATTGATTAAAAAAAGGTTTGTTCGGGGTGGGATTCGAATCAATAACCTACAGCGCTGAAGACAGAGCTACTATAAGCTGAGCTTTGACTGGGAGGCTTGTAATGTGTTCGTAGTTGCATTAAAGGGAGCGATGCCTCTTTTACACTAATCCATAATGTCAATAGGAGACAAATATGAGACTACGTTTATGACATCACACGAAGGCGACAACCCGTCAACAACCTATATAATTTAAACCCCGAACTATATCAAATCTACATGGATGCCTATAGCCGCTAGTCTATATCTACGACTATAGCCGCTACGCCCGCAGCCGATCGTCGAACGAATTGTAATTTACAGCCGTGCGGTAATGGCCGCATCACAACGCAATTTATGCTCTTATAATAAATTCATTAGCCGGCGGCGACGAGCCATTGACAACCCTATGTCCTCAACCTGGTATACTAACTATTGTATACTTCAGCAATCGTTGGATGGCTAGGGTTGGTCCTGTTTTCTGCTTTGGATGTTATTGATCCGAGTTTCGGACATCCTTGCAGGTGCAGACACCAACCAGAGAACCTACCACGGGAGGGAAGCCACAATGATTAAATGTGAAGGCCTTGTTTTTTTTATGAGAACCACAATCCTGCTTACGGGAAGTTTTTACCCGTTGCCTCGTTAAGGTTTTAAATTGTTTGATTATGAGCACTACATTGCTTTTTGTCGTTTAAATAACACGTAGATCTTTTCAAAAAATAATCACTTAATTCGTTCACTGATGACGTGAGCCATCATTTATTACATATCACATTATTAGTAAACACAAAATACGAACGACTAACAGAAAACGTGCTGATCCATATCACTTGACCAGTCAACGGAGTGTTTATACTCTAGAGTACATACTTAGTAGCCTCGGAACAGCATCCGTGAGTGGATGTAGTTTGAAGAACGAGAAGGAATCATTTTGATACCAATATCATGAATTTCGGGCGGATGTACAGCTTTTTACTATACTTTCTATAAAAAATATGTAAAATTCAATCGCGTATCGACTATTACTTTCATCTGTATAAATTAAATATTATGTAGGTAGTTTGAAAAACACGCTACGTTTTTCGTAATTTTTTTTTTGTTTTGACATTAGTATATGTTTACTTTTGTCATGCGTGACTTGAACTTAACGAAACTTCGTGAGCGAAAGTGACGCATTTAAATTGAACTCGCAAAAAAAAAAGCTCGAGGGGTTTACTGGAAGCCATTGAAAAGTTCCACTATCCATATCTTACCTCCATCATCAAGTACGCTCCAGGTCACCAAATTATAGTTTTTATATACAAACTAAAAAGTTTCATTTCAATACAATTAGAAGTAACCTTACATATAACTATTGTATCAAAATGAAAATTGAAAAATAAAAATGATTACTTAGATTTTAATACATTGTTAGTGAGTGAAGCATTTTCAATATCATCTATTTATACACTAATATTATAAAAGGTTTGGAACTTTTTAACGCTGGTAAAATAGTTTTTGAAATTTCTCATCCGATTTCAAAATTTCAATGATTAAAAAAAAATGATATAGAAAATGGAATGTCAGGCCATAGGCATCAAATTTTGAAATATGAAATGTATGTGGTTTTTAATAAAAAATATAAAGTAATTTTATTACTACGGCACAGTCACAAACTGAGTTCCACGCGGGCAATGCCACACAACGAGTTAAATAAATTATACAGATATATACTTTGATATGAAGATATACTTTGTTGTCCTTCTTTCTTGTTTCGTATGTAGATAAAATTGGCAACTCCGTTAAAATGTCACGCACCAGCAATGCAGAATACACAGCAATTCCCTATTTCCTCGGCGAAATAATATACTGATTGGAAAGCTTTAGCTTGACCGCAGGAAACCGCGGCCATTTTCTTCAGACCATTGCCAAAACAATTTTCCATCTATCCTCCCCCGGTTTTTCCATTTTCCGCAGTCGGCAAACTTGGCCGGCCATATCCGTTCGAATTTCAAACCATTTTCAAACCCGCTTGTCTTTTGTTCTGTGTTTAGTATACCTACTGCTGCGTGCTGACACCCTGGTGCAAAGTGCTGATAAAAGTTGGAATTTGCTGATAGATTTGTTAGAAAATTGTTTGAAATTTTCAGTCTTAATTAATATTTTTATAGGGCGAGCTGGCGATCATGGCTTGAGAATCGGACCCTCCGTCTCAGTCCGTGGATGTCGTAAAAGTCGAGATCCCTTTTCACCAAATGAAGAACAACAGCTTAATTTTTTGTGTATTAACGCCGGTTCTCTGTATCTACCGATGAACATTTTAATTTAGCGTCCATAATTCGTTCGTTTGATAGTTCAGGGCCTAATATTTATTTATAATTCGGTGAAGTCCCACGGGTTTACGGGAAGAATCAGTAAATAAAGTCATAATGAACACAAATGTCATCAAGCTCAGACATACATCTTACTCCGTTACACGATTCACATCACATCCTCGCAAGACCACCGCCACTAAATCATAGTTTCCTGGTACCGGCCCCCGGGGCTCGGTTATTGCTTCCTGCAGCCCTGGTACGGCGTTTTTATGCTTTGTCTGCACTGATTGAGGGAAACGATCGGATTTAATTCGGTATTTTGAAGTTTTATTGTATAGTAGATTTTACACGCGTGGTAGGTAAGTACCCAGATTAAAAATAGCCTATGAACTGAAGTAACCTATGCGCTATAATACATTTCTTAAGGATCCTGTCAGCTTTTTGTTGTGATTAGGAACACTGCATTTTCGTATTTATAATATGCGCATGTATTGTCAAGGGTTTTGGTTCAGCTCTTTGCATCTTAGGAATTTTTGTTTACCAAAATGTATCTTGCTAACTTCATATACCCTTCAAAAAATAGTCACACAGGAACTTGCCACAACCACCACGCTCGGCATATAATATTGGGTTTGTGTATAGTTGATGGTGTTATAGTGGTTGATACTGTTTCCATAGCTCGTGTGTCATTAAAGGTGATTAGGTCTAGACAGACAGTCCCAGAGTCTTCATAGATCTATAATGTGCAATACACTGTGTAATTTCCAATTCATTTGCGAAGCGTGGAAATCATTACAAAAACTCAAGTCTTTAAGTTGAATAGTAGACGGCTGATTTTATGAGATCTTGTCAAAGTTGATGACATAATTTAATGAAGAAGCCAATCTCACCACAATTTGATATATTCGAAAGTAAATCTTTGTTTGTTATCTTTTCACATCAAAGCAGCTGAACGGATCTTCACGAAATTTGACATAGATATATTATATGAAGAATGACTTGTCCATTTCTTGTCTGGGTAGGTATGAGATGCTGCTATCAAAAGCTAATTTCAAAAATAAATCAACCAAACAATGGTATTCAGCAAAAATCAATCCAAAGTAAATCCGCTCAATTTTACCACAAAACTGTTATGCCTTCCGACTGCAATATATCCACGGGATTATCAATAGCAAAGTAATGGTTCTCCCCCATTATGGACGCCGATTTCCTGCCTCCCATGCTTTTATGGGGCACGCGTCATTGCTCAGTGAGAGCAAGGGACAAACAGCCATGCTTTTTTCTTATTTTGCAGCGATCTTAGTTCTACGTTAGTATTGTGGATATCTGGTGGTTCTAGTAAAACCTTACCTTACTTTACCGAAAAAACAAAAACTTTTTTTTGTACGACGGGGAAGCACTTGGCCTTCATCTCACCTGGTTACAAGTTAAGATAAGGCGCACTAATACGTAAATCTAGGTAAATCATGTTCCTTACAAAAAAAGTTGGAAGCGCACTATTACTTAAATTTAGGTAAATTATGTTCCTTTCAAAAAGGCGGAGGCGCACTATTACGTAAATGTAGGTAAATTATGTTCATTTCAAAAAGGTGGATGTGTGCTATTACGTAACTTTAGGTAAATCGTGTTCCTTACAAAAAGGTGGCGGCGCATTATTGCGTAAATTTAGGTAAACATGTTCCTTTCAACCCCACGTAATAATAAACAGCCAGCGTCATTAACCGTTCAGTGTTCTACCCCGCAGTGTTCCCGCACGCCGGACCCAGTGGCGCCTACAGCCCCGAAGCCACCATGGGCTACATGATGGACGGCCAGCAGATGATGCACAGGCCGCCCACGGACCCTGCCTTCCACCAGGGCTACGCGCATTACCCGGCTGAATACTACGGCCACCATCTCTAATAGACCCCGCGTCTTGTACATGTGAGTACAACCAAGAAATAAATTAGAACCTTATAGTATTATTAACAAGCCTCACAGCTCAGTTGGTAGTAGCTCTGTCTTCTGCGCTGTAGGTGTTGTTGTGTTGCATTTAATTCTACGACTGGTCATCGATTTTGTTTCGGAAATCAAGACTTTGGCTTATCTCTTTGAGAGAATCTTTGAGGCAAAAATACGTATAGTTATCCGAGCTTATATCAATGGTAAGTTTGGAATGTAAAGATTTCCAAGTTTTGCTAGGTAATGGTAAAGATACGATAATGGGTAGGAATTTACATACCATAATTGGATTTCTAATGCATCGATTGTGAGCAATGGAAACTACTCTTGTGTTCATGTCACTATCACGAATTACGACTGCATAGAGCACAATATAGGCGTTTGATTGTAGTCAGTGAAAGAGACAGTCACGGGACTTCTTGATATTTTAAAAGAGATAATAGTTTCAGTGAATTTCAATGAATTCTGTGAAAGTTATTTATATGTTGGCAAGTAGCTTCTGTTCACGGCTTCGACCGCGTGGTACGCGGGCCTTCACTTTGCTTCACTCATGATCAAAAACAATATATTATGTGCAATATTTCAGCTCCATCTATTGAGTTTTTGGCTGGTGGTGAAAGAGTAACAATAATCTTCACATGAAGTTTCTTCTAGACCGCCTATGTGGTCTAGTGGTTCAACCGACCGATTTCAGATCCAGAGGTCCCGAGTCCCCATGGGGAGTACAATATATGCTTGGTTTGGTTGGTGGTAGGACTTTGTTGAAGTCCGCCTGGCTAGCTACCACCATCTTACCTAATTCTGTCGCCATAATAACAATTTAAAAAAATTGTTGTGTTCCGGCATTCAGAGGATAGTCAGTTCCTCAGTTTTTTGAGGATTCCGGGTGAAGTGCGCCTCCACCTTCGGCCTTATCTTAACTTGTTACCAGGTGAGATGAAGGCCAAGCGCTTCCCCGTCGTACAATAAACAATAAAAAAAAAAGTATTACTTCTATTACTTATAATAGAAGTTAAATTATATAACATAAATGATAGCAGTGTTTTTTTGTTCCAGATATGAGTAATGGCGACATCGTCCGGCCTGCGCCCGCGCACAGGCACGTGATACTAGGAGAACGATGCTATGTACATACATACAATACATACATTTTGTAATATTTGAAACAGTATACGATCTCCTAAGATTAAGATTTAAAGTCAACTTTAATATTAAAATTAATGTAAAAAGTGACATGGACGCTGATGGTGCAATCATCACTAAACATAACCCTATTTTGGGTAGTCGGGTAAACACAGTTTTATCACTCGGAACAATAGAAAAAATGTAACAATAAACGTTTGATAGTTATCATATAAATATTTATAGCTAATTGTGTATTGTTATCATAATATAAATAATTGATTAGTTGTAATTAACTATCACTGGAAGTACGTTGTCGGATAAGATTTGGGACATTTTTTGTAAAGTTCTGTTGTAATAGGTCTTAGGTATCGATTTTGATCTTTCGTTATTTACTAGTGTGCAGCGAGGCCGAAAATGTAAACTACGCGATGTTTTTCGGCAATTTACAAACCCCTTAAAGAATTCGGAATTTACGTTCGAAATTTAAGAAGAATTATTAGGGAAAAAGAAGACCGAAAAACATTCAAACGGTTTTAAATTTTGACCTCGCTCGAGCACAACTTTTGCATCAAATACAAATTAATCCCTTGAAATGTGTTGCAACTATTCTTGAAGCTCAAATCGTACTTCTACTATGTCAATTCAAATGTCCGCGCACTTTCCCTGTTGTACAGGTAACGTTTGACATACATATCTTTGAATTTCATGATATTTTATAAAATTGTATGATTATTTCTTCACCTTGCCTTAGTGTTCGGAAGCACTATGTAACCGATGTATACGAACATAAATGAGATATTTTACGATGTTAAAGAGATTTTTAGGTATATTTTGTCTGTATGACACCTATCGCCTTCGTTACCAGGAGACCATAAGCATAAAAGAGTTACAGTTTAAAATTGGATGTGTTCAACGCGAGTGAAGCAGTAAGATATATATTTTTTAAACTGTAAATCTTATTCGCACGATTGTTTTTGAACATGGAATTGTGTGAATGACTGAAAATATGTGAGCTTCTCCTAGATCTTTAATTTGACGAGTATCCGAAGTTCTGTGGTGTAACTAAACCTATGTAAAGTTAGCGAGTAACTCTGTAACCCACCGCAGAACTTTACTATGAGTGTTAAAATTATAATTATCTGAAAATTCTGGAGTGAAAAATATTTTTACAAATCCGTTGTCATCTTCAGTTTCTTTTTACAAACATGTGCAGTATGTATTTTAATAATAGGAAAAATATTATAAACGTTATAACAGTCCTTTTAACACTCATAGTCCTATAAGTATACATATTTCAATAATCACAATGAATTTTATGACTAAGTAATGCAATGCATTGCAGCCTTATCTCATGTATACGAAATGAAGCTAAAAAACATAATTGGACCTGCTAGCTATTCAACTGGGCTCTGGCAGAATATGTCTGTGACACTCATTACGTGACAATACGTTTTTGATATAAGAACTGTAAGTTACTTTCAAATTATGAAGATATCTGCCAGATTCGTCAAAAATTAAATCAGACAGATCTGACACACTGAAATACATACTTAAAGTGATTTATGGTTAACTGATAGAAAGATATGCACCAGGGAAAACCTGAAAATGAAACCATGATAATTTTGCGTACATGAGTGTTCAGAAAGTTTATTTTTGACAGTTGTCCGTTGAAAGCTGCTGTAAAAATTACGGAAGATACGAGAACAAGCTTTACACTAGAGTAATTACCACCTTGTCTTGTCACGGTGCGGTTGTTGCGCTGATTAGAATATATTAATTATATATTATGCTGATTTATAGTATAAAGTTATGTTAATCGTGGCGTTTTAAATATATATACATAGGGCGGAGTTTTACTGAGAGCGAATTTAGTAACATTGAAATGATCAGCTAGTTATCACTGCATTTACTGTTAAATGTGTCATTCAGTTACATATACATTATAAAAGTTTTTTTTTGTTACATCCAATCTAGTTTGGCTCGCTTTCAGTCAAGCTGCCCTTAACTATTATTTTACCTAACAAATCACGGAATACTATATTATAGCAACCGCGCCTTTTACCTAATTTTGCTAATAAATTCCTAAGACGGCCATTTTTGATAGATTGTCGAGCTTGCACACATGCATGTATTCTACAAAAAAGTATAAAAGAATTTTTTGTAAATAATTATTGCATCGCAATTTTTAGTTAATAAATCGCCATTTTCTTATAATTTCTCAGTATTACATAACTCGGCACATTTCTTGCAACACCTGTCTTTGTTGATATTTTCACAATTATTGTTATTGCATTGCGTGTAATATATTTTTTATTAAGAGAAAAATCTTAATTAATAGTTGTTAGGTATTAATGTATTAATTGAAGATTTTATTTTGATTTTTCTCTCCTATAATATATGTACATTATAATTTTCGAAGTCATCATTGTAAATATAGATACTAAAAAGCATTGTTCGTCTGTCAGCGGAATTTCTGTGAAAAATTATTTGTATTGTATAATTTAATTTTGGTGAGGTAATTATAAATACATTTGATAGCGGACCGTTTATAATGATGGATTAATAACATCTGAGCTGACGAGATGATGCGAGACGGTACAGTCGGCATTATGAATGCTACGAATTGTGTAAAAAATATTAAAACCTAAAAAAAGTTCACTGTTTCATTTATGCATAACATCATCCTGTTCTCACAAGATAACAAACCTTGTTTAAAAATATATCCTGTAGTTTAAGAGCAGTTTGTAACGTCCATACTATTTTTAACAATCGGACAAACAAGTTGAAACGATCACTTACTTCAAACAGAATTCAATCATTTCCAGGGAAACTTATAAATTATTCTAAAACTATCCAAAAAGTATAAACTTGGAGGTGTTTGCGAACCCCAGTTGCGAACTTGGCGATTTATACAAAAGTAATAAAATGCTGTAAAATAAATGTTGCTGATTCCTTCTGTTGAGATGAGAGTAGTTGGAAAATTACCACACACTCTCACGACCAAGCTAACTTTAAGATCTAGAGAAAAAAAATAAGAAAGTTTTTGCGCAAGAGACAGCGCACGTTCCGTGTTTTCCAACTGAGACCGTCAGTGACTATGCCAGAACACAACAATTTAGAATCTTTGTGAGGCGACAGACTTAGGTAAGATGGTGGTAGCTAGCCAGGTACACTTACAAGCTTATTTTGGGTAAAAACTAACGAAACGGATCAATAAAATCTATTAAGATTTAAAACAGTTGTAGTACATCGAAATCCTATTTTGACTACACATAAGTTGGATGTTTTGGATTATTTTTTAATTCAAAACGCAATCGACATCAATAAGCTTCATTGTATGTGCCTATTTCACAAACCTGACAAATAACATAATAAATATCTTTCTTTGAAACTATAATGGTTATGAACACTATAACTAATATCAACTTATTCTCAACAATGTAAATATGCTTGATAGAGTTTTAATATCCTTCTTTGTTTTTGACAAGTAAAGAGTGACAGTACGATATTATTTGTCAAGTATCACTCGGTCATTGTAAAATAAGCACTAACAAATGTAAAATTTTAAAAATTAAGTAGGTGTGTTCCTAATTTCTTTACAATAAATGTCATAAATCGTTCGATCACTAACTCACTTGAAGGGGAGTAAGGAGGTGGCCTACTTTATCATAAGGAACGTATTCACTCTCTTCCTTTAACAGTTCAAAACACAAACATTAAAACTAATTCTTTTTTAATTTAAATTCCACCTAAAACATTCTTACTTCAAACCCCAATAATAAGCACTCCAATTAAAAGCGCCGTAGTGGGTCTACGGCGTAGCGCTACGGCGTAGCGGCGTAGAGGCGGAGCTCGAAAATGGCGGCCGACAGTGAGTAATAGCTCGCCGGGACGGGTCCGGTGACGCGTGCGTAGGGCTGCCACCAACGCAATATTGGAAATATAATATACGTAAGAAAACATTTGTAAGTATTTCCATACTTCAAATTATTTAAAATATATATAAATACTGTGACTTGACAAAAAGGCACTAAAAGGACTAATGACTAAAAGGCACAAAGCAGCTTACAAAGCAAAAAAAATATGAGACATAATTTGACTGTCACAAGATGGCGTATTTAGCATGATTTCGGTCTCCATTTATAACGTTATGTAAAGAAGATTGAAAAAGTATGTGAGTAAGTATGCCTACAAACATATTTTTCATATATTTTATCGTCCAACAGTGGACGGGTATCAAAATATACTTGCCCACATATTTTTTACCTAAACCTACAATGTTGAAGAGGATTTTTACCCTTGCATGGCACGCGGATTGATTGTTAGTATAGGTTAGTTCTCAAATTGGTCATCATCATCATCATTTCAGTCCACATACGATTCTAAAACGATCTAAAGCGATTTTATCAAATGACTCGCCATTACTGTGATCAATGTCAACTCAAATAGATGCTACTGCACTATCTGAGTTGAAAAAAAATTACAAATATACATTTTCTCTAATTACTTTTTAAGATTTTTTAAGCTCAAAGCTAGAACCTTATATTAAGAAAAACAAAATCAATTTTTTTTGTTTGTCCTGTGACAACCCTACGTTTTTTCCTAGAGCTGCGCACAGTAAGCAACGCACCGATTGTATCGCGGATGCTCGGAGCGGGCCATTTGTCAACCCTAGCGCGGGGGGAGCCGGGAGGGGAGATGCTGTGCCGATTCCGGCGCACTACTGTTAGATTTCAACCACCATAGACATTAGATATTAACATCTTGTATAGACATAAACATTAACACCCTGTATACAGAATTCATCATCATCATGCCCCAACCAGTTTACTTAAAGTACATAATTCGTCATCATCAAGCCCCAACAGGCTATCTAAGTAAGTGACATGGGCCACCCTCAAGGAATTACATATTCCTATCGGACCCATGCCGGTACAGTAAGAAAGCAGTAGCCATGAGGATTTGCCATTATAACTACGCTTGGCAGGCATATTGGTAATCGCGGTATTAAAAATCTCTTGATATATAAAACGGTGTCGGACATACATCGATCTACCTAAGGACCGACCTAACATATTACATATGTCATATAACAGTTAAAGAAACTAAGATCGAATAGTGTTACGGACGGTCTTATCGCTTGAAAATGTTCTCTTCCAGATAACCTTTAGATTTTTTTTGAATATTTTACAATATCTTTTCCCTTCCTTTTTCCAAGGTTGTCTGAAAGAAATTACTTTTTGCGATAAGGCCACCCGTTGTACTCATACACTGTGTCACCTATTGTCTGTCTTGTTTGATGTTATTTCTGTGTACATTAAAGGGGTTTTTTTATTCATTCGTTCATTCATTAATTCATGGAGTTTCTGTACATTCTGTACTAGATTGGATGTTGCTTCCTACTCCAAGATCAATTTAGCTATGATTCCATAAATCTCAAGTTCTCATTAAGGCACAGTTGTCCGTTATTTTGTTAATTACCTGCAGATCTCGTACCTAAGGGGAACCATCGGGTACAGATAAATTCACAAGTTGGATTATTGTTCTGTTGTTTTCGATAATGTACCGTTTGCAAAAACGGTTATTCTGGCACCAACCCCTTCACATACCTATACGTCATAAAAAAAACTTAAGATTTTTTATTTGAAAGGCAACTCTTTCAGTTTTCGAGTGTTTGTTTTTGGAACACTTCGCCTACTGATAAGATTAGCTTTATCACTTTTACGATATTGAGACTGAAAGATTTCCTAGACCTTGTGGCCATTTAATTTTGTTCCTGTCTATTTTTGGTCCATGATACTTAATTTTAATAACTGTACCATCAATAGTGTATTGTATATATATTGCATTTAGAGGTAGGATAGCTAGTTCCTCGGTATGTCGAGGATGCCGGGTGAAGTTTTTAACCGCCTCTGTGGTCTAGTGGTTCAACCCACCGATTTCAGATCTAGAGGTCCCGGGTTCGATCCCCGTGGGGAGTACAATATATTGTGCTTGGTTTGGTTGGTGGTAGTACTTTGTTTAAGTCCGCCTGGCTAGCTACCATCATCTTACCTAATTCTGTCGTCATAACAACAATTCTAAAAAAATGTTGTGTTCCAGCATTCAGAGGTAAGATAGCCAGTTCCTCAGTTTGTTGAGGATTCTGGGTGAAATGCGCCTCCACCTTCGGCTTTATCTCAACTTGTTACCAGGTGATATGAAAGCCAAGCGCTTCTTCGTCCTACAATAAAAAAAAAACAAGTGCTTACCCGACGTACAAAAAAAAATGTACCTGATGAGTGCATTTTTATTAGTATGTCATCTCTTGAACTCGTTGCTTGCCAAGGCAAGGTCTACAATGGAGCCTGTGGATGGAGCAAACTCTTAGTTGACAAAAAGGTTCAACCTACGGAGCCGAGTGTTTCGTAGGTTGGAGGAACAAAGGAGTTTTCCAAGCTTAATACACAACATACAACGCTGTTTAACAATTTTAGAAGTTCCTAGAATCTAGGTCACCTGAAAGTTATTTCTTAGCATCATCATATCAGCCCTCTTATATCCACTACACTTCTTACTACAATACAATCACTCAATCGACGCTACAAATTAAAAACGAGGAGTTCCCCCCATTAAATAAAAACTGTTGACTCCTGATTATCTGCTAATCCAATGCTAATTTGCAAACGGTCCTCTCTTCTCGCGTAAAACTTTAATTAACTAATAAACATGTCTCCGTGTCGCCTTAATTTCAGCCTCGAAATTACTTTCTCGCGACCATGATCTCCTTGTAGTTTGATATCCCTACAAACTATCATCCAGCCCAAGCCTCTTCGAAAAAGGGTTGGATTTGCCATGAACTACCACGCTTGGCGGCAGGTTTGTGTTTAGTACTTAGGGGATAAATAAAAAATAAATATTACAGCACATTAATTTCGCACAGCGCTATCTAGTTCCAATCTAAGCAAAGCTTGTAATATGAGAATATCATTTTTTTTTTGTAAATACATACTTATCATACAATATGCGGCTGCTCAACAGAAATTTGGGTGTTGCCAACCACATGATTCTGTTGACCAGCCGCTGAGGAATCACCTCTTCTGACATCCACGTGTACGATTCGCATCACGATCGCCTGGTTTATTGGAATCTCTGTCACTATAAGCTACGTACCATAGCGCTAAACTATTTCAACTCGGTGTGGCGTACCAACAAAACTTTGCTTAAAACACATACCCATAAAACTTGTCAGTCCTTATCCAATGTCATAAAAAGAGACTAACTTAGGGTTGAGGCAGATTGAGTAGGATTTTGAAATGGGCAGCAGCTTTTCTACTGTGAACTTTGACATCTCTCTCTCATCTGAGAGCAAACCCCGAGGTTCTTGCCTTTCTCCTTGTGAGCTGTGCTGGTCGCGATTCCAAACAGGCGGTAGATTTGACGTTTATGACGTATACATACAAAATGAATCTCAAAACGAATTTTGACTTTCACTTTACGTAGAGGGGAATTTAGTATTCATAGAATCAGTGTCAAGTTTAATTGCCTCTTACGGGGTGGGATAAAGATAGAGAATGGATATCCTACACTTGATTAGGGCCTTGATTTTGATTTGTTTGACCATATCGTCCTAATTTGATTATCCAATAACAATTCACTTCCTGCTGAGTTCTGCTCCCCTGGTAGTTGCGTGTCAAGCGCACTGACACAGCGTGTAGCGGGTTCGATCCCATGTTGGCACTACAGGGTGCGCCGTGTTTAGATCGGCTGCGCTAATGATCGATAGGTGTACACAAGTTAATTACAGGGTGGTTGTTTTCGATTGAGTTATTATTCGCCATCTTGTGTGATGGAAGATGGAAGTCAATTCAAGTCTATAGTTTGGCAGTGAGTTCGTATGTCTATTGCATTGGCACGCTCAACAGCCTAACATCTAGATGAATTTTGAGACGTGCGAGGTCTTGTAATAAATAACTCTGTAAGGTTTACTTTAATGTTATTTCTTACCGAATAAAGTGAATACAATTCAATTTAGGAAATCATGCTTCCAAAACCTACTCAAACATTGAAATCACTGGGACAATGGTAACATATTATCAGTGTAAAAAGTGAGCAGTTTGTATAAGGCGTTTTGAATGTGTTGTCTTTGGAATGGAATGCCATACATATATATGGCTCCCAGCATTGCTATATTTAATGTAAGGTAGTGAATTGAAATAATGTTTTTATTTTTTTTGGATCCCTGTAAATTGAATTTTGGATGGATTTTTTCCGAAATAAATAAATTAATGAATATTATTGACATCTGCTATTACATAAATGTACTACCTTGTTGTAGACAAACCTTTAAATGTAAAACTGTACTCATATCGGAGCATCCTGTACGTATTGATGCTTAGAAATGATTAATTAGTGCTCTCCGATCGCGG
The DNA here is from genome assembly GCA_951394065.1 of Venusia cambrica. Taxonomy (NCBI): domain Eukaryota; kingdom Metazoa; phylum Arthropoda; class Insecta; order Lepidoptera; family Geometridae; genus Venusia; species Venusia cambrica. Next base: position 12,645,204 of record OX596042.1, read on the forward strand.
TTATCTTACAGTAAATAGGTACTTGCTTGTTGATAGCAACTCGCCTCTAGCAGGCCTACAAGCCTTTGCCATCATCATCATTTTAGCCTCCACAAGACTATTGAACATTCTCTTTCCCAATCAACGCCACAAATAGTGATGGAGCATGCTTTTTAGGTGTTTACTCTTTTCTTGAAGACATTGTTTACAATTGAACATTTTTAATCACCGAAAAATTTGTTGCCATATCACAAATCGCGAACAAGAAGAACTGGTAATACACTAATTACTTCCCAATGCGTCTGTTAGTCCGCTGATGGAAGGGGGAAGGAGGGATTACCCTATCTAGTGATTCGGGAATCCTAACTAAGTACTAGCGAATCGGCAAGTAGGCGCAACAATTCACCAATCAAGGCACATCTCTCGTAGCTTGAGGATCGAAAATCAAGTCTGCTTTGTGATGGCGTAATAAATCGTATTTTAAATCCGGCGATCCTGCTAGTGATGTACCGATCCGCATCGTATTCGGAAGATGTCAACACAAATATTATGAAAAGAAACTCAGAAACTATTTGTCCAATTAAAAATATTTCACCAATATTCAGAATGTACCTACTTTCAGAATATATATATTATATATAGGCTACAATTTTCTTACTTACTTTTCGATGCGACTAGTTTTGCTACGACGATAACGGTCGAGCGAATGCGTTTTTAAAGAAAGCTGGTTTTGAGATATGAAGATGAAGGGAACTAAGTGTCGGGCATTCCACTAGTAACGCTTACTAGTCATGTGGCGAAATCGGACCGTATAAAAAAAATGTTTTTTAAAACTGGTCATTACACAATTTTGACATCACACTATAAAAATAAGAAATTGTATTAAGTAAATCAGAAAAAAATCAGACCTTGACGATAAGAACACAGCATACGTAAAGATCACGCTGAAACAGTTAATACATAAAACATAATACATAAATATTACAAGACATTAATTTTACACAGCGCCATCTAGTCCCAAAAATAAGCGAAGCTTGTAATATGGGAACTAGATTACGGATACAATACTTAATTATTTTTTTTTTGTTAATACATACTTATCATACAATTTCCAAAACACAGAACAAACATCTATATTCATCACACAAATGTTTGTCCTGGGTGGGAATCGAACCCACAACCTACAGCGCAGAAGGCAGAGCTACTACCAACTGAGCTGTGCGGCTTGATTGTTACTGCTCTCTACATATTTTGGCCTTCTTCATACCTTATTCCAAATAAATTACAAAAAGAAATCTCACAACATCGCGCGCGCAAGCCTTAAAAGAAGTCCGAAGTTTTCTCTTAGCGTATTAATCTGTAGATGATTATGATCCGTATCCGTAAGTAACAGCACCGCCCTAGCGCACGAATGCAGCAACTCACGTTAAATGGTCCAAATAACTGCTTGGATAGTGGACTCGGTCCGTTCCGACGATTTTTCCGGAAATTTCCGGTTTAGCGCGAATTATTGTTATCGTACAGGCGATGTAAAGCGTGCTTCCGGCAAAGACAGGAATAATTTACTTACGATTACTATTCCTTTCAAATTATATTCAATGATACAAGGCCAACTTATACAATATCTACTATTATATTTCCGCGGCTCAGAAAGGTTCAGGTCTACTATGGAGCGAGCTTTCCTAGAAAAAAAGACGGAAAGAAAGAAAAACATTTTATTGACACACAACAGCACAGCACCGAAAACTTATATTATGTAAACACATTTTATTAGGGTTGAATGTGGGCGATGTGGTCGCATAGCGACAAAGCCCTACGTTGTGTTTGAAATAAAAAAATAAAAAAAGACATTGAATTAAAAGAAGAAGAAGAAGAGGAAAATAAATGCCAGGTGCTCTTCGTTAGCCAGGTGGTCATTTACAGGTCCTACCACCTATATTAAATTAAATATATATTATAATATATAATAATAAAACCGATATTAAAGTATGTAAATAAATATTTTTTTTTTAAATATACGGGTTAGATTAGAATATAACTGGATCATTATCATTATAATTTAAAGGCTAACAAACTTTTACCAACTACCTACACCCTGGCAGTGGACAAATACGAAATATTTCAGTGTTTTAACCCTCAAACGCCAGCGTGCGACAAATGTGCGTACACACACACATTAGTTCCCGCCACGGTCAGTTCGCGGGTTGTGATGTGTGTGTGCGATTCCGACTAAACTTTTCAGTCGGCCGTGCGAAAAGCGATCTGTGCTTTCGTACGGTTGGCAGCGCTGTTCTGATTTCAAAATTTAAAATTTCTAAATCATTGATGCCGGAATGAAAACCACTAGATCACTAGATCAGCACTAATAACATTATAAGTTATATTAAATAAATATTAAGTATAAGTTGACATGGAAAACATGTTTAAAATATAGCTAAATACCAGTCAGGCAGAGAGACGCAATTTTAGCGCTGATAATTTTTGTGTGTGTTTTGTATTTTTGTATTGAGTTTTTGTATGCACGATTTAAAGCCGGGCAAATTTAATAGCGACATCTAGTGGTGTGAGGTGAACTACAAATAACTGCAAAGCATTCACTGTTGAAAATACTCGGTTACTGCTAACCGAGTACCGAGTACCAACGTACCAACAACTTGTAAACTGTTCCATCTATAGACCGCCTCGGTGGTCAAGTGGTTTGCCCACCGGAGTCAGACCCAGAGATCCCGGGTTCGATCCCCAGGATAGTACATATTTGTGCTTGGTTTTTTTTTATATTGTACGAAGGGGAAGAGCTGGGCCTTAATCACACCTGATGTCAAGTTATGGTAAGGCTAAGGTTATAATTCTGAGGAACTGGCTTACTTCTAAATGCCGGAACACAACAATTTTAGACGCCTTGTAGACGTCGAGTTATTTATTTATTCTATTTTATTGTATTCGGAGAACAAACAGTTTTACACATTTTATAAATAAGATAGGATAAGAGGTAAGATAGCCAGTTCCACAGTTTGTTGAGGATTCCGGTTGAAGTGCACCTCCACCTTTGGCCTTATCACAACTTGTAACCAGGTGAAATGAAGGCCAAGCTTATACCAGTCATACAATAAAAAATAAAATAATTCTAAAACTTGTTTTGCTGACCATCGTTCGTCACTGGTCGCGCGACCAAGTCGTCCATCGCTCGTGACAGACGCGACCACACGACACTACCCTATTTATATTTGAAGGTTTGGCTGGGATTTTCAGTACTCACGTTTGTCTTTGTGTTTTCATAATGAACTTTATCACACACAAATGTGATCATACTTTTTTACATCTAAACCCCGAATCATCAGTTTTTAAAATAATAATGTTCTTCATATTTTAAGCACTTTCATAATAAACTAAAGTAAATCAATATAAAATATGCGTGTAAGTTACCTTACTCAAAATGGAAAAGATCAACGGGTGCACCAAAATATAGAGAAGACATACCTACCTACTGTAAGGGCGCTTGCACACGTATGATTCGCGATAACCGCCCTAAAGGCCGTTACACACGTTACAATTATGAGTAAGTCAGTTCGAAGCTAAGCCATTGACACAGCTTAAACTGCCAGCTCTCAGCTGGTCCACTTTACATTAACGAATTTATTTCGGCACCATCATCTTGCATATCGTTCTGGAGCGTTTGTGTGGAACTCACACATGCTTGGCCGGTTTTTATGTTTCGTCATACATATAGTTAAGAAATTATAATCACACCAAGTTTTAACTTTGTAAGTGTTGCCTTTTTTACGATAGAGTTAAAATTAAATTAAATAGTTATCCGTCGTAGATACTCATTCTCAGACAATATACTACCAGCTGCCTACTTCAAATTAAAAGATACAGCCAATCATAGGTAGAACAGTCAGAAAAACAGCGTAGGCTTAGTAATAGGCTCTGATTGGCACCCTTTAGGTACGTAACCCTTTAAAGTACTTAAAGATAATCCAGTTGCTATATTTGCATAGCTATTGATTCAGGCATTGCGGTAGTCCATTTTGATATTTAAATATTTTTTGTTCCATTAAAATCTTATTGATCTAATTGTGTAAATGTGCAATTTTTTAAATAAACGATATCTCAATTAATGTTTGGTAGGTATTCAAAAATAATATTAGATCCCAATTTTTTACTATCGTTCTTTAAATAACGCACGGCCTGAATGCGTAATTTAAAGACCGTGTTCATAGGTACGTAACACTATTATGCCGAAGTACGTCAGTAAGTTGCTAGATATTTTTTTAACACCCAGTAATACTTTCCTTTGACTTCCGTATCACAGAAAGATCAATCATTCAAAAATATTTTTGTCGATATTTTTTGCTTGCCGTTATAAAATGATCATGCAAATACATGACTTTCAATACTGCATACACTGAAAACAGAAAAATGCTTGGTAACAAATCGGCTAAGTGCATTTTTTTTTAATCCAGTTCATATTTGTTTTATCACTTTTGTAAATTAAATAGTTTAGTTACGTTTAATTCATAAAATTTATGTTGTTCAAGACTTAATGAATATTAACTCACAGCTGAAACAAGTCCAGTTGCAATTTTCAGGTAAAATTGTATTTCAAAAATCTGACTGCATTGAGGAATTAGTTTAAAACGAGCCGCGGTGGTGTACCAGCTACGGCCCCCGTTCACTGGGTCGCAGTCGACTTAAAGTACATTTCCTTCATTTCGGAATTCCCTCTCACAATCATTGTAGCAATTTTCCGGAGCATCCGTCGTGAGAGGCTTGGGGGCGGTGAAAGAGACAACGGGTTCAAATCTACATTACGTAAAAGTAACGCACGTAGGCACTACTTACACTATACGGATACTTTGCTATGGATGAGGATGGATGTTGCATTACAAATGAGGAAGCAAGCACTTCCCCGACATACATTTTTTTTATGGAATTGCTGTTGATTTCTTGCTATCAGCAAAATAACTGCTTAATTACTCAGCAGACGACGAAGCAGCATCAACACCATCCCACAGCTTGTAACGGACAAGGGACTCGTTTTTAATGAGGTATTGCGTTTGGGTTCGGATTGATTAGTATTCCTGGTGTGAAACTGGAAAAATGCTTTTTTAGGAGCTTTCTCTTCATAATTTTATAGAAATAAAAAGGACGCAATATCCAGTTTAAACTTACACCTTAATGCAGTAGGATATTGTTTCAGTTCGCTATTCTCGTTGAACAGAGTTTAGTGGCTATTTTTCACATAATAATGGACGCTGTTGTACAGGGTATGTTGAGATGGCTTTAAGTTTAATTAATCACTGAAAAATAACAGATGTAATATTTGCTTTACGTAAAGCTATGTTTTGTAAGTAAAATATACACACCATTTTCCCATTCTAGAATTGACCTTATGGGGTTTTCTGTTTTAAATGCATATATTTTTGTTTAAACCATTTAAAAATTTAAAATTCTCAGGATTTTCAAAATTCCCCCTTATCTGTCGGCGGCCATATTGCGAAGTTTGTGGCTACCACAAGTTTAAGCCATCTATTATCACTAGCAAGTTAAAAAAAATTATACAGCGCCTCTAGCGTATAGAACTGGTACTAAACTAGGCAGTAAAAAGTCGTAATGGTTACTTCCTTTACCACTTTTTACTATACTATGTCACGCCTTGTAAACTACTGTGATCCTTGGTAGACACCACACATTAATTGTAGTAGTTCCTTGTGAAAGAGCTCGTCTGGAGAAGTGCTACCTACATACATATTTCAGCCGCCAAACAGCATTGCTGTGGTTCGGTTTGAAGGGTATGGTTGCCGGTAAATATACGGGCACACGGGGCTTAACATCTTTATGCCTGAAGACGATGGGCACAATACAGCGTACGTCATTTTCTTTGTGAATATGACCTACACAGTGAGGCCTTGTTATAGACAAGAAGAAACAAGAAGGTTTTGGACACTTATCATCAAATAGGCTGCTTGCTTATTCCATCTCCATGTAGTTTAAGAAAAAAGTGCCTAGGTACGTTTAAGTTGTTGTTTGAGTATCGCTGTAGGCCCGAACAGGTATGTGGGGTACAAATCTTTCCCCAGAAGCTACTGACTCGCCCGCGCACCTATGGAACACAGCAAACCGTTTGGCACCGGACATCGGCAGGGTTGCTAGCCAGATGGACCTTTACAGGTCCTACCAACAGCTTTCACATACATTGAAAGAAACCTCTTTATCTTTCAATGTATGTGAAAGTGTAAATTTTTTGTTTTTTTTTTATTGTATGACGGGGAATCGCTTGGCCTTCATCTCACGTTACAAGTCGAGATAAGGCCAAAGGAGGAGGTGCACTTCACCTGGAATCATCAACAAACTATGGAGCTGGCTATATTACCTCTAAATGCCGAAACACAACATTTTTTTAAGAATTATTTATATGGCGACAGAATTAGGTAAGATAGTGGTAGCTAGCCAGGCGGACTAAAACAAAATCCTACCACCAACCAAACTAAGCACAATATATTGTACTCCCCATGGGGATCGAACCCGGGACCATTGGATCTGAAATCGGTGAACCACTAGACCACAGAGGCGGTAAAAACTATACCGTGTAAATACACACGGCTGGTAATTCCGTCATCAGCTCCCAGGCTAAGGGGTGGCTAGGGGTGGCAACGGCGGGCTGCAGTGACGTCTCTCGTGTGAAAATTACATTCCTAAAGCGCCTCGCATATCTATCACGGGCGAATTTAACTTTAGTTTAGCAGGAATCCGGTCTATGCGACAGCCCTGCGTTATAGCTAGGTGTAGGTCGAAATAACTACTAAAGTGAGTGTTTTTATTAATGGCCTTGTTAATTGTGACAATATTGCCTTTTTATCGTGTGGGCTGTGTAACAACCCGTTTCAGATTTATAAGCTGTCGCGATAGGCGTCTGAATGGCTCTTTGACAATCTCATAGTTAAGGTATTTCTAGATGAAAAAACTAACAGTAGGTACCCACCCTGTAACATGCCCTCGGAAGTACGGAATCTCGTAAGGTATTACATAACAGCCCACTAGTGTCCACTTCTGGTCAGAGCCTTCTCTAAGCATGGAGGTTTCTGCCATAATCACCCCTGGGCAGGCGGGTTGGTGATCGCAGTAAAAGTGATGATAATACACAGAAGGAAGCTGCTGCCTTTCTTCTGGTGAGATCCCTTCGTTGGCTTTTACAACATGCATGGACTGAGTTGTTTTAAGGGGAAGCGCTTAAATTTATTAACCTGGTGTAACGTTATGATACAGCCTAAGGTGGAAGCGCATTTGATTCGCAATCCTCTGCAGAATCAGGAACCGGCTATATAACCTATAAATGCCGGAACATAACATGAATAATTATTGTTAAGGCGTCTTAGGTAAGACTGTGGTAGAGGCGGACTTAAAAGTGTGTCGGTACCCCCTGGAAATCTAACCCATGACATGATAGCTTATTATAGCGGTAGGCAAATTTAGCACCACGGTAGGGACATGGCATTGATCAACCTAGGGCCACCGTTGGATGTATGACCAGTAGGCCTGAGGGTAAGAAAGAAATAAAGAAAGAAAGAAAGAAAAATATCTATTTGGCACTGAGAACAAAAAGCAACATAGCGCAGACATTAAAATGAACCCACAACTAACTAACAAGCCTGATAGCTCAGTTGGTAGTAACTCTGCCTTCTGCGCTGTAGTATCAAACTCACAACGAGTTTGATTCCCACGCAGGACAAACATTTGTGTGATGAATGTTTGTCTATGTTTGGGTGTTGTACAAGTATGTATTAAAAAAAAAGTATATAAGTATTCTATCTGTAATCTAGTACCCATATTACAAGCTATGCTTAGTTTGGGGCTAGATGGCGTTGCGTGAAATTAATCTTGTAATATTAATTTATTTATTTATATGTTAACTTATTTATTTAGGTAGGTACTAACCAACATGTAATCACATAAAAAAAATAAAAAAAGATGATTATGTAAATACGTAGGTACACATAAACACACTGCGCCGGGTTGCGGCCTGGGCCAAAAAGGTACCACCTCAGCAAAAAGCCACTCCACTATGGAGTGAAGACGAGCTGATTTTCAGATGGAACCCTCTTATATAGACTTTTTTTTAATCTGAAATCGCTGGGTTGAACCACTAGGCGACCGAGGCGGTTAGAAACATGATTACATTATTGCGTATATTATACAAAATAAATAAACAAAAATAACAATAAATATAAGGTAGGGTTTGTCAATGTGCATGCGTATTCTTTATGGTTTCAGCCTTTAATTATCTATGGCTGTTTGAAAAAATATTGAATAAATTTATAGTCTATGGTTGTGAGAATCACCGGATGCAGTGTCGAATACATAGTTAGTGTTATTGATCTGTGGTGAAATGCATGAGTGAAAATGAGAAACAGAGCTCACGAGGACTTTTGTAGTAAAAAAAACGTGTTTTTTCAGTGCAAATCTAAACGTACTAATGGTTTTTATTGAACGAAACGGAGGATCCAGGGAATTTCAACAATGCGTAGCCATTACACCAGAAGGATCCTCGGAAAGCAACGGACTTGTGACGTGGCGTAAGAAAGACGTTTGCACATTCTCGCTTTGAATAGCGTGAGTTATTTTTAGCGTAGGTAAGTTTGGAGTACAAGTATGGAGGTAACTGATCGAGTGAGCGAAGCGAACTAGATCTCTGAGCTATGTTAAGAAATCCGGAAAAAAAAACTGTAAAACTGTGTAACTTTTTAAACTGTAAAGAGATTACATAAACAGAATTTAATAGTCGCGGGGGATTTTTGATAAGTGGGGTAGTTTTTGAGATGTTGGGGTGAAAAGATTTTTTTTTCAATTTTTTGCCCATATCTTTTGAATGATAAATTTTGAATATGCAGAGTTTATATACTCATCAAATAGGTATGAGGTATTTTTTGACATTAGGGTTTTTGATAAAACGGAGTGTTAAGTGAGACAAATAGTTTTTTGGCGTGTGGGATATCATTTGAAAGAGTATCGGCTGCACATTGATAAAATATAAATTTAACCTTTTAATAGGGGTTGTTTTTGTAATAAAGGGGCGCGTTATGAAGGTTAAACGCTTGATATGTCTTGTAGGATAGACTGTTAAAAGGGGTTGACTTTACAATTAACTTTCTTTTGATTTGCTGAATGTCTTGTAGGAGAGAAAAGAGTTAAAGAGGGTTGACTTCAAAATTAACTTGTTTTTTTTATTTTTTGAAACCAGATTGTGAAAAGGATTTAAGTCTTAATAATGTGTGAAAACTTGAAATATCATTTGAACCCATTTCAAATGATATTTCAAGGTTGAGACTGCAGATTTCAAAATAAGTTTATTTTTGCCCTTAATGGGGGTGATTTTTTAAGATGAAGGGGCAAAAGATGATCATCAGGTCTTGTAACATAAGAGTGGGTATAAAAGACAGATCTTGACACAGGACAAGAGAACCAACTGGACTGAATAACAAACAGCGAAATAAAGTTACTTAAAACACTATTAGTACATAACCTGATTCTGTATTACTCGATGTACTTAGATACGTCTTATAGTACGTTTGTCCAGTAGCGATTGGAGGCGGGGCATTTTTTACGATCTTTCAAAATGGACGGCGGCGTGTGGCAACATTAATTTTAACCGACCGTTTTTTAAGGAATAGGTTGGTAACATTGTAATTTTAATCACTACATAAAAGTATTGCATGCACTTCTAGGTACCTGTTTATTTAAATGTGTAAATGTACAATTAAACTAACTACGTACGAAGGAATCAGTCAGATTACTAAGGAGCGTTTCAAACGGCCTAAATATAGGTAACTCAACTGTTCCAGACGGAAGCTTGCCCAAGACACTAGCTGCATTGCCACGCTGAATAGCTGTACTAATTCGCTGGCCTAAATAAGAGCCAGCCCTTGGGTCACGTGTCGCCTCAATCAAAAGCCTCGCAAGAAAACCCGGAGGCCACCGGCTCCCCACAGACCCAAGGTCTCGACACCAAAAGGCTCAAGTAGGTAAGCTCTGTCGAGACCACTATATTTGCGCCTTTTGTGATCCTCGGCCGAATCAGCCGCCGCACCAGTCACAACTGTTGGTATATAAATATATAAATTGAAGTATATTTATTTGATTACACTTCACACAAATAGACTCACACACACACACACACACAGAGGAAACACATAAAATACTTAATCAAGTACAAAGTTTGTCTGGATGTTTGTTCCTCCTTATTTACACTTTATTGCACACACAGAGAAATAATAATTAGATTACTTAAACTTAAAAAGTATGGCAAAGGCGAGTTAGGGTTTTCCTCGGTTTTGTCATACTTTTTAATTTAAGTAAGCGTTTTCATCCAGAAATTCTAGGTAGAGAGAGAAACAAAAACAAGATTTAAAATATTATAGGAATAGTGTGCAACATTAATAAATAACATACTTCACATAATATTAGTAACTACATAAACAAGTATTTAACATACCTACATAATATATAATATAATACATAGATACCTATTACAAATACCTAACCTCATACAATACATTTAAATGCCAAATCTATATGCAGTTATTTTGACATTGCTCTTGAAGACAGCTAGCGAGGGACTAGCGCGGATATTGTGGACTTCCACAACCTGACTCATTGTAACTAGAAGAGTGATGGGGAGCACTAAGAAGAAGAGACAATAGCTGTTCTGCAGGGCTTACCACGGGGGACAAGATAATTAAACCGCTCACGGAGATAAGGAGAAAAATGTTTGTTCATAATATTACATAGAAGAGAGAGCACGTGTACAGCCATTTTAACTGGGATCTAAGATTGAAACGTGATCAAACTACGCAAGCTATTATATGAAACGAATGCATCAATTTTGAAGACGCGAAATTACGAAGACGATTTATCAAAAATTTATTCCGTGGCATCTAGGAAACAGAAGTCAGCGTAGTCCAAAAGAGGTACCTAACAAGAGAGTTTTCCTTCATTCAACTACTGATTGGAATAAGCTGAAATTTTGCGCTTTTAAGAATTTGGTTCAGAAAGAAATTAAACACAAAGAAACTATTGTTTTTTTTATAACTCACACACAGTTACAATAAAACAATAGTTTCATCTGCCACACTTGCGCTATAGAGAAAAATATCTGTTTCTTTGAGTGTAAGTGATTAGTTATATAATATCGTATCTTTAATGCCTAATCACTTAGATTATACCAAATAGAAACGAAAAATAAGACTTATTATTCCTAAAAGAACCTACAATTGCTACCATTGATATGAACCGCAAGAACAACGAGTAAATCATTCGTGGTCCGGTCACAAAGCTTCTATCAAGCTACAGAAGAGTGCCAAAATAAATGTCTGTCAAATAATTTACATGAATATAACGCAAACAGCTAAACGGATTTGGTTGAAATTTGATTTGCAAGTAGTTTATTTCCTGGGTTATCACATAAATACTTTTTTATCCCGGAATAATTTTTCAACGTGTTTCATCTATACCAAATATCAAGTGGATATACGTCTGTTGTTTTTTGATACTTAATCCCAAAAGATTTCGGTACAAAAAGTACCTATCTGAATGCCAAATTTCATCCAAATCCGTTCTCCCACTTTTGCGTGATTGACTGATAAACATCCAACATCCAAACATTACAACAAACAGGACAACTTTCACATTTATAATACGTCTCTATTTCTGCTGTGTTACGACCCTAATGTCTTGAATGAAGAGGTTTAAAAGGCACTATCCAGTCGCGCATTAATGGACTTATCATTTTTTTTTTTAAGTTTATGAGTGTATTTGACACATGCACATACTCTGACGGTGAAGGTCACATCGTGAGGAAACCACCGCGCCATGTCCCTAGCTAGGTCAAAAAATCCGAATGGCATGTGTCACTGTCTAGTATTCCGGGATTCGGCGATGGGCTTGCAATTGCAACCTGTCAGGCATTGAGTACTCACAAACCGTGGTCATATGCCAAACGTAAGTTTGGACGTGCCTCTGACCACCAATGCACCTTCAATGTTCATATCAAAAATACTTTTTAAATATATAAATTTAATCTTATGAGGATCAGGTGATCCACGCTCTGAAAAGTGATCAGAGGTGAATCCTCGAAGTGCAAACAATTGTGAGTCTTTTACTACTTATCTATATATATTCCTTATTCCTATATAGGAAGGATCACTCCATCATAGATCTCTTCCTTGTCTGTACAATATTGGAGGTCAAGAACCGTTAAAAAAACCTTATTTACCGGTTTGGTGTACGATTAAATCAGAGAAGCCTCAACGTACTTGTGGGTGTGTGTAGATGTAGTCTACCCCGGGCAATGAAATCGCTGGCTATTGCTAGTGGTGTGTACGGCCAGTGTTGTGATCACACTGGTGGTAGCCTAAAGGGCCTAGGCCTTGGGTAGTCTGTCCACTCTCCGGCCAAAGTCCGGCGCAAACAGTTTGCCATGTTCCGTCGGTGTGCAGGAGAGCAAGTGCCTTCTGAAAAAGCTCGCTCCATCACCATGCTTTGGTCCCTGGTCAATCCTAGAGGTCAAAAGCTAGTTTATAAAAAAAAGTACCCAGGTACTATTTTCTGTTCATAAAGGCTTTTCAGTGGTAAATAATAGTTTTAACTACATTTTAAATTCTTAGCAGTGCACATTTATATGTTTGCTTTAATGTAGATAGGTACATTAAATAAAGAATAAACAAATAAAACCATGATCAAATCGCTACTAGCAGCGCTATCTAGTATCGAGTGGCAGAACTTTCTTACATAGCTTAGCCGCCAATAAAGGTTCGTAGTAAATGGTTGCTTTACAACGCTTGTATTTTGTTTATTCAGAGTAATGCTTTCGAAGTACTACGTAATATTTTCATAAGTATTGTGACCTTCTTAGAGATATTTCAATGCAATATTTAAATATTACCTTTAAGTATGAAAGAATAATGAAAGAAGAAAAAATGAAAAGGTAAAGTACCTTACAGAAGCATGTGTTTTTATTGGATATAGTAAAGTGTGAAGTGTAGTGAGAGAGCGGTGCGTGGTGTGAAAGGGGATGCTTAACATCATTTTTTTTACTAATTTATGTATTCATCCACATATTTATTCATCTTAATATGTATATATTGATTACTTAAGTATTATTCTATTTATTTATATGTGTATGTTCAAAACATTGTATTTGTATAGAATAATTTTGCCTTATATTTAAATATTTAGTAGGTATTATACATATATATATGTATAGGTATAATTTTTATTTCATTTGTGTATTAAAATTTTACTTTAATTCAAGTAGGTACACTTTTCTACCTTTTCAGAGTATCACCTCTTTCTCTCAAAGGTTTGCTGGTAGAAAACTCTTTAAGGGTTAAGCTCGCCTCTGTACATGTTCCTATGACATGTTTAAATCATATTTATGTGTACAATAAAAAATTACAAGAGGATGTAGTGACAAAGATTGAGAAAGGAATGAGAAAGATGGTATGGACATATTTTCAATATGACGTTAACGACAACCTTACAACCTTAAATTGTGTAATGAATTTCCTTGTCATCTTGTTGTTACTATGATATTGCAATTTTAAATAAATAAAGAAATATTTAGAGGCTTATGTATGAAAGCAGGTTGACGAAGCAATTATATAAGTGTCAAGTGTGAATGGTGCAGTTGGGAGGGAAAAACCTGGGCGAGTGTTCTCGGACTAATTCGGAGATGTTCTTTTGAAATTCCTGTTCAGAAGTAGATAAGTATACCTAAACTATGAGCATGACACTACTCATCACGCAAAAGAGGTGTGCAAGGAGCGTAGTGAATGGAAATCCGTTGTCTCTGCCTACCCCACTGTAAAACAGGCGTGAAGTGCAGTAGGAACTTACCCATACTAACATAGTATGGCGTTCATTTCGGAATGGCATGTCCGATTAAAAATATTTTTTCTAGGTATTAGGACAGGGATAATCTAGGTTTGAAGCGTATAAATCATTCTAAAATTAATTAGAATCAAATAAATGCATAATAATATTCCCATGTAATCACTCTGTGGCATACATTTTGGGGTTTTAGAAAAGGTGGTGAAAATACTGCAAACCGCCTTTTACCCGCCTGTGTGGTCTAGTGGTTAGCCCACCGGTGTCAAAACCAGAGGTCCCGGGTTCGATCCCCAGGGGAAGTACAATATTGGGCTTGGTTCGATCCCCAGGGGAACTACAATATTGGGCTTGGTTTGGTTGGTGGTAGGATTTTGTTAAATCCACCACCATCTTACCTAATTATGTTGACATAACATTATTTAATAAATTGTTGTGTTCGGATATTTAGAAGTAAGATAGCCCGTTCCTCAGTTCAGATTCCTCAGTTCAAATTGTTGTGTTCGGATATTTAGAAGTAAGATAGCCAGTTCCTCAGTTCAGATTCCGGGTGAAGTGCGCTTCCACCTTCGGCTATATCATAACTTGAAAATCAGGTGAGATGAAGGCCAAGCACCTCTCCGTCGAACAAAAAAAACCTAGACATTCCAATCCAATTTATAAGCCTACAAAATGTAATTCGATTATGACATGCCACTTCGAAATGACAAACCTCGTTTGTATAGGAGAGCGAAAACCAGCGATACTTCCAGCATTAAAATTAAAGGACGGCTTTATCTACTAACTTATATAAAATTAAAACAGACTGTCTGTCAGTCTCAATGGCGGCATTAGCGTACAATGTAACAATACCTTCACATCTCACCGACCACAAAAGGCATGTTGATGCACTATGTCGATGACTATTCAAAAGCTCTGGATTTTTAATGTAATATACCAGATTTTTCCCGCGGCTTTGCCCGGGTTTTACACGGATAAAATGTAGCTTAGTTCCTGCACCATATCCATGGAAAATCTCACCAAGATCCGTTAGAAGTTTAGTCGTGACCAGTTTGTGTCGTAGACAATCAAATAAACAAACAGAGATAGCTACTCTTTTTATAGTATTAGCATGTAAGTACCTAACAAGTACCTAATATTCTATATAACAAACCTCACAGCTCAGTTGGTAATAGCTCTGCCTTCTGAGCTGTAGGTTGTGGGTTCGATTCCCAAACAGGACAAAAAAAAACATTTCTGATGAATATTGACGTTCTATTATGTCTGTGTTTGGGTGTTGTATTGTATGATAAGTATGTAGGATATACTTACTAACAGAAAGACCAAAAGTTTATAAGTAGATATCCGTAATCTAGTCCCCATATGACAAGCTTTTTTATTTACAAGTATTTTTTTTATTTATTCACTAGGTCCATAGGTATTGCTTATGGAAGAAAATGAATTATTTAACCGACTTAAAAAAAAGGAGGAGGTTCTCAATACGTCGGTTTTTTTTATGCAATTTCCCGATTACTCGAAGACGGCTCGATTTGGAAAATTATTTTTTTGTTTGAAAGGGTTTAGGTGGTCTCATCGTCATCAGGTCAGGATCTGATGATGGGATCCAGGAGAAATCGAGGTAACTCTTCAAATATTATAAGCACACTTGAAGCGATTAGGGTATTTTTAGGGTGTGTTACCTCAAAAGTAAGGTGAAAACGGACTCCTGTCATCCGGTCAGGATCTGATGATTCGTCTATGTCTGTATGTCCGTCCATTTGTCATCAAAGTAATTGGAAAAAAATCTTTTTAGTTTTTAAAACGTTTTCAAAACAGCCTATGAGGGTCAAGCATGACCGTGAGCCGGACCCACACGAATGTGAGTGTAATGCATGTTTTCGCGCTAAAACGTGGATCAGAACACTCGGTGTACGTGTCCGTCTTGCACTTGGCCGGTTTATTTTCACCACCTGCCCCTCCTTATCGATTCAGACAGCTCATGAAGAAATTATACTCGGCCCGAAATCGACTTAACTAACCCAGTTATTAGTTTAGCCTACGGCGACAGTTTAATTGTTCGGTTATTTGTGGGCCAGGAATTTATGGATTTTTGTATACCACTTGGCAAACAGGAATACGATCCACCTGATGGAAAGCGGTCATCGTTGCCTATGGACGCTCGCAGCACAAGAATCATCACTCGCGCCTTTTTGAAAAACCCCGGAATACCTCGGCAGAGAGATCATTCCACAATTGTATGGTTCGTGGCAAGAAGTTCCTATTGAATATTATGGTGCGCGAAGGAAGGTCAAGAAAGTAGTCTCCAAGGTGTGGGGATGGAAGTCGATGGGGAGTGGGGCGATGATGGCTGGAGGCACCATATCAAACAATTCCTCAGAACACAACCGGTAAACAAGCGGTAGGACACACGCAATGAGGAAAATTATCTCCCGAGACTTAAAGGGTCAATACCACTTGGGTATGGTATCGTCGCTAATTCTCACAGCTCGTCTTTGAACCGAGTCAAACGGCTTTAGTTGGTATTCAGATGCTCCTGCCCAAAGGTAAGTACAACAGTATCTGTCCCGCGCTGACGTGATTACCCTATTGAACACACTAAGCTTTTATTCTGTGTGATTACGGAACTGAACGTCACTAGAGATGTCCCCAGGTTCCCAATGCTCTTGAAGATGGTAAGGGGCGTGTTCTGAAATTGCGATTAACATGTTCCTTTATGGGGTTGAACTTTACCATAAGTTTTATTCTCCCTAAGTCTGAAACTCGATCTAGACACAGGGATGTTAGTTGAAACTTCTTCCAGTGCCCCCCTGTATATCATCGCCTGTAGTTCTTTCTTTTGAGCTATCGGTACAGTGTGTTAAGAAGTATATATTTTGATAAGTCCTTCTATATAGAGTACAAAATACGGGTAAATTTGTGAGATTTTGAAGTTTAAACCACTGAAGCGTCTCAAATGATTATTTTTTGCGTTTTACTGTAATTAAAAAAAAAAAATCAAAAGGCAAAAAATAATCGCTTGGGCCAAAACTTAAGAAATGACCAAAATGTATTGTCATAATAAGGCCCATAGCATGGCCTTATTTTAACCGTATGCTCTAAATAAGTACCAAAGGAAGGTAATAAACAACCTTTATAATTTTCTGATAAACGTGATGTTTACTGCCAAAACTGTTGATTTTCTAAGGATTCATAAATAAAGATTATATAAATTCGTTATATAAATTGAGTTTTTAATTCTTAATAGGTATTTTCGATTTTATAAAGGAAACTTCCTTAGGTGGGCCTTATATGGATCATGTACCTTAGGTAAAATGTAATTTTCTATTACCCAAAACGTAATGTCTATTGGCCATGATGATATTCCGTTTTTGAAAATAGAAAAAAGAGAAGAAGCAGAACGATACTTGACTTAGTTACCTTATTACATCATGAAAATAATACGAATCCGTATATTTCCCTCAATTCTCCAGCATTGTACCATTACAAGAGTCATTAAACCTTAACCAAAGTCCATTAGCCAGCTAATCAAAACGCGATTTATAATTATCATCACGATAGGTTAACGGACGAAACAAAAGAACCCACGACGAAGCCTATGTTACTCATTATTTCATTTTAATTTTATATTTCGAACCATTAGGCCGAGACAGCGCGCCCGTGCCTTTTTAGAAAAAGAAAAAGTAGAGGTTAGGTACATGTCTGTGGTCAGCCTTCTTGATCGTTTTCCAGGCTTTATTAAACCACAATTGTTTAGAAATGGATAAGATTGGTGATGATGGTAGTCGAATGAGTAATTTACGAAGTAATACCAAGAGGACCTAGCTATCACTATAGTAATATGACTCCTCGAAAATTTACATCATTTTTTAAATTATCTACGTAAGGTAGGTAAGGTATTACTAAGACTTACTTGGTAGGTACCTACTATCTACTCATACAAGTATAATTGACCTAGCGAGTGAAGCGTCGTTTCAAGACTGGCCAAAAATACTTTTGTCCGCTGTCTGTCGGCTTGTTCTCATCTACAGGTCGCATTTTTCAACCGATTTTGATGGCACACATTTTTTTTTTTTTCGATTGCGATTTTTTATCGGGGGGAAAATAGTGGGGAAAGGAGGGAAGTTTGCTGTAGCGTTATTTATCAACGGAATTGAATTCAATTTAATAGACACTCTAAGGATTTAATCCTACACAGGATGTTGTGAAAAAAAAAGGGGTAGAGGAGGGAGAAAAGGAGAGAAATTTGGCGTAGGATTTTTTTTTTTATTTATACCTACGTATACCAATCAGATTACGCAGTCCTCTCCGCCTTTGCGAGACGAACTCGTAGACATCAGATTTGACCTCCTGGATCAGGGGAACACGAGTAATAACTAAAGCTTATACCTCTTTTTGCTTAAAAGTCTGAAAGGAAACGTGATAAAGGAAAGCAACCAATGCTTTGTGAATGTATTGCATGGTTATAAGGGCTCGCGAGCGAACCACTAGTTATAGTAGGTACCTAATCTACTCCTTGGAGCTCGTCCGGGGAAACGCTACCAGCATATGTAGGTTTTTCTGCTGCCAAGCTGAAACTTATAGGTAGGCCGGTTCCTACCGGATTCGTAGCAGAAACAGCTCATAAATTCAATTAGGTTCAAAGGTAGCTGCGTGATGACATAGATATGCCTAATAAGTTGATAAACGCAGTGCAGTGCCACATAATTAATGTCTATGCAATAATTAAGTATAAACAATTATTGTCTCAGTGCGACCACAAAATACTTTTTTTACTATAGTTGCATGCATGGTAACACTATTTCGAACAGGTGTAAGCTAGTAACCCTTCGACTAATCAATAAAACATGGTTTCCCCGTAGATTGTGAAGATACGTTGAAGCGGGGCGTGGTGTAGATAGGTGCATTACTGCATTTGACTGCATTAGTAAAACCATTTCTGTCGAATCACCTCGACAATTAAAATGTCATTGCAAAACCCGCCCATTCGGTGCAACTGTGGACGTTTATTGCCCATGGTCCGATCGCAGAGTTTACTGGTCGAACCATGGGTATTTTTTTGCCTATGGTCCTATCAATTGAACCACGGGCAAATCTAACTACCTGTAGTCCTATCGATAGTACTAATGGAAAGTTTGATTATCTATTAAAACTAAAGTGCGAAGGCAATCATTTTCTTTTCGTTAACTTCCTATCCTAGTAGTCCTATATCCTAGTAGACCTTCGACTCTATTACTCTACTTAATATTATTTTATTCTGTGCTATGCTATGAGATGAAGTAGGTAGTTACCGACCAAATTAAAAGTAAGTTTAAAAACGAAAACCGCACTAGTAAACTGAAAAATCACGCTCTAAAGGGTATAAAATAAAAAATATTCTTATCTGATATACCTAGTTGTGTTCAAACTATTCCGTATTTACGTACCTACCGTCTATTACCTTACCTACACGTTATATATTATAATGTACCAATTTAATACATATTAATAGTGATATATACAGAGGGTAGTAGGTAGATATATACAGAACAGAATGGATTTTTGAGAGAGAACAGTAAGGGCATAAGGAACTTACTGTCCCCATACCTAACCGTTATAGTTAGGTACAGGAAAACGTTCTAGGAGACAATCCATAACTTTGTGATGCGTTAAAAATAATTTTAAATAATATACCTTCATCCAAGAATCGGCTGCTACTTGCTCAGTAGGTACAAAAACGAGTGAACTTATGTACCTATTCTTGAAAACGGATATCTTAATTTCGTAGATCATGTAACTGTTACTTATTTTACGCCCTTACTGTGCCCTTACTACTCTTCAGTCTCAAATATCCATCATGTGGGTATGACGCGGACAATGCAGACATTTCCAACCTCATTTGTCTAATTCTGATAGGTCTTTTAGAAGTTATAGAAGTTACATAGGTACCGGTCAAAAGCATATCCCTCCTTTTGCTTCGCCGTAGTCGGGTTAAATGTATGTAGGTCCTAATTAGTACTTACTTAGTTTCTTTCAGAGTGCTCTGGAGATAAAAAAGGAACAGAAGAAGTTTTATTCAGTGTATCATCTAACACCTTCACTGCGATCACCAATCGGCCTGCCAAGCGTAGGTAACTAATGGTTATAGCGAAACCCTCAAGTATTTATTTCATTTTAAAGTCTACAGCTATAAAAACAGAATAATATAGGTAAAGAATAGAAACATAAAGCCAATAACAGACATTCATAGATAGAAACAGATCAAAAAAGAAATAAAAAGTGAGAGACAGCCTAAGAAAGTAAGTAGAAATAAAAGATAAACTCTAGTGATTACATTGATCACACACAAACAAATCTTCAAAAAATAATAATGATCCTAGTTAGTCAAGAAGAGCTGAGTTTTTGGGGAGTCTCAATCCAACAGTAGACATTATTGGGCTACTGATGTGTCAAGTGATTAAAACGGGATTGAAAAATGTCTTTGACTTACCTAATCCTCTACGTACCTACCACCTATTAGATGTAGGTACCTACATATAAGGCACCCCGCTTACCGAGCGACCTCACTCAATCAGTACTTACTGCTCCGATCAAAATGCAAATGTCGGAATTTTGTTCGTTTTGGGGATCTCGGCCGTAAACTGCCTACAAATTATGCACGCTGCTTTTATTTTTAATTGCTATGCCACCGTCTTGGCCCGGGGCCGCCCAGGCACGGGTTTTGAATTATGGCTCAAAGGCACGTGATTGGCTGGTGTGGATGTGTTCTAATATATAAATATCTAAACATCTATTAAAATAAATAAAACTTTAATGTTTAGCAAAATAACAGCTTCTAAAAAATCAGGTATTTAACCGCCTCAGTGGTCAAGTTGTAGTAGCCCACCGGTGTCAAATCCAGAGGTCCCGGGCTCGATCCCAGCGGAGTAGGTACAATTTGTGCTTGGTTTGATTAGTGGTAAGACTTTGTTCAAGTCCGTTGTGCTAGCTACCACCATCTTACATACGTAAGTCTGTCGCGATAACAATAATCCTAAATAAAATTGTTGTGATCCGGTATCTAGAGATAAACTAACCAGCTCTTCAGACGTTCCGGGTGAATTGCGCTTCCACCTTCCGCCTTATCATAAGCTGAAACTACTAAAATGAACTGAAACCTGTGAGATGAAGGCCAAGCGCTTCCATGTCGTAATTGAAAAAAAAACTTTTGGCGGGGCTTACTTAGGAAGTAAATAGTTATGTAGGTAGTAGTAGTAGGTACGTAGGGTAGAGAAACAGAACAATCTTGACTCTTTTTATTTCTTTAGAAACAAATATTGTAAATTGTGTGAGTGAAACCGATATTTTACAACATTTTTTATAGCTAATGCCCGCGACGGAGGCGGCGGCGTAGCGGCGCGGCGTCACGTGCTACCAGTATAAAAAGCATTTCCCCCATGGCGCATGGTGCTTCCACTAGGTAAATCCATGGCTAAACCTATCTATCTGTACTCATTACCTACAATCCGTTTAGCCGTTTAATCGTGAAAAGGTAACAAATTAAATAAACAGACAAATACCCAAACAGAGCCCGAGTACGAATTTATTATCATAGGTACCTAGGCACATAATATTATGATGTGGGTACATGAATTTGTATGGGTTTTAGGATTATTTTCATATGTGGTGTGGTGTAACTATGATAGAATAGAGTAAGAACCGTGTAGTGAGAGCGCGGTGTGGTAAAGACGATGTAGTGACTAAGATTCAGAAAGGTATTCTGAGATTGTTGGAACGAATGAAAGGATGGATGAAAACAAGTTCACGAAGCAAATAAAATGATATGTGGAGTGTTTATAGTACATGTTGAGAGGGCAAGATCTCGGCGATAGTTCTCTGATCAAGACGGAGATGTTTTCGAGAAAGACCCGGCCGCCGCCGGTCAGAATCTGAAGCAGAAGTACCTACCTACCCTAAACCGACAAGTATGTACCTAGGTATGAAGAATGTAATGAGAGAGAATTAAGCAAAAGGGATGTGTGAGGAGCGTAGTAAATCTGGAAATCCGTTGTCTTAGTCTCTGTCTAACCCTCTGGGAAACAGGCTCGAGTCTATGTAAGTATGTTCTAAAAATGCACTGGAATATATATGTACCTACAAACGAATATTACATAATTTGTAATAATGGGGAATTCCACATTTAGCTTGCGGACTTAAAATAAATGAATAAAAAAATGGAAAACGAGCTGTTTTGTATCATTCGTTCAAAAACATAGTTTTTAATGCTTCATACCATACAAGTGACGTGCGGGATGTCTGTTTTTGAACGAAAGACAAAACGTCAAATATTACGCAATTCGGTTCGGTGTGCGCAAGGATGTGAAATTTTGAAGTGCGTAAACTCGTACAGTGTTTTTATATTTTTCGGTCAAAAATCGTGTAAATTAAATGTGAATGTGCTAAAACTCTGTAGAAAATTAATGAAGAAGTGATGTCGTACACCCTTATGCGGCATTTACGCCGTACGGCACTTATATCTAAACAAATTCGTTTGGAATCGACCATGACTATCCTCACTCAGGAAGACTTTGTTTTTCGACCTCCAGTTCCTCACTGGAGCAAAGTTATAAGAGAAGCTGAAAGGATAGTTGGATATCCTACTTCGTTCATGAACCTGAGATGGTTATTGAGCGATGAATTTGCTAATTTGGCCATGCATTTACGTAAAGTCGTAAGTTCAACTTTTTTCCACTATCTTACTCTTTATTCCTAGCACGACCAATTTCTGTTATACAATCTAATAAAATGTTCTGTGAGCTTAAAGTATACGTATTATCCTGTGATTGATCTGATTCTTAAGTGCAGTAGTAGTAGTGACTCAAATTCAAGGTTAAAACTAATTATCCTTTGAAATCTTTAAATTACGTCGGCGACCTCAACTTTGACTGAATAGGAAATAACTTGCAAGGTTATTTAGCACTTAATTACATTGCTAACTTGTATAACAACATTCACTATTAACTGTCTGGTGATTTTATTGAAACTGATGATCCTACTGCATTGTATGCCAACATATTTTTATTTTTACTTGTGTTGCTTACAGGTGGACAGCAACCATCCCATAGTAAAAACAGTGAAATGTCTTCTCTACAATGAACATAACAACCTACAACCTTGGGGCTTGGTCATCCTCCTTCTTTCAAAAGCAGTGACCTCAACAAACCAATCAACAGAAACCAATATCATTGTTGAAAACCAGAGAATATTAGCAGAGCTGACAGAAATGATACGCACAGGCCATTACGTGCACAGGGGCTTGCTAAACATACCACAATCAGAACGTGACAATGATAGTGATACAGCATTATTTGCCAACAAAATAGCTATACTCATAGGTGACTATTTACTTGTTACGGCTAATGGAATGCTTGCACGATTGAAAAACCAGGATCTGTCATACTTGATATCAACTGCGTTAAGAGATTTGAGTGAGGGGGAGTTTTTTGGTCAGAGAGATGCTCAAAATATGCCATTACCTGGTAAGCCAATTACAAATTCCGATTTATACACAATATCAAGTGACACTCTACCATTGGAAGTAGTGAATACGTTGGGATCTCCAGTTAGAGAGTGGACGTTACGGACTATGTTTAATGGTGGGACGCTGCTAGGTCGTGGCTGTCAAGGTGCAGTGCTATTATCTGGCTTAGGAGTTGAAGAACAAGATATTGCCTACAAGTTTGGTAGTCATCTGTGCTTAGCTTGGCAGGCTGTGACGGAGTTACAGAAAATCACATCAATGACCAAAGATAACTTTTCGTTAGTCAGCGCCCCAGTATTATTTGCTATGAATGAGAATCCAAATCTGTACAATGCTTTAGAAAATGTAAATAACATATGTGAAGTAGATTTTGAGGGTTTAAAGGCAGATATATTAAAGACAGATGCTGTTGAGCAGACAAAGTTGTTGTATTTAGATAATGCAGATAAAGCCAAGTGCTACATAGAAATGTTTGGGGATAGTCAACCTATTGAAACTATAAAGCGATTGATAAATACATTGTAAATGTAACCAAAGAAAAAAATACTCTAAAGTACCACTTGAATAGAGCAGACAAAATCAAACCAAGCTAATCCTGTGGTCCAAAGAGTAATTAGATCCACACACTCTTCAAGGGGTCATGCAAGGTGTCTAATTTCATACACAATGGGAGGCAGTACATGACCATAGTAACTTAAATGGTTGTAAAACTAATGATAAGTTGTAAATTTCATATCATGATTCCTGCCTTTTTAGGCCTACAGAATATGTTTCTTTTGTATGTTTTAAAATATAAAATTATAGCAATTTCGGACTTGCGGATACAGCAACTTTTGCATGTGTTAAATGAATTTGTTGAGTCTTCTGAACTATCTAAAAGCAATATTAAGGTCCAAAATCATGTAATCTGTTACTTTTGCAAAGAATAATGTAATTAATAGTACAATCAGGCTGTAATATTTTAGATTAATTAACCATTTTCTGTAAGTACTTTATAGATTGTTTTTTTTTATTGTTGAATCATGTTGCCTGTGAATATATATTTTATATTTGTTATTATTAAAGCTTAAGTAATAAACGAGGTTGATTTGTGATAATATATTGGATGAGTTTTATTTACACACTCATGTTATATTGCATGTAGGTACATATATATATATATATATATATATATAGATTATATAATGCTAATTAGGTAATCTACCGCAAAATAAGAAAGTGATTTAAAACAGGTAGGTGTTATATGAAAATTTTGCCAAAGCATAAATTTCCATAAAATATTTTTTAATACTTCAGGACATTAATTTCACACAGCGCCATTGAACCCGAGACTAGCCTGTAATTTGGGCGGGTTCGGGTTTAACAATAACAGATACATACTTACATATATATATTTTAAATACATAGTTACATTACCTCAGAACAAACATCTTTCTGCATAACACAAATGTTGGTATTGGGTGGCGATCTAATCTACAACCTACAGCGCAGAAGGCAGAGCTGAGCTTTGTAGAAACCAGGTTGTTTTTTGAAAAAAACACAGTCTGTTTTTGTGAGTTTATTCACTTCTCAATATACTGCAAAGCCTCCCCGTGTATAGTAGCCGCCATCTTTTGTATAGCACCCCTCGCGTCTTCCACTGGGAACATATCGCTGTACTTCATCGTCGCCTCCAACTCCTCGTCCAGAAATATCGTCAAATATTCTAGAGCCCTCGTCCCCAAAACCGAGTAATACAACTGCTTGTACTCCAACTGCTTATCTTCGAGTTTCGCTTCAAGAATATGCCCGTAGATCTGAGGGTATTCCCATAACGCGAAGATAACTGGCGCGTTGACCAACGAATATGAATATGGGTGTGTAAAAAAGTCCTTCACGTCTAGATACAGCTGCCAAAGCAAAGCCAAGTGGCCTCCGAGTCTGTAGGCGTTCTTCTCCATGTCCTCGCCCTGGTTTGAGAGCTTCATAGCTCCTTGGCAGCCTTTGCCGAGGATGCTCCCAGACATTAGCATAGTTCTGAGGACCCATTCGTCTTTCCCTTGGCCGAGGAAGTCCTCCGAGCCGAGTTTCCCGAGGTTACACTCGTTCTCCCAGTCGTAATGTCGGACGATGTTCTCAGCTGAAGGTAGATAGATGGTTTGATTTTATTCCCTTTAAATTTGAGTACTTAGCGTTTTTAAGGTTCGACTGATCATTAGGTACTCATCTCATGGAGAGTTGCTAATATAGACATGTATCTACCAACTACCTACAAG
Source organism: Venusia cambrica (assembly GCA_951394065.1). Taxonomy (NCBI): domain Eukaryota; kingdom Metazoa; phylum Arthropoda; class Insecta; order Lepidoptera; family Geometridae; genus Venusia; species Venusia cambrica. Next base: position 12,670,815 of record OX596042.1, read on the forward strand.
CGAGCATACAACCCGCTCGGATAAGATAAAGCGCTTCCCCGTCGTACAACAAAAAAAAAACGCCTACATACTACATACCTGTGTAAAAATGAATGTCCATATTTATTATTATTATTATTATACCTACATAAGCACAGCGGAAATAACAATGTAATCATTTCTGTAAGTCAGTAATGCAGATATTATTTTAGTCTCACTACACTGGCCGACTCAAGGGGCAAGGCTGCAAGAAACTCTTTGTTTAGTTCCCCTGGCTAGCTACCACCATCTTACCTAATTCTGTCGCCATAACAACAATTCTAAAATTGTTGTATTCCGATATTTAGAGGTAAGATATCCAGTTCCTCAGTTAGTTGAGGATTCCGGGTGAAGTGCGCCTCCACCTTCGGCCTTATCTCAACTTGTAGCCAGGTGAGATGAAAACTTTATAAAAAAGAAGTTGGCTCACCTTTTGGCATGGTCGGCAGCGGGCTATTGTGTTTATCGTCATGTTTCCCGAAAAAGTCACCTTCGACAAGGTCCCGGAGCCCCGTGGAGATCAATTCTGTGACTGCGTTGTTGCGGAGACCGCCGAGGCTCTGGAGGCAGGTGGCTAGCAGGTAGTCACCTGAAGATCATTTTGTTAATTGGATTTTTTTATTCTACCTGTAGAATATTTTTCCCTCTATAAGTCCTTAGGATTGTTGCTGTTGCTATGATACCAAGTACGTATGAGCCTTCCGATCCTGAGGTTGTGGTTTCAAATTATCAAATAAACATAGGTACTTTGATAAGCTTAGTAGGTATGTCCTTCTCCAGGATACAATCTATCCCCTTGCCGAATTACATTAAATCCAGCCGTGAAGTGTGGAGAGGTTAGATAAGAGACAGAGACCACGTCTGGTATAATTTTGTATGGATATTAATTAATTTTTTGATTGGTTGAGTGCGCTTTCACCGCCTTAACCTAGCCTTAGCTTGTTCCTCAGTTTGATGAGGATTCCGGCAGCTGAGGTACAGGCATACTACCTCTCAATGCCGGAACACAACAATTTGAATTGTGGGTATGCCGCCAGACTTACAGTAGGTAGGTAAAATGGTGATAGGTGACATATATTTTTTTATACTACTAGGAGACGGGACAAGCAAGTAGCGCGTCACATCCACAAAGAACATAGCCTACACGGCACTGCATTGCGCCCGTCAACTTGAGGCATAAAGGTGTTAAGCCTCACGTACCCGTAATTTCACCGGCAACCATACCCTTCAAACCGAAACACAGCAATGCTGCTTGGCGGCTGTAATAAGTATGGTGGTAGTAATGCTCCGGACGAGCCCTTTCACTAGGGGCTTCTACTACTCTTCCTTTTCTCTCTTTTTGATAAGTACATAGACTTCTATTGTGATCATGTTTGACAAATAACTATATGCAAATATGATCAAAAATCTTACCAGTAAGCAACGAAATCTTATTCCCATACAGCAGATCCTTGAACTTGTCTCCCACTTTCTCCTTTTGCTGGAGATTCACCACCGTCTTATGAATCATGTGACCCGTTCTCTTCATCTCAACTATCTCTGCCAGGGCTCTTTGCGAGTGCAGAACTCCTGAATCGTACTGGTTCTGGGTGAAGTGTTCAGGGTTGAAGCCGGCCGCTTTGGAGACTAATAGGACGATCAGGCCAACGGATTGGAGGTTGCTCTTGGAGCCAATGAGGAGGTTCTTTGCCGATTTTAGGAGAGGGTGGTTGGTGCCGACCTGGGATTGAAAAACAAGACAGGTGACAACGTTTTTTGCCTGATATACGATTAATAAGGATGTTGGTGTAAGGTGCGTTATCTTGCCTAAGATAGTTACTTATATACCTACTATTTAAAATAATAGGGCGCGTATATTATCTCTATCCCACAAAGATCACGTACCTAGGAGTTTAACTACTTGTATTGTTTTCATTTACTAATACATACTTATTTGATCTCAGAGTGTCAAAAGAGACAAGTGATGCATAATGCACTATGACGACGAAGTAAAATCTGACACCAGGGTAATAACAGCTGAAACGAGAAAACGAAGGTGTCCGCTACGTAAAGGTAGGTACTGTTGTTTAAACAACAGTACCGACCTTTCTACCTCATCGTGTCTACCTAGATGAAGCTACGCAGCCTCTAAGATCTCACCAGTTTCCTCAAATGTATCGCAGTATTTGCTATCTCATCGTTGAATAGCCAGCGCAGGTTGAGGAAGGAGGTTGGATAGCCGACGATCTGCTCCGCCTCTGACAGCACATCTCTCCAGTCCACCTCCTCGCGTCTGCCTAGGCCAAGCCAGCTGGACCTACTTCGTGATCTAAAAAGGTGGTAACAAGATAGATAGGTTCTCGAATCGTAATTGAATGGGGGATAATTAAGCTATAGAGCGAGTTTTCCCAGATGCCTTATTGAACCCTTCGCCCTCTTGAAATGCAGACGTTGCAAGGCTGGGCAGCTGTAAGTAGGTAGGTACTTTTAGCAGAGAGCTATTTATCTATGTAGGTAAGATATTATATTTACCTACCCATAGGTAGGTACATACCTAGATGTACCTATAATTTAGGGGCGTTCAAAGATATCCGAGCACTTCACGTGTACTGCACCTTCAGATTTCAGTAACGTAAAGACTGAATAACAAAGTAGTTATAGGTAAGAGACAGTACAGTCTCTAACCAAGGTAGGTTATAAAGACAGTACTGTCTCTTAACTAGGTACCTACCTACCTATGTTAGATACCTAAAACTCTTTCAAAACGCACTGGAGCAGTAGTTTGCATGACTTGACTTTGGGTTATTAGATGGTTGTCATGTTCGGTTTTAGTCATGTTCTGGTCTAGTCATATACTGTTTTCATCATGTTCTGATTGAGTAATTAATTAGTCAAGTTCTCTTTTCATATTCATATATTCAGTCATATTCTCCTTTTGTCATGTTTTGCCTTTGTCATATTCTGCGATCGTCATATTCTGCTTTAGTGATATTTTACTTCCATCATATACAGTTGGCTGAGAAAAAGTATAGGAACAAGTAACCTTGTTCCTATACTTTTTCCATTCACATATACCTTCCTAAATTACGGGGCCAATTACTGGGCAATAGAGCTATCGTTGTATATCAATCAAAAAACAACATTGACTTGGTTTTTATTTATATATATATATATAAATTGTTCTCCAATATTGACAATCACTTATAATTACTTTTTAACTAAAAAGAAAAACCAATTTCAAGGAAGAATATGATACAATTTCGTTTACCTGGATGACGTATTTTTTCCAATTTTTTCCAATTATTTTGATGACAGATGGACGAACCGACAGACAGACAGACAGACGCGTGATCCTATGAGGTTCACGAGTTGAGGTTGATTCTTTACTTTTGAGGTAATACACCCTAAAAATACTCAAATCGCTTAAAGTGTGCCTATAATATTTTCAAATTCAAATTCAAATTATTTATTGCACTTATGTTGTTATTAGGTATACAGGTGTTGTGAGGATAAAAGTTTCAAACATAAACCCTGTTAGGGCACAGCAATATTACACTAGGAGGCGCATTAAACTTAATAGCATATTTGAAGAGTTCCCTCGATTTCTCCAGGATCCCATCATCAGATCCTAACCTGATGTCAATGGAACCACTTGTAAAGCACTTTTAAACAAAATAATATTTTTCCAAATCGGTCAAGACATTTTCGAGTAATCGGGTAATATACGTCCTTAAAAAACAAGATTCCGACGAATTGAGAACCTCCTCCTTTTTTTAAAAGTCGGGTTAAAAAATCATCTAAAGAATTTGAAAATCAGCCAGTTTTAACACTTTTTGTTCATTGTTAGCAAAAAGGTTAAACCCTACATGATACTAATGAGATAAATCGTAGTCTAATCCCCAAAAACGTTTATTAAATGACTTTTTTTGTTGATGTAATGAGTGACTCCAGTCAACAGTGTTACTATGACTACCTAAATAAGAACATGACCAAATGGAGACATGAATGAAGCATAATATGACTTAAACAAACAGTAATTAATTATGACTAAACCAGAACATGACCAAATCAGAATATGACTAAGCATAGAACATGACTAAAACCGAACATGACAACCATCTAATATCCCTTGAATTTGACTATGGGTACTAGGTGTATAAACATGACCAGACGTCAAACAACGTTTATATGGGAGAGAGGTGTAGTTGGGCTTCTACGTCCTAAGGTAATTTTTGTGGTTCAAGGTTCACTCACTGATGGAAGGTGGTTTGTCTGTAATTTAAATTCCATTTTTCGTACGTTTTCACCAAATTACACTGGGACAAACAAACAAAACCCTTCCCAAATATGTGCGTAGATTTCAAAAACTGGACCGTTTTGATAGATAACATGATATTTTAACTAAATACCTACAATATTTTCAATTACATTAGCTGTTCAGGAAGAATTTAACATTTTCAGGTAATTTCAAAACATCAAAAACGAAGGGTTAGGAACTTACCTGTATTGTCACTGACAGTGACAATTTGTCATATTTTCAAAAATCTGAAAAAAGTTTCGGAGAACGGTTGCCGAATCTAGGTACTTAGATACGAAATACATCATGCTTCCATTCCAGTCACCGCCGCCGCCGCCGCCGCTACTGAGACGTACCTAGGTATACCTAGGTAATACCCATAGTACTCTACTATTCCGGATAAGTAACAAGCAACAACATACCGTTTTTGCTCTTCACAATTTTAACAAACATAATTGCAAAAGAGTTCTATTTAGTGACATTTACGAATATAAAGTTGCCTTAACGAGTTGACTATCCAGTGTATAAATTTTCTGTGAACTACTGTGTCTGGTTTTTGTGAAATCACGTAATTACTGTGCGATTTTGTCGGTCTTCAAACTTATTATACCACTAAAGTGGGTACATTGTTCAGCGTCAGCGAAGCTATCAGACCTACCCTACTCGTTTGTTTACAACTAAATTCGACATACAGATTCGTTTTTTTCGTTGGTTATCCTAACAACGAGTCTGGCCTAGTGGTTCAACTGGCGGCTAGAATTGCATATCGCTCCGCGCACACTGGAACGGATCCTGTTATCATTTAATTTTGTTTCATTTTGATAATTTGTTTTTTGTTCACCAAAATAATACATTGTTTTGGTTGATAGCTAAAAATCATGGCAATGAATTGCTCTGCTTGTAACGTGACATTCGGTGAACAGGACTGCTGCTTGGTATGCTCCCAGTGCTGTACAAGGTATCATATTGAATGTTTGAACGTAACCCATGAACAATTTGATTCATTACGCTCGGAGGTGCGTATGAAGTGGACTTGCCCAGCTTGCAGCAACATTACCAAACGTACGAAATCAAACCTACACACCCCTGTTCGTGAAGCTCATGCTTTGTTTGACGACTCCATAAATTTGTCCCTCGACAATATTTGCCCGAGGCGCGCCGCTCTTAGTTCACCAGTCTCGTTTCAGACACAAAACCCTAGTGAAAATAGCAACTTTGTAACTATGGATAAAATAAGTTCCTTACTCGACCAGAAGCTTTCCAATGACACTATGATGAATAAAATCAGTGACATACTTGACCAAAAACTAAACAAGTCCCTGGCAGTATTTATGGAAAACTTTAGATCTGTGATTAGAGAGGATGTCAAAAAAATGGTCCACGCGGAAATAGGCGCTACTGTGCAAGACTTGAAGGACGACTTTACAACAACAACCAATTTTATATGTGAAGAACAATCCTCTATGAAACGTGATGCAGAAATCAAATCACAAATAATTAAGACCTTAGAGGCAGAAAACTTACGAGTAACTAAAGAGCTCGCCACAGTAAACAACCGTTTGTCATCCATCGAAAAAATGACACGCAACCAAAACTTAGAAATACAAGCAGTGCCTGAGAGTCGTAATGAAAACCCCCTGCTGTTATTCCGTAACCTATGCAAAGCTATTAATCTACCTATCGAGGAAAACCAGATTCACTCTTGCCGCCGAGTTGCGAAAATGAATACTACTTCAGACAGACCACGGAACATCCTAGTGTCTCTGGTTAACCCTCGAATAAGGGATCAGGTTCTCTCAGCATGCGCGCGCTTCAACAAGGTTAACAAGGATTGCCCTCTCAATACTACTCACATGGCCCTGCCCATTGAGAGACGTAGAATATATGTAAACGAGCACCTCTCCCCTGAATGCAAAGCTCTTCATGCTGCTGCAAGAAATGCAGCTAAAGTTAAAAAATACCAATTTGTATGGGTCAAATATGGACGTATATACCTACGTAAAAATGAGGAATCCAGAAGCATTCTTGTCAGGAATATGGAAACCCTTAATAATCTTCTGTAAATTTAAATTGAATATATATATTAGTTAGTTATCTACTTGATAATATTTATCCAGTCGTTTTCCGTTTCATAATGTTAGTTTTCTACCAAAATGTAAACCGTATTCGTTCTAAAATTAATAAGTTTTTCCTAAATGTTTTGAATTGTGATTATGATATTATTTGCGTTACCGAAACAAACCTAAATGCCAGTTTTTTTAATGAAGAACTATTTGATACACGCTACAATGTTGTAAGGCGAGATAGACATAATTCCCTAGCTGCTAAATCAGAGGGTGGTGGTGTTCTGATTGCTCTGAAGAAAAACATTAGATTTATCCGTCAAACTTCCTGGGATTCCCCAGTTGAAGACCTGTGGATCAGCGTCATACCTCAATCTTCAAATATTACACCTATTAACATTTGTCTTTGCTATCTACCCCCTGACGCTACTAAGGAATACTCAACTATGTTCTATGAAAACTGCCATAGGGTAATTTTAAAATCTAAGGAAACCGAAGAATTTATCTGCTTAGGTGATTTCAATATTCCTAGCCTCTCTTGGTCTTCATCTCCCAGTAGCACCGCAATGATTCCTGGTATGATACATGGGTTTAAGGCTGATCTTCTTTCGGAAACCATGTCATTATGTAATCTGGCTCAGTTTAACCACATCCCCAATAGCAATGGCAGACACTTAGATCTTGTTCTCAGTACTACAAACGCCATCCAAGTTTCTGACGCAGACCCATTGTGTCGGGCTGATAGGCATCATCCCGCTTTAGTTATAAACATCAACCTCAATACCAATGGCTTTAAAGTTTTCAAAGGTATGAAACAAAAACGGCCCAATTTTCATAAGTGTGATTATGTAAACCTGTGCATGGATCTGAGCGCAGTGGAATGGCCAAGTATTCTTTCTTCTTCTGACATTGACTTCAGCTTTTTATTCAGAACTTAGTCGAATTATACCGAAGCACACACCTCTTACTAAAGACGAGTCTCACATATATCCCATCTGGTTTTCACCTGCCCTTAAACGAAGCCTGAAAGAAAAGTCTGAATGCCATCACCGGTTTATTAAATTTAGAAACCCAAGGGACTACGATACTTTCTCCATGCTTCGTCGTAGATGCAAAAAGTTGATTTCGAAAGATCATCGGGCTTACATCTCTTCAGTAGAATCATCCTTAGGGGACAATGTCAAACATTTTTGGCGATATGTACATAGTAAAAATACCTCTAGTTCTATCCCACACACAATGAAATATGGCAACCGTGTATCTTCAGATAGAAAAGACATATGCGAACTCTTTTCTAATTATTTCACCTCAGTTTTTGAGAAGTCTAATATTGTAGCTACTGCTAACGAGGAGACTGATTTTAGCAATAATGCGCTAAATAATATAGTTATAACTGAAAGAGATATACAGAGAAAAATAAATAAGCTCGATTCTGGCAAGGGCGCTGGCCCAGATGGGATACCGTCTTTTTTTATCAAAAAGTGCGGAAAAGTACTCTGCGTGCCACTTTCTCATTTGTTTAATGCCTCACTGCAAGCTGGCATTTTTCCTTCACAGTGGAAAACTGCCCATGTCGTACCTATTTTTAAATCTGGAGACAAATCTCGGTGTGAAAATTATAGGCCAATTAGTATCCTGTCCTGTTTTAGTAAACTATTTGAAGCTCTCATCTATGATAGTCTTTATCATCATATCTCTCCTTTTTTATCTCTTAAGCAACATGGTTTTATGAAAAAGAGATCCACTACCACCAACTTACTTGAATACAGACATTATCTCTGTAGTGCTTTCGCCAAAAGTACCCAGGTAGACAGTATTTATACTGACTTTTCAAAAGCTTTTGACAAAGTAAACCATGCAGTTTTGCGAGGTAAGCTTGTTAAGTTTGGCATCCATGGCAACCTTCTCCGATGGGTCGAATCATATTTAGATAAAAGGAGTCAATTGGTCACCATCAAAGGTTTCACATCTTCGCCAGCAATAATTACTTCCGGAGTACCCCAAGGCTCGCACCTGGGACCCCTATTCTTTATCAGTTTCATAAACGATCTTATAAACAAAATATCGTGTCCTTGTTTATTATATGCTGACGATTTAAAGATTTTTCAAACAATTAAAGATAGCAATGATCAGAATCATCTACAATCTGATCTGGATACTGTTCATAAATGGTGCACTGAGAACCAAATGTTTCTTAATGTTGAAAAGTGCTTTATTATATCTTTCACTAGCAAAACTAATTTAATTATTCATAATTATCAACTACAGGGACAGATTTTGGATCGGAAGGACGTTGCTAAAGATTTGGGAGTGTTATTTGATGCGAAACTCACCTTTCGTGCTCATTATGATAATATTGTAACACGAGGCTCCCAACTACTTGGTTTTATATCACGAACGACCAAAGAGTTTAAAAATCCAACCAGTGTAATTTATCTTTTCTTTTCTCTCGTCCGCAGCGTCCTGGAATTTAACTCGGTCGTATGGTCTCCTTTCTACAATGTACACGCTAATCGCATTGAAAGACTTCAAAAAAAACTTCTATCACTCATATGTTATAGGAGTGGTTTGAATAGAGTTTTATCTTCCTACTCTAAAAGACTCGAAAAGTTCCAAATACAGTCACTAGAGTCTCGACGTCAACTACATTCTTTGGTCTACCTTTTTAAATTAATCCACTCCCATATTGACTCACCCACCTTACTTTCTCTTATCAACTTTAGCACAAAAATTAGATCTCGTAGGCCCTTTACGAACACCTTCACCCTCAATGTCTATAAAAACAACACATCTTTTTATAACCCAATTGTACGAATGTGCCGCCTTTATAATGATTTACTGGATAGCCATGGTGACGCAATCGATATATTTAATGGTGGTCATATGCATAAGTTTAAAAAACTAGCTTATGTCGCTTTGCTTAATCATTAATTTTCTTCTTGTTATGCTTGTATCTAAATTTGTTTAATCGTGATGTGTACACATGCTTTGGAATACCACCTAGTTTAAAATTTATATGTTTCCTTTTATTTATCTGTTTGTTTGGTTGTATTCTGTTTTGTGTGCCATATGTAATAAAATAAAATAAAAATACTAACTTGCCGAGGCAAAGAGTAGGTACGTTAACAGTACTAAGATTTATAGACATTGGACGTAGTGATTAGGTATCTACATTCTATTTGACTGAGACCCAACACGAGCTACCGAAGGTACACCTACTCCTATTTAATTATTATAATAGGTACCTCTTTTTTCCTTGATCTGAGTAGGTACCTATCTACTTTTCGCCAGGATGAATAAAGGCTTGAAACTCTTACCTTAACTTCTAAGTAGGTAGGTAACCACTCTCGTGGAGGTACTAGACTGGACCTTGCCAGGAACAGGTTTATAGTGTGATTCATGTTGGTACCTAAGTAGATAGGTACCTAAGTCCTAAGATCTAATCAGACGCGCAGCGGGGGCCTGCAATAAAACGTCAGGTTTTAATTCAAAACTGGCCGTTGTCGGTGATCTACGGTACCTACCTACTTGGGATGTGGGAAATGCAAAGGATACGGAATTTAACTTTTGTAAGTATTTATTACTATGGCATGGCATCGACATGATATAGCAATAGCTGCCCGCTACGGATATGGACTTCACTAAATACATAAAAGTAATTGTTAGGTAGTTCATTTTATTCAGAAATTTTGGGAGGGGTGCCTATCGATAGATATAAATGTAATAAATATTATAGGACATTAATTTCACACAGCGCCATCTAGCCCCAAACTAAGCATTATCTTGTAATATCGATATCTGACTATATGACGGATAGAATAGGTACTTAAATACATTTTTTGGTAACTACAATACTACACCCAAACATAGAACAAACATCTATATTCATTACACAAATGTCCTGGGTGGGAATCGAACCCACAACCTACAGCGCAAAAGGCAAAGTTACTACCAACTGAGCTGCAAGGTCGATGACATTACCTAACGACAACGATTCTGTGTTTGGGTTGGCGAATCAGCACTCGAGAAAGATGAACGAAGATCGAAGGTACCTACAATGGAACAGCTCACACGAAAATGAAGGTGCTTCACCACCTCACCCATGTAATGAAGCCATCCTCTGCTGGGATTGGTCCATGCTTATTATAGTACGTAACCAAAATCTGTTGGTAAACCAAATGCAAAAGGTAGGTAATTATAATATCTATATATAATAAAAAGTACAATTAAACTAACTGTGTACAAAGGAATCAATCAGATTACTAAGGACCGTTGCATACGGCCTATAGGTAACTCAACTGTTCCAGACCAGTACCAGACGGAAGCGTGCTCAAGACACTGGCTGCATTGCCACGCTGAATATATAATTACCTACCTACCTATATATAGTTTTCAGTTGAATTTTGTTTTGAGCGTATGTACCTGTTATTTATAGTACCTAGGTAGTATGGAAGAAAAATTCATACCAATTGCTATGATTTGAATTGAAACCCCTATTTACCATTACCTACCTATCCTTCAAAGCACAAAATGCAGTTCACCGACTAAAAGTAACCCACGAACCTATTTGGGTATACGAAAGGTGTTTTGCTAATAATTGCATTTTTAATTAATGACAGCATTATGTTCCCTGCATTTAGCATAGATATTCATCATGCAACGTTCTGCTAATTCAAAATAATCGATGCGAAGGTGTGAAAAAGCAGCTAGCATTGTTAAACTAAACCGGCCAAGTGGGAGTCAAACACACACACCGATGGTTGCGAACCATACCTATTTCAAGGCAAGTTTTTTGCATTTTGTTCTGAAGTACACTAAATAAATAAATAAAATAAAAAAAATATGTTATTTTTTATTTGACAGGTAATCCGCCATAAAACCAGCGAATTTATAGACAGTCAAAACATACAGCCCTATAAATGTAGGATAGACATAAAGCGTAAAGGCTTTCGCTAGGTCCCATCGCATCATTTGCACAATTTAGGTACGGAACCCTAATAATGCTAACCGAGGCGGTTTAAGTGCGATTTCTTTTTGTTTGTAAGTTGGTTATCGTAAAAAAACACCCTTTCATTACGACATTTACGACCCGTCCTCTTGTAATTGACTCAAAAGGTACTAAGTGAACCACGATTGGTCGAAGAGAGGTAATGACCAGAGGGATGCCCGCCTTTTTGCCGAAAAAAACTGGAAAATAACTATGTGGGATGGTAACATGGAAGACATGTTTAGTTTTTGTGCGCGATGCTGTTGCAATGTTGTTATTATGCGGATACAAGGAGGCATTCCTCGTAGCACACCCAGATGAAGCGCACCAAAGTACTTCTACATAGCGCACCCGTTTCGTCGCGCTTCATTCAGTAGGTGTAAATGTTTTTATTCCTCGTTGCGCACCAATGATAATGTAGTGATGGGGTGGTTTTTCATCTATTTAGTAACTAACCTATATGTGGAAACTTATAATTGGCCTTCAGCTGCCATGTAACCAGCATGTATATTTACTATAGTTAATTAATTTTTTTTGTACAATTTTTGGACCATCATTTTTTTTCTGTAAAGAACGACAGCGGTAATCGCTTGGTCACTTGATAAAAGTTAATGGTTAGGTCAAAGTAGATCAGTAGATTTAATTAAAAGATTAAGTAATTAAAAAAAAAATCACAACAAGTTGTTTTTTGTAGTGCCCCTTTGCGAAATATGTCCATCAAGATAATTTTGTTGTTTCTTGATAAGTATATATTTTTTTGGAAAAAAAAATTGATTTTGTGCCGTTAACTTTTATGAAGTGATTTGAAGGTCAAGCTATTCCCACTGTCATTCTAAAATAAAAAGAAAAAAAAAGAAGTTGGTCCAAAAATTGTACTAAAAAAATTAACAGCTAGGTACACAAATGCACGCAGCATTTGTGCATTTGTATACATCTGCTGAAAGCCAATTGTAAGTTACCACTTAAAGGTTACTAATTAGACGAAAAACAACTTGAATGAAGCGCACCAAAACGGGTGTGCTATGTGGAAGTACTTTGGTGCGCTTCATCTGGGTGCGCTACGAGGAATGCCTCGATACAAGCACCGTAACCGCGCTCAGAGTAGGTAGGTAGGTACCTACTAGGTAATCAGAGTTGATTCCTCGAAGGAGAAAAAGTCTGTTACTTTTACCTATAGGTAGGTACTTACTTCTTTTAGTACACACTAGGAGCTAGGTAACATTTAATTAGTGTTTATTAAAGCTGTAGGTATCTGTGTTCTGGGTGGGAATCGAACCCACATCTTACAGCGTAGAATACAGAGTATTACGAGCTGTGACTGGGAGGATAATAACGAAGGTAGAAGTAGGTACCTAGGCTAGGTACCTAGAATGTTTAGTAAGTACCTACCTACCTACCTAATCCACCAGGCGGGCGGACTTCATGTACCTAGATTAAGTATTGAGTGATATTTATGTACCTAGCATATAGCCTCGCAATAGGTATGTAAAACCGAACTATAAACACCAGCTAAATCCAGTTTACAAGTTCAGTATCATCACAATGGCATATTCCGGTAAATAGAGCAAAAGTGGATCTCATGCGACATTTAAATGTGCCCGCGGCACGTTTGTCCACCATTTTGCGTGAGATCGCGTCGGTCGCCATCTTGCTTTTTTTGCGGGACGATGATGTAAAAAAGGATCGGGGTGCACTGAGAGCAGAGATGAAGAATCAATGATTATGCCCGAGGAATGGACGAGTTGATAGTCAAAAGACGAATGATAAGTGGACTGTTACCTACCGGCCACCGACCTAAGCGTGGGTTATTTTTGAGCATTAGTTGTAATTTAACTAATAGTTTCTTAGTTCAATCCAATTCGTCAACTTCAGGGTCTAACTGAACACCATCATAAGAAGGATAAACAAGATCCACGACACTTGCAGATTCAAATGTATGTTTTGGTGATAATAACCTTAGATGATAGGTACTAATCTAGTTTGTTTGAATTCCTTTTTTTTATTATCTTGACTTGGATCGTAGTTACAGGATACAAGGATGAGATCTACGGTGGAGCTAGCTTTCCCAGAAGATGCCTATAAATTTGGCAATAGGTACCTATGTACGTACCTACCCAAGATTTTAAATCGAATTTATAGGTAGGTAAGGTACCTACGCCACTGTGTAATGTATGAAAATTGATATAATTATATACCTATACGTATCTACTCTTATTTATTTTTTCATTACATGTCGATGTAGAACTACCTACTTACAAATTGACCTACCTATAGATATTACGAAACAAATATTTAAACGAGTAAGGGAAACTAGATTACGAAGAATACGGAAACATAGAAGTATGTTTTAATACTTCTCATACAATGTTACACCCAAACAAAGAGCAGTCACCTATGTTCATGTTTGCCCTGGTGGGATCGAACCCACAACCATAACCTGCAAAAGCAGAGCTACTATCAACTGTTATTTATTTTTAACAAAACTTTATGCTGCAATAAAATAGAATAGCTAACTAACTATTCTATTTTAAAACTGATAGCTAACTAACTAACCAGATACAGTCGACAAGTGAGTGATGGTGCCAGCGTCTTCTATAAACTTCTAAAGTGACGTTTTCATACGTTAGGTATTTCCATTTGGCCCCGTCCATTTTTCGTTCGCGCAACATTCTCGCCAAAGAGTAATTCAAAAGATTCCTCATAAAGATATATACATTTTTGACAATACTATAACACAACTTTTTTAGTCCTATATAATGCTCTCAGTACACCATAAGCCTCAAAACTTTTTTTTCGGTAGCGGCTAACCAAAGGCACTGCATTCAATTATTCCTGCTATCATTTAGGTAGGTTTGCGAGTGATGCCTATCATTGACCGAATGTGTGGCTAATTGGGGTAGCCAGACGTTACTGCACGTTTTTGTTTTGTACCTACCTTTACTTTCATGTCGATTGGTAATTTACATTATACAGGTGGTTACCAGCCACCATTATAGCCTGAGAAATTTGATATTCTAAACAATAGGTATGTCTTTCACATTCACATATTATACCTACCTATCTCTGAGTAGGTAGTAGCGACATAGCTACGCTACAAAAAACACCGCTAAACATAACATTATAATGTCAACACAGTTGTGCGTCATGTTTATCTTACAGCTTAGTTTTATACTAGTTTCCTAAACACAATCTAAGTTTATAATCCCAAATAAATAAAATAGAAACCTATGCGCCTTCTCTAGATTAAAAAACAGAGTGACCGGGTCATAAACCGTCACAAATACGCATTCCACTGCACGAAACTGCTGATGTCTGGTGCCAAGCAGTGCGCGGGAGTGCCAGATTCCTCTCCATTTTCGACCTCATCCTCACCTAGGTAATGCCCAGGCAATCCTTAAGGTCAAGGTTATTAATTGAAAATTATAGGTATAAAAAAAGTGCGTACAGCTGTCGGGTGGCGTAATGCCTGGCTGGACGAGCCACCTAGAGATCTGCTAATCCTCAAAATCTAGACACGCCTGTTGAAAAACGCGAGCAAGCACTACCGTACCTGACCAAGAATTCATAGTCAAGACAGGAGCTTTGGGACTATAGTTTTTCGTAAATTGTAGCTTAAAAACACATCGTGGATTCAAAGAAGTAATAATTCGCTATTATCTAGCCCTAAACTGTACTTTTTGAAGTAGAGTTTCTTGTGAAAGGGCTCACCCGGGGAAGTACTACCACCATACCTATTTCGGCCGCCAAGCAGCGTTGCTGTTTCGGTTTGAAGGGTATGGGTATATTAGGGGTATGAAATTATGGACACACAAGTTGACGGGCGCAATTCAATTAAGTGCCGTATAGGTCATGTTCTTTGTGGATATGACCTACGCAGTAAGGCTTAGGCAGAAGTTTTTAACCGCCTCTGTGGTCTAGTGGTTCTACCCACCGATTTCAGATCCAGAGGACCCGGGTTATTTAGGAGAGCAATATTGTGCTTGGTTTGGTTGGTGGTAGTGATTTGTTTAATTATTTATTAACAATACTTAAAAAAATGTTGTGTTCCACTTTAAGATAGCCAGTTCCTCAGTTAGTAGAGGATTCCGGGTGAAGAGCGCTTCCACCTTCGGCCTTAATTCAACTTGTTATCATATGAGATAAAGGCCAAGCGCTAAGAGAGAAGAGCCAAGAGACCTCCAGTCGAAGTCCAGCGCCAAACAGTGAACTGTGTTCCGTTGGTGCAAGGGAGAGCCAGTTGCCACCGTGTTGGCCATAGTATTGTATTGTTGCTGACTGGGAAACGTTGCTTCCATATACCATGGACGAAGAAATTCGTCCATGCATATATACTTATTTTATTACGTACCTATATTATTTAATGATAGAAAACAACAAAAGTTTAGTCAAATTAACTTTGGTTTCACAAAGGGTTGAGAGAACGGCGTCTCCTTCTTTCTAGACGCTCTTCTCTCTAGGTTTCGAAAACCTAGTGCGACTAATCTTGCCATTTTCTGTAAAACATAATGACCAAGTAGTAACACAAGTTACATAGCTGTCATGAAGGTAATAAACTATCAAACTTTTTAAAAGGTTATGTGTGAACATCACGTATTAAGTGGTATAGGTACTTACTTGAATTAGTCTATCATAGAACGTTCTATTATCTGAAATTCATATGCAGAACCGACCTAATAAGTATTTAATAGTAATTAATAAAAAAATAAGCTTGCGAAAATGAAAAGGCAGCTTATATGCTATCGTGCGAACTGACAAAAACTCACGAAACAGTCTGTCAAATCCAAAAGTTTGGTCGAACATCTCGTGTATTAGAGTAGGGTTTTGCGAACTTCGCGCCGAAATTTCGGGCTTCGTTTGATTAGAGTACCCAGAGTACCAATAGCACGCAACGTTACCCGAAATTTCGTACTTCGGTGAGTTAGAGTAGGGCCTCAGTGCTCTCGCTCTATTGTAGATATCATACTTACCTGTGCAGGTATTGAGGTCTAGAGTTTACCCATTTTTGTTAAAAAACAAGGCTCTGTCCAGCAGCTGACATTAATCGGCTGTTCAATGTCCATTACGCGTGAGTGAGTGAGGCCTATAGTCGCTTTTACGACATACACATAAATAAATGGGCTGTATGAAACAACCAAGTTGCGTAGATAAGTGTAAAAGATTTTTTTTATTATGATATTTATTATTCATCATAAAGTATTGGAGTATTTGCTGACGATGTCCCTATAGAACGCGAATATAAGGTCGCTAGCGATGCGACATCGCTCTAAGCCCTCCTTGTACGCTGCTTCGCTGAAACTGCCCTCTGTGAATCCTGGGGACAATGAGAAAACATTATAACCAATTGCGCCATTCAAAGTATACCAAACCTCACCGCTCAGTTGGTAATAGAACTAAAATACGATACAATACAAAATATTTAATAAGAACACATTTATATTTTATCTAACTAAACAAATTTAGTCTCCCTTTTTTAACCAAGCTATTGACCACCGCCTTACTTGAAAAACACTTATGTGGAAATGCAGATGATCGCAAGGAGATCCATTCATTACCAGTATTATTGATAAAGTAGAGGCGAAACGATGAGTATGGCACAATGGGACATTTGCAAGGTATGGGTTGTAGTCTCAATTTCAATTCCATTTCAAAAGTTCTTTATTTGACACAAACAGTAAGTATATGATACAGATCCAGTGTAAATTAAATCCTAGAACGTAACAATCTTATGGGAATAACACGTTTATAAAGCTGTTTCGCTTTTAAAAACCTTATGAAACTTAAAGCTAAACTTGTATTGGCACTAGTACTCAGAAATATAATTTTAATTTAACTATGAGGTAAATTTCCTCGAAACTATGCAATCTTTAGATAAGCTTTGCATTTACAGACGGGTTGTAGCCTGCCGTACGTCTGCTAGTCTTGTGATGGAAACGGGACGTACCTGAGACCAAGGTCTTGTCCCGACTGTCAAACACAAAGTTCATGATAGCTCTGGACCTGACAAGGTCATCCCCGCTGGGCTCCAGCAGAATGTTGCCCTTCTCGTCGACCCCGCAGGAGACCGCCGCGAATGTACTCTGCATCATCACGCCCGCGTTCAGGAGGGCTAGGCAGCACGCGTTTATGCAGGTGGTCAGTAGCTGGAATCGACATAAGTTTATTGTGTTTACAAGCTTTTATTACGTTAAAGTAACCGCGTCTGTGGTGTAGTGGTTCGTCCAGTGGTCCCGGGTTCGATCTCCTGGGGGACCACAATATTGTGCTTTGTTTGGTTGGTAGTAGGACTTTGTTTTCCTTAGTCCTAGCTACGTAACAAAGTCCATCTTACCTAACTCTGTCGCCATAACAATAACATATTGACTGCGAACTTCACTTTCACTCAAAATGCCTTTATTTTTTTTTTAACGGGGGGAAATCTGTTTACAGACACCCTAACGCACCGAGGGATGCGAAAGGGTAGTTTCACTCAAAATACCTGTGCTAACTCTACGCATATGCTGTGTCAGTCTGACAGCTAAACAACAATCTATACCAACTTATACAACATATAAATTCGAAAGTACGTCTGTTTGTTGCCGTTTCACAAATTAAACAGCAGGATGGAACTTAATGTGGCATAGAGATACAATAACATACTTATATGCGAGGACACTTAAATGGTTATAAGTTATTGGGTAAGTTTATTTATAAGGTGTGTAAAACTGTTTGTTCTCCGAATACAATAAAATTAATAAACATACTCCATACCTGGGTAGCTTACCTAATACGCGGGCGAAGACGCGGCAAAAGCTGATATAAAACTACACACTAATGATATAAATGCGAAAGTTTTGTTTAGATATTTAGATGAATGTCTGTTTCTCAGTCCTCACCCCAAACTAACAAACGGATTGAGCTGAAATTTTGCACAGATATTGTGGTGGACCAGAAATAACATAGAATACTTACAATCTCGATCCGATGCCACGAGCAGAAGCAAGTATTTAGACAATACAGAACATAAGGTAATACCAACCCCTCCGAAATCCTCCAACTCCTGTATTGTGACGGTAATGCCAGTTCGAGGAAACAGACTGCTCAATATAGATGTTTCACACGACTGTCTGATTGCATGCTCTTTGTATCTGAAACACAGACAACATTTATTCACTTAAAACACTACACAATATAAAACCTATATTATATACTAGCTGTACCAGTGCAGTTTGACTTGAACATAACATAGGCGGTCGAAGATACTCATACATGTTTTAAACTCGGATCTCTCCTAACTACCTCACAGAAAAAGGAGGTGAGATTTTACACATTTATTGTTTCAATGACATGCAACAATGAGTGCCAATGTGTTGCAGGTTATAAAAGGGTCCCTCTGCCCTAGCAGACATTGCCTGTGGATGTTTTTAGAAACAATTAAGGGAAACTTCCAAGTGATGGCAGGCAGCAGCTTACACCCATCAAAAGACCATTTTAGTGGTTGGTTTTCTTGGGCATAGTTCCTAAGCACCAGCAGGCACTCTTCATCAAATAATATATTTATATACATTTATAAATGATGTATTTATTTATGTATTATGGCACTAAACAAAATACAACCGAAACACAATGTAGGGAATCAAAATATTAGAACTAGATTGTGTAGCTATGAATGTGTACACAGCATGATTACAGAAAGCAAGCTTGTTAGTCAATTGAATCAATTCCACTCTGCTCTGAGATTTCCTTACATTTTAGTATTGCAATACAATGATTTTATACACATCATTTCAACCCACACATCTACTGCTGAACATAGGTCAACCCCAATTCGTGCCAAGAATAGTGATACTAAGCATGCTCCATCTAGTAGCCACAATGTGAAAGCACAATGATCCATTGAAGTCTCCCCACATTTCCATTTAAATGTGGTTATGGGTTTTGCAAGCTATGTAAGCTGTCCAGTACCACTACAACTTGCTAATTCTGAGAGCTATGAGAGTGAGTTTTTTCCAGGGTCACTGAGGCAAAGTCGGAAACCGTGAGAGTTATTGTCAAAGTCATGCTAAAAGGAATAACATGCTCAATTAAAAAAATATATAAGTTCTGCATAAAAGAAAATCATTTTTTTCAAATAACAATAAAATTGTATACATATAAAAGGAATATTTTATGATGGTGCCATAATCAGTGTGAAAATGAAAGTGAGAAAAAATATAATATATACCTGTCTCCAACTGCCTGTTTACCACTTTTAGTGCTGTATAGAACCTCCAGTGTGGCCTTTTCTACGTTCTGATTTTTCATTGATATATCAATAGGGCCATTCACACTCACTAACACAACAGTGTCACCTGAAAGTATTAATTTATTGACTTCAGCGGCACAGCTATCGATAGCCTAATTGTAATAATCAATTTAATGTTTTAATTACAATCGAAAATACACCACAGTAAACTAGATTCTAGTACTTTTACTAATCTATGTCCCAAACTTAGATGGCTTGCCATTCTAAGGACTGAACAGTCTGGACTCGTGAATGGAGTAGATAGATATTATTTGTGAAAAAACTTATTGCTATTTTAGGTAGGCCGGCAAGCCAGCAAGAAGCAATAGTGTTGAATGTAAGAGCAGCTGTTCAACCGTGTAAGACCGGCAAATAACCTAATTGCATGTTACCTTGGGATAAAAGAGCAGAACCATCGGATTTGTTGATGAAATTGAGCTCGCACTTCAAGGGCCGGAGCTTAAAGTCTTCAGAGTCGAAATCGATAACCATTTTATTGTAATTTCAGATCACTGATTGAAAATTAAATTATATTGCCACAAACTTTATCCTGTTTACATTTGTTTTGTGAATGCAAGCAATTGCATTATTATTATCATCATCATCGGTCTACAACACCTCTACTCACCGTTTCTGGGAAGTGCGGGTAAGAAGCTAGTTTTGACTCTTATTTCTACCGTCAACTTCAGCAGTAACGACTGCCGAGTTATTTGGTTTGCCAAGTGACATTGACATTGATATTGGCATTGACAGTGGAAGTAGAAGGTATGGTAAGGGCGTAGCGGGTCCCTATATTGCACGACCAATAATGTACAGCCAGTAATTCGAATCCACTTTATTTCAATACAATTTTACACACCCGATATTTCGAAACCATGACTTCCAATTATTGGTTGTGCATTATTGGGTCGTGCATTATCAACAAGTGCTGATAATGTACGGCCAATAATTGGAAGCCACTTCCTTCTCATTGGCCGAGAGTCATTCAAATTTTTGAGCCCTAATTGGTCGCTCAATATGAAGTAGAGAATTATGCCTCGTTTGTACTTTATGAGTTCCGCGAGTTCATACAATACATTTGCAATGAAGAGTTGCCAATAGAAGCACCATGAATCATATTTTCTGGGACGAGCTCCCGCCAGAAAGCTCGCTCCTCGCCCCTAAGAATCACTTCACACACTAAATCTGCGCTATGCTACGGAGGTCAGCACACACAGGTAGGACAGAGGTCTAGATTTCGTAGGCTCACTTCTCTCAGGTCCTCTTTTGCGAGCTTCTGGCTCTGCCTTTTTTATATACACACCCCAATGTCACGCGTAAGACCAGATAGAGTCGGGGTTAGCCGAGTCGGTTTCGTCATTTGTTCGCTACGAGGATCGTACGGAAATTCCGATAAAAACAAATCAACCGTAATAAATAAATTATTATTATTTAGGTTATGTACTCTGTGGAAATAAAACTAAACTCACCTTGCACTCTCCCAAGAAAACAAGGCATCAAGGTAGTCCCTACAAAAATAAATGGACATGGATTATTGGCTGTGCAACACCTGTTGATAAACCAGACAATAATCCATGTCCACATTTTAATATGGTCACCAATTATTGGTCGTGCATTATCGGGTCGTACATTATTGGCTGTGCATTATTGTCTCCCGGCGTAGCGCACCAAGCCGAGCTGAACCTTGCCAAAACGAAAAATCTACTATTATACATTAGATTATGTATACAAATGTAATTACACATTTATAAGGCCGCACGTAGGGATCTTATTGTGGAGGAAGAACGTCTTCAGTTAAAATTGTTAGTGTCATGACGTTCGTCTAGCGGTGAGATAGATCTATACTAGACTAGAGATAGATTGGTCATACTTGAGTGCATATGTTGAAAGACTATTTTCGACTATTAACATGAAATGAAATATGCCAAGCAAAGAAATGTCATGGTTGATGTAAAGAAATGTAATGGTTGATGCACAGAAAAATAAACTTTTTTTAGACGAATAATACATAAATATGTTCACGTCACTGATTTGGATGGATAGAATAGAGAAAAATCAAACAGTAATGAGATTCTATTCTCTTTGGTTGGATTGGAGTTAAACTAAACACGTACACCAGTGGAAGCAAAGAGTATATCGGTGGTAAGGTTAGGTTAGGTTAGCATTATTTATTTATTAGCCAGGGACCAGAGTGGTCCTGGACGGAGTCCCGGTCCGGGTTGGGACCCAAATGAAATATCTGGGTCTCATCCTGGACGGACGGTGGACTTTCAGGGCCCACTTTACCCAGCTGGCCCCGAGAGTCCTGGGAGCCGCCGCCGCACTGGGGAGGCTGCTGCCCAACGTGGGCGGCCCGAGCGCCACGTGTCGCCGTCTATACTCCGGAGTGATCCGGAGTATGGCCACCTACGGGGCACCGGTCTGGGTGGACGCCCTCGGTCGCGCGAACATGACCCTGCTGCGACAACCGCAGCGGGTCATTGCGACGAGGGTGATCCGCGGATACCGGACGGTGTCCTGGACGGCAGCATGCGTGCTGGCCGGCGATCCCCCCTGGGCTCTCCAAGCGGAGATCCTCGCCGAAGTGTACCACTTCGTGGCGGCGAGGAGATCCGACGGGGAGCACCTGGAGTGGGATCGGGTGGAGGGCCTACGGCGACAGGCGCGGGCCGCCATGTTGAGGCGGTGGGCGGAGGACCTGGCTCCACCGGTCCCTGGTCAGTGGACGGTGGAGGCCATTCGCCCGGTCCTCCGTGACTGGGTGCGGCGGCGATTCGGGTCGCTGACGTTCCGACTGGTGCAGGTGCTTTCCGGACATGGATGTTTCGGAAAGTACCTGCACCAGATCGCGAGACGGGAGGCGACCCCGGCCTGCCACGAATGTGGTGCGCCGGAGGACACGGCGCACCACACGCTGGAGGTGTGTGCCGCGTGGGGTCCCATGCGACACACACTTTCAGCCACCCTGGGAGGGGACCTCTCGCTGCCGAGCGTGGTCAACGCCATGCTCGACGGCGACAGGGAGTGGCAGGCGATGGTCTCCTTCTGCGAACAGGTGATGTCGCAGAAGGAGGCCGCGGAGAGGGTCAGAGAGGACGATGCCCGCTCTGACCCGATCCGCCGGAGGCGAAGGGGGGGTAGGAGGGGGCGGTTTGCCCGCCTTCTTCGACTTCCCCTGTAGTGGAGCCACCTGGTGGAGAGTCGGGGGACTCTCCGCCGGCTTGCACGGCTCCACTCGTCTGAGGGGTGGTCCTGGTGAGCAGTGACCACCCCTCCATGGCCGGGGCCTGGACATGGGTTCCAGGCCAACCGCCGGGGCCAGATGGTGAATGCTAACGCGACCCCATCTCGGCCCCACGAAGGCGGGCGACTGCTCATAGTGGGTTTTTAGTGGGTTCGAGTCCCACATACCCCCTTCCACCACCCCCATGGTGGAAGGGAAATGCGAGGGCATTTTCCCACTTAAAAAAAAAAAAAAAAAAAAAAAAAAAAAAAAAGGTTAGCATTATTTACCTATAAGGTAAATAATGGTACGTACAACAACTATATATAATATTTTTATCTAGATCACAGATCGATAACTGTGATCTAGATCTACTGATCTGTGCATGCATTGTATTTTGTATTGTACCTAAAACTACCTACTTTGTTTCGTAGAATAGAAAAAATCTAAGGAAAAGGTACTTAAAAATTTAAAGAGCCACGAAATTGTGGAGTGCATCGGTGGCAGCGCGCGGTGCATAAAGCGCGGTGGTGGCATATCCCAAAAGGCTTTCTATTGATAATCTAAAAGCCCACCAAGATGAAGACCCGATTCAGCACTTACGATATCATGTGCATGGTCACTGAGCTGCAAAGGTAAGGTCATCTCACCTATTTTTTGTAGTTTATCAGATAACTAACATTTTCACACTTGAACCAAAAATCGTGCTTGCCTAAATTACTTTGTGTATAGACTAAAAAAGTGATATATTTCTATATTCTTCCAGACTCATTGGCATGCGAGTAAATCAAGTCTACGACATAGACAGCCGCACATATGTGATACGACTGCAGCAGTCTGAAGAGAAGGCCATTCTTTTACTGGAGTCCGGCAACAGGTTTCATACAACACAGTTTGAGTGGCCAAAGAATGTGGCCCCATCGGGATTCACTATGAAGGTATAACATCCACAATCTAATCATACTGAATGAAAAAGTCTTTTAACCAGCTGTGAAAATAACAAGAAAACTCAATACCTACAAAGCCTAGCATTGCAAAATTATATAAAGAAATTGGTATGCTTTCTTCACAAGCATATCAAACTAATATTACAGACAGGACATTAATTTCACACAGCTTCATCTAGCCACTAACTAAGCAAAGCTTAGCTAAAAAAAGCTAGCCGATTCTAAGCTTTAATCAATACCAATTTTTATACTATTGTTTTCAGCTTCGTAAACATCTGAAAAACAAGAGACTAGAAAAGCTATCACAAATTGGCATTGACAGAGTCATTGATCTTCAGTTTGGCAGTGGAGAGGCTGCTTATCACATAATCCTTGAATTGTATGACCGCGGTAACATAGTGCTGACGGATTGCGATTGGACAATATTGAATGTGCTGAGACCTCATGTTGAAGGGGACAAAGTTAAGTAAGTTATAGCATTTATTTTTATTAATAGTTTGTACCATCAGGACAAATTAGGTTCATATTCAGAAATGCCATTAATTAGGAGCAGTAGGTAAATACCTCAACAATTAGCTCAATGTAATTTAGGTATTGTTTCTAATTTCAGTTTTATGAACAAGGTTTTTGAAGCTTTAATTAACACAATTATTATCTCACATGCACCTTTAAAATGATTTTCACTCTCCCATACTAACATAGTTTGTCATTCATATCAAAATAAATTTTGCAAGCATCATCAATTAGGGTAATCTATTCTCGATTCCGGTTGAAGTGCGCTTCCACCTTCAGCCTTATCTCAACATGTTACCAGGTGAGATGAAAGCCAAGCGCTTCCCCGTCGTACAATAATAAAAAATCAAAAATCAGCAGCTAAACATTTTGTCTGTAAAAAAAATTACATTTTATAATTACAAAAATAATTTAAATACATTATTAGACTACAACCTTATTTTGATAATATTTCGAAAAAGCTCGATAAACACAACTCTTAAACCTCCGGATATGAATGGTGAACATATCAATTTGGAAATATGTTGTTTTGACAGAAAAAATGTAGGTATATAAACATAAAAATTTGACTGACTAAGTTTGTATATGAAAGCGGTACTACTGGTCCTTCTTAAGATATGACAGTCATGTAACTTAAGAGGGCCCCCAAGTATTGCTGATTTTCGCTCTCCAGTTCAAACACAGTTCCTTTTTCATTTCGAAGTGGTAAGTCCAATTCACATTAAATTTTGCAGGTATAATCGGAAAGAGAGCATATGTGTCTGTGGTGCGCTACTTTTTCCTAACACGCAATAACACAGATTATCCATATCCATATGCAAAAACTGTTTTGAATCAGACCATTTCGAAATGAAAATGGAACTACGTTTATATGGCTGTTAACCGCCTACTGTATATCCTCGTGGTCTAATGGTTCAACCCACCGATTTCAGATCCCCGGGTTCGATCCCCATGGGGAGTACTGTGCTTGGTTTGGTTGGTGGTAGGACTTTGTTGAAGTCCGCCTGGCTAGCTACCACCATCTTACCTAATTCTTTCGCTATAATAACAATTCTAAAATTGTTGTGTTCCGGCATTCAGAGGTAAGATAGCCAGTTCCTCAGTTTGTTGAGGATTCCGGGTAAAGTGCGCCTCCACCTTCGGCCTTATCTTAACTTGTTACCAGGTGAGATGAAGGCCAAGCGCTTCCCCGTCGTAAAATAAAAAAATAATGATGGCAAAGTGAGCATACTGGGCCTTCTTAAGTGCTACAGTGCCACATTAAGGTCCTGTAATTATAAATAAATAAATTACAGGACCTTAATTTCACACAGCTCTATCTAGCCCCAAACTAAGCATAGCTTGTAATATGGGAACTAGATTACGGATAGAATACTTGAATACTTTTTTTTTTATACCTACATACTTGTCATACAATCCAACACCCAAACACAGAACAAACATCTATATTCATCACACTAAGGTATGTCCTGGGTATATAATTATAGCACCTTATAAGTCTAATGTAACGGTCCCTCCATTAACAGATTTGCAGTAAAGGAGAAGTATCCACTAGACCGCGCTAAGACCAGCTACGAGGCTCCGACCGGCGACACGCTCAAGGAAATTCTCGCCAAGAGCAGGCCAGGAGACAACCTCAAGAAAATCCTCAACCCTAACTTAGGTAGGTACACCTTTTATCTATCTAAATATATATAACTCAAAGGTGGCTGACTGACTGACATAGTGATCTATCAACGCACAGCCCAAACCACTGGACAGATCGAGCTGAAATCTGGCATGCAGGTAGATGTTATGACGTAGGCATCCGCTAAGAAAGGATTTTGATTAATTCTACCCCCAAGGGGATAAAATAGGGGATGAAAGTTTGTATTAAACTTTGTCAATTTTAAACCGATCGGGCTGAGACTTTGCATGCATAAAGCTACTATGACGTAGGCATCCCCTAAGAAAGGATTTTGAGATTTTGCATTTGTTTTGTTTCGTTTTAGTAGTTTTGGTTATAGACTCTGCTTTGTATTTGGCATTTGTTTTGTTTTCGTTTGGTTTAAGTATAGGTATTGTCGGTTAGACTTTATTAAAATGGTTAAAGAAAATCTGAACGTTAATGGAGAAGTTGAAGAATGTACTGTCGTTTTTAAGTTTTGTAGGCCCTAATTTTTTACACACGCTAAACAAAAGTAAAGCCGCAAAAACTATACCTAATTAATAATAATACTTCTTAACGCGAGCGAAGCCGCGAGCAAAAGCTAGTTCTTTTATATAATGTGTATCATTCAAAAAAATATTTGTACAGCCTTATTGACTTAGTTGGTATTTGGTTAATAATAAGGAATTCAATATCCATTTTCGGCAATGTTTTTTTTTAAATCAGTTTTAATACCTTGGAACAATTAATACTTTCAAAAATTCAAAATTACATTGGAAACGAAGGTATTAAAAGTTTAATGTCGCTGTCGCGAACTCAGGTCACTCAACAAGTGACACGAACAACCCAAAGGCTGGCTGGGGTAGAGTTAGTTATAATAATGTAAGTGTAGATAAACACGTTTTAATCAGTACATAAAAATATTTCATACAACAACAAGCCTCATAGTTCAGTTGGTAGTAGTTATGCCTTCTGCGCTGTAGGTTGTGGGTTCGATTCCCACCCAGGACAAACATTTGTGTGATGAATATAGATATTTGTTCTGTGTTTGGGTGTGGTATCATATAGAACATATGTATTTACAAATTAAAAGTATGTAAGTATCCATAATCTAGTTCCCATATTACAAGCTATGCTTAGTTTGGGGCCAGATGGCGCTGTGTGGAATTAATGTCCTATAACATATTTGATCTCCTCAAGCCCTGTAACATATTTTACTGACTCCCATTTTCAGAATACGGCTCATCAATAATAGACCATGTCCTGCAAGATAATGGTCTTGCCGGTAACATGAAGCTGGTCTTGGAGCCAGGAAAGGGGTTCTATGTGCCACAGGATCTAGACAAACTGGAGACTGCCTTGAAGCAAGCTGAGCGGATCCTCGATGATGCAAGGGCTCAAGTCTCTAAGGTATTTGAAGCCGGGCTAAAAAAACAATTATGCCTCTACCAAAAAATAGTAGTTGGTTGTTCATTTCGAAAAATATATAGTCTGTTACAAGTAAAATTTTGCCCGTATCAGCGGATAAGGATAATCTATGTCTGTGCTTAACTTTTAGTAAATTTTGTTGGTATTTTAGCTGATATTTTTATTTTTAATATGTATAGTTGTGTGTAAATGGTAAAAAATACTATGAATAACTACATTTGTGTCCGAGGAGCAAAAACAAGCGGCAAAGGATCCACCATAGATTTATTTTTTAAGCGTTGCATTTTTATTAGTTTTAAGTTATCCAGTTTTATTTATAAAGAATAAAGTAATCCCTTATCATTAACTGAGTAATGACTTGACTTTTGACTTTGATTCGCTAACATTTTATTTCCCAGGGCTACATAACGCAAAAACGGGAGGAGCGCCCCAACCCCGAGGGCGGAGCACCCACCTACCTCCTCACGAACCAGGAGTTCCACCCGATGCTGTACAAACAAATGAGGAATCAGCCATATATGGAGTATGAGACCTTCGACCGAGCTACGGACGAGTTCTACTCAGCACTGGAAGGACAGAAGATAGATCTTAAGGTATGTATCAACAGCCAGATCCACATTCTTTCCTTATTTCAAATATCATAAAATTATATAAGCTTATTATAAAATTTCTGATTACCTAGAAGATAAAGAAAGCCTGGCATTTAAAAAAATGTATTCCAGTTAATAAATTGTAATTAGTATCAGATAATTTTAAGCTATTGTAATGGATCATAAAAAAAAGGTTCTTGCCTATCTCCTTGTGTGCTGGTCGCGATTCCGAACAGGCGGTAGATTTGACGAAAAATCTTACTGAATAAATATATTTGACTTTGACTTTGACTTTCCTATTTTGTGTAGACTGTTATTATTTTGTGGAAAGATTGCGTGATTCGACTCAAAAATACTCAATATTCACAAGTAAAATACTTGTAGTCTCTTTTCTGATCGTATATCATGATCCAACATGCCTTGAGTCGGTGAATCGGTGTATGAATAAATTGTTTTACCTGTATATTTGTGGTCACTAAATTGAAGAAACATGTGCGCACCCTTTTCCACTTATGTGTAATGTTCATTCCAGACGGTACAAATCGAACGGGAAGCCATGAAAAAACTTCAAAACGTCCGCAAAGACCACGAGAAACGCGTTCACTCGCTAAAGGCTGTGCAAGTGAAAGATATACGGGCGGCCGAGTTGATCGCTAGGAACGAGCCTTTAGTGGAACAGTGCCGGTTGGCAATACAGACGGCTATAGCCAATCAGGTAATACAGTACACACGGTTGTAGCCAATCAGGTAATATAGTACACACGGCTGTAGCCAATCATGTAATATAGTACACCTGGGTATAGCCAATCAGGTAATATAGTACACACGGCAATAGCTGATTAGGTAATACAGATACAGACTTACGGGTAAGAGAGAAGTAGGATCTTCTCACCTTCCTTTCCTTCTGGTGAAGACACAAAACAATACTATTGTTTAAGAATTATGATTATATCAGCAAAAACTATAGATACCTATGTTCACCAATCAGTACAGTATGGATCATATCGCACCGACCATGATGAAAGCTCTGATGAGGAGTTTGGTGATTATGATGGATAAACTATATTTGCATCGTTAATTATCGTCCGTGTTATGATTGAGACAGGAAACCAAAACTTTTACCAAAACATTCATCCTATTTTTTATGTTTGTTTGTGTGTTAGTTCAGGCTTATCTCTGAAACGGCTGGTCCTATTTTGACGGGACTTACATTGGTAGAGTAATCTAAGCAACCCATAATCAATGTAATATCATAACAGATGTCATGGGACGACATAGAGCTGCTTGTGACCACTGCGAAGGACAACGACGATCCTATTGCGAGTCACATAAAGCAACTCAAACTGAGCACCAACCACATCGCGCTGCAGCTTGTCGACCCGCATCGCGATGATGATGGTGATGATGATGATGAGAAGCTGGAGCCCATGATTGTGGATATAGATCTGTCGCTGACCGCCTTCGCTAATGCTAGGAGGTAAGAGATCCGTTTCTAATTGTTTTCCAACAATTTCCTGTTAGTGATTTTTGAAAAAGTCATTGAGGTTTAATATGTTCAAGAGGAACTTCCGCGAACCATACATTTGTGGGATGGTCTTCTTGTCGAAGTTTTCCCTGGTAGCTTCAATATGGGTGTCGTTTTACAATTGCATAAGGCTCGTTAACGCACGAGTGATGCTTCTAGTGTCGCGAGATATCTATATGTGACCGTTTACGATCAGATGGGTCATATACTTGTGTGCCAGTTTGTTATAAATAAAAGTTTAGGAACCTCTTGAGGAAATCATATTGCATATAAAACGTATTTCTGTTATTAGTTACACGTACCATGTATGAATAGTTGTGTTCAATCGAAGCTACAATTTACTAAAACCATATAGAGAGTACTTAAGCCCTAGGATCCTCTAGGTCTTAGAGGATCCTAGAGTCTATGAGGTTATATTTTGCTATGGGTGTTTATATAAATATATTTCACATTCACACCGCGTTGGTACCTTTTGAATTTTATTGCTACCAACACATAGGTCTTAAGATTGCCAATTTACTAACACTAATATGTATCTTGATCTGTTTTTTTTTTTTTTTTTTTTTTTTTTAATAATTGCTATACTTCATAGGTTACCTGAAATCAAGTTATCAATTCGGAAATGTTTGCCAGCAATTTGACAATATACAATAATATGTTTTACTGTGTCCAGATATTACGACCAGAAGCGCGGCGCAGCGAAAAAGCAGCAGAAAACTCTGGAATCAGCGGGTAAAGCGCTGAAGAGTGCTGAACGGAAAACTAAACAAACACTGAAAGAGGCCAACACAGTCAGTAACATCATTAAAGCGAGACGAACTTACTGGTTCGAGAAGTTCTACTGGTTTATATCGTCTGATAACTATTTGGTGAGTCAATATATATAACACTATTATTTTGATTCGAAAACGGGTATTTATTGCGTATTTTACCTGAGCATCACAATGTACTAGTCTAATTTATTTAGTTTGTGTTCATTACTTATGTTGTATTTTTTTTTTCAAGTACCTTCATAATTTTTTGGCCTTAATAAATATATTTGCTTTCTTTTACACTATGTCCTTGTCAAATTTTATTAATTTAAGTTTTTTATTAATTAAGATCTGTTCAGCCTGAAGTCGTGAAAAGGTTATAAACAAACACAGTTACTTTCGCATAAACACCATTACGCACAGCGCCATCTGAGTTATTCGTTAAAAATGCAAAAAACTAACTATCTGAGTTGCTATCGAATTCATAAATTGGTATGGATCTTCTACAGATAATAGCAGGCAGAGACCAACAGCAGAACGAGTTGATAGTGAAGCGATACATGCGGCCTTCCGACTTGTACGTACACGCGGACGTGACGGGCGCCTCCTCCGTCGTCGTCAAGAACCCCACGGGGCAACCTGTACCGCCTCGTACGCTCAACGAGGCCGGCCAGGCGGCGGTCGCTTATAGGTATGTGTGAATCAATGTGGCACCCTGTACCGCCGCACGCTTGACGAGGCTGGCCAGGCGGTGGTGGGTAGGTCCCATTTGTTCTATGGAACATGTAATACTTTTATTTCTCAAAATGTCCTATAGGACTAAGCAAACATTTGTAAAATGCTCGAAATTATTAAATTGAACATTCAGACGTTTTCATTGGCAGAAACTATAACAGAAAATTTAAACATTTCCAAACGCCAAGCAATAAATTGAAAGCCGATGCAGTTTTCCAAAAAGTTGAACTTACTGCATCGTCTTTAAATTTTTAGAAGACAAGACAAAATTATGTGACCAAAAATATTTCAGGAAACGTGAAAAAAATACATAAACGGAGACATTCAAGAAAACCAAATTCATCTAATAATCATTGTTCATCTTACATTAATTATCAGTGTCGTTTAGCTTCTCATGGAAGATTTTGTGAACATTTGATTAGCATTTTGTTCTATGACATGAAACTCGGGTGAAAAGCTAGTATGTAGTTCTATGGAAAAAAATGGGAAGGAAATGTCTCACTTTGTTCGATGACGTCATGTTCCATAGATGTTCCATGTGTAAATTAATGTGGAACCCTGTACCGATGGGGCAACCTGTACCGCAGCGCAAGATCAACGAGGCCGGCCAGGCGGCAAACGTTTTTCATGGAATAAACGATAATTGACTTTGACTTTGTACTGTAGACCAAAAATCAGCGGTATTCCCGTCCCGGGGCCTCCATCATGTTAATAATATTAATATAAGTTTATTTCAGGTGACGTAAGAATTGTACAGGATGTTTAAATACTAATTCTAAGACCCATATTAATATATACCTTAAAACTAAAATACATACGAAATAGAGCTTAAACTAAGGCACACGTGATGTCGCCGACGTGTTTCGGTGCGGGGGATCTCGCGACAGGCGACCCTTGAATCGCCGGACCTTCAGCCGGTTAAAGACCAACCATTGAAACGTTTCAGTGTGGCCTGGGAAGCCAAAGTGGTAACTCGTGCATGGTGGGTGCACGCGTCGCAAGTGTCCAAGTCGGCGCCGACGGGCGAGTACCTCGGCACCGGCAGCTTCATGATACGAGGGAAGAAGAACTACCTGCTCACCGACCAGCTCAGCTTCGGATTCAGCTTCATGTTCAGGGTGAGTGACGTTGTACTACAGACCGTCCGTTTTCTCTGTCGCTTTCAATTAATTCTTTATCTATTTGCATCGACAATTGCATTGTACTTATACAGGTTATACATTTATATTAGGCGCTCTGGACAGAGTGATCATTAAGTTAGGCACTCTTGCTAGACTGGTCATGATCATCCGACCCCATTTCTCTCTGATTGCTGTTTTCCTGGTGCCTGATGCTGTGTAGGGGATCATGCAGTGCTGCCCTAATTTGGTGCATCTATCTAAGTCAAAGTCAAATATATTCATTCAGTAAGATTTTTAGGATCACTTTGAAACGTCAAATCTACCGCCTGTTCGGAATCGCGACCAGCACACAAGGAGAAAGGCAAGAACCTCGGGCTTGTTTTTTTTTTCATGATCCATTACAATAGCTTAAAATTATCTAATACTTATAATTATATATAATATATAAATAATAATAATAATAATAGGCCGTTTGTAACGGTCCTTAGGTAATCTGACTGATTCCTTTGTACATAGTTAGTTTAATTGTACTTTTTATTGAATAAATGTCTTATAATCTAATACTAATTACAATTTATTCACTGGAGCAAATTCATTTTTTTTAATGCCAGGCTTTCTTATCTTCTAGGTAATCTGAAATTTTATGGAGCCTAGTTGTGGGAACAGCGAGTTTGTTCTTATTTCTAGTATAATAATTATGTTTATCACAGTTTTTGTCAAATAAGCTTATGTTTTTACGCGCGTACATAATATTTTCATAAATATATTGGGATCTCATGGGAGGTCTGCCTTTTTTATACTTTGGGGAAACACTTGGCCTTCATCTCTCCTGGTCAAGTTATGATAAGACCCCAGGTGGAAGCGCAATTTACCCGGAACCCTCAACAGACAACTGCTGTCTAACCTCTCAATACTTTGTGTGATTATAACATTTGTAAATTGGAAATGGTTCTTATGGGCGGCAGACTTAGGTAAGATGGTGGTATCCAGGTGGACTTAAACAACGTCCTATCACCAACCAAACCAAGCGCAAATTTGTACCCGCCAAATTATTATTTTTTAATTCAATGCTAAGATTCCGCTATCTGAGCGAACATGGCTCGTAAAGATTCAGTCAGTGATATCCTTGCATGACTTTTCGGGAAGTATAGACAGTCTGTCATCGACTTTTCTTCCCTTTATCACGTGGCACACTCCACAGTGTGACACGTGACCGAGAAAATCAATGGCAAGCAAGAGATTTAAACGCATCTGTGGTTTAATGGTTCGTTCAGACCAGACCCAGAAGTCCCGGGGTCGATCCCCAGGGAGTATAATATTGTGCTCGGTTTGGTTGGTGGTAGGATTTTGTTTAAGTCCGCCTGACTAGCTGGCTATCTTACCTAATGCTGGCGCCATGAAAACAATTCTTAAATTGCTGTGTTCCGGCATTTAGAGGTAAGATAGCCAGTTCCTCAGTTTGTCAAGGATTACGGTAAAATACGCTTCCACTTTCGGCCTTATCATAACTTAAAAACCAGGTGAGATGAAGGCCAAGTACCTCCCCGTCGATGAAAAAAAACCCTGAGGAATAATCATAATTGTGAAGTATTAAATGACATTCCAGCTGGAAGACAGCTGCATAGATCGCCACAAGGACGAACGAAAGCCGGTGGCCGTTGACGACGGCGTTAGTGACGTCACGTCCGTTCAGGAACAGGAGGAGGAGATCGTGGTATCCGATGATGATGATGGTAATGCTTTGATTGCTAATCTATGGAATTTTAGCTTTACTCAAGTTAAATATTTTCAAAGTTCCGTACGCAAAGAGGAGAGATGCTAACGCGTTCCTAGTCCAAAGACATTCTATACTCGCTTTTCGAATACCATTCAAAATTCAAATCATTGTGTAGCTGACTGACTGACTGACCATCGCACAGCCCAATCCAGAGGCCCTAGAGACTTGAAACTTTTAGAATATTTTTTATTTTATTTTATCATTTTTGGAAAACTTACAGCTAACACAGAGTTTATATTAAGACTATAGAAAACTAATGGCTAATTACAAGTTTCCACTTAAAGGTTACTGTAAAATTAAAATAAATTTCAGTCCAAAGATGTTAAATGTATACGACAGCTATTATTAATCTATATTAAGTATTTACAAAATAGTAGTCACTCAATAAACGTTTAAGACGCCTAATTGAGGTATTAAATAAATCTATTTCTTCAGTTGTATTATAACTATTCACTAATAAATCATTAAATTGAATACTTGCCCTAAGAATAAACGAGTTCTGCCTATAGTTCGTTCTTACTAGAGGAACGTACAGTATATTTGGTCTGCGAAGTGAAGCTGTGCTCGTGCGCAACCCGATCAGTTCCAGGAGCTCAGGGCAGTCTACCGTACCGTTTGCTATATTCAATAGGTAGCATACGTCAGCAATATCCCTTCGTTCTTTAAGTGGAAGAAAATGGAATTTTAGACATCGTTCGGTGTAACTTGAGAGATAAATCTTTGCTCTAAATTGTTAACTTGTGAATAGTTACCTTTTGTAATGTAGGGGCGAACAGAGAAAGGATTTAAAGAAAATCCCGGGCGTTTCACTACTCATTTATAAGTAGGTAAGGTATTCCAACTTATCCCATGGATGTCGTTAAAGCTGACTAAGGGATTACCAGAAGAAGAAGCAGTTACACACAACACTATGTTCTCTCTGAAAATATCATCGGGTCCCTTACGATTCAAAATATACTGACTTTAAAAGGGTTTAAAGGCCCGACAGACAGACTGACGGACGCGGTGGTAAATAAGTCTTAGTAACAAGGCCTGTGGAACCCTTACGTATGGAACGAATAACTATCAAAACATAAACTTGTTAAATTGTAATCTTAACTATTCATGGTCATGTTACAGATGATTCAGAAAAAGAAAGCTCATCAAAACTGGACACCATCACAGAGGAATCAACACACAAACACACACAAGCACAAACCAAAAACAAAGAAGACAAAGCTGATACAACAAACAAAAAACAAGCCAAAATTAAAAACGATAGTGTAAATGTGTTACATACCCTAAAAGAGATTGACATCCAAAGTGAGGTATATTCCGATGAGAAAGAGACATCATCTAGTGAGAAAGCGGTAACAGATTTACAAAACTTGAGTGAAAATGAGTTACATACTCAAAATGATACACATCTTGATCTGGAAGAGACACCATCCAGTGAGAATGAGATACCAGATATAGAAAAGAGTGAGACGGCACTAGATTCGTCAGACGATGAGTACCCCGATACGCATATAAAGGTGGACCACGGCACTGGGCAAGTTTTGATGCAGTCTAAAGCAAGGACGGTGTCAGAAGCGTCTGATAGAAGTTAGTACATTTTTTACCCTATATTATATGCTATATAAGTATTCGAGGCTAACTACACTATGAATGTTCTGTGTTGTATTGTATAGTAAGTATGTATTTACGAAAAAAAAATGTATTTAAGTATTCTATCCTTAATCTAGTTCCCATATTACAAGCTTTGCTTAGTTTGGGGCTAGAGACTTTTGAACCCTACCCTTATGGGTTGGGTTAGTATCTGCAGGTTATCATCCGGATCGGATGGCTGGCACATACAAATGAACTTATATCAAAACCAACTTTTGCCCGGGGATTCGCCCGTATGGTAGTAACCCGGATTAAAAGTAGGTTATGTTCTCCCTGTGGCTTTTTCCGTTCCGTCGTTTAATCGTGGAAGAGTACAAACAAACAGATTTGACACAGAAATTTTGAAACAGACTTTCGAATACATCATATTGGTCTGAATTATTTCGACAATGTTTAGTTGTGTGCGTGATTACAATAAGACTCGGAACACTCTTTAAATCACTTTCGCAAATTTTTTGCTCAGGTGACGATAAACCCCTGTCATTCCCTCCCCTGCCCAAGAAGGGAGGTAAAAGGCCCATACAAAAAGCCCCCACTAAAATTGAAGAAAAGAAACCGGTTTCCAAACGAGGTCAGAAAGGGAAGATGAAGAAAATTAAAGATAAATACAAAGATCAAGACGAAGATGACCGCATCATGGCTGTCAAGTTATTGAAGGTAACACACCACATTAACAGCCGATTGCTGTCCACTGCTGGACAGAGCCTCCTCCAAAGCTGGAGGGTTTTACTATAATCACCACACTTGGCAGACATATTGGTGATAGCAGTAAAGGTAGATAATACACCGAAGCAAGCTGCTACCCTTCCCTTAGCCGGTTTTTACGACATCCAGGGGTTGAAAGTAACATATCACACTAACAGCCCATTGGTATCTACTGCTGGAAAGAGCCTCCTCCAAAGCTGGAGGGTTTTAGTATAATCACCACACTTGGCAGGTAGATTGGTGATCGAATTAAAGTTGTAGATACACAGAAGGAAACTGCTGCCCTGTTTCTGTTGAGATTTCATAGTGGTTTTATGATATCCATGGGCTGAGTTGGAGAGACCGATTCGTAAGCCGCGACCGTCTCGGCAAATTAAAAACAAGCTTTATTATACTATATAGGTACCTACTAACAGTTACTTTGTAGATACAATTGATAATTGTATTACCTACCATAACCATTGTCATTCATCGTTGAAATGTAACTAGTAGCTACTATTAGGTACCTATGTATTCGCCTAGGTAACTTTACAGTTGTAAGAATTTACTAATAGGTAAGTTTCTCCCAAGCACCGGGTCAAGTGCGCCTCCACCTTCGGCCTTATCTCAACTTTTTACCAGGTGAGATTAAGGCCAAGTGCTTACGCGTCGTACAATAAAAAAAAAAAAAAAGCACAGCTTGTTGTGACGAAATTATATAGTACCTACCTAGTAACTACATATTAGATCATAGGTAGGTTCCACTCCACAGCATAGGTAGATAGGTTGCCTTGCCTATTGCCTATCTAGCCTACCTTAGTGTAGGTACCGACATTATAATTTAGAAGTGGGCATTTTCTTCGAACTGGATTAGGTACTTACCTATATTTATACTCCTAAACTGGTAAAACAGATATAGGCTACGTGGTAGGTTGGTACCTCTAAGGAAGCAAGTGTATTTGATTAGAAAAACCCAAGCAAATCCCACTGCTTAGTACACATATTCTGTTTCACCTTGTATTGTTCTACTGAACTTCTGCTCGCTTCTTCGCCCGCATGGTAGCTAGATGAACGTGAAACAAATATATAAATGTTCCAAGACATTTCTAGCCTCGAAGCATAAATATGTAGCGATAGCTACCGAGGCAATGTGGGAACTAGTTTTCGTTTTATACAACTAAGCAACAAGCAAACAGCCCACCTGATGCTAAGTACTTATCTTGTCTATAACAAATCCTCCATCCATCAATCCATCTGCAGAGAACATGAACTATGCGGCACTGCATTGCGCCCGTCAACTTTAGGCATACAGACGTTAAGCGTCGTGTGCCCGTAATTTCACCGGCAACCATACCCTTCTAACCGGAATACAGCAATGATGCTTTGGTCGAAATAGGTATGTGGTAGTACTGTCGAGCCCGGACGAGACAAGAAGCTCTATTGCAAAGATTTATTTTTTCAAACAGATGTTTCTTAATATATAACCTTGTGTATTAGCTGTTTTACTGACTGACCAGAGGTCCTAAAAACTGGAACCTTCCTTTTGTAGCGTAGGGATGACGGGAATAAATATTAAAGAGTCTAGAGGTATATAATTAGTAAATAATATTTCCTTTCCAGTCAGCGAATGAAGAGAAAGAAGCCAAGAAGACTCAGAAGAAAGCCGCAGCAAGCGCTAAGAAGCTGAAGCAAGCTCCTAAAATACCCCAACCTGCTCCCATTATCTTGGAAGCAGAGTCAGACCCTGAAGTACCTGATGATGACCAGCCAGAGCCAGAGGTAAGTGATATAAGGACGCCTAGTGTCATATAATAGAACTTCCTCTGATGAATTATAAGTTTAATATGTTTAAATAAAAATAAATACATACTACAGGACATTAATTTCACACAGCCGCCATCTACGCCCAAAGCTTAATATGGGAACTAGATTACGGAAATACTACTTTTATGCTTTTTTTGCAAATACATACATAGATAAACCGTTTGTTCTCACTAGTTCGATCGTCGAACCAGTGATTATCACGTATCACACAAATGTTTATACCGGGTGGGAATCGAACCCACCACCTACAACTAGAGGTGGGCGCCGCGTCCAAAAAAGTCAGCGGCGGCGCGCCGGTCGCATTTAGTCGGCGGCGGCGTGGCAATATTAGATTTTTTTTTATTGGTACCTATTGAATCTAGCCCAAAATGTTCAACTACAGCTCAAATTACTCATTGCTTTTCGCTATCTTTGCTGGGTTATGTACCTGTCTAGACTGTCTAACCTCTAACCAATAGGACCATAATCATAAGCTTTTTGTAAAAAACACATTCACCGAATGTTTTGTGACACTAGATTTTGCTAGTTCCATTTTTAATAAATACGCATTACACACAAGGCAGGGTTTTCAACAAAACACTTCCACGCACTAAACTCAGGGAAACGTTTTTACATAACGCTAGCTGCATTCTAGCGGGTGTTTTCACTCTTTCGCCCGCTGACCAATCACACGTGCGTTAGCGTGATCGTAAATGGCAAAAAAAAAACTTACAGCGCAGAATCTGTAAGAAGTAGATACTTTTTTTTACGATACGTTGATACGTTTTACAAGTTATGCTTAGTTTGGGGTTAGTTGGCGCTGTGTGGCTTTCTTCTTGTATTCTGGTCGCGATTCTGAACAGGCGGTAGATTTCAATCAAGACGTTTCAAAATGATACTAAAAAATCTTAATGAATAAAGAAATTTTATCTTGAATTTTTTTTGTGTGAAATTATTGTCAAAAAAAATCTGTTTTGCTCGGCAGACGGAACAGCAAGGTCCGGATGCGGACACCGAGCTGCTGTGGCAGCTGACGGGCGCGCCCGTTACGGAAGACGAGCTGCTGTTCGCGGTGCCCGTGGTCGCGCCCTACTCCGCGCTGCACGCCTACAAGTGAGTACTGTGGAACACCGCCGTCTTTAGTCTTCTTAAAAAAATATAAAAAAAAAACCAAGAAAAATAATCGTACAGGTATACGTACTAGAGCTAGTGTAAGTACCTATCCTTATCTATATATAAACTTTCAATTTGCCTCTGTAGAATAGTAGTTATGTGCAGTTAGGTTTGTTACAATTAAAAGTTTATTTCGTATGAAATTTATTATACAATTATATTGTTATTGTTATTATCATAAGTTATTATTTACAAAGAAAGTACATTATTATTCCCCGTAATTTATTTCTCATATAAATGAAAAATTAAAAGAAAAAAAAGATTAAACATTATATATATTATTACCTATATCAAATTTGGTAAGATATTTATCCAGGTAACTAATGTATATTTAACTCGTTCCCAGGTACAAAGTTAAGCTGACCCCCGGTACCAGTAAACGCGGCAAAGCTGCTAAGACGGCTGTGCAAGTGTTTCTTAGAGACAAGGCTGCCTCCAACCGGGAGAAGGATTTACTCAAAGCTGTCAAGGTATTTATATAGAGAACACTAATATAGGTGACGGTTAACATTTGGTTGATATTCCATTTACTAAGCGCTGTAATTATGACGCAAACATTTGAAATCAGGTGCCAGTCCGTTTTTCCACTAATATACGGGTTGTGTATTAGTGGAAAAAGGTGGCACTTCAGGCAGTTTGATCCAATATCCTATTATAAGCCTTTATCCTAATCCAAAGCTCAGTTCGCTGCAATAAAACCGAGTATACTGGCAAAGGTGAGGTGGTATTTAGGTTGAGAATTCCCAGTGACAGCTGCTCAACCTATACCAAGCAGAAGTCAGCTCTTGAATGGGTGAGAACAATATATATCCCAGAGGATGGATCAATACCACAAGCTTCACAGCTCAGTTGGTAGAAACTACCTTCTGTGCTGTATGTTGTGGGTTCAGGCCCAGGAAAACAATTATATGATGCTTATTCTGTGTTCCATGTTGTAATGTTTGATATATATTGTCAAAAAAAAGTTTAGGTATATTGTTTCCGTAGTTTTGTTTCCTTATTGCAATATTGACTAGAAGGCGCTGTGTTAAATTACGGAAATACATGTAGTACATACCAATTCATTTTATTTTTGTAAATACACAGGCAGAGCTACTGCCAACTGGCTGTTAGTTTCATTGTAAGCTGTTTATTTTAAGAGTTGTGGATTTTGTTGCATCAATAAAATAAATTGTTTGTTTCCAGGAGGAGAATGTGGCCAGGAACTTCCCCGGCAAAGTGAAACTCTCCGCTCCACAACTACATAAACACAAGAAATAGGGCCATTTACATAATAATCCAGTGCAACGCCCGCAACTTTGTTCCCACTATCCCGTGGGAAATTCCTAACATCCCTTGCAAGTGCACTATAAAAGACAGCTACTTTGAAAATGATATGTCTGTAAGATGTATAGTTTGCTATGGTTGCGAATAGCCAGTTTCTATGATGTTCTTGAGAAACGCTCGGTCAGAAGTATCCTCAACCGACAAACTTGTATGAATAACGTGATATGAGAAAATGAGGCAAATGAGGTGCGCTAGAAGTGTATAAGTGGAAACCTGTTCTCTGCCTACACCTCTGGTAAAAAGGCGTGAGTATGTATGAAAGTTTCTAAGTAAAGTTCCTACATTTGAGAATATTTTGTTATGCATTCGCTCTTAAGTCCTCCCAATTCCGTCAATACAAAGGTTGTCTGGAAGAGATCGATTTCAGCGATAAGACATACAGTCTTATCATACGTGATATTATTTATTGTATGTCTTTTGTTCTTGGGTGTTCACTAAGAATATTGTAGGTAGTATTTGTACTCATTGTATAGTCTATTGTATTGTCAGTCAACGTTTCAGCTAAAAGACAATGTATGGATTACCTTTTTTTTTCCTATTTTTTCTCTCTAGTACAACGTCGTTTGTCTATTATTAATTTTAATGTTTTTAGAAAAAGTAAAGTACCACAGCCACAGATTATCTCTATCTGATTAATTGGACATACGAAAACATTTCGAAATTTACGATAAACTACGTTTGTATGGGGAGCATTACTACTGGGCCTTATTAGGATTATAATATGCATAAATGGTGCAATAAACGCATTACCAAGGATACCTATATTATAGGGAGCGTGCAAAGCGCACCTATACGATTTGTTAGTAGGTACAATAGCGCTTACAGTAAACTCAGCGTTTCTGGACTTGAAATCTGATACATTATATTATGACTTCTTAAGCTACCTTGATGTAGCCATGTAAGTATCGCAATAATTATTGTTTGTTGTAAATATAAGATAGGTATTGTATTAATTAAAATTTTCAAATAAATTGTTGAATAAAAAAATTTTTTTTTTTATATGAACTCGGTTGTGCTAACTTAGTAAACGGAATAATGAGAAATGTTCTCAATACGTATAGTAAAACTCATCATATTTTGTGTGATATCTTATCAATTCGTACAATAATACATTGCTTTATTTATCAACTAAGCAAAATTAATTGATTTCCATGAAATCAGCAATTTGTTTAATCAAATAAAAATAAATCCTACCTAATTTATAATTATACTAATATAAAATGCTAACTGACTCACTGATAACAATGCACGGCCTAAACGGCTAATCGTAGAAACAGGAAATTTGGAGGGTAGCACTCATTTTATTGTGCTAAGAAGGGGAATTTCAAAATTCGTACCCTAAGGGGTTCAGAAAGGGGGTTGAAAGGTTGCATTAAAAGTATGCCCTAACTCTGAAACCGTGCATGATGATTGTATGTGTGATACTCTTCTACAAACCATGTAAACCAGGGTCTTACGATGATGACAGCGGCACTCCTGAATAATGCATGGTATAATAGTCGTGCTTATACTTTTTGAAATCGGTATAACGAGGCATTCAACGACAAATGTTTATTTTTTAATTTACCCGGCCGTAGCAGTCGCGGCTTAAGAATCGAACCCAACTCAGCCCGCGGATGTCGTATAAGCCAATTTAAGGGATCTCACCAGAGGAAGCAGCAGCATCCTGCTGTATGTTACATAACACCTTTACTGTGATCACCAACCCGCCGGCCAAGTGTGGTGATTATGGCAAAAACCCTCTCGTTTTTAGAGGAGGCTCTGTCCAATATCCAATTTACCACTACATAAATGGGCTGTTGACGTGACTGTATTTATGACCCTTGACTAACGTAACTTGACTACTTGATACACAGTAATCTTCTAATGCATAAAAGGACAAGTCCTGAGTGACTGACTGACTGATTCAATTAGATACAACGCACAGACTAAGCCGCTGGGCGACTCTAAATTTCAAGGGCATGTTTGTCTTGGTGTGTACACCTGCTAAGAAAGGAATTTTGAAAATTCGCACCCTTAGGGTTCAAAGTTCGGAGTAAAATGTTGCATTTCCTTGAAACCACAAATGATAGGCACTTGAAAATGAGTTTGTTGATTGCCCATAAGGAATAAGTTATTTCATATTTTCGGTTTTTAATAATTTTTAGAAATAAAGGGTGGGGTGTCCAATATTCAGACCTGACTAATAATAAACAAAAAAAAATAGGGGGTTCCTATACATGAAACTTTTTTATTAATTGTTATTTTCGACCTGTATAATAACAAAGTTGGTGTGAGTATAGTGCTTACTTTGTGGTAAATAAATAAATGAATAATAAAATCTGGCCAAACGTGAGTCTGACCGGCACTATGACTTCAAAAAGCCTGCATTTTTGTCTGGGAGTGTGGGTCAGACCCCTCGGTGTGCGTGTCTGCATACCATGTAGGAGCTAGTCTGTCAAATTTATCCAGACATCCAACAAATATATATATTTATGATATAATACTTGCACCTATTTCAAAAAACCAATACGCGTCGCGAGTAAAAGCTAGTAACCGATAAATAAACCTTAGTTGCACAATCTCAAAGATAAATGTAGCTGCAGCAAAGAGAAAGAAATTAAGGTGAGAATGAAAAGGTATCTATCTATTTTGACATCAAAACTCACGGTAACTAGTATTTCCTTGTATTATAATTATCATCGAGTGCGTAACATCAAATTATAAAAATAATAACTAAACAACACACGCCGCGGCGGCGGCGGCATGATTCTCTCATTCTCATGCAGCATGAGCAGAGCAGAGTGGTGAATAATCTGAACCTAGAAGAACAAAGAGTATAGAACCACAGAAGACTGTTAATAATTGATCTGTGTCTGGAACAAACCATTGATTTTTTTCAGAAAATTCAGATATTTATTGCGTATTTTACCTGTATTTATACGCTGGTGAAACGTCGGGATAAATTCCTACCCGTTTTTTCGAATCAAAATAATACCAAGCTAACCTCGCGAGTACACATTTCGTAATGGCCGAAAAATAAATTCTTGATGGATTTGAAACAAGCGCCGGGCGTGAGTCTATGTATGTATGTATGTATCAATGAGTACATAAGTATTAATATCTAAGTACCTATGTTATACAAACTCATATAACGTCTAATAAAATTGAAATCAGTCCTCTTCCTCTTCTTCTTCTGCGAAGCCCTCCCCTTCTCCAGGTAACTCGGGTGGAGGAGGTGGGGGAAGGTGAGCGATGCGATACGCCTAAAAGATAAGACAATATTAAAATTGAGCCACACCCACATTTGAGGATGAGTACCTGAATAACCTAATATTGTGTCTTCCTACTTAGGTACCATACCTACAACCTCCAAAAATATAAAAAAACTGTTGATACGAGTATATACTTCTATAACTAGGTAGGTATAGATGTACCTGATTAGGTATTGTTCAAACTACACAACATAATATAATATTTGTAAGTTTTTGTCCACGGCTTTGTAGTAAATAAGTCGGTAACTATCTAGGTAAGTTGGATTCAGAGGAACCTTATCTACAGGATAAGTTGCATATACACACATCAACATTGTCTAGGGATATTCAACATTTTGTTGATTTTTACAAAAACTGAAAATAATTTCTTTACAAAACTAGATATGGCAAGAATCTTTATTTTGTGTTGTTTATTAATAATAATAAAAACAACAGTTTTATATATTTTTTTAATAAACATTAAAGTAGGAGCAATATCTCGAAAAATCAGAAAATTTACAAGGTTCGGTAAATTGTGTTAAAACTATTTTTACGTTGCCATGACTTCATAAAATTACCTTTTTACAATTTAATAATCGGTGTTGCCTCCCCTGACGTTGATAACACATCTGCACCGGTTATTCATACTCAAAATTAGGGTGTCAAAGTCTCGCTGGGGTATGCGATCATGTTCTTTTTAAATGGCAAAAAAGTTGATCTTCTGTGGTCAAATTTGATGGCAAATTGCTGAAAGCCCTTCGCTGTAACATGTCCCAAGCGTGTTCAATTGGGTTTAAGTCGGGTGACTGTGCAGGCCAGTCCAAAACCGCGACATCATGTTCCTGAAGGGCAGCTGACACCAAACGCGCCGTGTGTGGAGGGGCATTATCATGCATGAGCTGAAGTTCCTGGCCAATTTGAACTCTGTGATGATCACAGGTTCTATGACCTCTTTCCGGTATTTTAGTGCAGTCATGATGCCTCTTATCCAAATGAGCTCGGTTCGCGCGCCAATACGAATTCCCGCCCAAACCATGATTGTCCCACATCGGTACGAATGGACCTCTTGTGGC
The DNA here is from genome assembly GCA_951394065.1 of Venusia cambrica. Lineage (NCBI taxonomy): Eukaryota > Metazoa > Arthropoda > Insecta > Lepidoptera > Geometridae > Venusia > Venusia cambrica. The sequence continues at coordinate 12,715,617 of OX596042.1, forward strand.
TGCTGGAGGCGACTTTCTCTGCCTGGAACTCTCCAAACACGTGTTCCTCGTGAATCGGGGTGGAATCCAAACCGAGACTCATCAGTAAAGAGAACCATTGTCCATTGTTCCATAACAAATGTTCTTGAGCCCAAAGAAGTCGCCTTCCGCGATTGCCTCGTCGTAGAGCTGGCACACGAAGCGGCCTACGAGAATGAAGATCGACTTCATGTAGCCTTCTTCTGACGGTTTGGTCGCTGACTGACAGCTGATGGTCTGACTGAAGCCTTTGCACTAGCTGCTTTGCTGTGAGATTGGGTTCCCTCCTGGCGGAATTATGGAGAAAACGATCTTGTCTAGGGGTGGTTACTCGTTTTTTTCCAGTGTGGCGCTCTCTTACATCCCCAGTAATACGATAACGTGACCACAATCGAGAAATTACGTTTTGATTGGTGTTTAGGGTATTGGCAACCACGCGTTGGATAGCACCGGCTTGTAACATGCCTATCGCTCTTATCATTTCTTCTCTGCTTAAATGTCGACGTTCCATGACATTACGAATATCACAAGATCCGTTAAAAATTACTTAGATAGCACTAATTGATAATTAAATAAAAGTTAATTTATCTTAGGCAAAATTAACGTTGTTTAATTTAAATCGGAGTCCCCATTCTATCTTTTGTTTATTGCGTTCTATTTTTATTTTTTTCTTAATTTTGAAAAGGGAACAAAAGAGGTTTAATTCCATATATAAACTTTTTCTAAAAAGCAAATAGTTTGTAAGCAAATCATTTCGAAATGGAATATCCCTAGACAATGTTGATGTGTGTAAATCGTACTTACAATTTATTTATTTTTGATACAACTAAGTAGGAGACGGAACAAGCAAGTAGGTAGGTATAGCGCACCGGATCTCTTGCCTATAACAATGCCTTACTGCGTAGGTCACATCCACAAAGAACAAAGCCTAACCAGCACTGCATTGCGCCCGTCAACTTGAGGCATGAAGGTGTCAAGCCCCATAGACCATACCCTACGAACCGGAACACAGCAAATGCTGCTTGGCGGCTGAAATAGGTATGGTGGTAGTACTTCCCCGGACGAGCCCTTTCACAATGGGCTCTACTCTTATGAGGTAGCTATACTGTGTGCGTTCAAGGTTGTGTCACTAGGCTAAAGTTCCGTAGGTACCTCCTCATCCGCGAAGGTAGGGTCCGTCATCTCCATGACCTCGGGCCCGATGAAGTACTCATCCTGCGGCCGTGGCAGCTGCAGGGGACAGAAGTTCGGGTTCTGGTTCTTCAGGCCCCAGCCCATGTATAGGCATTCCGACTTCCTGTGAAATTACATTGGTGATTCCGTGAGTCACCGCAAACAAACCAAATCCACAAAACAAGTGGGTGGTGTAAACTAAACAGTTCATCATCATATTTCTGTGACCTTCCCTAGAGCTTACCTGACTTTCCAGAAAGTAGATTGGACACCCTGTTAGTATAGGTACCTAGAGTACGAAGGGAATCATATCAAAGTTAGGTGTGTAAAGGCGCGTTCACTTTTTTACCGCCCCGTATAGTGTTGAATTTAGAAATCTTCAATTTGGTTGCCATTTAGCCCCATGTTAATATACCACTGTTTTGGAGCATTTCACCCCTAAAAGGTTGACATTGACTCAAGCAACCTATCATTTATTTATACCGAAAGAATACGATAGGACATGATATGCCATGGCTCCTGTCACATCAAAATAATCTACTTACTTCCCATTAGTAGCATAGGCCACCGCGCCGGGCCACACCGTGCTCCTAAGCACAGCCACAGCGCGGTCCGGAGCCAGGATGGTGCTGATGCGTGCCGTCCACGCGTTTAACCCTTCGACCCGCGCGTCTTCCGACAGACTGGTGAAGAGAGGCGGTCCTGATTCCGGTTCCATGGGCGGTGGCCCTTCGTCATCCTCTTCTTCTAGACCTTCTTCCTAAAGATCCATAATCATACTCTTTATTTTGTTAGATATCTATGCATCACTATATATATCTTCGACCACTAACTATTTTGACGGTTAGTTATAGATAGATTAGCAAGGGTAGTGTCTTAAGATTATGGAACACGCTAAGCTAGAAAATCATACCCCGTATTAGCTTTATTGGGAAAGAGACCTGCAGGGTGCGGGTAAAATTCAAAAAACATACCTACTCCGTATGACGGAGTAGGTATGTTTTTTGAATTTATCGGGAAAGAGACGTAGAAGGGAGCGGGTATAATCCAGTTATTACATTTTTGTAGGTCTGTGTTTTTAATGTCATTATTAACACCTCACCATCCCAGCGTTGGGGTTCCACCAAATAGTCCTTCCCTGCTTCAGGATATGTCTGCCATGGTGCACCCAATACGTGAAGTTGTTATCCAAGAGGTCTTTCAACGTATGCCCTTGGTAGAACGGATTTGGGTTGAAGTCCAGATCACCTTGAGACAACAGATTTTTTTTCAAGAAAAGTGGCCGTGGATGATAACGTACAGAAATACAAGAGCAACTACTTAGGTAGCCCTGGCCCAAAATAAACTATAGAACATTATATCCTAAAATTAAAAAATAAGAGTAAAGTAAAGTGGAAGCGCACTACACCCGGAATCTTCAACAAACTGAGTAAAACTGGCTGGCACATTATGGTGACAGAATTAGGTAAGATAGGCAGGCGGACTTACCCAAACAAAATCCTACCACCAACAAAACCAAGCACAATGTTGTATTATTAGTACTGAAAAGGAATGGAACTCGTTATCACCGTCTGTAGGTAGGTACACATCTTCTGTCTTAAGTCCAGACTGATATGTTAACAGAGAAGCCTGGTCTTTACCTACTTGTTTAAACATGAAAACGGCCACGCACACAGAGGGTTCCGACTCCAACGCACATTTCACCCAAAAGTCACAAATAAATTGTAGTAAGTACTTTTATTCATTGTTGTTTTAGCAGCAATTATAATATTTCATCACTTCGTGAAAATTTCACGGAGTGATCAGACACCCTTTTTGGGTACGGAATCCTAAAAACACTATTGTATTGTTAGCAACACATGCCTATCGTTATTTTTTGGACAAAAACTTTATAATTAATAATCATCGCAATCTTACCACCACCCTCCTCCATATCAATGTCCTCTTCTTCCTCGCCCGAGCCGAAGGTATAGAATCCCTGCGGCGAGATGGACGTCGCGGCTGCTATGCGAGCGATCTGCGCGCGCAGATAGTTACGCTCTGTACCCTCGAACGGAGGAAAGCTTTGGACCTAGATATTGAAGAACCAAAATAAGTTAAGTATAATGGAAACGTTTACTCATCTAGACTAAAGTGCCTAAAGGTCAGATTGTTAACAAAATATATTTATTAATAGAGGTCACACGCTTTAACCTTGGTACCCCAGGCTGTGGAATATTTTATTCCACCTGTGATGTGTTTTATGTTCTATATAATGCTGATAGAATACAAAATACGCAACAATGTAGGTATCTATGTGAAATCATACCGCACTGAACATCAAAATCGGAGCGCAAAATATTACCTACCTAGGTACTTTGTCAAATGCCTTACTAAAATCGAGTAAGCCAAGTAAACAAAGTGTACAGCAGCTCTTACCTCTGCATCTAGATCACCGGTCATACACCGCACAGTCAGCCTCGAGACTCGAATATGATCGGGAGTCAGGTCGGGAAGGCAAATCCACTGATCACCAGGGTTGTTGCACACATAGTACACCTGGATCACAATAAAAATGATACGTAAATGAATCTTAACTTTTAAGAAAATCTGAGGCGACTAACCTCAATGCATCTTACGTAAGATGGGAACTACAAGGGGCAAAGTAAAACCACACCAGAATATGGGTAGGTAGGTACAACATCCACATTAGAACTTAACATTGACACTGCGATCACCAACCCTTATGTACGGCATGAGGCAAATTACCTCATTAATTGGAGAAAGGCAAGCCCTGCAGTATTTGTTTGAGTATCTTTGTTCGATAACTCTCTATTATAACTCGCTCCATAAACTAAAGGTACAACATGAATTTTACTCGCAAGAAGTTCATAATAAAAGAATTCAGGCTACGTAGGTATTACCTTTTTATTGACACCCTGACCCGGCCTTTCTACGGGAATAGGTGCAGGCGATTGCCAGGTTGATACTGGTTCTGGAGGTAGCTTCGGGGGTACCAGCTCTTTAGTTTTAACTTCTTTCCCCTCTCCTTCACCCACTGAAATCATCATATTCAAATGTAATACTTTAAGAATACAAGCATCTTTGTTGCTTTGATGCTCTACTTTTTAAGTCTTACCTACTATCCCTTCCACGAATATATAACACCCAAACCAAAGCCTCTTATTCTATAGCATAAAGGGTTGAGTGTTTCTTACTGAGTTCCTTCTGTTCTTCGGTTTCAGGGCCGTGACCTTCTCCTTCACCTTCACCTTCACCAGGCATGTCTTTTAGCTCAAATTCCTATAAACAATGATCCGTATCAATCAATACCTAGGTAATCGTGTTGTACTTGTAACACAATAGTAGGTACGCAGTCACGTTAAATTTATAGGTTATATTTGGTGTCTCATAACTCAGCAAGTCGGTACACCACTAAGTACATTTTACTCTCCTTTACCGTCTACTTGGTAGGTACCTAGTGCCTATATATTATACCCGAGGTGGTTCCAGATAACGAATAGGTACCCTTCATTCCCCCCTGAGGATGTCGTAAAAGGCGAGTAAGGGAATAAAATACACCAGAAGATGGGCAGCAGCATCCGCCTGAATACGTAAAACCAATATACGACATCAATCCGCTTGCCAGGCATGGTGATCAAAACCCTCCATCCAGTCTTGGAGTAGGCTCATGTCCAACCGTAGACGTTTACGGGATATTATGATATATTATACCAACGTGTTTAATCTCTCGCCGCTGCGATCGACAAAAGCTAACCCACCTAATTGAATTTATGTTATTTTAATTCAATTCTGGATTAAAAATTCACTTACTCGTATCCTTCTATCCAGTTCTTCAATAGTGAGATCAGTCTCAGCGACGTAGTAGTTCCCCTTAGTGCCGAAGATCTTTCCAAAGAACCGGACGGTGGCCACGGGCTCCTTGATGGCCAGCATGTTCAGCGATATGTACACGGCATAGCACTCGCAGTCTGGAAGTCCGTAACCTGCCTGAAAAAAGTTTACACTAAAATTGTAACTATAGATATGTGCATTATTATGAATGGTTATTGTTAGTTAGAATGATATGATATGAGCTCGATAACATTGTAAATAGGTAATTAAGTAGTTAGGTACTTAAGTAGTAAAGCTATTATTTTTCTGATAGTAGAATAATTTCCAGTAGTGGACAATTGACGGGACGTTGACGGAAGTGAACGTATTTACCCCTCGAAAATAATAGTTATGGTCGACGACATCAGCGATCCTGGGCTTAACGTTTTCCTCCTCAAGGTCCAGCTCTTGCTCCTCCTCTCCCATGTCTTCCTTCATCTCACACTTGCTGGCCACCAGCTGGAATTCAGTTATCAGATTGCAAATTTACATCTTTACTATGAAAGTGTTTATACTTATATCTTAAAAGACAATCCGAGTTTTTATTTTATGTAGGAACAAGCAAGCAACCCATCTGCTGTTAAATGCAACTCTTGCCTATAACAAAGCCTACTGCGTAGGTCACATCCACAAAGAACATGACCTAAGTGGTATTGCTTTGCGCCCATCACCTTTGGCATAATGTTAAGCCTCACTGGAATACAGCGATGCTGCTTGGTTCTAAGGCTCTTGCTCTAAGGTTCTGATCCAAGGAGCTAACAGACGGAGTACCTGCAGGCGTAGGTGCCTTCTTGCCTGAGACTGTTCCGTAAACCACAAAGTTGTCAGTTCCTTCTATATGGCTTGGTAGATTCACCTCGGTCATAACTAACTATAGTACAAATTTTTGTATTTCAAGTGATTGCACTTGGTCAAAATGTTATTATGACACAAAAATTCACAACCCACGACGGCACTCAAACCCGTCCGAATAAATTTGATTAGAAAGCAAAAAACGCTATTTCTCGCTAGTGATTTTGAGTGTAATTTCAAACACTAGGGCAGATCACAGTTCAGTGAATCAGCGCTTTAGCTGAAAGATATGACACAAAAATTCGGAATCTGCGTCGGTACCCCCTCACCCCCGTAGCTCAGTTAGCTATAGTACCTTTCGACACTATCACACAACGAGAACCTATGAGATACAGGGCAAGGGGTTTGCTTAAAGAATTTATGGGACATTATTAAATCACACACTAGGTGCAAATATACCTAAATAAAAAAAAATGTAATAGTCTGTTTTGGTCAGAAAGATAACGGCCGAAAGTTTGGGGCTCATAATGATTTCAATCGCTATCATTTTAACACGACTGCCTCCAGAAGGGTAATGTTTTGACGGGCGACCTCTTCGAAGATCGAATCTTACCCTAAACATCTCATCTACCCTCCTCACGATCTGCAGCTGCGGCGGAGACAGGTACACATCGTTTAGCAGATCGAAGTTGGGCCGGAATTTTTCTTGCTTGACCTCCCAAGAGTACTGCTCGAAGTTGTCCACCACGTCTGGAGGCTTCTGGGAGATTAGCTTCTGAACCATATCTACCAGGTGGTCGTACCTATGAAATCAAATCGCATCACATAAATAACCCAAAACTACCCTATTCTGAAAATCTGAAAGGGCATTGGTATATTTTCGTTTGTACTCAAGGTACCTAAGTAGGTATAGGCACAGAATAACTAATAGTACGTATAGGTAGGTACTTAGCCAAAGTGAGGTTCTCCGACATTAAAAGGATACGGGCTTCATTTGAGAGGTCCTGCTGCTAACCTACCTATGTACCTACGGCTCACGGCACGTTAGCACAGAATAACTAGTTAGGTTTACAGTGTTGCCTACACAGAAAGCAATACTACAAGTCTGGCGCAACACCACAGAATAACTAATAACTAACTAACAGCAACACGTCACATTAGCATGTTGGTGACGCAAACCATTACTTTTACCCTACCCTCAATTCAAGTAAATAAGGATTTTTCAACTTGATCTGAGTTCCTACCATAAAACTATCAACGCGTCAGAAGCGTCAGTTCAAAACCGAACAAAAATAACTTATTATAATTGACTTATTTGGGTACAGCATAGGCACAGCATGGATGAATAAAGACGTAGTAGGTACCTAAGTGGTAAAGTACAACAACAGATCATAAAATACTAACGGTACAACTAATTATCTACTGTCAACAGAGTTTAGCTATACCTACCTACCTTCCCTAAGGTAGTACCTAGAAGGTAGCCTATTAAATCTGAATGTAGTTACCAAACTATAAAGTTAGTTGCGCTTTTATACTACTATTTATAATTATGTTTATTAATAATACAACAGTATGGACAAGAAACTGGGTTTCATGCTTACAGAGAGTCTCCGGTAGCTGCACTTTGCTGCTTTAGGAAGTTCTTAGCAAGCACTAAGTCGCTGTTAAGATCGGGCATAACATTTTCAGTCGCCGCTATTATGTCAGGTTCCAAAAGAAATGTTTGCGACATTTTGGTTAGCTATTTTCATACGCTATCACCTACTTCTCAAAAAAATCAATGTAACAATGTTTTTTATTGTTTTGTTTTGACTGCTATTTGGCAACATGATCTATGATTGGAGTCGTCAATTTTATCCATCAAAAAGTCCATTATTATTTTGTTTTTTTTTATTTTCGTTTTCTAAATTTGTCGCTCAGTGGTCGCCTTAAGCCGCGTTTTGACGATAAGAGTTGACTCTGGCGTAGTGTACTCTGACGGCCACTCTAATAGCACTTGTATTGTGGAAACCGGGCATCCGAGTGCACGCGAACAAGTACACTAGTACACTAGGATGTAGGCTACTCTGTCATAATACACTCTTACGAATCAACTCTTATCGTCAAAACGCGGCTTTAGCAACAATACTTAATCATTGTGTTCCGCCCAGTATATAAAATTACTCTGTGGCCATGGTTCCGGCATATAAAGGTTAATAGATTTTTTTACTCTTCTACCTTTGAGGCCTTTTCATATCTAGAAAATTAGGTGAAATTAAGGCCACTTAAAAAAGTAGGAAGTCGGGAACTTCCCCGTTGAACGATAAAATATTTTATGAAGCAAAAATATTTAGTTCGATTAGAATTTCCACGAACAGGCGGCTGAAATGAAAGGACTTTGTTGTCACTGCTGAACTCAGATCAAGAAGTTAGGTAAATTACCCTTTTTTACATGAGAGCTGCTGAAGTTGAAGCCAGAAATATGGGTGTATGCTCACTTCTTACCCATACCTTTTAGAAGCAGTTGAGAGTTTGGTTGAGGAACCAATAATGATAATTAGCGAGTAGTATATTAGACAATGTTTTGTTTCGTTAAGCGTGTGCTAGACGGTCGTCAACAAGCCTTTCTGCAGGGTTGACCTTGGCAGCGAGTGTGTGGGCAACACCGTTGGCACGCTGGCTACACGGTTGGCAACAAGATCCCAACTTCAGTGTTATTTGAGATCTCGGACGGTGCAAATGCGGACCGACGACGCAACACAATGGCTCGGACACCTTCAAATTTCAAAAGAGTTTTTTTCGCACTTTTGTGTGCTTTAGACGAAAGAGAAGAAAGCTATTTGCAGTACCTACTGTGTGAAATTTATGACCTGTAATGAATAATAAGATTCATTACAGGTCATAAATTTCACACAGTGCCATCTAGCCCCAAACTAAGCATAGCTTGTAATATGGAAACTAGATTACGAATAGAATAGGTACTTATATACTTACTTTTTATTAATACATACGTACTAAATGATACAATACCCAAACACAGAATAAACATCTATATTAATCTCCCAAATGTTTGTCCTGGGTCCCAATCGAATCAACACCCTACAGCGCGGAAGACAGAGTTACTACAACTGAGCTATGAGGCTTGTTAAAAATCTAATATCAGTTCGCGCTCTCTTTTCTCACTCATCATCATGTTGGCACGTCCGCACCTGCCAGCTGCCCAACTGTCCTTTCATTGTGTTTGTTGGAAACAAGCTGCTACATGGTTGGCGACGAGGCTCGCCGACGGGGATTGGCAACCGCACGCCCGTCGAAGCGGTCATTGAAAGTCAAATCAGCCAGCAACTCTCCACACGGCAGCGCAGATTCGACAAGTCACCTTTGTAGAAATGGCTTGTTGGCATCCGTCTGGCACGGATTTTAGAATAGAACGATGCGTTAGCATCATATTAGTGTGTGAATAGAATGGACGACGGACAAAGAGGTACTTCTTTGGTTTTTGTTTTCCTTCTCGGTTTGTTTGCGTGAGACACGCCTTGTCTTGTATGGTTGTGAAACTTGTATGTGTATTAGGGTAACATTTTCGTATTCACATTATTGAATATAACGCTTTACTGGGATTATGTTATCATACCTATTATAATATAATAGTAAAATAATAGTGCACGACCGATTCTGATTCTGTATTCAACACTACCTACGGGGTTTAATAGGGATATTCTCTTTGCTTAGGTATTTTTTTTTCATATTTTATAAGGATAAGGACTGGCAACGAAAATAAATACCTAGACGTTGGTGTATTTAAAAAGTTAATCACCTATGTATTGATTTATATGTAGGTACATGATTTCTATAATTCATTGCAACTACATATATTTTTCATTAATTCTTTGTTTATCATTTTTTTATACTCTATGTTTTATTTATAATAATTTTGTTTATTTCCAATTCAACAGTTAACTGTGACTTCACTGGTCTTTGATCGTTTCATTGCTGCACTATTAAGTACGAACCACGTACACACTATTAATCACACAAATTCACTCATTAGCAGATGAATATCAATCACAGAAACGATTATTTGCTTAGATTCACTCAGTGCTATACGAAACGAATATCAATCAAATCACAGAATAAATATGAATAGCATTCATCTCACTCTCGCTCCCTCCACTTCCTCTCACCCGAACAGCTATGTTGCGCGGTGAGTTAAACTCAACGAATCTTGAATCAGGCTCATATTTGACCATTGTAAAATAATATGAATCTATAGATTCCAATACCTATTACGAATTTGCATTCCTAATATTAGGTTACCTATAACTATTATGAATATATTAGTCACACCTCTATCCCTTATTGGGTAAAAAAAAAATCGGTTTGTTTGTGTTGTGATTTTTTTACTAGAATTTAGAAAGAGAAAAAACGAATATCCGTAATTTAAAATGCTGATGGCGACATGAAGCCGTGTGTTAGTTCTAGACGTTTCTAACGTTTTAGTCACAGTAGTGTTAAATTACAAATTATACTAACCCAAAATTCACATAAACAAACACATAACCTTCAAAATGGCATTGAAGTTCGATGCTGCCGCTTACAATTTCCGGAAGAAATTCCCATTTATTGGCAAGGATTTACTTCGCTGGTTTCCGGGGCATATGAACAAAGGTCTGAAACAGATGCAGAGGAAATTGAAAAGCGTTGATTCCGTCATAGAAGTTCACGACGCTCGATTACCCTTTTCGGGTCGAAATCCTATCTTCACCAGTACATTAACAGGTGCTAAGCCTCACATACTAGTTCTAAACAAGAAAGACTTGACTGTGCAGTCGCTTATTCCTAGGATCAAGGACCAGTTGAAAGCTGAGCAGGGGATAAGCAATGTTGTGTTTACAAATAGTAAAGACCAACTAGACCGTGGTTTAAAATCACTTGTGCCACTTATGGTGGATATAATCAAAGATTCTAACCGCTTCAATCGAAGTGAAGAGGCTGATTATAATGTGATGATCATTGGAGTGCCTAATGTAGGAAAGTCTTCCTTGATCAATATGCTGCGATCTCAAAATATGAGAAAAGGACATGCATTGCCAGTCGGGGCAGTTGCAGGGGTGACAAGAAGTCTCATGATGAAGATGAGGATAAATAATGACCCAACTATCTTTATGTTTGATACACCAGGTACGCTAGCCGGTCAAATATTCTCATCTTGTACCATCAAATTTAACATCATTAAGTGTCCCTAATTTTTTGAGTTCCATTCCAAAGGAGCTAACAAGATCCAATGACTAAGACAGCATTATTCAGAAAGAACAAGACATGTTTAAGTATTATCATAATTATAGCTCTATCTCTCATTGCTCCATCTAAACTAATCTGTAAAATTCAACCTAAGTTTGATTATAATGCTAACCCTACAACCAAGCATGAGTCAGACCCACACTAAAGCTACAAAATGAAATGTTGGATGGAACCCTTCAGATTCAGATTATATTTTTTGCAAAATTGGGTTTACATTGATCTTAATAAATTACATAGTCCTCCATATTTAGCACATGCAAAAGCATGCTATGTAAGCCTTAAAAACTGAAATTATGTGATGTCAAATTAGATAAAGTAGATCTGTCTAATTAGATACAAGCAATTACTATAGATTATAGATAAATAAATAAATATTACAGGACATTAATTTCACACAACACCCTCTGGTCCCAAACTAAGCATAGCTTGTAATATGGGAACCAGATTATGGATAGAATACTTAAATACTTTTTTTTTTGTAAATACATACTTATCATACAATACAACACCCAAAACACAGATTGTTGAAGATTATGTCATATTTTAATATATTACAATTTGTCATTTAAATAATCGTTTTTTTTTTCAGTAATATGTTGTTAGAACTGGACTCCAATATAACCGTTAATAAATGATTGTAGATCGTAGGTGCCATGCAAAATATACTTTGATTTTTAGTATGCGGTTCTGCTAGAAGTGCTACAAATATTGTTGAATCTTAGCGTTTGTCAAACTTGCACTTGGCCGGTTTATTATTTTCTAGCAAATAACTACCTATATTACATTCACAGGCATCCTAGAACCATCAGTAACAAACATTGAAATGGGTCTGAAGCTGGCCCTCTGTGCCTCTCTGCAGGACCACCTGGTGGGAGAGGAAGCCATTGCAGACTACCTTCTTTACTGGATGAACAGCCAACACAAGTTCCAATATGTGGAGTACATGGGGCTGAATGAACCATGCGATGAGATCAATAAGGTGAGTGACACAACCTGTGAAGAGAATAATCTAAAATGTAACTAAACCAACAAGTCAAAACCTGTGAAGAAAAAAATCTGAAACCTAAACCAATCATTATTAATACAGTAAGAATTTTTTATATAATTTTGAAATGTGAAGTCTTATAGTCATAAGTCATTACGACTTTTGACTTAGGCTTCACATTTCAATTAGTTGTTGGTTTACAATTTTTGCTATAAAGTCGGTATGATGGTTTAAAACACAGTAGATTTTGCATCATTGAATACAAACTGAACATGCTATAGTTTTAGGTGGTAGTCACCATAATAAATTAAATTTTATTTATTAGTTAAATTATCTTCTATATATGTATAGTATACTAGCTTTTACCCGCGCCTTCGTCTGCGTATTAGTTTTTTTTAATAGGCGCAAGTATTTTAGTTTTGATTTCATAATTTTTTCAAGCTAATTATCATCTATTCTTCTTTGAATATTTTCAATATAATAAAACGATTTTCTTCTGTCTGAGGATAGTTGTTTTCCTACTAACCATCCACAAAATGATTGCTGACCTAAGCTCTAACTTTCTTTTTCAATTTCTAGGTGCTAATAGCCGGAGCCGTGAAATATAACCGGATCAGGAGGACGCGAGACTTTGATGGTCGCATCCGCGAAGTACCCGACCTGCTGGAGACCGCTAAGACAATGATCAAGGCCTTCCGGACAGGGGAACTTGGAAAGGTGATGCTGGACACGGAGTTGCTGGTTGAGAAAGTGCAGAAAAATAAAGGTGCAAGTGAGAATCTTCAGAGAAAAGAGACACTTATGGCGTGAAAAGTATTCAGCGCATTTGAGACATATAAACAGTGATTTTGAGCCACTTCCTAGTAGCGTCGGTCAGTCGCCATGCAGGTACCTATGTGATATGACTACCAGCTCACTTAAAATCAAGTAAATATGTAGCCGATACAGTCGCGATGCTGTCGCCGACTGTGTACACTGCGACAGTATCGCTGCAAAAACTCGCCGTCGGCTTGCGCTCTAAAAGGAACCTTTTCACTCTGAATACGAAGACTTTGGCAGGATTGTACTTGTGCTGAAAAATAAACTAGGGCAGATATTATAGCACCTTATCGTGTGATTTATAAACTACGGCAGATACATAAAGCATCTTATCGTGTGATTTATAAAATAGGTATCAGCTTTTGACCGCGGCTTCGCCCGCGTGGTATCCCAGTGCAAGCCTATGGCGTAAACTATATCCATTCCGAGTTTTATAAAGATGCGTTGGCTCAACGGAAGTTTAGGCCCTGAAAAGAAACAAACAAACTGAGACTTTCTACTGTATACCTAATATTGTTATGAATGGATGCATAAAGCTGTGTAATACCTATCTACACTTTGAAATGTAACCTATACCTACCTTCCAAACGAATGGGCTGCTTAGGGTACCTACATAATGGTCACGTAGACATGACTTACAGATTTATGCATCCATATCAATATTATAGATACAACTGTTTGTTTATTGGTACCTTTTCACAACTAAACAGGGTTTTTTTTTTTATTGTACTGTAGTGGATACGCACTTTACACGGAAACCTCAACAGTCTGAGGAACTGGCTGTCTTACCTCTAAATGCCGGTACATAATAATTTTAGAATATTTTGCATGAATATGCTATAGAGAACAATATTGGCTACTCTTTAGACGGCTAGATACCACTTGAGCGAAGCCACGGTCAAAAGCAAATGTAAATGTATTTTTTCTCAGGTCTTGATTTCACATAGAAACCTACCAACTTTCCTCAAACTAAAATAATTCTACCATTGTCCTGTTAAATACTAATACTATGTATAGCATAAGTAGGTGTGTAATATACTTAATTTTAAACAAAGTAATGAGATGAATGTTTTGTAAATATAGAAATAAGTATCTAGGAATAATAGTATTATACGAAGACTGTGGCAGGATTGTACTTGTGCTGAAAAATAAACTAGGGCAGATACTTATAGCACCTTATACGTACTGCAAGAATTCAGTTTTTAATAAATTGTAACTAAAATGTTCTGTCTTATGTTATTTATTTTAGCCCTAAACAGCAACAGACTCACGACTTCTTCCCTTCTAAGGATTCACTTCTGATCACTACTCAGAGCGTAGTAGTTCTGCATCTGCATTAGGTACCTGTTTTCAGAAAAAACAGAGGTTCTTTCTACCTTATTAAAAAAATAAAAGAAATAAATCGTTTATTTCTGAACAATTTACAAATTGGTACTTATAATTAAAAGTGAAGTAACGTTAATTTTAGGTATATTATTAGGGTATTTAATCATACAGTTGAGGTGCATAATAGCACCTACTACTTATAATATGGTTTTTGTAACCGTTAATTATATCCCTTCATGTTAAGCAGTACCACAAGTAGGATCTGTTCCTCACACTAGGACTAGGTAGCCTGTGTAGTGAGATCACAGGGTCTTGTATAAGTAATTAGTAAGTTAACGGCACTACCTCACAGGTCTTTAACAAACAATGTGGTGAAATGACCTTATGTCCGGTCACGCATCACGAAAAGAGGTTTTATAACTAAACCTGTTAAAACTTTTTGAAAAACAATGTCATGTCATGTCACATCAAAGTCAAATCAAAAAATATTTCAAAAGCGACAAAAAAAAATACAAAACTCGACCCGAAAAACCTGCAAATAATACTAAAGAATACAACTAAGAAAATACTATGTTTTAACAGTTACAGTGCAAATCCATCGTCCGATGATGAATCCTCTGAAATACTTCGCAAGCTTCGTCACCTCCATCCAACGATACCGATGGCTTATGGAGCTAGCCAATGCGCGATATCCTTTCGCTTCCATGTCTAAGCTGCACAATGTGTAACTCAGTCTAAATATCCATGTAACCAGTCACTATGAAAGAAGTGTTATTCCAGTTACCGCCTTCAAAAATGACCCTAAGCCGTATTTGCGAAGAACCGAAGAAAATCAAACGCGTGTCTAAAACCACGAACGCTTGCAAAGACAGAATAGTCAAAGTTAACTTCACAAACACAGACAGCACCTCAAGCACGCACGAGAAGTACTCTACCCCGTCTTACACGGAGAATACCCTTAGCATGATAAGCACCCCTTGGAGCACTGAAACATGGCTGACTAGTTCTTCAAGAAAAGATAGCTCGTCATACACGACCTTGTCAACAGACGCGTCTTTCACATCTGTGGAACCTCAGACTAGGACCACTTCCACTAGCGGGGTCCTCAGTCCAGCCGTCAAGACTGGGAGCACCATAACACTTTCTCTTTACGCTGATGTGCAGACAGCGCCGCCTAGCAAGCACGTGTCTTTGTTTCCTAGAACAGAAGGATCTACTCCTACTTTACCATCGTGGACTTTAGAGACTTACACCAGCACAGGGCTGAGCTCCAGCGTGGATTCGCGACACGAAAACCTACGCGTCAACTATCCCTGGAGCCCCGCTACCGCGACCTACACCAGTCGAAACAACTTCGACCATTACCCCAGCTCTCTGACACTGGCCTCGCAGAAAGGAAGTAGGGAAACCTGTAAGAAGACATACGAAGTGTTCAGTCCTATGAATTTGAACGTAAGCACGAAGGACTTCCCCACAGCATTGGACTGGACAATGGTCAAACAGAACGGTATAGTGAGGAAGTAAGTTACAAAAAAATAGCAAAAACATTAAAATACATTTGCGATAATAAAATTTCTTTTATTTGTTGAAGCGAAAACTTTTCTAGGCGCATTGGGCATTTTTTGAGATGGGATAAAATCATTGAACTCGCGACACTTACCGACAACTCTGTCTAGAGATACCTATATTATAGGTACTTACCTAAGTATCTCTAGACAGTATATATTATACGAGTATACTGCCGTCCTAAAGAAGAAGGACGCATCTAACATTTTTTTCGAAAATGAGTTGTATACATATTCGGAATCAGCAAAAAAAGACGCATCTACTGGTACTTGAATTGTCTTCCTAAAAAAATCGCAACCCTATTATTTGCACTAATAAATGAGACTTAACTGCTATTAAGTCTTGAAGATTACTAAATAAAAAAGGCTGTTCTGACTTATACTACGTTAAAAAAACGTATATACGTAGAAGCGTCTTATTTGTCAACAAATTTTTTACTCAATAAAAGATAGAAAAGACATATCTGATTTATCATAAGAAGGAAAGACGCTTATGCGTTAAATATGCTTTTTCATCTTAGTATTATTAAAAATACTCAGACGCAAGTGGCAGAAGCGCCTTTTTTACCTAGTATTACTACGTTGCAAAGGGGATGTGGGGTTCGCGGTCACTCTCTGAGCATTCAGTTGCGTCCAAGCGGTCAAGGTGTTTGGCTCTTGATGTCTTTTATCCACAATCCGAAGTACAAGTAGAAAAGGTAAAAAAAAAGACAAAAAATGCAGAGATTACGATAGACATTGGAAAAATTCTATATCAGCCAGGTCAGCGTATAAAATAGATGCTGAAAAACAAAATAACGTAATTATTAATTCAGTCACGGCCTATTTTGTAGTTGATTTGAAGAAAGTAATTATGCTGCCTCATATGGATGAGTTCAAAGTTGTCATGTTTTGTCCCAGAATGATTGTATTTAACGAAAGTTATGTGCTAATAGGTGACAAAAAGAACAATCCCACTCTTCAAACCTATACTGCTATCTTGGAATTTGAAAAATGGGTGTAATAACAAGCTGCTTTAAAGCTTTCTTGCAAGCAAATTGACACCTGAAAAATGTTGTCATCTGGTTAGATAACTGTGCCAGTCAGAATAAAAACTGGACCTTATACTCATATTTTCTGCATCTTATCAATTCAGTTGACGTTAATTTTGAGACGATATAAATATTTAGAGGCAGGTCACACCTACATGGCTGCAGAAGAATTTGACCATCAGGTAGAGCTGTCCATGATACGCAATAAATACCCGTTTTACGAATCAAAATAACATAGGTATCTATGATTTTGAAGATTTTTACTGTGAAAGTAATGAATGTGGAAGATTTTTGTAAGATTGAAGACATGCCCGAAGTAATGCCCGAGAACAGAACAATCGTTTTGGAACAATGTACCAAATGTTCAATGTTCAAATGTTAGTGATTTGTATTCCTGTTATTTTTTATATAGGTAAACTTTTGTGTTGTTCTTATAATGTTTATTCATGATTTTCTATTCTGTCTTGATAAACTGTATATAAATATATATTAAAAAAAACTGATTAAAATACTTGGTTTTACGTAATAGATAATAATATTATTTTCTTCTATTCCGTTTAGAAACAGCTGATAAGAATGTATACAATTAAATTTAAGAAGGTCGCATCTACTAGTAGTTTATAAGTTAATTGATTAAATTGTTCGACATTTCAAGTTTAAAAAGCAGTAAGTGGCTAGTAACGTCTTTTTTATATAGTTGAGTAGAATCTATTATCATTATTTAATGCTAAGCAAGAAAGACACTTACTAGATTACTAAATAAAAAGGACGTTTCTAGCCAGAAACGTCTTTTCATTTCAGTATGACATATTTTCTCGTATTTTTTTTACTAAAAAGAAAGTGAAAATGTTTTTTTTTAAATACAAAACGTTAAATTTATTAAAATAAGTAATTATATTTCGATAGGTCAAACCATAATACAAACCATCGCTTAATAAAATCATTAATTTTAGTAGTATTTTTCACACAGCGAATTTTTTAATTTTCGAGATAAAAAACATTTATTTTCTCCGTTTTTTGTTTTATGTAGAAACGTCTTTCTTCATTATGACGGCAGTATAGTGTGGTCTGCATTTTTTGAAATTGGAAAAAACCATTGAACTCTCGACACTGTTCCCGACACCTCTGCATCTGTGTATGCAGCATAGGTATGAATGAATCATATTGAACATAACTATAGTAAAAAATCACAGTCTGCATAAGTTCCGCTAACTCTCAATAGATAGAGCTATTGTAAGCACCCGGTAGGTATAATACATTGAGTGGAATCTCGATGTATTATACGTAGATACCAACAATATAAATATAGCAACGCCTAATCTATCAACTATCTAATACCTACCACATTTTTTTTATACAACTAGGAGATTATAGACGGAACAATCTTGTAGCCCTCACCTATAACAATGCCTTACTGCACACATCCACATGAGCATAGCCTACACGGCACTTTCTGTTGAGTAGGTAAGCGGCCCGACGGTATGACTCTTGTCCCTTGTGAAATGGGTAGGCCTTTGGTGTGAGATGCTACCTGCGTCGACACCCTAGCGCCATCTCATCTGCTTGGGACATCAGTTAGGGCTGGTGCGGCGGCTGATTCGGCCGAGGATCACAAAAGGCGCAAATATAGTGGTATCGACAGAGCTTACCTATTTGAGCCTTTTGGGGTGGAGACCTTGGGTCCGTGATAGCCGGTGCCCTCCGGATTTTCAAAAATCTAGCGGGGCTTTTGATTGAGGCGACACGTGACCCTAGGGCTGACTCTTATTTAGGCCAGCGAATTAGCATAGCTATTCAGCGTGGCAATGCAGCCAGTGTCTTGGGCACGCTTCCGTCTGGTACTGGTCTGGAATAGTTGAGTTACCTATAGGCCGTTTGTAATGGTCTAAGGACCGTTTAGAACGTTAGATTACTAAGGTTAATCTGACTGATTCCTTTGTAAGTACATAGTTAGTTTAATTGTACTTTTTATTGAATAAATGAAAGAAAAAAAAATGAGAAATAATCTCCGTCACAAACCAGACATCACGAGATCTCAGTTCGGGGCGAACTACTAGTTTATTCATGCATTGACTTGAAATTCGCTATAAAAACTAAGCAAAGTAAATTATGAAACATTTTGTGATTATCATCGTTAAAAGCTTAAAAAAACCAATACCTACCTATTATTAGCACTCTGAACAACGAGTTTTTCGCGCGAGGGGTCTTAGCTGGATGCTTTTATGCCACAGGGCTTAAAATTGAATTTTAGGCCCACTACGCTATGCTTATTTGACATTTTCGAGCAAGAGAAACTAAAATAAAATTTAATCAACATACAATAAACATAATTTTGCCTTGGACTGTGGGTCGGAAACTTCGGTGAGCACATGGCCTGTAATTACAAACCACCCAACGCTAAATTAATTAATTCATTGATCTGTGAATAAATTGGGCGACGTTGTCAGCTGTCGGCCTGTTCATATAACATTCCAAATAAAAAAAAATTATATTTAATTTAATACAAAACATTGCGTTTCGCTCATGTAATATTGATTTCCTAATTGAAATCCCTAATCCATCGTGTGCTATGAGTCTCATCTTAAGATTGATGAACTTCATAGAGAATGGCGGTAGCATTGCAGACTTGTCCATTGATGAAGATGGAGAATAAATCCTATGATGGCAATGAACTTCGACGAAATACCCGGTAGCCTCCCTGGTATACACCACGGACAAACGATCTCTCAATTTGAGTAGAAAGCAGTCATACAAAAACGAGGTTGATGTGTTGTGTGCGTCATTACTCTATTCATTATTCCTAGTCTAATTTAAATCGAACAATGTGGCGCGGTGGAGGTGGCGGCCGCGTAATTCCATGTATAAGTTACTAAAGGTAAATTAATTAGGTGGGTAAGTACAGTCAAAGACATAATTGTCTATACACTCAACCCAACTAATTTCTCGATATTGTAGAATAATGCCTAATTAAAAAAAAAAAAAACAGCGATTACGTTCCGCTTAGTACCTAATACGTGGTAATACTATTATTGTATAATAATAACTAGTAGTTTGCCCTGAACTGAGATCTCGTGATCTCGGTTTATCTGACGTCACGGAATTATTTGTCTAAAATAGCGTAAATAACAAACGATAAGTGTGTGTGTCTGTGTAACCAGGCCTTCATGAGATGAAGGCCTGGTTACAAGTTGAGATAATCCTCAACAAACTGAGGAACTGGCTATCTTACCTCTAAATGCCGGAACACAACAATTTTAGAATTGTTATTATGGCGACAGAATTAGGTAAGATGGTGGTAGCTAGCCAGGCGGACTTAAACAAAGTACTACCACCAACCAAACCAAGCACAATATCTTATTCTCCCCATGGGGATTGAACCCGGGTCCTCTGGATCTGAAATCGGTGTGTTGAACCACTAGACCATCGAGGCGGTTAAAATTGATGCTATCATTACACTTCACTGAAACACTCTTTTTCTCATCTCATAAATATTCACCCGAGTGTTCGATGCGAGGCTCTTTCACCTCATAATAACATAAAAGGTTGTCTTTTTGAAAAGTGCTCTCAAAACCGTTGCCTTATTAGTCGTGATTTAACCATCCACCTCCTGTGACCTGGAGGGCCCACGGATGTCGTTAAGTCATTCCATATAAAATTTCACGTTTTTACATATTTTTAAGACTTCAATCTTATATACCCCTTTTGCAACCCTTTATGTCAATACAGGGGTGATTTCAGAAAATAAAAAAAATGTTTGTGAAGTCATCCCCTTAAGCAATATATCTCGTACAAAACCAAGCGATTTGAGTGCAGAACTTAGAAATGAGCAACCTAAGACCCCGACTCGCACACCTACTAAAAGGTACCTAGCCTATTATTCCGTCCATAAGTCAATTTGTCTCAGCTCTGAGCACGACATAGATAAACATAGGTGTGGTCAGATAATACTTGAGAAGATTGATAAGGAGTTTAAACATAAAAATGATACCCACTTACTTTTATTTACCTAGAGCACAGAATATATAATATGTAGTACAAGCCTAGGGTATAAACCACAAATAACATGATAACACGGAATCGTTCAAATGCTCTACAAGTATACCGATATCTCTACCCTACAAAAGTACTTTAGGTAAAAAAAATCATAACTACTTTTCGGATCTACTGCTGCAAATTTGTATTTTGTGTGAAACAAATTTATTTACCATTTACAAAAATGGTATAAGTACAGTAAGTCGAGCTACTAGGTACCTATACATCATAATTACAGCCCAAATACTTCCACTGCTGAACATAGGCCTTCCAATCGACACCACAAATAACGACTTGAGACTTCACCATCCATCGGTCCTCAAACGAGCTTTCCTTCCGAGGTGGCCAGCATTACCATCATCGGACGCCAGAATTATGATCTTCTTGTACCACGCTTGCAGTATAAATATTAATTGCTAACGTGGCTTTTGATAATAATTAAATAATTCATACAATTTAAATGTAAATATTATAATTTATTCGTAAATAAATTGGTAATACACAATTAGTATACAGACAAAAATAGTCTTCACTTGAACGCAGATTTTAAGCGCCAATAGCTTCAACGATTTTTATTCCTTAATTTTATAAATAAATTGAACTTTATTACTTCCTAGTGATAAAACAAAAAATAATAACTGTCTAAATACATTTTTTATAAAAATAAATTGATGTTTGCTGCTTTGGAGGCAATAATAACTGACTTATAAAGAATTACTGCAGAATGTGATAAATAAGGATTATGTACAATCTACAGAAAAACTCATTTCACATTACATACGGGATATTTCATTTTACACAGCGGCCTCTAGCCCCAAACTAAGCATAGCATTCATTATTATACAATCAAATACTGTTAGCTATTCTCTCTCAGGCAACAAGAGTGGGTTCGTAGAGGCTATATCATTTATGTTATTGTAAATAATTGTGACATCATTGGTTGTATTGTGTTTATTTATTTTTATATCATGATATAATTGACATATAATTACTAATAATGATAATGACTACTGATAACGAATTTCAATAATCAATTTTAATATTTTTAATAATTTAATTGAATATAATTGTAATTAATTGTAATGCTGACAATTATTAACTACTACTATTGTATTAGGAGCATCCTGTAATGATAGATGTATTGTTTTTAATTATTAAAAAAAATTATGACCCGTCTGTAATGCAAGAAATGAACATGGTTACCTACCTGGGCCCATATTCGCTATGACCAAATGTTACATAAGATATCGTGAAATCGTCATGCAAAACAAGCGAATACATCACGTTGTTGGCAAGGAATCTCCTATGGCATAGCGAATAAGGGCACTGCTTCTAAGCACGTAAAACAGTCAGGTTCAAAGCCCATCACTGTTTAGGAACATTGGCGATGCCTATAACCGACTTGTAGTATTTGGGTTCGCTGATGGAATCCACCAGGAAGGAGCCAAGGTCCCACTTGGAGATGGTACGCCCGGGGCTGGTGTCCGGGTTCACTGTGATGATCAGCTCGCGACTTGGCTCATCTGGGGACAATTTTTTTTATTGTACGACGGGGAAGCTTTTGGCCTTCATCTCACCTGGTTACAAGTTAAGATATGGCCGAAGGTGGAAGCGCACTTCATCCGGATTCATCAACAGATTGAGGAAAGTTGAGAAGTAAATGTATATGTAATGGTATGGTCATTTAATGAAAGCCATGCCATGTAATGAGAAGAATGTTGAATAGGAGTGGGGATGGAGATTATGGTATAAGTAGACCGAAAAAGAAATGCATGGATTGTGAGCGGAATGATACGGACCAGAAAGGTTAATGATTAATTACATCCTATCATCCATTTCAGGAGAATGGAGGAAGAAGGCATGTGCTGAAACCTTAGTGTGGGATATAGGGCAGGAAGATCATGAGTACACAATCATTCATTTGTTTCGTTAAGGGCAGATTCTAATTAGGAGCTAATTTCCCGCTCTGCAAAATCGCTCTCCCATACAAAAGTAGCTTTTAATTTCGAAACAAATAAATAATAAATATTACAGGACATTCATTTCACACAGCGCCATCTAGCCCCAAATTAGCATAGCTTGTAATATTCCCACTAGATTACGGATACTTAAATACCTTCAAAGAGTGAATTGGAATTATCTGTGAAAGTTAGCTTCATCGCAGACCTCATCCTGGCCCAGGCAAAAAGTCGAAGTCAAAAGCTAACCCATAGTTTATAATAATAAAAAGTGTCCGGGAGTGCCGACAGAAGTGAAAACTTGAAGTTTGTCGTCTATAGGAAGAGAGGCAGTCTTCGATCGGTCCTTACCGGTACCTCTTAGGATCGTAAATATTACGTGACAATGTGTAGTGTATATAAATGATTGATTTGTGTAGTGTCATGTAGTAAATTAATGATTTGTGTAGTGAAAATTAGTAAATGAATGATTTGTGTAGTGTCGTGTAGTAAATTAATGATTTGTGTAGTGTCATGTAGTAAATGAATGATTTGTGTAGTGTCATGTAGTAAATTAATGATTGTAGTGTCATGTAGTAAATTAATGATTTAGGTGTTAGAGCCTTCGCTTGAACCACTTGTGAGATTACCCCTGAATTTTACGCGGTTGCAGTGCGATTCTACCCTCAAATTCCTAAAAGTTATCACGTGACGTTGCCGTATAGCCGTCGCCGTCGCCGCTCTATCGCTGGCTAGTCGGATGTTCCTCAGTACGTCTTTGAATTTTGACGGTGCATGTGCAGTGTGAATTAATAGTTCTACATTTAAATATATTTTATAAAGACCGGCATGAATATAAAAATGTAAGTATATTTGTATTTTAAAGTGTTAAAATAAGGTGAAGTACAACACATATCATTCTCCGTCGGGAGTTTGTGTTTGTACTGGATTAGTGCTTTTCGCGAATGCCCGCTCTTCGGACGGTAGACTCGCAATCAAGCAATAAGAAGAAATAATCTTTTGCAGATCAATCCTGATCAAAGCGCCCGTCTCTGTAAATACACTTACGTATTTACGCGCTCAATCTTGATGATATTTTATCGTCAGACGTCACGACGGCTAACGTCGACTGACTGACTACCGCAATGTCGGCTGTACAGTCAACAAATGACAACACGCTTTATTGTCAGACTTCACGACGACGACTAACGTCGGCTGACTACCGCCATCTTGGTCGGGATATAGGATCCACCCCCCGACCAAGAAGATTTCTATCAAAATATTATACAGGTTTTAGACAAATGTTATCCTCATGACTGGAGGTCCTGGGAGATCAATACCGTTACATATGAAGACCTGTTCGAGGACAAAATATCCTCTGATGATGAAAACCGTCTACGATTCGCAATCCCTACGATCCATCTAGCCAACGCATATGGCTGTACAGGCTCTCTGAGTGAACGCAAGTATAAAGCACTAAAGAGGAAGGTCCACTGGCGACCTTCTTGTGTACGTCACGCACTTGTGGGGAGAAGCCATTGAGAAACATGGAGAAGCAATTGCTGTTTCTCTTGACGTCTCAAAGGCATTTGACCGGGTCTGGCACGCTAGCCTGCTGAATAAACTTCCTGCGTACGGTTTACCTCCTGAATTCTGTGCCTGGATATCCGATTTTTTGAGTGAACGGTCCATCAGAGTGGTAATTGATGGCTGCTCCTCGGACTATATTGCCATCAACGCCGGTGTTCCTCAAGGGTCTGTTCTCTCTGCAACTCTTTTCCTCCTGCACATTAATGACTTGCTCCAGCTAGGCATTTTTGGGTATGCAGATGACAGTACTGTTACAGAGAGATACATATATAGTGCACGTTCTACCAATCTGGAGGTGTGTTCTCTGAGAGAGGCCATGATTGAGCGGACGAATCAGACTCTAAGTCTTGTTTCCCAATGGGGAGACGCTAATAGGGTCTGTTTCAATGCCTCCAAAACTCAGGCATGTCTCTTTTCGGCGAAAAAGCGTCAATTTGACCTGAATCCTACCTTTCAAGGTACTTTTGTAAAAATAACTGACAGCCTTGTCCTCCTTGGCATGGAGTTGACGGCTAGCCTCAACTTTGGCACCTCCATCGAGTCTAAAGCGCAAATTGCGGCCAAAAAGCTGGGCATCCTAAATAAAGTCAAGCGATATTTCACACCTGATCAACTTTTGACTTTATATAAAGCTCAAGTTCGATCCTGTATGGAGTATTGCAGCCACCTTTGGGATGGTTCAGCCAAATATCAACTTGCCGCACTTGACTCGGTGGAGCGCAGAGCCAAGAGGCTCATAGGTGAAGAGTACCTTGCCAAAGCAAGGCTCGACAGCCTGAGCCATCGTCGCAAGGTTGCGTGTTTGTCAGTGTTTTACAGATTGTACTTCGGTGAGAGTGCTCAGGAGCTTCACGACCTTATACCGCCTTCGCCGTTTTTCAACAGAAATTTCAGACGCACAGCCTATTATCATCCTCACCTGGTTGATATCCCACGCATAAGAACTAAACGCTTTCAAGAATCTTTTATTGTGCGCACTGCAAGAACTTGGAATAAGCTCCCAGCATCTGTTTTTCCGCTGTGCTACGACCCTAATGTCTTCAAGAAGAGAGTTAATAGGCACTTTCTGGGTAGGCTCGCTCAATCGTAGATCTCATTCTTACCTGTGTAAGTTTCGTGGTCAAGAGCCGACCCATCGTAAATAAAAAAAAAAAAAAAAAAACTCCTCAATTGGCCTCTAGGCAGGGCACTCATCTACTCACCGTTTGCCACAATGAAAAAGGTACATCCCACTGATGCGTACAGCGGATATATGCAGAATCTAACGACTATTAAAAGTCAACTGCTCTCACGCTCAGAAGCCTCCCAAGCAATCAAAAAGCAAGCTGCAGATTCATTGGGAATAGCATCGCCATCAGTTGCTTCCACACAAAGCACGCCTAACGAGGGAAGGACAAGGCCTCACAAGCCAGAACCGCTCCAAACCGTTACTACCAGGAGTCTCGAATCCTTCATGGAGCATCAAAATAAACTACTAGAGCAGCTTGTAGCTATGCAATCTGGCAAACAAGCTGACTTATCACAACAAGGGGCGACGAATAACGTAAACTCTGATAGTCAATCAGAAGATGAAAATGATGATTGGATTGCCCCGGAGATTATCGACCTTGAGCCCACCGAGGCAAAGGAAGCAAATCCAACTGAACAAGAAGAACACTTCTTTGATTTTGCCCCTGAAACGAAAGAATCCGAAAGCAAAATAGGAATTGCAGAGGAAACTCTTGTAAAACAGGGTGCTCACTGTTCAAGGCTCGGAGAATCGACCTGGCAAAACATCCGTTATGCTGATGTACAAAAACAATTCCAGGCTACCCCAGTTTTTACAAACCTGAAAGTTAACAGCGTTCTAGTAACAGTTACTCCTAACTGGCAAACAGTAACACTTCTAGGAAAAATTGACACCTGTTTAGGTGCTATCATCCATGGGATCTTGCAAAAGAGAAATCACTTTCAAACCATATTCAATGCTGCGCCTCTAGAAATGAAGTCACACCTAAACAAGAGTTTTCTTATCACTGATTGTGCGTTCCGCCGAACATCCGATTCTCTGCTGCAATATGCTTGTGGTAGAAGGGCAGAAATAATAAATCAACGGAGATCGACTTATAAACCTTTAAACAAAACCCTTAATGAACTCCTACATGCAATCCCGCCATCGAATACTCACTTATTCGCAGAGCCACAACTAGGAGACCTTATTAAGGAACAAGGAGGAGTCTTTAAATTTTTTCCTACCAGAAGACAACACACAGCCACTAACAAAACTAAGGCTAAGCCACAAGCAGCTGCAAATCAAGAAAAGAACCAGGGCTTCAAACGACCCTATGAAAGAAGATTTAATTACCGGGCCCAGACCCAAAATAAGAAAAACCCCCAAGCAGGATCCGCATCCGGATCATATACAAACAAAAAGCCTAGATATGAGGGTAAACACAAAGGCTAAAGAAAATAGTAACTTTCAAGCGGGGCAGGTAAGCAATCATATTCAAGCTTGGATGCATCTTGGTGCCCCTAAATCTATAATCTCAGTACTATCCGGGTATAGAATACCCTTTGCGCGCTCACCTCCTTTGAGAAAATTCAACAAAGATAATAATGATCGGCTATTAATAAAATTTTCTTTTGATATGTCTACGGAAATGCATAAAATGTTGGATTGCAAGGCCATAGTTAAATGCCCAAGCGAATCTGGCTTCCTTTCCCCAATGTTTCTTAGGAAAAAATCTGATGGATCAAATAGACCAATTTTTAACCTTAGTTTACTCAACGAGTATCTTCAGCCGCCAAAATTTCGACTAACAAATCACAATCGAAATTCTCTTTGTATGAATAGTTATGATTACATGGTCAAACTAGACTTATCACAGGCCTACTTCCATATTCCTATCAACAAACCTTATCGCCGATTTTTGGCTTTAAATTTTGATAGTACAATATATGAAATGACTTTCGGCTTGGCGACGGCCCCCTATATTGTTTCAGGGAAAAGGGAATACGAGTCGTAGTCTATCTCGACGACTTCCTCTTACTACACCCAAACCCAAACATTCTTTCTCAGCAAAATCAATTTGTTCAAAGACACCTATTGCAAATGGGCTGGTGCATAAACTATCGAAAAACCTCCCCCTTGCCATCACGAGCAGTCGAATACTTGGGCCTCCACTGGAACACCGAACAAAACATCAAACGCTTGCCTCAGGACAAAGTGGCGAAATTTGCCGCACTAATAGAGAATATCCTACACAATCAGTGGTGGACATGGCGGCTAGCAAAAGTTCTGCTCGGCAACATAAACTTCGCCTCATTTGTTGTTCCACTGGGAAGGCTACACAGCCGCCAAATCCAAATAGCAGCAAACAAGCTACCGTTGAACCAAAAACACAAGAAATTCCCGTTACCAGCCAACGTTCTAGAAGAGCTAAAATGGTGGTTACAAAACTTAACTCGTTCCTCCCCGATACATCATCTAGAAGCGTCAGTGTTTATCACAACCGATGCGGCGGAGGCAGAGTGGGGAGCAACAGTTGGAAGCGAAAAGCTGAGCGGTTATTGGAACAGAACGCAGCAAAACTGGCACAGCAATCAGAAGGAGCTATGGGCGGTCCTAGAAGTTATCATAAGAAAAGGACCTCAACTATCTGGCCAAACAGTAATGATCCAATCGGACAACAGATCTGTTGTAGCCTACATTACGAAGCAAGGAGGCACCAAGTCCCTTCGCCTCCTCCGTGTGACTCGAACAATCTTAGAGCTGGCCAGTCAACATCAAATAAACCTCATTGCTCGATATCTCCCAGGGCGGTACAACGGCGCTGCAGACAGCTTGTCACGATCGATGGAGCTCCCGGAGTGGACGTTGAGTCAGGAAATACTTCAAGTGATCTTCAGGAAGATGGGAACACCGGATGTGGATCTGTTTGCAAGTGCTCGGTCAGCCATCCTCAACAGATACGTAAGCGAGGATGCCAGGGACCTAAAGTGCCTTTTTATCAACGCATTCAGTCGCCAGTGGCACTTCAAACTCGGTTGGGTGTTCCCTCCGCCAGCACTTATACCACGAGTCCTGAGACACCTTACGCATTGCTCAGGAACTTACCTCCTTGTAGCCCCGAAATGGGAGAACATTCTGGAAGGCAGAGTTGAGACAGAGAACCGTAGGTTCTCCATTCACAATTCCCAACTTACACAGCAATTTGACCGACCTCAGAACCGGGAAACCGCCTCCAGCGATAAAAGAAATGTGTTTGCAGGTTTGTAGTATACGGGCTGGACCCGGTATATAGCAACATGGCCGGATGAAAATCGTAACCTTCTAGAGGCATCATGGCGCAAATCAACCTTGAAAACTTACGGTCCAGCCTGGTTTAGATGGAAATCTTGGGCAAAATTTAATAACATCCAGGTGGACGACCCAAAACCCGAAGAACTCGCTAAATTTATTTGTTACCTCCATAAGGAAGTCAAACAAGCGGCTAGATCTATTGCCTTACATAAATCGGTAGTCACAACATTTGCTAACCCTGAAAGTAGTGAAAAGCTTAGCAGTCACCCATTGGTTAAACGGACCTTAAAAGCGGTTTTTGCAAGTAATCCACCGCCTACAAAACCTCTAACTTGGAAAGTTGGTCAGTTGATAGATCACTTGAATAGCTATGAGATTGATCCTCGCAGCTTATTACAAATATCCCGTCATGTGTCCGCACTACTTCTCCTAGCCTCAGGGCGAAGAATACACGACTTAACGCTGCTTGATACGGGTCCCGATCATCTTGAGGTACATGATGATTACATAATACTTTGGCCTCAATTCGGTTCGAAAACTGATTCAGCTAGTTTTAGGCAATCAGGATGGAAACTAACATAATATCATACAAAAATTAGACATGGTGTTTTGAATTAATAGATTAATATTGATTGGTAAAAAGCGACGAGCCAATAGAACATCTAAGCTGTTCATTACTACCAGGAGCCAAGTAAAGGCAGCCTCAAGAACTGTTATTGCTGGCTGGATCCGCAATCTCTTAAAATCAGCAAAAATAGAGGCTACCCCTGGCAGTTTTAGAGCAGCAGTAAACTCCGATAATTGGACCAACAGAAACCTAAATCTGGATGAGGTTCTCCGTCGGGGGAATTGGAGAAGTAAAGATACCTTCCTAAAACATTATTTTAAGTTGATTCCCCAGAAAACTACTCAGCATAACCAGCTCAGTATAAGCGAATCATTTACACCGTTGTAAATTGACAACATATATACCGTTATTTATATTCTCTACATAATAAGAGACTTTGCGTTTAATAAAATAATTAAGTAACTACTTAAGTACTTAATAAACATGATTATTTTTGAGGTAAATGTTTCCATTTTACACCTCGTTCTAAAACCTTATCACAGTACGCCTTACCATCGCCGGCAGAATCACATCTCACAAGTGGGTCAAGCTCCGGTTTAAACCTAAATATTCGTTTTCTTCCCTTCTGGGGGAAAACGGTTTTATTTGTGTAGTGTCATGTAGTAAATGAATGATTTGTGTAGTGCCATGTAGTAAATGAATGATTTGTGTAGTGTCATGTAGTAAATGAATGATTTGTGTAGTGACATGTAAATGAATGATTCTTTTAATGTTTTAATGTAAATGCAAGTTACCGGCAATGTGTGGCGGGAACACGGCAACGTAATTCAAAGCGCTGCCTTTAATAGCTTCGTACATCCTCTTGTGGTCATCATTCAGGTCGTTGAACCTCGGTGGGACCTTCTCCGGCGCATAGAACAAGAACGCAGATAGACAGACAGACACGTTCTTAACGTTTTTCGCTCTCATCGCATCTATTATGTTCTTTGTGCCTAAAATAGATACATTATTTATTGAACACGAAATTAAAATAGGTTAGCATAGGTATACCATAAGTGCTATGAGACATATTTTATAGGACGTTTTCGATCACGAAGCACGAAAGAAAAATAAGGGTAGCGTGATTATTAATGTGCAGGTGTTCAAAATTCCTTTTAAAATATTTTATATTCAGCCGGGATCCAAAAATCATGATAGCCATGTCGCGTTCGTACGTTATTAGGTTGGAACCCTTTGGTACGACATTTATGACTCGCAATTAGTTATAGTTTTTTTTTACGATTTATAGGGTAACGTTGGACCAAAATATGACCTAATGTTGAGTGAGCGATGTAGCATGATGTTCCAGGACACACCTAATCACCGTTGCCTTAAAAATACCCAAGTCATAAGTAGCAGGAAGGACTGAAGACGGTAAGAAGTTCCACACCTTAGCTGTTCTTATAATGAAGCGGGATTCGAACCGTACACTAATCAGATACGGATGGTAGTACTCTGCGTCTGGTTGTCCTGTTGTGGAAAGGTTTTATCAAGTTACCTTCAGACATGTCCGAGGTTGGCTCCAAAGCGTTGTTAGTCCCCAGAGCGATGACGACGCCATCGGTGCCCTCGATCGCTTCGTTCACTGAATCCGGTTCCAGCACGTTACCTTCAAAGATTTCCACCTTCTCCTTGAGGTGGGCTGGCACTTTGGCTGGGTCGCGGACGAAGGCGCGGACTGAGAGACCTGCAATAATCTTTATTATTTATAACCGTTTTATTTGACTAACGTAATCTTAATAACCTAAGTCTCCGAGTTTCAATAGTCTTAGGTCTAAATACTCTTAGGTCGTAACCAAGCGTTTTAACGACTTGAACATAGCTAAGATGGAGCGCGCTTGTCTAAAGCGTACCAATTTACTCTGGACTTTAAGACTCGAAGATTGTACTGGTGCGGAAAAACAGACATAATCATCTTACAGTCTTCTGGGGAAAGCTCGCGCAACGTAAAAATCATTACACACTGTCGAACACAAGTCGATCAAAGTCACTGATGTGTGTACCTAGCTTTCTACTTCAACAGCCCAGTAACATCCACCGGTGTAACTAGCCTTACATACTGTACCTAATGTACACTATGAAGTTCAAACAGAGGGAGCAGCCGGAAAAGGATACACATAGCTAGCGGATAACAAATAACTTGAAATAAACGCAGGTGAAACCCACCTATGTAGATAGGTTATTTTCATGTGTCTACCTAGATCTACAATCAACTACTGCAAGTGGAGGGTAAAATATCCTTGACTTAAATTCACCCAGATTAAATTAAAAACTTACTAGTCGAAATTAATATCATACTTACAACCCACAGAGCTGCAGGCCTATTACCTAACTCTGTTTCATTTGGGTTTCAATGAGTTTCAATTAAAATGCCTGCATTTCTGATTGAAACCGATTGAAACCCAAATGAAACAGAGGTAATAGGCCTGCTGAAGACAGATCTACTACCAACTGATCTGTAAGGCCAGTTGGCCAAGTCATTCCTTATACCTTGACACATTGCAAATTAATAATAACTTCATTGAGTTAACCTACCATCAATTGTTTACAAGATTTTAATGATATGGTGGGTATGGTAGGAATGTTCATAACATGTCTTAGTGCATCCCTACGATACAAAAATGATAATATAAAATACTTATTAGTATTTCATGGCTCATTAGAGCGCAAGCCCACGGCGACTTTTTGCAGGGATACTTGCGCGCGACTAATAAGTAGATAAAAGCAGCACCAAACACAACGTGACCAAAGTTGTCTCGACGGATTCCATCTTGTCACCATACCGTTTACAGGCAGATGCTGAATCGCGACTGAAGTGCGACAGCATCGCGATAGTAGCGATACAGGGGCGCTTCTATGAAAATCGAACTACGTCGGATCCGAAAGAACTTCTGTCATTTTTGTATTGAAAAACGTGTAATCCTTCAACGGATCCGTCATGTTTCGTTTTTCGTAGTAGACCTACGGAATCGTGGTAACGTGGGCGAATGTACACAGCCGGCGATATCGATGTATCGATTGTTTTCTGTCAAGGTCGTATCGAACAGCTTATTTGCATTTTAGTTTGCCCAGTTTTAACTAGCATTGCATGACAAAATATGTCACTATTTTCGCAGTAAAGCGTGCTATATATAAGCGATATATTTTGTTTCTTTTTCTATAAAATATTACTATAAATAATATTTATATATTAAAACATATTAATATAAATAATATTTTATCTAATAACTATTAAAATATAAACTCAATAGTTTTCCCCAATTTTAGGCTAGTTTTTTTGTTTTTTTTTGATGGGTCAACTCTTGATTTTGATTTAGGTAAGTAGTAGGTATGAGTTGTCAGTAAAATAAATGTATTGCCTTGCCACACTTTTATGAATAGTTTACGAGTTTTTATAACAGGTAGGTATACTTCGTTTTAATTATTATTCACTTCACTCAGACTATAAACGAGAATAAATTAAGAAGTAGGTAAGTGCCTATTACATAATTTAAGTAAATTGACAGAGTTCAGCCCAAAACAGAAGACTTGGTACCTACTGTAAAAATGAAATTCATTGCCATTGGCATTGCCTCATCGGTAGAATGACTGGCATAACTTTTCTTATGAAACTGACTCTTTAATATCTACTTTTCTACTTTTATAAGGGGATTATGATGAACTTAGGAGTTCACCATAATCCACAATCCAAAATCCATCAGTCGCCTTCTACAACATCCATTTGCTGAGTGAAAGGGGTCCTATTCACTTTATTCATATGGCTACTATATATGAGCCATCAACCTCGGGTACTCTATAGCAATTTTGTCAGCATCCTAGGGCCTTTTTATGTTACTTTTAGACATTGGGCCGATTGGGTTTAGGATAGCATACTGATTGCATGATCAGTGCAGAAAGTGTTTCCTCCCCATTTTGACTCTCCTGAATCCTAAACAATCTGAGGAACTGGCTGTCTTACCTCTAAATGCCGGAACACATCAGTTTTTAGAATTGTTGTTATGAAGACGATAAGATGGTGGTAACAAAGTCCTACCACGAACCAAATTATTCTATTCTATGAACAAAGTACCTGCCTTGGTACCTAGACTTACCCTTTTTGACAGCAGCCTCTACTGCGCACAGGCCGGTCATGCCCGTGGAACCAAATATCACGATCTTCATGTTTCTGAAATAATACAAATTACTGATTTCTAGCTGACTGGAAGGTGAAAACCACTTGAGAATGGATGGAAAATATAGTTTTTTATTGAAAGACCTCTAATGAACTGTAATGGTAGGTAGTAATAAGGTTGTAGTACACGTAGGTAGGTACCTACCTATATTTACTGTACCAAAGTTTTTGTACTATCTACCTACATTATCATTAGCAGGTATTTGGTAACTATCTCCCACAAAAGAACTGAAATTTGGACGCTTGGATCTTACTCTATCGCAATCGCAATACCTACACGAGATAATCCTAGTAACCACTTGAGATTGAGAGCACTTCAATTAATCTAGTAAATAAAACCTGTCTCTCACCGCGCGGCCGGCAAATTTCCAGGAAATTAATTGTAAGCCCGCCACGCGTGGCGGATTATAACTAGTTCTTGACTATTACAGCAATTGTCCTCCTGTTATTTTAAAACAATCTGATGTCGTCGTCGCTAATGTAGCTTAAACAAAAAAAAATTTACTCACCAAAACGTACTCACAAGACGGTCTATTAAAAAATTATGAATGCAGCAAGCTAAGGTAAGAGGTAAGGTAGCGGGCTAGCGGGTCCCCCTATTTCCATAGATTTGCTACTAATAAACTGAGTCCCTATATTGCACGACCAATAATGTACCGCCAATAATTCGATTCCACTTTATTTTATTTCAATTTTAAACACCCGATATTCCAAAAACATTGGTTTCCAATTATTGGTTGTGCCGCACAACTTGTACGTGCATTATTGGGTCGTGCATTGTCAACACGTGCTGATAATGTACGGCCAATAATTGGAAGCCACTTCTCACTGGCCGAGTCTTTCAAATTCTTGAGCCCTCATTGCTCGCTCAATATGAGGTCGCTACCTCGTATTACATGACATGCTTCTCTAAGCATGCATTTGAACTGTACAAGTTCCGCGTGTTCATACAATACATTTACAGTGAAGAGTTGCCAAAAATAATATATATATACAAAAATAATAACTGAAAGTAAGCATGTTTACTGGTGTCTACGAAAAAGTTCGCTCATGGCCACTGACAATCACTTCACCCACTCAACCTGCGCTATGCTAAGGGGCCTCCTTCGCGTGCTTCTGGCTCCACCTTCTTTTATAAACACACCCAAATGTCACGCATAAGACCAGCGGGCCTAGCACGGGGTTTTCATCTCTACTCTACCCTAGAATAGAGAAGACAGTTTCTTGTCTTCGTAATCTTTATTTTGCCCGAACACGCCGTTTCTCAAAGCAAACCCTAGAAAGCAGTTTCCTCGTAGACAAGCTCTTTCTATAGCAACGGAAACGAAACCACAGATCAAATATAAAATGTAAGAAGTTCGTTCGTTGCGTTTCATTACCCACAAAATCTCAACACGAAACAAGAAATACAGCTTATACGTAAAACGAAACGTTTTACATTTTTCCATTGCTCCACAGTCTTGTGGGGCCCTAACTCCTTGAGTGCGCCTTGAAGACGCACCCATTCTTCATTGTGGGCCCGACGTCCCAGGGGCCCGGTATATTCTCCCAAGGCGAACATATTATGTGTGGACATGTAGTCCACTAATGTATTTACTAATATTATGTTCCATAACCATTGCAAGGCTTCAAAACTATTTCATCCATCCATACTATCCTTATTTGATATCTATCTCATAATGGGAAAGACTCCTATGTCTTACTAGCTTCATTGAAATTTTCAGACTTGGAGGGACCTTAAAAAGAAAGCCCGGATCGATGGTGCTCGGCACAATCTTAACAAACATAAATTTGTTACAAAAAAGTTGCGCCTAAACTCGGCCTCCGGCAAATCGAGAGCTACTGTGAGCTCTCAAACTGCGATTCTTTCACGTCTCCGGTCGTTTTTCTCCTCGTACTGGCTCAGAAGCCAATTTCTTCCACCGTTCATAGTAACCGTAAAAAATATTCACTAAATTATGCGAGAGAAACGCTTCTCTAGGTCTCGAGAGGTGTAGATAATTTTAGAAGAAATGTTTCTATTCTCAAACGTCAAAAGTAGAGTAAATTGAATGGCATGCTCGCAGTGGTAGACTCATGTCTAGAGTAGACTAGAAAACATTTCTATCCGTTCATTCTTTCGAACGCCATGTTCCCGATCGAAGAAAACTTTCTACTCTCTACACCTAAATGTCATTTTTAATCTATTCTACCCTAGACAAGAAACCCCGTGCTAGGCCCGCAGGTAGAGTCAGGGTTGGCCGTGTCGATATTGTCATTTGTTCTCTTCGGGGGTTAGCGGGCGGTACGGGAATCCCGTTAAAAATGTATCATTATTGTCTAGGTTAGGTACTTTGCGGAAATAAAACTACACTCGCATTGCACTCGCCCATGAAAAACCAGGCATCACGGTAGACCACCACAAAAAAAGAAAAAGCGGACACGGATTATTGGCTGTGCATTATTGACACGTGTTATGTTCAGCCAAAAATTCAAGTCATATTTGTTATGGTATATAATTATTGGTCGTTTATTATCGGGTCGTACATTATTGGCTGCGCATAATTGTCTCCCAAGCTAGCTAGCTAACATTTTCCTTTGGTCGAATATTGGCCGAGATGATGACCGAATCAAAAATGTATCTGTTGTTTCATTTTTATTTTCTATCTCAATTTTTGGCTGCAGAAACAGGTCAAGAGTAAAAGAAACTTATGTTTGTTGGTAGCATCGCTAAATACACTGCGTTGTTATAATGATTCAAGCTCAATAAAAACTACTATTTCAGTAGTAACTGTTTCTAGAGATTTCAATAGTAATAAAATTTTGGTTGGCCACTGTAAGTATTACACTAATGCTATGGTAAAAAGTACCTAGTTTTTGGTATAAATGATAATAATAATTAATTCTCCTCGATCTACGCGTTGTTTAAACGACATCGGTTGCTGTTACTGTGATATATGAATATGAATAGAGCAATAATAAAAAGTACAATTAAACAAACGTAAGAAATCTTGGCAATAATAGGTATAAATCTACCATTATTATTTTTTCTGCGTTCGTTTCGTTCATCGTTCTGTCATATTTCATGTCAAATGTCAAATCCAAAAGTACACAAACCAAACGCAACGCACAGCACACACAATAACCTCAAAAAGTCATGTGTAAGCGTAAACAAACGTGAATTCCGTATTCGGTTTTTTAATAATTCATAATCAAATATTACATGGCTGATACCGAAGAATATTTTCCACGAGGTGGGAAAAAACCAACTACTTTATTTAAGCAAAATGCCAACGTAAGAAATCTTGGGAATAATGTATTATGTGAAATCTAAAATGAACCTACAAGCCTACTTTACACGTACAAACTACCTATATTATTTTTATATATTCAGTTCCTAGGAGCTCCCGAAAAGTCCGAAAAGAAAAAGAAGAAGCTTAAAAAGAAATCAGACGGCGACGATGGCTACTTGTCTGACGAAGTTGGTCTGGAAATTGACCAATCTTCCAAAAACTGTGCTGTTGGTCTTAGTTACAAAGTAAGTTATAAAGGTATAATAAAAATGAATGAACTAATATATCTAACAGTTATAAAGGCTGTAACAAATTCATAAATAAATTCACTAAGTTATACAAACTGCATTTCACTGTTGTGCAATGATGAATGCTTAGAAAAACCAAACTGTCTAATTACAACACCAATTTTTGATTCATACATTTTTGTTACAGACTATTAAAGAAGGAGTCCTAGTTCTGGGGCGGGTACGATGTGTCTATGACACAAGAATGGCAGTAATGTTGCCATGTAGAATCATTGGCAATGTGATGGCGTGCCATATTAGTGAGCCTTACAATAAGACGCTGGAGGCATATGTTAATGATCAGGTAAAACTGATATTAATTGAGTACTAACCATTCTAGTTCTTTTATAAAATAACCATGAAAGTTAGTTCTTTTTCTTAAAAAGGCCCTGTAGTAATTGCTCTCCCACACAAACATAATTTTTGGATCATTTAAAATACATGGCTATGAAGTTTTTTAGCAGTGCTTTACTTTTTCTACAAAAACTAATAAAATCAAAATTAACTACAGGATACACTCCTTCAAACGCTGATTTCTGTCAAAATTGGGTACTCTGGGGCCTTGTTAATTTCCAAAACATTGATTCATTTAGTGCCTTATTTAATTTTATCACTCACAATGAATCAAATCTTTATACCCACAAACTATTTTCAGGCAGACAAAGTGAGCGAGCTGACAAAAATGTTCCGACCAGGCCAGTATGTCGCTCTCAAAGTTCTGGAGCACAAGGAGAAGAGCCTCATGCTCTCCACCATGCCTCAGCATGTTAATGGAGGAAAGGGGCTCGCTGATATTGTCAAGGGTAACTTTTCATTATAGTATTTACATGGTGGGGTTCCTAGTTCCTGGCCAGCTTTTCAAGCGAGAGTCCTATCATTTTACAATCCAAGCTTAAGTTGTATAAGCATAGGATATGTTATTTTTAAATGTGTCAAAGTGTGCCTATAGTAAAGCATAGTTATAGTAAATATAGTAAAGCTTGGACTGTGCTACAGCGTAGAAGTAGTAGTGTTGTTAAACAGTGTTGTTATATCGATGATATTGATATTTTATTTATGTTTTAAATCATATGTATAATACTCGTATAGTGTATAATAGAAGTAAAACAAAGAACCATCACATTGATGACATCTCATCAACTAGAATAACTTCCAGATTGGCTGATTATCAAATGTCTTATTAATGTTTTATGAACAGAAAATAGCTAAACCAAAGCTGCTATTCCTTATCTACAATATGAATATCCTGTAAAATTTACAAATTCATTTATTTATCTTTCCCAGGTGCCTTATTCCAAGCAGCAGTGGTGTCGATAGAAGATCATGGCTTTGTGATGGATCTTGGGATCCCCAGCACTACCACCTTTCTGCCTAAGAAGGATGTTAGTCCTGATCTACAGCTTGGTGTGTATAATTTTTTTATATGTACATAGTGTTGTATAGTGCATATGTGACCCCAACCAGCACAGCTTTGCAAAATAGCAAAACAATACCTTGGGTTGATGGCAACAGTGCTTCAGAGTCCCCACGGATATATTTGTATGTTGAAATATTGGTGTTCTCAGAAGTGGGCATGATATCATGGTGTGCGGTAAAGTCAGTGACGCAATCTACCGGCAAGAGTGTGGTCACCCTGTCCTGTGCTCTAGGCGCAGTACAGGGTGCCCTGTTGAAGAACAAACCTACTGGACCACTGCTGCCGGGAACTAACGTGGAGTTTACTGTCGACACGGTATGTGAACGCTAAAGTATTTTTTTCGGTCTAGGCAGGAGATTTTTTTTTCAGAATCAGTATTTCAATAATTACCCACTATTAGGGCACACAATTAAAAAATACATTTATCCATACTAATATTATAAATTAGTGACTCTGTTTGTTTGTTCGCCACATGTTCACGACCACACGATTATACGGTTCTCAATAAAATTTCTATATCTTTACTCGGGTAACAGGTGGGCGACAGCTAATTTGATAAAATAATCTTGAAACTGTTTCAGCCCTTAGAAAACGGAATCGAAGGCACGATATTCGGTGACACAACGAGCTACGTACAAAGACAACATGTCGACAAAGTCAAAGGAAAGAAGCCCACACTAGGACAGAAGGTATATTTTAATATGCAGGCTGAAATGCATAGTAATCTTTATTTAATCTTCTATACTTAATGTGTAACCTTTGACATGCTGACTTTCCGAGCCGCCACTGTAGACGTCTGATTTTATTTACGAGCCAATATGAGATAATAAATTAAAAAAATATTAACTGATTCTTTGACGTTTTGTATCTAATTTGAAAACAGTAAAATAATGTACCTACCTGTTATTATTTTGTAGATGAACCTGAAATGAACCAGGCTTTGACTGATATTATCTATCTTCTAACCTGCTTTGAATATTTACATAATTTTGAGGACTGATTGGAGGAAAGATTAGACCTTTACTCATGATTTTTCTTTACTTAGTCTTATTTTCGTGTAATTTTAAAATGGATAATGTTCGCGAGAATTTGTGCGTATCCATCTCACTCGCACACGCAAGGACTAACATCGCGCCGTCCCTCTCGCACGGTGATATATTCCTAAATAATAAATATAAACCTCCCTATCAATGAGGACGCTAAAAACGCGGGAAATAAAATGTTCATTCACATTATTTCAAGTCATAAGTTATTGTCAAAGTATTGTGAAAGTATAACTACCTATGGCTTTTTTTTTTTGGCTTGTGGTTCACCCAACGATATCAGACCCAGAGGTCCGCCGGGCTCGATCCCGGGGGGTAAAAATTTGTGCTTGGTTTGTATGGAATTTCAACTCCCAACTTCCCATGTTCGTTACGCCTGTTAGAGAACAGGCTCTGTACAGTATATCGTTCATAGATCCGTTGCCGCGTGCTATACGTACTGCCGACTCGGAACGCCCCGTTCCTCACCATGAAGAATATCTTCGAGACCACCTTCCCCGACATGGAGGCGGAACAGACCCTCAAGGATGGAGACATCGTTGAAGACGCACAGGTAACATTCAAACCCAGCTGAGCCATTTTATGAAAAGTAAAGAAAAAACATTCTGCTCTTAAAGTGCCGAAAACTGTGACCGAAATCTTCTAGGAAGTAACCATAACCATGAATTATAATATATGATATATGAATATTTGAATGAATTTTTATATGCTTCTCTAATTCTGCTCGAACTATCATCAGGAACCTATGGTGTAATCCACATTTCCATAGATCAAGAAACACCTTACCTTATACTAATATCATAAACGTTTTGAGTACTTGGGCTTGCTGGAATCAGGATAGCGAGGGAGCAATACATATATTAGTGCAGAACATTTTCATCCCATTTCAAGTTAATATATGATGTTACGATGTTGTCAACTGTGGAAACACAGTGAGCTGGTGGAAGGCTTAGACAACATAATAAAGAACACCCTTTCCACGGTTTTGAATATTGAGTTGGATGACAGAGCATGGTCGCAGGCCTCATTGCCTATTCGATTGGGCGGCTTAGGTATACGCAAAATTTCTAGTGTTGCTTTGCCAGCGTTCTTGTCTTCCGTCTATAGTACACATTCTTTGGTTGAGAAAATTCTAACACCATCAATTTCGGCTGTTCCAGGCTATTGCCTGGAACAGCCGAAATTGATGGTGATGATACTCCAAATTTGAAATTGATGGTACTCCAAATTTCTTATCTTGACGAGGCTCGAAATGCTTGGCATAGTGCTTGCCCTAATACCGATCCCCCAAAACACCTTTCGGCACAACGGCAGTGGGACGGGCCTCTGTGCGAGTTGACACGGAATTATCTATTACATACGTGCTCAACCTCCACAGATCTTGCTCGTCTCTTAGCTGTTTCAAAATGGGAATCAGGTCTTTGGCTGCAAGCACATCCATCCTACAATACCGGTACACTTATGGATCCTGTAACTTTCCGTATTGCCACTTGTCTTCGGTTGGGTGCAAGATGCTGCGCCTCTCACCAGTGCCGGTGCGGTGCGGCCGTAGATCAATTTGGTTTTCACGGACTTTCGTGCGCAAGGTCTGCCGGCAGGATTTCGCGCCACGCTAGTCTTAATTAGCTAGTCTTAACATTATCCGTCGAGCGTTTACCAGTGTCAATGTGCCAGCCGTTCTTGAACCGAATGGTCTGTTACGTGATGATGGTAAGCGGCCCGACGGTATGACTCTTGTCCCTTGGGAAATGTGTAGGCCTTTGGTGTGGGACGCTACCTGCGTCGACACCCTAGCGCCATCTCATCTGCCTGGGACATCAGTTAGGGCTGGTGCGGCGGCTGATTCGCCCGAGGATCACAAAAGGCGCAAATATAGTGGTCTCGACAGAGCTTACCTATTTGAGCCTTTTGGGGTGGAGACCTTGGGTCCGTGGGGAGCCGGTGCCCTCCGGGTTTTCAAAAATATTGCGGGGCTTTTGATTGAGGCGACACGTGACCCAAGGGCTGGCTCTTATTTAGGCCAGCGAATTAGCATAGCTATTCAGCGTGGCAATGCAGCCAGTGTCTTGGGCACGCTTCCGTCTGGTACTGGTCTGGAACAGTTGAGTTACCTATAGGCCGTTTGTAACGGTCCTTAGGTAATCTGACTGATTCCTTTGTACTTAGTTAGTTTAATTTATTGAATAAATGTACTTTATAAAAAAAAAAAAAAACGATATATAAAAAAAAGTTAATATATATGTAGAATTAGCTGTCAATCTTCAAACCTTCTTGACAAGCCTCATAGCTCAGTTGGTAGTAACTCTGCCTTCGGCGCTGTAGGCTGTGGGTTCGATTCCCACCCAGGAGAAACATTTGTGTGATGAATATAAATGTTTGTTCTGTGTTGTATCATATAGTACGTATGTATTTACAAAAAGAATTTAAGTATTTTATCCGTAATCTAGTTCCCATATTACAAGCTATGCTTAGTTTGGGTCTAGATGGCGCTGTGTAAAATGAATGTCCTGTAATATTTATTTATTTATTATTTAAATAGCCTATGTCTCGCCAAGTAATCTTTAGATATTTTTTTATTGAATGACAGTGAACCACTTGAACTACATCACACCTGGTGTTAAGTTATGATAAGGCCGAATGTGGAAGCGCATTTCACCCGGAAACCGTAATACCATAACCGGAAACCGGAAACTGATTTTCCGGTTTTCCGGAAGATCTGGTTATGCCTCTAAATGTCGGAATACAACAATTCAGAATTGTCGTTAATGCGACAGACTTAAGTAGTCACATTAATGTTTTTCAGGTTTTGAAAATAATAAGTCGCGCGGTTCACATGAAGCTTGGTGGGGGGAGGGTGGGAGTCCTCAGTGTGAGGAGGATAGAGGTGGACGAGGAGCGGACTGATGAAGAGGTGGTAGCCAAGTCATACCCCGTCGGTGAGTATCACTTCAACTCATATACAGTCACGATGGTAAAACCATAGAGATATGTGTTTTTTTTTACTGATTGTATGCCGAATCCTTAATATTTTTGCTCAGTTTTTCTGTTTATGACACTTACAATACTCGACACTGGCAGAATCGATAAAACGGTTGAACGCCAAATCAAAGAAGTTGAAGTTAAGACCAATATTTTCTCACTTGTAAAGCTTCCTGTATACTGGGAAAGAGCCGAAAATGGAAACGCGCTTCACCCGGAATCCTCAACAGTCTGAGGAATTGGCTATCTTACCTCTAAATGCCGGAACATAACAATTTAGATTATTGTTATGGCTACAGAATTAGGTAAGATGGTGGATCCTACCTAAGTAGGTAGGATGGTGGTAGCTAGCCAGGCGCATGTAAGAAGGCCCAGGACTATCGCTGATTTTCGCTGGTGGTAATAAGATGGATAAAGGGATAATCTGTGGCTGTGATGCGCTACTGTTTCTTAAAACACAATAGAGTGTTTGTATGGAAAAACTATATTCCATATATTTTGGTTATCCCTACCCGATAACATGCAAAGTTTCTTTTGAATCAGACTTGCCATTTCGAAATGAACGAGGAACTGCGTTTGTATGGGAAAGCGGGACTGCAGGGCCCTTTAACAAAGTAATACCATCAACCAACATAGATATACATAGGCGGTGGCCGACCATATCTGCCCAACTGACAACCACGTGCTAACACGTCTTTGTCTCCCGCAGGTAGTAAACACAAAGTACGCGTGCTTTGCTACAACATGTCTGATTACGTTTACTCTGTGACCGACCAACCGCACATCGTCAACGAGCCGTACTTCAGTCTGGAGGGGTTCACTGTGGGACAGATAGTTTCCGGCACTGTCAGCAAGGTGTTAGACAAACATGCCGAAGTGGACGTTGGACGGTGTAAAGGTAAGGAAACCAGAATCTGACCAGCGCTCAGTAAGCGTCACCAACAACACAGTTCTGCTAGGGTATTTCAAGGAGCTGGGCTGACTGGGGCTAGTTGTAATTACATTTTAAAATGAAAACCGACTTCAATGAAGAAAATGATACAATTTCGTTTACCTGGATGTCGTATTTTTTTCAATTATTTTGATGACAGATGGACGGACAGACAGACGCGTTATCATATAAGGGCCAAAATCGCTTCAAGTGTGCCTATAATATTTGAAGAGTTCCCTTGATTTCTCCAGGATCCCATAATCAGATCCTGGTGACGATGGGACCTCCTGTGAAGCATACACTTTCAAACAAAAAAAAGCATTTTCCGAATCTGTCCAGGCGTGTACGAGTAATTGGAAAACATACACAAAAAAAAAGATTCCGACGAATTGAGAACCTCCTCCTTTTTTTGAAGTCGGTTAAAAACCACGGGCTACAATGCACAGTACTCCCCACAGCGGGATTCGGTCATTGCCACAAAAAAACCTGATGATCATCACAAAACTTTGATCACCACATTCGTGCATGGTAACTTGTGAAACGCCTTTCATAATGCACCCCAACACTACCTTCCTAATAGGAAGCTACCCTGAATTTAAAGTCCCTAGACCTCTGGTTTGGTCGCTTATATTCTTTTTTCTCATATTGATATCAGATAACCAAAACTTTAAATTATTTTTGGATAAAGACCGTTATGAATGGATGCCGTGTAATAATGGTTGTATTCCTCCATTGTGTATTTTTTTTTAAGTTACCCAGTTTTATTTTTAAAGTGTGCGATAAAGTATTTTCATTCCTTCATTCATTTCTCAGGGTATGTTCCCCACACACACCTATCGGAGGCCGGGGTGTTCATAGATCCTAAGAAAGCGCGCGTCTCCAACATCATGCAGAAGAAATACAAGGTATGTACCTAATATTCAGTTTGAGCCTTAAAATACGTAAGTTTGCTTTCAAACTTATTGATTTTATTTTTGTGTATCCTCTGTTCACTAACAACTCTATAGCAGTCTATTCCTTTGTGTGTCACGGGTGTACTAAACAAAGTCAAGAGTCTACCCGTGATCACGGCCGTTGTAACACGGTCGAAACTGTCGAGAATATAAAAA
The DNA here is from genome assembly GCA_951394065.1 of Venusia cambrica. NCBI lineage: Eukaryota > Metazoa > Arthropoda > Insecta > Lepidoptera > Geometridae > Venusia > Venusia cambrica. The sequence continues at coordinate 12,760,136 of OX596042.1, forward strand.
AGGTACGCGATGAAGAATCGTTTCTGTTAATAATTATGTAGATATAATAATAATCGCGATAATTTAAAAACGCTAGAACAACCTGTAAGCCCATTTATCGCGTAAAGATATATGAGTATGGAAACAAAAACAGTAACAATGCAAAATTTCAGCTCAATGCGTTCTGTACTTTTGGCGTAAAGACTTTCACATCTGTCTTTATTAGTAGGATAGGATAGTATGATATCAAGGCGTTGACCTCCAACCGGTTCTTTAAAACGTCTGTTCCAGATCGGTCAGAAGGTCCAAGCTCGGGTCCTTTCGATAGACCCTTCGAAGCAAAATCTAGTACTGACAATGAAGCCCTCTCTCCTGGCCGCAGACCTGAAAATACTCCAGAGTTATGAGGAAGCGGAGATTGGGAAGGCGTATACTGGCATCGTTAGAGTGAGTATACCTGAAATCAAAACGCTTAGGGAGTCCGAGCGGAGAGAAGTGCACGAATCACAGGCTTTTTGAATTTAAGATGTATGTGTTTTAAAGCTACAATTTACCAAAGACCATATCTCGCGTACCCCAGAGGAATCACCTTAATATCCATCTCGTTCATGATTTGTCGTCGTAGGTTTTTTTAATTTCAAATTAGTGAAACGCCCGGATCTTCGTTCATATTATCCTAATAATAGTGTACCTTACACTACACAAGCGCGCAACTGAACAAACAACAAACTGTCAGTCAGTCAGTAAAATAACTATAGTATAATTTGTACTATGCAATAAACTCTTTGCCTTTTGGACCTGCGCTCCACCGAGTCAAGCGCGGCATGTTGGTATTTAGCTGAATCCCAAAGGTGACTGCAATAGTCCACACAAGATCGCACTAGAGCTTTTAATGATGTCAAAAGCTGTTCAGGGCGGTCTACTTATTTGCTATAATTTAACAGCTATTATTAATATTATGTTGTTTTTGCAGTACATTGGACAGGACTACCTTCTAGTGAGTTTCTTTAGTAACGTGACGGCGTACATACCGCGGAACTTTATCTCCAACGATCGCTCGCAGCAGTTACAGGACGCCTTCCACTTGGGACAGATCGTGAGTGCCTTTTACGAGCCGCCCGCTATACTAAATAACCCTACTCCACTGTTCGTCTCATTTAAGTAAAAGAGACACAAGACTTTAATTAAATCTTCCGACCATTTTCCGTTTCAATAATTATAAAATAGTTTGTTTTTAAATTGATAACTCAATCACTCTAGTTAAATGATGATAATGATTTTTCATACAATAAATACACAATGACGAGGATCTTTTAATGTTTTCAGGTACATTGCACAATACTGAGTGTGAAACTCGAAACTAAGAGGTTGTCTGGCAGTCTCACCACTGCACCGTTTACACCAAACGTAAGCTTAATAACTCATTAGTAACATTAGACATGGTACCCTACTAGCATTTTTTTTTAATTAGGCAAGCCTTTATAGAAACGACACAAATTTGAAAAAAAGGCCGACTCATAAAAAAAAACGTCTTTTTTTAATTAAAACGCTGACGTGGACATTTATCAGTCGGTGCTCGTCCATAATTCTAATAATAATAACTGGAACCCCATCTTAATTTTAATAAAACAAACTATTTTTAAGTAAAAGCTAACCCATTAATGTTATTAATTTACTTAATTTCAGGAGAATCGACAAAAAAGCAAACGCAAGCAAAACAATAGTGAAAGCGAAACAACGAACAAAAAACAGAAAAGCGGCGAAATATCTGATAAAAAACAAAAGAAGCCAGAAGATACTATAGAACCTGATAAAGCTGAAAAGAAAAAGAAGAAGAAACGAGACTCTGAAACATCTAACGTAGAAGAGTCTCTAGAACCGGAAACAAGGAGCACTAAAAAGAAAAAGAAACGGGATTCGGAATCGTCAACCATAGAAGAACATAAAGAAACTGACGAGAAGACTAGCAAGAAAAAGAAGAAACGCGACTCAGAAACATCAACAGCAAGAGAAACCATAGAAAGTGACACAATAACCAGCAAGAGGAAGAAGAAACACGACTCAGAAACATCGATTGCAGAGGAATATATAAACTCGTACCTAGAATCAACAAAAAAAGTCCAAGAAGAATCGGAAAGTGACGCCATAGAAACAGACATGTATGAACAAGAAGAGCTACTAACGCCACATGAACAAGGTTTACTTGATACATCAGATTGCACAACTCTAAAAGATTTCAAAAAGCGCGTAGTATCCATCTCCAAAGCGATCGACGTAAGAATACGTAGATCAAACATTATTAACGAGAAAATAACACATCTAGAAGACAAAGGACTAAACGCCAGAAATAAGAAATACCATACCGCGATGCAAATCGAAAAACTCACCATACAAGAACGCGTCAATAAACTAACAGAAGCTAGGGACGAAATCTTCGAAAAGCTCAAAGAATTAGGATACGAAAAGAAAGAGAATTACAAAGAAGAACAGAAAGCGCGGAAACTAGAAAAGAAGCTAGCCGAAAAGGCTGCCAGATTAGAAGCTAAACAAGAAAGAAATAATGCTAAGAAAAATAAAGATAAAGAAAGCAAGAGTACTATTAAACAGGATTCCGAAAACGAGAATCAAGAAACTGATGTAAAAGATATAAAAGCAAAGATAAAAGGTATCAAAGTAGCGGAGAACTTAGAACCAGCGTTAGAAGTGCCGAGTGCTAAAGATTTCTTCTTTGGCGATGCTGCATTGAAGAAAACGCCTGCTCCGCAAGATGACTCCAGCAGTAGTGATGAAGAGGTGGGTATTTTGTATGATATAAGTTACATACTTATTTACAAAAAAAAGTAGGAATATCAGTATTCTATCCACAATCTAATACAAATTACAAACTTTGCTTATTTTGGGGCTAGATGGCATTGTGTGTCTAGTAATATTTATTTATTTGTATAACAGTTGTGTTCTTTATGAATATGTTGAATGTGATTATGTTAGTATGCCAAATTGCATTACGATCTGTTTAGCGGTTTTGTCGGGACACTTACAACAGATTACTATAGGATCATTCAATGATACTTTTGGACAACAAACTCCGTTGAACCACTAAGAGACCTAGAGACTATATATCCCTTAACAACAAACTTGTCTCACATCAAGGTTTAGTGGTTTAGGGTCACTTTCATTTTATATATTAGTATGGACATGGATATGATTTTGATTCACTAAAGAAAAGATTCCAATAGATTCTACTGAATTATAACTTAACTTCAATTTGTTTTAAGCTATGTTTCTTTACTGCGCGTTTCGAAATGAGGTCTAAATCGAAAATCGGCCATCTTTGATCGTGTAATCGAAGTAAATTCAAGCTGTTAATTTAAAGCATTCATTGATTTATAATAATGAGCTCTTGATCTAGGCTTGTCTTCCTGATGGCTAGCTACCACCATCTTAGCTAATTCTGTCGCCATAATAACAATTCTTAAAATTGTTGTGTTCCTGGCATTCAGAGGTAAGATAGCCAGTTCCTCAGCTTGTTGAGGATTCCGGGTGAAGTGCGTTTCCACGTTCGGCCTTATCATGACTGAAAAATCACGTGAGATGAAGGCAAAGCTTTTTACCGTCCAATATACATATTATATTTATTTATATATTATATATACGATTTCAGACAACAGAACAGCCGAAGAAGAAGCGCAAGAAGCTATCGGTAGCGGAGAAACTAGGCAAGGTGCGAGCTGACGAGGAACGGATCCGCGCCTTGGAGCGATCCGCGGCCGAGGACGGCGCGCCGCGGTCTGTGGACCAGTTCGAACGGGCGCTGCTCGCGGATCCCAGCAGCAGTCAGCTGTGGATCGCGTACATGGCCTTCCATCTGCAGGTTACTTCTTTTTGTGCTATCGATCATATTTGATTAAAATATTGATTTAACGGGCTATAGTACCTCAGATTAGCAATACAGCGCAACTTCACTCTAGTTTCGAACTAAGATATAGCTATAATAAAGGTGACACTGCTGTGCGCTCAACCACGGCGCTTATGACCACCAGATGACAGAAATACAGATCCAGAGGTCCCGGGTTCGATCCCCATGGGGAGTACAATATTGTGCTTGGTTTGGTTGGTGATAGGACTTTGTTTAAGTCCGCCTGGCTAGCTTTCAGCCTGGCATCTTTACCTAATTCTGTCGCCATTACAGCAATTCTAACATAATATGTTGTGTTCTTGCATTTAGAGGTAAGATTAGTTGAGGATTCCGGGTGAAGTGCGCCTCACCCGAGTAACCAGCTGAGATGAAGGCCAAGCGCATCCCCGTCGTACAATAGAAAAATAAAAAAAGTGATTATTTCAATGTAATTTCAGGTTATTATTTTTACCAGAAGATTCACCGCATTCATATCTAGGATAAAAGCAGCCTAGATTACTAATTTAAACAAAAGTGAATTTTAATTTATTTATTTGAATGAAATACATACATTATAGTTAGCAGTTATAAGTCCCGTCTATATCGTTCAAGCTGTTTCGGAGATCTGACAGGCAGACACAAAGAGTAAACGCATTTTCGAGTTTTTTTTCGTACCATACATAATTTTCCTCAGACCTATATAGAATTTGGATAATAATTATCATAATTGCACAGAAACTAATTATCATAAGATTGGTTATATGTCAAGGAAACTATTGTCATTGTGTGACAACTTTTGTGGTACTGTGTGAGGTTAAGTGGACTGCTGAAAATACCATAAGAAAGCCTAGATTTTAAACGCACGTTTTATTTGCAACTAAAGAAAGAACTCAATTTGATTCTACTTTTTCTATTGCTCATAGCCAGACGTTTGACCACCAGTTCACTTGAAAAACAAGTGAAGATGTGCTAACATGGTGTACGCCTGTCTAAAAGGTACGGGTCCGTACCTTTTAGACAGGCTAAGGCCTTCCGTACGTCTGTTAGTCCGGTCACAGATCCCGGTGATGGAAACGCGAATGAGGGATTTTCACTATATCTTGGCCTAAATTTATGAAAAATTGTTATCATAGAACTAAAGCCCCGACTTTGGATAGTAGATACACGTAGCAGGTAGAAAAAAAAGACTAGAACACCCATTTAGCTTGAGGTGGATCACGGGAAGAGAGAAATATGTATGTGGACTGCTCGCAGGGCCTGATGGTCATGTAATTTCCAGTCGACGGAGCTGGACAAGGCGCGCGCGGTAGCTCGCAAGGCCCTCGCTGCGATCCCCTTCAGAGAAGAACTGGACAAACTCAACGTGTGGCTCGCTTTGCTCAATCTGGAGCATCGGTTCGGCACTAAGGTACTGTAATATACATTTGCCATTTCCGCTATTTCTTCTTTCGTGTAAATATGTGTTTGCGGTAATAGGGAAGGCCGAGTTCTATTTGTTATTGCAAAAGAACGAGGGTTTTGTTTTTCGAGTGTATATGTGCTTGTACAGTCTGAACGGCTTGATGGATTTTGACGTATGAGGTGTCATTTTTTTGCTGACCGTTTACAATATGCCGAGGCATATTACAAACAGACGGTGCTTATAATCTAACGCTGACATATATATTTTACGAAGGGGGATGCACTAAAACACGATAAGCTTATCGCCGCGAAAACTTGAAATAAATACTGGGCGCGTAATTTGATATTACGCAGGTTGAACGCGTTGGTTAGAAGCTTAGCTCTGAAATCATTCTGGGAAATGTCTATGGGATAAAAAACAAGCAATCAGATATATTCGGCTTTGAGTAATTCACTAGTTACAATCATGAGCACCTTCCACAGGAATCGCAACAGAAAACCCTCGAAGAAGCCCTCCAACTGAACGATCCGTACAAGGTCCACACCGCCCTTCTAGACATTTACGTGGAGACCGGTCACCCAGAGCTGTGCTCTCTGGCGGAGCTGGTGCTCCGGAAGCACAAGAGCGGGGCTGCGTGTGTGGCGGCGGGGGGCGCCTGCTTCCGGGGCGGGAGGGTGGAGAAGGCCAGGCAACTCATGCAGAAGGGGATCTCACAACTCGAGAAGAAGGAACGTGAGTATTGCTGTTCATTGCGTGCATGTTTATGCAAGTTTGATGTGAACAGGTCAGGATAGGAAGAAATTTGACCATTTTCTACTCGATGATGGATTCCACACTTCGCTCTCTCGGGAGTAATCATCAATCATCTAGCCATCTCAAAATCTGGGCTGTAGGTGAGATGTCTTGACATAGGAACCAGAATCGAAGTTTATTTTTATCCAACTGCTTTTGAATGAGGGTAGTGTTTTTCGAGAGTTTGTATGTATGTATGTCTATTTAATTATTTAATTGTAACGCTCTGCAGTCTTGACGACTAGATGGGTTTTGACAAGTGAGATGTGTTGTTTGGTTTCTCTTAATTTTAATTTGTGTAAAAAAAATACAATATATATTTTTTCGTAAAAATATGGGTATCAAATGGAGATCAAGTTTCGGTGCCGATTCTTAAGATAAATAGATTGTACATTATATATTACCTTTTAAGGCCGTGTTTTCGTTGAACCACGAAGCTAAAAATTTTGTAGTTTTTTTTTATTGTACGACGGGTAAGCGTTCGATGTGGCCAAGTCATCTCATCTGATGTCAAGTTATGATAAGGCCAAAGGCACACTTCACCGGGAGTCCTCAATAGGAACTGGCTATCTTATCTAAATGCTGGAACACAACAATTTAAAATGGTTGTTACAACCAGGCCAGGCGGACTTAAACAACCAATCCAAGCACAGTATTGTACCCCTAACGGTAGGCGATGCGCTTGACCACAGAGGAGGTCAAGGTTTTAGTTTATAACTTTCAACTTGTTACTTTTGAGTTTATATAACTCAAATGCTTGTCACCAGACGTATCGATCCTGGTGCAATTCGCGCTTCTGGAGCGCCGTCACGGCGGGCGCGAGCGTGCCGAGGCGCTGTTCGAGCAGGTGCTGGCGGTGTACCCGCAGCGGGTCGACGTGTGCGCCACTTACGTCGACATGCTGCTCAAGGACCAAGATGTGGAACAAGCCAGGTGAGGCTTCACGTACCATATTCATTTCATGACAAAATAAACCGTAAAAGTGCGGACACGCCCGCAGTGCTTCGATTACGGGCCAAACATTTTTTTTTTTAATTTAGGCAGTATAAATATAAATACACATTGAAAATGTCTACTATCCACCTATTACGGATAATCAGATACAGCACGCTGCAGACAGAAGGACGGAGGCTTAGTAATAGGTTCCCGGTTGCATCCTTACGGTATGGAACCCTAAAAATATATGGCCTCCGAATATTGATCTTTGAGGAATCACATTATTAATATTAATTCAGTAGAGATCAGTTATGCTTAAAAGTAAGCAAAATGAAATTGACAAGTAGTAGGTATACAAAAATAATGTATGTAGGCAAGATACTGTAGAGTTTTTTCTATCAAAAATTACAGTATTTATAGGAACTCTAATATTACCTAGTGACAGTGGGACCTTTATCAGGCCTTGGTTACTCCCACTCAGAATAAGAATAAGAATAAATGAATAAATATTACAGGACATTACTTTCAAGAAGGTGGCGGACAACATTGTATTTCCTCTATTAGTCTATTAATGGAGTGATTTTTTTTCTGAACATTCAACCATTCATTCAAGTCGGTGGCCAAACTGTTGGCCACATGAATCTATACTAAAACTGGATTGCGCACTCAAAAATTAGGTTCATGAAATTCACACTCCACACACTGAAAATAAGTTATAAAATTGTATGTCTTTGACATAAGTAGAAAAACGAACAGGTGAGCTCAGTTATAGTAATGCTTCCTTGTCTAACATGTTGCCATTACATATTGAATTCCTCTTTGGTAAGCCTTGGGAGCTTTCTTTGATTTGTATCATATTATTTTGATAGACATTGCATAAACAAATACTTAATAGATTTTTTATTTTACAACCATGACATCCTCTACCACAAAGTGCTCTACGAAATACAGTATTTTGGCGTGTAAAAGTGATAATGGTAGTATTTTGTCATCAATAATGTGTCCACATTGTTCAGAAAACTACTAAATCAATATGGCTTCTTTTCCTAACGGCTAAGCTAATCTTCAATTGCATTTAACGATAAACAATTTTATTATTTAAATATAGAGGAAATGGTGTATTTTTGCTACGTGTATAGTTGTAAAAAGGAATGGTATCCCGGCGGTGGCCTGTCTTTCCACAGCTGGGTGAGCTAATTTACAACATTTCAAATTATGATACAGTAACCACAAACAAACTGGATTCCGTGGATTTCCATTACATTACATATACATACCCATGGCATGGGGTGTTGTCAGATGGAGTATCTTAAAACCATACTTACTCTACTTTACTAACGAAGTTTGCATAGGCAAGGATGAGGTCAACGATGGGGTAAGCTAACCCAGGTGCCTATTGACTCTTTTCTTGAAGAAAAAATAAACTCTCAAAGCTATGACTAACACCTACATTTTCAATGACGGTGACCCTATTAGAACGAGATGTATTACTATTCTTAAACCTCTCGCTCGGCTCGTTTTTAAGAATACAGTGCGCAGTCCATTTTAAGTATAGGTCCATGGTTGGCCATCATCAATAAAAAAAAAACCATATACAACAATCCTTCTTACTCGTTGGTTCTTCTCTTCCGACTCTTTAACTGTGTGCTAATATTTATGATGAATGCACGTGCTTAAATTTAATATATTACTTTCCTTTCTATACGTTTTTCTCAGTTAGTGTAACTAGAATGTTGTTTGTTCAGCCACATACTCGTAACATATATATTGTGAGAAGTGAGAGAAGTGGAACGTGGGGAAATTGAACCTGAGTAAAAGCGGTTAATCTGTTTTGAAAACTACCATTATAACTATATTATTTTGCACAGGCAAGTCTTGGAGAGGATGACTTCAATGAAGCTTCCGGCGCGTAAAATGAAAATTCTTTACAAGAAATGGATCGAAGTCGAGGAGAAGTTTGGCGATGAAACACACGCTGAAGCAATCAGACAGAAAGCTTTGGACTTTATAGAGAAAGCCAAGTTTTAAGTAAAACATTATGCTGACAGATAGAAAGACAAGTTTTAAATTAAATAAATGCTGTCATAATAATATTGTTGTTTTATTACAAAATAATACTTTGAACTGTTTCTTGGTAGATAGTAGAGTGATAATATTATAAATGCTTCATCATGAAAGTCTTGGCACTCTTTATTGTAGTCTTATTATTTAATGTGTCATGCTTCGGCATTGGTGGAGGCGGTGGACCAACGTTGTTTGTGTTTTGTATTGTCTCTAGATTTTCGCATATGGGAGCGACTACCAAAGGTATTGTTATGTTTGGTGTGCTAGAGCCGTAAATAGATACAGGCACGCAAATCTCATAACCCAATTTAGCGTAGAAATCCTCTTGGCCTTTCGTAGAGAGATGAATCATTTTAAGTCTCAATGTGCCTCGGCAGTAATCTTCAACGTATCGCATGAGAAAACTTCCCAGCTTTTTGCCACGCATGGACTTATCTATAACCACGGTTTCAACGAAACAGCTTTCCGGTTTGCTGGGGATTGGAGTAAGTTTGCAATGGCCCAGAAGGTTCTTTCTATCATTCACTAAAATTAAATTTGTTGGCAACCCTTCGCGAGATGCTTGTAAGGTCATCATTCTTGCTGTCTCGCTCCGTGGCCATTCGTCGTTTATAAGATCGCAGCATCCTTTTAGATATTCTGGGTGCTTATGGATTGGTAATACCATCAGGTTTTGTGTATCCATGTTTTCTGAAACAATTTTTCTTTTAGCATTAGGTAACTTTTAAGTTTATGTTAGGGCAACATTCTCCAAGTAAAACTGTCAATATGACGTTTAGCAAATACCAGAGTACGATTCGCAATAAGGAGGCTAGGCAAACAAAGACCTTATAAAGAGAACGTATACTAAAACTGGATAGCGCACTCAAAGGTACTTACTAGAAATTTACACTCCACTTTGCTGAAAATAAGTTTCAAATTATTTTGTCTTATGTCAAAGTAGTAAAACGAGCCAGGTGAGATAGCTCCGTTTTAGTAATGCTTCCTTGTCTAACATGTTGCCATTACATATTGAATTCCTCTTTGGTAAGCCTTGGGAGCTTTCTTTGATTTTCTTTATTTTTTTTATGATATTACTTTGATAGAAATTGCACAAACAAATACTTAATAGATTTATTATTTTACAACCATGAAAGGATTTCATGTGAAACACAAACACTACCACAAAGTGACTTACGAAATACAGAATTTTGCCGTGTAAAAGTGATAATGGTAGTATTTTGTCATCCATTATGTGTCCATATTACTCAGAAAACTACTAAATCAATATGGCTTCTTTGCCTAACGGCTAACCTTTAATAGCATATTATAACGCTATACGATTATTTATATATAGAGGAAATGGTGTATCATAGCTACCTACTAGTAGGGGAAATCCATGAAATCCACTTTGTTTGTAAGTGGATTTCATGGATTTCCATTACCTACGTAGATACCCATGATATGGGGTGTTGTCAGATAGAGTATCTCAAAAGCATACTTACTTTACTTACGAAGCTTGCATAGGCAAGGATGAGGTCAACGATGTAGTAAGCTAACCCAGAAGGTGCTTATTAACTCTTTTCTTGAAGAGATTAGGGTTGTATTTTCCGTTCTTAGTTCAAATCAAAGCTATGAAAAAGACCTACATTTTCAGATAAGTAGTATCAGGGTTATGGTTGTTTGAAGTTTGACAGCTGTCATTAAAAATCTAGATCTTGGTCATAGTTTTCATTTGCTTTTAATGGAAGCGTTAAATATTTCAAACATTATGTACTTCAATCTTCGGTTTTTCAAGGATATATATTTTGATTTTACATGTTATGATATGTAATCGTTTCACTAGAGGATAATCCCACTCTCGTGGGAATATCGGGATATTGTATGCTATATCTACATTCCAAAATTGGTGACCGAACAAACATACACATATTTTACACAATTTAACAATATTTTATTTCAAATAAATTAAAAATTCAATTCCAAAAATATTTTTACAATAAATAGGGGAGCCAAAAACACTTAAAATTACGGAAAATGTGTGGTATTTTAATCTCCCCCGTTCGCGGGAGCCAAGGCCATATGAGAATCATCTTGGCTCCCCTTAGGGAGCCACCGGGGGAGCCAAGTCCCGTAGCCAAAAATATTACTGAAAAAAAATATTTGACTTTGACTTATAGAGGCACACAATGCCGTTTTTGTCGTATTATAAACCCCTGTTACTCCTATTACTACTTATTTAGCCTATATTACTCTTATTTTGTACCTATAAGTTAAAATAAATAATCTTTGCTGTTATCTTGTGTTTTATATCCTTCCATAATATCGGAGACAAGAAACTCTTCTAGGTAACCGATAGACTCTACCTGAGACTTCACGCTGAATGCGTTAAGTTAGTACCTGAGTCTATCGTCTGTCGCGGCAACCGCGAAGTTTCAGGTGTGTCCATAGACAAATGTCTTGTTTTATCCTATATTATTCTGCATGCATAGGAACGTCGAGTTGTCTATGGAGAAACTGACAAATGGCAGCTCACAGAAGGCTCTTACCGCGCAATATGAAGCACCTACAGACGCCATTAATCTTTAGAGTTTGTGACTTGTGATTGTGAATAATCTTCAAGGCAGAGGTGTGAGAATCTTGTTGCTACATGGGATCACCATCTGCAGCAGCTTTAAGTTGAGTATCTCTTAGCTTCCCCACAGCACTTCTTGTTCTGATATACTTGTATTCATAATGTGTTTTTATCCCTGTCCTAGCTGATGGCAACTGGATGCATGCTCATACAAGCGTATGAGATCCATCATTGTCAAGGAAGTTTACTGAGCTATATTTTATTCCCAAAGGGACTTTTAGTCCATGGGTCTTGAGTGTGTTGCACCCGGGGTTGCGACGGGTCTCTTGCTGCGGTATTGAGATTTGCCCGGGGTTATTTAGAATCTCAGAATGCATTGACTGAGTACTGGTGAGGCGTGTGAGATGCTGAGAGACGTCTTATAACTCTCCACGCCATTGCGAAGAGAGTATCCTGAAACGTCGGGATACTCGTCGTTGTGATAAGGAATGATAGAGACGTCTGTCTTCTGGTTCACAGAAAGAGCTAATGTAAACTATATAACTGTTACTAAATGTTTTGATGTAATATGCAATGTTCTAGAGTAACAGGTGTGGGACAATAGATGTTGTGGGATGTACAGAGATGCTCATGTATGTTTAATCACAGGGTGAGAAATGCGAAGCAGTAAGAAATACCAGTAGAATACCAACTAACCACAAAGGTCAGACTTCCAAGACAGAGCATACATGAACCCAAGGTATGTACTAGATTGAGTCGGATTCGGATAGCTAATAAATTCCCACATAAGAAAAAGAGTTACATCCCCCGTTCCGATAATCGTCCATCGTAACAATATTTTTTTTCATCAATTACCTTAGTGGTTCCGGCTTGAGAAAAGGCGCAAGTGTTTAGAAAAACCAAATTTAATAAAAGCACTATAAACCTATTACTGTTACAATAATAAGAAAATAAATCTATCTACTAATTCGTATTTTCATTCATTAAAGTGGGCGGTCTGGACACCCTATTAGAACGAGACGAATTACTATTCTCAAACCTCTCGCTCGGCTCGTTTTTAAGAATACAGTGCGCAGTCCAGTTTTAGTATAGGTTCATGCCTTATACCTACATAATACCTGTATTATGGTATTATATTCTCTTCAGATTCGTTATTTTGAGGTTATCTCTCAGCTGATCAATCAATATTTTCTTTCAATATTAAGTTGCGTACAATTTTTATATGAGGTACGAAAATATTGCTCGAATCCAGTATTAAACAAAAAGTCTAATAACTTACCGGTGGTGCAAAAACCTTCTAGAACTGGTTTCAGAGTCATATTTTACGGTAAGTTCATTTTTTCATTGAAATATCAGCAGAAGGCCTGCGCGCGATCGTGTTCTCGGACTGTTGTTGGCAAACTAACCATGAACTAACCCTATTTTTATCTCACGGTTACAAAAACGACGCTCAGGGCTTTACAATAACTTTCGATCGGTTTGTACACTAGGTACTGTTGTGTTTTATCTTGAGTTTGTGATTGTTTACATTTTATGAATTTTAATTTCAGAGTAAGATGGATGATGATGACGATGTGCCTACCTTGTCGGTGGAATCGTTTACAGCCCTGCAGGAGTTTTACGCAGAACAGGCCAAGAGACAGGAAATACTAGAGAAACTAGAGGCAGATGATAAATTGAAGGAAAACATTATCTTTGATGAAAATTGGGTAAATACTTTTAGTTCTTCTACTGTAGGTACTGTGTTGGAACTAACGAATTTCATATTTAATTGTACCCAAAATTTAACTGTATCATACATCCTGAGGAATATACAGGTGAGTTTTTTTTCAGGGCCACTGAGGCCAAGTCTGAAACCGTGAGAGTTATCAAAAAGTCGTGTTAGGAGTTACATGCTCGATTAAAAAAAAATAGAATAAAATTTTCTTACATGCAGAATTTAAGAAAATCTATTTTTTTTATAGCTTTTCTGGAATAGTGTGTTTTAGAATTATAATTATTTTTGCATTTTTTGTGTTCATTGTTTAATAATAAAAAAAATAATGTACAATGACTATGTGCCCAAAGGTGTTGGAACACTTTCAAAATAGAAAATTTATAAACTCACGGTTTCAGACTTGGCCTCAGTACAGAAAAAACTCACCTGTATAGTTGAGACATTTTCAAATTCATAGGTACCTACTACCTAATTCATTAGACTTTTTTGTTTTCAGCAACTAAGCCAGTTCTGGTATGATGAGGCAACAATTCAGACCCTGGTGAAAGTGATAGACAGATATGTTGCTGATGGAGAGAAGGTGGCACTTATATCCTGTCCTACATTGTTTGTGCCTGTGAAGAGGCAGATTGGGCATAGAGCTACAGGTACACACTTTTTTTGATTTGATGATATTATATAAATGTATGTGGGATATCAGTGCCTTTAATAGGCAGCTTCTGGGAAAGCTTACTCCATCGCAGACATGAGGTCTGAAATGGAGCAAGCCCTCACCCTGGTGACACCCAAAAGAGCCGTGTGATCCATTTCAAGTAAAAAAAATGTTATTAGCTCAATGTTGAGCAGTCAGAAAATTTCCTACCTTAATCAAAACAGTGTATAAGTTAAAACAACTGATATCCCAATAACACATCAAATGAAAGGTCTCATCATAACAGGAGCAAATATATTTTCTTATCATTGCCACCCTGTTGCATATTGTTTTTTTTTTTATTGTATGATGGAGAAGCGCTTGGCCTTAATCTCACCTGTTCTCATGCAAAATTGCCTTGTTAATAACTTGAGGCCTAGTTGCGGAAACCATTTTGCTCACCAAGTAGGCTGAAGGTGGATGCACACTTAAACCGGAATCCTTAAGCCACAAAAGCCTGAGCAACAAAAATACCAGAACACAACAATTTATAAATAGTTGTTATGGTGACAGACTTAGGTAAAGTTAATCATGTTTATTTATAAAATAAAAAAGAAAAGAAAAAGTCGTAATGAAATTTCTGGTTATATCTCGAACCACATCCGCTATATTTCATTGGCATAACATAACCTAATCGCTATTAGTAAAAGGTATTTCTGAAATAAAACATTACCATATACACTGGCGCATCTTACCTCTAAATGCCAGAACACAACAATTTAAGAATTGTTGTTATGGCGACAGAATTAGGTAAGATGGTGGTAGCTAGGCAAACAAAATCCTACCACCAACCGAACCATGCACAAAAGTGCTCCCCCTGGGGATTGAACCCGGTACCTCTGCATCAGACACTGGTGGGTGAATAACTAGACCACAGGTGGTTACACCGGTGGGCAAACCACTAGACTTCAGAAGCAGTTAACAAGGAATGCATACATATACAGATAGAAAGTCTCTATGTCAAGAAAATAATCCATTGTCTTATAGTTAGCCAATAAAGTAAAATTGGAGAGAAAAAAAGGCCTCTAAAGTAGAAACTATAGAGGATTTAACTTGTTGCAATTGCCCCATGCAACAAATACACCGCTTTTGTTATAAACATAGTATACCTACTTTTTAAAATTACGTGAATATTCTTTTCAGTAACCCTACTAGAATATGACAGAAGATTTGAAGTCCACACACCAGATTTTATTTTCTATGACTACAACACGCCGGACAAAATCCCACCAGAAGCAATAAACTCCTATGACTTAGTTGTAGCTGACCCACCATTCCTGTCCGAAGAATGTATAACAAAAACCTCAACGACTATTAAACTTATGGGGAAGAATAACATAGTAGTGTGTACTGGAGCCACGATGAAGGATAATGTGGAAAGGTTGCTTGATTTGAAACAGTGCAAGTTTCAACCACACCATAGGAATAATTTGGCAAATGAATTTTTGTGTTATGCCAATTTCGACCTTGATGGTGTGTTGAGTTGATAATGGAGCTAATTTGTTTGTTGAGATAGTGATATTGGTTTTTTTATATCCATATTATTTATTAAAAAAATTCCATGACGAAAATTCTATTTTGCAATACCAATGCTAGACTATGAATAATAGCTAACATATATATTACATTATATGTGAATTGTATAGTGTAAATTATCTATAAGAGTGTTAATGGCATAAGTGCCACAAAAACTGATCACAATTGGGTCTGATAAAAAATGAAATAAAACTTGAGTTAAAAACAATCCGCATTTTATTCCCTAACAAAACCAGTACATTGTTACACATTATGCAGGTTAACATTTTTATTATTTAGTCTCGCACATTGATAATTTTCACTACAGGTAAAATATGCATTAAAACTTACATGAATGAGGGATAGTGCTAAACAAAAAATATTGCAGCAGTTTTTTTGCTAACAATTTTTATTCCACTTGGCTATAATTGGGTACTTTGCTAGCAATAACTAAAATAATCAAATAATGGGTCCTCTTTAGAACTGGCTGTACTTTCCCATTCAAACGTAGTTCCATTTTAATTTCGAAATGGCGAGTCTGATTCAAAAGATTTTTTGCAGGGATAATCTGTGTCTGCGGTGCGTTACTTTCTCTAGAAAACGAATGCAAACTAAAATATATGGAAAAGAGCGTTTAACACTCTTATCCATATATTTTAATTATTATTTCGTTTTAAGAAAAAGTACGCACCACAGATTATCAAAAATTTGGACGTGGTGTGGCCACCATTCACATGAAATTAAAAAGGAACTACGTTTGTACTGGAGAGCGAAAATCAGCAGTAACCGAACGCCTAAATGACGTAGTAGTAGTAGGTGATGCCAAAATGTGATGTCATACAATAATGAACAATTATTACATTACGTTCATTCTATACGAATAAATATAATTTATTCCTAACACAAATTCCTATCTAATCGAAAATTGGTTTCTAAGAAAATCTTAAAATCTTGTTTTGAACACTTCACTACAGTTTATTGTTGTAATGGCACATTTTGGGGTTTAGAGAAATTTTAACGAGATGTTATCATAATTATGTTTAGTATAAATAGACGTTAAACATATCGAACTCAAATACTAAACATTTTAAGCAAGTATTTATTCACAAAAAAAAACGCACATCCGTAATATAGATCCCATATTACAAGCTTTGCTTAGATTTAGGCTCTAGATGACACTGTAAAATTAATGTCCAGTACATATAAATATATTGTGCCATTACAACATTTTGCGTTTACCTACCATCTAAAAAAAAGTTTGTACTAAATAATTAGGTCATGAAAATATTTCATTTCTCCCACTCAAACATCTAAAAATTATTTGGAGTATATCTACAAGGCCTTCGTTTCTAAATGTGTAGTGAGCTGCATCAACTGGTTTTTACATCCAAATTATACTTCTGGAGGGTGGCCAATTGATGACGCTCTTTGCACGTAGCTTGAAAGCAATAAAAAATTCAAAATCTGGTCTCAAGTCTTAAAATGAGATGAAAATGCTGCTTGAGTAAAATTTGTAGCGACATCTAGTATTAAAAATATGACGCTACAATAGATTTTATTCGGGTACAGTGCACGCCACTTTACTTTGTAACTTTGTTTGATTTCTCAAATTTGTCTGGCCTAGTGATTTAATTATTGGTTCTGTTTAATGAAAACGTTAAGTTCATAGTAACGAGCGTGCACTGTATTTACAGCGCACGAACCGATAAGCATGCGTGATGGCTTTCTTGAAGTCTGGAAAGCGCACAGAAGCTATACCGTCGTAAAAACTATAAATTTACTACGAAATCGAGTGATAACGAAAACTAAATAATTTAACAAATATTTGTGCTAAAATAAAAAATAAACCCATAAAAATATGGGCAACACATTGTGAGATTTCTAAATACCTTGAAATAATATAATGTAATCACAACCTATTTACAAGTTTGTCTTTTAAAGTTTATTTTTATGTAGACTACAGAGAAACACTATTATTTTTCTATCCTACGGTTCAATAAGGATCCTATTTATGTTTATTATCACACAGCAAATTAATTGATATTAGATGGTTTTTTTAGTTAACATTGAATACACTTTTCGAAGCGTGCCGGGTAAAGCAAGGGGAAGGCACAAGTGTAGATTGTCAATAACTTATGACAGGTTCTAAAAATAGAATAAAGATTATGTACAAATATATGTAGATAAAATATAATTTAGGGCAAATATTAACAGTAATATCTATGTTTTACACATGCCAGTTGATTTAGTCAATTTCAAATAATCCATAGCCAAAATATTACGAAGCCAATTTACTACAGAATAAGTGGATTCGAATTATCGGCTGTATTATCGGATCGTACAATACAAGGACCAAACCAACACTTTCCAAAAATATTTTAATAAAATCTATATTTATCTTAGAAAATAAATCCCATATTTTTTTTCGCCAGAAATTAAATTAATGGCCATTATATTCTAGAACTACTGTGGAGAAATTAATATAGATATTTTTTTTTAATGACAATGTATGAAAGATTTACACACTTTTCGGAGACACACACAACACAAAACAAATATTAACTTCACAAAGCGCCTACTAACCCCAAAATAAGCAAAGCTTGCAATACGGGTTCTAGATTATAGATACTGTATACTAGATAAAGAATACTTGCTTATTTTATTTTTTTGTAAATTCATACATGAAAAAATATGTATTATATCCGAAAGTTCCCATATGGTATGCATTGTTTTGGGCTAGATGGCGCTACTGTGTGAAATTAATGTCCTTTAATATTAAACCTTAACACAGCACAAACCAAACATCTACATTAATTCGTTGGGTGCTGAGATAGCTGACCTATGAAGAACACACCATGAGTGTTTTACAGCACCCAACAAGTTATTCACACAAATGCTTGTCCCAGTCCCAGGTAGGAATCGAACCCAAAACCAACAGCGCATTCAAGGTAGAGCTACTACTAGTTGAGCCGTGAGACTTGTTAATGTGTGTATCATGTGGTCAGAAGTCTAGATAAAAATACCTAGATGTAGTCTTTTCAACTCTTATTTTTAGTTATTATCCGATGTTACCTTAATTTTAGCTAAAGGTTATATTTATTGGAAGCTATTAATAACTTTGCAGTCGATATTTCAGCTAAAATCGATTGTTTCCAATCTTATAATTATCCTTATCCAATAGTTATTTTTATTGAACCATAAGGAAAGTAGTTATTTAAATCACATTAAAATCAGTATATTGTTCAACCGGTAGTAATTTTATATCTATTGCACATCACTATAGTCTTGTTAGTACGATTATCTAATAACTATTCTTATATCTATTAGCTCATTGAGCTACAATCTATGGAACTCGCCACAAAAATATATCTCACGTAACTATGTATTGGGTGTTTTATATACTCCATATCTCAAATAGATACACAGGTATCACAGCATATATTACAACTATCAAAGCGTATAATAACAGTATGTAAAATAAATTACTGTTTTTCGATTAGAATTCATTTTATAAACGATAAAGTAAATTTTCTTAGAAATATGTTTAAAATAAAATAGCAATAACTACAATGCATAACAATTAAATAGTGATAGCCGCATACCTATTTGAGAAATGCACAGAACCTGTCCTCAAATGACTAAACTATACGCAAAACTAGGGAAAGACCTTCTGGACGCTGTTTTTCGACCATACTTTAATACTCACGACTATCGCGACCCATTTTTAAATAGACGATAGAAAACCAAGGATTTTATTAGATATATATCTAATATAGACTATAATATTCATGACTTCTAAGGTACGAAAACACAGTACTATTAAAATAGCATAATTGAATTCCCTCTTGCCACGAGAAATGTAAACCCCTGTTTCTGATTATTTTTGATCAATTATTATATTAGAATAAAACTATTAAGTCTCTGCATCAATTCTAACATTAATTGTGTAAAACAAAATGGCGGCCGATGCCATATTGTGATGTGTGGCAACTTATGGTCCGTAAATAGTAAACAACTAGTTATACTATCTGTTTTAAATAATAATAACGAATAAAATCGGTAATAAATACTTCCTATAAAACATGGTCCAAAAACAACGTCCAGATTTCTAAAACAACCATTGCACAAAATATACAGACACGTCACAACTTATAGAAAAATGGAAACACATATCTAAACGTCAATAATAAAAATGAAACTTAATAAAACGCGTCCTTTAGGACTAAGAAATGTAAATCACCTTAAAGTATATGAAAGTAGCTGAATATAATGAAATAATGCATCTTTTGGGTGCTTAAACCCTTTTTAAATAAACACAAGGACCAAAACTAAGTAGAAGTATTATAGCATTTTTAAAATTATCGCCATTATCATACATTATTAAACCACGGCTGCTGTTACACAGTCGAAATTGTCGGCAATATTGAAATGTACCGCGATTAGGACCCATTTTGCATTACGGATGTAGAAGCAATATCCTTGCTCACTTCTTAATTTTAAGCAATATCTATTCTTACTGTAGCCCGATATATTAGGCCCGTTTTCCAGTAATTAATCGTTTAAATTTAGCCTCTGGAGCAGATTTTTAGATTTCAGATAAGATTTCTACGTCTACTTAGTTAAAATCCTTGGATAAATAAATACATCAGTTGGAATAAGTAACAGTAATTTTGTCTTGTCATGTCATAAACGCAAGTTGAGCCAAGTTCAAGTTACAATAAAACACAGATTTAATAAGAACTATTATTATTAGTATTTGTAACTGCACACAACCCGTTAAAACATCAGCTAAACATAAACGTAACATTATAACCACGTTGATAAATAAATAAACAGAGATTACAAGTTAAGTTAACATGGTATGGGGCAATTTTACGATGGGCGAAAAACAAATTCTGCCTGAAAAAAAAACATTCGCGTTTGTTTTACCCCATCTTTGCCTTATTTATAACTTGTTTCCATTTACACAGAATTTCAGAACGATCTTTTTTACTGTAACTTGAGCTTAAATCAACATATCTAACCAGCAAACCAAGTCAGCCGAAATCAAGTAAGGACACCCCAATCTAGCTAACGTTTCTATACATCAAAAGGCACCCTTGGTCGTCGCTCCGCTACTACACTCCATTACCTTAGAGCAATAGTAACTTTACCCTTTTAAAGGGCGGAATCACACAAAATAATATTCTACACAGGTACACATATCATTTAAGTAGATGAATCCGTAATCCGTGCCCGATAGAATATTTGCCCTACGGTAAGACGTCTACTTTACCCCACAGAGATGATATCACCCCAAGCGTGGTTAGAGGTGGGGTCAGGTTGTTCCGATGTAACACTACAAATCCCTGTATTCGAGTACGGAACAACACACTGAAACAATTGTTTGTTTTTGTTTTAAACGTCGGCATACGATCTGTCAGATGGTGTTGACGGATACGTCGACGTTTCGTTTACCCCTACCTCCTGTTCCGCCTGACGGTGAGGTACAGCAGCAGTAGCAGGAGCAGCACCGCGTGTGCCAGCGCGAGCGTCGCGCGCGCCGCGTGGCCCAGCGCGGAGAGAGCCGCGCCCCGCGCCGCGCGCCCCGTGGCGAGCTCCGATAAACATCATCCGGTGCCGCATTTACCGCTCTCGAACACGCCCTACGCACAAACGTAACATAGCCTTGTGATAGTAATAAAACGTTTATTTCAGACCATTCATCCATATTATACCTATGAATAAAATATATAAAATAAAATACATTGTTACGCCAGTGGCAGGGCAGTATCGAGCCAGTCGTAGAAGAGTGAACTGCTCGCTATTATGTAACAGTTTGTGATAATAAGGCGCTACTATGCCCAAATCGGTATCGAGGTCGCTATTTTTCTAAATAACCTTGAAGAACAAGTCGAGAAGTCATTTCTCTGATGACTAATTTGTAGAATTTGATAATAATATGTTTATTTTCTCAAACAATATACATACATATAGATGTATATCATTATAAAATAAAATTGCTAGAAAATCTAATTGTAATTGTAGTGTAGGTACCTGTTTTGTAAGAGACTGGTGCCTGAGATAGGTTTAAGAAAATCTGTATTACAGGTCACCAGGCACCTATGTAAGTAACAATTAAATAACTTATAATCTATGTCAGTTTAGAACACAAAATATTTACAATTTCAACCTACTTATAATTAATATTATAGAATGATTGCACTAGTGGAGTGCGAGGCCTAAGTATAGCCAACCAGTGTCTCATGAAGCCTGAGCAGAGATCTTCGTTAACAACAGCCAGAAGGCTGTTGGTTGGTGCCCCCACGTACGCGGCGCATCAGGGATGCAGGCTTAGGCTTAAGGAAATGTATTCTCGTCGCGTGGATCAGTGAGGAGAGCCGCGCAATAAAAAAAATGTTTTTTTTTATACTACTAGGAGACGGGACAAGCAAGTAGCGCACCTGGTGTTAAGTGTCTTGCCTATGACAAAGCCTTACTGCATAGGTCACATCCACAAAGAACATAGCCTACACTGCACTGCATTGCGCCCGTCAACTTGAGGCATACCGGTGTTAGGCCTCACGTCACGGCAACCATACCCTTCAAACCGAAACACAGCAATGCTTGGCTGAAATAAGTATGGTGGAAGTAATTCTCCGGACGAGCCCTTTCACTAAGGGCTTCGAACCCGGGTCCTCTGGGTCTGATACAACAGAAGCGGTCGACATTCGAGCGCCGTACTTACCTTGCGGAAGAACGGCGAGAAGGCGACGAGGGAGTGTTGCGTGAGCGGCGCGCGGTGCAGCACGCAGCGCGCGTCCGCCGAGCACACGGTCAGCAGGCGGCGGAGGAAGGACTCGAGCGCCGCGCGCCGCGTCCTCGCCACCGCCTCGGACGACCACAGCTGCCGCGGCGGGAACGGGATCGACGCTACCTGCGACACAACACTACTTGACACGGGCTATATACACGGGGAGTTTCTCGAAAGAACATATCAAATGGTACGGTTCGAATGGTCTAGGTAGATAGTTTATCTTTTATTGTACTACGGGGAAGCGCTTGGCCTTCATCTCACTTCTTCACCTGGTTACAAGTTGAGATAAGGCCGAAGGTGGAGGCGCACTTCACCCGGAATCCTCAAAAAACTGAGGAACTGAGGCTATCTTACATCTAAATTAAATCTATTTTTTTTTTAGAATTGTTATTATGGCGACAGAATTAGGTAAGATGGTGGTAGCTAGCCAGGCGGACTTAAACAAAGTTCTACCACCAACCAAACCAAGCACAATATATTGTACTCCCCATGGGGATCGAACCCGCGACCTCTGGATCTGAAATCGGTGGGTTGAACCACTAGACCACAGAGGCGGTTAAATGAAACGCGAAGTGATGCTCACCTTAGGTCCGTAGGTCCGTCTCATGGCGAGGTACAGCTCTCGGAAGCGCCGGTAGCGCCGCAGCAGCAGCCAGCGGCAACTCTCCCCCAGACAGATGCGCACCTCATACTCGTGGTGAGTGCTGGCGCCCGCGCCGCGAGTCACCCATCCGGGGATGCTCACTACCGTGTCTGAAGCGAACAACAAATTGACATGTTATGTATATGCGAGAGTTACGGGTCTAACAAGCTCCCCTTTAAAAAAATATAATCGGACTAGATAGCGCTGTGAAATTAATGTCTTGTCCTGTCATACATAGATTTTAACATAGGCATAGCACCTAATGACCTAAAAAGTAGGTATTTGTCTATTTTTCTCCAATAGGAACTTTCAAAAATACTAGCATTTTATAGTTACTTAATTAATGTTGTGCAATATGACTCATGTACTTATTCCACCGGGGACTATGACACTGATTTCGTGTCGCCGTCCCCGGTGGAATGGATAATGGAGACAACTAATTCATAAAATTTTCCCACCCTCCCCGGTACCGGGACAGACCCGTCGGGCCAGGTGACACTAGTGCTTATAAACGACATAAATTCATCGACCGCTCACAGTGACTACATAACTGTAGCACGCATCAAAACCGACCCGTCAGTATAGTTTTTAGACAGTTTTTGTACGACATTATTGAGACTTTAGTGCAGGCGAATCACTTACTGAAGTCAATTGGATGCGAGAGTCCCGGGTCTTCAGCGGGATCCTGAAAAAAACAAGCTTTCTTTAAAATCGAAAACAATATTTCTTTTGAACTATTTTATGTTACTTAAGGCCATGTCAACTGTAAAATTATTTTTATGACAAGACTGGGTCCTTATTCTACTAAACCAATCGCTTCACTATGAGAATAATATCATCGCAGAATCGCCACTTGAATACGAAAAGGCACCTTTAGTGGCCATTCTGCGACGATACCATCGTTATAGTGAAGCAATTGGTTTAGTAGAATCGGGGCCCTATTTAGCTATCTGCACTCATTTTATTCCGTATAAATTTGAACTATGCCAGGCCAGGTGCACTCAGTAGTATAGGTATGAAGCTAGAAGCTACAAGTACCCGTCGGGCTCGACTTGTAAAATTAGCAGCGCCATCTATTACGAAACTATGAGTGACAACCACAAACTCAATATAGTAATAGCGTTTTTTAAATTATCGCGATTATTATACATAATTAATAACAAAAACGGGTCTTCATCGCGTACCATTTTATGTTCCCGACAGTTTCGACCGTGTTACAACGGCCGTGGTCACGGGTAGAGTCTACATGGCCGTTGTAACACGGTACGCGATGAAGACCCGTTTTTGTTATTCATTACAATATAGTAATTTGACATACGAAACGTATGCATTTGATAAGTATGAACAAACAGACGGACCCAACGGCGGACTGTTAGCAGTAGAGGTTTTTTATTTTTTTATTGTATGACGAGGAAGCGCTTCGCCTTCATCTCACCGGGTTTCAGGTTATGATACGGCCGAAGGTGCAAGCGCACTTCACCCGGAATCCTCAACTGTCTCTGAGAAAATGACTATCTTACCTCGAAATGTCAGAACACAAAAATTTAGAATTGTTGTTATGGCGACAGACTTAGGTAAGATGGTGGTAGCTAGCCAGGCGGACTTATACAACATCCCAAAACAAATACAAAATCCTTGTTATTTGTGTTCCTATAGTTCTAATTCAGTTATGGATAGAGCCGCTGGATCGTTTAACATGTTGGCTAGGACTAGTACAGATATTGATCTATTACATATACTTATAACACATATTATGTATGAACAAACAGACCCAACGACGGACTACTATCAACATTGTACTCACAGGTAGAGGCACGTCGATGATCTGGTTGCATTCAGTCCGGCTGTCGTCAGTCCGGCTGTCGTCAGTCCGGCTGTCATCAGTCCGTCGCCGCAGCGGGTCGTCCCAGCCCTCCGAATGCTCTGACGGCAGCTCGTCGTTCGACGTCGACACGTTATCTGAACCTTCTATCTCTTGCTCTTTCAATCTGTGAACAAACAAGATACTTACAAACATAAGAAGGTAGCCAGCTCCTCAGACTGTTGAGGATTCCGGTAGAAGTGCGATTCCATCTACGGCCTTATCATAGCTTGACATCAGGTGAGATGAAGGCCTAGCTCTTCCCCGTCGTACGATAAAAAAAAACGTAACATAACTGATAATTGTATGGTCTTGAATCTAAATATTCATAAAGAAACGTATTTCTGATAAATAAACTGAAAACGTTTACAAATGTTATAATGACACAAAAATTCACAACCCGCGACGGAACTCGAACCCGCAACTTTTCCTTGACCCGGAAACGCTCTAACCAACTGAGCCACGCGGGTCCGACGCAGGTTCAGATTTCAGTCATATTGATACTCAGCTTGAGCTTGATTATGAGTTTGGCGGTTGTGATTTTTTATACCATTACAACATTTGCAAATGTTGTATACATACATATATAGCAATCAATTGAAATACAAAAAACTGTAAACGTTTTAGAAATTTTGAGCAAAATCACTACGAAACTTATCTTATACTATTAATCAATATACAAAAAGTTTTTATAACCATGTCCGCTCAATGATACTGGCCAGTTGTATTCACTAACCTTGAATTGATTGAGTAAATACTACAAAGGATATACTTATTACTTACCTAATCCAGCCTAACCTAATTGCCAGGTGCCAAATAATTGTTGTTGGAGGCAGGAATTTGTAATTTATTTTCCTTGCCTCATAATGAATGAATGAATTAATGAATGAAAATACTTTATTGCACACCTTAAACATAAAACGGGATTACTTAAAAAATATATACACAATGGGCGGTCCTATATATCCTCATACTACACACTCGGTAATTGGTTACATTCTCCCATTGGTCAACAATATACTATACCTAGATAGGAGGGGGTCGGCGGCTGGCGGCGTCTCAGGGTCGGTGGCGACGTGCATGTCGCTCTCGGACAGTGTCAGCGAGGGGGTCTCCTGGATGGGGGTCACCATCACAGGACGGCGAGGGGGCTTGCTGTCGAAGAACGAGTATTGCAGCGCCATCTCTAGGCGGACGTATTTCTTTTGTAGGTCTTGCAGTACCTAGAGAAATCAAACGATGCTCCAATGAGAGTTCAAACAGCGAGTAACTGAATCATTTTTAAACCTTTTAATGAATGAATGAACATGCTTACTCTAATAGATAATTCATATACGTAGTACACAAAAAGAGACAATACTCGTAGTATACATAGAGGCTTTCATTCACTTCATTTCACGCAGTATATTTACTTACCACGTTTAAACAGGCGTGTATGTACCATGTACATGATTTTCTCTCCCATACGTTCTTTGTCAATAATTTCTAAATGACATATCTGATTCAAAATAAATTTATTGTTAATTGGACACGCTATTTCGAAATGACCGCCCAACTATGTATGAGAGAGTTGTACTACTTGGCCTTCTAATGTGATATCAATGACCAACTTCGGCCAAAACGGAAGCTCAGCGCTTTGTCGATGGCGACACACTTTACCCTAGCTCAGCAATTCAGAGAACATTATGTACCTAAACAATAAGTTTAAATTAATTAGGTGGTGGTTTAAATATTCGGTTTGCTTTATTGTATATTTCAATTTCAATTTAATATTTATTTTTACAGAATACATATTAACATAATAAATGTGCGAGTAGAACCTATAGTAAGACGGAGGTCTTATGTCGTAGGTCTGCCCTTCCTTCGTGACTCCAATGATTAATTGTTAAAGTAAGTAATCAGAATTTAATATTGTTCTACACTTAAGTTATGATTGTGTGTTTAAGTTGACACAACAGGATGCATGAGGACTGCCCCCACGGCAGCACTCGAAGCCCTGATCGGCTTGTTGCCCCTACACCTGTTCGTGCAACAAGAGGCAGCGGCGGCTGCCTTCAGGCTCTGGACTCTCAAACTATGGGAGCACAACACACAGGCACATCATACAACTATCATAGGGGAGTATGCCAAGGGAAACCCTATACTCCAGTCCATCTATGATAGGGTACCCAAGAAACACTTGCACACAAAAAGTTTCACCATACAACTACACGAGGAGCCTAGTGACTACTCAAACATACATGAAGTGCGAATATACACAGACGGCTCCAAAATGAAAACAGGAACGGGAGCTGGGACTTTCTCAGACGACCTTAACATTCACAATTCGACAGCACTGGGTAAACACAATTCGATCTTCCAAGCGGAATGTGTCGGCATCATACAGGCAGCAGACGCAATACTAAGGAGAAAGGTAACTGACCACAACATCAGAATCCTCTCAGACAGTGCTGCAGTTCTACAGGCTCTGAACAAAAGTGAGTACAACTCCGGACTAACAATACAATGTCACTATCTATTGGAAGAGGTAAGTAAAAACAACAGGCTCACTCTCCAATGGATTAAAGGACATAGTGGATCCAGAGGTAATGACGAGGCCGACGTACTGGCAAGGAGGGGCTCTGAAATGCAACCAGCAGGCCCTGAACCAATCATCCCTCTACCCTTCAGCCAAGCTCGCTCCTGGATCCACGACCATACTACAAAACTGCACCAAAACTACTGGGCAAGTATGCAGGACTGTAGGCAGTCGAAGGAGGCCTTCCCGGTATTAAACCCGAGATACTCCCGAAAGCTACTCAGCCTGAAACGTGACAAACTCCGACGTATCATCGGAATTGTCACAGGACACTGCTCACTAAATAAGCATTTTTACACAATGGGTATCACAGACAGCCCTCTATGCAGAGGGTGCATGGCAGCAGAGGAGACGGCCGCACACGTACTCCTGGAGTGCAGTAGCGTAGAGTCTCAGCGCCAGCAACACCTTGGGACACCGAGGACACCCAAGGAAGCCTGCACCAGCATCAGCGAGCTGCTGGCCTTCTTGGAGGACATCGGGTGGTTGGAGTAGCAAAAGCCCACCCGTCACGCAAAAAGGGCCCATAGGAGGCCCAGTTGCGGAAAAAATAGTCCGCGCACCAAGTGTGTTTAAGTTTTTGCCACGAAGTGTACACTGTCAACTTCTATTCATGCACGAATCTATTCATATTCAACTACCCTCAATTTCCAACTTTAATCAAATGTTTGTTATACTCGTATTACTCAGTTAAATGAACCATAGTTCTTAAGAGTAATAAAGTTCTTTAAACCGAAGTTGAGGGTGGGTGATGGTGAGATCGAGGTGTGTGCTTTGCATGCGTGTGTATGTGTGGGTGTGTGTATGAGGGTGTTTGTGTGTGTAATATGAAACAGCTACTCACCGCGATCTGGTTGTCGAGCTCGTCCTTGGAGCAATCGTTCTCCAACGAGGATATGACGAGCAGCTTCTGGTGCGCTATCCGGGAGCACAGACGTTGCATCGCACGCAACGCTTCTGCTTCCGTGACCTGCCGCCGCCCGCCGCGACCTTCACCTAATACATTCATCGCAGCTTTATCTACACCTCTGTGGTCTTGTGGTTCAACCCACGATTTCAGATCCAGAGGTCCCGGGTTCGATCCCCAGGGGGAGTTGTTGTCAATATTGGGCTTGGTTTGGTTGTTGGTAGGACTTTGTTTAAGTCTGTTTGGCTAGCAACCACCATTTTACCTAATTCTATCGATATAATAACAATTCTGAAATGGTTGTTTTCCGGAATTTGGAGGATAGAGGAGGTTGAGGATTCCGGGTGAAGTGCGCCTTCATCTTCGGACTTATCTTAACTTGCAAACCAGGTGAGATACAGGTCAAGCGCTTCCTCGTCACACAATAGAAAAAAAACGGATCAGTCAACGAGGGCCCCGATTCTACTAAAATGCCACTGTGGCTGTGGTGTGGGTGCCTTTTGGTATTCTAGTGGCCATTCTGCGATGATACCATTGTCACAATGAAGCGATTGGCTTAGCAGAATCGGTGGCCTTGTGATCGAAATCCGACCAGAAAGCTTTACTTTCTGCACTCCTCCTCCGTGTGAACTTTAACTATGCCGGGCAAAATTGGATCGTAACGACCAGAAACGTTTACTTTCTGCACTTCCTAAGAACTATGCTAAATTTTACACTCCTGCGCGTTATAAGATCAAAAAGGTGTGCGTAGTTTCCTCTTCGGTCATGAATATATCAATATAAAATTGTCGTGTTGACTAACAATCGACACAACCCAAACCAGAGGATTGTCTTAAATATTCAGGGCAGTTTTATTTTTAGTGCTACAAGAAAGGATTTCGTTAATTTCGATTATTTATTAATATTACAAAGCAGAGTACAATCAAATTGCGTTACAATATACTCTACTTGTTTAGTTCCAGATTGGATATGAATTCGACAGGATCGAGAGACATACGCCCAACCACCAGACTATGACACCAGGGAGGCGTATTCAATAATCAATCAAGTAAAACAAGTTGCGCTAGAAGATGTGCTCATCATAACACAAGAAAATACTTGATTATTATATTTATTATTATTATTTAGGTGAGTTCTTGACCTCGAAACTATCTCATGCAAGTATGTAGTAATTACCTGGTATTCTCCGCTTATACTTGATCTTCTGCTTGCACTCTTCGGGTGAGCGCTCCACTGAGCTCGACGACTGGCCTTCCACTATTCGCGGCTATACACCAATCCAAATAAAAACATTATGGAACAAACAGAAGCACAAACATGAGCATAGCTATTGAATTAAAATAAGGATAATCGAAATTATCTGTGATTCGAGACATGAAATAGAGGAAGGAGTAACAGATGAGCCGAAAATGCAAGACACTGGAGAAAATCCTTAGTATGATACAAATAAACCGGCCAATTGCGGACATTCACACCGTGGGTTTCGACCCACAAATCACCTTCAATATATCACGGTTCTCGTATAGGGCCCTCATTATTCTATTTTATTTGTTCAGCGGCAATAGAAATACACACACTGAAAATTTCAACTGACTTCCTAATACGGTTCATAAGATACAGCCCGCTGACACACCGATACGTACGTACGTACGAACGGGCGGACAACGGCGGCTAAGTAATAGGGTCCTGTTGGTACCCTTGCAAACTATTTGAATCACAAACATCATTATTTCGGCCTACATACGTCCATTGCTGAACAAACGCCTCCCGCAGTCGAGGTGACAAATATAACCTGAACCGCGGGGAGTTGATGAATGGAGGCCCATTCATCAACTCCCCGCGACCGCCACAATGTCGTCGATCCATCGAGAGTTCTTTCCACACTCCATTTCGCGTTTAATAAAGGTCAAAATGCAACAGCGGTTATCGGTTCTGCGAGCTATGTCGCCTGCCCACTGCCACGTCAGCATGCTAATTCTGAGAGCTACGTCAGAACACAACCACCTTTTCGCTGGCTCTAGTTTTTTGACGTCTTAGCTTACACATTTCATGTAAAAAAAAAGAATTATACTTAGAATACACAACAGAAAAAACCTGCTGCCCATTAACTGCTTCAAAAATGTATGTGATTACTTCCATTTCTTTTAGTGATGTCATGGGACTAATGTATTTATTTATAAATTTTACTGTTCAAATTTAAACTAACAAATCTATGCGAGACGATAACGATAATGATCGCTATCGAAAGCCGTCGAACGATGTAATTTTTCTCTATTCTGCTGCTGTAGGTAATTAATAATACATAATGCAAAACGGCGGTCTGCGTGACGTGTAAAACTTAGTTACGTAAATTACGGCGAACCATTCCAGTTTTTGCAGACACATCGTCATCACATCAACCTTCTTCTTTCGTCGACAAGACAATGAATAAGGGTCATAAAAAAGTCCGCCTAGCTAGCTACCACCAACATACCTTAGTTAAGTACTTAGGTGTCACCATAACGACAATTCTAAATTGTTGTTGAGATTTAGAGGTAAAATAGCCAGTTCCTCAGACTGTTGAGGATTCCGGGTGAAGTGCGTTAACATTCGCATTATCATAACTTGAAACCAGTGACTGGATCACGAATCTCTAACGTGATCGTAATGTAAAGGTAACGTATTTACGTTTCGGTTACGGACTTTTACATTACTTGGAAGCACGAAGCACTATCGTATCACTCACGTAACAACGATAGGTAAACGTCGTGTGACGATACGTTAACGTTACCTTTACATTACGATACATGTGTCAAAAGGTTCGTGATCGCAAATTTAGTTCTATTTACGTACTGTAGAGGCGCTGTGCGAAATTCTACAAAATACTAACGTGAACGATACGCTTACCGTACGATAGCATATTCGTGATCGGGCCTCAGGTGAGATGAAGACCAAGTGCTTCCCCCTCAACCTCTCATGGTGTCCTATTCAAGTCATTTTAGTAACTATATGAATCTTAAGAGCTAAGTGATAACAAAAGTATTTTTTTTCTTTACCTTGTGATAGTAAAACAGTGGATGTTAATTTGCTGTGAATATGAAAATGTTACCTTATGATAATCCTCGGTACTAGACATGTCATCACTATCGTCCCCGGGCGGCGCCGGCCCCAGTCTGAACTGGGGCTGAACCCCGTTCACTACCCCACTGGGGGCGGTGGGGGTGTTGGGGGAGTGGGGGAACGCCTTGGGGCTGCAGGTGGCGGTGTGGAACGAATCGCTTGGCAGGGTGCTGTTGGGAGACGCTAGCGGGTCCAGGCTTAGGCTTAGACTGGAAATAACGTACTACATTTACAAGGTTAATAAAAGCAAAATTTATTGGTTTTAATTGCTATTAGAAACCAGACATTAGGTAGTGCGTGTTAGTGCGCTGAGGTTGTTAATAATTTGTATGTCTCTCTCGGTGCATATACTCGTAACAATAAGATAATCTCAGGCGCCCACAAGCATGGGTATTGATTGGGAATCTACTACTCATGGACAATTTAAAGTAATATAAAGGAATGCAACAAAAAATACATTAAATCAAGATTAAAAAAATGATATTTTTGAGATGAACAAAGTAAAATTATTGCGATAGGTAAATAAAACAAACGAAGAAAACAAAATATAGATGTATGAAGTAATTCCTTTAAATGGAGTATACATGTAATGGATACATTTTTTCGTACACATTACAAATTTCTTTTTTTATCTATGCAGCGGTCATCTAAATAAGTCCATGAGTGTATTATACAGTTGCGTGTATATTCATTTTCATTCATTGTATTCCTCAATATAGATATTTGTCGGTTCTTGTAGCATATATTATTAGCTTCTGCTCGCGGCTTAACCCGCGAGGTTCCCAGTTAAAATATATCTAAATGTTTTTCCTGAACAATATCAGGCAAAATTTTTGTCCAATCTGTTTAGTAGTTTTTGCGTGAAGGAGCAATAAACCCGCAACCGAATTGCTTAGCATGCTCTCCAAAGCACAACATCATATTGCACACCGGACAATAACTTACTTCATCCTCTTGTTCCGGAAGTCCTCTCGCTCGTCCGCTGAGAGCGGCTCCAGGGTCTCCTCTCGGGGGCTCCGCAGCACCAGCTCGGACTTGCTGCGCTTCACGCCAGGGGATGTCTCACCGTCACATTCTAGTAACACAGAACAGTTGTCGTAGGAATAATAATTTTAACTGTTTTAATTTATTGAGTGTTATGTTATTCTTTACCATATGTAATATAGTTGAAATTAACTTTGTAAATGTAAGATTACTTAATTACTAAATTTTCGACCTCCTGCTCCTGTTACAAATATTTATATGCCATATATAAATATTTGATGTATATTCTTTACCAAGTTAATAAGCTGAAACTAAATCTGAAGCACATGTTGATAGAAATGATATATTAATTATATGATAATGATAAATTATAATTATTAATATATCATCGATTTATTAATAATTTAGTCTAAGATCAAAAGTACGATATTATCATTTATACATTTATAAATCAGTATTACCTATTCATTTGTTTTGTTAATCGAAATTTATATTTATTTGTTATCTTAAATTATGTGAACCATCTACAAAACATGTACTATCCTCTCCACCCTAAGGTTGTCTGGGAGATATCACTCTTAAGTGATAAGACCACAATAGGTGTTCCTTGTGTTGACACCTTTGGGAAGGAGTGCAATATTGTGCTTTGGTTTGGTTGGTGGTAAGACTTAGTTAAATTCCCCTTGGTTACCACCATCTTACCTAATTCTGTCGCCATAGCAACAATTCTATAGTTGTTGTGTTCCGGCATTTAGAGATAAGATTCCGGGTGAAGTGCGCCTCCACCTTCGGCCATATCATAACCTTGTAGTAACCTGGTGAGATGAACGCCAAGCGCTTCCCCGTCGTATAAAAAAAAACGGTTTAAATATACTTCTACAAACCTTTCAAAATGCCCGGGCTAAGATCAGACGCCAGCGCGTGCTTCAGTCCCAGGTCCTGTGTCCCAAGCAACGCCAGTTCCGCTTGCAGCTTCTCAATCTTGACGCGATGCGTCGCGACAGATTTCACGCGTCCTTGCAACTCTTCCTCCAGCTCTTCTAGCTCTTTTTTCTGTTGAAAATTCCGATTCGTCTTGAAAATATTTTTGCCTATTTTCTCTTGTTAGTTAGACCCACAGAATTGAGACATTCTCTGTGTGTTGGGCAGTATCTATATGCTTCAGATACCAACAAGCACGGCACACGTACATTCATGTTATGTCACATCAGTCGATTGCGTGGTTCGTCAACTTCTGCAGACCCATGAGTTGAGCAGCTCATAAGTTCCCCCTGAAGCTCACCCCCCCCCCCCCCCCCCCCTCCTTTAGCCGCGACCGCCACGGCTTTAATTATTCGTAAAAAACCTTGGTGACCTTTTTTACTCACACTAGTATCTTTGAAGGAGCTGAAGGAGTGGGCTAGGCACCTTAAGACTGATCTGCATGTAAATTAATGTCAAGATATAAAGTTGTGTACTCACATGCCTGTTAACAGTTTCCTGTATACTGGAGGCTGTGTTCGGCTCGCAATGCATAAGCAGCTGCATGAGGCACTCGGTGCTGGACTCCGACGGCGTCTCAGGGCTCGGTGTCCCGCTCTAAGCACAGATAATACACTACTGACGACCTCTTTCGTGACCTGAATACTAACTTAAACTAGTTGAAAGTTGTAAAAACTAAAACCCAACTGACAAATTTGGAACTTCATAATTTTACAATTATATACACGACCCAAAATAGTATTACAATATATTTAGAATCGGTATGAAACTAACTTACAATTGATACCCATAGTATAGCACTAAAACTTCTTTTCATCCTACCGCTTTCATCCAATATTCCACACATTCGCACCCCCATATGAATATAATATAGCCTAACTCACGCAATTTATTCAAACCAAACGACACCTCACGTCAAAATCCATCAAGACGTTTAGGCTATAGAGCGTGCCAATGAAATAGACATGCCTCAAACATCATAAGGGCAGTGACAGGCAATGAAGGGCAGCCGTAGCCCTTGCCTTGCCCCAAAATCCTTGTTTAGAGACTATGCCTTAATTTCGGCGTGATTCTGATTATAAAGTCTTTGAAATAAACATGCAATCACCTAAATGTTTGGTTTACATATCACATATATATTTAGTGGAAAATATATAATGTGTCAAGAAGTAAACGATATTTAGATGGCAGTAATTTAGTCAGAAAAACTGTGTTCAAAATCTGTTACTGCAGAGAAAAGGTTACAAAACAAGTTGTGTTGTATTCTCAACTGGGGTTATCAGAATAATAATCTACACTACAGCAATTGGAAATCGATGTCTCAAGCAACAACAAAAATATAGATAAAAGACAATAACAATATCTATTAAGCACAAGACACAATAACAACTATCCCTCATATTCATAAACAGCCTGCCAGTTTTATGTAATTTTCAGATTTGACTAAATCGCCTCGTCAATAAAACTAAAACTTGCTGGCGTCATTTGTGGGAACAGAAAAGACCGATTGTTTTTATAAAGTAACAGAAATTTCCGAGACGAGAAGCCACTCATTATGAAGGATTATATGAATAAACAGGCTGTATTGATGAATATGAGGGTATCTACAACAAAAACACAGTAAAGCCACGCCCCCCTACCTGATCGTGCTGCCCCCTAGCGCGCAACTCTCGGATGCTCCCTTTGACGTAATCCTCGAGCTCCGCGCGTTTCCCGTCGAGCTGCGCGCGCAGCAGCGTCACGTGACCCTCCTCGTTCGCCGCCTAGTTGCAACGGAAAGTAAAGCTAAAGGATACTAAATATAAGGACTTTCGTACTTTCAAACGTCACTAAACATTTTTACTTGTCGGTCGAGCGATTAATAAGTGGCCGAAGATGAACTAGAATTTGTTCAATCAGTTATCTGTCGTTTATTTCGAAATGGCATGTGCCATTTAATTAAATTTTGCAGGTACAATTGAAAAGGGATAATCTAGGCAATTATTTCTCAAAACCAAATAAAAAATTATATGTTGCATATATTTTTTTATTTTGTAAGAGTGTTTGTATGGCAAAAAATATTTTGCATGTACTACTTTCATTATACCTACAAAATTTATTTCGAAACGGACATACCTTTTCGAAATGGGCCTTCTTAAACCATCATATTATTTTGATCAGTTGCAGTCTCTAGCTTAAGAAGGGAATAAATTAAGATTTGATTTAGTGACGTTTTAAGGTAGCAACAAGCTATGAGGCACGGATGATCAAAATAGACACTGGCGATACACGTTGGCGATATGCGTTTAATTAATGAAGCCTTTACAAACGTTTTCTGAAAATTATTGGGTGCCTTCTAGCTTGTATATTACATCGAATGTAAGGTAAGGGGGTAACAAATAAAATAAAGCTAAAACATTGCAGGTAAATAGACTCGAAAGACAGCGGAATCAAACGCACTGATATCTGCCAAGCGATGCACACAGCGCTACTACAGCGCAAATAATGCAGCATTCAGTAACAGGATTTATCGCCTGTAAAGTAACACAACAGCAATAACACTAAATATGAATATGAGCAGGCTAGAAGGTACAATAAACAGCAGCCGAACCAATTGCACTGATATGTATGGAGCGGTTCACACACGAATGTTGTCCGTTGCGGCACCATAGCTACTATCCTGCTGCAGTACCTAAGTTTTACATAGTAACAAGTCAAAAAAAATATCAGTGAAAGGGCAAACAATCAAGCGCGACTACTGTGTTGGCAGCAAATATAAAACTGCCCTAGATGTGAGAAACGGAATATAATTATTGCATTGTTTGTATGTTACTACGTGTTCTCGAAACGCTTTCGATCGAGATTTTTTGCAACCATAGTTATTGGATGCTCCGATTTATCGAATAACTGTGCGTGAAGATGGCAATGGCCCTCCCATGGTAATGACAAAACAACATTTTAGCTGACATTTAGTGGCTGTTAATTCTACGTAGCCCAACCAGCATACAATGTATTTTGATATTGTTAAACTATCATGGTTATGGATAAAAAAATCGCCCGTTGTATAAACGGATGTTAATTAAATTTAGCATGGACATGGTGTATGCAAATACTACTATGGGAACAATAAAACGAGCAGAGGCTATATTGTTCAAAAAAGTTTTAAGGTAATGAGTACGAAGAAAGGAAGGTATTATGAACGTGACATTCGATCGAGTTTATAGTGAGAACACATAGTAACAAGTCGCGAGGATAATGACACTAAGATTACGTTGACACGGCGATTAAATAATGTCAACACGGATACCATGCAACGCCAATGCTAAGAAAACTTGTATGTTTTGTCCACAAGTAATGTCAACACGCAACCATGCAACGCCAATGCTAAGAGAACTTATGCGTTTTGTACACATTTCTTTTTTTTCAGTCACCAGTCAAGCGTTTGACCACCAGCTTACATGTAAAAGAAGTAAAGATATAGCCTAAAATGCCGCACGCTTGCCTAAAAGGAACCTATTTACTCTGGACTTGAAGACTCCAAGAATGTACTTGTGCGGGAAAACAGACGAAGGCAAGGAATTCCATTCCATACCAGTATTACAGTGTTCCGCACAATGGAAAATTTACAAGGTACGCTGTACAAAAGGAATGTCAAATTTAATACAAGTGTATTCTTTTATATTTTTACTTTACTACATGGAAGCGCTTGGCCCTCACCTCACCTGAAGTCAAGTTATGATAAGACTGAAATAGGACGGTCCGCACCTCGCCCGGAATCCTCAAAAAAACCTCAGTCTTTTGAGGATTCCGGCTTTATTGCCTACTAAATGCCGGAACTCATTTTTTTTTATTATGGCTACAGATTTAGGTAAGAGCGTGGTAGCTACCAGCTACTCGAACGGACCTAAACAAAGTCCTACAACCAACCAAAGCACCAATTTGACCCCCCCCCCTGGTGATCTTCTGAGTCTGATACCGGCGGGAGAACCGTTTATCGAAATAGTAAAAATGTGTTTGAGTACGAAACCTTCGTATACCTATTAATGTTCTTATAATCCACTATGCATAGTACCAACAGATGTTCCATCCTGCTACATTTGCTGCCAACTTGATTGTCTTACCTTCTTCGATAGTAGCACACTTATTTCGAGTTTATGTCAACTGTGTAAAGGCACGGTGTGGCATATAGGTACTCACACAGCTGACGTGCGTGTCACTGAGCGCCCGCAGCCGCTGTGCGCGGGCAGCAAGTTCCGCCTGCCGCGACCGCAGCGCCCTCCGACGGTGCGACCATCCTCGCTCCAATGCGCGCCAGTCGCCCGATAGGCGTCGGCAGGCGGCAGCGTATTCCTTTTCCATTGCTTCTCGCTCCTACAAAAAAAAATGCGCGACTTTTTACGAAACCTCTATCACGACTTGAAGCGTGGATCCTTCGAGGTGCACCTACTAGGGAGTATACAGAGGTACAATTTCAAAAACAATTTACTTGAGCAGAAATGAAGCGCACCAACCGTTGTATCTGCACTTCGGACCCCATTTAAGACATATCGAGCGCACGGCGGTTCGTGAAATTTGTTTATAAGGAGTACAAAGCTAACATTTAAATATATTTATTATTTAATTTTGACGACTGCATGACAAATATTAATAACAAAAGTTTGTTCTGTATAATAATCAAATCGGTTTGAATCACAATTCATACAATCTGTTACAATACCTATGTTTAAGATGTTCTTCATTACTTCAATGTAAGCAATGCAAGATACATTTTCAACAGGTGATATATCTAATCGCGCTATCAAAACTTAATTATTCAAATAATAATGAGCACAGCATATCAAATTACCTCATCGAGTTTCCTCTGCGCCTGTAGTAGCTCCTCTCTCTCCGCATGCCACCGTCTCTGTCTCTCCTCCTGCTGCAATAGGAACTGTTGTCTCTCTCGCTCCAACTCCGCGCGCTGCACCTCTATTCGCTCGCAACGGATCTCACTTTCTAGATCACTGAGAGACGAAATGGTTGTTATTTCACATGTTTTATGAAATCAAACCGGTTTTTTTTTAATTTTTATTTACTAAATCAACAGTCCTTATTCTAAAATAAGCTTAACATACATGTTTTTCTTAAGACCAATAATAGATTTACATTAATTTACATAATTTTTAATAGACAGTCAAGAATATTATCATTCTAATACAAATTGAGAAACTGTACATACATATAATAATTTAAAGTTCCTCAGTTTGTTGAGGATTTCGAGTGAAGTGCGCCTCCACCTTCGGCCTTATCTCAACTTGTATCCAGTAAGATGAAGGCCAAGTGCTTAACCGTTATGAAAAAAAAAAAAAATCTTAGCATTTTTAGGGTCCCAAAAGGGTGCCAAGACAACGGGACCCTAAGCCTCCGCTGTCCGTCCGTCCGTCTGTAAAAATAAATTCCAATAAACACGGACAAGGAGGCGCTACTTACGAGAGTGTGCTAGTATTGAGGTTCTCGCTTGAAGCACAGAGGTCGGTAGTGGACCACGATAGCAGGGAGAGTCGCGAAAGGTTCATGTTGGTGCTGCCCTCTTGTCTTAGTTTCGCGGCCTCGGCCGGGTCGTTGTACCGAAACATGTTGGTACGGCCCAGCAGAAGGATACAACCTGGAGGGATACACATATTACACAACTATATTGACACTTAACAAATTATTTGCAAATATGTTCTTAAATCTACCAAATTGGTTTCAACTTATTCCTAACATGGCGGCATGCAAATTTTATTTAAACTTATCATGTATGTTTTTACATTTATTAAATTTATTACAAAATCACATAATAGCATCATTGATGTAATAGGTAGTAATTTATGCTAAGTTTTAAAACAGCATAATGATAGTAGATATAACATTACACGCCCACTGCGCTGTAGGTGGGTTCGATTCCTATGTGGGACAAATATTTAATTGAATGACCATCACGTATTTTATTAATTAAATGTTTTTTTTTATTGGAAAACCAACAGCTCTTAAAGTTAAATTAACAAAAGTAATCGAATCAGACAGCTAATAACAGGTTTTCACGTCTAGATAACAGAATGAAAACAAAAATGTGAACAAATCTAAATATATATAACTCAAAGGTGACTGACTGACTGACATAGTGATCTATCAACGCACAGCCCAAACCACTGGACGGATCGGGCTGAAATTTGGCATGCAGGTAGATGTTATGACGTAGGCATCCGCTAAGAAAGGATTTTGATTAATTCTACCCCCAAGGGGATAAAATAGGGGATGAAAGTTTGTATGAAACTTGGTCAATTTTAAACCGATCGGGCTGAGACTTTGCATGCATAAAGCTACTATGACGTAGGCATCCCCTAAGAAAGGATTTTGAGATTTTCGGTTAGATTTTTTTAAAATGGCTAAAGAAAATCTGAACTTTAATGGAGAAGTTGAAGAATGTACTGTCGTTTTTAAGTTTTGTAGGCCCTAATTTTTTACACACGATAAATAAAAGTAAAGCCGCAAAAACTATACCTAATTAATAATAATACTTCTAACGCGAGCGAAGCCGCGGGCAAAAGCTAGTCATCAATATAGATAGTACCTATCGGTAAGTTTTAGTAATGAAGTTGTATTATGTAATTATAAATATTTTATTTTATATTACCTTGACTAAGTTTAGAGGGTTTGTCCACAGGTACCGTGTTGAGCCAGCACTGGGCGCCGGGGGAGGGCCGCAGTGTCGCGACACCGCCTTGTAGTGTCACAAGGCAGTGTCGCGGCAACACGCCGGCCCCCGAGAGCACGATGTCCGGTGTCGGGGGGAGCTCGTCCGTGCCTATCACGGTCTCACCCTCCTGTTCAATTTGAAATCATGTTTATTTGATTTTTTTAGATTATCAGCCGTAGCAACGCTTTTCTTATTGTATTGCAATATATAATTAAATAAATATTACAGGACATTAAATTCACAAATAATATTGTATGATAAGTATGTATTAAAAAAAAGTAGTATCAGTAATCTAGTAACCATATTACATACAAGCTTTGCATTGTTCGGGATCGGGACTAGATGGCGCTGTGTGAAATTAATGTCCTGCAATATTTATCGATTTATTTATTCTGCAGCAGCAGGCCATAGTCAATTAATCACCTAATCGACGCCACAGATAGCAATCTGCGCCGCCTACATCCATTGGATACCCGCGACTGCCACAATGTCGTCGGTCTATGTCTATTGGCCATTTTACGTTTAATAGTGGTGGCCATGCGAGAACTTTGTGCTGTACATGTAATCAGACAGCTTTGACAGCTTTTCATGAATAATGTAACATCCATACTGCATTATGGGATAATTTTCTGGGGAACTTGTAGATTTTTTTTCTCTTGGAAGGTATCGTTGGAGGAAATATGGACAACACAACCAGCTAAATATTTTATTGCGTTTTTATAGAACACATTATAAATTATGTTAAGATGCGCTTAGTCCTATCATTGGAAAATTATGCAAATGCAGTGAAAGCTTGCTTTTGTACGTACCTTTAAATGGTAGAGGGTAACACCAGTAGACAGCAGGTTGTCATCAATGCCCACGAGATGGGGCATGTCCGAATCTAAGACCACACCTAATCCACTCTTCCTCAGCCCCAAAGCCTTCTGTTCTTGCAATATTTGTTGCGTCTCACGCCATTTCTCCGTCCATTTCTCTGTGAGCTGTTTCTCTTGTGCCTCTTTCCGTTGGAGGGTGGCTAGTACTCCAGGCTCGGTCTCTATCGGATCCTGTGATAACATATAATTTTTAGAAACTACACCTCTGTTATGTGGAAATAAGTTACACAATTGAACTTCGCTGAAAGTCAAGATTCCGTTCCTTTCAGCTACCTTGAATGGATCATTACCACGATTAGAAATGCAGGCACCTGTAGTCAAATCTTTGTGAAAGGTAAACTTTGCCAGAAGTATGCAAGTTTACCTGAGCCTGAATGTGCATTTAAGGCACAATATTGTTTGGGTCGATACATATGTATTTTTCTAAATTTCTTTCTTGAGTCTGTATTTCTCATTAGCAGACCAAGTCACCAGTGAATTATATCTTCCAAAGCGTGCTCCATCATAGGTTGCAACTTCGCCCACCATCAGGGGGCTAACCTCACTAAGCATTCTCATTTTGATATTACATTACTTTTATCTCGTTTTTTTACACTGGACAGACAGTGACAAAAGTAAAGTAATATCAAAACAAGAATGCCCTTAAGCATTCTAGTCGGTTGTGATCACCTCCCAGGTAAGATTGAATTCAAACACAATCCTAATCGGCTGGACCGATTTTGATATTTTTTTTGAGTTTGAGATTTTTTTGCAAGTCAATCTAAACCTTTACAAGGTTTAAATCTAATGTCATCCATTGATGGTTTAGATTTGCAATTGGTAGATGGCACTGCGATCGCCACTGGATGACGGGAACGTAGTCGCGGACGTTTCTCTAGTACAATCTAAAATGGTACAAAAACAATGCGTACCGTGTTGTGGTCGATCTGTTTCCGTAGCTTGTCGATCTCCTCCCTGAGTTCTCGTATGAGCTTGACGTTGGGATCCTCGTTGATTGTCGGTTTGTTGATTATGTTCTTGGCTCGGTTTGCGTACCGCAGGGTAGAGAGGGTCTCACCGTAGTTACAGTCCGCTGGGGATATCTGGCAACGCGATACAAATGATTCAAACTCTAAAATCTATCATTCAATGCGCTGGAACTTTGAAAATATTAATTATTGACCATAACGAAATCAGCTGTAACTGTTTCTTTTTTAAAATTCAACTGTACATGATTTGTGAATTAGTACTGTAGTTACTGTAGGCGGAACGGTCACAAAAGTGTTCTTATGGGAAAACTCCTTCTATATTATAGGTTCTAAAGGAACCTATAATATAGAAGGAGTTTTCCAAGACGAGCGTGCTTCACCATAGGGCATATTTTCACTAGTTTTTCAAGTGAGCTGGTAAACAAACGCTTGGTTGATCAATAAAAAAATATAATAATAAATTATATGCATCATTTGCTTTAAAAAAAGTTACCACAGATACAGTTTATCCTTATCCGATTATTAATTCTGGTTATATCCAAGCGATCGACAACCAGCTAACTTGAAATTTTAATCGGAAGTGCCATTTCAATATAAATGAATATAAAACTAGCCCTTTACATGCTGCGACTGCCTTTCATTGTTTAAATGGCGCATAAAGGACGATTGGTACACTCAGTGACTGCACCGTGAAAACGCCTGTATCATATGACACAACATTGTTTTAGACTCTCTCTCTCTTCAAAGATTGTTCTTAGATGAAATCACGTCTTATCGCACAAAAAAATAATTAATACATAACGCAAAATAATTACACATAATAATTATAAAACCTGAAGATCCGCGAACATACTTGACATTCACTTTCATACTGTTCTCCCTTTTAAATGCATCCTAATATAAGGTTATTGAGTGGCAAAACTTACAGCTGCAATCATGATCGTTTTGGAGTTTCCTCCAAGCGAGTCCTTCAGTAGCCAGGTGAGCACCGAGTCGCGGTACGGAATGAATACCCGTTTCTTGTCTTTTTGCATTCTGCCTGAACACACAAACATACATGAACCGATTATTATTATCTATCCAATTCATTGTAACCTCCCTATATACTCGAGTTGTCAGAAAGCTCGACAAGGGTAAAGATCGCATTATGTAGAGGTACATTATGTTTTTCTTTTGTTTTATTATCATGACTCTGTGCATAAAATACGTTTTAAAGCTTGACAAGCAACAATTTCAGTTTCCTTTCTCGTTGAGTCGTGAGATTTATTACATTATCTTCCCAAATGCTACGCTCAGTTTGCTGTGTGAAATCGGAAACAGTGAAATAGAAACAGTAATGAGCAGACTGGAAAATTGAAAATGTAATTGTAACCTCATAAATAAATAAATATTACAGAACAATAATGTCACACAGCGCCATCTAGTCCCAAACTAAGCAAAGCCTGTGATATGGGAACTAGATTACGGATATAATACGTATATTCATTTTTTTTTGTAAATACATACTTATCATACAAAACCCAGAACAAACCCAAACACAGAACAAACATCCATATTCATCACACAAATGTTTGTCCTGGGCGGGAATCGGACCCACAATCTACAAAAATAATTCATAATTCCACTCCACTCGATGGTGCAAAGATATTGTTTTGGTCATGTGCATTCGGTGGATAGGGCCGGCTCATGCTCGTAATTTGTTGCATTGTTTTGGATAGGGTTAATGTTTAGAAGTAGAAGAATATGGGCTGAAAGATGAGACGTTTATACTTACTTTCAGCGGACAGTTGGCTGGACTCTGCAAGCGCTGAGATGACAGAACCCAGGGTTACTAGGGATTTGTTGATATGAGCACCTTCCACTAGCCGCTGCCCCGTGGCGCCGGTCGCGTCTGCTCGCTCGCTGCAATAATACCAAGGAGTGTTATTTAACTATAGAACCCCCCGGCAACACTATAACCGATTTTGGTGTTTTTTTTTTCAGACATTTCATATATTCATACATGGTGAAAAAAAACAATAATCTCATTCTTATTAAGTTTGACAGTTCTTATTATATCATATATATATGACAACCGAACATAAGTGTCGATTCAAGACATAAACTGATAACAGATGGCTCTCATTTAAATTTGTTTTCTTGGCTTCATAAATTTCACAGATGTTACAATGACCCTAAAATTTACAACCCGCGACATGACTCAAAACATCTAAAATTTTTGAAAATATTCATACATTTTGCTTGAATTGAAATTGTTTTTTTCATATAATATATTGAGTGAGACTACACAACCTTCCAGCCAAGTAGTGGACTTGGCTGGAATGCACCTTAGACACCGTCTCACAAGGCATGTTGTTGTGTCTCAGGTACCTCGCCTAAACGAATGTGATGGTGAATATCGCGTGTGAGCGAGACGTCACGTTATTTATTACCTTCCAGCTAAGTCCACTAGATGCACCTTAGACACTGTCTCACAAGGCATGTTGTTGTGACGCAGATAGCTCGCCTGAACGAATGTGATGGTGAATATCGCGTGTGAGCGAGACGACACGTTGTTTATTACCTTCCAGCTAAGTCCACTAGATGCACCTTAGACACCGTCTCACAAGGCATGTTGTTGTGACGCAGATAGCTCGCCTGAACGAATGTGATGGTGAATATCGCGTGTGAGCGAGACGACACGTCGTTCATCTGTGTGGAAGCGGTGGTCCGGTGAAGGTTACCGCGGTGCATGCATTCCTGCAATCACAAATTACATTGAGCTTTTGATGCTGTTTCT
Organism: Venusia cambrica; assembly: GCA_951394065.1. NCBI lineage: Eukaryota > Metazoa > Arthropoda > Insecta > Lepidoptera > Geometridae > Venusia > Venusia cambrica. The sequence continues at coordinate 12,804,852 of OX596042.1, forward strand.
TATAAAGGTTAAAGATTTTTTTTTATCTAAGTTAATTATTTTATAAAGTAATTTATGGATTTTAGAGACCATGTTGTATCTGGAGTTCTATTCTGTTGATTCTAGCCACACAAGCCGGCCTCTCTGCAAACTCGTGCCTTCCAGTAATTTAACTCACTAAGTAAACCGCTGTTTTCTATGCTGTGGATTTTAGTTCCTAACTCTCCGCTAGGGGCGCTGTAGAAGTATTCATACCATTTTTTACTATATGATGGAGTAGCGCTTGGCTTTCATATAATATAAGACCGAAGGTGGAAGCGCACTTCACCCGGAATCCTCTAATGACTGAGGAACTGGTTATCGTACCTCTAAATGCCAGAACACAACAATTTAAAATCGTCGTTATGGCGACAAACATAAGTAAGATAAAAAGAGTAAAACAAGTCCAAACTCTGCATAAATTTCTACCCTGGGGATCGACCCCGGGGCCCTTGGATCTGATACCAGTGGGCTAACCAGAGGCATAACCGTTTACCTTACAGTAGTAGTTACCTGTATGTCATCGTAGTCAGAAACGAGATGCTTAGACAGGTCCTGCACATACGGACCACGCTTCGGATGTTCGCGGACCTTGAGCGAGTGGCCAGCGTCGGTCGCGAGCAGATCCTTGACCTTCTCGTTGTATATCTCGAGGTAGGAGACCTCGGTGCGATACGAGGCGCCGGTCTCCTTGCCGGCGGTCACGCGGGAGAACAGGTGCCGGCAGATGCGGGGAATCAGCCCTTGGTTGTCCTGAGGGACGGTAAGAATCGTGTCACTGTGCTCTGCTGGCTTACCCTTGAACACGATTCCGATCGATCGGTATTGAATTTGTGTCATTTCTTACTTTTGAACACTCTTGAATGCGAACCTAGCGCCAAATTGATTTCATATTGTGTGGATATTGAATGAACTAATAGCGATTGGACTTGAATTGTCCAATCGATCTATGTCCTAAGTGGGTGGGCATCCATGCCGCCATAAATAATATTTTTTTGTCAAAACCACGAATTTGATATTGGATTTGTTTGAAAATATGCTTAGATTGATGTTTTAAACTATTTGTAATCACTGTCTACTGACAAAAATACCAAATTTTGAGTGTATTAACACAATCATAATCCAATACTAGCGCAATTCCGATTTCAATCCAATGCTATCAAAATGTTTTTCAAGATGCAATTAGTCAATAGTGTTAGAGTATTAGATTGCGATTGATGTTGAATTGGAATTTTTATTGGGTTCCAGAGTAAGCCTGCTGGCCTAAAGCTAGAGAATTAACGCGGCTCTAGCAACTTGTTTCTACAAGGGAGCCTACGCCTTCAATCTTAATATATATAACTCAAAGGTGACTGACTGACTGACATAGTGATATATCAACGCACAGCCCAAACCACTGGACGGATCGGGCTGAAATCTGGCATGCAGGTAGATGTTATGACGTAGGCATCCGCTAAGAAAGGATTTTGATTAATTCTACCTCCAAGGGGATAAAATAGGGATGAAAGTTTGTATGAAACTTGGTCAATTTTAAACCGATCGGGCTGAGACTTTGCATGCATAAAGCTACTATGACGTAGGCACCCCCTAAGAAAGGATTTTGAGATGCAGGCTATATAAGATTAGTAACTTTTCAGTTTAAAATATACGAATTTCTGTATGCTAGCGCCATCTACATTGAGTTATTTTGGAGAGTACTTTGAATTAACCATTTTTGTGCATAGTGCATAGATAATATATCTAGCGGATTATATTTGACGACTATTAATAATAATACTTCTTAACGCGAGCGAAGCCGCTGGCAAAAGCTAGTAGAGACATAAATCAACACTATTCCGTCGAACCCATTCTAGCGGGCTGCATCTTGAATCTAGAGCCAAGAAAGATACTGACATCCGTAATAGAGCTGGCGATACGAGTACATATACTAAAGAACGACAAATTTCAAGGAAACGACAATATTATTGCAAATTAAGTTCTGAAATCACTATGCGAGCCGCTCATTCCCATTCCTGTTTATATGATAGAAAAATGGACTACGTAAGAACTAAGACTACTTTTTATTCGGATAGAATGATATATTAAGGTGAGGGATGGGTGGAGAAAACTCCATGACGTACACTTTATCCATGAAAAAATTCACTAAGATCCGTTCAGCTGTGTGAAAAGGTAACAAAAAAAGACATTTTCGAATTTCGAAGCAGGAGCCAGGAGACCACTGCAACTTGTACCTTTAAGGTTTATGAAAGTGACTCACATTAGACCCCATCATGGTGAATGTCTTCCCGCTGCCGGTCTGTCCGTACGCGAACACGCAGGCATTGTACCCCTCGAACGCGCTGTCGATCACGTCCAGACCGAGGTCTGAGAATACCTGCCGAAAGATATGTTGATAGATAAGCCATTGAAAATATGTAGACAAGTCAAATATCTTGTCATCTACATCTGATGTTTGATTCGTTACCTAAATATACGTGTGTATGTGTGCTGCGACCAAGAGTACTCGAGACAGGTCTCGAGAATTCTTGTGTGTAGCTATGGTGCTGCCCATAGGGATGATAATGGAGTGACACCAGCATAAACCAAGGAAGTCCCACCTAAAGCCATAGTCGACCGGAATGTATTCGTATGCCTACCGAAGAGAGCTAACAGACGACCTGATAGAGAAATTCTTAGAATAGTAATATTGATCTATTAAGGACAAACAGAAACTTCGAATATCCAGGAAAATAAAACTTTTACACAATTGTTTTTGGATGTTATTAAGTTGGATAGTTTGATTTATGAATTAAGGCAAGAAATCCAATGCTCACGTGATAGACACAGACATCAGTGACGTTTTTTACTGTGGCCAGCTCACACTTGACCACGTTGGTTGCACACTGACCTGTTCTTGCGAAGCGTAGTTGCCGTCAACGCCGTCGTACGACCAGTAGGAGTGGTCGAACGTGAAGTCCTTGGACTTCTCGCCTCTCGCCTCATTGTGCTCTTTGCTGTTCTGGAAACAAGTATGTACATTTTCTCAATGAAAAATCAAAGCAACAACGTGGTTGAAATGGACCAAATGAACAAACTCAAAAAGGACGGACTGCGTAATGACGAACCTCGAAATGGACGAATCAAATTATGGACAAACTGAACTCAGTTTGTCCATAAGTACCGTCTACAACTGTAGACGAACGGAAAAATGCGAGGACGAACTGTTTGTTGGACCTACAGCTAGCAAATCGTTGTTATGTACGCGCGATGTGGTTTTTGGTAAAAGGTGGCTGTAAAACACATCGAGGAATAAAAACAGACAAATTCGCCAGTTCCTGAGACTGTTGCGAATTCCGGGTGACTTATCGTAACTTGACACGTTTAGCGATTCTCAAACATACGGAAAGTTTGCGGATCGGATTCTACTTTCTCTAGCCATTACTGAAAATCTGCAGTGGAAGTGTCAACATTTTAAGATAACGGAGCTATGAATAGCGATTCTGGAAGCTCCATCGCAAGCTTCCGGATTCGATCCGTTAAGGCTTCCCGAATGTTTGAAAATAGAGCTATACTGGTGAGATGACGGCCAAGTAGCTTCGACCCGTCGCGTCGTAAAATAAATTATAAAAAAAAACTGTCTGTGGCAGATCCCGGTATCTACGGGTACTATATTTGTGTGCAGTATTTTCTAAAAGCAACAGAAAGTTACGTAGGTACCGTTCAGCTTCGGAAGAAAAAAGGAGACTAGTAGCCAGGCCTGGAGACAGTCGTGGTAAACAGAGCCATAAAAAGATTTAAATGCATTAGCATTACTTTCTAAACGTTTGGCCTCGATGAGTAAAAGGCGATGCGGTCACAAAACCTAGCCGTTGTTTTTTTACTGTAACACCGGACATTTTGGTAAGAACCGCTAGAAAGTTTTTCTTTGGACCAGAAAATCGTTTAATCTTTTAACAAATCTTAAGAAGGCCCGTAGCATCGCTCTCCCATACTAAATTTATTTTGATTTTTGTTTTTAGAATTGCAAATCTAGATTATCCCTATAACTGCAAAATGTTTATCAAATCGGACTTTTTTTCCAATTATTTCAACTTTGTACTTAACTATTTTCTAAAAGTTGAAATAAAAGGATTTTTTTTATATCCAATAAGTTTAACCTAAAAAAATATAGTTAAATTGTGTATGTTTGTTCGGCCACCAAATTTGGAAAGTAGATATAGCATACTTTTCATCCCGATATTCCCACGAGAATGGGATTATCCGCAAGTGGAATTATTACATATCATAATATGTAAAATTAAAATGTATATCCCGCTGCACTTCCCACATCAACAGCACATTATTGTCCACCACAAGTGGAAATAACTTCCTCTTCTTAAAAGTCAACCAAGGTGACTTTTAGGACATCCGTGGGTTGGAGGCGCAGATTTTTAAACCAAGATTACTAGGTTTATTAATTGTTTTGATAACACTTTTCAAAATAATAAAAAATTACATCAAGCTTTCTATGTTAGTACGCAATGGGATGACTTATTTACGTATTTCATTCTACCCACCCGCTCTGACGTACGGTCGGTGCTTTGGTGCTTTGCTCTCATTCTGGCTTATAGAATGAGAGTTAGCAAGAGAGGACCTCAAACACTTGGGCAAATAAAAAAAATAAGTACTTAAGGGTTAATGACATTAAATAGAAAATATGAATACCTATGGGAAAACCTTTTAAGCTCGGCTGCATACGCTGTACGTACAATAAGGCATCTTTCTGATGAAGCTACGGCGAGCTTAGTTTATTTTAGTTACTTTCACAGTGTTTTGACGTATGGTATATATTTTTATGGGGAAGTGCAGCCAATATTGAATTTGATTTTATCCAGCAGAAGTTAGACCATTGTAACATATATTCATAATAATAAATAAATAAATATAACATCGTGCACCCCGATAACCGACACCTAAAACCGTACGAAAGCTTCTGTTTGGGTCATATGCACAATTACCCGGAAATGTATTCGGGGAATTCGTATAATCTATCGGGATTATACGGATTTTATCCGGGAATTCCCCAATGATTTAATGTAATTTACTTAAACTTAAAAACAAACGGAACGGAGACAACAAGCAAAAATAATTTGGCAGCTCACAATGTAGTTGTCATGCAATTAGACATTATATTCACGCAGCGTCTAATAGGGGCTGAACACGCGATGGTTCGTATCGTAGATGCGTAGCGAATTCGGACACAACTGAATGACTTTTTAACCGACTTCAAAAAAAGGAGGAGGTTCTCAATTCGGCTGTATGTTTTTTTTTTGTTTATTTGTTACTCGATTTCTCCGTCAATTCGAAATAGATTTTAATGATTCTTGTTATGTTTGGTAGGCCATACTTTCGAGGTGGTCCCATAGAAATTTTATTAAAATCGGTACAGTAGTTTGGTTTTTATATCAAAATAACTGTAAAAAAATATGTCATCCAAGTAAACGAAATTGCGTATTCTGCTTCCCTGTGGTGTTTACGGTCACTAGAGACCTATTGAACTGCTTATCTTCCAAAATCATCATCATCAATATTAGGGTTTTGCCATAATCACCACGCTTGGCAGGCGTTTTGTTGATCGCAGTAATGATGATTACGTAGTAGTCCCACTGAACTGCCTGCCTTCCGGTAGGTCTAGGGTAGGCCTTTGGCTTCATCATCAGATGACGATGATGACGATGTTCACCGAAACTCCGTAAAAAAACAATTTAACCTAGCATTGTTTGGGCTTAGTAGGAAATGTCTAATGATGCATTCTGGCTGTAAATGCTGTATACTTGTATCATCATCATCATTATCATAATCATTACAGCCCATAAAAGTCCACGGCTTATAAATCAAAATACAGGAAAACAGGATAATAGGAAAGATCGTTACCATTATCCTGACATAGTGCACCCCTATACTGCACTATAGTAGGGACCGATTTTTAACATTTGTTTAGGTAATCTGTATTTATCTTCGTTCCCATCATTGCGAAGATATTTCCCAGAATCCCGTATTATTGCACCCTCACACGACTTTTAAATAGGGTGTCGGAGACGTCGTGGTGTCGTAGGTTTTACAACGAAAAAAAAGCTTAAAATAAACTATTTTTGAAAAAAAAATGGAAGTTGGTGCCGAATTGCCAAGCACAACAACATGTTTATTGTATGGCACCGCCTTCAAATTATATGAACTTACCCTTAGAGATATTCTTAAGTTTTTAGTTGTGAAGTCGCTTCCATTTGTACTTAGAAAGTAAAAGAATTTTACCTTGAAGTAAATAAATCTAAAGCGAAAACAAAAGTTTGAGATTTTCCACAAATTCAGAGCTCAAAAAGTACCAGCTAAAAACCTTCTGTGAAGAAAAAGAGGAGTCCATAATTTGCTTTCCATGACATGAATAAGTGTACCTACTACGCACAAAACCGCCTATCACAGGCATTGACTGGTTTTGTATATCTACACTCGTGAGCAAAAAAATCGACTCAGGACGCACGCTCGTGGTTAAAAGTCTTTAGCAAAAAATCTGAAGCTTTCATTCTATTTCTGATTTTTACATATCAAAGCTGTTAGTTTTAGCTTTAAAATGAGTTTGACGGCTAACGGATAAGGGTGGGTCAGGTAGATAGCCTTTTACATGGGTCAGTAACCCTTAATTAGCACTATTGTAAACAAGCGTAAAAAGGGTGGTTACCGATCACATCATATTATTGGGTTGTGCGAGCAAGAAACATTACAATATTTTATATCATTTTGAAGCTATTACTATCAGCTTTAAGATATTATTAAGAAAAAAGTATTTTCGCGTTCAGTTTTTTTGCCAGTGACTTGCGAGTGCAGGTGTGTCGTCTGAGTCGATTTTTTTGCTCACGAGTGTAGTTTCACAAGATTTGTTTGACAGCTTTTAGCTTATAGAAAACTGGCATAATCAATGCTACTGCGTATAATAGATTATTTTCATGTATGTATAGACATCTCAAATGCTTCTAGTGAACCCCCCAACAAGAGCCTGCAAAGACTTTTAATTTATGAATTTTAAACATTTTCTTCATCCAGGGCTCCGTTCAACAAGGTGTCATGATCACGTGGAAACTTATACCGAAGGTCCCGTCTCGACCCATACTTCAACGCAAAAAATAACGTTTCTTGTATGTTTACCCTAAAACTGTGTTAAACTTTTTTTTTTTTTTTATACTTATACTTTTCTTATACTTTAAGCAATAGACTACACACTGAAAATGCCAAATGTCTACCCATTATGGTTCATGGCATACAGATCTGATCAGACTGACGCGACGGATTCGGAGGCTAAGTAACAGGGTCCTGTTGGCACCCTTTGTCACATCCACAAAGAGCAACGCGGCACTGCATTGTGGGCGTCAATTTGAGGCATAAAGTAAGTCTCTCGTGCCAGTAATTTCCCCGGCAACTATACCCTTCAAACCGGAACACAGCAATGCTGCTTGGTGGCCGAAATAGGCATGGTGGTTGTTCTTCCCCGGACGAGCCCTCACACAAGGAGCTCTATTACTTTTGTAGAATGTACATGTAAACCCTCAATGTGCGAATACGGCTCACACTTCGCCGGTTTATATATTTTTTATATATTATATGAACATTCCATAGCTCGAATGACAGACAGAAGTAATCGGACATTTACCATCGCAATCAACTGGTTATGTACAATAACCGATTACGCTCCATCAGAGCAGGTTACGATTGATGTAATGTTGATACGAATAATATACACAATGAATTTCATCATTGTGTATATTATTCCGTATTCTTCTATAGAATATATAGGGCTTTCCTATGAAAATCGAACGTCGATACGAAAGAACTTCTAATTTTTTTAATTTTTGTATTGAAAAACGTGCAATCCGGCAACGGATCCGTCATGCTATGTGATGTTATGACAGGTTACAGGTTATGTACAGAACAAATTTATCTCCTTTTCCTTTTTGTAATGCTTGTAATATTAATTATGATCTTTGGAATACCACCTAGTTCATACTGCTTTAATGTACCTATTTGTAACTGCTAATTAAGTTATGTTCTGTTTGAGTGCCATCACATCACAAAAATTAGAGTACACAGCTGGACAGAGCCTCTCCAAAGCTGGAGTTATTTTTTTTTAATTTTTGAAAACTAACTGGTAATAAAACTATAAAAATAAATAAGTTAACTTAGGGCTAATTACAAATTTCCACCAATAAGCTTTGCCATAATCACCACGCTTGACAGGCGGATTGGTGATCGCAGTAAAGGTGTATATGTCAGCGTTCGATTATAAGCACCGTCCGTTTGTAATATGCCTCGGCATATTGTAAACGGTCGGCGAAAATGGTGATCGATGATGAACCCGTCGGGACATAACCTCTCTATCCCAACAGAAGTCGTCCTGTGGTTTCAATTAACCCTATTTCTGATGGAACTGGATCGAGAACGGGGGGAACCGCGTGAAGGATAACCACCAGTCTTGCGTTACAGGATTCCATTGTACATTCCTGTAAGGCCATTTGCTAACCTCACCCTCTTGAGGAGAGAGTGAGGCAGGTTTGTGTCTACGCTAAAGCAAGCGGCAGAACTAGAACAGCTAGAAATAGTAGACCGTTTGGAATATGACGAGGCAAATTACAAACGGACAGTGTTTACAATATGACGGTGACAGAGGCATATTACAAACGGACGGTGTTTACAATCTCACGGTGACAGAGGCATATTACAAACGGACGGTGTTTACAATCTCACGGTGACATATATAACTTTCAGAAGGAAGCTGCTGCCCTTTTTCTGGTGAGATCCCCTGAGTTGGAGGGGTTATTAGCGATTCGTAAGCCGCGAACGCCAGCGCCACGGCAAATATTTAATACTTAGTTTTAATTGGAACTAGGATTACAAAAATTATCCAATTTTATATCGCTTTATGTGTGAATCGTAATCAATAGCAACAAACAATCTTGACATGTTCCTTAGTATACAAGGTATGGTGGTGTATCGAAGCATTACGTAATTCACGGCATCTGATTACCCAGCGGGTACGGATGATCCAATCAAAATGGACATTGTCTACGTAATCTTCGTTTTATGTGATAATGGTTCACGCTTATGGAGACTTGTTATATGTTTTCGTTGTCCTTATGTCACTATTCACAACCGGCTATATCCAAAACCGCTTCAAAATGTATACACCTACTCAATATTAAGATCCTTTAGAATATGGATAATAATAATGATAATAATAATGAGTAAATACATTTAAGAATTTTCGAACCATAATTTGAGATTTTTTGTTTGGACACATTGGAACTACTCTCCAATAATCGAACGAAATGCAAGATCGTTACAGAGAACGTCATGCAAAGAAGTCATGACCCTCAAGATATGACGCATAGAAAAAGAGCTGTGCTATTATATTATATATTAAAGAGTTATAGGGTCTATTTTTTATTTGCACGACGGAGAAGCACTTGGCCTTCATCTCACCTGGTTACAAGTTAAGTTATGGCCGAAGGTGGAGGCGCACTTCACCCGGAATCTTCAACAAACTGTGGAACTGGCTACCTTACCTCTAAATGCCGGAACACAACAATTTTATAAGTATTGTTATGGCGACAGACTTAGGTAAGATGGTGTTAGCTAGCCAGGCGGACTTTAACAAAGTCCTATCACCAAACAAACCAATCCCAATATTGTATACCCCCTGGGGATCGAACTCGGGACCTCTGGATCTGAAATCAGTGAGGTGAACCACTAGACCACAGAGGCGGATAAATCTATGATCTATTCCGGTTTCGGGAATGTATTTGTGAACAAATGTATTTAAAGTCTATACGTAATCTGTAATCTAGTTTGACATGGCGCCGAGTAAATAGCTGAGTTAATAATCCCGTAGGTATTAAAATAAAAAAGGAGGGGTTGCCTCGAGGCCGCTAACAGTGTCGCTAATAGGGTTATGGGACATCTTGTCATCTAAAAATCTGGGCAAGATATCCACTTTTAAAAAGGCTTATGGTAAAATTCGCCCGCAACGGGTCCTGTGGTCCACTTATAACAGGGGTGGGGGAGGCAGGGGTTATATTATATCGATCGCAGCCATTGCTGCATACTTGACCCTGATAATAAAAGAGGTCAGACTACATACAGTAAAGCTATTCAAAACGGAATACACCTGAACAAAGACGAACGTAGCCAAATATACTGTACATTGGCTACAGTATCAACGCACGGCAATTCAAACGTTATACCTTCCAAATAAGGTTCAACCGAGTCTTCGATAGCCATAATTTGAACATCTTATTGTTGGGCGTGGGAATCGAGACTATAAAAGGATAAATAGACCTTGATACTGAAGCGATTTTTGCGGGCGGGAACATTATTGCTGTTAATTGTAGATATAGATAAGATCCTTTCGCACGACTTTGAATGCCAATATTGTCTTTTGGATAGAGCAGCAATAAAGGCAGCACGATAAAGTAAGGAGTAAAATAGCGATCAAACAAAAAAAATACATTTTGGCTACCTATTACACACATAAATATAATACACATGTCATGCATGTATTATCAGCCTATAGCGTTTGTATAGTATGAAAAAGCCTTCGATTCTGTAGAAACCTGTGCTGCTCTGGAGTCCCTGCAGCGGTGCCAAGTCGATTGGCGATACATCGAGGTGCTAGATGTCTTTACAGCGCAGCCACGATGACCGTCTAAGTAGAGAACCAGTAGTCTAAGCCTATCCAGTTGCGTCGCGGAGTGAGACAAGGAGATGTCTTATTTAAGATTTTGAGTTGAAACAGACGGGGTTTCAACATCAATGGCGAATATATCTCACACCTACGATTCGCAGATGACATTGTTAATATGGCTGAATCGCCGCATGAATTGCAACAAATGTTGAGCAGCCTGGCTGGCGCTTCTCGCCGAGTCGTCCTGGGAATGAACATTGTTAAAACTAAACTAATGTTCAACAAACATATTACCCCAGAGCCAATCGTAGTCAATACTCTAGAAAATGTGCTAGAATATGTCTGCCTAGGGCAGACTATTCAACTGGGTAAGGATAACTCCGAATAGAAGATTAGTAGAAGAATGCTGATCCACAAATTAAAATTAGCTCAGCGAGCTATGGAGAGGGCTATGCTCGGAGTTTCTTTAAGAGTTATGAGACCCAAAGTAACCGACATAGCCCAGAGAATTGGCAGGCTGAAGTGGCAGTGGGCCGGCCATATTTGCCGATAACCGACAATGCTGGTGTAAAAGAGCTCTGGAGTGGAGATCGCGTAAGTGGTAGTGGTGGTAACGACCACCGGCACGATGGAGCGATGACTTGCGCAAATTGGCTGGCAAAACCTAGTTGGTAGAGCCGAAGACAGAGCTCAGTGGCGAAACTTGCAAGAGGCATGTCCAGAAGTGGACTGCAATTGGATAATGAATCATCATTCATCATCAACATCATCAGATGTTGATTACACACTTGTTACAGTCATGTTTTATTTTACTTACTTTTACAGTCAATAGTCTGGTTTTCTTCCCGTCCATTTGAACGCATAGTTTTGCATTCATGTCCTTTTCTCTGTAAAAAAATAAAAATACATTAACTACTCACTAAATTATACAGAAGGTACCTACAGTAACATACATTTCATAGATATATGTATGACTGGCCTTCAGCGCTGGGTTGTGAGTTCGATTCGCATCCGGGGGACAAACATTTGTGCGTTTTTTTTTGTACTAATGGGAGGCGCTTGGCCTTCATCTCATCTGGTTACAATTTGAGATAAGGCCGAAGGTGGAGGCGCACTTCACCCGAAATCCTCAACAAACTGAGGAATTTGCCTTACCTCTAAATGCCGGAACACAACAATTTTAGAATTGTTGTTATGGCGACATAATTAGGTAAGATGGTAGTAGCTAGCCACGCGGACTTAAACAAAATCCTACCACCAACAAAACCAAGCACAATATTGCTCCCCCTGGGGATCGAACCCGGGATTTCTGGATCTGAAATCGGTTGAACCACTAGACCACAGAGGCAGATAAATAAGTTGTTCTGTGTTTATAACATACATATGTCTTTAAATAAAAGTACAAGTATGCATATTTTAAAAAGCTAGTTCCCATATTTTAAGATATGATTAGGTTAGGGCTTGATGGCATTGTGTAAAATGTCTACTAATATTTATTCATCTGACACTTTCGCCGCGGGCCATTTAAGTGCGTGATTTGTAGCGCACGCGGTTCATTTTCGGTAAATTTCTAAAAATCATATAAAAATAACTTATAATATAAACTAGATATAACTACACAAATACATTTTTTAGGTAAAACAATATTTTATACCTCAAGATTTTTATTTTATTTCACTTTAAAACAAAACGCTCGGCGATTTGTTTCAACAGATTTTACAAACCAATGATTAAAGGCACGAGTGCGGGACCGGCTGATCTGACATTTTAACAAAGAGTACATGTTGAAAGTTAGAAAAACTAAAACCCGACTGAAAAATATTTTAATCAGGTATGTGCATGTATATGTAGCGACGATCTATACATTATCAATTCATTTCACCTTTCTTTTTTTTTTTTTTATACAACTAGGAGAGCAAGTAGCACACCTGGTGTTAAGTGCGACTCTTGCCTATGACAAAGCCTTACTGCATAGGTCACATCCACAAAGAACATAGCCTACACGGCACTGCATTGCGCCCGTCAACTTGAGGCATAAAGGTTTCTTGCTTCGGAAAAACATTGTTACAGGAGGATGATTCTATACGATTGATAGGAGATTAAAATAATTTGCATGGACAGATAGCTGATGATACATAATGTGTAAATGTGCGACATATAAGTAATAAAATTGATGCGAGCTATATACTTTGAGCTTAACACTGAAAACGGTATTTGATATTACTTCTTATGCAAGAAAAACAAAGTTTATAGAAAGTGTATATTATCGTTTTTGAATAAAATCGAAAAAACCACATCTCTCCAACATTTTAACAACAAAATGCAAGAAACCAAATCAACCCATGACTGTGGGTGGTGTATACTCCTGAAATCTCTTGTATTTCGGTAGATATAAACAAAACACTGATACTTCTAAAACAATGGTTTATTACTGGCTATCTGACTAAATTTGAATGACTGCAAAAAGCAATGAATTCATACATAGTGAAGACCAATCTTGCCAAAACCCTGCAATTTAGGAGGCCCTGTCCAGTAGACAATAATAGGCTGATTAATAAGAAATTGTATGTTAAGTTAGAAATCATTACCTCTAAAATTGCAAACACATAAATCCTTTGATACAACTAAAGTCTCAAGGTTTACTACAGAGTTGTGGTTCAAAGTTTATCATGATTCATTGAACCAGTGGGTGGAGTATAGGTATTAGTTATAAACCTGCCAAATCTCTGATGGAATAAACTAATCTACTAATTGATAAAATAATATAAATGTTTTAAATTCTCAGGGCCTTGGTACTATGATGGTCTTGACTGAACTCTTAAACTGAAATGGCAGGTTGGTCCGGTTCATTGGGATTCAATCATTCAGGGATCAAGACATCTTCACCTTGTGTCTTTTCACACATGATTTATTATGTTCCTCCTATATTTAGGCTAACGGCTGGTCTTAGTCTATTATTCTAATTTATCATTAAATGCTAACATGATATGATTTAAAATTTTCGAATTTATTTACACATTGTTGTATTTTTAATCTCATCAGATAAGATTATGAGCCTTGTTACAAATGTTTAAGTTCAATAGAAAGGGACATATGTACAGAGATCCTGTAGAGTTGGAGTTTCATATTATTTTGAATATAAAAAAAGAATAACATCCACTCTCCTTTATTGTTACTTATTAAATCTCTAACTCTTGAACATTCCAATACAGCCATTGTAAATAAACACTACAATGGAGCATGAATGTTTACATTTTATACAAAAAATATGTAAACAAATTCCAAACTCCCAGCATATGGAAGAATTACTCAGTCACATTCTAAGGCAGGTAATTTACAAACAACTAGGGCAACTCTTTTACATTTTTTCGCCAACTTTCATCAAACGGTTGAGGTTGAAAGCCCGAGGTAGGTACCTACGGTTTGTGCTCCAAATGCAAGGCAGCTCAACCGTGAATGTCATTGTCGATGTGTGACATCACAACCCCTGCTTTTTGATCAGCCAACAATGTCCTAACAACGAACAATACGTTTTCGAATAATGTAGCTCATATTCAAATTAAACGTAGGTCATCAATCATGCCAATAATACACAAATTATCCAGTGGATTTAGGTACGCGAACTCTTCAAAAACATCAGGTAATTTGGGTAACGGTAGCACTAGCACGGTATCACAAGGAAATGTAACAAACCTTTGATTGAACGGGCGAACCCTTACAGCCACTTTCACCGAAGCCATTGTCACACATTATAAAGATAATTGTCTTTTTCTATTTTAAATTCATCCAAAAAAATACAACTCCATCACAAAACTCAATGAAAGACATTTTTTTTCTAGATAAATTTGTTTGTTCTGCTCGTTTGTGTGATTAACATGACATTAACATTTTCATTTCGAAAGACATCGGTCATCTGCAGTCGGCAGCTAGTACAACTGCGGGTAAGGGCTTTTAGTCGGCGCTATATGCCCATTTGTGTATATATATATATATATATACGATAGAGTAAGAGCTAGAGCAAATAGCACTCGGATTTGATCTGTTCAACGAACACCTAGTGCTGCTCTCGAGGTTATACTGCGCCCAGATCAATTACAATGTCATTTTTTTAAATACATTCATAATTGTGTGATTTTATGTCCTGTAATATTTATTATTATTTAATTACAAACGCACAAGAACGGCCTTTTCCACATCCAGAAACACTGCATCGATAGATTAGCTATGGTTCGCTAGTAAGAAGTTGCAGCACACGTGTAAGCTGAAGCGTAGTGGAATGTTGACTACGAAAACCATACTGCTTGGGTCTTGATACAACGCAGGGGCTCAGTCCTCGCAGTAATAACAGCTCAAACAGCTATCGAGTAGTTGAGACGGTCGCGTTTTTTGCTTTTGTGTCTGACACTGGCAGGCCACTGCACTGGTATCTGACCTTCTATATTTAATTAACCTTATTCTATATTCTATAATGATTTTGGGGTACCATCTAGACTATACGTAGGTATCAAATGCTGCTAGTAATTTTGTAACTAGCAATTATTTAAACAACCGATGCATGTAAAATATCTATACGGTATAGAGTTAGAGACTCACTCAGGTAGACGCTGGTGCTGCTGCCCATATCTTGGTGTAATGCCTCTTAATTATATTAGAAAGGATTGAATATGGCGCCCTCTAGAGGACATAAAAAAACTTTATATTAGGTAGGTTATATAGGTACCGTGTTAGGTATCAAATGAAAGAGCTTTGTAGCACATATAAAAAATATCTACATTGTTAGCTGTTTGCTTGCATGCTCCCGACAACGATTGAGGATTTTGACCTGGGTCAATCATGAATCGTCGTGATTAATCGCATCACTACTTTTGTGAGAGTGATAATTACTTCATCAAAAAATTTGTACCCCAAAATATTTTAAATAAAATAAAGTTCAAAGACTAAAATCTGACTACTTTAAAATCACGCTCTAAGTTGTACTATTTTCAATGTATTTAATACTTATTCATAGTGATGTTATGGAGATAGCTGTGGTTTACATACAATATAACTGTACTTACAGTCTTTGAAGGGTTGACAAGGTTTCCTGTACTTTGACGTCAAAGTATAAGTATAACATATAAGTAAAGTATATGTAAAGTATTAGTAAAGTATAAATAAAGTATAAGTAAAGTGTAAATAAAGTGTAAGTAAAGTATAACTAAATAACTTAAAATAAAGTTCAAAGACTAAAATTTTACTACTGTAAATCACGCTCTAGGTTGTACTATTTTCAATGTATTTAATACTTATTCATAGTGATGTTATGGAGATAGCCGTGGTTTACATACAATGTAACTGTACTCACAGTCTTTGAAGGGTTGAAAAGGTTTCTTATACTTTGACGTCAAAGTTGTGATACTATCAGGTTGCGTTTACCAATTTAAAAACCTCCTATCCTAGAAATACATTGATCTAATAAAAATTGATTTAATGAAAGTCAATTTGTTTTATTTTAGAAGGCACTGAAAGTAGAGGGGTTTATAAAATGAACATAAATCATAATCCAATATTTTTTTGCAAATTGTCATAATCCACCCTGGTGGAAATAGTATAGTGGGATGGAGATTGCCTTGGTGCCTGCCTGTGGAGGTGATCCATTCGTAGCATTTAAGTGGCTCCATTGAGGGATATCCTTCCCTACTGAATGCATCCTGACATACCGAGTCAGTGTCAGGTATGCCCAGTATTACACAAGGCAGGGATCGCCAGGGTCCCCGATAGTCTGGTGCTCATGTGGGCGCGGTCATACATTCGACGCGCCAACAATACCACAAAGTCCTCAATGCTTGAAATCTGCACATCGCTCAGTTGATTACAGTAAGCACAGCATATGGACCTTGTAAAGTTTGTATATGAGGTCCATGGTACAGCCATCTATTACATCGTTATTGATCTATCATCATCATCATCGGTCTTCTTCACCTCAACAGCTTCTGGGAGCTGTGGGTTAGAAGCGAGCAAATGCTCTTATTTCTTGCTTCAACTTCAGCGGTGACAACTGCTGAGTCGTGTGGTTTTATCGTGAACGGAGTAGCCGCTAGAAGTGGACCTTTCAGCGGCTTGAATGCAGCTTTCGTTGTCGTGGGGAAAACTGCACGTCGATATGTTAATTTTTAGTAGGCTAGTGGCTAATACATTAATGATTACTAACATTCTAACAAGACAAGGGTACTTACTTAAAGACATTTTTAACAAATTATTTTGTCTACTCTAATCTTAAAATTATACACAATAAAGGGATGCATCGAATAGGTACTATTTCTATAAAGAAGAGCTAGGTGAGCGTAAAAGCTCACGAGGAAGGGGCCTCCATGGTCAGCGGTGATCTGGTGGCCAAGCGTGGAGCGGAGCAATTGCGTTCAGGTGTACGTGGTGACAGTTGTCCGCACGGTCGAATAATCGTCACGCCAATGTCACCACGAACTCCACAACACTGAGCATTTGTTAGTCCCGGGCAATAACATAATTCCTCACATATCTCCCAGCTCCTGTGCAAACTCGTAGGGCGATATTTTGTTGGGACTGCATTTTTTTCGGCTAGTGGCCGAGCTGGTGCCTCGTAGTAAGTAAGTCGCGACCGTAGGTATGTTTTATACACTCCTGTCTTGGTCCTTTGAGGTAATTTAGACGTGAGCACCGGTCGCAGCATGGCTCGAGCCGTTCGCGTATTGCGAATCACGTGCTCTACCTGAGCGTTCATCGTCAGTGTTCATTCGATGTCCACTCGCAGATACCGAACTGATGGCTGCCATTCAATCTCTTGGTCTTGCAGTTTTAGCGGCTTGAACAGTACGCTTCCGCGAAACCAAGACTTTAGCAGTCTTTCTGACATTGACAGCTACTCTCTCTCACTCATTGATCTGTGAGTACAGCTGCCAGTAGTGTTGGTAGTTGTCACTGTCAGTGTCATTCGATTCGATCGATCGGTGGTCATTCCCGTAACCCGTAGGTACATTTTGTAAAAAGGTTAGAATTTGAGTTTTGCTTTTTTCGTAAAAACCAGGTATATTCGCGTCCACAATTTAAATACATAGAAATACTATTGTTGCCGTTACCGTAATGAACAGTTACAAAAGTATTATTCCACGAACATTGGCCAAAGTTTTTCCGTAAAAAACATTACATAACTTGTGGTTTTGATGTTTTTACAGGACTTATTCTGCCAAGATGTCTGACGCTCCAGCACCTGGTCGCCCCATGAAGTACCCGTACACCTTCAGCGCAAAGATCGCGCAGTTCCCGCTGAAATTCCACGTCCAAAAGCAGTGGATCTGGCGCTACTGGGCCATCGCTCTTGTGTTGTCAACCCCCGTGTTCTACAAGATTAACAAGATGGGTGAGTTAAGTACCGGCGAACATTTACAGATGATAATACAATTTTGATATCGACATCCCTGTCAATGTTGTGCTATTGCAGAAAAATAATGTTTTCCAAGTTTCCAATCCCCACAAACTGTCTGGCTTAAGCAACCGTTGAAGGCAGTATCTACTGGTTTATTAAAAAATATGAATAGACATTACCAAGCCTAAAGGCGCGATTCGATTAGGCAAGTTGGGTATACAAGTCACATTTGCGTGCAAGTTTCTTGCATTGGAAACATGTTATTGAGAGTGTGCAAATTGCATGCAATTTGCACATGTATGCAATTGATTAGGACATCATGCGTGGAACATCTGCAACTTATGTCTGGACATTCAATTTGCTAGTCACTTGAATATAAATGTACAAGTTTATACTACCTGCAAATTTGCAATTTGTTACTTTTATACAAGTAATTTTCTGGCAATATTAGGTTTGGTTACCTATTGCATACAGTCAGCTCACTTTCCATGGAAAGCAAGCAGTCTTATATATAATAGGTATTATGATACCTATTATTTTCTTTATAATATGCAGTAGTAGTTCCTACAGTAGGTAACTTATTGTTGTTTAGTTTCAGTTTATTTATTTTTTACAATCGGCATTTACATTGCACTTAAAAATGCAGAAGTCAAAAGAGTGTTAAAGCGTAAATTAAAAGTGTATAATTTTTGTAAAAATATTGTAGGATCTGATAGATAAAAAAGTATTTACCTACTGTTTTTTTTTTGTTTTTTTTTTAATTGCAGACAAACCAGTCATTTTGTAGTTCCTTAGCTTTAGGTATGCATTTTACAGTTTCTGGTAGCTAAATGTAACTAATAACGAAAATTCTCGAAATTTTGTGTTAAATATTTTCCATATTAGTTCCCTGATCAGTTATGGAACCAAAATGGAAAATCTTAATATAAAAAAAAAAAAATTATAATAGATGTAGCCTGTTACCTACAGGCTACAAATTTCACCTACTAAATATTGCCTATGTGGCAAATTTCACTTTTGAATTCACAATGTGGTTTAAAGTTATATTGTATTGTGTACATGTTAGATATGCGCGCCGTCGCGGCACGCCACCGCCGTATAAGAGCAGCGTCGTATTCGCGCCGATCTGTCCTCGGCTCGCTCGCGATTAGATGCAAGAGTGCACGAACAAACAATTGGAGAAAGACGCAGAAACCGAACAAAAACAGTTGTTGCACGGATGATTGAAGATGACGATAACGATCCTGTTTCTAACAACTTAGATGACGATCATGCTCTGTTTGGCCACTTGAATAACATTCCAAATGTTAAAGCATCGACCCCGACACGTTGTACAGTGTATTGGGTATGCTAGTAATAATGGCACACTGTTGCAATCGAAATCTCATTAATAATATTCTGCAGAGAATTGAGAAATATGTTATGAAAATTGTGCAAAGTGAGTGAAATTTACTTGAGGATTTAGTCAGATTTTTCTGCAAATTTCGAGAAGTAGTTGAAATTATGTCATCTTAAAAAAGTAGGTAGCACATTGAATGCTGCGTTAGTGTTCAAAACAGAGATAAAAGACCTGTTGAATTCAATTACCTACGACGAAACTTTGAACATGGTAACACATGTTGGCTAACATCGACAAAAGGTTCCCCACAACAAAAGCAGTTGTAGATGTAGCTTTGTTAGATTGTCGGTTGATGGGACATCAAGAAATCGATGTATTCCTTGAAGAAAACATGTTTACGCGTGCGTCTTTTTTAGGAAGATGTGCTAAAGAAGCAAAATCTTTGACAGATTTGCTTCTCTTCAATACACTGAAACAACTTCGATTCCAGCAAGCTAGGAATCTTTGCTGTCAAAATTATCTCGAATATTAACAGCGAAAAGATCTCGCCTTAGTCCTCACAGACTTAAGAAAATAGTTTTTGTGCATGATAATTATAAGGCGTGTAAGGATTATGTTACCGAAATGTAGGCGCGATTTATCTATGTCACGCATAGGTATATAACCCAGATGAACCACCAAAACTCAGTTGTATATATTTTTTTTCTATTTCAGCTAACTCTCCTGAGAATGTCGCCAAATGGGCCGAGATGAGAAGACTGGAGGCTGCCCAGCACCACTGAGCAATGAGTGAATACAGACATAGTGATATTGTACCCGTAATATTTATGTTGTAAGCGAAAGTAAATTCATGTTCTAGATAAACATGCTTCTGGTTTCTTTTTTATACCTACCTACTAATATCAATACTAGGATTAAACTTATTCTGAAGATGTCGAGTTTTTGATTAAGTTGTTATAGTTAGGTTTAGATAAGAGAACTAAGTATGTTAAAATACAAAATAACAAGCCTCATAGCTCAGTCGATCCCCATGGGGAGTACAATGTGTTGTGCTTGGTTTGGTTGGTGGTAGGATTTTGTTTAAGTCCGTCTGGCTAGCTACCACCAACCAAACCAAGCACAATATATTGTACTCCCCATGGGGATCGAACCCGGGACCTCTGGATCTGAAATCGGCGGGTTGAACCACTAGACCACAGAGGCGGTTAAAAAAACAATTGAAAGATACCAAGGTGCAAAGAGTGCAGTGAGACTAGTATAACTATATTAGTCTATGAGTGGGACTACAGGGAAAAAATACAACCCATGGACCAGTGTGTTAAAATCACAGCACAACAGGTAAGACTTGTTTTTTGCCTTTCAATGGGTGGTTCTTGGCCAGTTTTCTATGACTTGGAATCTATTTTTATGTCAAAGTAAAAAAATCCAACATTGTCTTTACCAGGTGCTTTATTTACTACAGTATAAATTAATTACAAAACTTATAAAATAAAATAAATAATAATCGCAGACAATTTTATCAATATGCAAGTCTTAAAGTTTTCATTATTTGTTTACAGAAGTAGGAAACATTCGAATTTTCAATCATTGTTTGCTTGTCACTATCCATACCAATATGTGGAATTCGAAAGTAACTCTGTTTTTTACCTGTTTGTTTAAAACCTTTTAACGGTTGAATGGATCTCAGGTATGATTATATACTATTGGGTTACTTCTGCCCACAGCTTTGTGTGGTATGTACCTGGATATAAATAATCCTGAGTTCTTCTCTAGAACACAATGTATCCTCTTTGCCAAATTCCATCAAGAGCTGTTCAGAAGTTAAGCTATGGAAACATAACTAACCAACGGAGACACTTTAAAATTTATAATATTATATTAAATAATGGATGAATTTAAGTTGCATGCTTGCATTGCACGAAGCTTTTATTCATGAGACATCCCTAGACTTTGCTATGCAGTTATTAGTTGACTGGTAACCATACAATGGTAAATGTGTGCTGTTGATTTGAGGAAAAATTGAAACACCACCAGCCCCCTCAGCATGGGGAGGAGATAACATTTTTGTCCTCTGTTTTTATCCACCTTGTCAGAGCATTTTGTCTACCGATGGTGGATAAAAACAGAGGACAAAAATTTTATCCCCGGCCCCGTGCTGAGGGGGCTGCAATGGTTCTAATGAATTAATTAATAACAAATAAAAAAATTGGTGGAATGAGGTGGCAATGGAATAGTTTATACCCATGATATGCGATTGCATTAGGTCAAACTAAGCTTTGCCAAAAAAAAACCATAGAATTTTACAAAACTTAACCAATCCTTATGCTAAACATTTCAACATTATCATTCATAATACAGTTAAAAGTGGTTTAAACTAGGAATTTAAAACGAAATAATGCTACATCTTATATTAAAACATTACAGCATACAATTTTGAACACAACTTTTATGCTGACACCGTATTTATATTATTACATATACAAACACACTACCTACACATTATTAATCTAAGCAAGAACATTATGGCATTCATTCCACCAAGCCTAACAAAGGTGCAATAAACATCATAATAATGTACGTAAACATGCAACGCATCTTGTGTGTTGACCATGATTATAATTTTCAAATGTACTTTTCAGTAAAAACTCTGAATGAAAACTTGTACTGCACCTCTCAACTAGAGTAAGGATCCACATTCTTTGACTAACTACTGTTATCATGTAAGACGAATTTACTATAGTAACTCTTGGTAAGGCTCAGCCTTATCCTGTCAGCTTACGGAACAAGCTCATAGCGAAACTTATTTTATACAAGCTTATTTATTGGACTGTCATATAATAATAACTCTACTGTCCCAAATTTATGAATTATCTGTTGATGTGTTTTTTTATCAAATCATAAATCTTATTTCAGAATAGGTATGCACAATGTACAAACCCCGCTAAATCTAGACGGAAGCTTCGATTTAGTTTGTTTAGATCTGGAATATCAGAAATATTTGGTTAAAATACAAATTTGTAGGCACATGTAGAGTAGTAATATCTATTACATATAAAGAATATTGTTGTATTTTATCCATAATAAATGCATGCTAAATTCTAGGTATTAATTAACTGTCCGTTAATTATGCAATGGTTTTCTATCAGTAGGTACAGTTTACACATTAAAATTGGTTTCTTATAAAATCAAGTATTTAAAATATAACAGTTTACAATGATTACAGAATTGACGTTTATTCTTTGACATTTCCTATTATATTTGGGAAACAATAATCATATATAATTTAAAAATACATTGTGTAGTTACATACTTACATGTATTTTTAAATTAAGACACACAGATTGAGGTTTTTTCAAGGGCCTTGGAGGCTTAAATCTAATATATGGAAATTTGCATTGGGCACTTCTGGCTCTATTTAAAAACACGGCAATATTAAGTGTTTGGTTTTTTTTGTCTTCGGCCTTCTTACCTTATGACATCCAATATTCTCAGCCTATATATAATTACTAAAACCAATAACATTATCAACGAGTAATTTATATACAGAAAAATAAAACCAAGGTGACAAAAATTTAAAACATTCAATTTAACAGCTTTTTGTCACATAAGTACTAACACAAAATGCCTTTAACCTTGCCGTCTTAAAATATGAGGTTTATATACATTGTAGATTACACCCTCAAAATTTAGATTGGATTGAACCAAAACTTTGATATGCTCTTTTAAATGCAAATAATACATTCATTTCTCTATATTAATTGAATTAAATTTTAATGATCATAATATTCATTCATCCAAAAAATTACATTGAATTTCCTCCATTAGTGATATCCATAATTTTGTGCATTAATTTTGAATATGCTCCTTGGAGATTTTGCTTTCAAATCAATGTACCTACTGTGGCATTCTGAGGTAGCCAAATATTATCAAGTTTGGTGATATTATTTAGTTTAATTAGATAATTGCATACACATTTGAATCTCTTTATGAATTATGATATACCCATTATTAATTTAACATGGGTCAGTTTTTGACCTTCAATCACAAAAAACTAAGAGGATGAGTTCTATGATTAGTAGAAGGCTTTGTTGGGTTGTAAGACATTTAGATATACAGACAGCTTCAGTATTTTTCCAATTGTATACAAATGTAAACAAAAAGATTGATGTATTAGCACCTGCAATATCAGTTATAGTTTCAATAAAACTAGTAATCCCTGGGCCAATAATTGATGAAGTTTCAATCATGGCATTAGGGCAGCAGGTAGCCAACTCCAATCAAAGTATTCAAAGATTCCATACAAATTTTAAACAAAATTTGATTACTTAAAAAGCACTTGACACATCACCGATAGTCTTGATTAGTCTAAATATAACTGGGCCAAGATTAACAGCACTAGCTACAATAACGTCGACAACCTTGGCTTAGTGTCAATATCACTGGTAGAGTCAAGTGTCAATAGTACTGGTAGTTTCAAATAGTCTCAATATTACTTGGCTTGGAATATTCTTGACAGCACTGGTAGTCCGGAATAGTCTTGAATAGTCCTAAAAGAACTGGTAGTCTGGAATAGTGTCAATAGCACTGGTAGTCACTGAGCCGCAAAGGCAGGGCTGAGTATCACTTGTGCTTGGAACGCTTGGCTTTCGGCCCGTGCTCCTCGGAGGCCGGCCTCTTCAGGGACAGGGATTCCTCGTCCAAGTCGATTTCAGGAAGTGCGGGGAGCTGTAGGTCGGCGCAACGCTTATTTATGTACTTCTCAAGGCGGCAGCCGGACCTGCAGACATATGATTATGAAGTGTTAAGGATAGCTCAAAATTACTTAGGTAACAGGTAAGGTTAAAGCCAAATGTAAAATAATTTAAACTTTATGGTTATATCGAAAAACCAGCCTTATTTTGAAATTACCTTTCATTTAATATTCCATTGTTGTATTTAATATTTATTTTTATCGTACCTCCTCTTTATTTTTGATTCTCACATTAAATTGTGTGTTTATAAAATGTAAATAATTCTGATAATACCTGCACATTTATTTTGAATTGGTCATGCTATCGTATATATATAAAAGAGTGGTACTACTGGGCATGCTTAATCGTGGAGTGAGTGGAGGGAGATACTAACTTGGCCACAGAATGCTCTGCCTGGTTGTATACGTAACAGTTTCGCAGCACCAATGCAGCATCCTCAATCAGCTGTTCATCTTTGGAATACTCTCCGTCATCCAGCTTCTGCTTTATCGTAGAGAAGTCCATCGGGGTCTCTATCACATCCAGATAGTCTGGCACCTGAGAATACAATCGACATTATAACAATTAGCGGAACTAAGTGAAACGATTAAAAGATAGATAACCTAAAAGTTGGAACCGTCCACTCGGCCAAACTAAATATTCACAAAAAAATATATATTCATATTCTCTATAATCTAGTTCCCATATTACAAGCTAATATTGCTTGTAATATGGGAAAACAAGTAAGTAAACTAAGCAAAGTTTATTATTTTAAGTAGGTACCTATGTCTTCACAAAAAGCCTATAGCATTCTGTTTCGTAATTTAGTACCCATATACAAGCTTTGCTTAGTTTGGGGCTAAGTGGAAAAAAATATAAGAACAGTGAAAAAAAAATGTCCTGTGATAATTTTAATGACTAGTGAAACGCCCGGCACTTCGTTCCCATGATCCTGTGGAAATTTCCTAAAATCCATTCATAATTATTCTTACACTAGTAAAGGAACATACCCTGTTAATGTCAAGCCTTTACGACCTATGGTCAGCCTGATAATCCTCATCCTACTTCCCTCAAATCCCTCCTATGCCTAACCTATTCCCTCCTTATTTGTACATTATGTAAATTTAAAAATAAAAATAGCAGTAAACTGTTAATTTTGTATATAGTCATCACACTCTAACCTCATCGCTTTTATATATTTTTTTACTAAGAACTTGTGTTTGTATGTGTGTTTTTATTTTATAGATTGTAGATTAACCCTCCATCAAAAAAAGTGAATTAATCACATTCCCGAATCCCCAAATTTATGGGCACTTTTTATGCTTATGACACTTACAATACTCGACACCGGCAGAATCGATAAAACGGTTGCATGCCATATCAAATAAGTTGAAGTTGCATGTGCATTGATTGTCAGTCAGTATCTGATTAAACTGAGCATGTAGAATTGTATACCAGTAAGGAAACAACAGACGTATTTTAACACTTACATCTTGCAGCGACACCGGGTCGTAGAACGGCCAGCAGTCTTTGTGCTTCATGACATCTTTGAGGAGTTGGTCCAGCGCTTCCGTGTGCAGGGCCACCTCCGGCTGTTTGCTGCGCTTCTTACTTGAAAGTTTCTCTTCTGATAAATCAAACAAATATGTACAATGAGTTTGAATAGACACTCGTTTAAACTCGGTTGTTTATGATGAAGTATTAACAAACATCCAAACAATATTTTGAATTTATACTGTGTAGTAAAAAGGATTGTATTTTAGTGAATCTCTTTAAATATCGATAAAACTAATTTCTCTAAAATAGAGACCAATGCCGTATCTTTTCAGGATAGCATTCTCTTAATGCAATTTTATTTCAAAATATTAGTACCTAGCCTAGTAGCTATATATATATATATATATATATGTAGGTCAAGCACCTGACCGTCATACTCTAGAAAAAAAAATAACATTTATTAAATATGTTATACTTTTATCGAGGCGCAGGCGAAGTCGTGAGCATAAAGTAGTTTTATACAATTAGATAACATACCATGGACACCGTTTGTCAGTGAATTCTTCGATTTTCGTCCTCTACCCGTATTTGGATCGTCCTTTGATCTGAAATAATGATTGAGTATTGAAACTTACTTCACATTAAATGTGTTTATATCTGTTGTAAATATTGGTACAGTCAAAACTATTGCCAGTCAAAACCTTTAACTGCGAAAATCAGTCTTAGGCAGTTTTGACTAAGACTTTGGTCAAGACCATTTTTGTTTGACTTTCGCAGTTAAAAGCGGGTTTGACTGGTTATGAGTTTTCAATCAGTAGTTATGTGTGTTATTATGGAGGGTTACCCGACAGATGTAAAAAAGGAGGGGTTCAAACGTGAATCGTTAGAACAGTAATACCGTCAAAGTTCTTATAGGGTGCGATTATAGTCCTTTCCTTGATGTATATCAGGAAATACTAAAACCAGCCAGGCGTGAGTCGCCGCACGAATGTTTTAGAACGAAACCTGCCTTTTTTTACCTCGCCGACTACTAGTTAAAATAAACTTGTGTGAGATACATACTTTCTTGATTTCTTAGTGGATCCATTGAGTACGACGGGTGAAGCCTCTTTGCTGTTCCTCGAATGTCCTTTGACTTGAACCAGCGATGTATTGTATTCACTGTCTTCTGAATCTAAAAACCAATAGATTATCGTTAGTTTGTCAAAACCTATAGTTTTGACAAAGCCTATAGTTTTGACCAACTAACTAACTAAATTAACTTAAGGCCGGCCCTGGATCAAAAATTGTTTATTGTAAGATTCTTAAAATCCTTCATAATTTTGGCCGGCCCTGGTAATGAATGAGCAATATAAATTAAAAAGTTTCTCTCTTATGAAACTTCTGTTCGTAGAGATGCGAACGAGGATTAGACCAGATTATTATTATTAAAACCAAAATATGACTGACGTCTGGTTTTAAAACCGCGTCTTTGTCATTACTGAAATTTTAGCAAAATTCTGCTTAGTAGTCTTGGTCTAACCTAGCGACAGAATGTGTACAATTCTATGGATTCATCATTTGCACTGGTAAAGAGTGGAACTTGTTGCCTGCATCTATTTATCTACAGTCTTGGGCATACTTTTATATCTATACAAGGTGAAACAGAATATGTGAACAAGCAGTGGGGGGGGGCTTTTCGGACCAGGAAAAGTATTTGTTGTGGTGGGGAGATAATAGTGAATTCCCATTTTCAGTTTCCCATACAAATCTTTTAATTTTCTCAATGACAATAAATAGTGACGACCCTATTCCTTTACCGCACTATGCATGTAGGTAGGTAGGTATCAGTTGGTGCAATTGTCTGTGTCAAAGAGTATTAAGGACAGATGAACCAATTTTAGTGAGAACTTGTAGTAATCTCGTGAAAGTAGGTTATTAGATAGAACATACACATTGATAAATTACATAGGCACCTACAGTTACAAAAATACGATAAATGCGATATTGGACGAACAAAAGTACATTATAGGAACGATTATTTTGTATTTTAGCTAACAGATAGATAAAATTCTTATTGATTTGACAAATTAAACCTTCTAGTAATGGATTGTCTCATTAGCAGCCCAGCCCAGGAAAATCGTCGAAAACGATTTTCCTCTGTTAGTGAAAGCGCTTTTCGTTCTTTGTGATTGTGACCTTCTGCTATGTTGCCTCATCTGTCTAGAGCTGAGGTCATTGACGCGAGTTAAAAAACAGCTGATTTTAGGGTAGTCTCAACTAAAAAAAACCAGCTGTTGGTGTCAGAACTTTGACCTTGTTTTACCAAAAACTTTGAACCAACATTCAAAAAGTCGTAAAACAAACGTTGTTCCACGAGTCGGGTCGGATAACCCCGTTTCGGCATAGTACACATATTCTGTTACAGGTTGTATATTGGAGTCTAAAGTGAATAGATTCTTTCTGACCAAACATGTTCTATATTAATAACTTACATTATACAGAAGCAATTACAGTGTACATGCTCCAAAAAATGAGACAAAGCAGTAAAGCCAAACCAAAGTTAAATGCAAATGATAAACGAGTTAGTGAATGCAATTTAATATAAACTTGTAACTTAGTATGTAGAACTGCACAAATTTATTTTAATATACATTGTTAGTATCAACTAAAACCGATAAAAAAAAACAGAATAAAGCCTGGATTCTGGAACAAGTTGGGGGGAGGGCCTGTGCTTTTTGAGAAAGCCCGCTGAGACCTCACCCTTGCTCTGGCCTAAAACTATACAAGCTAAGAGGTCACCAATTTAACTTAAGATGCCGTTAGCCAGTATCAGCCATTAGATTTGAATTAGTGGATAATAACAACCAAAGATAGTCAAGTAATATAGTAGTAGTATGTATTCAACCAAAACAAATTAAAAGAAACAAATACCCCATAGTGAATTAAAGCAAATTAGTGGATGTGATTCACCAAATGAGAATAAATAGCAAAAGTGTATGTCATCAACGAAACGACATCAATTAATAGCAAATAAGTGGATTTTGTCAACCAAAATACCTGAAGAATAAATGTAACTGAAGAAACGGAAGAAAATGATATGTTATGATGGAAGTAAATTACCGAAAGAAATTGAAGCAAATTATTACATTTATTTTCAAACAAGAGGAATAAAACGGAAGAATTGCAAGCAAATAAATAGACGCCATCAACAACAGCAACGGAAAAATTAGATAACGTCAACCAAGAGGAACTAAACTTATAAATTAATGGATGTCATCAACCACAACAACCGAAGAAATGGAAGCAAATGAATGGTGACATCAACCACAGTAATGGAAGAAATGGGTGTTAATAAGTGGATGTCGTGAACCCATAGGGATCAAGCAAGGCATTGTCACGAACCGGATGTGAGCCTGCTATCGTCCAGCTGTTGTGCATACATGTGGATGTTGGAGATGGCCGTGGCCGCGCAGCGCCGCGTCGACAACTCTTTACAACATACACACATATATTTATACTAAAGCTGCCTCACGCAAGGGACGGTTACACATATCGTGGAATTTTGAACGCCTATGACTTTAGTTAAGCTAGGCCCCGTCTGGCCCGGATCTTGCTTGCGCCATCATCTATACATTATATGTATTATGTTATATACATAAGCGAGTATCATATTTAATTTTTTTTTCATTTCATTTATTTGCAACTATAGGATCACATAGGAACACTTAGTTATAGTCAAGATTCCATTATTATTATAAAATTAAAAGCATAATACATATATCCTTATCCGTGAACCAACATATAACAACAAATAAAACAAACACACCAACCTAATATAGATAAAGAACAAAGTACAAAATAGGCTGAAGAGGGGCACATCAATAATAAAATAAAATAAAACTGAAAATTTACTTAATTAAATTAAATAAAACTAAAAGAATCAATTACACCAATTTTTTTATCGCATTGAGCTTCATATATTGTGTAGTAACTTTTGTGAATTAGTATTTTTTTAACAGTGATCTTAAAACGTGTACAGTTTAAGTTTTTAGTCTCATCAGATAGTAAAATATATAACCTAATACCATTGGCAGCAAAACTCTTTGAGCTTTTACTAAGTCTACACAGAGGTGTCTCCTCTGTCCTCATTGTCAGTGTTGTACTGGAAATGACAGCGATACCCGTGCCATGGTACTATCCCCGCATGTCACACATGTGTTACCTCGAGTGTTGTTGAGACAGTGTCCGCACGTCCACCGGCGCGCCGCCCGCGCGGGTTTGGGCGCGGCGCACTCCGCATGGTATCTGCCCCCGCAGAGCACACAGCTCGCGGCGAGTCTCCCCCCCGACCCGCATGACCCGCACACTCCTGTGTCCATGTCTATTGACTCCTCCTCGCTGGGACAACAGATAAACAGAATATGTTAAAAACAACTGATTCATCATCAATTTATTTTATTTGAGAACAAGAACATTTTTACCACCTCTGCGGTCTAGTGGTTCGCCTGCTGGTGTCAGATCCAGAGGTCCCGGGTTCGATCGATCCCCACGTGGAGTACAATATTGTTCATGGGTTGGTTGGTGGTAGGACTTTGTTAAAGTCCGCCTGGCTAACTACCACCATAGCCTTAACAACAATTCTTAAAATGTTGTGTTCCGGCATTTAGAGGTAAGATAGCCAGTTCATCAGCTTGTTGAGGATTCCGTGTGAAGTGCGCTTCCACCTTCGGCCTTATAGGTGAGATGAAGGCCAAGCACCTCCTCACCATACAATAAAAAAAACATAATAATACATAAAATAGACTATTATACATGTCACATATACACAGCTGGGATAAAGCATAGGTTTAGTCTTTACTGCAATACGGGGTGAAAATTTGGGGCTGTGCTGTGAGGCGGCACGTACAGTTTAAAAGTTACTTTGATGATATGACAGAATTTTAATAAAAAAAAACTTTTATTACATAACTATTACAGGACATTAATTTCACACAGCGCCATCTAGCCCCAAACTAAGCAAAGCTTGTAATATGGGAACTAGATTACGGATAGAATACTTAAATACTTTTTTTGTTGTAAATACATACGTACTATATGATACAACACCCAAACACAGAACAAACATCTCACACAAATGTTTATTGATTCAATCCAATTTGCTCAATAGCTCACAGTAACATTTACCTGTTTAACTCGTCTTCAACATCATCATCCGTGAACAGTTTCCTCCTTTTTCGCGGCGTCCGCTCCTTCGGCTTGCAGTGTTCGCAAAACCAGTCGCCTTCAGGTACAGTCTGACAGGCAATACGATCAATTTCAACATTTACATTTCCAGTAGAAATAGCTAACCTTGAACACCAGTTCAAGAATCAACACTCAATTTAGTTTATTTTGTAATATTTTTTAAGATCATTATGATACATCAACTTTTTTTTTTTTTTTTAATTTAAACTACCACCAATTCGCAAAATTGAGCATTTAAGGCGGAGAAAGAACCTCGGACTACATCAATATAGAATGGATCATCAATGATTATCTATCGTATTATTTGATGATCCACAAAACCACAATCAAAATCATTTTAACAGTCATGCAGAATTAGATTAATTGTCTAGTCTACTTCATCTTTTATGTTTATTTCCTTACCATCTTTTGTCCATTAGCCTGTTTAGCATGAAACAAATATACTCAGTGTTAATATGCTTTTGTAATTTAGAGATTAGGGAAATGTCTCCAGCCTGTTTGGAATCTGACCATGTAAGATGCTGAAAGTGGCAACTCTCAAGGTTCGTCGAAATTATTTTATTTAAATAATGTAGATTTAGAATTTTGTCATTGTGTCTTCACATAGCAAGCCAAGTATGGAGATCATCAAAATGAGACTGGACCCTCAAGACCATTAAAAGAGGCTCCCGTCGTGGGTATACTCTGATGTCCTCACAGATTCTGTTCTGCGCTTTCTTGATTCTCTGAGACTGTTTTTCACTTAACTAGCCACTGTGTCACATTTTTTTTTAAATGATACATTTATTCAATAAAACGTACAATTCAACTCACTATGTACAAAGGAATCAGTCAGATTACCTAAGGACGTTACAAAAGGCCTAAAGGTAACTCAACTGTTCCAGACCAGTACCAGACGGAAGCGTGGTCAAGACACTGGCTGCATTGCTACGCTGTATAGCTATGTTAATTCGCTGGCCTAAATAAGAGCCAGCCCTTGGGTCACGTGTGGCCTCAATCAAAAGCCCCGTAAGATTTTTGTAAATCGGGATGGCACCGGCTCCCCACGGACCCAAGGTCTCCACCCCAAAAGGCTTAAATAGGTAAGCTCTGTATCACATAAATTATTTGATGTAATTTTGTCTATAACAAAATGTTATGTCTCAAATAATACGAGACACACTCCTAACCACGAAGAAACCAACGTACGAAAGCCACCAAGGCCAACATAAAGCTGCAACGAAAGCCCAGCATATCTAAAGACTTTCGAAGCAAAACCAAGCGACTCAGCGGTCGTCCCTGCTGAAGTTGATGCCAGAAATAAGAGCCTAAGGCTCGTTTCTTACGTTTCTTACCCGCACCTCCTTGAAACGGTATGTTCATTCATCAGAACTGACTATTTAGGTGAGTACACACCATCAACACATAAACATATCTTTTTTTTTTTTTTATTAATATCTGCTAAGTACACTACCAACTGACTTCAGATCAAACTAGGAAAAAAAAAACATTGATTCAAAGTAAAACTCACATTGAGTTTGGGTTTGAGGCAGTAGAGATGGTGCCCCTTGTTGCAGTTATCGCAGAGCAGCATGTTGTCCGGGTCAGCCTTCCGTCTGCAGATCCTGCAGGAGGCATGCAGGATGCTGGAGGACCAGGCCACGCTGAGGTCCAGCGCCAGCAGATGGAGCGCCACTCCCGCGAAGGAGCGACACTCCATGAGAGACACCTCCCATCGGTGGAGCGCTTCAAGGTCCAAGGGTTTGTTGCGAGCCTCGCGGTCTTTGCGCTCCTTTTCGTCTAGACCTGGAATTTCATGCGCGTTTGAACCGCCTGTTTGATCCATTAGTCCCGGGTTTGATTCCCAGGGGAAGTACAACATTGTGCTTGGTTTGGGACATTTTAAGTTTTTCCGCACGAGTACAAGAGTTCTTGGAGTCCAGAGTAAAAAGGTTACTTTTAGGAAGCGTGCTCATCTTAGGTCATGCAAACTGGTGGTCAAACACTTGGCTATCATTAATTAAAAAAAAAAAGGTACGCCTCCATCATCAGCCTTATCTTAACTTGCAACTAGGTAAGATGATTGCCAAGCGCTTCGCAGTCGTATAAAAAAAACACTGTGAAAGCAGCCTTGACTGATCACGTATTTGCGTGTCCGGGTAACATGGCACTTCTCCCTTATTAATCTTTTAAGAGTTTAATATGAAGCGCAAATTCGATTGTTGAGGTAGACTGTCCAAAGTTCCCGTACTTATAATGGGTTAAGACCTGCCAATCGTCTGCGATATCTATTCTATGCAGATGTAAAATAAAAATGCTTTACACTTTACATGACAGTTTAAAATATATCTTACCAAGAGGCCTTTTTATGTACTTGTGGTGCACTGCCTGAGATATTTGAAGCAAGGCCGAGGCGAGACCCCTCACAACGTCCGCCTTAGCACCACCCTCGTTCTCTAGCTTCACGCCGTTCACGCGAGGCGCTAGGTAGTGCCCAGGGTCGCGGTATTTGTTCTCTGCTATTGGTGTTTCTAGTTCTGTGTCTGGAAGAGATTACATTTTTATTTATTGACACGTGAGGCGTGGCTTATCGGTATAGGGAACATTTTTAACTATAGCATTTAGGAATAAAAAAACAAATAGCTTATAATTTAGAATAAAATGTGTACAGAAAAGTATGAGATGTATACACAGTGTAACAGAATATGTGTACTAAGCAGTGGGGGGGCTTTTCGGACCAGGAAAAGTATTTGTTGTGGTGGGGAGATGATAGTGAATTCCCATTTTCAGTTTCCCATACAAATCTTTTCATTTTATCAATGACAATAAATAGTGACGACCCTTTTCCTTTACCGCACTATGCATGTAGGTAGGTAGGTATCAGCTGGTCGGAAGATTACACGTTTATTTTAAATTCGCACAAATTTACTACCTACCTATGGTGTATGTTTTGTACGTACCTTGTTTAGGTAGGTATCAGCTGGTCGGAAGAAGTCGATTTTAAAAACGCACTGATTTTAGGGTAGTCTCAACTCAAAAAACGAGCTGTTGGTATCAGTACTTTGATCCTGTTTTACCAAAAACTTTGAACCAAAATTCAAAAAGTCGTAAAACAAACGTTGTTCCCCGAGTCGGGTCGGATAACCCCGTTTCGGCATGGTACACATATTCTGTTACAGGTTGTATAGACTGTACATCTTTGTCGGTTTTTTCCTTCCAGAATGTAAGACCACCTAGCGAAGATGGCTCATAAGACGGTGAGTACTAAAGTAATAACCGCCTCTGTGGTCTAGTGGTTCGGTCACCGGTGTCAGATCGATAGGTCCCGAGTTCAATACGCAGAGTGTAATATTGTGCTTGGTATTGTTGGTGGTAGAACTCTGTTTATGTCCGCCTGGCTAGCTACCACGATCTTACCTAATTCTGTCACCAGAACAACAATTCTTAAATTGTTGCGTTCCGGCATTTAGAGGAACAAACAGTTCCTCAGTTTGTTGAGGGTTCCGGGTGAAATCCACTTCCACTTTCCGCCTTTTCATAACTTGAAAATCAGACAAATAAACAAAGACACTTTGTATTGAAGTATGGATGAATATGGACTATCATTTTATAGTCATCACCTACCTGTAGGTAGTTTGAGCACGCCGTCGGGCAAGTGGTAGTCGTCTCTGTACTGGTTGTGCAGTCCCCACGAGAGGTAGTCTGCCTGCTTGTCGTACCCGCGTAGCATTATGGTGCCACGCCAAGCCTCGCGATCCTGTCGAATATAAACTGTTTAGTGTACATTTTAGGGTAGTTAGATAAAAATAATCACTCAAGTGAACAGAGTAAATAGCGATTGGGTTGTTAGTATGATTGTCAATTTTCTGAATAGAATGTGTCTTTTATTCATAAAAGATTGCTCATTTTTGTCCTCAAACCAAGGATGAGGATATGAAGAGACAAAAGCCCTAAAGCCGTCTATAATCTGTTTTTGAAGGAATTATTATTTTTAGGTTATGAGTGTCTAATTCTATTTCTTTAGGTTTGGTGTTAACCTAAATAAAAAATATATTTGATAAGTGAAAAGGTCCGATGATATGGTTCTCATATACAGGATCATCGTACAGGCAGGTAGATTTCTTTTTGTTTGACATTTGTTTTTGTAAATATATGAAAATGCACCTTGACTTTGATGGCTCCCAGACACCCGTGGAAGATCTTCTCCTCCAGCTCCAGGATGTGATCTCTCAGCGACAGCTCCAAGGCCTCGCTGAGCGAACAGTCCGCCGGAACCAATAGCGAGGGCTGGAACTGTTTTCTAAGTCCGAATCGGTGACTGGGCACCGCTGGGGGCTGTGATACACAAACACGTTTCACAAAAACAGATTAATATGGTTATTAAAATCAAAATAAATTAAACAAGTTAGGCAAGATTATAATAATGTCATAACGATTTTTATTCTGATCTACGAAGGTATTCAAAAAGTAAAATACTGATTCCGCACTCAGAGACGTCACTTCGAGAGACGTCAAAAGTAACCACCTCTGTGGTCTAGTGGTTCAACCCATCGATTTCAGATCCAGAGGTCCCGGGTTCGATCCCCATGGGGAGTATATTGTGCTTGGTTTGGTTGGTGGTAGGACTTTGATTAAGTCCGCCTGGCTAGCTATCACCATCTTACCTAATTCTGTCGCCATAATTACAATTCTAAAATTGTTGTGTTCCGGCATTTAGAGGTAAGATGCCAATTCCTCAGATTGTTGAGGATTCCGGGTGAAGTGTGCCTCCACCTTCGGCCTTATCTCAACTTGTGTAACCAGGTGAGATGAAGGCCAAGTGCTTTCCCGTCGTACAATAAAAAAAAGTCTGCATAAATCTATCATTAACTAGTTACTTATTCATAAATTTTATACGGATTTTGTAAATTCACTTTCATTTAGTCACAAACGGAACATTAAAATCAATTGACAACACTTGGTAGGCCTACAGATATGTGTGAGGAAGATACAGTTAGTCTAATAAATTCACAAGTTAAAACATGTTGTATTGTAATACTCACAGAAGCAGCCGTAGCATTCAGCTGGTACAGCGGGCATTTAGCGATGTACTGCAGTATATTAGACTTCTCAGCTTCTAGAGTGTTCCTCAACTCATTCTCTCTTATTCCACGCTTGTTTAGAGCCAGGATGAGCGCCGTGATCTGCTCCTCTGTGTGGTACACGTACCAGCGCGGACGGAACTCGCCCTAAAACAGATACACGTAGAGGTTTTTCTGCTTTGCATTGAGGGAGGTTGATGCTATCTTAGTCGGGGATAATAATCTCAGTAAAAATTAGGACTTGTGTGGCTGATTGACTAACAACAATCAACGCATTATACACAACCCTTCAAACATAGATTGGTTGGGCAGGCTTCAGAATCGACTCTAACTCAGCCCGCCGATGTCATAAAAGCCAAGTAATCTCACACAGAAGAAGGGGTGCGGCTTTCTGCTTTTTGCTGTATCTCGTCTAACAACTTTACTGCGAATTCGATACACAAATCTGCCTACCAAGCTTGGAGATAATGGCAAAATCTTCTAATATCGGACGAGGCTCTTTCCAACAGTAGATAGAAAAGGGACCTTGTACCTTCCAGTCCATTATTAATGATGTTTATGATGACCGTAAGAACGAGTGGTGATCGAATCTTTGATCATTGCTTATACAATGTAACCATTTTTGTCAAATTTCTATAGCATTTTTGGGGAGCAGTTATAATAATGATGTATTTATTTCTTAAAAATTACCGTACAAAATAAACTTAATTGGATAGGTATAAAGGAAGTACAACTAAGGTTTATCTCTTCATCTTGCTGTTACCTAGCAGTTAAGTTAGCATGTAAGTGCTGCTAGGTAACAGCATTATGTATTGTGAACGGTCCAATAACTTTGATCATTTGTTTCTAACTACGTTAAACTTGTATTTTGACACAAAGGATCTCTGCTTAGGCTCTTGTTTACATGACAATTTTGTATATATTACTTATTGGCTTGACTGACAGCGTTAGGCAGCTAGTGTTGTTTAATAAAAAATTAAACAAATTGATTATGTTGTTAGATTATTGTTAAATCAGCATATAGATGTGGGTATACTTATTATTTTGCAGTCGTAGTTAAAGTGCACAGACATACTAAAATATTATAAAAATAAAGAAAAGGTTAAGGTTTATTATAATTGAAGATTCATCATTGCAGCCAGATTTCACATACTGCTGGTAATATCGATTATACAAAGCGGGCATTGAGCCCACAATCATTTGCTTCAACTCACCTTCCCATGCACGTGACACCCGCCGATCTCACCCGTACACATGAGCAAGTCTTTCAATAGTTGTATATTGGAGTCTATCCCGTTGAGCTTCTGCGTCAGTCCGTTCAGGTTGGTTAACGGCTTCTTTGGCGAGTTGACGCGGGAGTTAGCTGCTGAATCGTTCTCTTTGTCACTTCCGCCTGGAACATGTTGTTATACTTATGAGACCAGTCCATCATATTATCTATGATGCTGGAAAGTTATGGTTTCCGGTCACTGGGTTCCCTTTCAGTCACTTTCAGGTTGGCCATATTTATTAGGATATATATAAATGAGCACAAAAGCTTTTGATAGGCCTAAATTGCCAACTAGACAAGAATTTCTTGTTTGTTCTGTGTTTGGGTGTTGTATCGTAGTACATATATATTTACAAAAAGTATTTAAGTATTCTATCCGTAATCTAGTTCCCATATTACAAGCTATGCTTAGTTTGGGGCTAAATAGCGCTGTGTAAAATTAATGTCTAAAATAAAATAAAAAAAAGTCTGTGATACAGTTAATGTTCGGTCTGTGTTCTTTTGATAAATATGTATCTTGATGAAAACAAAATTGGTATTTAAGTATGCTATAGCCTAGTTCACATATTACCAGCTATGTTTTGCGCCCATATAGCCCCGGACGCTGTGTAAACATTATGTCCCATATATACATATGAAAGGCAAGCTTTTGTTTTAAAAAAAATCGATTTAACTGGGCGTAGTTTCATCTCATTTCATATGTGCACTTTATATAGACTCACACTGTATATGTTACACATTACTTTCCACTGTTCTGTCATAATGTTACCTTTCTCTTTGTGTGCTTCGAACAGCTGTGTGACGTAGGCCAACGTGTCGCCCTGGGGAGAGGCGGGCATCACCGGCTTGTCGCGACACGGGCCGCGGTTCTCCTCGCCCGCCTCCACGAACAGACCCGGGATGCTTCGCTGGAACCAGTAGCGGCGGTACGCTCGGTCCGTGCCTGGGAAACGCACCAAAATTATTATTTTTTTTTTATTAAGAAAGCGCTTGGCCTTCATCTCACCTGGTAACAAGTTGAGATAAGGCCGAAGATGGAGGCGCACTTCACCCGGAATCCTCAACAAACTGAGGAACTGACTATTTTACCTTTGAATGCCAGAACACAACATTTTTTTTTTAATTGTTATTATGGCGACAGAATTAGGTAAGATGGTGGTAGCTAGCCGGGCGGACTTAAACAAAACCCTACCACCAACCAAACCAAGCACAATATATTGTACTACCCATGGGATCGAACATGTACTTATATGTCACCGGTGAGTTCTGTTAGATTATAATCAATCTAGAGGTAGTACCAACAGTAATCAGTAACATTGACTATGTAACATAAACTAGTGGCTCTGTGAGCTTTAGATGTCGCGAGTCTGTCTTTGCATAGCTTAAAACTGAATAAATGTTATCCTTTAAACAAAAAGAGAAACATTTGTATATATGGGCGCTACCATCGTTATTTCAAAAGCTTCTTCAGTCTATTTATTTATCTATTTGATTTTATTTATGTAACATACATTTATGTGCACATTTGACACACGCACATGTTCTGACGGTGAAGGTCACATCGTGAGGAAACCGGCTTGTCCCTAGGACTATTAATCCGAATGACATGTGTCGCTGGGTAGTATTCCGCTAAGCGGCGACAGGCTTGGAGCCTGTCGCGTATAAGCCGTGGGCATGTGCTGAACGATACGGACATGCCTCTGACTACCCCTTAGTAGGTGATCGGATCCACGCTCTAAGTGGATCACAGGTGAATCCTCGATGGGAAAAGTCGCGAGTCTGTTATTGTTAAATGCGCAACACATACATTGCTGGATGATCAATAAATTAATTAATCTAATTATTGATTCATAAGTTATGACGAGAATCGCAAACAAAATATAATATGTAAGCCATACTCAGAATGTGCAAGCTATATCTGCTGAACTGTCATGGGACAAAGTGACGTAGGAAAATAAACTATAGCTCACCGACATAAGAGGCAAATTCAAACAACTCCTGCTGTAGCTCCTTGACTTTCTCCTCAAACTCTTTCCGCTTCATTTCATTATCCGTGTTTATTTTCCCAATAGCGGCTTTTAATTCCTCGTCGACTTGTTTCGCATTATCGCCGGTTAATTTGTTTTCTTCTTTTTTGGCGCGAGCCTCTTTGTTCAGTTCTTGTTTGGATGCTAGGATTTGAGCTTCACGTTTTCGCTCGTTTATCTGTGGATAAACGAAGTACATGACGCATTATTATCAGTTTTTTTTTTTACTTTACCGCGACCCAAGGAAATTAAACGCAAATTTTCTTATAAATATGAACGCATCCGACCGCATTCCACTTCAGTAAAGTTCCGGCACACGGAACCTGTGCCGTCGGAGTTCCTGTTCATTGTTCTTAAACATGCTACATTTGTTACTTGCAATGTACGGAGCTCCTGTTTCTTGGTCTTAAACATGCTGCATTTGTTACCTGTAATGATCGGAGTTCCTGTTTCTTGTTCTTAAGCATGCTACATTTGTTACCTGCAATGTTCGGAGTTCCTGTTTTCTTGTTCTTAAGCATGCTACATTTGTTACCTGCTATGTTCGGAGCTCCTATTTCTTGGTCTTAAGCATGCTACATTTGTTACCTGTAATGATCGGAGTTCCTGTTTCTTGTTTTTAAACTCTTCTACCGTTTCTTCGATGACGTCTCGCACCGTCGCGTAGCTCAGCACTTGGTTCATCAGGCATTGAAGGATCAGAAATTTGTCAGCTGAAAGAATTGAGATTGGTGATATTATCTGGAAAGTCTAGTCCTCTGACATAATAATTAAATATCTAAATCATGTGACGTTTCATAGAGCGCCATCTATCTCTAAATTGAGCTAAAGCTAATGAAACTAATTGAGCTAAGGAAGAATATGGTAGTAAAAAGGTAGCCCCCAGGAAAGCCCGCCTACTCCCCCTACTCTTTTTTTTCACAAAATGACTTACCGTCTAAAGTGTGTTTGAGGGAGCTGACCCAAAATATGCTTATTAACCCTCTAACCTAAACTAAAGACATTATTAGGTCAGACAACGGAAGTTCAGACGCTACTAGCTGCTTCCAAGTTTCTCTAACTAATAAAAAGCATAAGTGTATTTTTAATAACCCGGGGGAAGTACCGGGTACTACAGGTAAAGTGCGGTTCCACATCGGACTTATATAATTGGAAAAAAACCAGGTGAGATTAAAGCAAAGCGCTTCCCCGACGTACAATAAAGAAATACTAACCCAACAGTGGGTGCAGACAGGTCAAAATTATGTATTTTTTATACAACATGGAGGTCTACGATGAAGCGAGCGTACGTATTGTTACCTAGAGGCAAGTCCGCGACGTGGCAC
The DNA here is from genome assembly GCA_951394065.1 of Venusia cambrica. Taxonomy (NCBI): domain Eukaryota; kingdom Metazoa; phylum Arthropoda; class Insecta; order Lepidoptera; family Geometridae; genus Venusia; species Venusia cambrica. The sequence continues at coordinate 12,845,412 of OX596042.1, forward strand.
GAGGCCAGTAGCCGCAGTATGTGCGGGTGTGAGACTCGAACCCGCAGCCCCGCGTCGTCATGGCTGCTGTATCCTCCGCGTTGCGTGTACCGCCACGTGGCGCAGCGGGTGCCGGCCGCCGCACCCGACGATAGTATGTGCAATCTGCGACAATCAACATTCATACTAAACAATACCAATTACAACAGAGTAGGCAATGCGCAAACCGCGGGACGCCATCAAAAAACACAAGTACTGCAAGTATACAAATAAATAAAATATAAACATTACAGGACATCAATTTCAGACAGCGCCATCTAAACACAAAGCCAAGCTTGAAATATGGGAATTAGATTAGCTTTGTCTTACTTCTTTTTTGTAAATACATACTCATCATAAAATACAACACCCAAACACAAAACAAACGTCTATTTTGATCACACAAATGTTTGTCTTGGATGGAAATCGAGCCCACAAATTCAAACCCGGCCTAATATAAACTAAAAGTAAGCGCGCCAGTGTCTTCGCGAAACTGCCCAAGAGACGTTTTACGCGCCTCTAGCGGATAGTTCGGAACTAAAATGGAATCAAAAATAGCAGTGAAAGAAAGAAAGAAAATTCGTTTATTTGAGGCTTAGAAATGCATCAAATTGGCGTTCGACTCAGCAATATGCTGTGTTATAATATAAATTATAACAATGCACGCGCAGGCAGGTTACTCTGTGTGCGAATGAACCTGAGTGACCATACTCTTTGTTAAACTACCGCTAGACAAATCTACTGCAGAGATAAAAGGTCTAAGAGTAAGCGACATTTACCTTAGCACTTGCGAATGAACTCCAGTGCGATTGGAGAGCCCAAGGAAGACCATACTCTTTGTTAAATTACCGTCAGATAAATCTACTACTCTCACCTGAGCACTTCACTGACGGTGGTAGGGTCGAGTGGTAGCTTGCTGAGCGGCGTCCCGAGGTATGTTTGCGACCATTTGCTGGCCTTCGTCGCTAGCTCTGTCGCCTTTGTGACTCCAACCGCGCTGTCCGGTGTCACATCATCTGATAAATTTATTAAAACTCATGCATCGCAAGTGAATAAGGTATCCTAGTGGTCTACACCGGGCAACGAAATCGCTGGCTTTAACAGCGGTTACAGCTGAATGCTCACAACACTAGCGGTAGGACCGCCTCTGTGGTCTAGTGGTTCAACCCACCGATTTCAGATCCAGAGGTCCGATATTGTGCTTGGTTTGGTTGGTGGTAGGATTTTAAGTCCGCCTGGCTAGCTACCACCATCTTACTTAATTCTGTCGCCATAACAACAATTCTTAAAAAAAAATGTTATGTTCCGGCATTCAGAGGTAAGATAGCCAGTTCCTTATCGACCTTATCTCAACTTTTTACCAGGTGAGATAAAGGCCAAGCGCTTCCCCGTCGTATAATAATATAAAAAAGGACTTGTAAAGATCCAGCTAGCTAGGGAATTTAACTCTTGATTTCGGACGACGGTGATGGATTTATTTTTTAATAACAAACAGATCAACTCTTGAACTGGCAACTTGTGTAGACAAGGATTAGGTCTCGTTGGAGCGAGCATTCTTTAAAAAAACACAATTTTCATTAAAATGAAACAGGCTTTGGTTATTACCAACTTTATTACTTCAGCTGGCCAATAGGCCAGATTGAGGATGCCTTTCAGTGCTTTTCCTGGAAGACATGGCTTTATGCTTTCCAAATACGTCAGCCATTACTTGGGATTGGGAGTTTAACGAACAAGATTCCTATACTGGTAACTAACAGTCAACTTAAAACTCAACTTTGTTCACTGTATCAAGAAAGGATTTTGTGTGATTCCCACAGGGTTACGGGAACAACGTCCTGCTACCACAACCTGTTACAGCATTATTATGGTCATATAACTTTTTTTTGCCTCTTATTTTCTACAATATAACTTAAAAAATATGAAAAATTCCAGAAATCATTACGGAAAGTCTTGCATCATGTGATCACAGGATCTATTATGAATCACAATTAAATAATACCTGATGATAGTAAAACCTGTGACTCAATGAATTTATTGAAATATAAATTTAATTAATACATAGGTGCCTCATTGATGAAATATTTATCATAAAATATTCGCATAAGACCTCTGGAGCATTTCAATAAATACCGTGCATAACTTAACTTTAATTAGTTATATCAAATTGCTATAATTTTTTTTCAGTAAACTCTGTTCTTATAAGCTGGAACATGTCTTTAACTGACACTGGCCTGATAGAGACAAAACTTAAGTTATTTTAAAACATGAATGGTTTAACAGGTTTTAGTGGCCACCTCTATCAGATTTTTTTTTTTACGACGGGGAATCACTTGGCCTTCATCTCACCTGGTTACAAGTTAAGATAAAGCCGAAGGTGGAAGCGTAGTAGCTACCCAGGCGGACTCAAACAAAGTCCTACCACCAACCAAACCAAGCACAATATATTGTACTCCTCATGGGAATCGAGCCCGGGACCTCTGGATCTGAAACTGGTATACGAGTAGTAAACTTACCGGTGGACAGCTGTATGCCTTTGTTCTCATTGTACTCCTCAGCCTCGTCTTCTTGCAACGAGAATATGGTGGTAAGGAACATCTGTATGAGGTCACTGAAGGCTCCTGCGTGCTCTTTGCTGGTGAGCGATTTACGGAACATTTCTAGGTCAAACTTGTTGTGGAATGCATCCTGTAAAATTTTAAATGTTTGTTTTGTTACGACGGCCATTATTGTTAAAAAGCAGTTGTAGATAACCAAAAAGACCGAAACAAGTTACAAGTACCTCTAACCTCCAGTCTGGCTGGTACCAGTAGCAGAAAGTATGAATGAAGTTCCAAGTGTTTGCTAGTTTTTTCTTATTTTATTTTTATTGTGCTACGGGGAAGTTCTTGACCTTCATCTCACCTGATTTTTTTCAAATTATGATAAGGCCGAAGGTAGAATCACACTTCACCCGGAATCCTCAACAATCTGAGGAACTGGCTATCTTACCTCTAAATGCCGGAACACAACAATTTTCGAATTGTTGCTATGGCGACAGTATTAGGTAAGATGGTGGTAACTAGCCAGACGGACTTCAACAAAGTAAAAGCAACAATAAAATGTGTTTTATAACAATGTACCTTAGCTTTGAGAACGTCTGCATAGGTGTGGACATACTCTAGAACCGAGAAGAAATCGCCAACGTGTTCTTGCGGTATTCCCTCGATTTCTATTGGAGTGCCTTTTGGTAGGATCTGTAAATAGAGGTGTACATTTTAATTCAAGTAATAAACCAATTTTCTTACTACGAAACCCTGAGACGCTTCTCTATTAACTGTGCACGGTCGCTATTACATCATCAATTAATCTTCAAACCTTTTATATTACAAGTAACAGAAAAGTTGTGTCAGTTCGGATCGGATGTTAGGGGAATCCATTATTTCGTTGGGCGCTACCCGTCTCGCCCTCTATGTAAATCACAACGTGAGTGTATTACAGCACCCATCGAGTTAACTCGTTGGGTGCTACTCGTCTCGCTCTCTAAGTAAAACACAACGTGAGTGTTTTACAGCACCCGTCGAGTTAATTATGTGAGGTAATTTTGGTGATTTTCCGACCCACCTTGTGAGATGTCGTGAGATTTCGGTCACAACGCTTACAGAGACTCATTTATGATATCAAGGATGACTACTGGAACCTTCATGTTCATACGCAGCGACCGTCGGTGGCGCTTAAACAATCGAAAAGCTACGTTCTTTGTATGGTGTTCCTACATCCATTTACTTATTGAAGGTTTGTTCGTTATTTGTTTATGAATGATGTTCACGTCACACCGTATGTAAACAAGATATATTCAAGCAATTTGAAATGTTTCTGGCGGAAAAAAACTACGTGAGATTTGTCGAGACCCACGTGAGATTGGGTGAAGTTTGGGTTGACCCCTCCACCCCTGACGTAATTAATGGACGCCCCCTATGTTAATTATCATAATCATAATTGCAGAAAATATACGTTTACAGCTGAACATAGGCCCAAATGACGCCAACTATAGCAGTCTTGAACCGCCTCCATCGGCATCCATGTTATCAGATTTACCACAGGTATTAGTAAAAGATGTAAATTGGTTCCCTATGTTGTACAATCCGATAATACACAGTCAAAAATATAAATTCACACGCTTTTGTAGTAGATTGGGTTCGTAGATTGGCTGTTCATTATCGGGCCGTGCAAGATTTGTATTACAAGACATTCATTTTACACAGCGCCATTTAGTCCCAAACTAAGCATAACTTGTAATATGGGAACTAGATTACGGATATAAAAATTAAATACTTTTTGTAAATACATAAATACTACCGATATGATATGACCCAAACACAGAACAAACATCTATATTTATAACACAAATGTTTGTCCTGGGTGGGAATCGAACCGACAGCCTACAGAGCAGAAGGTAGAGCTACTATCAACTGAGCTATGAGGTTTGTTATTTGGTTGTACAAAATCAAACCATTAAAACCAAAAAAGTTATGTTGGGTCCTGGGTGCAAAAAAACCTAACAATCTAATGACTTACTGCTCATAAGATTCGTATTATCAGGCTGTGCAAAATCAACACATGACAATAATTCAAAGTTCAAATAGTAAACTGGCTGATTGCTAGTACCTTGTGGTCTTCCAACTCCAAGTCATCCTTCACCCTCTGCCATTCCTTAAAATATGCTTGCAAACGGGAAGCCTTCTCCTTCTTCTTGTTCTTCTCGTCTTCTCTCCTCTGCTTCATCTGTTCCTCTGCTAGACGCATCTTGTTTGCGAGCTCCTGAGCGCTCTTTTTAGCGGCAGGGTCGGTGGGAATCTTTGGCTTTGTTGCACCTGAAAAACATACAGCCACATACCCGGGGTTCGAAATGATCAAGATAATTACGCTGCTTGATAAAAATCGGATAATTATCGGATAATTATCACCCGTGTAAGACATTATTTATTATATATTTTTTATAACAAATGCTCAATAATTAATGTGATTCCATCAAAAAACATTAAAGAAATAAATTTTATATACCTTGTTTTTTTATTTAAAATGATAACAAAACAAACAAGAAGTAAAAACAGCCTCCGTTCGTCAAATTCACATTATTGGAGTAGAACAAGAATTAAAAATCAGTCTCCATCAGATTCAACTTGAACTTAAATTAATTTGGGTTGATCAAAGAAGCCAAGGGAATATCATCATCTGATGATGATTATATTTCAAAACTTATTTGTTATCCTAAAATCCACCTAAGGTCTAACTTCCTGGTTTTGTTTAACTGGTTGTATTAGTTTTTAAGCTCATTCGTTTCCCAATCGGCTTCCATTCGGGAGCACAACTTATTTATTATCCAAATTGATAATTATCAAACTGTTATCACGATATTTATCAAGATAATTATCCTTTCGAAACCTGCACACAAATAAACAATATGGCGCCGAAAAGTAAAAATGTACCCTTGAATATACATAAGAATCTTTATAAATCACTACTAGACGATAAATTATTTTTTATCGTAATTTGATGCAGTTCCTGGGCAGCTTCCAGAAACTGCACTCTCAGACGTAAAACACGCCTACCCTTACTTTACGATGAACAAATTCCAAAGGCGGATAATGCGAAGTACCTACCTGGGAATGAACCTTGACCGCCGAATCCCATGGCAAAACACATCTGAACCAAAAACAAACTAGACACCAAAGTCCGTACCCTGAATTGACTGATTATACGCAAATCCCAACTAACATACAAAACAGCCAACTATCCATTTATAAAAGAATCACAAAGCCTGTTTGGACATACGGGTTCCAACTGTGGGGATCAGTAACAGCAACATCGAAATATTGCAAAGGTAGAGCACATAGATAAGAAGCATGTTTAATATTCCACAACATATCAGCAACAAGTTTATGTACATGGATATAACATTGAGAACAGTGAAACAGGAAATAGAGCCATGCAGCAAGAACTACCAATTAAGGCTGCATGGAAATTAGCTAGCCGGTCAACTGCAAGGGTCAGGGAGCCTTGCAATCTCACTGAGACTGAGACGACGTAGTATCCAGGATCTCGCCAAGAGATTCGATGACTTCTATAGTCTCTTCTAGTGTAAAAAAATTTAGATTTCGTAGTACTACTAGCGTTCTCGGAATCTCCATCGGAAGCTTACGAATTCGATTCGTAAGGCTTTTAGAATATTTGAAAATAGCTATATAGATAGGGTTATTGTCAAAATAGACATAAGCAGGTTAAAAAAAAAACTTATTTCATCGATTTTGATTTTAGCTCTGCAGTAAAAACGCAGTTTTAAATTGCATTAGGGATAACATGTGTCTGTGGTGCACTACTTCTTCATAAAATACAATAACAAATTATAGAAAAAAAAGAGTGTTTGTATGTACTTTTACATAAGTATAGGTATTTGGTTTGTATTAGTTTTTTTTAAGTATCAAACCACAGTCACATTATTATCCCTATCCAATAATAACGGATTTTTTTAATTTTAATCAGACTTGTCACAAGCAACAAACTATGTTTATATTGAAGAGCACAAATCAGAGGTATACCGATGCCTTCTAGAATATTTAGTGGTTTTCAATACCGAAGTAAAGTGTTCAACGATGGAATGTCTTTTTAAAAATGTATGTGCACATTTACCTTAGCATTTACAATTATATTCCGTAATTTTAAGAAAGTTTGTCCTCCGGTCTCCGCTTGACCCAAACTTTTCCCATTTAATCAATATATTCTTGTTGCCATGCTCAAGTATACTTAAAAATAAACAAACCATCAACTTTGTCTGGCTTCTTCAAGAACTTATCCATAGACTGCTGCCCCTTCTTATTAGCTGTGGCCTTTGACCCTGATTTGTTCAACTTGTTTGCAGACCCGGGCTTCCCTGGAGACTTGCCCGGGGGTGTGCTAGTCTTCAACAGCTTCTTGGATGAAGGGAACTCTGGGGGTTTGCCCGTGAATATCTGGTTGAAGTTCACCTTGCCAATGTTGTACTTTTCTAGTGTAGATTTCTGTAAACAGTTTTTGTGTTAGCTTATTTCTATGGCACAATGCTGAGGTTAAACATAGTTAACTTAGATGCAAATCCTGACCACCTCTAAAGATCTGAAGTATATTATCATAGAAGTTACAAAACCCTGAATTTATTGATTATTATATGTATAACAGAATTTTTACAGATATATTCAATACCACCTATTGGTGCCTACCCCTGGCTGTGTCTGCGTGATACCTGGATAGGTATCACACGGATATGTAGTTTGTTTGAAACATGTTGTTTTAATCTCATTCAGTTAAAACTAGCAGTACTTACATACATAGTTTTCAGAGGGTAGGCAGAGGCAATAGATTATTATAAAGGCTAATATTTAAAATTGTTGAACAGGTATGTATCATGTCACCGTTTTATTATTTCTAATGTTTTAGCTTGGTTGCATAATCAACCAACCCTTTAAAATAATGTGTTTTAATTTATGAATGCTTAAATGTACTTTTCCACAATACTAGTAACTATGGTTTTTGCACAACTCTATTGCAAAAGTCATTGTTATTAGTTTTATCTACTTAAATAAAAAAAAAACACAGCACATTCTTGCCCAAAACTAAGCATAGCTAATAATATGGAAACTAGATTATGGATAGAATAATTAAATACTTACTTTTTTGTAAATACATACAGTACATAATGATATGCTACCCAAATGCAACAAAAATGAACAAACATCTACAAATGTTTGTCCTGGGTGGGAATCGAACCCACAACCTACAAGACAGAAGGCAGAGTTGCTACCAACTGAGCTATGAGCCTTGTAAAACTTATATCTACTCAATGACTATAGTTTATTCTAAGACCTTGAGAGTTGAGTGAACTATGAATATGTTGAGCTTGAGAATGATCAAGGTCAAGAAATAAAAATGAAGTAATTATGCTTGTATATTATTGGGGTTTCGAGTAAGGAGGATGGAGATTGCAGATAATTTTGGGAATATTACTAGGAAATGCTGTTACCAACTGCAAAACAATATGTTGGAACCCTGGTTGTGGTGTAATGGTAAGAATTAACTTGCTGACATATTTCATAGCTAATTAATATTATTTTTTTTCATGCCAAAAAAATAATTAGTACCCTGGTTACTAGAATCAGTGGAACTAATTATTTTTTATAAATTTTGTATCAAGTTTACAGGAAATAAATATTTGATAGGATTTCTATTTCCATTGTATTTGACTTGTTATTTATGGTAACAAATATTGTTTTTTTATTGAATGATTATTATGGCAATAGACTTAGGTAAGGTAAAGCACAGTATTGTACCCCTGGGGATTGAACCCGGGACCTTTGGATCTGATACTGGTTGGCAAACTATATACAAGATCATTTTCTAGGGGATATAATTAAGATGTACGAAGTAGGACTTGATGTTGAGATTTAAGATTAGTGTTCATCGTTAATTCCAATAGGATCTTATTGTGGCCATCTTATTAGTTTTCAGAAGCATTTTTTTATTCACAAACAAAACCACCAATAATGTACCATTCAATACTATTAATTATAAATAATATCTAATTATTATTTACAAGGGAAGCAGCCTAAGTACCATTGCAAACAGTTGATAGGTAACTCAACTGTTTGGAAGCAGTACCAGAAGGAAGAGTATCCACTTAACTAACTGCATTGCCACACTGAATAGCTATGCTGATTCAGTGGCCTAAGTAAGAGACAGTTATTGGGTCAATAGCCGCACCTAGGAGCACCCTAGGAGGGCAACGGCTCCCCGCGGACACAAGATCACAACCCCTTAAGGCTCAAATAAGTAAATTCTGACAAGACCACTCTATTTAATCCCTGTTCGACTCAGCCTCCGACCAAACTAATGTCTCAGATGATGAAGGGTGCAGGGTTAGGCAGGGTGGATTTATTTAGGGTGGAGGAGGCTGATGAAGAAATAATTAAAGCATACCTTAATTCCAATAACACCTCCAGGGCGGGCTTCAACAAACTGCTTTAGAAACAGACGACTCTTTTCTCTAGAGTAGACTCCTTTACGACGACGGACACGGTCATAGGGAGCTGTGCCGATCTGACCCTCAGTCGCTGCATCAGATTCGTCAAATTGTTCCACCTCATAGCAGTATGAGGATGATGGGATCATTTCTGTGCTGTTTAACAAATAAAATTTTGCTGTTAAATAAATTTTATGAATATCAATGGGGCATTTAATAAAAAAAATAATCAAGTAAAATTATGTGATATATACCCAATTATATTAATATAATTTATTTGAATTGCATTATAAAAAGGCCAGTAAATGTGTTCAGTTGGGAGTATAGGTTATCAAATTTTAATCACCAAGATTTAAAATGTTAATCATTTAATGAGTACAAACCTATCTGGAAGCTGTTTCTGTGCAGTCACTGACAATATATGGCCCTCACACCAGTTATCTCCATCAAGGCAAGCCTCCACAGTCTCTCCAACAAAGTATCTGTCCCTCACATAGTTGAAAATATCCTCAGACATCTCAGCAAATGAACAGCGGTTGGTCCTCTCCGCAATATACAGAATTGGTATCCGCAGCTCCATGGGAAAGTCCTTCAGTAGCTTTCTAGCTGCCTTCTCACTAGTCAAGGCTTCGGAATACGTCAAACTACTCTTCCCAGTCATCTCACATGTCCACACCATGGAGTTAACCAGTATAATTCTCTCACAGTACTCCCTAAAACAAATAATAGGAAAAACATGGTAGTTTATGACGCTAATGACGGAAATAGGTAACTAACGTGACACGCTCGTTCGCGGCGTAGCGCGAGCACGCTAACAATGCGACCCGTCTCGTACAATAGATAAAATCCTAATTCTCGCACTAGTGTCGCAAAAACTTGGCGGCTAAACACAGTTTATTGATACTCACTCATAGTCTTTGAATATCTCGTCAGTGATCTCGCAGTGGAAGACCTCATCGTCATCCCGAAGGTACCCCGAGACCGCCGTGGATTTCGCGAAGGCTTTCCTTTTCAACAGGGGCATGATGAGAACGCAGGTCACTTCGAAGGAAAATATCTTCTGGCACACAGTTTATGAGGATACCTGGGACATATATTATTAAACTCGACACAGCGCATTGACTTCTACATTCCACTGGATTTTATATGGGGAAATTATTGACTTTTACAGAATTCTTCAAGCGAAAATGTTGCGTGGTTTCGGTTGACAAGCCAAAAAACGGCGCGCTTGCTGTGAGGCGCTTTTTTTACGCCAGAAAATAAACGTGGGGATCCTAAAACTTATAAACTTACCATTTTGGTAGAATTTTTAGAACCCTTTCTTTACTGTCTTGCCTTGACTTCATCGATCATATGAGTAAGTACCTACCTAGGTTGTATTGTATTAGGCTGTTAATGGTAACTTAGTATATCTCGTGCACACTACCATAAATCTACCATAAATGGTCAGTGGTGCACACTACAGACTAATATGAAGGTAACGCATAACTCGTAGTTGTACCTAGACCTAAACTACGAACAACGAAACATGATGGATCCGTTGACGGATTGTACGTTTTTCAATACAAAATGGCAGAAGTTCTTTCGGAATCGGATCCGATGACGATCGATTTTTCATATTTTATTAAATGTTCTGAACCATGGTTCGAAACTAATAGGAAGAAGAACGAGCTGAAGGAAAGCTTCCTTTTTCTTTATGACAGAAATAGTGAGGTGACAGTTGACATTTATTATTATGTCAACTATCACCTCACGTTTCAAAAACTAAAAGTAAACCGACTTCAACCACACTCATATTATAAATGTGAAAGTTTGCAATGTACTCTTCACGATCAAATGGCTGAATGGATTTTTATGAAATTTGTTTTGAAGGTAGTTTAAGCCCTGGATTAAGACATAGACTACTTATTATCAAAATAATGATAATATATTACCAAATTACTTATTATTAGAAAACATATATTTAGTTTCATAAATTGCCAATGCCAAGCCTTACTTAGGCATAACAGATTTAGAGCTACGCGATATAAAAAGAGGCAACTTGTAAGTGAATATAACCGTAGGCAATTAGCGTTGTGCTTCCTGAATTGCACTTTATTGTGTTGTTGCAAGAGTTTATATTTTTTTAAGTGATGTTAAGTTGGTGCTTGTAATCTTCTGTACTTGTAAGTACTTTTTGTGATAAGGAACAGCTTTAAACATAATGTGTTACTTCACAAAAATTCCTACTATGTTTAAAGCATTCATAAGAATGCATTAAATATAACTATATCAGCAAAAAATACTAAATAGTAATAACTAATGATCAGTATGTTTATGATCAGTATGTATTCACAAAAAAAAGTATCTAAGTATTAAACCTGTAATCTATTTCCCATATGAGGTACAAACTTTGCTTAGTTTGGGCCTAGATGGCGCTGTGTGTAATTATAACATGCAATATTTATTTATCTAATCGGGTTTTCCACCTACCTACCAGTCTTATAGGCTAAAAGTAAAAAATGGAACAAGTTGATGGTTCACGTTTAAAATACATAAAGATGATGGGGGAAATTATAACAAAATCTAGTGTAATATGGCAACTAGATTATGGATAAAATACTGAAATATATATTTTTTGTAAATACATACTCAACATACAATACACCACCCAAATCCACTACATATAGCTAACAAGTTTATGGATTGGAAAAAACATTCGCTCTCATTTATGTGTGATGTAATGTGATTGTTTCATATTGGAATACCCCAGTTTGTGTGATATGTTTTACCACAGATGGCAGTAGTCTTTGATTTGATGATATGTTGTTTGTCCTTACACTAATGTACGTAGGTACACGCCTTTTTAATTTTAAGTTTGTTTAGAAGCTTAGTATTTTATTCTTTTTCTCTCCTTTATTTGTTGTAGTGTTGTATGATTTGCTATGTATGATTGGGCGATGTGGTGTCATCGCGACAAAGCCTTTTATTGTTTTATATAAAAAAAAGGTGCACGCCCTTCCTTGTGCCATAATCTTTTCATATTGGTAGGTTTTACAGACGCGAGTTGGAATGAAGGCTTAATAACAAATGTCATTGTCATAAAACATTTTATGTCAAAGTCATAAAAATCTGTAAAGTGTGAATAGAACTCACTCTAAGGTTCCGTACCGTACTAAGATAAAACGACGGGTTGTTCGAAAAATATTAAATACTCCATGTATGCATTAAAAACTGTTCATTACTACCCCATAAAATAATACAGATAAAATAACATAGGATAAAAGTAGACACAATTGCTCATAGAAAATTATAATACGAAAAAAAATGTGCGCGCTCGCAAGCGTGACTCGCACCTCAGCACGCTGTCTTTAAAAATCTAGAAGCCAGCTTTGGCGTTGCTTAAAGATATAGCAAGTGGTTGTATGTCATCCTTATTGTGTCCCCCACACTTTACGCAAATAAGAACAGTATAGATATCGTTTTGTTTTTTATTATAAGTCAACAAATGACACCAGACTTAATAAGTCTGCACACAGATGCCGAACTTTTACAAATCGACTATACAGTCGATGGCACAGACGAGTCCTATCCTAGATATGTATTTACTACGAGGCAATACAAAAAGTTTTTCACCACACCCATTCAAATAATTAATATTTTTACCTTTGGCATCTTGGCTTTGGCTTTTGGGATCTTTGGTGATTCAATACACGGCTGGGATGTAACATTGTATGTGGCAACGACTAGAAGACCAGTGTGTAATGGATTTCAATACATTTTCTTTGCCATTAGTTTAGTGTATGATTTACAACATTATAATTATAAATTTACCTATGAGTAGGTAACAGTTTTTCTCTATGGTTACGTAAAATCTGAAATGTTTTTATAAAAATAATATGTTCAATCTTTCATAATTTTTTGATATCATTCAAAATTTAGTTTTGTTCTGTAACCGCTTTTTTCAAATTTTAAACTTAATTTTTCCTCCCTCTATTTACTTGAACATCTCCCAGTGAGATCTGTAACCTGTAAATTGCCGATGATCATACGATGTACGACTAACACGTAGTATTAAGTATATATTGGCCTTCTCGCACACCATACTATAGTCTACTACTAAGCTAACACATGCTTATTCCTGAATACTCTACTGAATGTATTACATACACTTTTTTATGTATTACATCATTCATTGAGACTAGACATTTAGTCGCATTCTACAAATGAAAGTGGTTGAAGGTGGTTTTGTTTAGGAATTCGTTTATAAATAATCATCTAGGGCTCTAGGTACCTATTAATATATGTTTCGTTTTTCCATCTGCTTGTGGTGATACGGAACCCTACATAAGTGAAGTGGAAGTGGAAACATTGTTGAACTGAACATATCAAAACACAACAAAATAGTAGGTACCTACAAAAGTACTAAAGAAAATTGCGCATTGATTTCTAAAATAAATGCTGCACTTGAAATCAAAATAATGTAACGTTAGAAACGAAGAAAATTTAATATGCCGAAGGAGCAATATCGCGAGACTTACTTCGGGAGGAAGATGTGAGTGAGGTTATGTTTGTTTACATGGTCATATGGTACGAGCGGTCTCACGTAATTTATAGTTTATGCACGAAATTTAATCGGTAAATCGAAGATATCCTCCTCATTCATTTAACAACAAATAAACTATAGGATTCAATACAATTCCTGAGATATGAACTTATTTTTCACACAAAAAATATGTGCTAATTTGCAGCTCCCATGTCACATTCAATGTGGATAGCGCCTCTGCTATTCAACAAGCAGCCCATATACAAGTTATAACGAAGAATCTGTACGCTCAAGATGGACAGAGAGTTCCAGCGGCTTATGGTGTGCTTGACCGACGAATGGTATCTATGTCATAATCTTAATGATTATAGAATAGCCATTATCACTTCCTAAAACTAAACCCATCAAGTTGTGACTACCCACTGAACTATTATAGAATAGTCATTAACACTTCCTAAAACTAAACCCATCAAGTTGTGACTACCCACTGATGGATATACATGAGCCTCATGCATATACTCTATTTCAATGTTATGTAAAACCAAAAATGTTATAATGTTACAACTAAAAATTAGAGAGACTTTCACATTTTTCATTTTTTTACCCAACCTTCACTAGTGATGAGGAAAGTTTGCACAACTTTTGTATTGTGATTATGTTTTCTCATTATATTTTGGTTGCAAATTCAAACCTTCTCAAAATATTCTAATTTTTGAATTTGACTGCGATGTAACAATTAAATCACTAATGAAATGAAAAGGTAAATTAATTATGTACTTGAACTTAAGCACATATTTTACTATGATAATTTGATTCCAGGGCACAAACCAGAAAGATGCTAACTGTGACACATGTGGCCTTGGCCTGTCCGACTGTGTGGGTCACTACGGGTACATTGACCTGGCTCTGCCAGTTTTCCATGTTGGTTATTTCAGGGCTATCATCAGCATACTGCAGACTATTTGTAAGGTAACTTAATAGCACATTGCTTTCTGTATTAAGGAAACAATGCAGGTTCAAGTCCTGTCACAAGTAATTAAGACATTAAATACAGCCACATTTTTTTTTGTTATTTTTGTTTCTTTAATAAATTACATCAATGCACATTCTTATTATTTATACATAACACATACTTTGCTTGATCTTGACTTCAAGGTCAGGGAGCTTGAGCTTTATGTGATAGTTAAGAAGTCCATTTGTGGCTGGTAGCAGTGTGAAAGAAAACCTTAAATACTAGGCCAGCCCCACATCAATAGCTAAGTCCTGCTGTCAGCTTGTTAAGCTTACAGTGTTTTGATTGAGCTACTGCTAACAAACTTTTCTTAAATTAACAGGAATGTGCCAAGGTAATGCTTCCCGAGGCCCTGAAGAAGTCGTATCGGCGGAAGTTCCTGAACCCCGAGCTATCTTACCTTCACAAGAAGACCCTCCGAGCAGCCGTGTTAAAGAAAACCAAGCCAGCTACGAAATGCCCTCATTGTGAGACCATCAACGGCATGGTGAAGAAGAGTCCGGCAGGTACAATATTATTTTCAACTAGTCAAACTTGTCGAACAAACTTGTAGTCTTTGGTTTTGGCTGTGCATTGATTGTCAGTCAGTCAGCTACACAATGATTTTATATGATTAGATTTCATTTTATAATTTTAAAAATATAACCGGGATTGTTATACTAGACAAGTCAGTTTATACATATTAGTTCAGTTCAGTTTCCCTAGAAAATTTTGGGTACAAAATCCACCTTAACTCGCAAACTATTTTCAGCCATACATGGGGGGTGCATTAATTTGTTACATTCGTGCTTTCGTGGGTAAACATCGAGTCTACAATATTTTACCTTATAGGTATCATATCAAAAACTTTTTTTGTTGTATTTATATATGTATTATATGTATTTATTGGGTCATAATCATTTCAGCCCATATACAAGCACTACTAAACATATAGCCTCTCCCAATCGACTCCACCTAAATGGCGATCCATCAACTCCCCGCGACCGCTACAATGTCGTAGGTCCATCGAATAGCAGGTCTGCCTACCTTCCGCTTTGCTTGCTAATTCTGAAACCTATGTCAACATTCCACATATATTACATAGTGAAACTCCAAGCATAGCTCTCTCCAAAGCTTAATGTGCGACTTTGAACATATAGCTCAATCTTATCATGTTGTTACTTCTTACTTAATGACTTGCTTGACCTCAATGCTTTTCTGGGCAACGGTAAGGTCTACAATGGAGCACACCACGTAGCGAACCTTCTCAAAAGATATATATGGTATAAGGGTCCAAAGCTAGTTTGGAAAAACAAACGCTGACTTACATTTCAAAATGCCGTCGTGTAACAGTGTGCTGTGTTTCGTGTGACAGAGACGACGCTTTAAAATTAAAGGCTTCTCCGTGCCGGGTGGCGGGTACGTAAGGCCTATACAATCACACAGGCACATCCATCCATCATGTCATTGCTCGTCTTTCTACACCAGGGTCGATGAAGAATAAAATAATTCATAAGAAACACTTTTCCCGATATAAATGGAGGGTGGGTGAAAAGTGTTTTGCACGTCCCGCATGGTGGTGGATTGTGCATTAGGGTGGGTTATCATAATGAGTTCTCAGTTTCAGTTTTTTTCCTAAATTTGTCTTGTTTTATCTCTTTAGTGATTTCATAATGGTTCTATTCCAGGGATCCTAAAGATCATTCATGACAAGTACAGAGCCAAGAAGCAAACCGACACTATCGTCAGAAAAGTCCTTAAAGATTTCCACGAGGTCAAGGAGTCTAACAAGGAGCTCGCCTCCATGATCAGCAGTGGACTCATCATCGAGCTTAGTCCACTTGAGGTCAGCTATTTTGAATTATCTATTCCTTACCAAGGGTAAGAGCTGACCTGGGCCCGAACCGCCTAAGGCGAAGCCGATCTCCATTGGCTTAAAATTAGCTTCATATGAAATAAAAACGATTTTTACCTACCGGGTATCACAAGTGTGAAATCCAAAATGGCGTTTCCCATCTGAAAAGTGAACACATGCTAGGAAACTTTCTTTGATTGGCATTTTGTTGCGTTTGCATAGCATAATATTTTTCAGTTTTTTTAGTAAAATAATTCATATCAGGGTAAAATTACTGTTTTATACCTTGAATTAAAAAATAATAAGCACTACAGAGTATCAATAAATGACATTCTTATTTAAAAAAAATGGGATATCGCATTTTTATAAAATCGTTGCGTTTCGCTCATGTTATACTTGTTTCCTTTTGAAATCCTTATTCCGATGTATGCTAGGAATCCCATTATAACATTGATGAACTTCATAAAGAATGGCGGTAGCATTGCAGACTTATCTAGAGATGAAGATGGAGATGAAATCATAAGATGGCAATGAACTTCGACGAAATACCCGGGACGCTACCGCCGACGGCGAAGCCGATCTCCATTGGCTTAAAATTAGCTTCATGAGAACTAGAAACGATTTTTACCGTCAAATGTACTGAACGGATAGGTTTCATAACATGTGTACACTTTTGAGATGGGAAACGCTATTTTGGATATGACACATACCCGGTAGTAAAAATCGTTTTTAGTTCTCATGAAGCTAATTTTAAGCCAATGGAGATCGGCTTCGCCGCCGGCGGTAGCGTCCCCGGTTGGGCCCCTGGTGTTTACATATAAAATATTCTAACTCAAAATATAGTGAAAATAGTTCTGTATTGACGATGAATTTCTCCTCGCGACTTCTTGGGCACCCGGTTAAAAATAAACCTCTGGATTAACATTAAATCCTAATCTAGAACAATGCCAGTGCAAAATATCAGCCCAATCCATTGAGTAGTTTTATCGTCAATGGGTAACAAACATCCTAACATACAAACTTTCGCATTTCTATGTAATAGTTGATGGGATAATGTTAGTAGGACTGGCCTCCTAGCTGTCTTGCTTACTGTCCTTATCCTAAACTTGCTCTGTATGAAAAAGACAATGTGATTGTTTAACAGCAACCATTGAGTTAGCAGACTTAATGTGATATTTTTGTTTTGACAGGTATTGAGCCTGTTCCGTCGTATCCCAGAGGAAGACATCCCACTGCTGGGCATGAACTCCAAGAAGACGAGACCCGAAAACCTCATCATCACGCGGCTTCCGGTCCCGCCGCTCTGCATCAGACCCAGTGTCATATCAGAGATCAAAGCTGGCACGTAAGTACTGGTGCAGCTCTCTCTGCCTTCCCACAGGAGCCGGAGGTCGTAGAATTGAATTCCGGATGGACATCCAACACATTACATCTACAGCCCATTAGCATCCACTGCTGTACAGAGCCTGCTCCAAAGCTGCATGGTTTTGCCATAACTACCACGCTTGGCAGGCGGATTTGTGATCGCAGTAAAGATGTAGATAATTCACAGAAGGAAGCTGCTGCCTTTCTTCTGGTGAGAACCCTTAGTCGGCTTTTACGACATCCATGGGCTTGGAGGTGTCGAATCGTTCGAATTGCCTCGTATAACAAACTTTGTTGTCTAGTGGCTAGTAGTAGTTTAATAATACTTACAAAATAACTGTACATCACCTGAGATCTGACTACCAGTATGACAAGACTTAAAGACACAAAGGGCGATGGAGAGGTCGATGCTACGGTTATCTTTAAGAGATCGAATAAGGAACCACCTCTGTGGTCTAGTGGTTCAACCCACCGATTTCAGATCCAGAGGTCCCGGGTTCGATCCCCATGGGGAGTACAATATATTGTGCTTGGTTTGGTTGGTGGTAGGACTTTGTTGAAGTCCGCCTGGCTAGCTACCACCATCTTACCTAATTCTGTCGCCATAATAACAATTCTAAAAAATTGTTGTGTTCCGGCATTCAGAGGTAAGATAGCCAGTTCCTCAGTTTGTTGAGGATTCCGGGTGAAGTGCGCCTCCACCTTCGGCCTTATCTTAACTTGTTACCAGGTGAGATGAAGGCCAAGCGCTTCCCGTCGTACAATAAAAAAAAAAAAAAAAGGAATGAGGAGGTCCGCCGAAGATCTAAAGTTACAGATATTGGAAAACGTGTTTCTCAGTTGAAGTGGCAATGGGCAGGACACCTCATGCGTAACTCAGACGACCGATGGAGTTATAAGATAACCGAGTTGAGACCCCGGACTGGTAGCAGACAACCCGGCAGGCCGGAGGCACGATGGTCCAACGATATAAAAGCCGTAGCTGGCCACGAGTGGAGGCGTGGTACTCAGAATAAAGCACAGTGGAAAGAATTAGGGGAGGCATACATCCAATATTGGAACACAAGATGCTGACAATGATGATGATGATGATACATGTATACTTTATAAAGAAAGATCTTTGTCTTTACGCTTGCAAGTATCAAGCGAGCATAAATCATACCGAACTTATAACTTACAGCAGTTTTTGTATCTTGAAATATTTTTTCCCGGAATATTTAAGTACAAACAGCCAATAAGCGAGCTATATAGTTAATTCAGCAAAAATGATCTTAAAAAAACAAACTTATTTTTCAGTAAGATTTCTTAAAGGTATAATAAACCACACAGTTCATTTTCACAGAAACGAAGACGACCTTACAATGAAACAGTCCGAGATCCTTCTAATCAACGACGTGATAGCGCGTCACGTGGGCAGCGGCGGGAAGAGTGAACTCATACAGGAGGACTGGGACTACCTACAGTTACATGTTGCCTTGTATATCAACAGTGAAATGTCTGGCATACCTATATCTATGCAGGTAACATGCATGAAAATATAACGTGTGGCTCCCGAGGTCCGAGATAGCAATATTGCTCTCTCTTTCGCACTTAGGAGAACGGCACGATCCTTTGAGTCGATTAGAACTATCAATTCATTAATATATATTTTTTTACTGTGTTATTAGGTTTTTTTTATATTTTTATATGAACGCGCTACAACTACGAATGTAGCTATATCAGTCAACGTAACACTATAGTTACGTACGGAACTCTAAAAATTTTAACGTTAGTCTTCGTAACATCCACAGAAGATTTTCATAAATGGTTTGAGAATAGTGTTGAAATCTATCGGATTCTAAGGCAAATCCGAGAAAAAAATATGTTTCCGAACGGAAAATTTTCCGTGTGTTTTGTCCGTAAGTTAGATGATTCGTGGTCAGATACAAGTAGTTGTTTAGAGAATCATGTCCTATGGACCGTACATTTATTTGTTCTAGGACCCGCAGCATCTTTTTGGTTATAAGCCTAATAAAACTGACATTGGCATACTCTTGCGGTTCCCATATGGACCACTGAACACGCCATATAAAGAAGAAGAAGGGTATCATGTCGGTTCGATCCTCATGGAACAAATTTGTGCTCGGTTAGGCTAGCTACCACCATCTTACCTAAGTATGACGCCATGACAACAATTCTTATTGAAGTAAGAATCCGGGTGAAGTGCGCTTCACCCGCACTAGGCGGGGCAGGTCATATTCAGATTAGGGCAATTGAGCTTTAGGATAAAATCTGAGTAGATATGATTCTGAGATGGCTAGTTTCTTTTTAATTCGGAATCTAAATAGGTCAAGATGATCAGTCAAGTGAGATGAGGGCCAGAATAAGCGCGTATATTGAAATACATTTTGTTTCAGCCCAAGAAACCGGGTCGTGGCTTAGTCCAGCGGCTGAAGGGTAAGCAGGGTCGGTTCCGAGGGAACCTGTCCGGCAAGCGGGTGGACTTCTCCAGCCGGACTGTCATCTCCCCGGACCCTAACTTGCAGATACAGGAGGTAACGGGGCAAAGCAAACATAAATAAATAAATAAATATTACAGGACATTAATTTTTACACAGTGCCATCTAGCCCCAAACTAAGCATAGCTTGTAATATGGGAACTAGATTACGGATAGAATACTAAATTACTGATTGTAAATACATACGTACTATATGATACAACACCCAAACACAGAACAAACATCTATATTCATCACACGAATGTTTTTCCTGGGTGGGAATCAAACCACAGCCTACAGCGTAGAAGGCAGAGTTACTACCAACTGAGCTCTGAGCCAATATCGACTGGATATTTACCAAGTTATATGACGTGAAGTTCTATTCACGCAGCGCCATCTAGCCCCGAACTAAGAAAAGCTTGGAACTAGAGTACTTGTGTATATTTTTTGTGAATATAAACTTATCGTACAATACAGCACCCAAACACGGAACAAACATCTATATTCATGAGATAAATTGTGTGATAGTCCAGGTGGGAAATGTGGGAATCGAACCCACAACCCACTACTATGCCAA
The DNA here is from genome assembly GCA_951394065.1 of Venusia cambrica. NCBI lineage: Eukaryota > Metazoa > Arthropoda > Insecta > Lepidoptera > Geometridae > Venusia > Venusia cambrica. The sequence continues at coordinate 12,866,248 of OX596042.1, forward strand.
CTGAGCTGTGATGTGAGGCTTATTGGGATTTGATGGTGAATGAGTTCTCTTAGAGGATATTTTGAAGCAGATGCATGAGTCATGATCGCGGATACACTGTTTTTGCGAGTAGGCTGGTGGGTAGTTATTGGAAGCCTAAGAGGTATCCCCTCTTTCCCAATCTTTTACTGGGAATAACGCTACTGGTTTATGTTTCGAAACGCAAGAGTAAATAAACCGTTAAAAAAAAGTTATAACTATTCTCAAACATTCGGAAAGCCTTATCGGAACGAATCCGAAAATCCAAAATTTTAACATTTTGACATTAGTATTCCGAAATGGTGTGAGAGTAGCGTTGAAATCTATCGGATTCTAAGTTAAACAAAAAGTGATGTTTCCGATGATCCGAAAACTTTCCGCGTGTTTGAGAACCGCTACACTGAAAGCATTATTATACATTATATCATATGGTTAATGCTACCCCTTACAGCCCCCTCAGCACGGGGCGGGGATATATAATTTTTGTCCTCTGTTTTTATCCACCTTCGAGAGCATTTTGTCTCCCGATGGTAGATAAAAACAGAGGATAAAATGTTTATCCACTCCCCGTGCTGAGGGGGCAGGACAGCGCTGATCAGGCAAAGCGCTTCGAATTATGACGACACTATAGGGAGAAATACATAAATAATTCGAGTGATACGTTATAGGTAGGCGTGCCAGTGCACGTAGCGAAGATACTCACGTACCCGGAGCGCGTGTTCCCGGCGAATCTCGCGTGGCTGCGGGCGCTGGTCCGGAACGGGCCCGACGCGCATCCGGGGGCCAACTACGTGCAGCAACGCGGACTCAACCACAAGAAGTACCTCAAATACGGGAACCGGGACAAGATCGCTCAGGAGCTGAAGGTAACTCACCGTTCAGTTCACAGATCTCGTCTCCGATGAGTAACCGCCTTTGTGGTCTAGTTCGACCACCGGCGTCTGATCCAGAGCACCCGGGCTCGATCCTCGTGGGGAGTACAATATTGTGCTTGGTTTGGTTCGTGGTAGGACTTTGTTTAAGTCCGCCTAGCTAGCTACTACCATAACAACAATTATAAATTGTTGTGTTCCGGCATTTCAGAGGTAAGATGGTGGTACCTCAGTTTGTTGAGGATTCCGGGTGAAGTGCGCTTCCACCTTCGGCTTTATCATAACTTGAAAAATCAGATGAGATGAAGGCCTTGGAAGCGCTTGGCTTTTATTTCCTCCGGTGTCAAGTTATGATAAAGTCGAACGCACTTCACCCGTAATCTTTGACAGACAGAGGAATTCGCATTCGGCGATACCAAGCTTTTTGAAGTCCTTCCGTTTTTAAAAAGTTCAACACGAACAGCAAAGGAGTATTTAATCGCATACGCATTTCAGACTATACGCACAACCTTTACTGAATGCTTTACTGAATAACAAGCCTCATAGCTCAGTTGGTAGTAGCTCTGCCTCCTGCGCTGTAGGCTGTGGGTTCGATTCCCACCCAGGACAAACATTTGTGTGATGAATATAGATGTTTGTTCTGTGTTTGGGTGTTGTATCATATAGTACGTATGTATTTACAAAAAGTATTTAAGTATTCTATCCGTAATCGTAAAAAAAAAAAAAAAATGTCCTGTAATATTTATGCATAGACATGAATTTATAAATTTTCAATTTTAAAAGTGTTCCAACAACTTTGGACACATAGTCGTCATAATTTTTTTTTATTATCGAGGAAAGAACTCATAAAAGCAATTTTTTTTTCAGAAACTCACTTTTCCAGAAAAACTAAAAAAAAATAGATTTTCTTTAATGCAGAACTTTTTTTTTTTAAATCGAGCACGTAACTCCTAACATGACTTTTCGATAACTCTCACGGTTTCAGACTTGGCCTCAGTGGCCCTGGAAAAAAACTCACCTGTATAACAAAATTACCCGGGAACTACGCGGGCAAAGACTATTGATATTTTATTGTAACGAACATTTCACGTTACTTGTCTAAAATCAAATATTGAATGTGCGTACATCTCCAGTGTGGTGACATAGTGGAGCGCCATCTAGTGGATGGTGACGTGGTCCTGTTCAACAGACAGCCATCTCTTCACAAGCTGTCTATCATGTGTCACCGGGCTAAGGTGCAACCGCAACGGACATTCAGGTAACTTATATTTGGTTAGAGTTTGAACTTTGTTTAAGTCCGCTTGGTTAGCTACCGCCCTTTTACCTAATTCTGTCGCCTTAAGAACAATACAATAAAAATATGTGTTCCGTGAAAAATGTGCATTTAGGGGTAAGATAGCCAGATCTTCAGACGGAAAAAAAAACTTAATCTGTTCTGCCCATGTTAGACCTCGAATATACGATATACTTTATTCAATAAAATGTACAATTAAACTAACTATGTTCAAATGAATCAGTCAGATTACCTAAGGACCGTTACAAACGGCCTATAGGTAACTTCACTGTTCCAGACCAGTGCAAGACGCATTGCCACGCTGAATAGCTAATATACTTTTACCCTCATAAAACGTAGTTCATTCTACAGCCGTGCTATTCAACACGACTCTAAGCCTGTGTGCAGTGGATAATTTCACTTTTGAGGGTTCGTATCGTTTGCACTTTATTACTAAGTCCATGGTGTTTATCTTTTAGCTATCGTCACAGGTCGAAATTTTCAGAGAATATTTAGAGCTATTATGGTGGATTTTCAGAAAAAAAAAGTATAAAATATTTAGAGGGTTCCCCATACACAAAACTTACTACGTTTTTAACGTTTTTTATTTTATACCGTTTTTACTTCTAAGTAGTAAGGTATGGTATCGTTTCTTCATTTTCAAATGTAACTGTTTTTGAAAAAAAATATCGACTTCCTCTTAAGTTGTTTGAAACGTTGGTCAATATTCTAGATTTAACGAGTGTGTATGCACGCCGTACAACGCTGATTTCGACGGAGACGAGATGAACCTGCATCTACCACAAACAGAAGAGGCAAGGGCGGAGGCTCTTATTCTTATGGGGGTGAGTTACACATCTAACACCCGCACTCATAGATTCTTCAATTCACTAGGCAAGGCCAAGCGCTTCCCCGTCGCCGCACAGATATCAGACTAACGTAGGTTCTACGTAAGCAGGTGGTAAAAAAAGTCTACCGTAAAACACAAAGTAACTACAAATCGTTTATTGTAATTACTAGTCTCAAAGGGATTATCTATAGATTTCGGTTCAATAATGGCAACTATACACCCCACTGGTAGTATCTACTACCAGTAGGGTGTAGGTAAGGAATCGTGGCCTCTTTTGCTGTTGTGGCGCACAATTCTAAGTACTTATTTAATTTTCTAATTCTATGTTTGTTTGTCTTTGGTTTCTGTTTTATGATTTACTATTGTATCTATATTGCTTATTCAAGCTTTTATTTTATGTGCCCTTATAGGAAATAAAATATTCAGATGCTATCGTGATTCTGAAATGAAGTTTTGACCATCTTGTTAATATCGCGTCACATATCCTTCAGAACAAATCGAACCTGGTGACTCCCCGCAACGGCGAGCTCCTCATCGCTGCCACCCAGGACTTCATAACGGGCGGGTACCTTCTAACACAACGAGATACGTTCCTCACGCGAGAGGAGGCGGCCCAGCTCGCGTCGTGCTTGCTGGCCGGGCCCGACGCCACGCTGAGGGTAGACCTACCGCCGCCCGCGCTACTTAAGCCTAGGAGGCTCTGGACCGGGAAGCAGATCTTCAGGTGAGCTTTAGAGATGCTGGTGCCCTGGTACTTGACCACCTTCCCATAACAGTATCTTTCAAATATCAAAGTGCGCTTCCACCTTTCGGCGTTATCATAATTTGAAAATCAGGTGAGATTAAGGACAAGCACATGGCCGCAGAACGATTAAAAAAAATAACAATAATATCAAACCAAGCCACTGCCACTCACAAACACACCAGCACACCGTCTTCTCCCTACCTGTTCAACTCTACAAATATATTTCCTGGATTCTGTTTCGACATATTCTTGTCAGCAAACATGGGTTCCTCGTGGCCGTTCAAGGCATTCCTAGTTTGTCTCCTAGTCTCCTAAAACATTTGAAAGCACCCTCAATTTTCTTTTACAGTCTGATAATGAAGCCGAACAAAGAGTGCAATGTCCTCGCAAATTTGGAAACAAGAGGCAAAAACTACACGGCTAATAAAGATATGTGCGTGCAGGACTCGTGTAAGTGGCTTTTCTACTCTCAATCTGTTTGCAGTATATGTACCAGCATTATAGCTATGAGGATCTCATGGATGATGTATGGTGTGTTTCTCAAATCACAATAACACACTACATAATACTCAATGCCGTGGCTTAAGAATTGACCCTTCCAACTCAGCCCATGGATGTCGTAAAACTGACAAAGAGATCTTTCACCAGAAGAAGGGCAGCAGCTTCCTTTTGTGTATTATCTACACCTTAACTGCGATCATCAATCCGCCTGATAAGCGAGGTGATTATGCTAAAAACCTCCAGTTTCTGAGGAGGCTCTGTCCAGCAGTGGACACTAATAGGCTGTTGATGTGATTTGAATTTAACTAAAATTTTATATTGTTGTCAAGTTTATTTGTATAGCTATTTTCGAATACATTTCACATTCACCATAAAAAATAAAAATAATAAATAAGCTAGTGAAAAATAATAAATATTCGGTAGTTTGTCTAAAAGGCCATGTTTGGCAGGCTTATGTAAGACAAAGTGTTAAGCTTATATCCATTGCTTTCGTTTTTAGCTTTAAAGGAATGTTACCTTCAAGTTGCTCCAAGTATTTGTTTTTGCCTCGTAATTTCCTTCTTAGTACATGTTTTGAATGAAATTAAAAGTCCGAGACATGTTTTTTTATTGTTCGACGGGGAAGCGCACTTCACCCGGAATCCTCAACAAACTGAGGAACTGGCTATCCTACCTCTAAATGCCGGAATACAAAAATTTTAGAATTGTTGTTATGGCGACAGAATTAGGTAAGATGGTGGTTAGCTAGACAGGCGGACTTAAGCAGTCCTACCACCAACCAAACCAAGCACAATATTGTACTCTGCACAATACTGTCTGTATTGTTGATCTGTCACCGTTGGGATGAACCACTAGACCACAGAGGCGGTTAAAACATGTGATGGGGATATTTGTGCAATTTGTCATCACTTACCATACACATCTTTATTTAAATGAAAGGAAATGAAATACGTGTATTTGGCTATGATACACGAAAAATAAAAAATAACAATAACAACATCATTGAGCACATATACCTACGCTTGTAGAGAGAAAAAAATCGCTGATCGCCAAAGCGGATCGCTGTAACCTTGCATCACAGGAGCCTGTCTCGTACTTAGGTACGAGGGATAGATCTCAGATCCAATAATCTTAATCGTATCTTAAATATGTGTCATTTCCGTTCTCATCATCTCGTAGATAGTATATCATACCAAGTACCTACTAGATAGGAACTCGATGCGTGTTTCGCAGCACCCAAAGAATTAAAAACTCTATGGTATACTACTATGGTAAACCCACCGGGCAACAGTAAAAATAAACTCAAACGCTCGTAGATGTGATAATCCGCAACTCGGAGCTGATATGTGGCTCCATGGACAAGAGCACTCTGGGCTCCGGCAACAAGACCAGCGTTTTCTACATCCTGCTGAGGGACTGCGGCGAGGAGTTTGCGGTCAGGGGCATGTGGAGGTAAGTCTAGCGTACTGGGCTCCAAATACCTGGCACCAAGACCTGGGTCGTTATTGTGTAAGTCAACTGGTAATCAACATTTACGTCATTTTTGACATTTGAAAACTAGCCTAGACGTCAACTGTCACTTTCGTCTCTATTTCTGACCGGGTTTGACACGGGTAATCGATTTGAAGTTCACTGGTAATGGAGTTCAAGTTATTCAATTAGGCTTCTGGGCAAGTTACCCTGAACCCGGCACCAAAATACATCCGTTTGGGGAACTGCGGCAAGGAGTACGCGGTCACGGCATGTGGAGGTCAGTCCACAGCATCAAAGTCTCCAAGCAACTGGACTAAGACCTGGACAAGGCAAATTCCTTAAAATCTACCCCCAGCGTCTGTATTTCTGCTATCCCGAGCACCCGAGTTGACTCGCTCCATCGTAGACCTCATCCTTGCCTGTGCTAGTTTCTTAGTAAAAAGCAGACCCATTTCAAAAAAAAAATGTGCAAAAATTTTGCAATAGCCGGAAGTTCTGGAGTAGCTGATATTTGCTCTCCAGTATACCTACCGAGCTGTGTGCCCAAGTGGGTATAGGCCCGCCTTCCGATCCGGATGGACTTTTAGATTTTTCGGAAGTTTATGCACGCATATGGGGCACGCACATGCTCTGACGGTGAAGGTCACATCGTGAGGAAACCGGCTTGTCCCTAGGACTAATAAGTCCGAATGACATGTGGCAATGGATTGTATTCTGCTAAGCGGCGATGAGCTTGCAACCTGTCACGTATTGAACTGCAAGCTTCCTGATGCTTATGATACATGTGTGTTTTCAAGGGTATGTTGAGTTTCTTGTTAAGTCGTCCGGGGTACCACCATACCTATTTTAAACGCCAAGCAGCGTTGCTGTGTTTCGGTTTGAATGGTATGGTTGCCGGTTCAATACGGGCACACGGGGCTTGACGTTGACAGGCGCAATGCAGTGTTGCGTAGGTTATGTTGTTTGTGGATATGACCTACGCAGTAAGGCTTTGTTATAAACAAGAGTTCCACCAGCTATGATCGGGTGGGCTGCTTCCTTGTTTCGTCTCCATGTCGTATAAAAAATAAAATGTGTTTCCAGGCTATTCGTGTCCATATCGGATAGCAAAAAAAGAAATATGTGTTCCCAGGCTATCTCGCATGGCGTCGTATTACATGATGAACCGAGGGTTCAGCTTCGGCATCATTGACGTCACCCCCGGAAAGAAACTCATAGAAGCCAAGAATAAACTGCTCGAGAATGGGTAAGTAAAGTAGCTAGTAATACTTGGCACTAAGGAGTTTTCTATAGGATATCAGTTAGCTGGGGACCTTTTTAGGGTTACATATATTCATGATGTAAAAGAGTTACCTACATTATAGTTTTAAAACCGGCGGTGCCCGGCCTCAACCGATGATACTGAAATGGATAAGGAAGGGTAAGGATACTAATTTCACAGGAGACGAGAGTGTGACACTAGCAGCTAAAGCAGTCCAGGGTTGCGTACCCGTTATGGTTCCGGCCAGATCTGATAGATGCACCCTCTGAACGAATAAAGTGGGATAGGTTAGGGGCAGGAGGCGTGTCGATATATTTTTTGGGATAAGGATTTTTTTTTATAATTATCGTTGAATGCATTATAGTGTAGAAAAAACGGAAAGACTTTCTCATCTGTATTACGTAATTATTGTATGTAGGTACTCGAAATGCGACGGCTACATCCTGGAGATGCAGAAAGGCACCCTGCAGTGCCAGCCAGGGTGCACCATGGAGGAGACCTTGGAGGCAATGATGCTCAGCGAACTCAGCAGCATCCGGTGAGTGAGTGAGATGACTGTGGTGAGCGAACGTTTAGTGAGCGTGATGAGTATATTCTGGAGATTAAGCTGGTGGTTAGGTTTATAGATGCTTTATTCTCATAAAAAATTAGAAAATTCACTTACATGAGAACTTAAACATAGTAACATAATTATCATAGTTTTACGTACAGTGCATAACATTTTAAATATAATAAAATATGTGGGTAGTTTTGTTTAATTTGATACAAGACAAGACCATTGTATTTACAAGGATTAGGTTAAGAATAGTTCCTCAAGACTATGTACGCACAATATGGTTTTCTGTAAATTGTAGCTGCCAAGTACATTATGTACTCAAAAATATTGCCACTACCTACAGGCTGCATCTAACCAAATACAACACACATCTTCACATCAACAGCCTATCAGTTTCGACTGAGCCTCCTCCAAAGCTGGAGGGTTTAGCCTAATCACTATTTTAAATAAATATATTATAGGGCATTAAATATTATAGGACATTAATTTTTACACAGCACCATCTAGCCCCAAACTAAGCATAGCTTGTAATATGGGAACTAGATTACGGATAGAATACTTAAATACTTTTTTTAAATACATACTTACTATATGATACAACACCCAAACACAGAACAAACATCTATATTCATCACACAAATGTTTGTCCTGGGTGGGAATCGAACCCACAGCCTACAGGCAGAGTTACTACCAACTGAGCTATGAGGCTTGTTAAATAATCAAAAAATATTTATCAAGTGGATAGGTGATAGCAGTAAAAGTGTAGATAATACACAGAAGGAAGCTGCTGAAGGACCTGGGGTCAAATCATAAGCCATGATTATAACAACAGTATTTTTGACATTAATTGTTTAGATTTTCCAAATTGGTACATTTCCTATTATTATCTTGTAGAGAGCTGGCAGCCCAAGCCTGCTTCCGCGAGCTACACCCCACCAACGCGCCGCTCGTCATGGCTCAAAGTGGATCTAAAGGTGACAGAATGTTTTAGCTACTATGAGGATTGATACTATAAGGATTGTTGGGAATCGTTTTATCTCGCATATTTCCCGAGTGTACTAAGACATGAGTCTTATTATTCCTACGAGTATGTATGTTATATTATCAATGTTGTACACTTTTCCTATACTATTTAAAATCTTTTATTCCTACGAGTATGTATGTTATATTATCAATGTTGTACACTTTTCCTATACTATTTAAAATCTTGTTTCTCTCTACCTAGGTGTGCACACAGAAAACTCTGATTAGGATTTATCTCGCCTTTGCCATACTTTTTAATTTTAAGTTATCTTGTACTATTATTTCTGTGTGTGTGCAATGCAATAAGGTATAAAAATATCGAACTCTTGTTCAGGTTCCAACATCAACATATCGCAGATGATAGCGTGTGTGGGCCAACAGGCGCTAAACGGCAAGCGGGTGCCCAACGGGTTTGAGGACAGATCTCTGCCGCATTTCGAGAGACATTGTAAGTAGACTAGCCTCAGAGAACATATTCACAGGAAGGTTTATTTGAATGTTTACTGTTCGACGGGGAAGCGCTTGGCCTTCATCTCATCTGGTTTTAAGTTTTGGTAAGGCCAAAGGTGGACGACAGGTCCACGACGACTTTTTGTAGCGATGCAGTTGCGATGCTGTGGCCGGCTGTGTACCTTCGCTAACGTAACCACGATTCTGTATCGCTACTATCGCGATGCTGTCGCACTTCAGTCGCGATACTGAAATGCCTATGAACGCTATTGTTGCAAGATGGAATCCGACGAGGCGTTCATTGGCATTTCTGTATCGCGACTGAATCTTTTTTTGTCTTATTTTTTTTTCTTTCAACGGGAACGGCTTTTTCCCACAGCCAAGATTCCAGCTGCGCGAGGGTTCGTGGAAAACAGTTTCTACACGGGGCTGACTCCGACCGAGTTCTTCTTTCACACGATGGGAGGGCGAGAGGGGCTCGTTGACACCGCCGTGAAGACAGCCGAGACAGGCTACCTGCAACGACGACTGGTCAAGGTATTAGATAAATAAAATAAACATAATAAATAAAATAAATGAAATAATTGAAATAAATGATATAAATGAAACAAATAAAACACATAAAATAAATAAATAAATATTACAGGACATTAATTTCACACAGCGCCATCTAGCCCCAAACTAAGCATAGCTTGTAATATGGGAACTTGATTACGGATCGAATACTTAAATACTTTTTTTTGTAAATACATACCCTTCATACAATACAAAACCCATACAATACATAGATACATTATATACAACACCATACAATACAAATTTTTATTCCGGTATTTCAGTAGGATTATTATAATTGACTCCGTACTAGGACTCGCCTGTGTCGCGGGAGTAAGATACAATACTGTTTACAAGTCATAGGTACACTATACAGGGCGAAGCATTTGGTATACAAATCAATAAGAGTCTGCCCTGTACTGAGGTTTAAAGTGAACAAAACAAAAATAAACAGACAAGCAATAAAAACGCTTAAACTAGGTACATTCGGCCTTCTGGACAAAAGCGATCTCTTCTACGCAACCTTTGTATGGAAAGGATTGCTAAGAGCAGACAGAGTGGTGTACTAGAGTACTAAAACAAACATCAATTTATATAGGTACTTATTAATGACAATCTAATCATCAATTAGGAGACGGAACAAGCAAGTAGCCCACCTGATGTTAAGTGCAGCTCTTGCCTATAACAATGCCTTAAAGCATTGGTCACATCCACAAAGAAAATAGCCTACACGACATACTTTGCGCCCGTCAACTTGAGGCATATAGGTGTTAAGCCTCGCGTACCCGTAATTTTAACATAGCAATGCTGCTTGGCAGCTGAAAAGGTATGGTGGTAGTACTTCCCCGGACGAGCCCTTTCGCAAGGGGCTCTACTATTACCTATTGTTTTTTGAATGATCACTTTCTGTCGTCAGTCTCTAGAAGACCTGGTGCTCCACTATGACATGACGGTCCGTAACGCGACGGGGGAGGTGGTCCAGTTCCGATACGGAGCCGACAGCCTGGACCCCTCCTTCATGGAGGGCAAGGACCGCCCCGTGGACCTGCAGAGGGTGGCGGCTCATGTCCGGGCCACCTGCCCCTGCAAGTGAGTTACATTAACATCATCGTTGATGTTACTTAATTTTGTGTGGGTTTCATTTAAGGGTAGGTATTATATGCACATGTAATGACATATATTAATCATACAGATGACATCATACAGCTCATACAGATGTAATGACATATTATTATGTTTTGTAGGTAACTATATAAAATATAATATTATGAATATTGATTCGTACCTATTCAAAATGTTATATAGTCTATTGTATATATATGTAAAATATGTATAGTATAGTAGGTATATAGATAGGTAGTAGCTAAGTATTCATTCTAGTTAATCAGTTATGTTGCTTAGTTTTATTATTAATAGGTATGTTAGCACGCCAACCTCTGTTTTGTTACAATCTTGGTTTGGTTGACAGTTAGAAAATGCCATCGGCATTATGTACACTACCGCCTCCGTGGTCTAGTGGTTCGACCACCGGTGTCAAATCCAGAGGTCCCGGGTTCGATCCCCAGGGGAGTACAATACAACCTGTAACAGAATATGTGTACTATGCCGAAACGGGGTTATCCGACCCGACTCGTGGAACAACGTTTGTTTTACGACTTTTTGAATTTTGGTTCAAAGTTTTTGGTAAAACAAGATCAAAGTTCTGACACCAACAGCTGGTTTTTTGAGTTGAGACTACCCTAAAATCAGCTGTTTCTTAACTCGCGTCAATGACCTCAGCTCTAGACAGATGAGGCAACATAGCAGAAGGTCACAATCACAAAGAACGAAAAGCGCTTTCACTAATAGAGGAATATCGTCGAAAAGCCTGGGCTGCTAATGAGACAATCCATTACTAGAAGGTTTAATTTGTCAAATCAACAAGAATTTTATCTGTTAGCTAAAATACAAAATAATCGTTCCTATAATGTACTTTTGTTCGTCCAATATCGCATTTATCGTCTTTTTGTAACTGTAAGTGCCTATGTAATTTATCGATGTGTATGTTCTATCTAATAACCTACTTTCACGAGATGACTCCAAGTTCTCACTAAAATTGGTTCATCTGTCCTTAATACTCTTTGACACAGACAATTGCACCAACTGATACCTATCTACCTACATGTATAGTGCGGTAAAGGAATAGGGTCGTCACTATTTATTGTCATTGAGAAAATGAAAAGATTTGTATGGGAAACTGAAAATGGGAATTCACTATTATCTCCCCAACAAATACTTTTCCTGGTCCGAAAAGCCCCCCCACTGCTTAGTACACATATTCTGTTTCACCTTGTATAGCGCTTGGTTTGGTTAGTGGTAGGACTTTGTTTAAGTCTGCCTGGCCAGCTACCACGATTTTACTTATGTCGCCATAGCAACAATTCTTGAAAATTGTTGTGTTCTGGCATTTAGAGGTAAGATTCCTCAATTGGTTGAGGATTCCGGGTGATGTGAGCTTCCGCCTTCGGCCTTACCATAACTTGAAAAATCAGGTGAGATGAAGGTCAAGTAGCTCCCCGTCGTACTAAAGAAAAATCTAGTGTATTTTGGTCCAATAAAGTGTTATAAATAAATAAATCACAACAATTCTTAGTTTTTAGAAGACCAAAGAGATCAAAGATGACCCAGGTAAGATAGATGTTCTAAACTCCATATAGTGTACTCGGCTAAAAATGTGTGCGTTATAATAATGAAAACATTAATTGCTTATAAATAGGCTTACATAGGTTTTTAATCTCAACAGTAATTAATTAGGTAGGTAAGTGTAATATTTAATTTGGACTATAACTGTAGGTAGGTAGCAATATCTAATTATATCCAATTAAGTTTATTTTGTACGGTAATTTTTAAGAAACAAATACATTTTTATTATTATTATTATTATAAAACAGGTTACAGGTATATTTAGGAGTAAGATTAGTAGGTACAGGTAAAGATAGTTCCTTGGTTTGTGATAATGACCTCGTCATCCAAATTTCAAGACCCTGCGTTTATTTGTGTTAGAGAATCGTTGTGACAGGCACCAGACAGCAAGATAAAAGAAAGAAACAAAAACATTATATTGACACACAACATAGCACAGACAATTTACACAATGTAATCACTAGGATTAAATTAAAAGAAGAAATTACAACATTATTCTAGTTAGCAAATAAATAGGTAGGTACATACCCACCCAACCTACTGCAAAGAGGTGCTAACTAGTCTGACTGCACATCGACAAGAGGCTACGAAATCCCTAAAGTATAGTATATAATAGTAGTTTATGCAACTGTCATAATAAGAAGGGATATTAAAACACGAGAGTCTGTTTATCGATGCGATAATAGGTTGACTCGAGTGTTTTAATACCTAAGTTATATGCAGTTTCATACACTACTTTATCTTCACTCATAGGAAAAATTGAAATTAAACAAAGTAGGTAGGTTACAAGGAAGTAATTTTCAATCTATAAATTCTTGGTACATTTTGTCGTTATTTTTTTTTTATTTTTCTGGTAGGAGACTTTCAGTTAACGCCAATGCCGCGTCTAGAATATCTGGCGGAGTGAAAATCTCGCCGTCACTACTCTCTTCTCCAATCATATTTTAATCACTTACATGATTTTAGTAAACTTTTTTGGAATCCCGAATACAAAAACACGATCGGCAAAAAAATGTATGGGAAGCGCGGGAAATTAAGTTCAAACTACGCATGCGTGCGCCATTTTTTTCACAGTTCGAACTGCGCATGCGTGCGCTTTTTTTTCATATTCAGTCTAAAACCATAGACTACTTTAATGAAATAATAAAAAAAAAGATAGCGGTACTATAATGAGTTTTATGATACAATTGGCGGTACTATAATGAGTTTTATGATACAATTGGCGGTACTATAATGAGTTTTATTCTTAATTTTATGTATATGCGTTTATAAAGTGCGCCTGTATAGAACCGTCTTTGAATTCGTAATACGAATTTTTCGATTTGAGTGTATATAAAGTATATGTTTCGCAGAGAAGAGGAGCCTCTCGACGGAGATGGGATAGTGCTCGCCGCGAAGGAAACAATGGCGCTCGACGATTTCAAGACGTGCTCTGACGAGTTCAAAAAGGAGATGCTGTGAGTAAAAAGAAAGAAAGACGCATTTATTTATCCCACATAAACTTGATTATATAAAGGTATAAGTAGAAACAATTACGTGACGTTGGTACCAACCAAATAGATACCTACCTAATTAACGAAATAAACAGAAAACACACCAACAAATATAAAACGTAAACGTAAAAAGTAACAGCCGGTTGTTGCTATCGTTACAAAGCTAGCCATCGCCAGGTCTAATAAATATGCTATATATACGTACTATGTCGTATTGTACGTATATATATACAAAAAAAAGTATAGGAGACAGGATGATGCTCAAGATCACTATTGGTGGCATGTTCAGCAGTGAATAAAGCGCCATCTAATCTACTAAGCATAACTTGATATATGGGAACCAGATTTTTTTTAAATACATACGTACTGTATAATACAACGTCCTAACATAGAACAAACATGTATATTCATCACACAAGCGTTTGTCCTGGGTGGGAATCGAACCACAGCGAACAGCGCAGGAGCGGAGACCAACTGAGCTATAAGGTTTGTCAAAATGATGTTTTAGCTCTTGACCTGTTTAACTCTAACTCTGTAACTCGGCTTGTTTAACTCTAGATCAGAGCAAGGATGAGGTTAACGATAGAGCGAGATAGGGAGAGGTTGGCTCTCCCGCTCACCGACAGAACACGGCAAACCGTTTGGAGCAAGACTGCGGCAGGAGAGTAGCTAGCCAGGTTTTTAACCGTCTCTGTGGTCTAGTGGTTCAACCCACCGATTTCAGATCCAGAAGTCCCGATCCCCAGAGGGAGTACAATATATTGTGCTTGGTTTAGTTTGTGGTAGGACTTTGTTTAAGTCCGCCTGGCTAGCTACCACTATCTTACCTAATCCTGTCGCCATAACAACAATTATAAAATTGTTGTGTTCCGACATTTAGTGGTAAGATAGCCAGTTCCTCAGTTTATTGAGGATTCCGTGTGAAGTACGCCCCCACCTTCGGCCTTATCTCAACATGTAACCAGCTGAGATGAAAACCAAGCGCTGACAAACAGGTGACCTTTACTGGTCTTGCCACCAGTGTTGTAATCATTCAGCGGTAACCGCTAGCAAAGGCCAGCGATTCCTTTGCTTAGACCACTAGGATACCTCCTAGGCGTATACACATTACGGGTATGTGTGATATACTGGTAACACCTAGCCGTAGATACAGATAAATGTGTGATGGCTTGTTTTGAGAAGATAAAGAGAAAGAAATACATGGTGGGTGTTGTATCTTATAGTAAGTATGTATTTAAAAAAAAAGTATTTAAGTATTCCATCCGTAATCTAGTTCCCATATTACAAGCTATGCTTAGTTTGGGGCTAGATGGCGCTGTGTAAAAAATAATGTCCTATAATATTTGTTATTATTTATTTATTATTTGTTTCCAGCACGTTTCTCCAAACGATAGCCGACAAGGTGCGCAACCTCCGCGCGCGATACGCGACGTGTGGAGTCGTGTCGCGGCAGTTGGAGCGTTTGACTCTCACGCAGCTGGTGCGGTTCATCCGCGTGTGTCACGACAAGTGCCAGCGCGCGGTCATCGAACCTGGGACCGCGGTCGGAGCGCTCGCGGCACAGGTAACTATTTAAATGACTAGCAATAAAAAATATTGAATTTGTGACATACTTTGTAACTATTGAACAGATATAAAAACTAAGTTCTTGCCTTTCTCTCTGTGCGCTGGTCGCGATTTTTTACAGGCGCAGTAGATAGGACGTTTCAAAATGATCCCAAAGAATCTTACTGACTATTTATTTTATCTTCACTTTGACTTTGACATTCCATCAATACTGACTAAACCCTACCAAAAGACAACAGTAAAGTAAAATAATATATGTATAGAATAGTAAAGCCACTGTAGTTCCTTTCAATGTCCGCTAGCTAAATGTATGGAAGTAAACGAAAATGAAAACAGTTTCAGTTTGCTGTGTGAAACTCATACTAATTCCTCAGAACCTGCTTTCTCAGTTCAGGGGCCTAACCACAACCTCTAAGCACTCTCGTTTTGATCTTACTCTACTTTTGTCTCGTTTTTTCTTCCTTAGACAGATAGTTTCAAAAGTAAAGTAATATCAAAACAAGAATGCCATAAGTCGTGGTCACCCCCAGGTGTCTTTTCACAGAGCATTGGCGAGCCAGGTACCCAGATGACGCTAAAGACGTTCCACTTCGCGGGAGTGGCGTCTATGAACATCACGCAAGGCGTGCCGCGGGTGAAGGAAATCATCAACGCGTCGAAGGCCATCTCCACGCCCATCATCACCGCCGAGCTCACAGACCCTGACGACCAGGAGTTCGCCAGGAGAGTCAAGGGGCGGATCGAGAAGACTACTCTTGGAGAGGTCAGCTATTTTGTCGTATATCACTTTAATCCATCTTTTTCATCTGCCAAACGGTTCATAAGTGTAGAGTTTCTTGCAAAAGTAAGGCATTTAAGCGTTTTTTTTTGTTTGTTTCTTCAAAATGTTCTTTCGTGAGTGTGCCTAGGAGATGTACGATTAATTCAGCTATCCACTTTTTTAAAGGTAATTTAAGACGCACAGCAAATTTTCATGATATTTTAATTATGATGATACTGACACACATTAAGACACATCAGAACACAGAAGAAAGCGCTTTCTAAAATCTCATATTACGCTTCTCCAGAAACAGTGTTTCCACTGTCTAAGTAGGGTCGCTACTGTTCAAAAAGAGAGTGAAGTGAGGCACTATCGAGAATATGACTAGTACTTTAAGACCAGGCTGTCTAAAAATAAATTCTATGCTAGCTCCGCCCACGCCCCCGCAATCCTACCGAGGCGAATATGACGCGTTGACGTTCCTAGAAAATAGATAGCATGGAGACTTATTTTATTGTTTACACAAAAAATATTTGATTTATATTTTATTAGTAATTTACCTACCTTTTGTTATTGTTATTAAGATGAAAAAACTAAACTTGCATATATTTTTGAGTGAGTATCGCTCCTTGGATAAATAGTATATTTGGAGTCTGCTTTATATTATTGTGGTAAGTAAACGGGCCGAAGGTAAAAGGGCACTTCATCCGGAATCCTCAATAAACTGAGGAACTTGCTATCTTACCTCCAAAATCCGGAACACAATTCTTCTAATTTTAGAATTGTTGTTATGGCGACAGAATTAGATAAGATGGTGGTAGGTGGTGGACGTGGATGGTGGTAGCCAGGCGGACTTAAACAAAGTCCTACCACCAACCAAACGAAGCACAATATTGTACTACCCTGGGGTATCGAACCCGCGACCTCGGGATCTGACACCGGTAGGCGAACTACTAGACCACAGAGGCGGTTCAAGTAGGTGTCTTTTAGATTTGTTTGGTACACAAGCGTACAAAATTAGTTTTAATTTTTGTTCGCCTTTAAGTTTTCTTATCAACCTTTTTTTTTCATCTACATATACAAAATTGACTGACTGACTAACATACCTATTTAACTTTTACTTATTTTTGTAACGGTATCTAACGCGTATTTTACCTGTATTTCTCCCGACGTTTCTGCAGGTTACAGCCATAATGTTAATGAAAATGTTCTAAAATACTTTTTTACTTTAGTATAGGTATACCTACTTAACATAAAAAAAATGCCTGATGTCGGTGCGGCAAATATAAAAATTAAAATATATTGTATAGTAAGTTATGTAGATTAATTCATAACATGGTAAATAATAAAATAAAAACATAAGCAGGTACACAGAATATTAAATAGTTTTTTTTTTTCCCACCTGATGGTGGGCGTCTTGCTTGTTCCGTTTTTATTGTTCTGCTAGTTGTATAAAAAATAAAAAAAAACATCTTACCTAATTCTGCCGCCATAATAACAATAATAAAATTGTTGTTCCGATATTTATAGGTAAGATAGCCTGTTCCTCAGTTTGTTGAGGATTTCGGGTGAAGTGCGACTCCACCTTCGGCCTTATCTTAAGAGGTATAGAACCTGAAATGGCTTAGCTTCAGCGATATCATATTTTCCACAGTATTGTAGTATTTACTTTGAAATTTATATATGTTATAGTTCAGGATTTCGGCTATAACGCTTTGTTGCGCTTGTTGCGAATACACGATTCCATAAAATTTTCTCCATAGAAAAAAAATCCAAAGTTGACTCTAATTTGTCCCAAATTAAAAAAGTACGCCAAATTAGGCCTTAACACTTTGTACAGTAAATAAACACAGTATACACCAGACGCTCTATATTTTAAGATTTTCAAAATTAATATTTGTTTTACCGTAAAAAAATAAAACGTAGAATTTCGCGCGTAGTGCTGTCATCTGGTGGTCATAAGCGCCGTGGTTGAGCGCACAGCAATGTCACCTTTATTTTTATAACTATATCTATATCTAGTTCGAAACTTGAGTAAAGTTGCGTTGAGTTGTTAATCTGAGGTAGTATAGGCCGTTAACTAGTAACCTGAGTGCCTAGTTGCAATCTAAAAATGGTGACCAGCTATTATTCATTATACAAATCGCGCTAAAGTGAAACGCGTTCGAGCAGGTATTGAGCAAGTATAAAACTCGCACTAGACACTAAGGTGAGATGAAGGCCCGTCGTACAATAATAATAAAAAAAACATCCCAATATCTAAAAAAACTACCCCATTTATAGTCTTCATTTATATTTAGGATATCCCTATGCATTTTCAATTTCATCAAAATGGAATAAGCCATTCAAGAGTTTGTTGTTATATATTATTAGATATACCGTCACAAACATTGCCACATACCTAACATACATACAGTGCCGAATTTCCCAACATGACACGGAGATCTCGTTCGCTTCACTCACTCGATAAATAATACAATGTTATTGTAAACAATATTTTTTATTAAGTTTTAATATTGTTTAGAAGTCAGTAAAGCCGGAACATACAATTTTTCTATAACTTTCTTCCTCGTTGGGCCTTTTTTTTATCACAAATGTATGCTGGAATTCATTTTGAAAGAAAAAATCTAGTTCCACCTTAATCCCTGAACACGTATGGTAAAATTGATGCATGATCATAAAATAAAATTCGATAAAACCATTATAAAATATAAATAGATTTAGTTACCTACCAACTCATTTTAGTCAACCACTGGAACAGAAACAAAATTAAGTTGTTGAGGAAGCGACGCCACTGGATCTCCCTGTTTCGGATAAAAAAGTCAATCAAAACTCCTTTCTGTCATTTTCGCGCGAGCTAAAAAAATATAAAACCAGAGCGTGGGGTCTGCTTTTGTCGGCGCATAGCGCTATACTGAGAAATCTCCAGCGTGCATTGCCTTTAAAACGTAAACCGGAGAGCTATTAGGTCGAATATCGCTTGCGCTTCTTTACCCTATTCCTGCTCGGAAAGAAAGGACGTAAGTACCAAATCTAATTTCGATAATTATGATAATAATAAGGTCTAGATAAATTTTGTCTTAGTACTGGAAATGAAGACGAAGAATGAAGACTTAAATAAATACTTACAGTAAGAAAATTTGTTAAGTCTTCTTAATCAAGTTTTTTCATAGAAAATTGCAAAAAAGAGGTAAAAAGAGCATGATTTTAAAAAAGAAAATGTATCGAGAAAAAATCTTTCAATTGTGTAACCATCTTAGTGCTGGTCAGATAAAAATCTGAAAAATAACATGCCTTTAGTTTTACATTCATTGAATATTTGGTTGACTTATCGTGACACGGCAAATCATTACAACATTTAGAGAGCCTCCTCTTAAATCCCTTATCAATCGTTTTTGATAAAAAAATATGTAGTTTTTCATAACCCGATATGAAAAGTTTTCGATAGCCTGAATTGGCAATTTATTAACTAGGTTATGTATATGATAATACATTACCTAGTTATAGGTATATGATTATCATTATCACAACTGAGGTGACCTCATTTAAACTTATATAATTATCTATGTACCTAATTGATCACCTAGTGGACGCACGTGACTTACTTCTTAAAGTGGATATTGTCCAAAGCTATTTCGAGTACATCATCAACATAGGCCTTCCACATCTATAAAAGATGATTTAAGTAGCGTCCATTACAGAAGTAGGAAACTTACGCGTGTGGTTGGTAAGTCCGATACGGGAGAAACAACTCCGGTCGCACAAGTGGAATTACCGCCTCAGTGGTCTAGTGGTTCGGCCACCGGTGTCAGATCCAGGGGAGGTTTGATCCATAGGGTTTGGTTCCAATATTCTGCATGGTTTGGTTGGTGGTAGGACTTTTTTGAAGTCCGCCTGGCTAGCTACCACTGTATATATCTTATCTAAGTCTGTCGCCATTGCAACAATTCTAAATTGTTGTGTTCCGACATTATAGGTAAGATATCCAGTTTCTCAGACTGTCAAGGATTCCGGGTGAGGTGTGCATACACCTTAGACCTTATCATAACTTCAAACCAGGTGAGATAAAGGCCACGCTTCCTTGGACTACCTCGAGCCATACTTTAAAATGTGATGCCTTATTTTAGGTGGTTTGCAAGATTTTTCCATAAAGTGACGGACGATTCCTTAACGTGCAGTGTAGACCATGTTTTAGGTGGAGTCTCAATTGTCACTCAGGTCACTGAGTATGCCACATATCTAGGCAATGTATCTAGGTATTGAATCAAATAAATTACAACTAAAACAACCATTCCCCTAATTAGGTACGCCATACTCCTGATTTTCTTATCTATCTAATTAATTAAAAAAGTGTTAGAACTATCAACCTACCTATTTTGATAAAAAGTTGTAGTCGAGTATAAATAACAGAATCAAAACGGTCGCTTAATTGTACTAATTTTGTGCAAAGAGGAAATGGTCCCAATGATAGTAAAGCTCGTTGCTCTCGCCTGCGCGGTGTCGGCTGCCGCAGTGTCTGACCTACAACCGCTCTCCGACGAAGCCATCGACCTCATCAACTCCAAACAGACCACCTGGAAAGCCGGCAGGAACTTCCCACAAGACACTCCTTTATCATACATGAAAAACCTCCTCGGACTTTTACCGAACAGCAAGCATGTACTCCCAAAGGTCACGCACAGCGATGAACTTAAGGCCAGCTTGCCCGAAAGCTTCGATGCCAGAGAGAAGTGGCCAAACTGCCCGTCGATCGGCGAGATCAGAGACCAGGGATCCTGCGGTAGCTGCTGGGCTTTCGGCACCGTTGAAGTCATAACCGACCGCGTCTGTATCTACTCCAACGGGACTAAGAATTTCCATTTCTCCGCGGAAGACCTCGTCGACTGTGGCAATGACTACTTTGGCATGAACGGCTGCCACGGAGGTATGCCAGAATTCGCTTTCGAATACTGGGTAAACCACGGCATCGTATCAGGGGGCAATTACAACTCGAGCCAGGGATGCAAACCGTACTCCACACCTCCTTGTGTACACCATGCTCCTGATCAGATCGTGAACTCCACGGACGTAATGCCGTGTCTTAAATCATACAAAGAGACGCCGGAATGTTCCGAAACCTGCGAAGATGGATACGGCAAAGAGTACGAGGGTGACAAGATGTTTGGAAAGCGGGCGTACACGGTCGATGGTGGGGAAGAGGACATCATGGCTGAGATTTTCAAGAACGGTCCAGTTGTAGTGGGTTTCGCAGTCGCCCCAGACTTCTATAACTACAAAAGCGGCGTGTATAAGCATACGCAAGGGGAGTATATTGGTGCGCATGCAGTGAAGATAATCGGTTGGGGCGTGGAGGATGGCACCAAGTATTGGCTGATCGCAAACTCTTGGAACGCAGGATTTGGTGATAAGGGCTTCTTTAAGATACTTCGTGGTGAGGATGAATGTCTTATAGAGAGCTTCTTTATCACGACCGGTGAACCCTTACTCGATACTGAATAGAAGCCAAACCTTTAACCATAACACCTTACCGGTACACCGCTCTGACTCCCCGTGTCCTGTATCGGACTACTACTAAATACTTGCGACCTTCACGAACCGTATGAATTGTTCACTGTTTCCAGTTAGACTTCCAATCTTGATTCCCAAAAGAGACATCGTATACTTTTTTCCGCTAGGAGGTCCCAAATGATCTACGATAAGAACAACACACGGGGAGTTTTAGTTCTCCGTCTTTTAGCCTACCGAGCTAAGGTTGTTATAATAGCACGTCAAACGGATTAATGCATTGACATGCCAGCTACAATCCAGTTCACTGATTTCGATCGTTGACCTGGTACGTTTGCTGGAATAATATAAATGTACAATATATATGAATAATGGATGATATCTGTCTATAAATAAATTTTAAAAATGGTTGAACGTTATACTAGCCCCTCTTTCTTAACGCAACATGTTATTAGAGTAGTTAGTTTATAGTGAAGATAATTTGAAATATCTTGGTGCGAATCATTAGGGTCATAAAATAAAGCCAGTTATGCCGTCAACTTGTTTTATTTTTCGTTGATTTATCGAATTTTGGAGTAGGTGTGAGCTACCTTCTCGTGGACTACCCCCACAGCGGGAATGCTAGCTGTGACGGCTGAATAATCACAAAACGAATGGTAGGATAGGATAGCCAGGTGGTACAGGTCCACCTGGCTAGCGACCACCCTGCTGAAGTCTGCCAACAAACGGTTTGCAGTGTTCCGTCGGTGCGCGCGAGAGCCAGTGCCTCTTAGTAAAGCTCACTCCATCGTAATCTTCATATTCTCTGGCATAGAGTTTGGCAATCCTAGTGGTCCACAAACAACTCATTGATTACAAAAAAGAGCAGCCAAATAGAAGCATCTGCTCCTTAGCAGATGCTTCTATTTGGCTGCTATATGATTACTATATATGCTATATGATTTCGAATTTACATAAAACATGCTACCATGTTAAATGTTGGGAATATTCTTAATTGAATACCTACATATAATATTAAATAACAGGTCTACCACGGATATAGTTGGGTTGTTCATTACAGGGTGGGGTTATGAAAGGGCCGGCCCCTTTCATAACCCTAGAGCATTACCTGAACGTCTAACGCAACGGGAAAACGTTCAACGGAAACTATCCTTGACTTTTAAAGATGTTAGAGCTGAGTTACTAGCAATGATTAAATGTCTGTTGCTGGCACACTTGCAAACAGTGCATGATTTAACATATCTTGACTCTAACATCACCAGAAGTGGTTTCTGTGATACAGATATTCGGCGGCACATTTGAATGGTCAAGAGTGTTCCATAAGACGTGGAGGGATAGGAATATCTCGCTCAAGCAACATCAGCAGAAGTGGTTTCTGTGAAACCGACATTTGGCGGCGCATTGGAATGGTCAAGAGTGTTATGTCTCAGCTCCATAAGACATGGAGGGATAGGAATATCTCACTCAAGAAACATCAGCTGTAGTGGTTTCTGTGAATCAGATATTCGGCGGCGCATTGGAATGACCAAAAGTGCCATGTCTCAGCTCTATAAGACGTGGAGGGATAGGAATATCTCGCGCATGACAAAAGATAAAGCTCGCTCATACACTGGTGATCTAAATTTTCCTCTATGGCGGCGCCGAGAGCTACAGACCGCAAAGGCATAGATGCTTTTGACATGTGGTGCAAGGAGAACTATGCTACGTATTTCATGGACAGCACATTGGACTTACGCACTAATTCTAAACGAATTAAAACTGACTGCAAGGCCCTCATCTACCTGCCTTAAGTGAACTCTGGACTACTTCGGTCACATTGCCAGAAAGCAAGACGCTAACCTACAGAAGCTTGTAGTCACTGGCAAGATGGAAGGGAAAAGATCGCGTGGCCGTAGCCCAATGCGTTGGTTCGATCAGATCCGTACTACACTCGACACATCCCTCTACGATGTTCTGGATGCAGCGAAGCTAGAGTTCTTAAATTGTTGTGTTCCGGCTCCGGCATTCAGAGGTAAGATAGCCAGTTCCTTGTTTTGTTGAGTATTCCGGGTGTAGTGCGCGTCCACCTTCGGCATTATCATAACTTGAAAAATCAGGTGAGATGAAGGCCAAGCACCAGCCCGTCGTATGATAAAAAAACAACTAGATTTTGAATTAAACAAAAAAGGATTGGTGAAAGTGTAGATTGCCTAATGGAAATCGTGCGTGTATTCCATAATGTCTTTAAAATGTTAAGTTTCAAAAATTCACCTGTATATGTGCCGATGTATTAAATTTGAGTTTTTATTTTTTGAAATTAGGTATTTACCTACTGAAATCAAATAACTAGTCACATTTCTAATTATGTTAATTAAAAGACTTGTGACAATGTACCTCGATCCTGTTGATTTTACTCGCATTTGGCATATTTATTCAACTAAAACAACATATTACTTCAGTACCTATTCCCCTATTTCTGATTTTCTAATCTTTGTTATTAAATAAAAAATATTTTACTCTATCAACGTCAGTACCTACTATCTTGATAACTAGTTATGGCCAGTATAAATAACAGCGTTTTGAACTTTGTACAAAGAGAAGCGGAAATGGTGCCGATTATAGTAAAGCTCGTTGCTCTCGCCTGCGCGGTGTCGGCTGCCGCAGTGTCTGACCTACAGCCGCTCTCCGACGAGGCCATCGACCTCATCAACTCCAAACAAACCACCTGGAAAGCCGGCAGGAACTTCCCCCATGACACACCTCTATTATACATGAAAAATCTCCTCGGACTTCTACCGAACAACAAGCATATACTCCCAAAGGTCACGCACAGCGACGAGCTTAAGGCCAGCTTGCCCGAGAGCTTTGATGCCAGAGAGAAGTGGCCAAACTGCCCGTCGGTCGGCGAGATCAGAGACCAGGGTTCCTGCGGTAGCTGCTGGGCTTTCGGCACCGTCGAAGTCATAACCGACCGCGTCTGTATCTACTCCAACGGGACTAAGAACTTTCATTTCTCTGCGGAAGACCTCGTTGACTGTGGTAATGACTACCTTGGCATGGACGGCTGCCACGGAGGTAAGCCAGTATTCGCTTTCGAATACTGGGTAAACCACGGCATCGTATCAGGTGGCAATTACAACTCGAGCCAGGGATGCAAACCGTACTCCACACCTTCCTTCCTTGTGTACACCATGCTCCTGATCAGATCGTGAACTCCACGGACGTAATGCCTTGTCTTAAGTCATACAAAGAGACGCCGGAATGTTCCAAAACCTGCGAAGATGGATACGGCAAAGAGTACGAGCGTGACAAGATGTTTGGAAAGCGGGCGTACACGGTCGATGGTGGGGAAGAGGACATCATGGCTGAGATTTTCAAGAACGGTCCAGTTGTAGCGGGTTTCCTAGTCGCCTTAGACTTCTATAACTACAAAAGCGGCGTGTATAAGCATACGCAAGGGGAGTATATTGGTGCGCATGCAGTGAAGATAATCGGTTGGGGCGTGGAGGATGGCACCAAGTATTGGCTGATCTCAAACTCTTGGAACGCAGGCTTTGGTGATAAGGGCTTCTTTAAGATACTTCGTGGGGAGGATGAGTGTCTGATAGAGAGCAGGCTGATTGCGACCGGTGAACCCTTACTAGATACGAGTACTAAATAGAATCCAAACCTTTTACTTATTTGGTACCTATTTTCTTTCAAAATAGTAAGGACATATTGATAATCAATTAAGTATTTTAGGTGAGCTTACTAAGAGGATAACTTAGAGGTGATAAACCGTTGCTACCATGAACTTGTTTAATTTTTTGCTTACGAATTTTGTTTAGTTGTTGAACTACGTTAATAATAGTATTGACGCATCACGAATAGGAATTTTTATTTATTTTACTTTGTCGGAAAACAAGCAGTGCAATGTTACTGATTAAATTACAAACGAAACTATTTACCAATTATATGTTTTCATTTATATAGCGAGGTACCAAACGCTGGAAAGACCGGTCGTACTTCCTTATTTCCATAATGCTCAACACAATGCCGCCTCTCGTGGAACTACCTGCAACGTCTGTGTTTCCAGATCGTAAAAAAAGATGGGTGTAGGTAATGGAGATGTGGAGGTGTGATCTACCTCCTTAGTGGTCTACCGGTTACGGTTCGATGATTAGGTACAACACTGGTAGAACCTGTAAAGGTCCACCTGGCTACTGACCAACCTCCTGCCGTTTCGAGATCGAAAAAAATATAATTATAAAGTTGTGACCAGAAACATGAGAATCGATATGGCATGTATCTTACTAAAACCTTCACCGAAATAAAAATCGATTGTCGTGCGCACTTTCCTTTCATCTGTCACTTTCGTATCCCAGCATTCAGACCCATATATTACAACAGAATGTCTAACGTTATCGTAATGTAAAGTTAACGCTTTTACGGACCTGTACATTACTTGGAAGCACGAAGCACTATCGTATCACTCACGTAACAACGATAGGTAAACGTGAGTGACGTCTAGTGACGATACGTTAACGTTACCTTTACATTACGATACATGTGTCAAAAGGTTCGTGATCGCAAATTTAGTTCTTTTTACGTACTGTAGAGGCGCTGTGCGAAATCCTATGCTAACGTGAACGATACGCTTACCGTACGATAGCATATTCGTGATCGGGCTTCAGATCTCACGATGGGTATATAGATTTTCCCTTTTGATTTATGGGGTATTCGGGGGTCGCATATTGTCCTGGCCATCTGAAGCCATTTTATCCGTCCCGCGTTTATTTTATTTTTCATGTCACGGTCGCCGACGTTTTGGACCAAAGATTTTTTCGGTTTCGGTTTTTTAAATACGTATACGTTTATTAACTCGTTTCAGATAACGACGTACATAGACGAGTTGTATCTGCCGCGGGAGTGTTTCCTGCTGATTCGATTGGACGCGGAGAGGATACGTCTTCTGTGTCTCGAGGTCAACGTTGAGTCCATCGTCTACTCGTGAGTATCTCGGAATAGCCTAGTTTTTTCGCGGTTACCCTCATCTACGGTTCGAGCCACAAAACACCCGTATGCAAATAGAGCGTTCCTCTCTTTGTATAGCGTTACGTAATTTCTGATATACTCTTATTAAAAGGTTTAATCACAATCGCATTTGGACGCAAGATACAACAAAAAACACTAACTTGCCTTTACAAAGAAAAAATAAACATTTTCAACAGAATCTGCACATCAAAACTGCGCATCAAACCTAGTAACATCTCGATCGTGTCCGACTGGGCCATCAAAGTATCCGCTGAACCGGCCAAGACTGGCGGCTGGCTTAACATGTCGCTACAGCAGCTAGCGCGGCAACTCCCGGGAGTCGTGGTCAAGGGACTGCCGCAAGTGTCACGGGCTGTCATAGCGTGTGAGGACGCCGACCACAAACCTAGGTAAGGGCTAGCTAACATTTGGCTCAACGTGTAGCAACAGCAGCCAGCGAGGCAACTCCCGGGAGTCGTGGTCAAGGGACTGCCGCAAGTGTCACGGGCTGTCATAGCGTGTGAGGACGCCGACCACAAACCTAGGTAAGGGCTAGCTAACATTTGGCTCAACATGTCGCTACAGCAGCCAGCGAGGCAACTCCCGGGAGTCGTGGTCAAGGGACTGCCGCAAGTGTCACGGGCTGTCATAGCGTGTGAGGACGCCGACCACAAACCTAGGTAAGGGCTAGCTAACATTTGGCTCAACATGTCGCTACAGCAGCCAGCGAGGCAACTCCCGGGAGTCGTGGTCAAGGGACTGCCGCAAGTGTCACGGGCTGTCATAGCGTGTGAGGACGCCGACCACAAGCCTAGGTAAGGGCTAGCTAACATTTGGCTCAACATGTCGCTACAGCAGCCAGCGAGGCAACTCCCGGGAGTCGTGGTCAAGGGACTGCCGCAAGTGTCACGGGCTGTCATAGCGTGTGAGGACGCCGACCACAAACCTAGGTAAGGGCTAGCTAACATTTGGCTCAACATGTCGCTACAGCAGCCAGCGAGGCAACTCCCGGGAGTCGTGGTCAAGGGACTGCCGCAAGTGTCACGGGCTGTCATAGCGTGTGAGGACGCCGACCACAAACCTAGGTAAGGGCTAGCTAACATTTGGCTCAACATGTCGCTACAGCAGCCAGCGAGGCAACTCCCGGGAGTCGTGGTCAAGGGACTGCCGCAAGTGTCACGGGCTGTCATAGCGTGTGAGGACGCCGACCACAAACCTAGGTAAGGGCTAGCTAACATTTGGCTCAACATGTCGCTACAGCAGGCAGCGCGGCAACTCCCGGGAGTCGCGGTCAAGGGACGTAACAACATTTCCTCTTTAAGGTAGTATAGTCGGATGACCGTTTTCATACAAACTGAGGATTGGCTTTTCAATAGAGTGAACGTGCGTGGGTTACTGTTAATACTTGTAATATATCAATTTGAACTAAGATAATAACGTTTTACAGGTATAAATTGTGCGTTGAAGGCGACGGACTCAGGAACGTTATGGCGACGTATGGCGTCAACGGCACTAAGACCACTTCTAACAACATTCTAGAGGTAACGTTCAACTTACGTTAAAAACCATTTACAGCGTATAAGACGAATAGATAAATATAAATATTTATGCGATTGCTGTACATTATACTAGGTAGGTACTTCCCTTTTCTAGTTCGATATTGAAGAGGTCCCTCCTCTTCGAAAAGATTGTCATGGAGATGTATTAAGATAACAAAATTTTGTGTCTTTGTCATTCATGTATAATATATGTGTAGTTAAATTTTCACACATCGCCATTTAGCCCCAAATTGATGCTAAATTACCAAACAATGAATTTATAGATATAATAATCTTTATTGCCCTAATCAAAGATAGAAATTACATGGACGAACTTAATACTATGAAGCATTTTCTTCCAGAACCAACGCACTGGTATAAATACTTTGTAGCTTAGTCAAAAACCTGCGTGGTTTCTATCTGTATAAGATTATTGTGATATTTAAAAATAAATGAGTAATGTATTTTTTTCAAGTAAACAAAACACTTATGTAGGTGTACGCGACGCTGGGCGTAGAAGCAGCCAAGTCGACAATAATAAGCGAGATCCAGGGCGTGATGGCTGGCCACGGCATGAGCGTGGACCGCAGACACGTGGAACTGCTCGCCGGGCAGATGACCGCGCGGGGCGAAGTCCTAGGGATCACCAGATACGGCCTCGCGAGGATGAAGGAGTCAGTCCTCAATCTCGCCAGTGTAAGTGGACCTCATGGTACGAGGCGAAACTTAGCCGCCTTCGTCCACCGATACCCTACAATACCGTTATCAGCTAAGAAGTCATTCTATACACATCGTTTTTCGTTGATAAAATAGAGAAAGAGGACTTTTGATGTATTATAGCCAGTTTTGTCATCAATTATTATATATTATATATAATAATCTTAAGAAAAACATTAAGTTTATTTTAGAATAAGGACTGTTGATTAAGTTAATAAATAAAAAAAATGGAAGGTTATCGGCCACTTAGACATTCTGAGTACAATTTTATACACGTAGGCGGTTTGAGATGCATCACAAAATCTGTGCAAATCTTTATATTGATGTGGCATATAAATATTTATTGCAGGACGAATCGAATCTTATAAATTTATCTGCAAAAGTATACGTATTAGGACGATATGAGGCTATACCGTCTGCATGACTTTCTTTGTTACTACGGTAACTTTACCTTTCAGTTCGAAAAAACGGCAGATCATCTGTTCGACGCGGCGTACTACGGCCAGCAAGATTGCATAGAGGGAGTCTCGGAGTCCATAATCCTGGGCGTCCCGGCAGCCATCGGCACCGGAGTACTGCAGCTGCTCCATCGGTCTGCGAGACCCAAGACCCTGCCCACTAGGACTCTGCTGTTTGACAGGCCGGAGTACCATGACAGCATATGGGAGTGAAATGCGAGGGGAAATAAACACATTTTTCGTTAAAACCTGATTGTTTTTATTGAGACTTCCATAAAATGACAACATTTCTTCTGCAATTTGACAGGCTGGAGTGCCATGACATATGGAAGTGAAATACGATTGGATAAGCAACTGTGTTTTTATTCTTCTTTTATTGGAAGTGGTCTCAAGTCAAGTCTCAAGGCGCTATGTAATTGTGGCGGTTGTGGGCTTGATTCCCAGTGTCTCCCTGTCTGTAATCAGTCTGCCAGACCCATGACTGCCCACTTGGACTCTGAAAACTATAGACAGCAGATTGTCTAACAGCTGTTTGACAGGCTGACAGCATAAGGGAGTGAAATATAAGTGGAAATAAACCTGTCCGTTTTAATTTAGAGCCTTTCAGCAGATGATCGCTTTACAGCGTCACTAAAACATCTAAAAATGTGAAGATCTTCGGGCATTTATTTATCATTATTTTTTACCCGCCTACTGCAAAAATGTGTGTTTGACCGGTATGTATGTGGGTATGTATGTTCATCTGTTCCTTCATAACTTCTAAACTACTTGTCACAATATGACAAATGAGATATCGTTAGCAGCGTCTTGGTTGTCCGCTGGTATAATGACGTCACATGAAATTGATTATGTCGCCCTGTTGTTATGATGCCGTGTTGGGTATCAAATGATAGGGCAATTAAATGTTAAATATGGAAAATAAAATAAATATTACAGGACATTAATTTCACACAGCGCCACCTAGCCCCAAACTAAGCATAGCTTGTAATATGGGAACTAGATTACGGATGGAATACATAAATACTTTTTTTTTTGTTTATACATACTTATCATACAATTCAACACCCAAACACAGAACAAACATCTACATTCATCACATAAATGTTTGTCCTGGGTGGGAATCGAACCCACACCTACGGCGCAAAAGGCCGACTGAGCTGTGAGGCTTGTTTTAAAAAGGTTAAATACTTTTAATCGCATCTGTGGTCTAGTGTCAAATTCCGAGGTCCCGGGTTCGATCCCCAGGGGAGTACAATATTGTGCTTGGTTGGGTAGGACGTTTAAGTCCGCCTGGATAGCTACCACCAACTTACCTGAGTCTGTCACCATAACAACAATTCTGAATTGTTGTGTTCATTTAGAGGTAAGATAACCAACTGGCTATCTTACCTCTAAATGCCGGATTGAGGAACTCCTCAGAATGTTGAACCTAATGATATGAAGGCCAAGCTCTTCGCTATCGTACAATAAAAAAAAACAACATAATAGAATCACAAAAGAAAGGGCGTCCTTGTCAGTAGGTACCATTTTCGTTCACCGGACAGATTATTTTGGAGGCCTGCAGATACTAAAGTCCTACGTACTATGCAAGTTGTAAGAAATGGAATAGTCACCTGCGAGATGAAAACCAATATTTATGTTATAATTATTGAAGGAAGTTAGCATAGTGCTATACATAACCACAAGGTTATGAAAGAACCTTTCACCTCTTGCTTTGGGATAATCAATATAATTTTGAAAGTAGGTAGCTAGGTTAGGCTAGGAAGGATGGCCGAAGGTCCTATGCTTATACTGAGGAGAGTATATTGACACTGTAGTGATTTAAACATTTTGAATGAATATCTTTTGTATTAAGTTTATGAATTCACAATGAGCACATTGTACTTATAATCCAATTAATTAACCTCTGTGCTGATGCGCCCTTGCAATTAATTACATATAAATACCGACGTGCAGTCCGATAGAATATACTTAGATTTTGCTATTATTTCCCCGAACAAAACAATTATTTTTTATACATCTACGATCAATAAAATAATAAAGGTATTTGTCACACCGATAAGAAAGTACAGAGGTTTGTCCAACTCGCAAAATTTCAAAGTAAATATTTAGGAAGTTAAATATATTTTTCGAAAGAGTATTTTTACTATTCGATATCTGAGTGCAAAAGCCGTTTTTATCCGCGAGAGGTTAAAGTAAAATTGAATTTAGAACATCGTGTGCACTAAGTTTGTGAATTCAAAACATCAATAAACCTATTTACTTCTACCTCCATGGTGCCGAATTCATCATACAACCTTTTCTAATTTGTTAAAAACTCGAAATCGGAACCTTCTTGGTGTATTACTTGTAAAGGCATCGTAGGAGCCATTACACTGAAAGAGCCTCAGTCAGATCCTTGGACTGGCCCTTCTACATCAAAAATGAGCCATTACTAAACACCTAACCATCGCCATCTCATGCCAACATTTACGCCAAGGGAATCCGATGAATCGGTACAACTATTAAGTATGACAGATAGTTTACCGAAAAACAGTACACAAGTGACTAACACCAATATTACAGTACCAAACAAAAATATTACACACAATTTAAATAACTGTAGCAACGTTATTTTCAAATTTTCTTAATTATACCTTAGTATTATTTTGTTACAATTTAAAGATTATTCTGTAATACTTACCTGTCATAATGTCGTAGTTAATACCTAAACTGAAATAAAAGTACCTATCTTGTGATTGTAAACGTTTTTTTTTGCATTTAGTCATTTCCTCGCTGAGGTGGAATGAAAAGTTACGTGTTGCACTCGAGTGCAAAGATTTTTCACCTCGTGCTCTTTTGATTCCCTCGCTAACGCTCAGGATTCTAATTTTGAATCACTCGCTGCGCTCGTGATTCAATTTTAGAATCCTTCGCTTGCTCGGTCATCTAAATTGAACACGCGGTTAAAAAGCAACTTTGCACTCTTGTATAACAAATAACTATTAAAATCTCTATAGAAAAAAAACGCGAGCTTCATAATTTATTTTATGGTCAGGTGCCTTACGAGTGAAACAGCGGTATACTGTAGTATTAACATTTATTTATTTGGTAGGTATAAAATTTAGCAAGTAGGTATAAAGCAGGTATATTAGCAGCATTATCACTCAAATCGATTGTGGTGCTGCTAACGCAAGTAGGTAAGTTTATCCGCTCTCCTCGGTAAATTACCTTGGTTTCTTGACACAGTTACTCTACAGTATGTTACGTTATATTTTATCTATTACGGTATATTTTACCGTGGTGAAAGATTATCAAGCATTCTGAAGGGATGTCACCATGCCACGTCACCAATTTTGATACTAATAAAAACTGCATTGGCTAAGAAAATTCAGAAACACCAAAACTTATTTAAAAAAAAACACCGCGGGTGCATTTAAAAATACGATAGGTAGTTAAAGACATTAACTTTGTTTCGGTTTTCACTGGTGCTTTCAGCGTCTATGCTGACCATTGAAACGCCCCGGACGTTCCCATCATCCCGTGAGAATTTCCTAAAATCCTATCATAATGCAACCTTACGCTTACGCTTACAGTTTAAGAAAGTTCATACGCTATTGTCTTTTTGTTTCGACCAGCTAAACGACGATGTTGTGTATGTAGGATAAGAACACACTTTCGATTTCCTGATTTAATAAATTTAATAGGAGAGAGGGGCGCTGCAATTGTTGCAGCGCCCCTACAACTCCCTGCCTGATACAAGGGGGAACGGAAATTCTCTTACGGGAGTAGTAGTCAGTGAAATTTTTTTTATGAATTTATAAACCTAACCCTGAAGAAATAAAAAATCCAATCACAACTGATTGTCATCGCAAGATTTTCTAGCTAAAAGGAAAATGTGAAAATAACAACAAGGTACCTACCTAATTGAGGTCCCGAGTAGGCCCCTACACCAACAATCGTTTATTTTGCAAATAGTAAATTTAATTGAAATAAAACATTATATTGTACCTACACAAAAATTTTACAAACAATTATTAACTACTTCTTCCAATGATTATATTCATAGTAGGTATATATTTTTACAGCGTACATAATTATCTATACCTACCTGTCTAGGTAAGTATTGATGAATATTTTCAAGATCAGTTCAAGGTTCCATTACAACATTACGACATGCCACCCAACGTAAATGATGAGCTGGAAATCTCTGCCCCACTCGAGAGTCAAGTTGTGGGCAAGGAGTTCAAACGAAGGATAAAGAAGAGGATTACGTTGTTTTTTATATTCGTCCACGTTTTCGGGATATATGGGATATACCAGTGCGTGACCGGCGCAGCTCGGTGGCAGACCACTCTCCTGGGTAAGCATCTACTGTCCAACTATGACCCGACAACAAAACCACGATAAGCAGTTTGGTGATCATTCCGCTACGAAGCAGTTATTGAGCCTAATGAGTACAGTAATAAAATTGTGTGACAATTGAGTGTGCGCTAATAAATATAATTGAGCAGATTGCGTTGAGCAGTGGGGATTCCCCACTGCTCAACTATCTACGGTTGAGCACTCCAGTTGAGCAGTGGGGAAAAGGGGCTTCTAACAGCAAAATTAATTAAATACTGCCATCAGTGTGATATCGTATGCGAATTCCCTAAGCGCTGGTTTGTAGTCTTCTAAGAACAACGGAACAGTGCTTCGGTTCCTGATATCCACAGGAAGGTTGTCTCAGGACTATGGGTGGGCTACATGTGGGAATTTATAGGATTTGATCGCACTTTGCCTACTGCCGCACTTAGTTGACTTTTACATATTTTCATGATACCGGTAGCTCAATGCCAACCTTTGCAAACCTCCATAACTTAAATCGCACTATGCCTACTATCGCATATGTACAACTATATTCCTAATCTAGGTATTCTGATAGCAGCATGCCTACTTTTGCTATTGTCAGTGATTTAGTTATAGTAGAATGGCGCTGTGTGAACTGGGACGCTACCGCCGACGGCGAAGCCGATCTCCATTGGCTTAAAATTAGCTTCATGAGAACTAGAAATGATTTTTACTACCGGGTATGTGTCATATCCAAAATGGCGTTTCCCATCTCAAAAGTGTACACATGTTATGAAACCTATCCGTTCAGTACATTTGACGGTAAAAATCGTTTCTAGTTCTCATGAAGCTAATTTTAAGCCAATGGAGATCGGCTTGGGCTAGAATGGCGCTGTGTGAACTGTCCCGTAATAGTTGATAGCAGTTTTCGGAGACCAGCGATTGGGAAAGCTATACGTAGGTATAGTTCAGCCACGACAACGGCGGACCAATGCGACTGGTGGCGATTTGGGTGTATGTTGCAGCAATCGCGCTTTATTACGTGTCGGTGCTGGGCACGGCTGCGGGGACTCACCGGCTGTGGTCCCACCGGTCGTACCGCGCCACGCTCCCGCTGCAAGTCCTGCTAGCGACGATGTCGGCCGTCGCCTTCCAGTTCTCCACCATCACGTGGGTGCGCGACCATCGTGCGCATCATAAGGTGACAATTTACTACTTCATTTTTAAGCTTCACGAGCGATGGTTGCAATTCGTTTTTTAGACAACATGGAAACGTAACAAGCAAGCCCACGGCAATCAATATCGTCCGTCAAATTCATGAAGCTGTCCATAAGCCTTTTGGTCGTTATGTCACCGGCAACCATATCCCTTAAACCGGAATATCACTTCATCATCTAACATCTTCAAAAAACAAGCCTCACAGCTCAGTCGGCCTTTTGCGCTGTAGGTTATGGGTTCGATTCCCACCCAGGACAAACATTTGTGTGATGAATATTGATGTTTTTTCTGTGTTTGGGTGTTGTATTGTACTTATGATAAGTATGTATTTACAAAAAATAAAAGTATATACGTATTATATCAAATATCTAGTTCCCATATAACAAGCTTTGCTCAATTTTGAACTATATGGCGCTGTGTGAAATTGTCCTGTAATTATATACAGCAATGCTGTGCAGCTTGGTGGCATGAAATTAGCCTGTTGGTACCATTTTCTTGGATGAGTTTTACAAGGACCTCTGCAACACTTAATCCTGTAGACTTTCAACTTCTTGCTGTGTGTTTAGTATTCGGACACGGACGGCGACCCGTTCAACTCGCGACGCGGGTTTTTCTTCTGCCACGTGGGCTGGTTGATGTCCACCAAGCACCCTGAGGTCAAGAAGCGAGGGCAGACCATAGACCTCTCCGATGTTTACAATAATCCTGTGCTGAGGTTCCAGCATAGGTAAGTACTTGCTTGACCATCGACCTTTCCCACAAAAGGAATCAACGACTCATAATTACATTCATAAACTGTTATTCGTACGTCTTTTGTATCGGATAATGCACGGCCATCAATTCGAGTTCACTTTAGTGTTGTAGATTGGCTTCGCAAATTAGCGGGCCGTGCATTATCGTGTTGTGCAATTTCAACACATCAACCGTCTATTAATTACTGTCCACTGCTGGACAAAGCCTACTCCAAAGCTGGAGGGTTTTGCCAAAATCTCCACACTTGGGAGGCGGATTGGTGATTGCAGTATAGGTGTATAAATTAGACAGAAGGAAGCTGCTGACCTTCTATGGGCTAAATTGGAAGGGTCGATTCTTAAGCCGCTATCGCCACGGGAAATCAACATGTGACGATGATCTACGATCCGATAAAACGTAGGGTTTCCTGAGTGAAAATAACTAACAATCTACCGACTACTCTGCCATAGGATACGTATCATCAGGACAAGCAATATAATATAAAATTGTTGTGTTCCGGCATTTAGAGGTAAGATAGCCAGTTCCTCAGTTTGTTGAGGATTCCTGGTGAAGTGCGCCTCCACCTTCGGTCTTATCTCAACTTGTAACCAGGTGAGATGAAGGCCAAGTCGTACAATAAATTAAATTATCAACACGTGACAAAAATCTCGCTCACTAATTCGAACACTGCCAATATCTGGCTGTGCATTATTGGTCGTAACTCACCCGGCTATTATTTGGCTGTACATTATCTTCTCCACAATATCAGTTCCGTACAGCTGATAATAGTTGCTTTATTTAAAAGCATTATATTTTCCCAGATACTTCATCATCGTCGGCGGGCTAGCGAGCTTCGTCCTGCCCTCCTTGACCCCCCTTCTGTGGTCCGAAGACCTGCTCACCGCCTGGAACGTGAACTTAGCCCGGTTCGTGCTGAGCATCCACGCCGTTTTCCTCATCAACAGCGTCACCCACTACTGGGGCTTGGGCACCAAACCGTACGACAAAGGGATCCAGCCCGTCCAGAACTGGCTGATATCCATACCAACAACCGGAGAAGGATTCCACAACTACCATCACACTTTCCCACATGACTACAGCTCGTCTGAGTTCGGAGGCGGTGTTCTCAATCTGACCACGTGGTTTATTGACTTCTTCGCGTGGCTCGGGTGGGCGTATGACCTGAAGAAGCCTAGCGTTGAGGCTATCAAGAGCAGGGCTGCTAGGACCGGCGATGGAACGTACGAATCTACTGAGCTCAATGCTTACTAGAACTATACGTTGGGTGCTGTATGCTGTCTGTGGACATCACACTGTGTTTCTCAGCACTCCAGTTAGGTTAGACTTAGACGTAGATTTATGAATAATTCAATAAATGTTTACGATTATAATTTATGAGACTATCGTATTATACGATATATTTATATAAGTGGCAATGTTATTGTATCCTCAAAAATCTAAAAATTCTCAAAAAATAAATTATATCTCAATTAATATTTGATCCTCTTTTTTAATTATTGGTATTTTTTCTTAATTACTGGTCGTTAAATTACGCACGGCCTGATGAATGGGATCTTATGGCGGAGTACGTCAGTAGATTATTTTTGCACGAAACCGACACTGTCTATCCCGACACTACAAGGAAGGCGCGGCCGCAAGACCGACATGGAGACAGACAGATAGTGACCTATTTGCGTAGCTCAAAATACATAAAAAAAGCGATTGATTTGATTTATATTAAGTCTAAAAGAAAGAGGATCGATCATTATAAAATATGACCGTTTTGTTTTATTAAGCTTGCTGTTTTTGCAAAATAAAAATCACTTTTTCATAGGGTACCTACATATTTTGTATCAAATCAATTGTTGGTCGATAGTCTCGCTAATACTCAAAGTTCTGACCGATTTTTTTTTTTTTATATTGTTCGCTCTAATACAGAGGTGGTTTGAGTGAAACACGACATACCTTGAAAGTTGAGTTTATTTTTAACAAAATCCCGATAAAAATATTATAATTATACTCATTGACAAAACAGTGCAATCTACTTATAAGTATTTATTTTAACAACAACGCAACAATAACTTAATTTACATAAATGCTTACGATATAACAAGTTTCTCAATAATTACTTATTCAATAGTTGAATACAAAATCAACAACCTGCGTGTCGAGTCTAAGTCGAAAGATTTGGAGGAAGCTCAATCTATCAGTGATAAGGCTTCCTAATCATCTTGTTATGTATATCTTGTAATAGAGGCGACTAAGGGTTTTCACTAAGATAGTAGGATTTTTTTATCGTTCGGCTCTTCACCTTGAATCTTGCCAAGGACGATAACGGTCTACGATGAAGCAAGCCTATAACTTTCTACGTAGGCTAGGCATTCTAATGATAAACGAATATCTTTATGATCGGCAATCCATCTACCAAACATTGTTGTTTCAACAACCTATTAAATGTCCATTGACAGACCCGCTGAAATTGATTTGACTTCACCGGTGTACCGGAGCACCGGTATCGGTGATATATGTTTTTAGTAGGCTTTAAAGAATTCGGTATTAATACAATAATTTCATACACTAATCCGAGATGTATGTTTTCAGTAGACTTTAAATAAAAGTTCATACCTATTGTAATGGTTTTAAACTATAATTAATTTGAGTATTCAAAATGATCCATTCACCTCCCTGCTCGGCAAGTACCCCCAAGTATTTCCAGACGTATCTCCCTGGCAGTAACCACAACGTCTTATAGCATTTCCGTGTTGATATTACATTACTTTTGTCTCGTTTTTTCTACACTGGATAGACAGCGACAAAAGTAATATCAAAACAAGAATGGTATAAGACGTCGTGACCCCCTGGTCGATGTCAACGACCCCGCTATCCATCTTCCTACTACATCCTAGGCAAGTAAGGTTTCATAATATTTGCCCACTCCTAAACAAGAAGTAGAAGCCGTTTGTAAAAGGGCTCGTCCGGAGAATTACTACCACCATACCTATTTCGGCCGCCAATCAGCATTGCTGTGTTCCGGTTTGAAGGGTATGGTTGCCGGTGAAATTACGGGCTCGCGAGGCTTAACACCTTTATGCCTCAAGTTGACGGGCGCAATGCAGTGCCGTGTAGGCTATTTTCTTTGTAGATGTGACCAACACAGTAAGGCATTGGTATAGGCAAGTTGTGTAGTATTGTTATAGGTGGGCTACTTGCTTGTCCCGTCTCCTAGTTGTATAAAAAAAATCCTAGTTGTGTAAAAAAAAAATACTATCTTAGCTGTTTTTTTTACTAGACTTTGATGCGGTATGTAACAAACTCGATGCATTGTGAATGTAAATAAACGAACGAATGAGCAACTGACTAGGCCGCGGGCGGCTGCGCTATCTCCGCCCTACGCTCGTCGAGCTTGGTCCACTTCTCGCTGACCTTCCACAGCCACTGCGCGAGCTCGAAGTCCTGAGCCTCTTTCGATGGCTCCACTTTCTTCATGTCACTGTAGAAAGTACAAAATATACATTTATATTACCTACTAGATATTTTACGTAGCGCCATCGTAGAAAGCACAAAATATAAATTAATATTACCAACTAGATATTTTACATAGCGCCATCGTAGAAAGTACAAAATATAAATTAATATTACGTACTAGATAATTTACGTAGCGCCATCGTAGATAGTATAAAATATAAATTAATATTACTACAAGATATTTTACGTAGCGCCATCGTAGAAAGTACAAAATATAAATTAATATTACCTACTGGTTAATTTACATAGCGCCATCGTAGAAAGTACAAAATATAAATTAATATTACCAACTAGATATTTTACGTAGCGCCATCGTAGAAAGCACAAAATATAAATTAATATTACCTACTAGATACTTTACGCAGCGCCATCTAGCCCCAGGCTAAGCAACGCTTGCAATATGTGAATTAGATAACATCATCATCAACAGTCCATTAGTGTCCACTGGATAGAGGTTCCTCCAAAACTGCCATAATATAAAAGGTTTTGCCATAATCACCACGCTTGGTCCCTTAGTCGAATCTTACGATATCCGCTATAATGAAAATGTAGCCATTAAGACGCCCGCACCAGTGCAGTACCGTCAAAAGGAAGCTACGAAAATGTATGCTAATGAAAATGTAGCCATTAAGACGCCCGCACCAGTGCAGTACCGTTAAAAGGAAGCTACGAAAATGTATAATAATGAAAATGTAGCTATTAAGACGCCCGGGAATCCGTTCCCCAATCATCCTGTGGGTATTTCCTATAATGTTTCTACACTAGCGCACCCGTACAGTATCGTCTAAAGGAAGCTGCGAACATGTATGCTAATGAAAATGTATGCTTACACGTAATAGTCCCCCGTGCACTTGGACATCCCGGGCCCGAGCGCCGCGTGCACGACGCCCTGCGAGCCGATCTTGGCGCTCTTCATGAACGGCCAGAACAGCGGGTACACGAGGTAGCGGGTCACGCTCTTCGACACCGACATGTGGCGGGTCAGCGCCGTGTCCGTGAGCCCGGGGTCCACTGCTACCACCGATATGTCGGCGTCTGGCGGTAGATCACGTGATCACTTTTTTTTTTAATACTACTAGGTGACGGGACAAGCAAGTAGCGCACCTGGTGTTTAGCGTACTCTTGCCTATGACAAAGCCGGGTACGTGAGGCAACCATACCCTTCAAACCGAAACACAGCAATGCTGCTTGGCGGCTGAGATAAGTATGGTTGTAGTATTTCTCCGGACGAGTCCTGTCACTAGGGGTGAAAGTCTGTGAGTTCGGTGCTAGGTGGCGAAACGACGTTTTTTTCTTTTTTTTACCAAAAAATACACATAGGTCAAAATACAAAACGATCATCTACCTCTTGGTCTATCCTAGGCAATCAAAATATGAATGATCACAACCTTGGTGGCAAGACCTGTAAAGGTCAACCTGGCTAGCAACTTCTTGCCAAATTCCGGCGCCAAACAATTCGCCGTGTTCTATCATTGCTTGGAGAACCAGTGCCTTCTGGGAAACCTCACTCCATGGCAGACCACATCGTTATTTTGGACTAGAGCGTCAAGCGCAAGCGACAAGCGAAGAGGGCAAGATC
Organism: Venusia cambrica; assembly: GCA_951394065.1. Classification (NCBI taxonomy): domain Eukaryota; kingdom Metazoa; phylum Arthropoda; class Insecta; order Lepidoptera; family Geometridae; genus Venusia; species Venusia cambrica. The sequence continues at coordinate 12,906,898 of OX596042.1, forward strand.
TAACTCACAATCACGACTCGACATTTTTTTTTATTGTTCTACGGAGGTGCTTGGCCTTCATCTCACCTGATTTTCAGGTCATGATAAGGCCGAAGGTGGAGGCGCACTTCACCCGGAATCCTCAACAAACTTGAACTGGCCATCTTAGCTTTAAATGCCGGAACACAACAATTTTCAGAATTGTTGTTATGGCGACAGAATTAGGTAAGATGGTGGTAGATAGTGGCCGCCAGGCGGACTTAAAGAAAATCCTATATTATACAAGGTGAAACAGAATATGTGTACTAAGCAGTGGGGGGGCTTTTCGGACCAGGAAAAGTATTTGTTGTGGTGGGGAGATAATAGTGAATTCCCATTTTCAGTTTCCCATACAAATCTTTTCATTTTCTCAATGACAATAAATAGTGACGACCCTATTCCTTTACCGCACTATGCATGTAGGTAGGTAGGTATAAATGTGCAATTGTCTGTGTCAAAGAATATTAAGTACAGATGAACCAATTTTAGTGAGAACTTGGAGTCATCTCGTGAAAGTAGGTTATTAGATAGAACATACACATTGATAAATTACATAGGCACCTACAGTTACAAAAATACGATATTGGACGAACAAAAGTACATTATAGGAACGATTATTTTGTATTTTAGCTAACAGATAGATAAAATTCTTATTGATTTGACAAATTAAACCTTCTAGTAATGGATTGTCTCATTAGCAGCCCAGGCTTTTCGACGATATTCCTCTGTTAGTGAAAGTGCTTTTCGATCTTTGTGATTGTGACCTTCTGCTATGTTGCCTCATCTGTCTAGAGCTGAGGTCATTGACGCGAGTTAAGAAACAGCTGATTTTAGGGTAGTCTCAACTCAAAAAACCAGCTGTTGGTGTCAGAACTTTGATCTTGTTTTACCAAAAACTTTGAACCAAAATTCAAAAAGTCGTAAAACAAACGTTGTTCCACGAGTCGGGTCGGATAACCCCGTTTCGGCATAGTACACATATTCTGTTACAGGTTGTATATGGTATATTATATAGTCCTATATTATAAGTTATATATATTTGTATGGGACAGCGATTTTCTCAGGTAACAAATACATACCCAGGTTCCGCCGGGCCAGTTCTCTCGCGAACAGGAGGTTGGCGAGCTTGCTCTGCGCGTAGGCCGACGGGGCGTCGTACTTCTCCGACATGTTGAGGTCCTGCTTGTGAATGGTGCCGCGGCGATGCGCGCTGCCCGACACTATCACCACGGTGCTGGGAGCTGATGCCTGACGTACAAAATAATATTATAATCTAGCATGAAATCGGGAAAAGATTTAAAAGTTGCTTTTAGTCCTTCCGTTGAAAAAAAAAACTTATCGAAACGTGTTTCGTCTCTATACGAGGGATCCGCGGGGAATATAGTCTTGCTGCTAAGTTGACTAGACCGACGTTTTTTTTTTATTGTACGACGGGGCGCCGAAAGTTGAAGCATGAAGTGTCATGCAAAATCCTCAACAGACTGGCTATCTTGCCTTTAAATGCCGGAACACAGCAATTTTTTTTTTGTCATGGCGACTTGCCACCCGCCTGAGAAGCCAGTCTTGCCACCCGCAAGACTACAAGGCGATTAAACTAGCTTTTGTTCTCGGCTTCGCCCGTGTGTATCCGGATAAAAAGTAGCCTATATCTTATTCCTTGTCTAGAACAATATTTGTGCTAAATTTCAGCTCAATCCGTTCAGTAGTTTCGGCGTGAAGGAGGAACAAATATCTCCCACGTGAGCTGCTAGTAGCAATGAGCTAGAAATATAAATATATTTACTGACAGAGATCTATCTCTGTCACTACTAATTAGTTTCTTTATAGATATATAGTTTAGTTATATTACCTTAAGTTTACTTAAGGTAATTAGTTTCATTTCAGTGTATTTACTGCTAAATAAGCAAGGATATTTACTGCCCTGTATTGCCGTCAATAGTGTCCACACCCTAAAAAGGGATATTCAAAACCAAAATTTATTAAAAACAGATTTAGAATGTGCAAAACTTGGAATATGGTACTTTAAAAACATAGTACCTATGTATCTACCTGCTTAAAATTAGGAAAGAAAGAAGTTGGTTACCTTCAGTGTGTCCAGCATGAGATTGGTCAGCAGGAAGTGAGACAGGTGGTTGACTCCTAGTTGCACTTCGAAGCCGTCTCTGGTGACGCCTTTAGGCGGCTCCATGACTCCCGCGTTGTTAACTAGGATGTCGCAACGAGGCTCTTCAGATTTAAACCTGCAATGCAGTAAGCTTATGTATGTATATTATTGTATACTTATACAGAATGATAAGTATGCATGTTTTTTTTAAACATTGTTACTGTTAGGTACGTGAGGTGGACCTATACACGTTCAGTGTATCATTATTTCGTGCATCGGAATTGAGAGGCTGTCTAAAAGGTGATGGTAGGCAAGCTGACCTGTATAATTGACTGTTAGATACATTAATATTATACCTACATCATTATATAGAGAAAAGTATGTATTTCAATCGGTTCTTAAGGCTCAATCGAAAATTGTAAGTAAAAAAAGTTAGCTGAAATTTTCAATTTTTTTAATCCACAATTTTGAAAATAAATACGTTTTATATAATACTGTAAAACGCTTTAAGCTGAGAAACTTGTAACAAGGTGATATAAAGGCCAAGCGCTTCCCCGTCGTACCATTAAAAAAATTGTATAACGAACCTTTTGACGAACTCTGTGACAGACTGCATGGAGGCGAGGTCGCACGGCCGGCAGTACACATATTTGTTGGTAGTTTCCAGCACTATGTCCCGACGGACCGTCTCGCATTTCTCCATGTCGCGACACGCCATGAACACCTGGAGGAAACACCCTTTCATTACTTATTATTTCGGTTACAGTATTTTATCAACATAAATACGGTATTTACAAATGTTATAATGACACAAAAATTCACAGCCCGCAACGGGACTCGAACCAGCATCTTTTTTTGTGTTGACATTATAACATTTATAAATGTTGTGACCAAGTCCAATCACTTGATAAACGAAAAATTATATAAATACCAAAACCCTAATCATTCCTTTATTGGATAATGACCTTAAATTAATACTGTTATAGCTTATTTAGATGCAAACTTTAAGCTACCTTATATCTAACATAACATGTATTACGGTAAGCTTAAATGTAAGGTGGCTTGAAGTGAAAATAGATACATTGATCCTGTCAGGGCGTTGCAAGTCACATGTTAGTGAGTAGATATATAAACACTTTTATTCAATTGATGTCGAAATACATGTTGACCTGTTTTTGCGTTAGGACGTAAATAAAATTTATGTTAAAAGAATCAAAATTAAGCACAGAAGCTCTGTAGGTCAAAACATAACTCAGATATTCAAAATTTATTTATTTGGGATATTACAAAACACAAAATAGGTAGGTACAATAACAATATATCTGATAGGTATTCATATATCAGAAGTCAGAATCAAATAAATAATTATAAATCAAGCAAACGCAAAGCTTGTTACATAGAACTAGATTACGCAAAGAATATTGACGTACAAATGTTTTGTAATTACATAATGTTACCTATTATAAAAAAAAACTATTCAAAATATTATGTTAACGTTTTTCCTTTACAAACACTTTTTTCTATATATTTTCACTTTAATTTTGTTTTAGTTTAGGAAAAGTAAAGCACAGACGCGGATCATTTCTATCCAGTTATACCTGAAATTACAAACTAGAATCGGACATGCAATTTCATAATTAACGACAAAAAATTGTGTATACTGGAGAAAATCAGCGCTAATCCGGATTAGCTGTTATTCTGATTTCGATAACCCCCGGGGTTATCGAAATCAGACATGGAAATTGTGTATGCCATGCGATAGATACAATAGGCATATTTTTATCCAGGTAGGTACTAGGTACGTTATCACATGGGCGACACCGCGGCTAGAGCTAATGAGTTTATAAAGTATCAAGATATTCAATAAAAAAAGGTACTTAGGTACGTAGTTGGGAACTTATTTAGAAACACTCGTACCTACCTTGGCCCCTCTGCGCGCGAAGTCCCAAGCCACCTCCTTCCCGATCCCGCTGGTTGCGCCAGTAACCACCACAGTTTTGTTCTCAGCGCGCATGCCCTTGTCGAAAGGCTCGCCGCTATACATATCTCTAAAACACACAAGTCTACATTAAAATTACCATTACCCCGATTATCGGTGGCCCGCGGTAGATCCGTGGACCGTGTTGGAGCAATTGTACGCCAGCAATGCCAATAAAGGGATCTCACCAGAACAAAGACAGCAGTTTACTTCTATGTTTAATCTGCGATTTTAGCCGCCTCTGTGGTCTAGTGGGTTGAACCCACCGATTTCAGATCCAGAGGACCCGGGTTCAATTCCCAGGGGAGTACCATATTGTGCTTGGTTTGGTTGGTGGTAGGACTTGGCTAGCTACCACCATTTTACCTAATTCTGTCGCCATAACAACAATTTTAAAATTGTTGTTTTCCGGCATTTAGAGGTAAGCTAGCCAGTTCCTCAATTTGTTGAGGATTCCGGGTGAAGTGCGCCACCTTCGGATTTATATACAAATATATACATACTTACTTGAATATACAAACTGCACCAGCCGTCGCGCATACTGCACTGGCGAGTGTCACTGGCAGATTCGGCACCCACATGTTATCTGAAGAAGAAAAAAAATTCCATTTTAATGTATTATGCATAACGATATTGTTTATTTATAATCAAATTGTTTTCGACAACTCACCTGATTGATATTATTTATTCATATTTAAAAATACATTTACTAACGAACAACTTCGAAGTTATGTAATTTTAAAGCTACTAGCCTGAATTTAAGAGATGTTTATAAATAATATTGGTCATTTTATTGTGTAGGTATCTTGTGAAATACCAGAAAAAAAGAAAAAAACAAAAAAATAATTTGTACAAAGATTTTTTATATAATTGTATTAGTTATACATATACATGAAATGGGTAAGCTCTTGACCTCAAATCGACCACAGGCTCTTGCACAGACTATATACGATGAAGTGAGCCAGAACCAGAAGGCATATGATAACATCTCGTAAATAGCAGTAGTTTATAGGTAATATGACTTGACAACGTGAAAAAAAATAATTAAATAAAACTACTACGTTTAACTCATTTTTTTTGTATTTTAGCTTACAATTTGCGTGTAAGGCTAGTGTCGAAATAGCTTACGATACAGTGCCGTATAACTTAACTTTTACATTGATTTTACTTTTATTTTGATTGTTGAAAACATGTGACCAAATCTTTGAGAGTACCGATACCTAATTTAAACAGATTGATTTAGAACGGACTAATTTTGTTAAAGCAACCTTTATAAAAATAGTTGTGTAGCTGAATGACAGATTGACAATCAATGCATAACCTAAGCCAGAAGTCCTTGAGACTTGATATTTTACCGGGCAGATTTATTTTGTAGTGTAGGGGTGCACAAAGAAGAGATTTTGGAAAATTCGCACGGGATGAAGAGGGCGAAAAACGAAACATTCACTTAACTCACAAACTTGGTTAACATTTTGCATAAGAATATAGGTATTACTAGGAACATTTTTTATTTATTATTATTTAAAAAACATTTCGTCACACATTTTCAGTACTAAGTACACACGTTAAGTGTCTGCTATTTCAGTCTGCGAAAACGGAAGAATTATGATTTGCGCAAGAATATATATAGGTAGGTACTATATCGACCCAATATATCATCTCAACAATTCATCATAATCATGTCATGTTGTAATAAAAATAGATTTATTTTTCTCACAAATAGGTTATACTAAAAATAAAAATGTATGTCAAAAAAGCATATTAGTGACCTTTCGTAAGAGTGGTGCCTGAAATTATTAAAAAAAAAACTGTATATGGTAAGTATTCAACGCCCCACTCCACATAGATGGGGCGGTAAAGCAAATATTAAACAATTATATATATACAATGTAAATTGTGAAATTCAATCGTATTATAAAATTTGAGAGATGAGTCAAAAGAATATGAATGTTTATTTGCCATAGAATCTGTGAAAAAAACGCATCAGAAACATACAAATAGGTATTTAAATATTATCTTCTAAGTGCTAATGTAAATTAAGCCAAATATGTAGTTACGTCTAGTTTACTCTACAAGGCATTTAGGGTACATCAATGTGCATATTTAGGCCGCGGCCACACATAAATACAACAAGGTTTCTTAATCAAACCAAGTCACATGAAATGTGGAATCGCCCTTAGGGATTTTACGTTGATAACGTGAATTTATCTACCGTTTGGTCATTTCACATAGGTACTACAATTTAGGTTTCTTTATAAACTAGTTATGTTACTCTAGTATGCCACAGCCTGTTTTGTTAGACTAGTTTCTGTTTACCTACATAATGTTCCATTTTTAATAGATGGTTCAAATTATATTAGGTATAAATATTACGGGACATATTTTGTTTAAGCGTTATATGTTTGGAATATAATTATTTTCATGCCACATAAGAAGTAGTGTTTAATCATGTTTAATTGACAAAAATATACTATAAATTTAAATATATTTTTATAGGTAAGTAATTAAGTTTTAAACTTGAGTAAAGCTTGAAGCTAATAAAACTAGGTTATTTATAAAATTGACTGAAGTGGATGTTTTTTATAGTAAACATGTCTGCGGTTTTTGATGACAGAATACAAATACCTAGTAGGTATGTATATGAGAAGATTAGAACTTATGATTTAGTGAGAGCGTAGAAACCGAAATATTGTTACAAAGAACAAACAAATAAACAGCGAGCTACCGATAGAGACGGACCAATCAAACATTCAAAACGCGACCTAATTTTTTATTCTTGGACAGTGCGTGTCGAAGCGTCCATAAATTGTTTATAGACATGTCAGGTTTCATGAACAAGATACCTATATAGCTTTAATAAATAAATAATTTATATTATCACATGTGCTTCGCTAAATTTTAGTGCAATATTAGTAGGTACCTACTTAATTCATATATTTATACATTTATTTTACTTAACGATAATTAATTATTTGCTAGTTAGTTTCAATTGTAAAGCGTTGTCATTGTGCTGTTAGCTTTGGTAGATGTGCTACCTTAGTTGGAAAGGCCGGAAATCTAATATTAGATTTGGGGAGAAACTTGCGATCGATAGTTATTCGACTTTCATTTCAGCTGTTCATCCGTTATTTACGCTAAAAGAAAGACACCTAAAATACTGATATGATATAGCATTTTACACCTATCTAATTCTGACCTGGATTGACCAGGCGGCAATTATTAATCGCATTTTCGGCATTGCTTGATTGAGTTTAATTACCTACTAATAAAGTGTCATTACAAATTTGTAAAAAGGCAGGAACGCGACTGATCGAACAACAAGTCAATGATAAATAATAACATTCGCGAATTATTAAACAAAACGGTTAGAATAGTTACTAATTATTAGAAAGTACAAAAGCAATTCACAATCAAATCCTTCAAATTCCATTTTTATAGATATTAAAACCATTTTATGTATTTACAACAAATTGCTCCCTTATGTTAGTTATCTACAGTGTTAATCTATATTTTATAAAATTTTGTTTCTTGATACAAATAATTTGCTCAAATATAATTTTATTATAGTCATTTTTTGTGGAAGACCCATTCTATATTGTAGGTAAATTATAAAAATGTTAATTACATCATGGTTTTGTTTATTATTACCCTAGTAGGTGATACTCATGTTATCAGAGGTTATTCCTCGAGGGAGAAAAAGTCGTGTCTTATTTATTTAAATTTGTGTAGTAAGTGAAATTATGAAAATGTTTTCATCATGGTTTTGTTTATTATTCTTTTGATGATTGAGTGTGAATGCAACTTTATAAAATAAAACCATTGGACTTCCACAAAATTTACTTTTTAAGTGTGTAATTTGTGCTTTCAAAATGTGTGAATTTTATTAAGGAGTATAATTGTTGACTAGTAAAGCGTATATTTATTGTAATAGAGTTCCCTTCGTTATAGTGAGCGCTAGGGACCTAGAATTACTCCATATGCCACAACATACCAAGTAGTTAAAAACCCCTTGATATGTACCAATCCTTAAGCTCTTTTCGATATGACTAGTAAGGATTAGCTAGTTTTGACACTTAAATTGGTGGTACTTTTAGACTTGTTATCGTTAGGGGGGAGTGGTCTAGCTATCCCAACTTTGACTAATCCTCTGGGTGCTCCTTTCAATGCTTGGACTGCTTGGTCTAGAGTAGCATTCCGTATGCTCACTCCATTGACTGACATAACTCTATCTCCAGGTGATATTTCACCATTTTTCTCAGCAACTCCACTAGGGACTAGGCTTCTTACTACAATTACTGTTCCCTGTGGGTCAATAGGGTCCTGGTAGTCGAGGATAGAGAATCCCAATCCTTGGTCGGCTTTGACAAGTTCTATAATTTCTTCTTTGCTCTGCCACATGGCTAGTTCCGAGACGTATTGGAGTGATTTAGACTTTTTGGATTGCCCGGAGTGATTTGTTAATGTAGCTGTACTAGATGTGTTGATAGATGAATCTGACTGGGCCTTGACTAGGGTTGTCAGATTATTCAAGCTGCCTGATATGATTTTTCTTGCTTCAAATCCTTCGCGGTCTGGTGCTAAGTTTATCAGAGGCCGTGGTCCACTGTCAATGCTGCTTCGAGCACAGACTATCCTTACTCTATTTGGTAGATGCTTCAGAATATTGACGACCTCAGTGTGAGTCAAGCCGTGCAATCTATACTCGTTTGCTTCTAAGAGTTCATCACCAGCTAAAAGGGTTCCTTGTTGCCCAACTGGGCCTTCAGGAAGAACGGATCTGATGTAATGATGTGGCCTAACTTCTAGGCCTCCTTCTACATCCACGGTTCCTTCTAGACTTATTCCAAGGCCTTCTAGTTTATTCACTTCTGCTACCAGTATCTCTTTCTCAGAGCCAAGAGTTTCCTGCCACTTTTGCTTGACTTCCTCCTTATTAATGGCTAGTATTTCATCAAATCTCTTGTCTAGCTCTTCTTGTGTTGGTTCTTGATCTCCAACCTCTAGTACACTTGAGTCTATAGTTGTGTTGGATTCCTGTTCAGGTTCTATTTCTGTAGTGCTGTTATCAGCTTGGGAAGGCACTGGGAACCAAGATAATGTGGTGGTGGTAGGTGAAGGAGATGCAGGTCTTTCTTCGTTGAATATTGCTAGCTGGAGGTGCTCATACTTTGGACCTCTCAAATACCGCTCTAAAACTAAGTGCACTGAGATACCAGTGTTTCTTAAAACCTCAACAGCTTGAGGGTTACTCTTATAAGCTAATGATATACCATCTACTTCTATTATCCTATCGTTATTTTTAATCTGTCTACTCTGCTCTGCACTGCTGCCTTCGATAATACTTTTCACAAAAATACCAGAGAGCTCCTCCTTCTCACAAACATAACCGGCCACGGTGATCCCTAAGCCATACACATTTTTATTTAAATCCACTTGAACTATCTCCACTTCAGGTAATGTTGGTAGCTCTACCGGAATTGTGATGGTAATAGTTGGTGATACAGCTTCAGTTATGATAGGATGCTCCGATATCTGTAGTGGGTGATCACCAATAACACTGACAGCTGCTGCCACTGCTAACTCTTCTGCCTTCAGCCCATTAATGTAGTCTGTGTAATGTACAGATAGGTCGTATACAGCTCCGTAGCCTGTTTCTATGAGATGCCGGTCTAGAAGTTCTGGGTCAGCTATAATTTTAGTGGGGACTAATGCTGTGCCAGGGATGGGGTCTCGCAACGCGGCTGAAGGGTCGGCGGGGCGTGCCACTAGAAGCCTAACTGTGGCACCGGCGCCACGCAGCACGGCGGCGACCTGTTCCGAGGTAAACCCTCGTAGGTTCACCGTCCCAACTTGCAACACATGATCACCGCTCTGTAACCTCCCGTCCTTGTCCGCGACTCCGCCGGGTAGCACGTATTTGATAACAACGCCTGTGCTCCGGCCGCCAACCAGGTTGAACCCCAGCCCGTTCCCGTCGTTGGTGAGCTCGACGACTTCCACCTGCGCCCACTCGGTATTCAGCACCATGTCGCAACGCTTCACCATCGGGCGAATATCGGGCACTCCCGATGTTACGTGATACGCTCCATTCTAAGGTTATACTCTCCCCGTGACAGCATTGTAAGCTTTTACGCACCAAAACTATATATCAACACTCGCGGTTATATCAAATATGCAGCACGCAACGCGGTAAATCGCAATTTTAACAAAAATAATAGAAAATGACATTTACATACTTGCTGAATCGGAGACAGCGAGAATGTGGCCAACTGCGCGCAGGGGTTGTCCGACAAATAAAATCACAGCATTCCGCGGACACAATCGAAACGAAAACAATCTGAGAAAATTTTCATCAATTCTAAAATTTCATGAAAATTTTTAGTAAATAAACAAAGATTAATAACCTTACAAAATCTGTCAAAAACACATGATTAGAAATCAACTTTTGATTGATTAAAAAATCGGGCCAATCACAAAACAGAAAAATTCAACAAATAGACGATAATTTGTGTCTGACACCAACAGATGGCAGTACTGCGTTGGTTCTAGCTATTGTGATTCAGGGAGTGTTAGTTACTCTACTCACCGCAAGATGGCAAAACAATACGATTTAATTTAGTACAGATGGCGCTGGTATAATGTTATGCTAGTTTATAAGGTTCTCTTTATTACTTGACTTGGTTTCATTTCACTCCAGCGCCTGATAATCGTAATCGTTAATAGGTGGCGCCTCACTAAAGGTAGAGTATAGGGCAATCCAGTACCTAATAAGTAATTAAATGAAACGTGATTATGAATCCAATAATAGCGGGATCAATTCAAAGCAAATTGTTTCTTCATCTCACCCGATTTTCAACTTATGATGATTTTGAACTTATGAGGCCGATGGTGCAAGCGCCCTTCACCCAGAATCCTCAACAAACTGAGAAACTGTTGGCTTTCTTACCTCTAAAATACCGGAACACAACAATTTAAGAATTATTTTTATAGTAAAAGACTTAGGTAAGACGGTGGTTGCTAGCCAGGCGAACTTAAAGAAAGTCCTACCAACCAAACCAAGCACAATATTGTACTCCCCTTGGGGATCGAACCCGGGAACTCTAGATCTGACACGCGTGGGCGAACCTCTAGACTACAGAGGCAGCCTGTAACAAAGCCTTACTTCCTAGGTCATATCCACAAAGAACATGACTTGAATAACATGATTCAACGCTGCACTGCATTGCGCCCGTCAACTTGAGGCACTACTGAAACATGAACATTGTATCCTGATATCAGTGATGATCGGGTGTCGGCGGGCGATCAAACTGAACCCAGCCCAGGAAGTTGTGTCGCTTTTGTCTTGAGAATAATAATATTAATCATCGGCTCCATACTTAGATACATATATTTTTTTGTTAAATACCTGAAGAATTTAGTTAGACCCGTTACTACCCTGGGCACGTAGCATAATAATAATTGACCTAACGTTATTGTAAATTACTTACATAATAAAAGTTGGGAACCTTGAAAACTTGAATTGCATTACGGATAGAACATTTATGTAGGAATAAACATTTATGTCACAAAAATGCTTACTCCAGATGGTAATCGAACCCGCAACCTACACCGCAGGAGGCAGAGCGACTAGATAGGAACTAACTGAGCGGTGAGGCCAGGAAATGGTTCGTATCGTTACTTTTTCATGTGAACTTTAAAGACATTTTGTAATTTACCTGATACTAGCTTTTGCCAGCGGGTCTATCAGCTAGGTACCAGGATGGCAAAAGCAACACAGCCCTTCAAATCACATCAACAGCCCATTAGTGTCCACTGCTGGACAAAGCCTACTCTGAATCTGGAGGGTTTATAATCTCCACGCTTGGTAGTCGGATTGGAGATCGCAGCTATGGTGTGGATAATACACAGAAGGATGCTGCTGCCCTTTTTTTACACTGTACATAATACCTACATGATACATTTCTAGGTACCTACCTATCTGCCCAACTTATTCTTATTTTAGTTATTTTCGTTTTCTTAGTTTTCATAGGTAGGTATTTTCTTTGTTATAATTATAGGTACAATTTTACTCAAACTCCATAATTTAATTAGGTGGATAATATATTAAATACTAACATTTTTAAATTACACTTTTTTTTACATATTTTAAGTGGCGAACATTCTTATTCTTACATTATTTAGTAATTTTGAATCTGAATATCCTTTTAGAAGGTGTGGTCACTGTTGCCTTTTATACATATATAATATCATACAGGTTACATACTAGTATAAGTAGCAGTAATAACACTGAAATGAAACTGTAATTACCTTAAGTTTATCTCTGTATATTTATATAATGTACCTATATGGTTTGTTAGAAGGTGTCAAAAACTATGTTTCTATTTCAATTCTATATTTCTATTTTTTCTGGTGAGATCCCTTAGTCAGCTTTTACGACATCCATAGGCTGATTGATGGGGTCGATTCGACCGCCATGGCCAACAGCCCATACACCCTTAGTGAGGTTACGTAGTAAAGTTATTATGAAGTATGTAAGTTTGCCGTTCATGACTATGTCTACGTTATTGTACTATGTTCCTTACTATGAGTGAGGGTTCAGAAGTTGGATTCTCACTATAAAATGAGAACTCTTATTTATGGTGAGAGATTTGTAGCATATGTACCATAATGCGTTTCTTTCTAAAACAGGTTACACTATATACGGCTATAGGTATATATAGTAAAAGCATGGACATCATTTCGTCCATGGTAAAAGCAACAATATAAAATCTCAATGCCAACCATATTCCAAGTCCAAAATCATGGTCTATTCAAACAAAAAAAATCTAACGTTTATTCCATGTCCAATTTTTTTTTATTGATTTAATGAATACCTCCAGTCAAGAGTCCAGATGTTACGTATGACAAAACAATAACATGACTAAAAGGCAACATGATCAAAATGGGAACATGAAAACTAAAGCATAATATACATATGACTTTAACAAAGTGAAACTAAGACTAAACCGGAACATGACCAAATCAGAATAGGACCAAGGGTAGTAGGTACTTAAGTACATTTTTTTTAATTGTGCGACGGGGAAGCGCTTGGCTTTCTGAGATGAAGTGGTTACAAGTTAAGATAAGGCCGAAGGTGAAAATGAAAATGAAAATTTATTTACTAGAATATATGTGTTACAATAAGGTCTTATAGGTTAATAAAGTCCATAGTATTCCTACCACAATTGTTGGCATGCAAATATTAGTTGTAGTCTTATTAATAATCTTATCTAGTATAATGTTTCCCTATAATTTAGATATTAATTGATTGAGTAAAAACATCTATTGGTTAGCCATTTTTTTAATTTACCACAAAACAAATCTCCCTTATTTTTTTGTAATTTCATTTGGCAACCTGTTAAATATCTTTATACACATGTTAAATACTTGTTGGTGGAGGCGCATATTACCGGGAATCCTCAACTAACTGAGGAACTGGCTATCTTACCTCTAAATGTCGGAACACAACAATTTTTAGTGCTGTTGTTATAGCGACAGAATTAGGTAAGATGGTGGATAATATTGTACTCCCCTGGAGATCGAACCCGGGGCCTCAGGGACGCTACCGCCGACGGCGAAGCCGATCTCCATTGGCTTAAAATTAGCTTCATGAGAACTAGAAACGATTTTTACTACCGGGTATGTGTCATATCCAAAATGGCGTTTCCCATCTCAAAAGTGTACACATGTTATTAAACCTATACGTTCAGTACATTTAACGGTAAAAATCGTTTCTAGTTCTCATGAAGCTAATTTTAAGCCAATGGAGATCGGCTTCGCCGTCGGCGGTAGCGTCCCAGGATCTGTAATCGGTAGGTTGAACCTCTACAGACAGAGACAGAGGCGGTTACAAACAAACTAAAACTATAACATGACTCGGTATACAACCGAACATGACCAAGAAGAAAATACTATTCTGTAGATTTTGGCGGTAGACGGGTAACAAGTTTTCTATTTAGGCTCTGCCGCCTCTTGAATTGCAGGTCGTGTTAACGTTCAGTAGGTACTTTTCAAAATCAATGACGAACAACAAACAACAACATATTTTCCTGCGTTAAGGTGTTCATTTGTTTTTTTTTTCAGTAAACAGCTTTCTTTTTAAAAGCCAGATCGAAATTTAAGTATAAGATACAACTTTTGTTAAATTACCTCCTTGCCTTGTTTCGGAGTAAAAGATCGTTCCATTTAATTACACACAGATATGAGTTTACTAAGTAGTAAACGGTTAGAAAGAAATGTAGATATGTAATTTATGTGGCCCCCTAAAACACGACAGATTTGGATTTTCATACAACTTTTTCCGGCCGCTGCTCTCATGTATTTGGCCAGTAGGTACAGCAATTTCGATTTATCTCTAAGGTTGTCAAAATAATGCTCAAATTTCCAAGCATGTTTGAAATACGCAAAACATCTCATAGCTATGTACCTATATAATGGGGTTAAACAATTTACTATTATTAGTGTGGTTTTATATATAATGTGGTTTCCTACCTACTCATATGTTTTTATATATTTTAGGTAAATAAATACATTAATATTACAGGACATTAATTTTACACAGCGCCATCTAGTCCCAAACTAAGGAAAGCTTGTAATACGGGAACTAGATTACGGATAGAATACTTAAATACTTTTTGTAAATACATACGTACTATATGATACAACCCCTAAACACAGAACAAACATCTATATTCATCACACAAATATTTGTCCTTGGTGGGAATCGAACCCACAGCCTACAGCGCAGAAGGCAGAGCTACTACCGACTGAGCCATGAGGCTTATTGAGGTGTATGGGGTAAGTAGACATCTATAATTATTGTATAAGGTATACACAATTTCTGAGTTCAAATACCTACTAGGCTACATGCAACCTAGCCTGAATGAACTGCATGAGATAGGACAACAAATTATTCACAATTAGGTAAGCACATATTTATTTTTTCTATTTTTTTGTATGACAGAGAAGCGCTTCGTCTTCAACTCAACTGGTGTCAAGTTATGATTTATTATCAAGCCGAAAGTATTATCGGCCGAAGGTGGAATCGCACTACACCCTGAATCCTCAACAGAGTGAGGAGACTGGTTACATTTCCTTCTTAATGCCGGAACGCAACAATTTAGAATTGTTGTTTGGCGACAGACATTAGGCAAGATGGTATGACAAGATGTTTAGCTAAACAAAGAATTAAAAAATAATGCTCTCCCCTTGGCGATCGATCCCGAGACCTCTGGATCTATTACCGGTGGGGGAACCACTAGACCACAGAAGCCTAGACATTTGCAATTACATTGCGGCTTATAACATAGTAAGAGTAAAAATAGGTAAACAAACATTATGACACAACCTAAAATGATATAAGTAGTTAGGTATGTGTATGTGTGTAGGTACCTACATTAGATAGCACTATGATTAGTTTATTAATAACAAGTACCTAGGTACTCCTGCTATACCAAAATTCCAAATATTCTGGTATTTATTTCATATTAAGGACCTAGGTATACACATAGGTACCTTTCAAGGAACATAGTTATATATAGCACAGATAATATAATACTAACTCTAAGTACTTATACCTAGTTAGATATTCTAGTAAAAATGTGACAAAGACACATTTCACAATATTTTTTACACAATTCTCAAAGACACATTTCACAATCCACGACTAGGCTCGAAACCGCATTTATTTCTTAAGTCATGGTAGGTTCTACCAACACTATTTTGTTTATTTTTTTTGAGTCATTTATTACTTAGGTAAGTATTTCGAAGTGTGATATAGGTAATAACGACACAATTACAAAATACTGAGGTACCTACCTACCTATGACTTATCATGGAAAACCATTAAAGTATTCGAAACCACATTTATTTCTAAATTCATGGTAGGTAATGCTCTATAAAATGATTTTGTTTGTTTATTTTGGGTAATTTTTTTTACCAAGTTTAATAACAATACAAATATAAAATATGACTTATGGTGGAACACCTACTTAGTGGAAATGGCATTTATTTAGAAAGCCATAGTGCCTACCTAATGCTCTACCTACATTATTTTGTTTGTTTATTTTCAGTCAAGTACTTATTAGGTACTTATAACGAAGAGTGATATGATATCATTACAAATATCAAATACCTATGACTTATTATGATATAAACTACTTAGTATAGGTCACACAAAGTATCCTGCACAACTGTCAGTTTCGATTCATTAGGCACAAACGTTCGAATACACTCTCACTCCGCACTGTTCGATCACCAATTCCGATAAGTCACCGTCACCGCTAATGAACAAAATGTCACAATGTGTTCACAGTTCAAACGTTCAAAATTCCAGAGCCCGGTGCCATGTCGGCGCGCGCGACTTCGTAATTAGCGAGCGACGCCGCCGCCCCCACGCGGGCACAGTGGCGGGTGAGCGTCGCTCGGCGGGGCCGGGGGCCGGGGGCGGAGGCGGGGGGCGCGCCCGGCCAATGGCACCACGGCCCGCCTCGTCAGGAGGGGCGGGGCGCGCGCCGCTGCCGCGCCGGGGGCTTCGGTCGCCACTCTCGCCCCGAGAGCCACTAGAGGCTGAGCCGTCGAGTGGCGTCGAGTGTCGGCCGGTCGGATGTCCGCGGAGGGCGGCGGCTACTCGCCGTGTCCGGCGGAGGCGCTGCCGGAGCTAAGCGCCGCTGAGCTGGCGATGAGCCTGTCGCCGAAATCAGCGCTGCTGCAGCAAAACCTGTCCCAACTGCAGCTGCAGCACTCCACGCCGTTCAGCGTCACCGACATCCTATCGCCCATCGAGGAGTACCGCAAGCTGGAGCTGGCCAACAACCCGCCGTCGCCGTACAGGTGCGTGGATCGATGCCCCCCCCCCCTCCCTCCCGCGCCGCGCCCCTCACCCCGCGGCTCTCGACACCGAAGGTCCCGACGAGAGTGCTCGAGCGACGCTCCCAGTCGAAGGATATAGTTCGGTGACGTGTGTTTGTGCAGGTATGTTGTGATTGCCGGTCAAGTGATGATGCGTGTGCTTGTGCGGGGGCACTTAGCGGTTTATCGGTCGCGGCGAAGCCACTCGTGGACTTTGCAGATTCAACGATGATTTTTCGAATTCGAAACTTTAGTTTGAAATATTTTAATCCGGAATAATTGAACGATAATGGACCTGCGGTGCTACCCTGCGTGATCCGTCGGCGGAACCATGATGGCGGTCGAGGCGTATTACCACACCATGTAGGTACCCGGCACTTGTACTTAGTGTTCAGTTCATTCGCGACTAATTAGTAATTACTTACTCTGTAAAGCGATTAGCAAACAATCGGAACTTGTATTTCTCATTAGTCAATACAATAAAAAGCCCTTCATAAATCAAATTAAATGCTTTGTATGATTTATCGTTTTTATAATTAAAAAAATATTTTGATTATAAATGGATCGGAGCGCATTATTAAGCAATACTAAATGGCAGATACTAATACAAATTGGGAATAATGCTAACGTTTCTACAAAACCAGAAATACAAGTGTAACCTTAAACAGATAAATAAACTACATCAATTTTAAAAACTATGATAAAATTATTTTGTACGACGAGGAAGCGCTTGGCTTTCATCAAATCTGGTGTTAAGTTATGATAAGGCCGAAGGTGGAAGCGCACTTCACCCGGAATCCTCAACAGACTGAGGAACATGCTATATTATATTCTGGAACACAACAATTTAAACTGTTGTGGGGACAGACTTAGACCACACCGTGCACAAGCCAAGACTTTTTATCTTGATATTTGGTCTGAACATTTATTAAATAGATAAACATTATAAGTACCTCTAGATATTGCTAATTATTATTCTAACTCACAAAAAAAAAAATTTCAATTGCTAACCTATGTTTTATATTATTAAACATAGGTAATAATACCTTCCATCTGCGCTTGGTGTAAGAGAGTGTCAGTGGCAGACTCAAGAGATTTATAATCGTTCCGTTTCTTACTTTTTGTAGTGTTGATGTAAGGAACCTTAAAAATGTACGACAAGCAAACTTGTATAAGTATAAACGTAGAAAATACTACGTATAAATGTAAATATAATCTCAGATTCGGTAGTGAAGTTTCGCAAATATTTATTCAATGTGAACATTTGTTTGCTGTGTCGTGGAATCGTGGGTAAGTTAAGTAAGGTAGGTATATTTTTGTCCAAATCGATAAGTAGGGAAATTTTGCTGATGACATAATAAATACCAACTGGTTAGATGCTATTTGCTTAAATAAACGGATAAGGGGATTTGTGAAACTTTTATCCCCTTTGAGAGCAGGAATGGGATTTTGGACAAGAAATCCAGAACTCTCTTTCGCAGGGCATTATCGCAGGGCATTTCTGGAGAAAGCCATAAATGATGTATGTAAAGCAACATTTTATGTAAACTAACTATTGATAAACGAAACTGTCGGGATACCTTATGACTAATGGTCATAAGGTAGCCCGACAGTCGAGCGAAGACGAACAGTCTATATATAAGTATATAAACTAACAGGTACAGGTACAAGACAAAAGCGCTCCTAAGATATATCCCGTGGGGTATTGCCACGCTAAATAGCAAAGCTAATTCGCTGGCTTAATATATTTTTTTACTTTTTTTTTTGTACGACGGGTAAGCACTTCGCCTTCATCTCACCTGGTTACAAGTTGAGATAAGGAAAGGTGGAGGCGCACTTCACCCGGAATCCTCAACAAATTGAGTAACTGGCTATCTTACCTCTAAATGCCGGAACACAACAATTTTATAATTTTTATTATGGCGACATAATTAGGTAAGATGGTGGTAGCTAGCCAGGCGGACTTTAAATCAAGTCCTACCATAAAAAAAAATTACTTATTAATATTAACACATACAAAAAATACATATAGGTACTATAGCTAGAAAAATAAGAGCCAGCGTCAATAAGTTTCACACGTAGCCTCAAATTATATGGATAAACAATAATAACAATTTTGTAATTAGAGGTAAGTACTTACCTACATCATTTAGTTTTCATGCTGGCTGACGAATTGCTTTTGAAGCATACAATAAAAAAAATTACACAATTATACCCGTCTTAGATAGCGAGAAATGTCCACAGGATTACGGCACAATTGTGGTCGTTATGGAGTATTCTAATGCTTCTGACAGCGGTTCGTAAAGCCCGACACAGGGTTCTGAGAACCCTCACACAAAAAGAGAAGAAAAATACGAGAACTATATATTTTTAAAATATTAGTATGCCACTCCACTTCATAGCGTGCTAATTGATAATTAATTTAATTAATTCCCCGCAAAATTATAAAACAACATTGTTCAATTAAAATTATCGTAATAAAATTAGCGAATGACATAACGTAATAATAGCAGGGTAGTAGATACCCTGTCAAAATTCAATTTATCAAGCCAAACAGTTTAATGGCATCACTAGGGGCTGCCTATCAGGGGTATTCTGTAGCACCTATTCCAATCCGATAAGGTTGGTTATAGCTTGCTTTTTTGTTTGATGAGTCGATAAAGGATAGATTGTGTAAATAGGGATTAAGCAGATAAGCTGGGCTTAAGTGACGAGTTGGCGCCGCATGAACTCTGCGAAACATTTAGGTTAGACTTAAGGCGGATTAAATTTGATGGTTAGATTAAGCTGTGATTTTTGGTCCAGTTTTGATTACTATAGTTAGCATTTTTGTACGACGGGGAAGCGATTATCTCACCTATATTTCAAGCTATGATAAGGTCGAAGGTGCATGCGCCCTTCACCCGGAATCCTAAACGTTCTGAGGAACTGCCCATCTTACCTCTAAATCTCGGAACACAACAATTTTAGAATTATTGTTTTGGTGACAGAATTAGGTAAGATGCTGGTAGCTAGCCAGTCGGACTTAAACAAAGACCTACCACCAACCAAACGAAGCACAATATTGTACACCCCCTGGGGATAGGGAACCGGGACCTCTATCCGAGTATCTGACACCGGTGGGTGAACGACTAATCTACAGAGACAATAATAAAAACGTTGTAATTTATTTATATTCTTAGGTCCACGTTTGACAAAATTATAGCGACGATGAGGCTGACGTGGTTGCAAGTTGGTGCAGTAGACACCAAGTCTCTCTTGCCTCCAGGGCTCATATTATGACCAAGAGTGACAGATGCAGTGTCTTTGTTAGTGATCCGTCCATTCGTACTAATTAAACGTTTTGGTTCCACTTACGTCCAGACAGCTTGAGAGTAGAATTTGTTGCCTCTTCTGAAAATTACATCATAGGGGCCTTTTCAAGACAAGAAAGAAGGTGTCTTCTAGATCAACGTGCTACATCGTAAGTCACATCATCGGATTGTCCCCATCAGTTCCCATTAGGTACGAGTGAGGAAACTCATGGTCATAATTAAAAAAAGATACATTCAACGGATTTCCTTTATTTCATTCTTTGCATATAAGTAGTATCTTAATATACGAGAAAAATTTTAGGCCTAGTATGTGTTTTTTTATTATACCTGAATCTCAGTTAAAAATAAATATTTAAAAAAATATTATTTTAATATTAGGTCCTTACATATGAAATTGGCGTTTTGTATGGGAGGAACATAAAGGCAATTTTTTCATATTAAAATATATTTTATTAATCAAAGTATGTACCATTGCTATCTATACACTTTTGCCATCTTATAGGTAGTTCATTGATCCCTTTACTAAAAAAACCATTCGGACGGGAATCAATGAAATCTTTGAAAGCGGTTTGGACTGCCTCATTGGAATTGAATTTTTTTCCTTGCAAGAAGTTATCCAAATTTCGAAAAAAATGGTAATCTGTTGGAGCAAGGTCCGGAGAGTACGGTGGATGTCTTAGACATTCCAATTGAAGCTCCTCTAATTTGGTAGTCGTCTGTTGGGCCGTGTGTGGTCTAGCGTTGTCTTGAAGCAGCAGTGGCGTAGAGCGATTGAAAAGTCTCGGTTGTTTAACAGCGAGCTTTTCCATCATGGTTTGCAGTTGCTGACAATAGACATCAGCCGTAATCGTCTGACCAGATTTAAGAAAGCTATAGTGTACGACACCGGCACTAGTCCATCAAACGCTTACAAGTAACTTTTTTTGAGTCAATTTTCGCTTGGGGCAAGATTTTGCTGGTTCACCAGGGTTCAGCCATTGCGATGAGCGTTTACGATTATCGTACAGGATCCACTTTTCATCACATGTAACGATCCGATTTAAAATTCCTTCATTATTGTGCCGGTTGAGTAATGTAACGCAGCAGTCGACGCGCGTTTGTCGGTTTGCTTCACTCAATTCATGAGGTACCCACCTTTCAAGCTGTTTCACCTTCCCAATTTGCTTCAAGTGGATTAAAACGGTTTTGTCACTAACACCGCAGCCTGCAGCTAACTGTGATGTGGTTTGCGATGGATCTGCTTCCACAATAGCCTTCAATTCATCATTATCGACCTTGGTCTCCGGCCGTCCACGGGGCTTGTTCTGCAGGTCGAAATTTCCAGAACGAAAGCGTTGAAACCAAAAACGCACCGTGTTTTCTTTTGCGACACCACCACCATACACATCATTAATCCTTCGAGCCATTTCTGCAGCACTGGTGCCACGGTGGAACTCGTACTCGTAAATAATGCGATATTTTAAGTTTTCCATTTTGTGAAATGAGTGACGCAGAAAAAAAAAGCAAAAGAGAAAAAAACAAATGAATTACGGTTTTCGAAACACAAATGCATGAGTAAATAGCTGTTTAAATTTGAATTTGGAATTCCTAACCAAAGAGGAGATATTTAAGATCAAAGTGGCCAGTACGACAAAACGCCAATTTCATATGTAAGGACCTAATAAATACACCAGATTTTTTTATTTTCAGAAGTTGAATCTATTTTAAATTCGATAAGTTATCCTGGTTAACCTAGACAAGGTTATCTTTTCAAATGGTGGGTAGATTTTTTTTAATTCCAGTTTTGCCCTTGAGTAAAAAACCCCGTTTTGCCCCCAGGTCTAACTCCTCCGGGAGCAGCATTAATTCGCCGCTCGGCCCGGCAGCCTCGTGCGGCATGGCGGCGAACCCGTATGCCGTGCCGTTGTACGGCGGCGCGCCGGTGCAGGGGTACGGCTGCGGGCCCACAGACCTGCCCCACTACGGGGACATGCGGGGCGCCGGGTGGTACCCCGCCTCCAACGACCCCAGGTTTGCCAGTGAGTCGGTACTTTATTTTGCTTCCATAAAACGAATTATATTGTAAGAAACATGCGAAATCGAAAGATATGTACAAAGTAGCGGATAGGGACATTAGCTATATTCTACATAGGTATTTATAATGGTTGCTACATCAGCAACGAATTTCGTTTAGATTAACTTAAGTAACTAAAGTATCTTAAGTAACTACTTTCCTAATGCAAGCTTTCTTATTACTTAGAAAATTGTATGTATTTTGGCTACGCAGTACACAATTAATAATGCAAACAAATATGGCAAGTTGTTATAGGGTATTTTTCTAAATATTCGGTCAGTAAGAAAAAATAGAATAGTTATTTTAACGACATACTCGTATAAGTACTTGGAATTTATGGCGGAATACGTCAGTGGGATGTCAGGTTTTCTTTTCACCCAGAAGCATCATGCTTTTTTAATTTACTTTGCTAGCTGACTTACATTTTGGAGTTGCCAAAACCTCTGGGGTAAGTCCAAACCCCACAATAATGAGATACCTACCAATGCATATTAATAGTAACCGGCAAATAAAAAAAAATGCTACATTAGTTGACCGTTTATTTCATTAGCTGACTTGAACTTGAGCGATGAGCTCCAGCTAACATTTATTGCTTGTTATTTTACCAGGTAATACACAGTTATTTTAGGGCATTTCAAACCCAACTCTAACGGAATCTCGCGAACTACGACTGCCAACAATCCGACTAGTGGTGGTCGCAGCCGTGACTGAGCTTGGACTCAACCACCGGTCGTGGTCGTTGGTTAGCTTGTGACCGAGATCCTCAAGGCACCGCCTTCAAAAGATATAAACTTACCTACAGAATCCAACCTGCCCCACTACGGGGACATGCGGGGCGCCGGCTGGTACCCCGCCGCCTACGACCCCAGGTTTGCCAGTGAGTCGGCGGATTATTTTTATTATGGCAAATTATTCACCCAATCAGTTACAACAAAAAAATTAACCTTATAATATAACACAAATAGGTTTATAATTTAAAAATTGTTTGATATAAGATATTAGGTATTTAGCTTCAAAACAGTCGAAAAAAAAAACAAGCAACAAAGCATTTAGCGTATACCTACACCAGTTAAATAACAGGCTTTATCTTGAATATTATATAGCAATGAGCAGCAGATATTTTTCGAATTTAAAGATCTAAATTCTACCTCGTATTGCTTGCTACATAAACCCATATACCCATAAACAACCAAAAGTCAAATCTACCGCCTGTTCGAAATCACAACCTAGTTCTAGGCTAGTTAGTTTTTTGGATGATCCTTTCAATAGTTACATTTTTTAAATGTGATAAATAGTTTTTTATTACGATTTACAAACATTAGAAATAATTGAAACTAACTAATGTACAAAGGAAGCAGTCAGATTACCTAGGGACCGTAAAAAACGGCCTATAGGTAGCACTGACCAACTGTTACAGACCAGTACCAGACGGAAGCGTGCCCAAGACACTGGCTGCATTGCCACGCTGAATAGCTATGCTAATTAGATGGCCTAAATCAGAGCAGTCCTATAGTTACGATTATAGTTTAATACAAACTGAATTTTTAAGTAAATAATCATCTAAACCTATAAAAACTATCATTAAAATATATATTACTACCTCACTACATAATGGGCAGTTTGTTTACATTGTGATATCACCATTTAGCTGCCAAATAGTATAGCAACATCGGGCCACGCGTTGTGATCGATGATAAAATCACTTATTCTGTAGTGGGCTCTTTTAATTAGATAATGCTTTACACACGTTTTGAATTTACAATCAGAAAGTTTGGAAGCGCTTTGAAGAAGCTTATTATAGAATCGTACCTTTACAGTTTTCTACGTAAAAATTACTTTTCCAAAACGAATTTAGGTTTATGAAGTTTATTTTTATATTAAGATTATTATGTATGTACATTGTGTTCACTACTCTGGATCCAAATAATTCACCAAATGTTATTCAATTACAGTTTACACCTCTGTGTATCGGTTTCCCATTTTTTGCATTAACCCAAAGGTTGGTGTAATCTGACACTCTACCAAAGGAATAGTATATTATATTCTGTGTCTACTTGAGTGGAGATCAAGTTACAGAGGAGTTATCCACGATACGGCTGTCATGCGACTCTGAACTAATTGTGATTTGACATGCTCTTCGTCACGTATTACCTACTTGTTCCGTATACTATGTAAGTACCTATTATAATAGGTAGTCTACATAAGCAGTAGTTTCCTTTGTACTGCTTCCTTTGTACATAGTTAGTTTAATTGTACATTTTATTTCTAATGTTTGTAGTTTTATATATTCATTTGTTCATAAACATTAGGGACAGACAAGTGTAGATGTGGTCAAGGATAGATCACGCTTGGCTAGAGAGAACCTATTTATTCGAATAACTAGATAAAATATTATATGTATCATATAATATAGTTCTATTATCATTAAAAAAGCTAAAGCTAAAATAATGCGATTTTGTCACATAACTTACATTAAAAAAGTACTTTACTGTTGGTTGGTTTTCGCATAACGTTACATTACATATACATATACTAAGTATTATTAGTATAATATAATTAATAGTAGTACTAAGTATTTTGATAAACATCTCTCCTTCCCAGCGGAGGGCATTGGTACGCCATCACATAGGTTGCCCTGGTTTGGGTAACAATGACACCATAAAGGATTAATTTAATCATAAGGAATTTGAATAATCGAAATGTGTAACTATAATGTTTGCTATCAAATTATTGTTTATATCATCCCATTTCATAATTGGCGATCTTATCGCTTGATAGTAGTCTTCCATTAAACTAGACAAGACTTGAAGCCTTCAGAATTGTATTTCTCCAGTATTTAGTACTCCGATATCTGTGGCTCCAGAATCATAGACGCAAGTAACAATCTCCACTCTTTTTAATTGTTGAAGGAAATAAGACTCAGGCTAGTTTCAGGATACGTGAACTAACATAGCGTTGATAAACTCTACGTACATTTTTCAATATCCAGTATCCATCAAATCTTCTTAAGTCAATCAATAAGTTACCATCTTACCTAAGTCTGTCGCCATCACAGCAATTCTAAATTATTGTGTTCCGGCAAAGAGGTAAGATAGCCAGTTCCTCAGGAAGTTGAGAATTCCGTGTGAAGCTTTTTTTTTTATACTACTAGGAGACGGGACAAGCAAGTAGCGCTACTGGTGTTAAGTGTACTCACACACACTGTGGTCACATCCACAAAGAACATAGCCTACACGGCACTGCATTGCGCTCGTCAACTTGAGGCATAAAGGTGTTAAGCCTCACGTACCCGTCATTTCACCGGCAACCATACCCTTGAAACCGAAACACCAAACAGCAATGCTGCTTGGCGGCTGAAATAAGTATGGTGGAAGAAATGCACTCCCACCTTCGACCTTATCATAGCCTGAAACCAGGTGAGATGAAGGCCAAGCGCTTCGCCGTCATACAATAAAATAAATAGAGAATAACATGTTGTGAAAGAAAAGTAAAACTTTTTTTTTCCTAGGGTTTTTTAACACGTGGCTTTCTTGGTTAGTGGATTTCGTTTTATAACAACGATGTTTTTTTTACGACCGGGAAGCGCTAAGCCCCACTCACCTCTATCTCACCTGGTAAAGATGTTTTATGGAGTTAAAATTTACTTTAAAACGACGCATGCGTCCCTGAGGTTCTTTAAAGAAATACCCATTTATATTTCATCCAAGTCAGCCGTCTTTGTTGAAAGCCACAAATAGATCATGCCGACGGAAGGCACCGTCCAAGATAGGCCTAGGCACCTACTCTACATTACATCACTCACATACAGTTCTAACGTTTACTTATTAGGAAGAAACGTTTACTTATTAGGAAGATCGTCATATTATAAACCATTTCAACTAAACCTAACCTACCAAACAGGATTTTTCAAAGAGTGTGATGATAGTTCCACACAAGTCCAGAATCCAATCAAATACAATGTGATCACAGGTAAATCCTCGAAGGGGAAAATGTCGTGAGTACTTTTCTTACTTTACTAAATATTTATCTGTTTTATGGTCAATCATCAGTAGTCTGATACGTATCGTGTAACTGCGCAATATTATTCATCATTGTATTGGTATTTCAGATTTTATGCTTTTTAATGTTTCTTGAAAATTGCTAAATTTTGGCGTATGATCTACAAAACGATATATTCAAATATTGATAATTTAAGATCGCCTATTTGGGCTGAAACCGTTTTTTATAGCCTAGTTTTTTATAACGGTATAAATATTAATCTTTAAACATACTTCTAAAAATTTTGTAAATAAAGGAGCTCTTTGAAATCAATGCACTATACCTACGTACTATAATAACATCTGTATCAAGTTGCAGAGCCTTCTGTAAACACCATTAGAGGACAATAAAAAATATTGAGCAAACGAATCGTGCCTCCGCCGCAGCCGCGTGTCTTAAGGCTTACAGCAGAGTCACTTCGACAAACGATTTTGAACTAGAATATTAATAGCTAGTGAACGCTTCGGGAAATTGCTTCCATAATCCCGTGTATGAGAGAAAGAGTGATGAATTATGATTGTCGTTCTTGACGTAGTAGAACGAGTGTTTGAGCTCAATCCGAACTGTAATTTTGCCGTGAATAAGGAAGAAACCTTTATATATTCCAGCTTTTACGCCTTTGCTTGCGTTTAACGTTGTCTCACATGGCATATACTATAGAAAATTTGAAATTGAAAATTTATTTATTCAGATAACGTAGACATCGTCATTAAGCGTCCGCATACATGCCTAATGCACTGCAGAACCGCGCTAATCTCATTAGAATCCTCAAACCATTATTACATTGGACCTTAAGATCCTTGTAGATCTTCTGCGTATTCTTAGCCCACAGGTTGTATGTGTAGAAGTTTTGACAGAATGCCTTAGACAACTTGACTGGGGCTGTACACCGTGCGAACCTGCGAGCATGTTGCATCTGACTGACAAAGAGCACCGTTATCTCTCTGTGTCCATTATGTCACTCATATACCCAGTGTCCCAAGTACTTAATTTGCTTAACCCAGATGAGAGGAGTTTATCGAGTAGCAACGGCAGGGGTTAGACCTTTCCTTTAACCTTAAACACTCTTTTTAGCATTGTACTTGAGACCATGGGCCTCAGCGTATCCTTCACAGGCTTTAAGCAGCCTCCTCAGAGCACTGATTGATGGAACATGTTACCAGTATACCAGTCCTGCTCAGTTCCTCAACTAGGCCATTAACATACAAATTAAAGATAATTAACTAATAATAATTAACTATGTTCATGTCAAATTGTATTAACAGAAAAAGGAAGGAAAAAAAAGAAGGAGTTTCTCAATTCGTCGGAATCTTTTTTTTATGCATGTTCCTCGATTACTCGAAGACGCCTAGACCGATATTTTTTTTTTGTTTTGTTTGAAAGGGTATACTTCACTGTTGGTCCCATTGACATCAGGTCAGGGTCTGATGATGGAAACCTGGAGGAATCGAGGGAGCTCTTCAAATATTATAGGCACACTGGAAGTGATTTGGGTATTTTTAGGGTGTATCCTCAAAGGTAAAGAAAAAATGGACCTCTGTCTTCAGTTGAGGACCTGATGATGGAATCCTGGAGAGATCGAGCGAACTCTTCAAATATTATAGGCACACTAGCAGTAATTTGGGTATTTTTAGGGTATATTACCTCAAGATTAAAGAAAAAATGGACCCCTGTCATCAGGGCATATGACAATGGTCAGGTTCTGATGATGGGATCCTGGTGAAATCGAGGGAACTCTTCGATAATATGCGCAAAGTTTCTGCTACTACGATACGATAAAATTTCAAAATAAATGTACAAACATTTTTGAGCTTACGACTACTGTACGACTTATTATGCGATTCATTCTCACGTTTTCAAATAAAAGATTTCAACGCGCTACTCCTCCATGGTCTTTTAAAAGTAAAGTAATTCGTGGCGACATTAAAATCCGACTTTTTTTATAAAATCTTTCCGATAAAAGAACACACTTTACGATCCACCACCATACGCATCTGCCACGGCTCTTTAACGCAATTATTTAACTGCCTATTAAAGGTTTTAAAGAAAATTCACTGGATATCGGGACGAAATCCCCGGGTTCTCTAGTTAAGGTAAATCTGTGCATTACTAAACTGTTTATTGACTGTCATTTGATACATGAACTCGGAGAGAGCATTGTGTACGAGTAGGTGCAGGTGCGTAGGGATGGGGTGATACGCACAGTTAATTAATTTTCTGTAATTCGGTTTTTGATGTTTAACATCTATTGGCGCGCCTTGGCAATAAAACAGACTCGTATGACAGCGTTGCGGACACGTGAAGCTTATTTAGTCGTAAAGTTGACGGGTGTAATGCAGTGCCGCGTAGGTGAAGTCCCTTGTGAATGTGACCTACGCAGTAAGACTTGGCAAGAGTCGCAAACAGCAGATCGGCAGATAGCTTGTTCTGTCTCACAGAAATATATAATATAGAAATATATATAATCATTAAAAAAAACTGTCTGGTCTGATTGGACGGTTTTGCCATAACCACAAAGTTTGACAGTCGGGTAACTGATCGCAAAAAACGTTTTAGATCACAGAAGCAATCTTTTTCAAGAGAAAATAGGTTCTATAAAGTTGCCGGTTTTCTGTCGATTGTTTTGCCTCAGGGCTATATAGTAGTTCTGTAACTGAAATCATGCAATATATAGAAGATAGATAGGTAAATGTTTTATTTCTCATATTTTTTGATAATAAGTATTTAGTGTTCGGTAAAATAAAAAATTCAACATATAACCGTATTGACCTCCTTCTTTTTTGAAGACGGTTAAAAAGCAGCCGATATAAGTCAAACGTAATTTGAGACAAGTTTATTTAGCAGCAAACAAATCACCATATACCATAATACACAATTTGTCAACTAGTTAAACTTCCGAATCACTTTCTTGGCGCTGTGTGGAAAATTTAAACAAAACTTTATGGACAAGTAGATACTTCTAGCTTTTGCCTGTGTACAACGTAGCTGCCTGCATGAAACCCGGATAAGTGTACTTTACCATGGTGTACGGTGACCCGAATGAATTTTGCCAGTGATATAGATATCACTGGTAAATTTTATTCAGGTCCGTTCAGCCCTTTAACCGTGAATGAGTAACAAACAAAGATAGGTAAACTTTCGAATTAAAAAATATATTCGTATGGATGTACGAATTGCTATCTGCTTACCACAAGATCACAGTATTTTAATGTAGGTGACGTAGCACAGTTTACTCCTAAATTTAGTAACTATTTTAAGCGATAAAGGCTTTGTAAAGGCTTCCATACATTTTCTCTACTGTTCACGCTAACACGCACGCATTTTTAGCATAAGCCTGTGGTAGCAATACTGACTTTGAAAGATAATGTCAAGTGATGGTTTCCAATTTCAATATTAGGCCTCGTATCAGTATCAAAGTTACTAAACCAATTCTACAGCAAAGAGCACTCGACGCAGAAGTTCGACACCCGAACCCACTTACCGACCAATCTCAATAATTACCCGGTAGTCTGACTCCACAGAACAAACAGATCGCAAAATATATCAATGGAAATCGAAATGGAACTGAGTTAGAGCAACTTATTTTTACCTTATTTTATTTTATTTTAGAATTTTTGGAAAACTAACAGCTATAGAAATAAATACTAGTTAACTTAGGGCTAATTATAAGTATATATATACTCTTACTATTGTACTACTATTATCTTACTACTATATACTCTAAAACAAGTAAAGATGGCTTTTAATGGAGCTTCACTCTGGACTTGAAGATTCCAACATTGTACTGGTGCAGTATAAAACGAGAAGAGGGCAATGAGTTCCATTCATTTTGAAGCAAGGCTCGCTTCATCCTATAGCTGGATGACCCATTACAAAAGAAAACCAAATCTGTATCGCGCATATAACGTCACAATTCATTGTAAAACAAGCTACTGAGCATTTTAAAAATACAATCCTGTTTAGTAGGTACTTACTTTAACTATAAGACTTATTTCTCTGATGAATCTATAGGTACCTATGTATTTGAATTCATACCCATTTTAAAGTAAAACACTAGGTAATGTCTAAAGTGGAAATACGGTATTTTGTAATCGAGTTCTTATATCACGTAATCATCTATTTTTCTGACACAAAAGCATTATAACTGTACCAGACGCCCACAATCACTAACAAAACCGTAACTTCGAACAAGCGGAAAGTTTACAAATAATTAAACACCCAAACGGCACGCTTCCGCAAAGATAAGCATCTCTAAGCCGAGATTAAAACGGTACACCCAGTCTTCAACGCCGTTCAACCAGAAAAAAGCATGCTCACGAATTGTCTACCAAATTACAGATAAAATAAAACTGCAGTTGTAGAAAGCTACCCTGAGGCACGCCTCGGCCATACCTGTCTGGGAGCTGTGTACGAGACAAAATAAGCAATTCCATCCGATCGGTCCCGTGTTTGCCCTCCACTAGAGTCTGCCTGAGCAAACATTATGGCTCACGTCCGCAAATAGCAGGAGGTCGATGATGTCCAACTCAGTCGAACGCTCTCGCCCGCTCCAACTTTTGTCTACTCCGAATGGTGATGCAGCGCACGTATACGAATAAATATGACGCTCTTCAAACGTTGTTACTTAGACAAAAGTGGACCTAGGAGTGCTGTCCAAATAAGTTTGTGATTTTTGTAAATAAAACACTGGTTAAAATTACTAAAACATGAGTCTGCTTGTATTTAGCATAACTACGGTGACGAAATGTAAATTACCTAAC
Source organism: Venusia cambrica (assembly GCA_951394065.1). Classification (NCBI taxonomy): domain Eukaryota; kingdom Metazoa; phylum Arthropoda; class Insecta; order Lepidoptera; family Geometridae; genus Venusia; species Venusia cambrica. Next base: position 12,938,051 of record OX596042.1, read on the forward strand.
ACCTCGCTGTTTCTTTAAATACTTATGACGAGGAAGAATGTGTAGGTTAGGCAGTACCTATTTGTAATTTTAAAATATATTTGCGCGTTACAACTTAGACCACTCAGAAGGGTGTCAGTACCAGAACACTAAAAACCCGATACGATACCTGCAACGTTTTAAGTGTTGCTATACATCAAACGTTCACGAACACACGGTCAGCTTGCTGAAATTAAAATTGCCGCGGGGAAAAAGTAAGTGTGTGACACACTTAGTTTCCATGTAGGCGCGGCTAATACGCGGCGAGTGGACGCGTCAGTGGCAGACGACGGCCGTTTATCTTCCTTTAGTGTGGCAACACCGAGGGAAATAGCCGCGGAAATGTTTGCTATTTCATTTCCTGACATCCGTGGACTTGGTTAGCATGAAATGCGAGAATTTAAAATGTTATTTTATTCAGATTTACTCGCATTTTTTCCTTTCTGAGGACTGCAGCTAACATTTTGCTAATTAATATGGACGTCGCAGTGCTTGTTTTTGAAGGTTTTGTATTCAACTTTTGTATAGAACTGAAATTGTTGGAACACACAGCAATAAGGTTTATTTATAACTAACTGTGCCTGTGGCGTTGGCCTCTTGATAATCAGTTTGATCAGTAAATAAACAATCTACAAATTTCGATTTAAAAATCAATCTCCTCAACTTAGTATATTTATTAAAAAACACATCACAACGTATTTTTTTGTATTCCTAATATTCGTGAAAGATTTATCACAATCGTATGAGAAGAGTATATTTATAAGTGTATTTCGGCCATTACCTCTTACATCCAACCAAACATACAAGCTTTACTTCTTTCAGTAGGTATTAGTTTATCTGCCCCTATTATTATGTACCTAGGTACATATAACATACAAGTCTAAAGTTCAGACTAAATTTCACGTTGTAACCAACAAGCCAATCTTGAAATAAATCTAAAACGCAAAACCACCCAAAATTGATTCAAATAGTTAAAATCTGCGACCCCTCGAGAAATTCACGAATTTTAACAATGTACCTCATCTCGATCAAACGCGTCAGATAGTGTATTTTTAGACAGAGGGGAAGAGGTAACACAATACGGCTATTATGGGAGTTGTTTATTCACGCACAATTTGCTGGAGTTTATTCAGCGTTGGCAACACTCGCTGGGGTGGATGGGCGATGTGCGTTGCAAATTTAATGCGATTAATATGAAGACGTGACTATTATTTTGATGATCTTCGGTCGTTAATCTTGCAATACTGATGTGTTACCGATTTTTGGAGTCTACATGAAAAACATGACTGTCATTTGATCGTTTAGCCAATTCACATTGGATGTGTGATAAGAGATATGTCAACTAGGCATTAGCTTGCAATATGGGTACTAGATTACGGATAGAATACTTGAACACTTCTAAACTTTCTACTCTTTGTTTGTAAATACATACGTAGGTACTATATGATACAACACCCAAACACAGAACAACCTTCTATATTCATCACACAAATGTTTGTCCTGGTTGGGAATCGAACCCACAGCCTACAGCGCGGAAGGCATGAGCTACTATGAGGCTTGTTTTCAAGTAAAACAGTAGATGGAATAAACATTTATTAATATTATCAAATTTATGTCAAAACGTAATTAAGTTATAAATACTATTTAAATAAATTAACATAAACTAACTATAAGTAATATTGTAACGGTCCTTAGGTAATCTGACTGATTCCTTTGTACATAATTAGTAAGTTTAATTGTACATTTTACTATTAGTATGAACGTACAAATAGTCAAAGAGAAAAATACGAAATGGATTATCTATAAATATATTTTTTACATAGATTACCCAGTTGATCGTTGTTACCACCAGATTGTAAAAAATATTATTATTAAATAAATTGTATAAACTATGGCCGAACAATAGACAAAAGCAAAAAAGTTTAGGGTGAAAATGGTCACAAGTTATTTGAACTTAAAATTATGTCTGTCTGTCAGTGAACTGTATTTCATTACCCGTAATAGGTAGAGATGTAATTAAAAATAAATGTAGGACCTTAAACATAAAAAATTGCTTTGAAATGTGGGCATAGGACTTATATCACGGCTATGAGTCGCATGATACATTAAATTACCTATATCTACATTAGACTGATGACGTGAAGTAAACTCGCAAATATTTTGACCAAAAACTACCAACGTTGTCCAAGATTTTACTTTCATATTTAATGCGGAGCATGGTTCGCGAAATCCATTAGGTATGGTCAATATTGGTACAAGGTCACCGGTAGCAGGAATCGTTTGACTAAATTCAAGTGTTTTGCCTCTTGCACGCCGGTTTCACTATTATTTGAGGTTCTAACTACTTGTTTTAATTCCGAGTGGTTGTTTCTCTTTATGAGTAAGTACCTCGTTTTACATGTTATAAAATATATAATAGGCAGCTTAATAATTTAAATATCTATCAATACGTTTTGAAAGTTGTTTAGTTTTTAATTGTAGGCACCTACGTCACGAGTTATCTATATGATAAGTCTGATATATAAAACACGAAGATCTCGCTAGCTTAGACAATATACACAGTCAGGTCATAAATTCTGTCACAAGTTTAATATAAAATAATTGAAACAAGTTTACTCATTATGTAACCATTTATATACCAAAATGAACTTAACGAAACATAGATTCTTATGACAATAAAGTTTATTCAAAATGACATCCGTGATTTTGAATACAGGCCTTCAATCTGCGCGGCCAGTCGTCTATCGCAGCACGAACGAGGTCCATGTCAATATCGGCGGCTGCCTTAATCAAGGATGTCTTGAGTGACTCCAAATTGGGATGAGGCTTTGAGCACGCCTTTTCCTCCAAGTGTTGCCATATCTTGTAATCTAACGGACTCATATCTGGACTGGAGGAGGACCAGTCTTCGTGCCGGATGAAGTCGATATCACGCGCCGCCAGCCAGTCTTGTGTGCTCTTCGCTCTATGAGCTGGCGCCGAATCTTGTTGGAATACCCAGTGCCTGTTATTGAACATGGTATGAGAAACAGGTTCCACGAGGTTCGTCAGGACTGTATTTTGATACACAACTGCATTCGTTTTTACACCTTTCTCACAAAAATGTACCTCTGTTAAGCCCCAATAAGAAACTCCCAACCATACCATGAGCGAGGATGGAAAATGACCTCGTTGGACACGCGGAATACGGTTGCTCGCTTCTTCACTACTGTGTGCGTATACCTTATCATTTTGTTTGTTGTAGCTCTCTTCTCGGTAATTTTTTTTTCATCCGAAAAAAGAATTTCCCGATATTTTTTTCCCGCGTACCGCTTCAACAAAGCGCGGCATCTCTTCAGTCTCAGGTCCATTAGACGAGCATTTAAACGATGTCCTGTTTTTCTTCGATATGCCCGAAGCCCTAAGTCTTCATTTAACACCCTTTTCACCGTGGTTCTGCTTAACCCCATCTGAAGGGCCAACAGTTTCTGCTTACGTTTGGGATTTCTTTGAATTCGCGCCTTCACAGCTTTTATCACTGCTGGAGTCCTAACAGACCGAGGGCGACCACTTCTTGACCTGTCATCTACACTAGAGTCTTCATTGTATCGTTTGATGGTACGATAAACGAATCTTTTGGTTATATTCAAATTTTTCAGTATGTCAAAAATTTGAATTGGCGCGTAACCGCAACGATGCAACGCAATAACTGCAACACGGTCTTCTTTAAGCGTCCACTCCATATTTAAAAATGAGTAAAATTCTAAATAGTATACATTTTTATTTTCATGAACAATTCGCATTCAATAAACTTTTTTGTGGCCAGCATTCTAAAAGAAAAGTTTTTACTGTGTGACAATACTTATGACCTGACTGTGTATATAGACGTCTTAGATCAAAAATAAAATTATCATCGGCTTATGACTTAGTAAACATTACACAGGGAAAACATAGGTACCTAGCTAAACTAGCGATTGTCCAAATGTCAATGACGAACTGCGTTACATTTTATAAATGTCTTGTTTTATACTATAAAATTACAGCACATTAATTTCACATTTCATCTAGCCCCGAACTTAGCAAAGATATGGGAACTAGATTACGAATATCTATTTTCGTCTACACACTACAAATGTTTGAGGTGGAAATAGAACCCACAACAAAAAACGCAGAAGGCAGTGCAACTACACTATTACATACACACTGAGCTGAGAAGCTTTAGCCATTTCAGACAATCTAGACGGGATAACCCGGCAGGTTAGGTACCAACTTTGATTGCTATGGATGGTGACGTTATACCACCTAAAGTACCTATTTATCTATCATGGTATGGAAGTTACTGAGTTAGATACTCAGTACCTACCATTATTTGATTGACACTCTCGAGGCAATTGAAAAAATGTTGTAACAATTGGGTCAGTTAATATTACGACTGATGCGTTCTCTATTGGCCCGAAGGACGGTTAAATTTCAACATAATACTTTTTAAAATTGCTATATTATCAATAGTCGTCAATCGTCCAAAGTTGGACATAAGCCTCTTCTAAAACTAGAGGGGTTTGCCATGCCTTATATCTAAGAAGATATTTTAACTCGATAAAAAAAAATGTCTATTCCATCCAAAGGCTTAGGTAGAGTTCGCTTCCACTTTTTTCTTTGTCATAACTTGTACCTAGGTACACCAGGTGATATGAAGGCCAAGCGCTTTCCCGTCGTACAATAAAAAATATCTAAGTACCTATCTGATATACATATCTAAGCCTATCACTACTAAAGTACATACACACCCATACAAGCACAAGCCACCCATACACATTCACCCAGATTAAGAAATGGTCACAAATCAGGCGTCACGTGACCCGGAGTGCGTTTGATGACCGCGGTTCAGAAATTAGCTAGGGGGTAGGAGGGGGTTAGAGGTTGAGAGGGGAAACTCGGGACTGATGGTGCATTGTAACTTGACCTGAGATATATTTTTATACACGAGTTTTACTTACGTACTTATCCGTTAAAGTTGTAAAGTTGACTTTAATAAAAATTTTGATCAAAGTTACGCAACTTTTGAAAGTTTACCCAAGATGAAATTCGAAAGTTTTATAAACTTAAGGCTTGATAAAAATTATGAAGTGCATCTTGTTGCTTTATCCAGTTTTATACGGTACGTCTGTTATTATTTACCAAATAATCGTCAAAAACGCTATATTAAAGTAGATATGGCTATTTTGCGATCCCTACAGAGTAAAACAGAACCTTAGCTGGTAGCTGTAGGGTTCATTTTCAATCTTATGCCAAACAGGGTGGATGGGAGAATGGGAAAGCGTGTATTTGACGGTCCTTGATGACCACAACTTGGGCAATTATCACCAACTCGTAGATAGCTCGTTAAAATTCAAGCTTTGGGGTGCAGTAGGGGGGTTCGCTTGACCAGTCTCCCCTAATTTATACAGTGGCTTGTGAAAATAGTTGATATAGTTTAGTTAACCTGATTTTCTGTACTAAGCAAAATAATCTTCTGTTCCGTATCAATAGAGCGCTGTTTGTGTTAAGGCTCATATCCAGTTGTGGATGGTAATGTGTCAATGATGATGATGTTTTACGGTTTCTTCTCATCCATCAATAAATTTAATTTAGTAAAAATATGATGTCTACTAAAAGCCTACGTGGTGTCTACGCGGCCTCTACAAACCTACGAGTGGCTACGAAAAATCGCAAATATGCTAAAAACAAGTGAAATTTTTTGTCGATTTGTGAGTAAGAAAATTGATCACTATCATCATTTATATGCACAACATGCCACTTCTAGAAAAATCTATATTTTCTCATTTTAATATTGTGTACCTAAGTATTAACTACCTCTATTATTATTGGCCAAAGGTTTAGCTTAAATATAAATATTACAGAACATAAATTTCACACAGCGCCATCTAGCCCCAAACCAAGCATAGCTTGTAATTACGGATAGAATACTAAAATACTTTTTTTGTAAATACATACGTATCATACAATACACGACCAAACACAGAACAAACATCTATATTCATCACACAAATGTTTGTCCTGGATGGGAATCGTACCCACAACCTACAGTGCAGAAGGCAGAGTTTCTACCAACTGAGCTATGAGGCTTGTTACCTACTTATTAAACTCAATTAAACCAATCATAATGTGTGACACTTACGGTCGTTTTCACATACAAATATATCATCCAATAAACAAAGCTCGTAAGTTTGTATGAGGCAAGATATCCTACAACACATCAATGAGCCAAAAAATCGGTAGAAAACGACAATTTTGGCATACAAACTCTTTAGTAGGTAAATTATTTGGGTGTCAACATTTATAATGCGTGCGGATACCCAGAAACGGATCCATTCGTATTCAACAGAGGGTCGCGTCTTGTCCTGTCCAGCCCTCGGGTTATCGAGTACCTACCTATTTGTTATGAAAATATTGTTAGGACACCCCAAGACACGGCGTGACAAGGCGGGATGTGGGTGATCCCATCTTTATTTAGAAGTATTCTAAATAAAAAAAAAATGGAATAAGGGACATTCCACAGCCCCAATTTGAAGTGAAGAGTCATTTAAACATCGATAATGAATATGACCAAAAATAAATCTGTGGATTGTTACGTTATTTATAAACCAAATTATCAGCGCTCACGTCTCTGATAAAATCTTGATCACATATGCTCTAACTATCCAATTGTTTGTATTTGTCTGTTTACGTATCATTAACCGCTCCAGCCATACACCACGCCCTCATACAAATCCATTCAAAAATCCATTAAAATAGCGCAACAATTCAATTTAAACCAAGATCTTTCGATAACAGTCCGGTGGCCCCATTGATACCAGTTTAAAAAAAGTCGGGGCAACGGCAAGCAATCTCATACAGCCAAAACGCACAATAGAAGGTAAAAGAATGGGGAGTAATATTTTATTGAAAGACCCTTTTCGATATTGAAGTGTTGTGTAAATAGAATGAACGGTGGAATCGTAATGTGTGGAATATTGCTGCCGTTTCTCGCTGACGGTACAATATGTTATGAGATTTCGTGCCCATGGAACGGAGATACATTATGAATGCGCATATTTGAATCGTGGAGAGCAATGATGAGTTTACAAAATGTGATACCTTCTATCGTGTAATATTTCAAGCTATGGTCTCCCTCAGAAATATTTTGCATGGACCGCGCCATATAAAGGTATATGAATGATTTATGTAGATTCGTTCGGTAAGCTCTGGATAAAGTACCACTATCATAAGTACCTAATTTTATGTCGACTTATTTAAAACAAGCCTCTCTTAGCAGCTTTACCCGTGTGATACCCGGATAAAAAATAGTCGTTCCGTTCTGTAGTTTTTACGTGAAGGAGCAACAAAGTGCTAATTCGGTTTTTCGTTGGTTTGGCAATGTTTTACATCTCATTACCTTCCCATTGGTACTGCTTTACGGGATGAAAAGTATCCTATTTGTGATTGCTGGTCTAGAGCACCTATGTGCAAGTTTCAGGTCAATTTGTTCAGTAGTTTTGGCGTGACGAACATCCATCCAAACATGAAAGCAAACTTTCGCTTTTATAATATAAGTGTGAGACTTTTGTCCAAATTGCAGAATACGTTGTTTCATAAATAATAAAACGTTTCAGCATTTTTATAGGAAATCGTGTAGAGTCTGTGAGATGTCCGTGAGATGTCTTCGCTGTCTTTGTAGGTAAGTATATGTACTTAGGTGCAGTATAGGGCAGTTAACAAGGGATTGTAATATGTACCTATATTACCGGTTAGTTATTGAATCACTTACCGGAAAATAACAAACGGAAAATTGCTATCTTCGTTTTATACGATAATTTAATATTTTCTTCGAAACTTAGATACAAAAGTTAAAAGCCAGAGCCATAACCGCTCTAGTGTCATTATGAAAACGGCAGGGCGGGCTACAAATGTTACCAGAGAAAATAAAAATAATTTCCCCCACGAAGTATTAATTTTTATCCATTTTCCCCACTACCTTCCATAATGAGGGAAGTGCGCGATGGCTTTTAAAATATTACTCAGATAATTACTGAATACGTTCATTGCAATTTTTGTTGCGTAGCGTTGTTTGGTGCAATTTCCCAAAAAGCATTTTGGTATCTCTGCTATAATTTCGTTTGTATTGTAACGTTATTTTTAGGTATAAGCACCTATACCTACTTTTATCACACAGAAATTCGTAATAAAAGTCTGCTATAAAATAATGTATCAGATAGTAGGTACGTATGTATTTACGAAAAATAAGTACCTATACATAAATACCTATCTCCATAATCTGGTTCACATACTACTATGCTGAGTTTGGGGCTAGATGTGTGAAATAATAGTCCTGTAAGATTTATTTTAATTTATTGACTTGATATGACGGGGTGGATGTGTCTGGATGGGGAGGTCTTTAACTTATTAATGACAAGCTTTTGCTCGCAGCTTCGCCCGCGTGGTACCCGTATAAAAGGTAGCCTATATGCTATTCCTGGTCCAAAACAATATCTGTGCAAAATTTTAGCCCAATCCGTTTTAAGGTTTTTGCGTGAAGAAGGAACACACATCTTTCGAAACATCCAAAGAAACTTTTGCTTCTATAATTACTAGCTGCGCCCCGTGGTGTTACTCGCAGTTAATAAGTTAACATGCGCCTTAAAACTTAAAACTGAAAATTTAAGTTGTGTTTTTTGCAAGTGACTAAAAATTGGTATCGAAAATACAGAGAAATTTTACAGAACTGTTGTTGTTCGGAACCATGGTTCGAAACTAAAAGGAGAAAAAAAGGCTCCTAAGATCAAACTAGGAAAAGCTTTCTTTTTCTTTATGTGAGAGAGAGATAGTGAGGTGACACAGTTGACACAATAATCACGTTCTTAAAACTAAAAATAAAACCGACTTCAATGTAATATGATACAGTTTTGTTTACATGGATGACGTATTTTTTCCAATTATTTTGATTAGAAAACCAAACTACGTAACCGACTTTGATGAAATTTCTGTGGGACCAATTCAAAAGTACATACCTAATATATTAATTCAAATAAAACATATTTATACATTGGAAAATATCTTTTGTAGGGTTCCATACCCCAATGGTGTCAATACTATCAATGTCATTACTATACCTCTGTCCGTCCGGTCTGTTTGTAACATACAGCTATAATTTTCACAGAGCGTGTATTTTTACTGCCGCTATTAAAACTTCTAATGAATCTAACAACTTAACAAGCCTCATAGCTCAGTTGGTAGTAACTCTGCCTTCGGCGCTGTAGGCTGTGGGTTCGATTCCCACCCAGGACAAACATTTGTGTGATGAATATAGATGTTTGTTCTGTGTTTGGGTGTTGTATCATATAGTACGTATGTATTTACAAATAGTATTTAAGTATTTTATCCGTAATCTAGTTCCCATATTACAAGCTATGCTTAGTTTGGGGCTAGATGGCGCTGTGTGAAATGAACGTCCTGTAATATTTATTATTTATATTTATCTAAAATAAAATTAGAAAAAAAATAGTAACCCGCTTCCAAACACTTGACTTTTAGCCTTGAAATGTGGGTCGGAACCCTAGGTGTGCATTTCCGCACTTGGTCGGTTTTATTTTTAAGAATGAGTTAGCTCTTGATCTCGCAACTTGCACAGGCAAGGTTGTGGTCTACGAAGTTGCGTACGTACCTTGCCTATTAACTATCTTCTTAAAGACATTAAGGTAACAGTAACGTAACACAGCAGAAACAGACTTTAGAAGCTTTCAATTGAATCCTAGTTTTGCAGTGCGCACATCAAAATATTTTTGAAAGCGCATTAATACTGGATTTAGCATATTAAGAAAATCATCTCTACAACAAATTTTACGATTTCAATATATGAACGTAGGTTAGGGGCACAAATATCCGACAGAAAGGGCTAGTCTAAGCCAACGTCTCCAAGATGGATACGCGTCTGACGGCTGCTTTAGTTTCCAGGCTGATGACGTCTGGCGGCGGGGGAATGGGCCACGTCAACAACATGGGAGGTCTGTCGGCCTGCGCGGGACCCGACGCCAAGCCAATGCAGTTCCCGCTGGCGCAGCGGCGTAAGAGAAGAGTTTTGTTCACACAAGCACAAGTAAGAAGCCTATATTTAGTATACTTTTGAAAACATCATGATTATGAGCACTATAACTATTATAAACGGGATATTTACCATAATTTGTTGGCGAATAAGTTATCCGATATTTCGACGCAGTTGTATGATCACGGATACACTAACTGTATCAGCAGAAAGGTGGTGAAAAATTAAGAATGTTCCTACAAAATATGAGGTGCTCAGTACATGGTTGCTGTAGAAGGCAACTAATGGAGCTTAAAAACTCAGGTACGCCTTCTGGCTTATGTCTGGTAAGTAGATTGGTGATATCACTTTCAAAACTTGCGTGAGTGGTAACATACATTTTAAAACACGGGTTTTACTCACGTAAACGATTATGTTAGATTGGTGATATTGTGCATAATACTATGTAAAATGATGTACTTATACATCATTAATTTTCTTATAAAGGCATGAGAAGGCACACAACGTAGGTATATTATGTAATTATATAAAGTTACTATCTACCCTGCGAGAAAATTGCAGAAGGGCAGCTTTATTTGCTGAGAAAAAGCTTTCGGACCCCTTTTTAAGCGTAATGCGTAATGTATATTAAGTTAAAGATTATACGGAGTAAAAGTGCAGAAAACCTAGGTATTTCAACCAGACCTTATTTTCTTATACCTACCTATATAACAAAAAGATGTTTAGATACGAAATGTGTGTGTTTGTTTCATGATAGAAAATGATACCGGTGTTCGATGTATTTCCATGGAAATCCCGTTTCGACATAACGCAAAAACAGCGAATTAATTCAAAGTTTTCGGTTGAAGTACTAACCTACAATTTTGGTTACCTATACCGCTTAATAAACTAATAGCTTGTAGGTACCTATACCTACTAAACGTTATTAGTAGAATCAATTGTATAGGTATGATGTAATGTAGGTACCATTCTAATTAAAAAATGAAAAAATTTTGGTGTCAATCAATACAGTTCAATTTATCTCTCTCTCATCAGACTAGATTTAACGTTCACGATGCACGTTGCTAGGCGACAAAGGTGAAGCATAGCCCGCTTTACCCGGAGGGGAGATTTGACCGCGTTATACTTGACGGGTTTTATTGCCGACTATTCAGGAATGCGTATTGCAGGAGTACTATGTACTATCGAAACAGATGACGTTCAAATTCCTATTTTGAATTTGTTCTTAAAATTGAAGCAAGTTGCCTAACCAAATTACCTGAATACTTTGTTTTCTTTTTAGTGTACGACGGGGAAGTGCTTGACCTTCATGTCACCTGGTTACAAGTTGAAATAAGGCCGAAGGTGGAGGCGCACTTCACCCGGAATCTTCAACAAACTGAGGAACTGGCTATCTTACCTCTAAATGCCGGAACACAACATTTTTTTAAGAATTGTTATTTTTGCGACAGAATTAGGTAAGATGGTGGTAGCTAGTCAGACGAACCCAAAGAAAGCACAATATATTGTACTCCCCATGGGGATCGATCTTTGGATCTGAAATCGATGGGTTGATCCACTAGACCACAGATGCGGTTAAAATGGGGTTATGTTCCAGGATTTGCCATTTTCAGAAGAACTAGCTATAATCTAGGACCTTATTTTTAATCGTCCGAAGGTGGAAGCGCACTTCACCCGGAATCCTCAATGAACTGAGGAACTGGCTATCTTACCCCTAAATGCCGGAACACAAAAAATTAAGTATTGTTGTTATCGCAATAGGATTATGTAATATTTTATAAATTATGGGTGCGTTGATAGTCAACCAGGCAATCAGCTACACAACTGTTATTAATCTAAATATATAAAGTCGTCATGCAACTGATCGAACCTGATTGTTAATCAATGCACAGCTAAAATGAAAGAAGTCCTTGAGACATTTTCAGAGTAGGTATATTACTAATGTTGTGTAGGGGTGCACTAAGATGGGGTTTTGATAAATACGTACGGGGTCACGGGAACGATCGGCACGATAATAATTACGTATCATGGGTAGGTACATATAGAAAGTTATTAATTGAAACTCCATAGGTAGCTATTTCATGTTATTCAAATTTGGGAACCTGATTAGAAAATGTTCCGAAATATTTATCGATTTCTGTTTTTCTGGGAAAGCCTGCACCATCCTAGACTTCAACATAGCTGACCTAGAGTTAGACAAGCCGAGGTCGAGAGCTCACCCATCATCTATGAAAAAAAAACGTTTATTTATTCACGATAAAGCCTAAGAAATATAATAATATAAATAACAAATATTTGTTTTACAAATTATTTAGGTACCGACTCGTAGAGCGTCACATACTAAGGTCCTGATAAACATTTCCATTACTTTTCCTTCTTTCCTAAGCACACAGTACAGTACACCTACGGAAGCCCAAAATTACGTTAACGCAGGCTATTTAATTGTTCCCACCCTGCTTCTCCGCCCACTTGAGGCTCCGCCCTCGGGGGCGAAGGCGCTATACCTACCTACATGTAATTAATTCTATTCCGAGAATTCCTTGCTGGCTTGTTTTAGTTGCCTTCTGTGCCTGCTCTGTGGAAAGTTACAGAGCTTATGTACTATGTAGCTTGCTTTTGTGCGGTACCTTTCTCACTATACTATCTATCTATTTACTTGTGACAGAGAAGCTTACTTATAATATTTTATTAGATATAAAGTTTTGAGGACTCGGAATTCTTGAACACTATTATGTAATCTATATGACAACACTGGCCTGTTAACTAATAAATAATAAATAAACATTACAGGACATTCATTTCACACAGCACCATCTAGCCCCAAACTAAGCATAGCTTGTTATATGGGTTCTTGATTACGGATAGAATACTTAAATACTTTTTGTAAATACATACGTACTATATGATACTACACCCAAACACAGAACAAACATCTATATTCATCACACAAATGTTTGTTCTGTGTGGGAATCGAACCCACAGCCTACAGCGCAGAAGGCAGAGCTACTACCAACTGAGCTATGAGGCTTGTTAACTATATCTGATTGTTTATTTATATTCTGAATCTCGAAGGCAAGCGAAGAAAAATCGAAACTAACGAACCTTCTCGGTAAAATGAAACTAAAAACATACCTACCTAAAACTATAGACCGCCTTTGTGGTCTAGTGCCCACCGGTGTCAGATCCAGAAGTCCCGGGTTCAATCCCCAGGAGAGCATAATATTGTGCTTGATTTGGCTGGTGGTAGGACTTTGTTTAAAATCTATTTGACTGGCTAGCTACCACCATCTTACCTAATTCTGTCGCAGAAATAACAATTCTTAAAAAAAAATTGTGTTCCGGCATTTAGAGGTAAGACCATCTTACCTAATTCTATCACCATAACAACAATTCTAAATTGTTGTGTTCCGGCATTTAGAGGTAAGATAGCCAGTTCCTCAGTTCCATCTTCAGCCTTATCATATGTTTAAAATCAGATGAGATGAAGACCAAGTAGGTACCTCCCCGTCGTCCAATAAAAAAAAAGTGGTGATGGTAATAAATAAAACATAGTAGGCACCTACTATGTTTTATTTATAGTACAAACAACTCGCACAACACACTACAATTTAGTGGTTGGAGATTATCGGGGACACTTTTGCCCAGCAGGTGGAACGGAATCTAGATGTGTTCGATGTTGCCATTTTATGTTGGCGACGTGCACCAGAAGTCTTTGTCAGGACCATACACTAAATTTATCAAATTTTCGCAGGTTTACGAACTAGAAAGGAGGTTCAAGCAGCAAAAGTACCTATCAGCACCCGAGAGGGAGCACTTAGCATCACTTATACACCTAACACCCACACAAGTAAGTTATTCTTGTATCATCTGCAACTATACGTTTATATTATAGTTTAGTACTTATTACCGTATTTTATACCCCAGGCTAGAAAATGTAGTGAACTAATTTTACTCCAGGTTCTTTTAACTAATATGTATATAATATGTTCTTTTTTGTGTAGTATTAGCCTCGTGTCTCAGGTTGTTTATGTCTCTTACATTAGCAAATGTAACAACATTAGGGCGTCTCCGCCGCCACCTCCGGGCGCTGTAGTCGACACAAAACCATAAATCACGGTGTAATCGGTTTCATGGCCGCCGCGGGCATCCCCTATCAATTACCGAACAAATCGGGCCATAGGGCGCGACGCTACGTCCCGACCGCCTCAGGCAACGTGTTCACCAGTTATTCTACCACATTCGTTTGTTGTTGTTGGCAACAGATACCCATACGTACGGTTAGCTCGTTAAGTTGGCATCTTGTTACACGCGCCGGCGACGCTACCAGTGGATCGGGGGACTCCCTTTGATTCTGAAGAGCTGTCGCGAGGAAATATTCCTTGTTTCGTATATTTTTCAAGTGCTGTCTCCGAATTAGTGATACCTCACTTTGATCTCGTACCTAGGCATAAAACTACCGCAGGCCGAGAGGAGAACGAGTGACGTTATTAATATTTCTGTCATCGACACGCGCCCCGCTTTCCCACATTCGCGCAGCAGCGTTCGGAATTCAAATCCTTCATAACAAAGACTCGATAATCTCGGCCGTGTCAATATAAATTTCATAAACTCACTGTGTAACCCCAACAAAGGGCCGCAAACATCCATGAATAATCTCCATTTTGAGGGTGTCAACACCATTTACGGCGACGCGTTTGAATTCGCGCCAAAACAAACGTCAAAGTGTGTTGGCGGGAACAATGGCGCGTCACGGAGGCACGCGCTGATTCGCCGATTATAATGTGGTGCATTGTCGTTATATTAATTGGGTCTGCATGTCGCTGGCCAATGCATTGTTTGCCATAATTGAGAGGCAGTTAATTGCGCTCCTATTTGATGCTCCTATCGATATTTGCTATTACCTACAAACATTAACCTAGACTTGGATATATTAAAATGCTTAGCTTAGAAAGATATAAAATACTATTCATATTTTGAAAAATTGAGTTTTTCTTATTTTTTTATATTCATCTAAGAGATTAATGATCCGTCCCGAAAAATATGCTATAAAAACAATGATTATATATAATTTTAACAAGGTATTCAATCGCGTGATATCCGTTACCATGCCCTCAGCAATAGAAGTTAGGGCAAGGCGTGATACCAGCTACTGGTCATCACACCCTCAGCCCCTCGCTGTCAGAACCACTCGGCGCGTACGGGATTCTTTCGCCGCGAGCATTACTTAGGTACCTTCACCGAAAATACAATTAATTTCAAAGTAAACCATGGCGGATGGTATTTAATATCTTGCAGTTGCAATGGATCCCCAGTTTATTTGGATTGTAAGGAACTTGTTTGTGAAGTTTCAATAAATTGTCTGTAATTGATATGTTTCCTGTTACATTGCCATTATTATCTTCGATAGACCTATCTCATGAAATAATTTTCTCGTCGCTTCTTTATCTAATTTAAAAAGTAAGTAAAGCATTTCTCTTAGAATAAATCCATCAATCCCAGTTAAAAGCGCCGACTCCCTGTTCAGAAACCAGAACAGAGTTAGCGCATTCCTTTCGTGCATATTCATAGCACAGTTTAAATAGAGGCCGCGCAATAAGGGAACTCTGCCCGTCATCCCGGCCACAATATTCCGCAGTATTTGAGCCTCGCAAACAGAGGGCTCGCGTTTCGTTAACTTAAGTAAATTTCGATGTTCGCGACGCGCCGCCGATGTTGATACTGAGCTCCCCGGACTGCCCGTTTCCATTTTCAAATGACTTTTATTTCTGTTTGTGTTGGTAGTTCAGTTGACTTCCGAGGTTAATGTGTTTTTAAGCCTATCGATACCTATACAGTTAGGCAAAGGGTTAAAGAGGCTGGCTGCAAGCAGCTGTGATAATCAAAGTACGTCATCAGTCGTTGAACTTCATGGGAGCTACCAAAAAAATTTGGTACAATGTTTAGAACAATGGCAAATACGCTAAACAAAAGCACGCTAGAATCCTTCCTCCTCTTTGTCCATGGTCACGAACGCGGTCTGTGGCCCTCCGGCGGATGCGGAACATGCGGGTCCTCAATTTTAATGGGAGCAATAAGATAATGGTGCCTCATGATGTTGAACAATGACATGACGGCTCGTCAGATTGTTGTTCGCTTGCTGGACGCTAAGTATTGGCAAGTGAAAAGTAAATTTATTTTAAACGCATTCACTTTGCTGAAATGATCGTGAGTGACAGAATCGAAGGGGCTACTTAGTACGTAGGTACACGAAGATTTATATTGAAAACGAAACTAACAAAACGATGTAAACATATTTGTTGTAAACCTATTGGCTTCCTTTTTATCAAAAACTAGCAGGTATGCAGTAGAATAATATTAATATTAACCCATCATAATTATTTCAGCTAACCCAACGTTCAAACCAAAAGCCTCCCCCGCGGCTCATCGTCTGAACATCCCTATAATTTACCAATAATTCCACTTCACTTTTTTCTAATCTCTTAATCTTCGTGAGATTTAAATACGCTTCCTGTCAAAGGAATGAAATAATCGCTAATAATATTCCGAATTAAAAATAAAAAAATATTTCTGGTATCATTGTATGAAAATCGAACGCAGCTTTACCGCAGCTATTGATCGCGGCCGACAAGTCAAAACAAATTTGAAAAACTAATTCTGATTCTGCGGTTGTGTAATAACCGCGAAAATATTGCGTAGATTTGGTTCGATATCTCGTCCTATTTCTACGATAATAAGTAAGCAATTTGAAAGGGATTATGTTTTGTGAATGTAGTAGTTTTTGCTGCTTGCATTGTGATGAAGGATTAGAGATCTAAGAGGATAATGCACCTGACACGGGCTTTTTGTGGGGCAGGTAGCTATGTGGGTAGATATTATGATAGCATTTTCGGCTTGAAATCGCGGTCTCAGTACCGACATTATCCATCATTGCGGTATTTGCATAGGACTACTGCATTGTTCGATGAAAATGGCTGAGTTTTATAAATCTGAAAAGCGCTGATGCTGAGATGTGAAATATTTTTTTCATTTTATAATACTGATCAGTAAAAGAGTTCTTATTTAAGAGTTCATCTTTAAAAGAATCTTCCACCTATCCCGCAATTATGTTATATAATTTCCACCTCAAAATGATACGTAGCTTATTTATACGTCAATCAAAAATAAATTGATATCAAAAAACACACTCACGTAGGTACTTTATAATGCTACTGTAAACAAATGGGTATTAATTTGACGGATTGCTCAGTAAATATTGGTTCAGTTATAGCTCACGGTTGGCTTGCAGGGGCAACAAACATACATTTCAACTTTAATAATTACCAATGTAATGTATAATACAAGTAGATAGGTACTGAGTTTTATTACGAAGGATTACTGCTGATCAAATAATATTTATCAGAGAAAGTAAACAGCTGGATTGTTTTTCAAGGACTTGGTGATGTAGCAACGATTGCAAGATTTGGTAAACCAATGTCAAAAAAAATACCACCTCTGTGGTCTGGTGGTTCTACCACCGGTGTCAGCACCAGAGATCCCGGGTTTGATCCCCAGGGGAGTACAACATTTTGTTGGCTTGGTTGGTGGCACGTCTTTGTTCAAGCTCGCGTGGCTAGCTACCACCACCTTACCAAGTTACAAGTCTGTCGCCATAACAACAATCCTAAAATTGTTTTGTTCCGGCATTTACTTAGAGGTAAGATAGCAAGTTCCTCAGACTGTTGAAGATTCCGGATGAAGTGCGTTTCCATCTTCGACATTATCCTTGACCTTAAAATTTGTAATCCAAGTGAGCTGACGGCCAAGCGCTTCCCTGTCGTACAATAAAATAACAGACAGTTAAGGAAGTATTATATACATTTTGTAAATTTTTTGCCTACAATTAGTATTGCAAGACAACCAGATAACCAAAGTTAAAATAAAATTAGAACTCAAAAAGTTAAGAGGTAGGTAGGTAGGTAGGTAGGTACTTAAATTCCTTACGTTTCGTTTTTAAATAAAAAAAATGTTTATTATTTATTTATTAGTTAGCTAGGTTGGTACTAAATAACAAGATATTTGCAGCCGAAATGTTAGGTACATAGGTAGGTATTACTAACTCACCTGATAAAATATGAATTCCGGTTTCGTCGATCACGACAGTCACCTTCACTACCTAATTTTAATAAACCTGGCATCTCCTGATCTGTCAAATACTGTTATTGATTTCATACAGTCACATTAAAATAAGGTCGAAAGTGTCGAAACAATTTTTAATGTGAGCTCATAGAAATAATAAATAACTGAGTTATGATTATTTTTTGCTGTAAGAGTAGAATATTTTTCTAAGTTACTAAATAAATGAAGCCATTGATCGGTTGTCAGTCAGACGGACGTGTGTTTGTTCAGTGGTGCGTGCATCTATGTGATCGGATAATGCGACAATCACACATTGTTGGGTTGAGAATGACAAATCAGTGGCAGCTTTCAAACCCCAAAACTGTTTCTCTACCAATAATTCTCTACTTCGGTACCTACGTAGAAAGCTACATATCTAGAACAGTTTTGACCATTTAATTTTATGTATGTATTTAAGTATAGGTATGTTGAGTGTAATATACATTCTACACACTATTTACCTCTGTATTAGGTACATTAAAACTGTACATTAAAATGCATGTAGGTTGCATAAGTATCTACCTAAAAGTAAAAATAATTCACTAAATGGAGATTTAAACAAACATAAGCGATGTATAACTCTATTCATTATTATTGCTGTGCCCTGATTTCTCATGTCATCCTTCTCAGAAGAGGAACACCTACGCGTGGCCCTTCATAATAAAGAAACATTGCAACTTTCAATCGTATTTTGAACGGCATAAAGGTTTTAGTACGATTGGTTATGTGAATGAGCTTTGGCGCCAAAATTGACATGTATTGTCAATATAACAGCGGGTTGGGTGGCCGCCATATTAGTTTTGATGATGGAGCCTTTTCTCAAATAGGCTAAAGCTGATATAGAGTTAAAGTAAAATAGCTACCTACCATTAGTGTCGCCGACGGGGTAAACTTATTGTGAAGACTTCATAACGATGAGTTTTAAAAGTGACCTACCTATATTATAGGACAAACATTTGTGTGATTACCTAATATAGATGTTTGTTCTGTTTTTATATAGTACCTACCTACGTATGTATTCACAAAAAGTAATAAAGTATTCTATCTGTAATCTAATTCCCATTTTACAAGCTATGCTTAATTTGAAGCTCGATGGCACTGTATGAAATTAATGTTCTGTTTTTTTTTACTAATATTAAAGATGAAAGTTGCAATATAAATTACATAAAAAAGATGATTAATTTATAGCCACTTGGATACTTAGGTATAGGTACTTACCTTCTTATTTAATGATTCACCTCAAGACTATACAACCCATGTAAGTACTTAATTAATATTTACCTAGTTAATTACCGACATAACTTACAAAATATTCCGGTACCTAGCAAAGTAGTTATTTGGTGCTTATGCATATGAGAAAAACATTGCGCTCGGTAGCCAAGTGGGTGTAGGCTCTCAAGCACGTTCTACTCAGGCCCTTGGACACACCCGAAATGTGGCGTACGAGACGTTTAGATGTAAAACAAACAAGTGAATGACGCTCTCATGACAAGAGTGCGTGCTACGGAACACCAAGCATTATGCACAAGGATACTGAAAGAAAGTACTCGACAGGAGAGCGTCCAAGGCTCGGCGGAGAGCAATAAGCGACGCCAGCCGACGGGGCCCGTTCATTAACTCTCACCTACTCCATAAATAACGTAGCATGTAGTATCCGAGTCAGCGGACAAAAGCGCGCTGGTCCGCTTCGTTCCCACAGCTGCACCTACAGAGCAAACATCAAAAGATAACAAATAAGACCGATAAGAGTGGACAACGCTTGTAGTAGCAAGTTTCACTTTTGTTTTCATAACGGATCGCGTTAAAGTATCGGTTCAAAATGGCGGCCGCGCGGGAATCCAAGGGCCAAAACATACATCCATTTCAAAGAATAAACAGAAGGAAACTCTCGATGTATAAATAATAAATAAAGATATTTTCCTGCGTAGACAAAGGCAGCGCTGAGGGCAAACATGCCGGTGTTTATTCTTTCGTCATTAAAGTGGAGTGTTGACTGTATGTAGCGTGCTCTCGCGCTAATTTCAGAAGGCTGCCTTGGTATAAACGCACTGTTGACTTTCCTGGAGATGTTGCGACTTGCGATGGGATTAACGCGTACCTCCATCGCCTGGGGTTACTTTATAGCCAACGTCAGTTATAATTTGGAAACTTATTAATATTTCAAACGTATATAATTATTGCAAGCGATTTTCCAGTCTCTCTTTGAATTAGCGGTAATGTAAATATTTGTTTCAGGTCAAAATATGGTTTCAAAATCATCGCTACAAGTGTAAGAGACAAGCAAAAGAGAAGGCTATGGCGGAACAGAACCAACACAATCAGGTAACATAACCCTTATTGACATATAAGTAGTTAATGAATGACAAATACAATTTGTTTACCCGATTGTCATGTTTGCATCGGAAAACCGAATAAGAATTTTACACTCGATTTGGAGTAACCTAAGTATCTATTTGACTTTTTTGAATGCTACGACCCTAAGTGGGTCTTGGCCTTGGCCCATTTTATGTTGGACTGCCACGCGAGTTAATCTTTGAATTTTAAATATTTAAAGCCAAGAGTGAGTGGGAATTGGTCACTAACGAACAAACTGTATAGATTGTCGGTTAAGAAAAAAAATACCAACCGACCAACTAGGTTGACAGCCTGGTTGGTCGGTTGGTAATAGACGGGAGTAGTATTACTACTAGTGTTCTATTCCGTAGCCCGGAGTAGAACACTAGGAGGTAGACTCCTAGTGTTCTACTCCGGGCTACGGAATCTGACCTTTAGTCGACGATTACGGCTGAATGATCCTATCGCTGTTGGTAGGACTTACAAAGGTTCGCCTGGCTTGCGATCGCCAAAGTCCTGCCAAAGTCCGGCACTAAGCAGTTCGCTGTGTTCCGTCGGCGCGCAGTAGTGCTAATGCCTTTAATAGGCAGCTTCTGTAGACCTCATCGAGGTCAATGGCTCACCCATTTCAAATAAAAATGATTTATATACACCTAAGTGAACACTCGCGCTAAATCTTAAAACCTTTTAAACAGCATAAAATCTGACATTTTAATATCCGCAGAAATATTCTAAAGTCAGCCAAATGCTAATGAATAATGAATATTTAAAAGAGTCGCGATAAAAACGTCGACATCGTCGCTCGGCCCCCCGCTGTCGTGAACTCGGTAATAAGTTCAATCAGAAAAATGAACAGGACTCTGAAGGGAAATGGTTATTTTGACCTTGCAGGGTTATTTGATTCGTCGAAGATGTGTTCCACAGAAGAGAGAGCTTTATAACCTTAATATTCACTCGAGTACCTCAGAAGGAGGGTTATGTATTTAGGGCTCTTTTTATTCTAACTCAAACTCATAAGCTCAGGGACGCTACCGCCGACGGCGAAGCCGATCTCCATTGGCTTAAAATTATCTTCATGAGAACTAGAAACAATTTTTACTACCGGGTATGTGTCATATCCAAAATGGCGTTTCCCATCTCAAAAGTGTACACATGTTATGAAACCTATCCGTTCAGTACATTTGACGGTAAAAATCGTTTCTAGTTCTCATGAAGCTAATTTTAAGCCAATGGAGATCGGCTTCGCCGTCGGCGGTAGCGTCCCTGGCCTACAGATAGACAAGCCTGGAGGTCACAAGTCCCCTCATTTACCTAAAAAACTTTTTAAAGTGACTAATAAATTCTGAGATGTCTTTGACTAAGTACGATTTGCATTATTTTTATACGTGACCTACAAAGACTTGATTATCAACCATATCTAAGCATCGTACCTACTTTGGAACTGAAAAAACACATTTCCAATCACAAATTATATCAACAACATTTGCATAAAAATACCGGAGACTCAAGATTATCCCTTTCCGGATACGGGCCCCGCAGTACCAGCCCCACGGCAATTAGAATGTACTCTCAACATTATAACCCTCCTTTAGCTGCGTCGTCGGGTAGCGCAGACGATCGTGCGTGTTGATAGTTGATAGCGAAGGGACCCTTTATAGCAACGTTCTTTTGTTGTCTGCTATTGTTAGCAAATCGTAAAACCAAACCTGTATTAAGATTAGGAGAAAACGTTTAAAAATACATATATTTAAAACCATCGTATAGATAACTGACTGTCTGACAACGCACAGCTCAAACCAGAGGTTCTATCTAAGAAATTCCTACAGGATGACGGAACGAGTGCCTGGGAATTCATACATAGGCATTTGTTTTCACGTAATCGTCTCAGAATTCTAGTTAATCATTCGACGTGATTTTTTCGGTTCTCAGTAATTTGTGATGTCTTTGTCTTGGGTTATATGTAGGATATCTTTAGGATATCGACACCCCTCCGTACGCATATAAATAAATAAATAAATAATAAATATTACAAGACATTAATTTTTACACAGCGCCATCTAGCCCCAAACTAAGCATAGTTTGTAATATGGGAGCTATATTACGGATAGAATACTTAAATACCTTTGTAAATACATACTTACTATATGATACAACACCCAAACACAGAACAAACATCTATATTCATCACACAAATGTTTGTCCTGGGTGGGAATCGAACCCACAGCCTACAGCGCAGAAGGCAGAGCTACTACCAACTGAGCTATGAAGCTTGTTGAATATGCACAGTCGGAGACATAATTTTCTTTACACCCAACGAACTTGATGTAGACCGTAGATTTTTCAACTACACTACACGAGACTACACGTTTTTCTCAATACAGACTCACTTTACCCATTGGAAAAGGCCAAGTGTTTCCCTGTCGTACCTAGGTCTGTCACCATAACCAAAATTCATAATGATTGTGTTCCGGCATTTCGAGGTAAGATAGCCAGTTCAGAGTGTTGAGGATCAGAATTTCAAAACCCTCCCATCCACTCTACCCGACACAGTTCCCCACCACTTTTCGACGCAAAAAGGTTTTGGATCAGAATTTCAAAACCCTCCCATCCACTATACCCGACACACTGCCCCACCACTTTTCGACACAAAAATGTTTTGGATCAGAATTTCAAAACCCTCCCATCCACTCTAGCCGACACAGTGCTCCACCACTTTTCGACACAAAAAGGTTTTGGATCAGAATTTCTAAACCCTCCCATAAAATGTTTCACTTCGAAATAGGAAGTATCTGTAATTAATGGTTATTCACAATGAAAATTATACTGACTGCTCTATAATAAAGCCTCTGAATGTACCTACGTATATTGGCTCAATTTGCGCGTCGTGTGGGGGCGGTGATTGCCAGCGCCCTGTCACTATTGTTTTGTAGCGTGTCGCCGGGATGTCAAATATAATAGAGATTCCGGCGTTTTATTATTGCGTTGGGGTATGTAGGGACACGTTTGCGTTTTGTATGAAGGGGCCTGTCTTGAAAATCGAGACTCGGGACTTTTATTTATTCTTTATTGCACACACTATTATATGCATACAAATATAGACGTAAAAAAATAACAGCAAAGACGAGAGTTATCTTCCAGCAAACCTGGGAATTGAGAGAAACAAGATTAAAAATAGAAGGTAAAAGCTTACAACATGAATAAATAGATATATTATAAGATACACTAAATTAGATAAATTTGTAAAGGTGATCTTTGACTTGTAGATAGCAAGCGACGGACTACTGCGGATATCGTGGGGTAGAGAAGTCCACAACCTGACAGAGTTCACAGTAAATGAGTCAACATAGCGGGATGGGGAGTAGTAGAGATTAATTCAATCTTAGTCTAACATTTCGTGTAGATTTATTGGTGATATATTTGTTTCTGAGCCATGATACTCAAGCTTGCTCACTCATCAATCTCTTGAACAGATTTATAAGTACTGGATTAAAATGTAATTCGTTTTCTTAGCACTTATTCCTATAATTTTTTATCATGCCGAACCTCACATATCACAAAAAGGCATAATGTGGACTTGATGTGGTAAGCTGTTACCGTCGCCAATGGACACTCGTAGCACCAGAAGGATCACTCGTGATCACTCGACGCCGTGTGTGCAATATTCTTAAAAAAATAACCGAAGTTTATTCAAAGCGTATTATTTCACAGACCTACGCTTTAGACTTGCTTGTTTTAACATTTTATTCTGGAATACGCTGTACGGCACCCCTATTACGGAAATTTTGCGATAGCAACAGTGATAGCAAAGCGACAACAACAGCAAAGAAGCAACTGTCCGACAGAGGGAGAACTAATGCTCGATTGCTGTCTGCTTTGTAGCTGCTGATACATTACTAGTGATGTTTGGCTGCGGTCATCGCAAGATTTACGCTTTGAGCAAACCTGTCGTGAGATTCGTAATGGGGCCGCGGGCCAAATTATGAATAAACAACTTGTACACAAGCGTTGTAATAACACCTGCAATTAATTTCGTAGCATTGTTTGTAGCACTGCTACGACTTTCGTAGCAGTCCATAGCAATGCTACGAAGAATGCTACGACAATGCTTACGAACCGTGTATTATGATATGACCCGAATTTATAGTTTTCTCATAATAACAAAAAACTCCTGAATGTTTTTTATGGATTCTGCCGTTTTCCCCGGAGATTTACTTCGCAAACAGACAGACAGACGAATATTAAAAGAAAAAATTGTTTAGGATTAACGTAAAATATTTTTTACTCTTCGGGCGCACTTCACCCGGAATCCTCAACAAACTGAGAAACTGGCTATCTTACCTCTAAATATTACAGGACATTAAATATTACAGGACATTAATTTCACACAGCGCCATCTAGCCCCAAACTAAGCATAGCTTGTAATATGGGAACTAGAATACGGATATAATACTTAAATACATTTTTTTTTTATTTGTAAATACATACTTATCATACAATACACACCCAAACACAGAACAAACATCTATATTCATCACACAAATGTTTGTCCTGGGTGGGAATCGAACCCACAACCTACAGCGCAGAAGGCAGAGTTACTACCAACTGAGCTATGAGGCTTGTTAAATAAATGCCGGAACACAACATTTTTTTTAATAATTGTTATTATGGCGACAGAATTAGGCTTACCTAATTCTAAGCTATGGTGGTAGCTAGCCAGTGGGCTCATGTCTTGAGGAGTATGTCTTCACTATACCTCTGCATGCTTTCCACAATTGATGTGAACTTTCTCAACAGTCATCATCATCACCACGGCGGGTGGCGGTGCCAGTGCTGGTAAAGGATGGGAAGCCTTGTGGCTCTGGAGAGTCGTCGTCACCAGCTCACAGCCACTGTGCAACCCCCACCTCCGGCTACGTCAGCCAGCAGGTACGTTTGCTACTTTTGTGGTTTTTGGTACTAATAAATTATTCTATGTCTATAAATACAGTCCTAATAGTAAAGTACCAAATGTATGTAATGAAAAAAGTTTTAATTTATTTAAAGTTAATGACTGAAGTAATTTTATATAGACTGGTAATTATATAAATTATGCATTTTAGAAAGAATAGCTTTTATAAGCAATCTAAAGTGATTTCAGCAGGTAAACTTGTTTAACAGTTGGATTTCGTGAGTTCATTTGGCAGAGCATTCAATTTGTTTTGTTTAATTAATGTAATTGGTGTATGTAAGCCGTTTTTATTAAAATTACAATTTATGATTTTATTAAAAAATCACAGTGTTTCTATCAGAATTATGTAATGATTACCACAGCCTATCTATATATCTAGTGGATATGTGAAACCAAAATCTCAATTCCAGAACAAGGAATTAATTTTACGCTTACTGTTTAGTTTGTTTATTTTTATTTCATCATATCATTGTACTGAATAAAAAAAAATCGTAAAAAGTTGTAGGATCACTCAACCTTTTTGCATGATATTCTGGGGACTTATGATGAACGATCGCGAAGTCTCATGTCATGTCGTTCTAGTTCCGCCGCCGTAGCAACACACGCGAGATTTCTTGGTATTCAGTGTAGGCAATATAATTAAATATAATCAATTTCCCCAGGCGCAAGCAGCTTGCAGTAACCCCCTGGTCTCGTCATATCGGCAGCCGGCGGCCTACCAGCAGCAATGCTCAGGCTACCTGCCGCTGCAGGGCCGGGCCTGGTAGAAATTCCCTCAGCTTTACCACGAGACAATGTTCAAGGAAGAGATGTATTTTGATTAGTCTTCAACGGGTTGGGATGCGGCGCGTTTTGTTTAGACGCGTGATTGGAGTGGGGTGCAGTAAGTGGTTGTTACGGGGGTAAAATGTTCTGAGAACAATGAAGTAGGACAGTGCAGGTCTAAAAAAAAATTTTCTAGAGTAGTACTGAAGTCTTTATGTGGGGGAAACGGGCACGGACAATGTCCGTGTTCAGTGATTAGTTACCCGCAGAGTAACTTGATAGGGTTGATACAAAATGATTCTCTTGAATATTCGACCCCATTAACAGCTACCATTAAAGTGCAGGTATGCTCCTTGCATACTTTCGTTGTGCTATAAATGTCCCTTGAAAAGGAGGGGGGAATTAATGTTCAGCAAGAAGTATTTTAAGCATTGCTTCTACGCTATCATGATTTCAGCACGCCCACAGCCTAGTTATTAAGAGTGGGCCCAGGGAGTGTCCATGTTTCTTACCCTGGTCAATATACTACTTTCACATCCCAATTTGATCACGCGAGTGGTAGGTATTGTCGAATTTTAATTGTTAAAGAACATGACTTTTTCAGCCTAGTTCAAATATCATGGTAACTTTCTGACTAGAACTTAGTCCAGTCTTCAATGGATTGCGTTTTTTAAATATTACGTTACTATGGAAATAGATAAAATTGCCGTTATAGAAATATTTCTCTAATTATAGGGAAATTTCTACAACAACATCTTTATCAACCTTACTATTAGTTATACCTTAACTAGGTAAAAAGTTTATTTATATTGTCTGTGCAATTTAAAATTGTAAGGTTTTATCTTACGGCGCCAAAACTCTTCCAAGAACATTGTCTTAGGTGAAGCGATGCTGGCGGCAGCTAAAAATAAACCGAACATTGACTTTGTAGATGCTAGGGTGAAAACAGTGGAATTTTCAAGTGTTTGTTTGTGAGAAGTGAACTCTTAGCTTAAAATCTAAGTTAACGGGAGGAGGGTATCGTGTAAATATTTATTAGAAGTACGTAGATTAAGCAAACAAGGATTTGATTTTTTTTATTGTGATATTATTATTCATGTTTTTGCGCCTGGTCCGAAGATACAATGTTTTTAATTATTACTTTAACCTAAAATTTGCTCGTCAATGTGCAATAAAACAACTAAATAGATCTTCAGATCAGTCTCAAAACTATTGCAAACTGAAGTTTGATAATACTGTATGTAATGGTTTGAAGATAGGGATTTCATACTTATTACAAATTAAAATATACGTATCTGATATTTAGATTTTCATCAAACTAAACAAGTATTTTCAAATCTAAATTATTTTTTCTCTAAAATGTTGTAGTTGACGAATAAATATAAAAGTATTTGTAAATATCATGCAAGTAGAACTTTGTTGTGTGAATAGTAAAATAATTACAAGAGTCTGTGTTGAGTGTGTAGATAGTATTGTGTAAATATTGCGATAGCGCCTAATATTTGTAATTAGACCAAATTTATTCGATGAGTGTGAAAATGTTTTTTGTGCCATTTTCGATCGTTATTCACTTATTATCATTTTCCATATTAGCTTGTCTTCGATTGTGTAATACAATGTGTAAATTATTCTACAGTCCGTCAATTTGCACTGATTTGTATGGCTAAATTAATATTTTAGAACAACGAATACATCATGTTTAAATTAATAAGTACCTACAAACAAATCATCGGTAAATGTACTTAAGTATTTGTGTTACACCAGTATCAAATTTTAAATCCTCGAGTCATTTTATTAGACTTAACTAGCAACACCGAAAAAATGATAGAGACTCGCGCTCAGTGACAAATGAACAGCAATAAGCTTGAACTTTAGGTTCATATAAAATTAACGTTAAAACTTAATTTAAATGTTCAAATAGATCGGTGTAAGTAAGTATTTTAAGTAGTATTAGGGGTTATGATTGTAATAAAATAATTATTATTAACGAGAAGGAATTTGTAATTATACTTATTGAAAAGTGAGGTGTAATGAATTTCAATTTATAAAATAATAAAAATAATGAGTTTCATCTTTGCATTTTCATTTACTTACTAAGGTTACCTACAAAAACCAGGACCTCAAATTTCACTACGCAAGAGTGAATATTTATTAGATTTACTATAATAAAGTACCCAAATGATATCAATATAATTTACTTTCTTTAAATCTAACAAAAACTCCTATTCAAATCGGATACAATAAAAAATGTTGAATAACATTTTCTTTAGAGCCCTCCCCGACCTTTCCTCGCTGTGAGCTCATTTTATTGTCTTCAATATTCCCAGATTACGCTCTAATCTCTCATAACGGGAACAACAGCTTATTCCGCATGGCAACATCGACTTGTAAACGTCAGTCACGACCCGCCAAACCGAAATAATAACAAGCCATATTACTCAATCTTTACGTGACAATAACCTAACTTAACTGCTAAAGACAAACGATATAAGTCTGTAACACACAGTACTACAGTTCAATTTCATTTCACGGGCATTGTCGCTTTTTCGTTTCGGAGTTGGAGGATTATTTCGGGTAGAACAAAGACAGGGAAACGTGCACGTGCACGGAATTACGAGGGTAGGCTAATAAAATGGTGGATTAACCGGACAGGTGAGGGCGGGAAATTGAAAACTATTGGCCTCTTCAGCAGACTGGCATAGCGCCGCTTCGTGTTACGTAGGATTTGTGTCAGGATTGATGTAATGAGAAATTCTTCATGTGATTGAGTACCTTTGTGCCCCGGGTAGTGATTATTGGAACATTAAGGTCAAAGGTATTCTAAGCTCTTCTACCATTTTTATTGCAACCTTACACTGAAAAAAAAGCCACACCGAAACAATGACTAAGGCTCAGATCAATAAAAAATATTTTGACAAAACAGGAAGCAAAAAAACTGTCCTGTTTAAGTGATTGATCAATCACTCTTTCTCTGAGACATAAATTAAATCAAATCAATCGATATGTTGGTCTGTTTTAGGCTACGCAAATAAGTGGTGACAGAAGTGAAAACATAAAGTTTGAAATAATTCTAACATTACCACCGTCTGAAGACATCTTTTTATTTTTAAACAAATGTAAAAAAATCTATATTTTAAGTTAGGTACTCTAAGGTATTCCAACAAAATCCAACAATCTTTTTTATTGTAGCGCTTGGCCTTCATCTCACCTGGTAACAAGTTAAGATAAGCCCGAAGGTGGAGGCGCACTTCAACAGGAATCCTCAACAAACTGAGGAACTGGCTATCTTACTTCTGAATGCCGGAACGCAACAATTTTAGAATTGTTATAATGGCGACAGAACTAGGTAAGATGGTGGTAGGCGGACTTCAACAAAGTCCTACCACCAACCAAACCGAGCACAATATTGTACTCCCCCTGGGGATCGAGAACCCGGGACCTCTGGATTTGAAATGGGTAGGTTGAACCACTAGGCCACAGAGGTGGTTAATTCAACAAATATACTAACAAATCCTAGATAGAACATTCTTAGTTACAGTATAGGTAAGTCAACGTTCCGAAATGAGCTCATTGTGCAACACGTACGATTTGGATCGATCTTGTGGGGAGTAGGTAGGTACACATATTATTAGACATAGCGAAGATATATAAGAATGGTAATTTTAAAATAATGTTTGGACTCATTGGCATATGAATAAAAATAAGACTTTTAGTGATCCAATTCTCAGTAATAGGTGATCATTTTGACTTTTCAAGTATAAAAATTACTGAATGGAATATATAGCTAGTATATAGCGTGACTTCTAGGTAGTTATTAGAAAGTACACCTGTAGTTAGGTAGAACTACGGATTCATTCAATCATTATGTTAATTGGTAATTGATAAATCTGTTAGCAAATACGTACAGATGTGACTGTGACAGGATAGTTATAAGCACATCCAAATTCAGAATTTCGGAACTTTCAGAAAACTATGCGCACATAAACTTGACTACACAGCTTTCATCACGAATAAATTACCAATGTGGTAAAAATATACACTCACAACGTTACATACCTACTCTAAACACTAAAATCCATTCTCTCAAAAACGCAGTCCCCAGCATAAATCTATATTTACCCGCGTTTCTGTATTCATCATTCGTTCCTCGATCTGTAAACAAATTTGTGAACATTGCGGAGCCATGAATAGTACATACAAGGGTTGGAAGGGTGCGCCATTAGGGTCTTAAGATTTTCCATTCATAGCAGCATCTTGGGAAGACAGAATACATGGGGTTTGGAGTAATTGCTGTAATTATTGTTGACTGTGATGAAAGCATTGTTTGGTACCTGCTTACCTGCAACTTTTCTTATATCTACTTACAGAGTAAACTGAGTTGCATATTGTAGTCTTTTCCGCCCTAACCGACAACCTTTTCCGACACTAAACATATTAGTCTCATTATAGAAACCGATTTAAAATTGTGTCAGTTTTCAGTTTATTTTGTAACTACACACGCACTATCCCCTTTATACTATCACGTATATCGACAGCCCATTAGTGTCCACTGCTGGACAGAGCCTCCTCCAAAGCTGGAGGGTTTTCCCATAATCACCACGCTTGGCAGGCGGATTAGTGATAGCAGTAATGGTGTGGATAATACACGCAGAAGGAAGCTGCTGCCCTTCTTCTGGTGAGATCCCTTAATCGGCTTTTACGACATCCATGGGCTGAGTTGGAGGGGTCGATTCTTTAACCGCGACCGCCACGGCAACACAACAATCACGTATTATCCCGCGATTCTCCCTGAAGATAAATGTCAAAAAAACAGAAGTCATGGCTTTGGATGCTACTAGCGTATTGGTGCTAATGTCTTGAAATGTAAGGATCAATTCAAATACCTAGGTATCAATATTGGAGCTAAGGGCGACCTAGAAGCCGAAATAAATAGCAGAATAAGAGCTCCTGCCGTGGCTTATGGAAAATTGCGATGTTGTGTTCCGTTCACATGATTCAAAACTCTCCATCAAAGTTAGCGTCTATAGGTCGATGGTGCTGCCAAATCTTCTGTATTCTTCTGAGACCTGAGTACTTTAACAAAAGCGTATTCGCACACTCGAAAGGTTTAATCTGAAATGCCACCGAGATCTAATGAACATCAGATGGTTAGATAAAATTAGGAACACAAACGTATTGAGACGCGCAAACATGGAGACATTGCGATATTCGCTGTTGTGGCCATGTGTCTCGCATGATGGAAGAGAGAATTGCAAAGCGAGTGTTCTTTTCAGAAGTACAGTACGGTAAGCGTAAATACGGTGGCCAGTTAGGTACAAGATATAAGATGAAAAGATAAGGACGCATCAACTTAATCAATTAATGGTTTTAGGTACCATTTAATAAATCAGGAAACACAACTGCGGAGATGTCATAGTAAAAATTTAAAGCTTATATATTCATCTACAAAGATAAAAACTGGACAGTTCTATACAACATTTTCACATAAATACGTGTTTACCGTCGCAAGAATCGATGAAAAAGACGAAAAATGGTGTCTGGATAGGTAAATAAATAGCTAAATCCGCTGCATATTTTACGGTGAAAATTATATTAAATTGTGTCTTTTATATCTTATTATTTTGTATTCAAATAAATTAATTTTCCAACTATGAGAAAAAATAGGCAGTCGAAAACGCACTAAAATTTCTCCATACATTTACTCTTTATATGTTACGCTAAATCTGCTTTATATGTACTATATAAAGCAGATTTCCTCTGCTTTATATAGTACTCGATTACATTTCGGTTCGCGGTCATGGAAGCACGGGTGGTTCGCATTTTTGAATATAGTATAGGGTTGCCAACAATACTGTTAAAACGGTATTGTTTTGACTGGTATACACAAAAGCCTGTTTAAAAAGTAAACATAAATGGTGTGCGTGCGTGAAAAAAGTTTTTAATAGAACTGTTAATAACTTTATACTTTTCATTGATATAGCTAATTAATATCGAAGGAAAGGTAAAGTAAAGTTAAGTAATATGCCAGAATGTGCATCAATGTATTATACCGTATAATCGAGTACAATATTTTGTGATTTATGAATAATCAAAATATTATAGTTAATAGAATAAAATAAATGTCAAAGATATAATATAAAAAAAAGAAAATTGACAATGTCACAATTGAATATATCAAAAAATATAAATTAAATCAGAATAAAATTATGCATCAGAATTATCAATAAAATGTTTATCATTCATAAATTGTGCGATTTTATAAATACCATTTATTTATTAATGTAACCTTTAACTTTTTCTGAAACAGTGGGGTCGGTAGTGACCTTAATGTTTTTGGCAGATTATTACATACGGAAGGTGCCATGCAAAATATTATCTTGCTCATAATTGTGGTCTTTGATGAATGTACATATATCTTACTTTGGTCTCTTCTATTACGTATTACGATATCTGAGGGTCGACGAAACAAATCAGGATTATTTTTGACAAACATCGCCATTTCAAAAATGTACAGACAGGTCAGTGAAAATTTTCAAAATTACTTTCTTAGCGAGTGTTTTCACACCAAGACAAGCATACCCTCCAAATTTAATGTCTCTAGGACCAGTAGTTTAGGCTGTGCGTTGATAATATAGTCAGTCAGGACTTTAAATTCTATAAATATATATTAACGTATAGAATAGAAAGAAGAAGAAAATAAATACTCGTGCAATAGTACCACATGCTATCACAAATTTTAACACCTAATTTATTAGTTTTAAGTTTCCTTTTCTTACTAATCCATATGGATTTTTATTATCTGAA
Organism: Venusia cambrica; assembly: GCA_951394065.1. NCBI lineage: Eukaryota > Metazoa > Arthropoda > Insecta > Lepidoptera > Geometridae > Venusia > Venusia cambrica. The sequence continues at coordinate 12,971,131 of OX596042.1, forward strand.
ATTATAAATTTATATCTATTTTTTTATTTATTTTTATTCTCCTTATGTACCCTACTTAACCTTCAAGAATCGCATACTTACGTTTTTAGTTTTTCAATGTAGGACTTCTGTTGCGGGCGAATCTGACTTTTATTAGTGGATATTTCGCCCAGGTGCCAACATTTTGAGAAGGCATAAGATGTCCACAAAGCTAAGAAAGTGACAAAAGCAAAACAAAATGCAAGTGCATAAAGATGTGGATACAACACTTACTTACCAACATAAGACATTTTTATCTATAATTTTACCATCCAACTTTTAAAAAAAGGAGGAGGTTCTCAATTCGAATGTTTTTTTGTTACTCGGTTACTCCGCCAATTCGAAATAGATTTTGATGGTTCTTCTTATGTTTGGTAGGCCATACTTCTGAGGTGGTCCCATAAAAATTTCATCAAAATCGATACAGCAGTTTGGTTTTTATATCTAAATAACCGTCAAAAATATGTCATCCAAGTAAACGAAATTGCGTATTCAGCTTTTCTGTGGTGTTTACGGTCACTAAAGAAGACCTATTGAACTGTTTACCTTCCAGTATGATCATCATCATTATCAGGGTTTTGTCATAATCACCACGCTTGGCAGGCGTGTTGTTGATCGCAGTAATGATGATACGTAGTAGTCCCACTGAACTGTCTGCCTATTTTGGCTATAAATGCTGTATAATTGTATCTTCATCATCATTATTACAGCCCATCAAAGTCCACTACATAAGACATGGGCCTTTCCCAATGCTAAAGAAAGCAATGGAGGGTTTTGTCATAATCACCACGCTTGGCATGCGTGTTAGTGATCGCAGTAAAGATACTTAAATATTTATTTTTGTGTTAATACATATTTTCATTCTTTCTACGCCGCTATAGGCGTCTAATATAGCATTACCGCGGAACTCCGTTATTTAACCTCTCAACCGATTAGATTTATGTAAATAGGATATGGGTGACGTCGAGGTGTCGTTGGTTTTAAAGAGAAAAAAAGCTAAAATATTTTTTTATTAATATATACTAAATCAACAGTCCTTATTCTAGAATAAACATAGCACAAGTAGGTACCTACATGTACATACTTTTCTAAAAAAACAATAATAGAATTACCTGAATTTGATAGAAATATGGTTTAAAACAGACAGACAAGGCAAGCATATTATAATTTGTATGTTCATAATTAAATAAAGAAAATGTATGTACGTATACTTACCTAACAATAAAAAAATATTTATTTCAAATAACGACAATTTTCTGATACGAGTTTTAATAACAAAACACATAATTTAATAATAAATAAAGAAATACCTACCAAATAAATGAATATAAAATGTTACAAAGTTAAAAATTTAGGTACTACCTAATTCATAATTACATAAATAAACATAATAATCTTGTATAGAATTAGTGAATGTACCTATATATTTTAATCATTGTGTAAGGTACTCGTACCTACTTATTACTACTTACTACTTTACTTTTTAAGCAGTGTCCTCTACCAATATTTTTACAAAGTTAAAAAAAAAGTAAAAAGTTTTAAAAGTTGCCAGTAAAAATTAGAGCTGTCAAGTCTCTTTATTATTTAAGTTGGGAACTACACACGAAAATCTTCTCGTGTCTACTTGACTTGTGGTAAGAACTTTGTCTACGTAAGTTTTGATTGGTTATCTTGTATCTTTAAGAACTTTGGATGTAGGTAAAGGTATTTACTTAATATAGGTATTAATATTAATATACCCTAACCTTTTAGGTCTAATACCAAAACCTAGGTATGTACACTTGTACCTACACTTAAAAAAAAGGTTCTTATCTAAGCATGCAAACAAGGTAATTACCGTTGAAATCATACCATGTTAAGCGCCCAAAATAAAAAAAGCATAATTGCATCACCCACTCAACAGCCAGAAATAGCTAGGTCCATTAAAATAGCATAAACTCGAGTACATTTTGAGCGCTGATGAGTAATTCCTAAGGGGGCTGTATCGCAGATACAACTACTTTTTAATGAATTTCCCTGTAACATTGGCGGCAGAATTGCTGGTAAGAGTCGAAGGTTGAAGACAGAGGGGCTGACTAATTAGAACAAAAAACGCGGGAAAACACAAGTACGCTTGACAGTTGAGTCAGAGACAAAGAGCGCCAAGTTTTCGCACAAAAAGGTTTTATAGCAGCGAAGCTAAGCCGTTGGATTATGGCCTCTTTGGTTCAATGCACAAAGCTGGTTTCGTTTTAACTGTTGTTACTGGCTGGAACATTTATTTTCCGGAATTCAAAATTTGAAAGATCTAACTTGTTTCGTCCACATAGCACTTTGCACCGTGTTCCGAAGTCATTGGGCCCATTTCTCTAGTGACGAGAGAGGACGTATGCTGTTTGTCAAAGAGCAACGTTGCGTAGAGAAGCGCCATCGCGTCGATTGTCTCTGGCACGTTCGAGCAAAGAGGCCACAATCGATAGAGCACGGGCGTGCGTTGTAATGAATGTATTAGAGAACTACTGTTTTGATGAAGTATTCGGAACAAACCTTTTATATGTAGCTTTGAGAAATGTAGGTATATTGGTGTATGCTTTCGGAGCCAAATTGATTTTGAAATGTAAGTAGGTGGTACTTACTGAGATTTTTTCACTATATCTCAACTACATCCCGAACGAGGATGGGTGGGGTAGAGTGGAACTGAATGGTACCTACTCTAGGACGAAACTATAATATAGGTAACAGAAATATACGCTAATGGCCTAAGTATTTCTGTAAGAATTACACACAAGAGTAAAATAAAGCAATGCTAGTACAAAATGATTCAGTGTTATTGATTAATAATATTTTTATTTGAGATTCCCGTGCCAGTGTGATGGTGGCAGGCGCGCGCGCAGGCTAACAGGCGAGCTGTCAACGTCAGCGCAACTCGACGACTCATTACAGCGGTAGTGTCGATGGCGACCACCAGTGATTTACTGATCAAGGGTTCTGTATGTAACATTTTTTCATCTTGACGATTTTTTATTTTTTTTATAGTACGAGTTAGCGGGAAGCGCTTGGCCTTCATCTCACCTAATGTCAAATTATGATAATGCCGAAGGTGGAAGCGCACTTCAACTGGAATACTAAATAAATAAATAAAATAAATAAAGCAGGATATTAATTTTACACAGCGCCATCTAGCCCCAAACTAAGCATTGCTTGTATATGGGAACTAGATTACTGATAGAATACCTACTTCAATACTTTGGAAAACATACATACTATATCATACAACACCCAAAGACAGAACAAGCATCTATATTCATCACACAAATGTCTGTCCTGGGTGGGAATCGAACCCACAGCCTACAGCAGCAGGCAGAGTTGCTACCAACTGGCTATCTTACTTCTAAATTCCGGAACATCAATTAAGAATTATTATGACAGACTGAGGTAAGATGGTGCTAGATAGCCAGGCGGACTTAAACAAAGTCCTACCACCAACCAAGCCGAGCATAATATTGTACCTTCCCTGGGGATAGAACCCCGGGTTCTATCACCTCTGATTCTGCCACTGGTGGGCTAACCACAAAGCCGGTAACAAGTTGAAAATAACAAACCAGACTGCAAAACATTTTAATAATTTGACAACGCGTGCAAATTTATCCTGGAGCGATATCTAGTTTTAAATTTAAATGGAAGTTAGAAATCACATGCATATCTTGAAAACATGACCCTCCTTCTGAGTCAGTCGGGTAAAAAGGCCCTTTTTCGTAATCTAGTGCCTAACGCTTGTCTAGCTTCAAGCCAAAATAATGATGAGGTCTACGATAGGGCGTTCTTACCTAGAAGGTACTGGCTCTCTCGCGCAAAGACGGAAAACAGCAAACCGTTTATTGCTGGACTTCGGCAGGAGGTTAGTCAGGTGGGCCTTTACAAGTCCTACCACCAGTGTTGTTATCATTCAGCCGTAATTAGGTACTAGCAAAAACTAGCGATTCGAATGGTCATCCCATTTTTGGGGAAAAGCGGGAGGCCTTTGCCCAACAATGGGCCATTTGAAACCAATCACTCCCATCTCAATCTGGAAGCTGTTGTCTGCCATTCTTCATGAGTGGAAGTCGCGCCATCTCATGCACTGCCTGCCACGACGCCGCGCATTCTGGTCATATCAGGGATCCACATCGTCGTCGTCTTGACCCATAGACCATCAGGCAGACGTGCCCAACCATACTAAATTAAAAAAAAATCTAAATCTTTCCATTTCGTGTGATCCGGTGTTAGCCAAGATAAAATTTACAAGCCGCTATTAGGCGTCTGCATATCAGCCACTATGTCATTCTGAAAGAGTCGACAATCATACTCTAAAAACAAAAAGGGTTAATTTTCTCCCCGCAGATCTCTACATTTCTCACCCAATGACCCAGCCATGACTCGCCAGAACTCTCCAACAAATACCTTTTATTTCAACCCATTCATTTCCAACGCATATTATTTTGACAAGCATCGACAGGTGTATTATCTCTGAGAGGCTCCTCATTATAACAATTCAGTGTTTTGTTTGTTTTAATGATTCTAATATTCTTTGTTTGCTTAAAATATAGCAATCATTTTTCTAGTGGTCCTGGAAGGAATTAGTTTGGAATGATGTGACTTTTTGGGTTCTTGAGTGGTGTTTAGACAAGGACCTCACAGCAAGATGACCCGCAAAACATCTACAATCTGAAGTTACAATAAGAAGGTAGTTTTTGCCTTGTATATTTTTACCTAGGCAACAGAGATCCTAAAAGTCAAGAGCTGACGCATCTCAAAAAAAAAACATGAAACGAGCTTAGATATAAATAATTTTTAAAAAAAGTCAAAAATATGAATTTTTGACTTTTTTTTTTAATTCTTAATTGGAGGGTTTGTTCAAAACTGAACATGTCATCCTGATCACCATGATTTTTTTATATTTCTTTTTTGTGTACCTAACACAAAAAATAAATCATACAAAACAACAAAAACAAGTAAATTCTAAGATTCTTAAAAATAACCTAATTACGATTCATAATTTCTAAATTGTAAAGTTTATAAAGCTTTCCAGCTTCCTTAACAGTTTTTCTATAAAAAAAATAATAATTCTTATAAAATTACTACACGTGAGAACCTTTAAAAGGCTTTCTATTTGTAATTTGTTATAAACTTCTTATGTAAAAAGCTGTTGGTTTTCTAATAAAATTATAAAGACTATTGTCACGTGACATGGAATTATCCGCGAGTTTCTAGGTCTTAAGTGGTACTTAAAAATAACCTTATTTACTATTCCTAATTGCTAAATTGTAAAGTTTATACAGCTTTCCAGCTTCTCTAACAGGTTTCTAAAGGAAACATATGACTCAAAATAATTCTTATTAAAATTTTTACATGTAAGAACCTTTAAAAGGCTTTCTATTTGTAAATAGTTATAAACTTCTTATGTAAAAAGCTGTTGGTTTTCTAATAAAATCATAAAGATTTTTGTCAGGTGACATGGAATTTTCCGCGAGTTTCTAGCTCTTAAATGGTAGTCTAAGGTCTGACAAAGGTTTTAAACACAGACTTTCAACCACTCGAAAGAGTCGCGATCTGTCAGAGCGCTTTCTCACTCGTTCGCTAATGGCAGCGGAACAATAGGGAATATGGGAACATTTGGCACAAAGGACGTTTCCGTTTGATGTATATTGCTTTTGCTACTGTGTTGTGTAACAAGGTGCGGTAGGTAAGGTATACCTACAGGTATATTGATTATACGATCTAGAGTTTGAGGATTTGTGAATTGCCTTCGAAATGACACTTGACACCGCATGGGCGCATGCAGATGACGAGACAATATTTTTTCACAGATGACACAAGGTAACCTTGCCCATGTCAATTGATATCTAGTTGTCGTGTTTTAAAAAAACAGAGCAATAACTATGTATTCTATTTCAAAATGTACCTATCCAGCTAATGGATGTCGTAAAGTCAACCACGGGGCTTCACCAAACGGCAGCAGCTTTTCTCTGTGCAGTCATACCCCTTGCAGTAAAAATAAATTGTTCAGTTTTCATCAATTTCAATCATTTTAAATAAGATAGATATAATAAATGATTACCAGGAGGTAAATCTTACGGTGGAGTTTTTAGGGCCGTGATAGTGATGATGATGATGATGATGATCTGCAATGGCACTGTTTTGACTGAGTGGGTTAGGGCCTAACTTACGATCTGCTGGTCGTGGATTGACTTACTATGGTTTTTAAATATAGCACAGTAAAGATTTTAAAAACCTAGTGAGTTTTTTTTATATAGATATAGAAATATTTTTACAACAACGCCGAACTGAGCAAAGCTTGAAATATAGGTTAGACTATAGGCCAGAGTACAAAGAATATAAATACTATTATCCTTAATTTTGTAGCCACTTATAAAACTATCTAGCACCGAAACTCGGATCAAACATCTATTTATTCTTTACACAAAAATGTTCGTCCCGGGTGGGAATCAAACCTAAACCTACGAGAGCAGACGGTAGAGACTAGACCACCAACTAAAGGTGAGGCCAGTCATTTGAAACAGTGAAGTCGTCTTAAGGAGGACCGGCATGTCCTAGTTTGATTACTTTACCTATGCTTGAAATCATTGTGCCATCCATATATGCACATTGGGTACGCGTGGTGGATTATGATATGATATGACTCTTATCACTCTCCACTATATCATTCTTGTTACCTTTGTTTGTTGTCCTTTGAACCATCAACCAAACATGTATTAATCCTCTCCATCCTAAGGCTACTGGATACGATAGGACCGCTTATTGTATAGTTAGCTGTAGTTTTAATTAACAATTGTCTTGTATTTTGGTGTACAATCAAGATTTTTCATTCATTCTCGTAAATGGGAGGGAAAAAGCTTTTAAAATAATGAAGTACCTAAACCTATACCGAACTTCATACAACGCTTAACAAATCCGCTTTACATAGTAACCGATCATGAATGATAATCGGACTAATAAGTTCAAAACGAATACGTAAAATTTCAAAACGTTTGACCCCAGCTGCACCGCAATGAAAGCGTATAAAATGTTTCTTTTCAAAACATTAAAGGGTCGATTACTCATTACATAAGCGTAATGTTGGCACCTTTAGCGCGTGTAGTACATAGTACTTAATCGTAGTTCTATGTGAACTCTTGCAGGGGATGAATGGCACTCGACTCGAGGGCCGGGGCGATCGCGAAACAATAGATTTTTCCAAAATACATAATAATGCTGCGTCAAATGACGCGGTTTTGTGTTTGGCTTAGAGTTCCGCGTGCGGCGGTTGAGTTTACTAAATTATGCAATGAGATTTAGTTTGTTTGTTTCTAGTTTCTGGGGACATACTATGGAAGATGAAGAGGCGAGAATATGTTTTTTTTTATTATCGCGATTATTACATGATTAAACGGGTCTCCATCGCGCACCTTTTTATATTCCCGACAGTTTCACCGTGTTACAACGGCCGTGGTCACGGGTAGACTAAAGGTCAACGGTCTATCTATTTACACCTATCGCTGGTGGAAAGACCTGTCAAAGTCCGCCTGCCTATCGACCACCCTGCCTAAGTTCGGCGCCAAGCAGTACGCTGTGTTCATTCGGTGCGCGATAGTGACAGTGCTTTTAATAGCTTCTGGGAAAACTCGTTTCGCCGTAGACCACATCCGCGCCCAGGTATTGCCCTGGCGAGCCTTGAGGTCAAAAACTTACCCATTTCAAATAAAAAAAAATGTTGTAGCCGACCTCGAGTCTCCTCCGATCCTCGAGTATTGTTATTTAATAGTCACCCCGTACTTTTAGGTACTGTTAGAAAGAAACAAACTGGAATTTATTTTATGTATCATACCTATATTTGACAAGCATTTTGTGAAGCATAAAACATTGCTTCAGGGAAACCGCACGTCCTACACAAAAACCAACTATTCATACGTACTATCTGCCAAACCGCCTTTTTTAGTAAAAAAATCTCTATGGAACCCTTACAAATAAAATATATTACAACAACACATGGGTAAATTTTAGACATTTTTTTGGGACCGTGCTCAAGTGGAGTCCTCGAAGCTCGACCGCTGCGCGCGAATTATTAAAGTAAAAAAATAAAAAATATAATATGGCACTCGAGTTCGCCCCTGAATATAACTTATCGGATAAATGCTCACGAGCTGAAGGTACTTAAATTATCACGCGGAAATTATGATGTAACCTAACACGACCTAACAAGAGTAATAGAGCCCCTTGTGAGAGCTCATCAGGAGAATTACTACCACCATACCTATTTCAGCCGCGAAGCAGCATTGCTGCGATCCGGTTTGAAAGGTTTGGTGGCCGGTGAAATAACGGGCATGCGAGGCTTAACACCTTTATGCCACAAGTGGACGGGCGACGGTCTTTGTGTATGTGACCTACGCAGTACCTAAGGCTTGAGAGATGCACTTAGCATCGGATGGGCTACTTGCTTGTTCTGTCTCCATAGTGGTATTAAAAAATAAACACACGGACTTTGGATATATTTTAGTGGCTAAAGTTGTCATCTCAATTAAAAGATATTGATCCTTTTGCCAAGTAGTAAGTACTACAAAAGTTATACAAACGAGAACTCCTAATCTTTACGTATATACCTACAGGAGATGTGAATATTAGTGACAGTCTCATTGATTTTGTTAAAGGCCTATACTACCTTATATCATAGGCTCCTAGGCAAATGATTCTTTCTTAGGGTTCCAAACCCAAAGCATGCCAACGGGACTCTATTACATATATATTGAACCACCGCTATCCGTCCGCTTTTTTTACCAGCTTTTTTAACGGCCAATAAAAATCAAAACCGGTTGCAGAACAAAACCCGTCCCACAAATTAAATCTCCCTACGATACCATCAAACCAACCGCACGACAAACGAATTAGTCAAAATAAAACAAAAAGTTACACAATAGCTTTCAAAGCGAGTCGTAGGCGAAATTGTTACTAAAATGTAGCAACATCTGTCTAGAGGGGAGAAAATACAGGAGAAAACAAACCAAATAATGCGAAACCCCACACGATTTTGAACCATGGCACCGAGCGGTAGACCTCGCTATTAGAGTGTCTTGCGATGGCGTTTACGGTGTTTGAATACAGAACAGATAGAGTTAACGCCATTACTGTCAAATTGTGGGCCAATCGGCGTGAAGGAGCTCCGACCAATCAGCGGAGAAAGCGGTACGTGTTCCGAATGTAAAATTTGGGGGGAAACTAGAACAATTTGTAACTTTTTGTGTGCTCATCCGAAGTTGTGAGTAATTTTCATTTGTGGGTAAATGAAGCATGCCATTATGTTTTTAGGGAGATAAAGAGCATCTGCTTCAGCTTCTAGTTCGCGCAATTTGAAGTTGAAAGTGGTTTTTATCTTTAGTTAAAAATGTTATTGCATGATACGATAATGTGGAGCAGATGTTAAAGTATTGCAAGTTTATAATTTGGTCGTTAAAAGAGTACGAGTAAAAACAGAGTAAGAACTAGACGTAAGATAGTAGAAGCAGCGACCTATTATTACCTTAATCAAAACAACAAGTAGAATATATACGTTTGCTATGAAAATCTGAGACAGATTTTCTGACAGTTTTAAATTGGGACTAGTTTGCCCTGTGCGAAAATAAAGTCCTGTAACAAAAAAAAAATAATATATGAAGTCTTGTAAAATTTGTATAGGTACCTACCTAGATAGTAGTTAGGTACTCGGCGGTTTAGATTACGTCGTTTTCGTTTAACATCTTAAGGTATCTACTATAAGTAGTAATGAGACAGCCAGAATATCTTTACAGGTAAATCTATAAATGCCAAACACACTAAATGAGCGTTGAAATTGAAGAAAAATCGCCATCGAAATCAGTGAACTGCACATACAAAGGACCTTTTGACTTACCTTAGTCCACTTGATCTTCCACATCCGTCAATCACATCAGGAACGGGTCGTCCACCGCATTCCCATCAGATCGGAAATTGCTCATTCACACTCCGGCGAATCCTCAAAGCGGCACTTACATGTTCTCAAGACCACTATAAAGAAGTCAAATTCATCTGTCAAATGGAATTTGAATTCGGAACGGGGACGGGGAGTGATTGCGCGCGCGCCGCGTGACGTCATTCAAAGTCACGCGAGCCCAGCGTGGCTGCTAGCCTCCCGGGGCTCCAGCCCGCCTCGGATCAATCATTAGCACAGAAGTGTGCAAATTAATAAAAGTTTGTCTTTTGACACATTAATTCACGGTGAAGTGGACGTTCTAGATCTTGCCGGTTTATGGGAAGTGAGCAGGGGCGCGGTTCGCGATAGTTATCGCACTTTTACGGTTCAGCTGGGTTATTGTGACTTGTGAGAATTTACTGGCACTCATGTTACACCTATGCTCTTCCAGATCACTGCGTAAGCGTCGGTTCCCATAATATTTATTTGCAAACTTGAATTGCTAATGAAAACCATTCTCATTTCTTTAAAAGCTATGAGCTTATTTTGATTTTAAGGTTTTTTTTTAAGTTAATTTAAGTATTGATGCAGGCTTCCATATTAAAAGTAAAATTATCATCCCTCAGCTATGGTTTGAGGTTTTTCACATAGGTAAGTTATACTAAATTCCTATATATCTCGTATAATCAACTAAACTATTATAACATAGGTAATCAAAGCAGCAGACTTTCGAGCAACGAATTATTAACAGCCCATTTGGCTTACCTGGACAAAAAGATCTTAAAAATCTCCGTTAAGTTCCTCATTCAGTGCTCAAGTGGCTTCAGTCCGCAGGGCCCCTAATTCTTTTTCATGTTCAACAATTTTGTGCCGAACCTTCGACTGTGGCGCAAAAAGGAGTTTAAAAAACTATTGATCGCGGACAAAACGTCAGCCACTTCAGACGCGCTTTGTCGGCCATATTGGAAAACGTTTGACATGTGCGTTACATGATTTTAATTGATATTTGGGGCCAACGTTTTTGTTGAGTACCTAGGTTCAAATCGTGCACTACTGTATTATGTAGCAATTGACCATATATTTATATAACTTCAACTACACCGTTGATATGACTATTATATGTATATTGACCAACTATGATTGTCCACTGCTGGGCAGAGCTTCTTCGAAAACTGGAGGGTTTACCACACTCACCACGTTTGGCAGACAGATTGGTGGTCGCAGAAAAGAGGTCCCAAGATAATACACAGAAGTAGGCTGCCTTATTTCTGGTGAGATCACTTAGTCGACTTTTACGACATTCGCAAGTATTTTAGTTCAATGGATCCGTAAATCGTTGCTGTGTCCATAATTTATGGTCTCCATAATTCCCATAACCCATATCTTTGCTTAGTTCAGAGTTAAATGGCGTTGTTTAAAATGTTTAGTAATGTTTGTTTATTTAAGAATTCCTATTCATTATTCAACTTCCGAGAATCGAATCCGACACTTAATCAGTATAATAATATAATGCAGTGTGATACTACGTTTTGATGTTTATGATATAAATGTTTATATAACTTTTTTAAGGCAGCGCCGTCTTTCCCAGAACTAAGCATAACTTGTGATATGGGAACTTGATGACAGATATAATACATCAATACTTTTTTTTTTCATTTATGAAACAATACAATACAACACCCAAACACAGAACAAACATCTAAATTCATCACACAAATGCTGCTCCTGTGTGGGAATCGAACCCACAACTTACAGCGCAGAAGGCAGAGTTACTACCAACTGAGCTATAAGGTTTGTCACTTTACTTTTAAAATATTGTGGTTTTATATTAAAAGGTGGTTATGGTCGTCAATTTTACATTAGCATGTTTTAAAATGATCGTGAAATTTTTAAGAATGTTAATGAGAAACCATGCTTGTGTCATTTTCATCGCAGGATTTGAGTTAGATGAATAATAAAAAACGCTATTTGGAGTCCAACATCTGTAATCAATACTAATCTAATGTGTAATTATAATGTCTATGTGCATCATTTGTCTTGCGTTGCGTGAAAATACAAATATAGTTCGAGGCCGTAAATATCGCACTTCAAGTGTACAGACAATCGACTAGCTTTAACTTGATTGAGCGTTTGTCTGTCATTCATTCACATTTACGAGTACAGTTCGTCGAAATGTCACACGCTATCGGAAGGAAAAGTCACAGTACTACAAAGTTGAAGCTGGCCGATTATCTCTTACTATACCTACTCGATGTGCAATACTGTAGAACTGTAGCTAAATTCCACATATAATTCTCCTATTGCATATATTCTATGCAGCATACAATCTGATAATTTCATCATCAAAAGTCATTACTCTTGTAACATACATATTATAACATTTGTCAATTGCTTTGAAGGCGAGCGTGGTGCAAAAAGTTGACTACCGAAATCTTAAGTATACTTAACATACTAAAGCACTCATCTCAAGTATTTTACAAAACTTGTACTGCAACGCCAATGAACTTCACATGTCTTTGGTTACGAAAGTGTGACATTACCAAGGAAAACAAAGTTACAAACCACCAACCACACGCAAACTGCGAAATATTGATTAGGTACCCTTAATCTGGCGCCGTCGACTTTTGGTTATAGACATTAAGCATGCAACATAATTTTCAAAAAAATAAACGATTTTGGAAAATTATGTTGCCTTAATGATATAATAAATTTCAAATTGGTAGTTTAATCCAAAACAATTATGTACTTTCTTAAGTATTATTATTATATTTAATTTTACGGTAAGTATATTTCTGATAATCAAAAAACTTTCATAACTGAACAATGTTGATGGAAATACATTTTTATTTTGACAGCGGTGGGCGGATTGCGGGTTTTTACTGGTAAGTAAAAAAACATGAAATAAATAGTTCATTGATGCAGGCTTACATTTGTAGAGATTAATTTATTAGGAACCTGAAAACGGATACATACTAGGCAACAAATCAGCTAGATATAAAAAAAAACAAATCGATAAGTGCTTCAAGTAATGAGCAAGATAGCTTAACTGCCAATTACCAAATATATATCTGTCTTCAAGATAATAGAAAAAAAAATGTCATATGCTTTCGGCAGTAAACCAGTTACACTCCGTAAAATATTCCAACAAATCAGTCTCCTAAGTTCTATTTTGTGTACGTACAGTGGGTTCAGACACGTCAACGCCATCCGCCGCCCTGATTCCGTTGTTGCCCCTGATACCTCTGGCTAGACCCTTGACCCTGGTCTTCGTACCTGTTTCGAGGGTACGGAGAGTTCCTATGCCCTTGGCTATTACTACCCGAGCCAGAGTTAAACCGGCTTTGCTGGTGACCTTGGTGGCCATAGCCCTGTTGGCCATAACCTTGTTGGCCATATCCCTGGCCGTACCCTTGGCCCTGCCTATCTTGGTAGCTTTGGTTGCCGTAACCGGATCGGTTGTAGCTCTGGCTACCCTGGTACCCTTGATCGTGGTGGCCTTGGTTGCCGTAAGGTACGTACCCACTGCGCTGCGGCCCGTATGATTGAGATCGACCTGTAACAACGGAACGAATAAACACTTAGTACATCCTTAATGTGCAAATCAGAAACACTGATAATTACAAAAACCGGGGCTCATTTGTACCGCTAAGCAACATCGCTGAACCGGTGAAATCACACGAATATGATTCATACCTCAAGGAGACGACAGTAATGTGTAAAGAGTCATATATATGGTAATAAAGATTGGCTAATGATAAGCTCCTAAAAGATTTTCCAGAACATAGTTCTTAAACAAAGACGAACGTCCTTAAAGCCGAACCCTCAAGCATATCTGTATGAAAGCCTGGGAATCCTCGCACAGAGCTCGGCATCCACTTTGGCACAAACGTCTCATGTATTGCGACACTCGACGGCTCAAAACCGTTTGCAAATCGCGCCGCAGCCGCCGCCGCCGCCGCCGCGGAGTGTTTAATCGCTCGCTTTGTGGCGCTCTAATATCAGATGCGCGGAATTAGAAGAACGTGGAAGAGTCACCAAAACAAATGTATTGCTCTCAAAAAAATGTACAGCAGCTGAGATACCCCTTCTCGTAGCGTGTGTAACAAGCCTCATGGCTCAGTTGATAGTAACTCTGCCTTCTGCGCTGTAGGCTGTGGGTTCGATTCCCACCCAGGACAAACATTTGTGTGATGAATATAGATGTTTGTTCTGTGTTTGGGTGTTGTATCATATAGTAAGAATGTATTTAAAAAAAAAAAGTAATCTAGTTCCCATATTACAAGCTATGCTTAGTTTGGGGCTAGATGGCGCTGTGTAAAAAATAATGTCCTATAATATTTGCATGTTTGAGGCAACTCGTGATGCAAGGTCGAAGTAAACCACGCACAGCGATCACCTAAAAATGCGACTACTTTACACTGTAACATTATAAAAAAAATTACAACTGACTGACTGAAATAAGCTTAAAATGTAGAAGTCAGGATTAAAACATAAGTGAAAATTAAATAAGCCGGGTCAAAGCAAAACCAGGACAAACACCACCGGGACAAGCGAGGATGTACCCACAATGTCTCGTGATACAAATGTTGCTATCAGTTGTCTATTGTGCGAACACAAAACTTGCTCTTTTTTTTTTTCTTGGTTCAAATTCGAAGTGAGTTTGCAATGAGCATGTGTGTGTCAAAATAAACCGACCATGTGCGATCAGATATGCGCGTGTTCCGACTCACATTTCAAGGTAAAACATACTGTTGCTTTTTTGCATTTCGTTTTGGAGCACTCTTGTGAGACCGAAGCAAGCTTGGCAGTTCATTCGAATTTATTGCAACTCATCCTATTGTGTAAATAACAACACCGCAAATCCGCAAATCGTAATGATTTTTTTTATGAAAAAAAAAAACAACTTATTCTATATAGGTACCTACTGTTCGAATTCTCTATAGCCAAAATACTAACTTTTTATCCGGTTTCCCTATTTAACTCCGTGTAATGTACACAGTTTAATCCCAACTCGCGGCTCGAATGTTTGGCTCTAAAGGGATTGCCAGCAAGAGGCTTTAGGTCATCAATACCCTCACAAGGGGAAAACGGGGATTTATTTACTCTCCTTTGTTTAAAGCTTTCAAGTTGTGTCGCAAAAATATAACGATTGGGTATTTGCGTCACAAAGGTAACCGATGTGCAACTGGGCTTTGTACTTTAAGCTTTTATTCGGTTTGCAGTGGTTTTATTTGAAGAGCATATTTAACTTTCCGTTTTATTTACAAAACTAGCGCCCAACATTGTAGTGAATAGGCGTCTTAATCAAACACGTAAAGAAACGTAAGCGAAAAAATTGCAGACTCTTTTATAGGCCATAATGAGACAGATATTGTATTTGAAAGTCAATAATATGTTATGTACCTAGTACGCTACCTACTAAATACTGATCCCACGGTGGGCACCAACGCCAACATTGTACGTAAAGCGAAGACTCTAACCAATATACAACACACTTGAGGTATATCAGACACGACAGAAGAAGCAGACTCATAACATCATAGCAAATGAGGACTAGGTTCTTTTTGTTGCACTTTCGCTGTTTGTTGCCCAACATGGAGGGGCTATACTATTGCAGGTTTCAGTTCATTACATAGCAGCATAGAACCCATTTACACCTGTCAGCGTGTCGAGTCGTAAATAATTAGGGACGGCGGCGCGCCGAGTGCGTAACGAGCCGTTGCCATTAGCCGTCATTGTTCTACAGTGGCGCCCAACGTGGGGCAGAGTATAATCATCAATTAATTGTACTCTACAAAGGAATAAATACTAAATTTCGTGTAGGATAACGTATTTTTATTTTCTATGCTATTATTCTATATCAAAAATATATATACTATCATATATATATTTATGTGGGCAGTTAGAAGCATGGACAAGAAATATAAGATAAGATTAAATATTAATTGAAAGCTGTATAGCTGGGTATGGGCCTGCCTTCCGATCCGGAAGTGTTGGGTTCAAAGCCAGTCGTGCACCGATGGACTTTTCTGTTTTTCGGAAGTTTATATCCGCATTTGACACATGCACATGTTCTGACGGTGAAGGTCACACCGTGAGGAAACCGGCATGTCTCTAGGACCAAAAGAACGACTGACATATATCAATGGCTAGTATTCCGCTGTGGCGATGCGCTTGCAACCTGTCACGTATTGAATGCTTACTTGCGTACCGTGGGCATGAGCAGAACGTAAGTTTGGACATGCCTCCGACTACCCCCAAATAGGTGATCCTCATAAGATCCACGCTCTGTATCGGAGGTTCAGAGGTGAACCTCTGATCACACTTCATGGAAAGCGAAAAGATTGTTCAAATACAATCTCACTCCATCTCCTACTGTGTACATATCTAAAGCGTTCTTTACAAGCTTTTTACGATTAAAAGTTCACCTGAAGCGCTGCCAAAATATGTCTTCGGACCACCATTCATCAAGCTACGAGTACAGAATAAAACGAGTTGCGTATGGAAAGGTAAGCCAGACATAATAGGCATCTAATGGGAACGACGCGACACATTGAGGCTTTGAAAGCGAGACGCGAGCGAGGCGCCAAAATTGCACCGACTCGAGGAGAGAGGTGCTCGCGAAAGGATAATTATGCGGATATTTTTTTTATAAGCTTTATAAAACATTTTATAATAAAAACCAAAAAGGGAACAGACTCACGACTTTCTAACCTCTGATTACTACTCAGAACGTGGATATTATGGTGATTACCTACTAGGGGGTAGTCAGAGGCACGTTCAAACTTACTTCGGCACATGCCTACAGTTTTCAAGTAGCTAGTATTGAATAAGTGACAGGCTGCAAGCCCATTGCCGCTTAGCGGAATACTAGCCAGTAACACGTGCAATTCGGATTTTTGGTCCTAGACATGCAGATTTCCTCACGATGTGACTTTCACCGTCAGAGCATATGCGTATCACAAATGCAAATCTAAACCATATATTTGTATATTTTCATTTTAATAGTAACAACGGACTAATGGCGAAGACCAATGCCTCAAGAGGGTGTCCGTTATGGTAGCGTACAAATAATCGAATTCACGTTAGTGGTTCTGTAAATAGAGCATAATTAGTGCAAAAATAAAATAAATAGTGCCTCATTGGTTTAAGAAAAAAATACCATTCTTAGTGGGTCCGCCAGCATAACGATCAAGCTAGCGTACACATGACCGTACTCGACTTTCGGCTTATACAACATATATATAACAATATAGCAACGAAGTTTACACACAAAAATACAGCACAAATACTGCCCGAGCTATACAAAATTTGATAATAATGTCTCTTATAGGAACGGAGATATTGAACAAGACTTTTGAATGACATTCCGAGCTGGCGTTATGGCAGCGTACCCATTAAACAACGTAATAGTTCTTATAGAAAACGAGCTTTTCTTATCATAAATGCTATACGTATGAATAGTGTGTGAAATACTGCCTCTGCCAGTAGTCATACTTTATGCAATTTCGTAGTGGAACAATATATGAAGTTTTCTATAAGATCTATTACGTTGATTAATGGGTACGCTGCCATAACGCCAGCTCGGAATGTCATTCAAAAGTCTTGTTCAATATTTCCGTTCATATAAGACCAATCATTATGAATTTTTGTATAGCTCGGGCAGTATTTGTGCTCTATTTTTGTGTGTAAGCTTCGTTGCTATAGTAAAAGACGTTTGTACGGTCGAGTACGGTCATGTGTAAGCTAGCTTGATCGTTATGCTGGCGTACCCACTAAGAATAGTCATTTTTTCTTAAACCACTGAGGGACTATTTACTTTATTTTTGCACTAATTATGCTCTATTTACGCAGATTTTTTTTTGGCATAACCACGAACGTGAATTCGATTATGTGTACGCTACCATAACGGACACCTCAAAAGGCTCTCCCGAAACTAATCCAGTTTCATTTTATATAGTAGGACATTGCGCACATCCTTAAAATACATTTCGAAATAAAATACGCAAAATCCGAATGAAATACATTACTTTATCGTTCAAATTTTAATTAAGAAGGGAAGCACCGAGGCCGTGGCCGTGGCATGCACCACCGGTATCTCTTTACTTTTGTACGTCTTATAAAACTCGAGGCCACGTCCTTGGACATTCTACAAAGAAATATTCTTCCGCCAAATGTCGAGTGGTATTAGCTACTTGTGGAGGATTCATTTTATTGTTCGTTTGAGGTCTGACATTTTATTTGTGATAGGTACTTGTATGTTGTCGGGTTTTTTGAAGGGTATAGTCTACTTTGTATACGGAAACATTTAGAAATTCCACCATTGGACAAAGGGTATGTTACAAAGATCGGTCCAGCGAAAATATCTACCTCTCTAGAAGAATACATCGAGAGGCATTATAATCACCTTCCACCTTCGGCCTTATTTTATTTTATTTACTTCTTACATATTAGTACCAAAACTAAAACCTAGGTACAAAAAACCTGTAAACTTACTTTGATTTTTTTTTACCATGAGTTTGTACTTATATTCGTGGGGATTCCATATTATGGAATTTGTTTCTAAATGGCTTCGCACCAACGCATTATATAGTATTTTATCAACACTATTATTATTATTAAAATTTGTACTCTGCCTCAAAATGAAACCTAAATTTTTAAAAGCTTTGCCACTAATGCTTATAATGTGCTGAAAAAAAGAAAAGATGAAAATATAGCTCGGGCACCATGAGGCCAAGATCGCGCACACGGTCCACCCGCGGGAGAGTGGAGCCCTCAACCTCGTACTGGAAGTGTAGTGGGGCGCGCGCGCGACTGTAGCTCATCACGCAACACTTTGCTACATTAAATCTCAGCTTATTGGAGATACTCCATTGTACTACCCTATCTATGTCAAGCTGGAGTTGCTCACAATTTGAAGTGTTGGCTATGGTGAGAAACACCTTAAGGTCATCTGCAAACAACAAACACTGCGCGTCCTGAACTACCTCTGGGAGATCATTAATCATAATCACGAACTCCAGGGTACGAGATTGCTTCCCTGACTGACGCCAGAAAAAGTTTAATAAGGGATTGTAATAATAACCCGCATATTCAACATACTGCCGGCGATCACCCAGGTAGCTCGCAAAGAACTCGAGCAGTTGTGGCGTGAATCCTAACGCAGAAAATTTGGTCAAAAGTATGCCGTTATCCACGGCATCGAAAGCTTTCCGAAAATCAAAGAACGCAGAGTCCACTTGGAGGCAAGCATCCACGGCCGGCGTCACGTACTAAACGAACGGCCCGGCCGGAAGCCGTGCTGGCTATCGTTCAGTCGTGCGCTTACTTGTGCATAAATACATTTTTGCAGCACTGCAAACTACTTATAAACCAGGTGAGATGAAGGCCAAACGCGATATACGTAGGACATTGTTAAGGGGGTGGAGGGATTATGTCAAAGATATCGTGCGCACACTCACCAAAGTGGAATTTATAGAACACAGACAGCCTGGCACAACCCGCCGTCTATATACGTCATCTAGAGTGGGATAAAGGACAGGAAGATGAAGATGAATATGTGATAAAAAATAAAAACGAATACCTAATACAATACAACGAGTAAGCTTTGTAAAAGGAATAGGTATTCAAGACAACCAACCTGGTTTACACTTATAGATAATACGAGAGATAGCCTGGCGCGATTTCCATGTATAATTTCGCTTAAACGAAACAGACGGGTCCGACTATTTAAAATAAATAATAGGGCACAGACAAGCTAGAATAGCAATATTATAATGATGCCGTCCAATAAACAAGAGAACGGGCGGTATCTGCACAAAATTCGCAACTTTAGCGCGACGCGGCGCGGCCACTTGAGCACGCGCCGGCGACTCCGCCTCTAATTATTGCAGGATAGGGCTCCGCCACGGTCGAGTGCCACACGGCAGGTACATCTCTACCAGGCTTTATCTCTGGCAGACCGCCTGCAGGCGAATAAAAGCCTTAATGTATGCGTGTAAAGCTGGATATCGCGTCTTGATTTTGAACGATGAGTATCAAAAGATGTAACGATTTCCTGACATGTATTCAAAGCACAACCCAAGCCGAATCTTGTATTGTTGTAGGGCGCACTAAATAAGGCTGTGGAAAAAAGCTCTAGGCTTCGTCCGCCTGGTTCCGCCACAATTAGCTTTACATTCAATGAACGCATGCTTTTATGGGAAGGTAAACCTTTTTTCTCATTTATTTTTGTAATGGGGAAGCGCTTGGCCTTCATCTCACCTATGGATTCAAGTTACGATAAGGCCGAACGTGGAAGGGCACTTCACCCAGAGTCCTCAACTGTCCGAGGAAGTGGCTATTTTACGTCTAAATGCCGGGACACAACAAAATGGAATTGTTGTTGTTACGACAGACTTAGGTAAGATGGTGATAGCTAGCCAGGCAGATTTAAACACAGTCCTACCCCCCACTCACTTGAAAAACAAGTAAAGATATGGCCTAAGCACGCTTGTCTAAAAGGAACCTGTTCACGCTGGGTTTAAAGACTCCAAGATTGTATTGGAGCGGGAAAACAGACGAGGGCAAGGAGTTCCTTAAGCGGAGTCCCTTACCTTACCGTATGAATAATAAAGGTAGAGGCAAATCGTGTTCGGCACAATTAAACATCTACAAGGTATGGGTTGTAACCTGTCGTACGTCTGCTAGTCCGGTTCAAGTCAAGGGTTTTAATTGGTAATCTCTACGCTTGGTACGCGGCCGGTTGGAGACAAGTGGCGGTCTGTGCGAGAGAGTAATTATGAATCTGTGCCTCTAGTGTCCCCGTCAAAAGCTGCGAAGCTCAAGAAGGTTCGAATTGAGGGCGCTTGTTACGTCTTGTTAAAATTCCGCCTTCTGATGTCATTGTGGCAGGTATTGCGCCTATTGACTCAAGTTGATCAAATCCCTGATCTGAATTTCAGTACCAAAGTTTTTTATAAATTGAAAGAAATCTACAACGGAAAATAAAACGGCTTGCTTTTTGTGTATTACCTAACACCTTCACCACTATCAGCATTAACAGTGGACTGTTGTTGCTGATGATGCATTAAAAAACATAACCCTGCTTCTGGGGGATTCGGGTTATAAACATAAATCCCAACATCTACAAATCTCCATGATCTAAAATGTCTCCCTGTTCATTTTCGGGTGGTAACAGCCCTGGTGTGAGACTTTAACGAACCGCCGTCATCTTTGTCGTGGCTATGACCAGACCAGAGGCAGAACCAGGAACTGCCTGTTCCTACAGAGCAAACCGTAGAACCATACGAATAACAAAGGACAGATCTGTTTTTATCCATTTTGCGATGTTTGATTAAAAAAAAACACAGTTTGAGCGTACCAAGGGAACACTACACTTTTCCGGGATAAAAAGTAGCCAATGTTAATGTTAATTAACCCAGGGTGGAAACTACCTATGTAGGTATATATTTCGTCCAAATCCGTTCAGCCGTTTCGACGTAAAGGAGCGCCTAACATACGAACTTTTGTCTTCATAATATTTGTATGATAAGCTGTACCCGTGCAGTATCATTTGCGCATCACATAGGACGGCCGGAAATACATGTTTTGGAAAAAAACTTACTTGGATCTTTCCAGGCAGGAGAGAGGAGATGTAGACAACCCACAGAAAAACGAACAATGCCTGATTTTACATCACTGATATCAATTATCTGATTTTTGATAATATTTCCACAGGAAAACTGAAACCTTTCAGGACATGTTTTATTGTATGACGGGGATGTGCTTGGCCTTCATCGCACTTGATTTTTCATGTTACGATAAGGCCTAAAGTGGCGATGGAAAATAAAGTTGCTTTCATGTCAACCCAGAGTAGGTATAATCATTTCAACTGCAGATTTATTAGTGTGAAGGAGTAAGTAGCTGCAGCATTTTTCAAATATTGAATACATTCTAGCCCACAAGAACAATACATTTTCCACCATAAAGAGTAGCCTTTAAACGTTATTTAACTCGGGATATAAACTTAATTCCAAATTATGTTTAAATTTATGGAGTGTGAAACAATATCAAACGCCGTTTTTGTCTTGTTTGTTATCCCATAGGAATGGAGTTGCAATGCATTGCTTTGAATTTTCCAGGATAAAAAAGCTAAAGTATTATATCCGTAATCTAGTTCCCATATTACAAGCTTTGCTTAGTTTGGGGCTAGATGGCGCTGTGTAAAAAAATAACTTCCTGTAATGTCCTAAGGAATTACCAATTATAACGTATGTACCCTAAAATGTATAGTTGCCAATAAATATTTTTGAACCCAAGTGTCAATCTATGGTGTAAGCTCTACTGATACCAAATAACATCCAGATTCGTTAAGCTGTTTAAACGTAATTGAGTGACAAACATATTTTAATAATCAGATACTAACTAAAAGTTGTTACGTTTAGGCTGCATGGAAAAAAATACAATACAGTTTACATTGTATTTCCTCTGCCCTAACTAAAAATACAGAATCAGAATGTATTTATTTAATAGTCAATAAATACAAACATAGGGGACACAATATAAAAAAAAAACTCATACGAGATATACACAAAATAAAAAGCTAAGAAAACAAATATATAATATATACAAATGGTAAACAATAAAAAAAGAAACCTCAGAAAGGAACACAAAAAAAAGAGACAAATATGTAATAGAATTGTGTACCACAGCAAAAAAGCCTTCTCACAGAGGGACTCAGCATGAATGCCTTACCACTAATAAAATACCATTAATGATGTAAATTTTAATCAAAAAGGATTTTCTGATATTCTCTAAAATTCTAATAAACATTTTTAGGATAATTTCGAATCGTATTCGCGACCAGCCACACAAGAAGAAAGAAAAGAACACCGAAGTAATAAATAATAAAATTTTATATGGGTACTTGCTATCAAAGAATAGAAATATAGCAAATTTTACTTTAATTCAAGTAGGTACACTTTTCTACCTTTTCAGAATATCAGCTCTCTCTCTCTCTTTCAAAGGTTTGCTTTGCTGTTGGAAACTCTTTAAGGGTTAAGTCCGCCTCTGTACATATGTTTTCCTATGACATGTTTAAATCATAATTTATATGTACAAAAAAGAATTACAAAGTCATGATTCCAATGAGGAAGTTGATGTAGTCACAAACAACTTTTTGTGATGAATGTAGATGTTTCATCTGTGTATGGGTATTGCAATGTATGCTATGTATGTATTCACATATATATAAGTATCGGTGATAGTATTACAAACTTAACTTACTTTGAGGCTAGATTGCGCTGTGTGGAATTAATGTCCTGTAATATTATTATGTCTATAAAAACCAGCGCAATCAATTCCCATACCCTCCATATTTATGCACACGTCAATCGCAAAATCAAATAAGCGTGTTCAATTAAAATGCCCTGTAGTTTGGGGGCGTTTGTTAATTGGACCACGCGTTGCCCCTTACTACAAAAAACACTACCAAAAACATCTCTATTGCAACGAGATAAGGCTCATGAGTAATGAAAGTATTAAAATTGATTCCAAACTCAAAATAGGAATTAATTGGAGTCACGTCAAAGTGACTTTTGTTGTTGGAATGTCAAATGTACAAAATTGCCCCAATAAAGGTTTTAGTTGGTGAGTTCTTCCGTATCTTGTTGAGATGTCATATCAAGAATTATAGGAACACTTCAATTAGAACACACTGATGCAAAAATGGATGAGGAGGATCTCACTAGGGGTTGGGCTTCATCTTCTTAAGAAGGTTCTTTCTTATGCTCTTCAATGTCCAACCTGTTTGCCAGCTTTAGAGGATGTCTAGCAGTGGACGGATACGTGCTATTTAGGTGATTCAAAATAAACATTCGGGACGATTTATATCTACTTCTTTTCTTACGAACCCTTAAAACCTTCGCGAGAAGAATACTCCTTTCTTCACTTCTTTTTATACACCCGCAACGCATTTGATATTAGAAGAATATCTTCATCGTAATGATAAAAAGACAATAATCCGCATTAAAACACCTTTTTAGACACCTGGTTAAAAGTTAGATCGGAAAAAATATTGAAAAAACGCTTCCGATATTGTAGCTTAATCCTCTATGGCGGCGGATAATAGGAAGCACTTGAGCCGTCGACCCGTTACTTAAAAAAACCCAGGCTATTGTGCTCGCAACCCTCGATAATTATTATTTTCGTAGTTGGCGACACTGGCGCGCACAATGGCCGCGCTTCCTGTTTGCTTTCGCGCGCTATTACACGTCAATGCCCGCGGGAGGATAGGCCAATTTGAATTCCGAAATCGGAATAATGGAATCCATTCACTGGCTGTAATTTTGTTTTTCTTAAACCGTTTTGATGTCTGAAAGTAGGTAATTGTATTTTTGTTCGTTTTTTATACTTTAATTCGATTGACACAAAAGGTGTTGTACAAAGTGACCTGTCCCAAAACTAAAGTAAAGTAAATTAGTAAGTAAAGCAGCATCCATGATGCGGCTTATATTTTTTACCACAGAAGTAAAATATTTAGTTCATAAAAAAAATAAAGAAAGAAAACCGTACTCTCCTCTAAAATAGCGAAAGAGAGATTGGTTCATATAACAGCGAAACTGACGTGGACCGGTCCAGAGAGTAGGTACGTATTTTTAACAGATTTTTTTACTCATATTTTGAGTACTCATAGGAAAAACCCGGCATGCCCTAGAGTCTAGGTCCTATACAGTTAAATTAAGTAGAAAATTTTACCAGAAAATCTATATCTTCAATAACTATTTTCTAAATTACAATATTGAGCTTGGTTTGGTTAGCTACCACCATCTTATTTAAGTCTGTCGCCATAACAACAATTCTTAAAAATTGTTGTGTTCCGGCATTTAGAGGTAAGATAGCCAGTTCCTCAGTATGTTGAGGATTCCGGGTGAAGTGCGCCTCTACCTTTGGCATTATCTTAACTGGTAACAAGGTGAGATGAAGGCCAAGCGCTTCTCCATCACAATAAAAAAAAAACATTTTTTATTTACGACGGGTCAGCTCTTGGCCACGAAACTTACACAGGCAAGAATGAGATCTTGTCGTAACACAGCGGAAAAACCGACGCTGGGAGCTTATTTCAAGTTTTTGCAGTGCGCACAATAAAATAATCTTGAAAGCGCTTGGTTCTTATACGTGGGATACCAACCAGGTGGGGATGATAATAGGCTGTGCATCTGAATTTTTTATAAAAGAATGGCGTAGGCGGTATAAGGTCGTGATACTCCTGAGCACAATCACCGAAGTACAATCTCTAAAATACCGACAAACACGCAACCTTGCGACGATGGCTCAGGCTGTCGAGAACCTTGCTTTGGCAAGGTACACTTCGCCTATGAGCCTCTTGGCTCTGCGCTCCACCGTGTCAGGCGCGGCAAGTTGATATTTGGCTGAACCATCCCAAAGGTGGTTGCAATAATCTATACAGGATCGAACTTGAGCTTTATATGAAGTCAAAAGTTGACCAGGTGTGAAATATCGCTTGACTTAATTTAGGATGCCCAGCATTTTGGCCGCAATTTGCGCATTAGACTCGATGGAGGTGCCAAAGTTGAGGCTAGCCGTCAACTCCATGTCTAGAAGGGCGAGGCTGTCAGTTATCTTAACAGAAATACCTTGAAAGCTAGATTTGATTTATATCAAATACATACTTCAAACTGCAATTATATTAGATCCCATCAAAACAGATTAAACCGGCTTAGTGCGACGGACACGCACACCGAGGGTTTCGACCCACATTTAATTCAAGCCAAAATAGCTAGTTTTTTGTATTTCGTTCTGTAGTAAGTAAAAAAGAGTCAATTCGCTGATGCAGCTAGTTCGGAGGAGCTCCAACAGCATGATATCTAAACTAGCAGATCGGCTCGAATGTGCATACATCAATCAATGTTGTAATTTGCATGTTGTACATAAATAAATATTTTAAGACACTGACATGTACAATCCTATTTTAGTGTTTACATTATATAAATTGTCTGTGCTGTGTTGTTGTGTGTCAATTAAATGTTTTTCTTTGTGTTTCTATGTATTTTTTAACGTATATTACTCGTATTTGTATATTGTAATTGATATGTTTAATAATGTGTAATAGTAATTTGTATGTAATTCTTAATAATGTGGTTTATTTTTATTGTATTTAATTTGACATTATATTATGAGTCTGGTTTGCTTCAAGTACACCAGACTCATATAATAATAATAAAAATATAATAATTTTATGATTATTATTATTATTATTTATAGGGTCCCTGAACCATAAAAAGTGCTGATATTGTTCGATCTTATGAGTCCAATTGGTTCATTATCGCGAACAGAGCGAGCAAAGCTGGAGGTTGTCGAAGCTTTGTTTTGTCTTCTATCAACGCTTTGTTTGAGCACTATTGTACTTGTGGCTGGGGTTAATTGGAGCGAATGCAGAACAGGAGAAAGATCTTAGGGGTATAGTAGGCACTGTATGATTAACAATTTTTACATCAGAAGGTCTTTTGAATCTAAAAAAAGATTATTGTACGGTCGCTATGTGTGATCTAGTCACATTAGTACCTCTTTTGAATATAAAAAGATTATTTATCTTTTCTCACTTCATGATTACGAACTCTGAATATAGTGAAACGGAAATCGTGTAGCTCATTCTGAGATCTGAAATCAATAACCAGAGTCAAATCGATTTTCTTGCCAATGCTAAAACTAAGAATTTTACATAATTTTGTAAGTAAATGTAAATATTTATTTATCTCTCACTTATGTATATTGACTTCTGAAACTGGATGTCGCCCATGGATGTCGTAAAAGCCGACTAAGGGATATCACCAGAAGAAGGGCAGCAGCTTCCTCCTGTATATTTTCTACACCCTTTACTACGATCACCAATCCGCCTGTCAAGCGTGGTGATTATGGCAAAACCCTCCAGCTTTGGAGGAGGCTCTGTCCAGCAGTGGACACTAATGGGCTGTTGATGTGTGACGGATGTATCATAGCTGTTTTTAAGCCACAACCATTATTCTGATATCTGTGCCATATCCATCACGGTTATAAATCTAGAGTTTTGCCTTTTGGCTCTTATATTTTGTTTTAATGTATCTAACTATTTTTGAAAGGATCAGGTGAAATAAGATCTATTTTTTTTTTACAACGGGGATAAGCACGTCCCCGTCGTACGTATAAATAATCACAAGGCCTTCATCTCACCAGATTTTTCAAGTTATGATAAGGCCGAAGCTGGAAGCGCACTTCACCCCGAAATTCCTCAATTCCTTATTTTGTGCTGGTTTTATTATAGCAATAATGAAACCAGCACAATAATAAAATATTTGAACCGCCTCTGTGGTCTAGTGGTTCAACCCACCGATTTCAGATCCAGAGGTCCCGGGTTCGATCCCCATGGGGAGTACAATATATTGTGCTTGGTTTGGTTGGTGGTAGGATTTTGTTTAAGTCCGCCTGGCTAGCTACCACCATCTTACCTAATTCTGTCGCCATAATAACAATTCTTAAAAAAAAAAATGTGTTCCGACATTCAGAGGTAAGATAGCCAGTTCCTCAGTTTATTGATGATTCCGGGTGAAGCGCGCCTCTATATTCGGCCTTATCTCAACTTGTTACCAGGTGAGATGAAGACCAAGCGCTTCCTCGTCGTACAATAAAAAAAAATCCTCAATAAACTGAGAAACTCAACTAAGTTTGCAATCATGATTTCTTGAAATCGACAACACAATATATAATAATAAATAGCAGACACATGCAAAGGTTCAAGTTGGTATTAAGGTATGGAGCGTGCGATGATCGTCAGTCAATCATTCAACGATTCCATATATTTAGATAAAATCGTGGCCCTCCTACGATGTAATTTCCGAGGGGAGGTCACGTGACCCAATTACGAACGTTGGTTGGCGAATGTAATGATTACATCATGTTATTCGAATGTTATTGGTTCGCAATTATTAGAATACCCTAACCACTATTGCTTGTGGTTATACTTATGATGAAATATCAGACGGTAGTAGCTCTGCCTCCTGCACCTGGTTGTGGGTTCGATTCCCACCCGAGACAAACATTTGTGTGATTAATGTAGATCGAAACCGCCTCTGTGGTCTAATGGTCCGTCCCCAGGTCCCCAGGGGAGTACAATATTGTGCTTGGTTTGGTTTGTGGCAGGACTTCGTTTAAGCCCGCCTGGCTAGCAAACTCGCTAGCTCCATCTTACCCAAGTCTGTCGCCATAACAATAATTCTAAATAATGAAAGAAAATAAAATTATTGTGTTCCGCCATTTACAGGTAAGATAGCCAGTCCTCAGACTGTTGAGGATTCCGGGTGAAGTGTGTTTCCACCTTCGACTTGCAACCAGGTTAGATGAAGGCCATGCGCTTCCCGTAGTATTTATTTGTTTGGGCATGAGGTCCCTAGTCATACAATGTCTTTCTTTTCTTTTCTTATAAAGAAAAACAAAGAAAACGAAGCAATTAGCATAGCTTTTCAGCGTGGCAATGCAGCCAGTGTCTTGGGCACGCTTCCGTCTGGCACTGGTCTGGAACAGAGTTACCTATAGGCCGTTTATAACGGTCCTTAGGTAATCTGACTGATTCCTTTGTACATAGTTAGTTCAAGGAAAGGCCATTTCAAATAATTATCAATAGATGACGCCATGTGTCTCAAATCAAAAATAATGTTTGTGTAAAATACAATGTAAAGAACAAGTACACCCTTGGTACAAAATTATTCAGAGTCAACCTCCTCGGTCACCGTGGTTCATGGGTGATATAAGTAGAAAGCAGGTTGTAACGGCACACAGACTTCGTTCTGGACACTTAGGAAGTTTGCATTTTTAATGCAAAAAGTTTCATCCCCTAATTGTGAATTGTGTGACGAACCCGAGGATGTGTACCATGTATTATTGGAATGTATTCGAAACCACAGTGAAAGACAAAGGATCATTAATAAGCTAGGTATAAATTTGATGGATATTGGTGTATTTCTTGAGCTCCTATCTGAGCCATATTCAGATGGAGCTAAAATGATCTTTAAATTAGTTAATACAAATGATTATTAGATAATAAGGATTAGGTTATAGTTATTTTTTTTATTATTACAATTATTTAACTATTGTGTGTGCACACATTCGTGCATGCTGGGCCCAGGTACCTACTTACGTACCATGTCGCGCATGCATGATTGTGAGATCTATTTTTTTATGTTCTATTTTGTTTCGTGTTTTAGATTATATTGTTGATTGTTTACTTGGTGTGGGACCCTATGAGGCTGACATAAACATTATGTTTAGCCTTTCAATAAATGATTAAAAAAAAAAGTACGCCCTAAAACGCTTGTTCTTATATATAATAAGTTAAATAAGAGGATCTATTACTGTCAAAGACATTTTTTTTTCAGTGTATGAAAAAATAATTATAGCAATTTTTTTAACGGAAATCATACGTGCTCTGCTTAAAAAATACTTGATAAGATAGTACTCCTGTTTCAGTATAGGTGGCATAATTGTTACTTGTTACGAGAGATCCAGTTTTTACGGGAAACATGTCATTTCGGCATCCTACTTCATTTCGGCATCCTACGTCATTTCGGCATCCTACGTCATTTGCACGGGCAGATAGTAAAAATAAAAAATGGTAGTTTTTCCGCCTTGTGGTTTGGAATACTCGGTGTTCGTGTCTGCACTTGGCCGGTTTATTTATCGGTTATCTTTGTCGGTTACAAACACAGAAGACATAATCATATGATAATACTCACTTCTCTGTTGTTCCTGTCCCTCCGGCGGCGGCATGTTCGCGTATTGCCCTCTCTCTCTCTCCCGCGGTAAATTATGACCCAGCATCCTGTGTCCCGCTTGCTCGAGGCTAGCTACCGTGTGGGAGCGCGTCATTCCTGCACCAATATTAATACAGAATTAGGTATGAGACTATATCAATTCCTCTTTGGCGAATGTGCGCACGATATTTATGAATTCATCCTTCCCCTTTCCACCACCGGGCTAGCAGACGTACGGCAGGTTACAACCCGTACCTTGTAGATGATTCATAGTGCCTAACACATAGATACGCCTCTATCTTTATCATTGGCACTGGTAAGGAATGGAGCTCGTTGCCCTCGTCTGTTTTCGCACAAGTACAGTCTTGGAGTCTTGCTAAACAACAAAGGGAACAACAAAGGCTACTTTTAATCTGAGTAGGTACACGGGGCGAAGCCGCAGACAAGAGCTAGTTTATAATAAGTAAAAAAAATATTAGTCCTCTTTTCAGTTATGAGAGTCCGCTATAGTTTGACACACCAAGTCGACTTCACCTTTGCGTTAGAAAAGAGTAACATATTTTATTCATACATTCTCACATTGAGATATTCAATATTAAATTAAGTTGAGTCTAACGCCATCTGTTATGAAATGTTAGTACTATAGAAGAAGACTGCTACAGAGGCTGGAGGTGGGGGAATATCAAACCTAGAACAATTCTAAATTGTTGTGTTCCGGCATTTAGAGGAAAGATAGCCAGTTCCTCAGACTGTTTAAAATTCCGGGTGAAGAGTGCTTCCACCTTTGGCTATTATATAACTTGAACCAGATGAGGTGAAAGCCTACTCAATTCGGAGCGTGGTAAAATCTGTCACTATTTTGAGCATATTAGACTTCAAGCCTCGGTACCAAAAAACCGTAGAAAACGTTGAAGTGGAACCCTAACTTCATACTTTTATAGAATTCAATTACCAATCATCTATAGACAACCCAATTATAACATGTCAAAGAGCGAGAGAATGTCTCACCAATAGTGCTTCCACCTTTGGCATTATCATAACTTGCACCAGATGAGGTAAAAGCCTACTCAATTCGGAGCGTGGTAAAATCTGTCACTATTTTGAGCATATTAGACTTCAAGCCTCGGTACCAAAAAACCGTAGAAAGCGTTGAAGTGGAACCCTACCTTCATTACTTCACATTATAGAATTCAATTACCAATCACCTATAGCCAACCCAATTATAACATGTCAAAGAGCGAGAGAATGTCTCACCAATAATGCTTCCACCTTTGGCATTATCATAACTTGCACCAGATGAGGTAAAAGCCTACTCAATTCGGAGCGTGGTAAAATCTGTCACTATTTTGAGCATATTAGACTTCAAGCCTCGGTACCAAAAAACCGAAGAAAACGTTGAAGTGGAACCCTACCTTCATACTTTTATAGAATTCAATTACCAATCACCTATAGCCAACCCAATTATAACATGTCAAAGAGCGAGAGAATGTCTCACCAATAGTTGGTCGCCAGTTCCTTCTCTCCTGATCGTTGCTGAAGGCCCCCGGCTTGAGCACCCGGGGCGGCTCCACGGCTTCCTTCAGCCTCTTGGCGGGGAAGATGAACTCCTCGGGGAACTGCGGGTCCGTGAAGCGCACGCACACCGCGCGGTTGCCCAGCACGGGCTGCAGCCCTATCACTGGGGATGCCAGCTGTCTGTAAATGTTCATTACATTTATTGGCCACCAATTTAATCTAACCGCCTCTGTGGTCTAGTGGTTCAACCCGATTTCAGATCCAGAGGTCCCGGGTATGATCCCCAAGGTGATTACAATATAATATTGTGCTTGGTTTGGTTGGTGGTAGGACTTTGTTTGAGTCCGCCTTGCTAGCTACCACCATCTTATCTAATTCTGTCGCCATAACAAGAATTATAAAATTGTTGTGTTCCGGCATTTAGGAAAATAGTCAGTTTCTCGGTCTGTTGAGGATTCCAGGTGAAGTGCGCTACCACCTTCGGCCGTATCTCAACTTGTTACCAGGTGAGATGAAGGCCAAGCGTTTCCCCGTCGTACAATAAAAAAAAGAGAAAAACTCCGAGAAAACTCGGAAGACCCCAGCTTACATGGATGTTTGTTATCAAGAAGGACCTAGAGATCAACAATGTAGACCCAACAACGACCCAGATGAGACACCTCTGGCGAAAACTGTTTAGGAGAGCCGACCCCAAATAACGAAATGGGATAAGGCCGGGCGAAGAAGAGAAGGCCAGCACAATTATTCTAACATGCATGCCAACCGGATGAGAATCCGCTTTTTGATCTTTTGATAACTTTTTGTAAATTAACCGCCTCTGTGATTTGCCCACCGGTATTAGCCTCAGAGGTCCTATTTCAATCTCCAAGGGGAATACAAATTTTCGCTTGATGGTATGACTTGTTTCAATGCCTGGCTAAGTAGCACCATCTTGACTTAGTCAGGCGCCATAATAACAATTAAAAATTGTTGTGTTCCGGCATTTAGAGAAAATAGTCAGTTTCTCGGTCTGTTGAGGATTCCAGATGAAGTACCTTCTGCCAGAGCTAGTTATAAATATGCCGCGCGACTCGAAAGCGGGACACTCGACTTCGGGATATCGAATTACGATACATCGAACGAGTGCGAACAATGCCTTTAGTGATTCAAAGTTAAAATGTGTTTATTCATTAAAAGTAGGATCATTTATGAATATACTATTATTACAGTATGATTTTTAATAGTCAAGTAGCGGTACTCGGACCTCGAGAAACAGGGGCTTAGTGTTATTTTAAAACACGAGTTTTACTCACGTATACGTTTATGTTGATGTAGGCACCAAACGGTTTAATTCCAACAGGTAATCATCATTTCATTAGTTGTTTATACTGTTTATAGAGTAATTTGCTTGAAGCTTAATAAACGTGCCTTAATTCGAGTAACAATCGTTTGTTTTCAGTTTAACAGAACCAGCTCGTAATAGTATGTAAGATTTGCCATCAATGTGTCACTCTATCTTCATTTTTTTTTTTCACTGACTGACTCTAAATACCCTTTTGAGCTCAAGCCTTCAGCGAACCTATAGCCTAAGACAGAGCTACTACACCCCACGCAAATAGCCAGGGCATCTAGAATCGAAACCTAAGAACCAATATAATCACTTACACTCACTAATCTAGCATTTTAGCTTAACGCTGGTGACCTGTACTACAGGTTTTATTACAAAACCTATTTCAGGCACCAGCCTCTTGCAATACAGGTGTTATATAGCCCAGCATCTTTGTTAACCTAGCTAAATTAATTGGTGCCTACCTATCTAGTACCTTTTGTAAGAGGAAAATAAATAAATGTATTATTCATTTTAAAACACGGGTTTTACTCACGTATACCCTTTACCCTTTCGTAGGCCCTTTACGAACACCTTCACCCTCAATGTCTATAAAAACAACACATCTTTTTATAATCCAATTGTACGAATGTGCCGCCTTTATAATGATTTACTGGATAGCCATGGTGACGCAATCGATATATTTAATGGTGGTCATATGCATAAGTTTAAAAAACTTGCTTATGTCGCTTTGCTTAATCATTAATTTTCTTCTTGTTATGCTTGTATCTAAATTTGTTTAATCGTGATGTGTACACATGCTTTGGAATACCACCTAGTTTAAAAATTATATGTTTCCTTTTTTGTATCTGATCGTTTGGTTGTATTCTGTTTTGTGTGCCATATGTAATAAAATAAAATAAAAATAAAATAAAAAGTATACGATTATGTTGATTTAGGCACCAACGGTATCGATAGTGTGAGACGCGAAACCAAACGAGAGGGCTGCGCGCGCCGCGATTGCAACCTACCCGGCGAGTCACACTCACCCTGGCGATGATTCACCTGTTGACTCGAAACCGTTGGTGCCTTCATCAACATAATCGTATACGTGAGTAAAAACCGTGTTTTAAAATGTATAGTACCACTCACGCAAGTTTTGAAAGTGATACATTTATTATTATTATTTTCTATTATATTAAATAAATATATTGACTATGCCCTGCCAATATATTTATGAAAATATTATGTATGCGTGTAAAAACATAAGCTTATTTGACAAAAACTGTGATAAACATAATTATAATACTATAAATAAGAATAAACTCGCTGTTCCCACAACTAGGCTCCATAAGGTTAATAAATCGTTCATAGGGCAAACTGTACGCTTTTATAATAAATTGCCAAGTGATGTGCTAAGCTTGTCAAATAATAAATTCAAAAATTTTGTAAAACAAAAGCTATCCAGGAAAGCTTATTATAAAATTTCAGATTACCTAGAAGATAAGAAAGCCTGGCATTAAAAAAAATGAATTTGCTCCAGTGAATAAATTGTAATTAGTATTAGGTCCTTACATATGAAATTGGCGTTTTGTCGTACTGGCCACTTTGATCTTAAATATCTCCTCTTTGGTTAGGAATTCCAAATTCAAATTTAAACAGCTATTTACTCATGCATTTGTGTTTCGAAAACCGTAATTCATTTGTTTTTTTCTCTTTTGCTTTTTTTTTCTGCGTCACTCATTTCACAAAATGGAAAACTTAAAATATCGCATTATTTACGAGTACGAGTTCCACCGTGGCACCAGTGCTGCAGAAACGGCTCGAAAGATTAATGATGTGTATGGTGGTGGTGTCGCAAAAGAAAACACGGTGCGTTTTTGGTTTCAACGCTTTCGTTCTGGAAATTTCGACCTGCAGAACAAGCCCCGTGGACGGCCGGAGACCAAGGTCGATAATGATGAATTGAAGCAGATCCATCGCAAACCACATCACAGTTAGCTGCAGGCTGCGGTGTTAGTGACAAAACCGTTTTAATCCACTTGAAGCAAATTGGGAAGGTGAAAAAGCTTGAAAGGTGGGTACCTCATGAATTGAGTGAAGCAAACCGACAAACGCGCGGCGACTGCTGCGTTACATTACTCAACCGGCACAATAATGAAGGAATTTTAAATCGGATCATTACATGTGATGAAAAGTGGATCCTGTACGATAATCGTAAACGCTCATCGCAATGGCTGAACCCTGGTGAACCAGCAAAATCTTGCCCCAAGCGAAAATTCACTCAAAAAAAGTTACTTGTAAGCGTTTGGTGGACTAGTGCCGGTGTCGTACACTATAGCTGTCTTAAATCTGGTCAGACGATTACGGCTGATGTCTATTGTCAGCAACTACAAACCATGATGGAAAAGCTGGCTGTTAAACAACCGAGACTTTTCAATCGCTCTACGCCACTGCTGCTTCAAGACAACGCTAGACCACACAAGGCCCAACAGACGACTACCAAATTAGAGGAGCTTCAATTGGAATGTCTAAGACATCCACCGTACTCTCCGGACCTTGCTCCAACAGATTACCATTTTTTCGAAATTTGGATAACATCTTGCAAGGAAAAAAAATCAATTCCGATGAGGCAGTCCAAACCGCTTTCAAAGATTTCATTGATTCCCGTCCGAATGGTTTTTTTAGTAAAGGGATCAATGAACTACCTATAAGATGGCAAAAGTGTATAGATAGCAATGGTACATACTTTGATTAATAAAATATATTTTAATATGAAAAAATTGCCTTTATGTTCCTCCCATACAAAACGCCAATTTCATATGTAAGGACCTAATATTAGATAATTTTAAGCTATTGTAATGGATCATGAAAAAAAAAACTAGCCCGAGGTTCTTGCCTAGTAAATGACCTTTATGTTACTTTATATGTATTAGCACTTGTTTCTATTTTTATTTTTAAAATTTTTATGTTTAAATGATTTTTAATTATTATTTTTGTATGTAAATGTCTGTATATAATGATTTAAGTTTTTCAAATGTAACGCATTGGATGTACATTCTGTAATGTTATATTTAGGAATGTCAATAAATAAATAAATAAATAAATAAATAAATTGCCTTTCTCCTTGTGTGCTGGTCGCGATTCCGAACAGGCGGTAGATTTGACGTTTCAAAGTGATCCTAAAAAATCTTACTGAATAAACATATTTGACTTTGACTTTGATTACCCTCCCTATCGCTACCATAGGCTAAACCAAATCGCAACCAGCAACACAAAATATTTTTTATATGTTGGGTCATTGCGGCCTAAGATATGCGAGCCTCCGAAGATCCCTTCCGAAGAATATGACTTATGGGTCATTCAGATATGCGAGCATCTCATATCGTAGGACGCAATGTTGATGATGATGGCTCCCTTCCGATGATATGGCTTACCCTTCAATAATAACGTTGTCGATACTCAGCATGATCTCCCCCCGCACCCCTTCGCTCCGGTAAGGGTACTGCTGGTTCTGCGCCACGAGCGTTCTGAGCGAGGAGCCCGCCGCGTCCTGGTACAGCCCTAGCAGGAACGAGTAGCTCTTGTTGCCCGTGGAGACGTACAGGCGGTCGTTGCCGCGGATGTTCCGGAGTTCTAAAAAGGTAAAGCACTCATATATTTTGTATTTAATTCTATAACTAAAATTAGCGGGATATTTACCGTGATTTGTTGTTTTTTGAGTTATCCGATATCGAATCACTGAACTGTGTGAAACTGCTAGTGTCTGAAAATACGTTCAAACCACTAGCGAGAAATGGCGTGATTGCTTTTTACATTATTTTCTGATAATATACTTGACTATCAACAAAAATAAATGGAGGTAAAACAAACACCAAATCATTCTCATTCCTCCGCAGATAATTTTATTGTAGCTATTACTCACTCTCAGCCGTAGTCAGTTCTTCATAATAGGGCTCCAAGGCTTTGAATAGTCTGGATTCATCAACAAACGGGAGGAGCGCCACACCTTGCCATGCAAACTTCTTTCCGTTTAGATCTATCTTAAAGTCTATCGGGTAGAAGTCGATTATCGGCGAGCACTGTAAATAAAGAACATATAATATTATTTGATACGCTTAAGTTTGTGTGCAATCTTGCCTGATGGTAAGCTATGATGCAGCCTACGATGCAGCACGCTTGCCTATTCACTTGTGTCATAAAGTTGTAATTATCAGGAAAAACACACTTTGGCAAAGCGTTTCACTGCTTCGTAGAGCGCATTATGAAAATAGGAACTTATTTGCGCCTGAAAATGTCACGTATATGACCTCTGGTTTGGGTTGTGCTTTTACAATGTCAATCAGTTAGTCACCTTCAGCTATATGACGTTCTATTTATTTACATATCATTACGGGTTGATAGTTACAATTTACAAAAAAAATTGCAACAAATAATAAGACATTGCCAATTAAAGCGCAGAAGCAGCTTTCATTTTAGGTTTTTGACCATTATTTTTGTCAGTTATCAATAAATTAGAACTAGAATTATGGATCTTTCGTTACCAATCTGAAATTAAGGTCGGACAGATGGATAGAGAAGGCTAAGTTATCGGCTCCAGTTGCTATATTTTGGGTCAACAACACTATTAAGCTTATTATCCTCTGATATAATTCTGGACAATTGATCTCCGTTGGAATAAAATCGCATACGGCTTTACTCACCGGATCACTCATTAGCGTGGCCCACGGCTTCGGCACGTGAGAGGAACTGGCCGCCGGGAACACCCCCATCAGCTGCTCCAACGGACGGAACTGTCAACAAAACCACACATTTACACTACAAGCCATCTTGTCTATTGGTGATAGTCAATTGTTGACCACCAGCCTCACTTGAAAAACAAGAGAAGATGGCCTCAGATGAAGCACGCTCCACGCATCTAAATATTAGGGGAGTTAGTGAAGCCCGCTAAGGATACAATTTTAGCTATTGGAGGAATAAAAACATATGTTCCTTCCTCCGTTTCCAACAAAGTTTTCTTTTTTTCTGATAGGTCAACCTCGAAACTTGCACAATATGTAAGATTGAGTCTACGATGGAGAGATTCTACCCAGTTAGTGCCTATTAATTCTCTTAAAGACATTACATTACAGCCTTGTACAAACACCATTTTTCTAAATTTTATTTGGCGCAGCCTGTGCAAACTTTATTCCTAAAGCATTAAGGTATATTACCGGTAACGTTCCCCGTTCAAACTTTGTCGATAGTCCGCAAATATTGACGAAGTCCGAGGCGAAAGGCGCGTAGTGGTAAGGGAAGTACCACTTCCAACTGGCGCAGCCCTGGTAGTAGTAGCGGAGCACCCAGCTTAGCCCGCGCACATATTGGAGCGCTACGCGATATCTGGACGGAAGAAATATGTCATCATCACATTACATTAATAATTCGTCTGCTAGATGAGGCCGGCACAACGCTTTTTTTTTTGTACAACATGGAGACGGAACAAGCTTGCAGCCCACCTGATGTTAAGTTCAACTCTCGTCTTTAACAAAGCCTTACCGCTTAGGTCATATCCACAAATAGCATGACCTATACTGCACTACATTTCACCCACCGACGTCAGATCCACAGCTCCCGGGTTCGATCCCCAGGGTGAGTACAAAAATATTGTTTTTGGTTGGGTTAGTGGTAGGACTTTTATTAAGTCCACCTGGCTAGCTACCACCATCTGACATAATGCTGTCTCCATAACAACAATTCTAAAATTGTTGTGTTCCGGCATATAGAGGTAAGATAGCCAGTTCCTCATCACTTTCCTCTCATCATCTACATAGCCCAACACTCGGATCCTTGTAACAGGTATGATAACCGTCTTGTAAATTTTCCGAGACCTGTCACTTAGTGTGCGGTTAGATGGCGTGTATAATAGAAATTCTGAGTCAGTATATGTCAGCAAAAAGGCTAATGACAGG
Organism: Venusia cambrica; assembly: GCA_951394065.1. Taxonomy (NCBI): domain Eukaryota; kingdom Metazoa; phylum Arthropoda; class Insecta; order Lepidoptera; family Geometridae; genus Venusia; species Venusia cambrica. The sequence continues at coordinate 13,009,639 of OX596042.1, forward strand.
ATAATAATGTACTGTAATATATATTTACCTGAACTCCATATTGTCCTTGGAGACCTCAAACTTGCTCTCGTAATATCGTTCCTTGAAGCCATCCTCCCAGAGTCTGACTTCGTCATGTTTATCCTCATCATCATCATCATCGTCGAGCCCTGCTTGCGAGGAGGTACGCTTATGACCGCGGCTAGAGTTGTCTTGCTAAGGGAATATTATTACAGTAAATCTACATATCTGTTTACCGTTTTGGACACGCCATCACATCACATCAATAGTAGCAGTTTTATTACCGGTCTTAGACCACATCCTTGCATCTTTAGAGTTAGACCAACTTAGAGTCAAGAGCTAACCCATCATTAAAAAAAGAGATCGCAATAAATTAAATAAATAGCTTTTTTATACGCACATTTCGAACATTATCGTGATTTAGTAATTTATAAAGTGATGTATACTATATTACTTATTCATTCATTTATAATAAATAACTTTTGATGTACGATGGACTGTCAAGCCCATTTTTAGCGGAAGTCCCTAATAAAAATAGAGAAAAAAAATAGCTCATCATATTTATTTCTTTTTGTAAGAAGGAAGCGCTTGGCCTTCATCTCACCTGGTAACAAGTTGTGATAAGGTCGAAGGTGGATTCGCACTTCACCCGGAATCCTCATTAAACTGAGGCACTGGCTATCTTACTTCTGAATGCCGGAACACAATTTTTTTTTTAAGAATTGTTATTATGGCGACAGAATTAGGTATCATGGTGGTAGCTAGCCAGGCGGACTTAAACAAAGTCCTACCACCAACCAAACCAAGCACAACATATTGTACTTCCCATGGGGATCGAACCCGGGATCTCTGGATTTGAAATCGGTGGGTTGAACCACTAGAACCACAGAGGCGGTTAAAATTGTCACCATGTTTGTCACCATGAGAACAGAATTACGTGAAACGTTCACTCACCGCGGCGGTAGCGTTCATCCCAGCGAGACGTATGTTCGCTGCCTCTTGACGGACATTCTGCATCTTATTGCCTCCCTGTCTGCCTGGTGCCTGGAAATGTCACATAATTATAGGCTATATAGTATCACTCTCCCATGGAAAAACGTTTATTGAACATAAAGCGTAATATATAGAAGAGGGTACATGAGCAACAGAGGTAACTGATAAAGTTATATAAAACTGTGTTGAAACACCAATGCCCGCCTCACCAACTTTTTTTATCTGGGTTCAACTAGATTCGACTAGATTAAGAATATCTTAAAACTAAATCAAAAAAAGATTTACAATAGAGACAATTATGGTAAGAATATTGGTGGTGTAGGTGACATGGTAAGTGTGAAGAACCAAAATTACAAATCAATATAATGTAGGTATATGAAAAAGTTTTCCAACATGGATCTCTTTTCCATTATTTTTTTTAAATAACCAACAAGCAGCCCACCTGATATTTAGTGCATCTATTGTCTATATCAAAGCCTTACTGCATAAGTGATCCACAAAGAAAATTATATTTCGATTGTGTTTTTAAAAAGAGTAACGCACAACAGACATAAACAAATGAACAAACATATAAACATAGAATGTATGGATGTAAACGGGTCAGGAACGTTACTTGTGGCGTCGATTGCTGGAGGCAAATGTTCAGAAGCTGACTTATGTTCGCTAAAATGACGATGCTGACACATTCTAGCTGGGAAGAATCAGTGTTTTAGCTGATATTCTCAGAACCATTGGCGCGTAGCAGGGACTAGAACAACCGATGGGTTACCTGAGGAGCAAACTGTGTCTTGTCCAACAGTCCAAAGTTAGGCCTCTGCTGCCGTTGGCGCGCCTTGTTCTTGGCACGGAAGCTGAGCTCGTTGGTGTGTCGTCGCTTGAAAATCTCATCCTCCACGTGGCCCAGCTCAGTCATAATGATTTGAACCCGGTCCAGGTTTACGTCACCAGAATCCGTGATCCAACCCTGGAAAAATAAAAAAAAGTCGTGAGAACTCTTAACCAAGATTCTTGTCTGGGCAAGGATGAGGTCTGATGACTCTGAGAATCTCACTAGGATGTAAAAAAATATATTAAATACAACATATTACTGGACATTTTAAAAGGCACCATCTAGCCCCAAACTAAGCCAAAACTAAGCTTGTTTTATGGGAACTAGATTACGGAAATAAAACATACATACCTTTTTTTTGGAAGTGTAATAATAAAAATATAATAAATGTATTTGTTTGTAGCCAACAATTAATATGATATTCCATTGAAACTTAAATCAAACATGCATGCTAGTGCATGCAAATCTAACGTTATCTTATTAGCAACTAGCTAGGTAACCTAGTACCTACTAAGAATGTTAGAATTGCCCACACTAGGATGTTCTGTGTCCGTAAGTGTACTTATTTATTAAGCTGCTATTTATTTTTGACCTAATACATTGTATGTTTATCTTACCTTGGTCTTGTAGACGCATTTCTTGTACAAGTTGACGAGCCTGTCCACAGCGCCCTCTCTTATTTCCAGGCTGGGCAGGTGCGGTAGGAAATCGTTGCCAACGAAGAAACACATGAACACCCAGTCGTCTAGCGCGCGCTCGAAGTCATACGGAAACGGGAGATTTGGCATCTGCAAAATGTACATGACTGATACTTAGAGAACCACTTTTTTTTCGCGGTTTTGGTACGCTCATTACTACCTCTCTAATACAAATAGTTAATTTCGAAAAGGCACCACAAATAACGTGTGTACTGGAAAGCGAAAATTAGCGGTACCGGCCTTCGCGGCTTTCTTATGAATCGACCCCTCCGATACAGACCGGCGGAAGTCGTAATAGATGAATAAAGAATCTCACCAAAAGAAAGGCGGCAGCTTCCTTCTGTTAACTGCGGCCACCACGTGTGCACTATTATGGCAGATTATGGAGGAGACTCAGTCCACCAATTTAGATTAAATAAAAAAATATTGTACTACAGCGGAGCGCTTGCCTTCATCTCACCTGGTTTCATGTTATGATAAGGCCGAAGTTGGAAGCGCACTGCACCTGGAATCCTCAACAGTATGGGGAACTGGCTATGTTACCTCTAAATTCCGAAACAAAAAAATCTCAACTGTCGTTATGGTGATGGTAGCTATCCAGACGCACTTACAAAGTCCGTCAACCAACCAAACCGTAGTAGTAGTAGAGATGCTTGTGAAAGGGCTTTTCCGGGGAAGTACTACCACTATATCTATTTCAGCCGCCAAGCAGCAATGCTGTGTTCCGGTTTTGAAGGGTATTTTTAAAGAAAGATTTTGAAGGGTTGCCGGTGAAATCTCAGGCACGCGAGGCTTAACACATTTATGCCTCATCAGTATACAGGCGCAATACAGTGCCATATAGGCTATATTCTTTGTGGATGTGACCTACGCATTAACGCATTGTTATAAGCAAAAGGTGCTCTTAACATCAGGTGGGCTACTTGCTTGTTCCGTTTCCTAGTTGTATAATACAAAAAAAAAACATTTTTATCAGTGATAGTAAACTCACACTAAGTTCCTTCTCTAGATACTCTCTGAGTACGCACAGCCGCACGAATATGAAGCTGTCCTGGCAGCCGAAGGCAGGGTCCGCGCCGCCTACCGCCACCTCCGGCGTGGTGCCCGTACACTCCTTCATCTCGTGCCCTGTAAAACAATGTTTAAGCTGAGGTGTTCAGTCAAAAATACACCCACAAAAACTCGGTGATCTAGTAGTTCGCCCACCGGTGTCAGATCTAGAGATCCCGGGTTCCATTCCCTGGAGAGTTCAAACTTATTCTTGGTTTGTTTGGAGGTAGGACTTTGTTTAAGTCCACCTGATAATTAATAATAAATATTACAGGACATAAATTTTTACACAGCGCCAAACTAAGCATAGCTTGTAATATGGGAACTATGGACTACGGATTACGGATAGAATACTTAAATACTTTTGTAAATACATACATTACATATGATACAACACCCAAACACAGAACAAACATCTATATTCATCACACAAATGTTTATCCTAGGTGGGAATCAAACACACAGCCTACAGCGCAGAAGGCAGAGTTACTACCAACTGAGCTATGAATATGCTTGTTGAATATGAGGACTGAATGAGGATGAAGAATGACATGAGGGGTCTAATGGCAATATTAGCATCTTTTGTGTTCGTAAGCCACATGCCCTGAAAAGCTAGAGAGAGGCCAGACCCAAAATGATTAGGTCACTTATTAAGTTGGCCCCAGAATATTCAGGTCACTTACCAAGTTGGCCACAGACGTCGCAAGGGCGTGGCTTGTTCGGTTTAAACTCCTCGCGGATGATGGTGAAGTTCGGCTCGTGGGTGGCCAGTCCCAGCATAATGAGATCTGCGTCGGCGCCGCAGAGCACGTGCTGAGTATTTGGGTCGTGGTCTGGTTGAGCTGGACGAACAAACAAGCCGTTTACTTGGCAGATCATTCTGTGTTTTTAGTAAATTTGTTAGTTTAGATTATATTAAAGATAAGATATTTTTGTTTAGTCTATAATTATGAGGAAAGTTTTGACCGCCTCTGTGGTCTAGTGGTTCATCCCACCGATTACAGATCCAGAGGTCCCGGGTTTGACCACAGGGATTACAATATTGTGCTTGGTTTGGTTGGTGGGAGGACTTTGTTTAAGTCCGCCTGGCTAGCTACCACCATCTTACCTAATTCTGTCGCCACAACAACAATTGTAAAAATTGTTGTTCCAGAATTTTAGAGGTAAGATAGCCAGCAGCCTCAGTATATTATCTTAACTTGTAATCAGCAAATCATGAAGGCCAAGAGCTTCCCTGTAGTACAATAAAAAAAAAAGTCTTGTTTATTTGGACCGAGAAACTGGTATTTATTATGATCTTATCTTGAAAGTATAAAACATTGTGGTTAATGTAAATTAAAAAATTGTTTGTGTGACATACCTCTTTGCCTCCTGATGTAGTCCATGATCTTGTGTTCTCCTTCCCCAGGCACATTAGCATCTGATAGGATGACTTTAATGCCTTTCCACCCTGGATCACTGTTTAATCTGCAACATAACATCACAATTACCACATCCATCAATCTGGATGATTAGAAAGGCCCAGTAATACCATTGTTCCACAACACAAAATGTCATTTATTTTGTGAACACAAAAAATAAATTACATTAGTGGTCATTAATTTTGAAATAGTATGCGAGTCAAATTATATTTTGAAGGTATAGAGATAATCTGTCTGAAAGAATACAAATCAAAATATAAGAAAAGAGTACAAGAGTTAGAATATAATATGAAGACTTTTTTCAATATATTTTGATAGTCTTGTATTATCTTAATCATAAATGTTTATATCAAGCTACATTTGCACTGGACAGCAATAATTTACGGTACACCCAGCCTTTATAAGCTGTAACTGCTAGTCTGGAAAGAACTCATCAAAAAAATTGTATCCAAACTATCAAGATTTACTTATGCATTATATGAATTAAAAAAGAATACAAACAAAAAAACCGCCACCTGCGCATATTACGCTTATGCACATGCCTGGCTACATTATGGTATAGTACTTTGGGGCAATAGCACAGATCTTAATAATCTATTTTTGTTACAAAAATGATGTATCAGAATAATCAACAACTTACATGTAATGGAAAGTTGTAGACCACACTTTAAAAAAGATAAAATTTTAACCCTAACCTGCATTTATATATTTGAAATTTCTAATTTTGTAAAAAATAACATGAAACTTTTTCCGCAATACTCACGACCTCAAAACCTTAGGCCACGCACCAGACTAGCTCAACCTAACTCCACATTACAAATAATACATTCTGGACCATATGCAATGTGTGTAAAAATATACAATAAAATCCCTAACAATATAAAAGATGAGCAAACGCCCCAAAAATTTAAAAAGTGTTTAAAATCCTACTTAACAGAAAAATGCTTTTACTCTTTGCATGAGTTTCTGGGTGATACATAAACTAAATAATTAGCATGTAAGAAAAGTAAAGGTATAATGTATAAGAATAGTAGTTTATTATAGAATTTAGTATTATGTATAGTTTTATTTAGCTATTAAGTTTAATGCGCCTCCTAGTGTAATATTGCTGTGCCCTAACAGGGTTTATGTTTGAAACTTTTATCCTCACAACACCTGTATACCTAATAACAACATAAGTGCAATAAATAATTTGAATTTGAATTTGTTATTTTTATAGATATAACTTAATGCTAAAGACAAAAATGGCTTGACAATACAACCAATATGCACATTGCTCTGACAGCTAATAAAAAAAGGTCAATCCGCTAATTATGAGCAAGCCTGAATTTTTTTTCTGATATCAGAAAAAAAAGGCAGAACCAACAAAAATTGAATAAGACACCTGTTACTACAAATGGCCCTGCCACTCACCTATCATGAATATAATAGTGCAGACACTTGCTTAGTCGGTCCATAAAAGGTGTTCCTGGGGTGATACAGTTAGAGTCAAAATGGGCTTCCTTAGGTTTCTCAGGGGGCAAATATGCACCCTTTGTTTTCAGATCCTCTCGGATGCGGGAGATTTCGTCAATCTTTTCCTGGGTCTCCTTGGAGGCGCGGAAACGACGGGAGCGTTGCTGGTTCATTTTAGCTCTTGGGGCCTAAAAAACGAAGTCATCATAAGATATGTTACATTCCATCTCTATCTAGTAAATGAGAGATGATTTATTTTATAATATTTTGAATTTATGGTATAATATTTTGAATAGCCCTGCATGCAAAGACCATGCCTAAGACAATTTGCCTTAAGATATTAAATAAATATTTCTAAGTTTAATATAAAAAACGAAATCAAATATAATTTTCTTAGCAAAATCACCACAATCACTTTGAATTGTCAAAAACTAGCTTGCCAGTTCACAAATAGCTACCAGGGTATAAGAATATGCAAGAAACTCTGGATTTTTTGGTGCACTATGCCGAGTAATATTAGTTTTTCTTACAAATTATATTGTGCATTGCATGTTGTATACGGGAAATAGTATGCGCACCAAGTGCATGTTGTTTGCAATGAAATATGATAAAAGTTCAATGAATGAAATAATGTCACTGATGGATGACAAATGACAAAGCTATCGGCATTAAAAGATATGTGCAATAAAGACCTTTTTAGACTAATTAATGCATAATGGTAATTAAAAAATGCTTGAAAGGATTAATAAAAAAAAACTTACAACTCCATCAATAGCCATGTACAGCAGCTTCCTAGGCCGTACAATCCTAAACAGCCTGTCAATGCATTCGAAGATAGCAACCATCATCTCATCCTCATTCTTCGGAGCAGGTCTGTCTTCTGGATGAGTGCATGGATGAATGATACCATTCATGTCAAGGTATAGGTTATCAAACTCCACATTATTTGGGTTTGGTAGGGATGAGTCAACATACACTAGCTGGCCATCTACATCGGTTGGCTGAAATTGCAAATTATTGTAAATTTTGCAGGATAATCTGATAATCTAATTGGAGCACTTTATTTTTTATAAAAGCACAATTTGTATCAATATATATGCATAGAATTTTACAATCTATCAAATCTGCATGCATTTATATCTATCAATTTTTTTTTAATCAGTCATGCCATTTCAAATATATAACAAACAATGTTTGTATGGGAGCGAGAATCGGCTTTACTCCGTAACTACTTGTCTACTTGTTTAAGAACTCTGGATAGGCTTGTGTATGTCAGTTACATGGAAAATGATTATTTGTGTCCGGAAAACTTTGGAAATGCAACAATTTGGAAGCCAGATTGTACTCACTAACTTGAATGCTAAGTGCAAGTCTAAGGCCTAGTTTTATATTTTAGATAGCACGATTTCAGGACAGCCCTCCATTTCAATAGCATAGCCTATTCGATGATTTCGTGTAATCAGACGTCTAGATAGAAGCCCCAAAATGCGACTGTTTGGAGCTAACAGGATTCCTTGAGGTTAGGTTACATACCCTCTGTTCAACACATTCGACGATGACGCTGGCATATTTTCGGCTTAGCCAGCGGAAGAAGGCTGGTACTCCCATGTTGAGAGTCTTCTACTGGGACTGTACAAGTTGATTTCAGTGATGTTTCCTTCCTATTTATTTATTTATCACGTAGGCGCTCAACACAAACAAATCGATGCAGATGCCATGACCAAAGAGTATGTATATGTATGCGTTAGACTCAGACTAGAGCTAGCATCCTTCTAGTCTGTGGTATCTATGTAATGAAGAAATGATTGTACACTTAGTACCTATTTATGAACCACTAAGTACCTGTATACTTTAGCAAACAAGAATTAGCTTTCTACTAGTCTATGACTGTGTAAAACAAAGAAAAAAAAATTGAAAAGCCATAGAAAAGAAACACTTGCATGCACGCTTTGGCTTTTTTGTGGAACGAACTTTTTTCTCATTTTAATCTGTCACGTACTGTATTGTATACGTCAATCAAATCAATCAATGTCAAATACCTAAAGCTCAGTGATGTCTCTGTCTGTGGTGATGTCAAAATAAAAACTTATCAGCTGTTCAGTTTATCTGTTCATGATCTGTTCTGCCTGCTCACTGCTGATTTTGATTTAAGAAAATGTTAAAAACATTTTGCATCGTAAACTACTACAGGAAACTGCTGAAATATGCCCCAATTTGCAATCGCTGCTACTGTTCCAGCAGTCAGAAAGCAAGTAATATCGAAAACATTCGTAACATCGGCATATTGGCTCACATAGATGCAGGTTAGAATGTATGTTGTTAAGTAGGTATTTACCTACTTGACGCTTTTCTATCGTATTTGAATGTTTCGAACACACTTGAGGCCTTAATGCACTTTTGTACATATATTGTAGATATGTAGGTATCGCAGCTCGGGCAAGGCGGGCGCCGAGTCCCTCCGCAGGTACACCATCCTAAATAACATCTTTGATCATGCCTCAAGTCAAGAGCCTTGTCGTGGCTATGCCAAACGTAATTTTTAATCTATGCTTACCTAATTAGTAAGTCTAATAAAGCCATTCAGAGAATGAAGGTACATTGGCCCTGTCAGGTCATTTCAGCTTTTTGTCAAGTGTGGGTATCCACATAACTATGCAAAATTGATTTTCAAAATTCTAATGTTATAATAAAAAAATTCTAATGTTATAATAAAACACAGTCACAGAATTAATAGTATGTAGGTAGGTTATATTCATATGTAGCTGTGGGTATGTTAAATTAATCTCAGATATAACTTGATTGTTAAATGTAGGGTATAGCAGGTGTTATTGCAGTGATACTCCGAAGTAGTAAGTCTCTGTAAACTTGATTTGCTTTAGATTTGATTTTACTATGGGCCACCATTAAACATTAATGAAATTGAGACATAGTACACTGACAATTTACCATTGACAAGAAACTATAAAAGCATCACTATACAAATCAAATTCAAATAGGTATCAAATTTAGCTATCCTATTGAATTACCTATGAATTCATAATCATAAAAACACCCATATTAACTCGTTAAACCTTTTAGTAGCTCACTGTAGTCTTAATTATATTTTATACTGTATTTTAAGCTGTTGGTTTTCCAAGAAATATAAAAAAAAAAAACAATCAAATAAAAATAATGTCTATTTTCATTTTTTATTCTAGGCAAGACTACAACAACTGAGCGGATGCTTTTCTACTCAGGCACCATCAGGTCTATGGGGGAAGTGCATCATGGCAATACTGTAACGGATTACATGGACCAAGAGAGGCAAAGAGGAATCACTATCACTTGTAAGCTATATAACTATATTCCTTGCCCAGGCAAGTCTTGGCCAAAAACTACCTAACCTATCCATCCATACCTTATCATAAGTTTAACAGGAACTGTTTGCTTGTCTCTCACAACTGAAGGCTTAACTGATATAATTCATATATAATTTTGGGAACACCATGGGCTACTTTGTATCTGGGTAAGTACCTCAGGGACAAATTTAATTTAATGAAATTAAATTAAAAATAGTATATTAGTAGTAAGTAGATAGTTGTAGTAATAGTTAATTGATAAGATTTAGAAGAATTAATAGTAATAAATATTACAGGACATTAATTTTACACAGCGCCATCTAGCCCCAAACTAAGCATAGCTTGTTATATGGGAACTAGATTACATATAGAATACTTAAATACTTTTTGTAAATACATACATACTTTATGATACAACACCCAAACACAGAACAAACATCTATATTCATCACACAAATGTTTGTTCTGGGTGGGAATCGAACCCACAGCCTACAGCGCAGGAGACAGAGCTACTACCAATTGAGCTATGAGGCTTGTTAAACTGTGGGCACCTTTTTTTGGTCTTGACCCGAGTATTGAAGCTTTCCTATGCAGCCTGTGAATGATGTAGAAGGGGACTTAAAGATCTGACCAGGTAATAATTATTAACAGATCCTGCTGTAATCTCTACCTTACCTGCCGAGGGTGGATGATGTGGACATTAAGGCAAACATCAAATATTTTTGATGGAGACTTGCATTGTGGGTGGTTAAAGGCTGATAAGTGATATACCAGATAATTCAATATTATGCTGTTGTTGTTTAGGGATTTTCCAACATTCTTATTCAACTCTTCAACAGCCGACTTCAGGACTTGAGCCTCCTTCTAAATTAGAGGGTCTTCACAGTCGGATTTGTGATCACAGTGTAATAAATAATACGCAAGAAAGCTGCTGTCTTTCATCCAGTAAGATCCCTTAGTCGCCTTAAACGAGATCCATGGGCTGAGTAGAAGGGTTCAATTCTTAAAAACCACCACGGCCAACATCCTTACCATATTTACTTAAACAAGCTTTAACTCCATGTCTTCATTACCTACTTATGTTTCTTCATGATCTTGTTCACAGCCGCAGCAGTTTCCTTCCCCTGGGCAGAAGGCCAGATCAACCTGATAGACACTCCGGGACACATTGACTTCACCATGGAGGTGGAGCAGAGCCTGGCCGTGCTTGATGGAGCCATTGTTGTGCTTGATGCTTCTGCAGGTACTTTTACATCTTAGAAAATCCATAAAAAAATGTATTTTTTTCATCATCATCATCATCATCATCAACATACCAGCCCACACATGTCCACAGCTGAACATAGGCCTCCCCCAATCGACGCCACAAAAAGCGATCCTGAGCCTCCTTCATCCATCTACTCTCAACTATCTAATAGGCTATTTTTTACAACAAAAGAATATTTACACACACTATCGTAAAATCTGAGTTTAAATCAACAATTGTATTTTGATGACGTACTTTTCATTACCCTAATCTATAATCAAAGAAACTTCTTTTTAAAACTTTCGCTTTACATTTTTTCAAGGTTTTTCAAGGGTCGTAATATAGGGGGAAAACAGATTGGAACCAGCGACCTGTAGCTGGTTCCAAGTTTTTGCTGTCCACATTATAAAAGATGATTTGAAGCAATTAGTAAAAAAATGGAATATCAATAATATTGAAAACTAGGTACCTATACCTACCTATTCTCAAGCTGTCTTGCCCATTAATTTTAGACAAATATACGGCAGTCAGCAGTCATGCATTAACGCAGTCGATTTGGTTTTGCGATTGCAATTTACTTTCGCGTCACCTATGAGACGTTTGATAACCATTCATGATGATCCAATGACTGAACAGGAGTAGAAGCCCAAACGCACACAGTATGGCGGCAATCCTCCGGGTATAGAGTCCCGCGGCTCATCTATCTGAACAAGATGGACCGCGGCGACGCGTGCGCACAATCCTGCGTCCATTCCGTCAGAGACAAGCTGAGGGTGGATACTTTACTGCTGCACCATCCTGTCAGACACGAGGGAAGACTAATAGGTAACATTGTTTTCAGAACCCTTGTATATCTTAGATAACGTTGATAGTTGGTTGGCCGTATAGCCAAATAAAATTCGGGAGCAAAAGATGCTTTTTATTTTTTCATGACTTTCTTTGATGTGGATTTTGGTACATTGAAGCTACATAACACGTCGTGGATAGATGTTCTTTATTCGTTTTCTAATTGACTCGTAAAGATTTAGCTGTGTGAAAAATTCAAACTTTGCTATTACGTGTAGTCTGTTTGTAGCGAACATTTTTCTAATCCATGATGTATTTATAAGCTCTACCATTTACCAAAAGCCATTTTGCAACAAAAGTTAAAAGTTAAGCCTAAAGCTACCTGGTTTTCCGGGTCCTAATGTTGCCTTTGCCTAAAATATTTACTTCTGTAACTACTGCATGTCCTATAAAAAAAGTCTTGTCGCCATAATAACAATTCTAAAATTGTTGTGTTCGGGCATTTAGAGGTAAGATAGCCAGTTCCTCAGTTTGTTGAGGATTCAGGGTGAAGTGCGCCTCCACCTTCGGCCTTATCTTAACTTGTTATCAGGTGAGATGAAGCCCAAGGCGCTTCCCCGTCGTACAATAAAAATAATAATATATAGCAATAAAAAGTTTTACATACAACAATCAAAATTTTACAGGCTTGATCGATCTGGTAACACTGGAAGAGATCATCTGGACGCAAGGTCGCGGGAAGGCCTTCACTCGGCGAAAACTCACTGAAAAAGATGACGGACGCAAATGGGAATCCGCCATAGCCGACCACAGACAACTCATTGACGCATTATCATCGCTGGACGATCAAATAGCTGACACTATCATTCAGAACGAGACTTTGGACTTGGAAACAAAATATATCATTGACGCTATTCGACGAACCACAATATCCATGAAAGCTTTTCCGATTCTTTGCGGCAGTTCTTACAAAAACATCGGAGTCCAAACTCTGATAGATGCGGTAATGTCCTACCTACCATCTCCTTTGGAAGGACATAAGCTATACAAGAGTTTTGGCTCGGATTTGGCTGCGAGAGCATTCAAAGTCCAGCACGATGACCAGAGAGGAGTGTTGACGTTTTTAAGATTGTATAGTGGAGAGATCTGTAAAGGACAGAAGATTTATAACCTTGGACAGGATAATAATGAGCAGGTAACAAATTTATTTTCTCCTTTTGTCGCCTTTTATGATAGCCACAGACTGAGTTGGGGCACGAGTGTACATCACTAGTGATCGCCCGAGACTTCGTTTTTGACTGTTGTTGGACTTTGTTTCGTGAAATCCCGAAATTATTTCTTAGTTGCACTCCTACACATCGAATAGAAGTTACCCTGAAAATTTTAAGTCTTTAAGAACTCGTAGTTTGGCTCAGCCAGTGAGCTACTCAACAATTTATATCCATATATATAAAATTATATTGTTTTAGATTGGCTCGTTATACGTAGCATTAGCTGATGAATACCGACCGGTGGAAACTGTCACTGCTGGGAACATCGCCGTCGTCAGTTCACTCAAGGTAAATACTATGAATAAGGAAAAATAAACTAAAAAAAAAAGATACGAGTAATTCCCAATAATCATATTCATTATGTGAGCTATAGCTTATTTCGATTTATTTGTAGCCTGTCGACAATTAATTAATAAAAAGTATGCATTAATTATGACTGAAAAACAAGTAAAAAAAAACTTGACACATGTTCTAGCTTAGCTTAGCTTAAAATATAAATAATATATATATATATATATATATATATATTTCAGGACATTAATTTCACGCTTGTAATATGAGAACTAGATTACGGATAGAATACTTAAAATACTTTTTATGCATACATACTATATGATACAACACCCAAACACACAACAAACTCCCCATGGGGAGTACAATATATTGTGCTTGGTTTGGTTGGTGGTAGGACTTTGTCTAAGTCCGCCTGGCTAGCTACCACCATCTTACCTAATCCTGTCGCCATAACAACAATTATAAAATTGTTTTGTCCCGGCATTTAGAGGTAAGATAGCCAGTTCCTCAGTTTGTTGAGGATTCCGGGTGAAGTGCGCTTCCACCTTCGGCCTTATCTCAACTTGTAACCAGGTGAGATGAAGGCCAAGCTCTTCCCCGTCGTGCAAAATAAAAAAAAACATCTATATTCATTACACAAATGTTTGTCCTGGGTTCGATTCCCAGTTACTTAGTAAGAAGAGTTACTACCAACTGAGCTATGAGGCTTGTTAGCTGTGAGCTTAGCTTCTAGCTTTTGCCTGCGGTTTCGCCTGCGTGATACCCTAATCAGATAAAAGTTGCCTGTGTTGTTCGTCATGGTATACACTATATCCATGATTATTTACATTGGGATCCCTTCAGCCGTTTAGTTGTCAAGCATCAAAAAATGCAAGAAGAATACCCCATTTTTTTTAAAGGAGCGGCATCTCGCGATTATTGCTTCTGGAGGCGACGATAACCGCTTACGATATAAGATGGGCCGTAAGCCTGTTTCTTCATCTTAGTGGGACGCTACCTACGTCGACACCCTAGCGCCATCTCATCTGCCTGGGACATCAGTTAGGGCTGGTGCGGCGGCTGATTCGGACGAGGATCACAAAAAGCGCAAATATAGTGGTCTCGACAGAGCTTACCTATTTGAGCCTTTTGGGCTGGAGACCTTGGGTCCGTGGGAAGCCGGTGCCCTCCGGGGTTTCAAAAATCTTGCGGGGCTTTTATTGAGGCGACACGTGACCCAAGGACTGGTTCTTATTTAGGCCAGCGAATTAGCATAGCTATTCAGCGTGGCAATGCAGCCAGTGTCTTGGGCACGCTTCCGTCTGGTACTGGTCTGGAACAGTTGAGTTACCTATAGGCCGTTAGTAACGGTCCTTAGGTAATCTGACTGATTCCTACATAGTTAGTTTAATTGTACTTTTTATTGAATAAAGAGAATCTTAGTGTTGTATATTTTTTTTTTTAATTTAGGAATACAAACAAAGCATAACATACAAAATTGTTTTCTAAAAAGGATCCCGCTCAGGATATCAATGCGGGCTACTCAGTACGCAGCCAATACTTTAAGTTATTTTATTTTACCTCTGGTTTTCTATTAGTTTGTATGAGGCTCTATACTAAGTCAGGTGGACTTGCATATTATGTAAATGTCTCGTATGCTGACTTGTGAATAATCAAAAACAGAACTCCACAGAGCACAATGACCGGAGACCTGATCACCAGCACCCAGGCGGCTGCCAGACGAGCCCAGGCCAATCTAGCGTCACTTATCAAGGAGCCAGCGGTGTTGGACACCCTCACGCTGCCCAGTGCAAAGCAACGGCTGGCTAACTTCGAGGGAACACCGAGCAATGAGGAGATCGCTGAACTTCTTCTAGGGATTGGTGAGTATCATTGTTATTCCTCAATCATTATGTACTATGACATATTGTTTCGAGTTGGTTCGTAAGAATTAAAAGCAACCGGTTATTACTCAAAATAAGACGTTTATTCAGCACCAAACTAATTACTCTCAAACACAGTACAACACTAAACACTGTTATCGCACTCAAATATCACTTGATGTTAACACGCTGTATCGTAATCAAATACTGACTTGCTTCCGAATCGCGCGTCAATTTATATCCGACTCTATCGAAAGTTCTAGTAAGCGCGGGAATGGTCGCGCTGCTAACTGTTGCGTAATCTGGAACTATTGTTTTGGCACGACGGTCATAAATCATCCTTTTGTGTTATTGATAAACAAGCTGTTATTGTAGTTGTAATGTATGTAGTTGTAATACACAACCCGCGACAGGACTCGAACTCGCATCTTTTCCTAAAGCCGGATTCGCTCTAACCAACTGATATAAAATTTATTTTATTTATTTTTACGATTATTACTTTATAACCCTTTATTATACACCAAAATTGCATCAAATAATACACACACATAAACATAACACAGTTAATAAGTACAATAAGTGGCCTTATCGCTTAAAGCTATTTTTCCAGGCAACCATAGAAGGAGAAACAATGTCTAAATAAAAACACATAAATGATTAGAACATATAGCAAAAATTGAGTAATAAATAACCAGGTACATGATACAATACATATCAGCATTAAAATGGTCATAAACAAGACATAGACAGGAACAGAATCAAGCAACCGATAAATTGTCTATGTTTATTATTTACCTGTTCTTTCTTTGTTGTTCATATTATCATAGGCACTGTAAGCGATCGAGATGCCATTACACAATTGAAATATCACAGCAGCCCAAGCAATTTAACAAAAATATTAGAAATGCGTGATGCGATAGAATTGAAACTTGTGTGGCTATGCAATATAATTAACTAAATGAAAAATGGTGATAACCGTTTCATTTAGTTAATTAAGTGATACATGTTAGAGTACTTATGGTGCCTGTGTTTATATGCAAACTGTTGATTACTAATGGTCAAGTGTCTTTATTCTTTCTTTATTCTTTATTGCACACACAAAATGCATCATATATTATACATAATTAAAATTAATGAGCATGGCAAAGGCGAGCTTAACCCTGCAAAGAGTTCTCTTCCAGCAAACCTTATGAGAGAGTGAAATTCAAAAATAGTGGGTATGTGCAAATACCTGAATATCAAAGTAAATTATAAGTTATACAACAAAATACAAAAGATACGGACAGTCATGTTATTACAACTAGTGTCTGGATATTTTTATGCTGAATTTATCAAACGAATCTGCTATGCTCTTCATATTTTGTCTATGATCCGTTAAATCAATAACATTGTACAGAAGAAACTCAAAAGAATGTTACCGTTTCTTATTTTCCTTGTTCGCGTAGGAACGACAATACCGGAGCCGGTATTCCTGTGCTCGATTGAGCCGCCCAGCACGGGCCAACAGGCAGCTCTGGAGGCGGCGCTCGCCGAGCTGCAGCGAGAGGATCCCAGTCTCAGGGTCATCGCTGATGACGAGAGCGGACAACTTGTCTTAGCTGGTAAATCATATTTTGACCCAGTAAGGTAATATTAAATCAGTCAGATTCAATATTACTGTTATTTTGATATGAACTTTGATTAAATAAATGAAACGGTTATTACCACAAAATGTTTACGTCGATTTGCTTTTGACGTGCACGCGGGCGAAGCTCGTGAAGAAGGGGTCTCAAAATGATCTCGAAACGTCAGCAAATTGATGTAAAAATTTTGTGGTAATAACCGTTTCATTTATTTAATTATGTTGCATAGCCACACAAGTTTCAATTCTATGAACTTTGATATTAACAAGCCTCATAGCTCAGTTGGTAGTGGCTCTGCCTTCTGCGCGAGCTTGTGGGTTCGATTCCCACCCAGGAGAAACGTTTGTGTGATGACTATAGATGTTTGTTCTGCGTTTGGGTGTTGTGTTGTATGATAAGTAATAATTTACAAAAAAAATGTGTATATTTATGTATTCTATCCGTAATCTAGTTCCCGTATTTACAAGCTATGCTTAGTTTGGGGCTAGATGGCGCTGCGTGAAACGAATGTCCTGTAATGTATATAATTTGACTCGACAAAGATCTTATCAGAAAGCATGGGTTTTTTTATTTGTTTATTTGGGGAACATTGGTGTTATGGCAAGGAATTGATTAAACTTTATGTAACGTTATGTCTCAAGTTCATAGCACACACACCTGATTTTGCTGATTATAAGTACATCAATCTTCAGCCATCTATGTGGTCTAGTCTAGAGATCCCTTGAGTCAGCTTTCACGATACCCATGGTATGAGTTAGAAAGTTTGATTCTTAGGCCGGACCGGCTTTTTCATACAAATGCAGGATGGTCCAAATCAAAAAGTTTGTAATTATTTCAAGGCATGGGCGAACTCCACCTTGACATAATCAAAGAACGCATCGTAAGTGAATACAAGATCGACGTGGACCTAGGCCCCCTGCAGATCGCCTACCGCGAGGCTCTGGTCGGCAGCGGGAGGCACACGCTGTCTCAAGATAGGAAGATCGGCAACCAGCGCCAGCAGGTGAAGGTCACCATGTCTGCGAAGACGGTGAAGGGATTGCCGCAGGAAAAGATTTTGAGGTTCGTTTTTTTTTTTTTTTATTGTACCAAGTGTAAGCACTTTGCCTTCATCTCACGCACTTCACCCGGAATCCTCAACAAACTGAGGAACTGGCTGTCTTACCTCTAAATGCCGGAAAACAACAATTTTAGAATTGCTATTATGGACTTAGCGGACTTAGCAAAGTCCTACCACCAACTAAACCAAGCACAGTATATTGTACGGGGATCGAACCCGGAATCTCCGGTTAAATCTGAGCTTTACTGTCATAGACTTAGGACTCTAGCTACATTTTGTTAGTCAAATATTAAAATCTTTGTATAAAAATTGTTAATAACTTACTAAAAACGGCGATGTGACTGTCAAAGCATTAGCATGAGGCAAAACTTCTGAAAAATCCTTTGGCGCTCCACTGGACTGGAATTCACTTGACATACCTAGGTATCGCTTAGGAAAAGTAAATAATTCATTCTTAGGAAACTGTGTACGATTCTATAATAAGCTTCCTCAAAGCGCCACCAAACTCTCTGCTCGTAAATTCAAATTGTATATAAAGAATAATTTAATTAAAAGAGCCTACTACAAAATAAGTGACTATATCGACGATAAGAACGCGTGGCCCGATGTTGCTATACCAGTTGACAGTTAAATGGTGTTTTTCAATGTCAAGAAACTGCCCATTAGATAGTTATGTAGTAATCAATGTTTTAAGATAATATTAAGTTTTTAGTTTTATGATGTAGGTAACACTTGTAATGTTATTAAATTATTCTAAACAATGTACCTAAATGTTAAATGGATTTTCAAAAAAATTAATCAGCCCGAGGTTCTTGCCTTTCTCCTTGTGTGCTGGTCGCGATTCCGAACAGGCGGTAGATTTGACGTTTCAAAATGATCCTAAAAATCTTAATGAATAAAAATATTTGACTTTGACTTTGACTTTGACACAATCTTATGAATGCAGGCATACACCTACCATGGCCACACAGCATTTATTACTCACCAAAGATTTTGTATCCCAAAATTGTATTTTGGAAACAGGTTCAACTAGGTTTTAGTTGAACCTTTTTTAAGCTTTTTTTGAACTTATATCGAGAACAGGATTATATATACGGATTTTACAACGATAGTGATCTGTTTCAGGTTCTATTCAATCTATAAATGGTGAATGAATGAATAATTGAATTTTTTTTATTGCATACCGTATAAATACAACTGGATAACTTAAAAGCGATTTTGGATTGAGACGATTTTATGGCTAAATAGGTGGTTTGGTGGTGCAAGAAGTTGTAGAAGTAAATCTTTAATAGTAAGTAGATAGTAATAAAAGTAAATCACAGGAAGCTTAAACAGCTATATCCTGGAACCCTGCTGAGATCTTTGTATATACTCAAAAATCGGTACCTTGAATATATAATTAATAACAAAAACGGGACTTCATCGGAGCTTTTTATATTCCCGTTTTTGTTATTAATTATGGTACAATAATCGCGATAATTTAAAAAACGCATTTATTATAGAATTGAATATAGTCCTGAAATATGGGTGCCTATCTTAACTGTGTGCATTCTTACAGGCTAGACAAATCCGGCGACAGTGCTGCCAACCTGTCGCACCTGCACCCGCGACAACTCGCCGCCATCCGGCAAGGCGTCACTTCCGCTCTCTTGCACGGACCGAAACTCGGATGCCCGGTTAGCATCACGTAACTTTACCTATCAGTTTGAACTTAATTCAGTATTTTAAACAGAACAAGTTGTCATTATTCTCCTAGAAATATATGTAACTCACTATATACTTACAATTCTTCTATCACTTTTAATTCTTTAATTCGCGTCAGAAACCTATTATATATATTATTTTACATTAAAAAGTATGATAATGTATTTATATATTACTATTAAGAGTATAGTAGTGTAGGTTTATAACTACGAACTTTGTAGAAACACAAGCCTCATGGCTCAGTTGGTAGTAGCTCTGCCTTCTGCGCTGTAGGCTGTGGGTTCGACTCACACCCAGAACAAACATTTGTGTGATGAATATAGATGTTTGTTCTGTGTTTGGGTGTTGTATCATATAGTACGTATGTATTTACAAAGGTATTTAAGTATTCATCCGTAATCTAGTTCCCATATTACAAGCTATGCTTAGTTTGGGGCTAGATGGCGCTGTGTAAAATTAATGTCCTGTAATATTTATTTAAACAATTGTGAAATGATCCGTCCAGTTATAATTATAATTATCGTGCACAGGTAGTGGATGTCCAAGTAACTCTGCATTGGTTCGAGGTGGGTCGCGGCACTTCTGAATCAGTAGTCACCGCCGCAGTCGCGCAGTGCCTCAGGAAAGTGAGTATATTCGTAAAGTCCGTAGAGAAACGAACAAATTATATGTAGCTCGAATATTGCAGCAGTCTTCAGTACTTTACCGTAAACTATTGCAGACTCGCTCAGACAATACTGTATGAATAGATGTTTGTGGTAATAATGTTTGTCTGTGGATGCCCTGGAACGGATTTTCCAATTTCTTAACTTTTATTTTCTTTAAAAACACAACAATAAATTGATTATCGCGGGAGAGGTAAGATTAGAGATGGGAGAGGTAATTGAGTGGGGTAGGTTTTCAGATATATGGTGAGAATGATTACAAACCCTTGACAATAACTATTGAATATTGATCCAATCCACATTAAATTTCGATTTTGCAAATGTAAATTTAATACTATTTGATCATCGCAAGATTTTAATTATTGAGAAATAGGGATGAAGAGTAGGTTTAAAAACTTAAATTAAACGAATATTCGCCCAACTTTTTAATTGGAATTTGATTAGATTTGATGAAATTTATTAAATAATAACTATATTTTGGCAGGTATTTGAGCAAGCGGAAGCAGTATTACTGGAGCCAGTTATGTCGCTACAAGTGGTCTGCCCCGAAAGTCACTCGCAGCGAGTAATGGCGGACCTCGCGAGGAGACGGCTCGATATACAGCACATACATGTCAGACATACCAACAAGGTACATACATCCCGTAATGTCACTACAAGTGGTCTATCCCGAGTCACTCGCAGCGAGTAATGGCGGACCTCGCAAGGAGACGGCTCGATATACAGCACATACATGTCAGACATACCAACAAGGTACATACATCCCGTAATGTCACTACAAGTGGTATATCCCGAGTCACTCGCAGCGAGTAAGTACGATTTTTCTGTGAAGTGACCGTTTGCCACCCCAGACTTGCACAATTTACTTTGTGTTTAATAGAAGCTTAGCATTTTGTAGGTCGGGTATAATGTTGATTGTTTTTAGCCATAACTTAAAATTAAAATGAAAATAGGCCACACTTGAAACATTTCTTATAAACAAAACCAAAAAATGAAACCATTGTTCATGGCCGGCTTAACGGCCGAATCGCGCAAAGACCTGGGTCCCACATCTAGTCATCATTGTCAACAATTAAACCTTTACAAAAAAGTACACTCAGCAGATGTTTATATTCCGATCTTTATTGGTCAAAATAGGCAACAAAAAAAAGAAGGCGCGACATGTACCCAAAACTAACGCAAAGCAATAATGTTTCTAACTGTTACGGCGGAAATTGAGGTTACATAGATACATACAGTAATAATGTCACTACAAGTGGTCTGGAATGGCGGACCTCGCGACCTAAAACGAAATTCAATAGTTAAAATGAATCCATTATGTTCCCTCAGGTGGTGGATGGTATAGCCCCACTATCAGAACTGCTCGGGTACTCGAGCACTCTCCGCTCGCTCAGCTCCGGGCTGGCATCGTTCTCTATGGAGTTCCATTCGCATCGACACATGACGCCGCACGAGGAGGAGAAGGCTGTTCGGAGTATCACTGGCTTCTGAAGTACGTCTTGATATCGTACAGTCCACTTCACTGCTAGGCTTAACCCTTATACAAATTTTTGTATATCAATGGATTGCACGTGGTCACAACATTTACAAATGTCACTATGACACAAAAATTCACAACCCACGACGGCAAGTGCAAACTTGAAATACAAAAATTTGATTAAAAAGCAATAACACCATTTCTCGCTAGTGATTTTGAGTGTAATTTCGAAAACTAGGGCAGATCACAGTTCAGTGAATCTCTGCTAGATGGCGTTATCAGCGCTATAGCTGAGAGATAACACAAAAATTCGGACCCCCAAAAATTCGTCGGTACCCCCGTAGCTCAGTTGGTTAGAGCGTTTCCGGCTTCAGGAAAACGCGGGTTCGTGTCCCGTCGTGAGTTGTGAATTTTTGTGCTATAATAACATTAGACCTTATTGTTAATAAAGTTCTTTGACGATCTCAATTTACCACAAAACACTATGGATTTGATTACCAATTTTCCTACATAGTTCATATTCTCTATAGGTGGACCACAGGCAATAGGCATTCTAAAAACCATGTACATAGGTGAACCCCTGGAACACCAAGTTATCTTTAGGTGGATCATGGTCAGAAAATGTTTCCCCTGGTACAGCCAGCTGATCTATGTAGGTGGACCACGGACAGAGACTGGTACGCAGTATTGGTCGATTCATTTTCAAATATTTTCAAATCAAAGAAACTGTCAATGCCAAGTGTGTTCTATGTACTCACGAATCTTTGCAGAAAAGTTTTATTTCGATGAATTAACAATTTTTTCCCAACCAAGTCCGTAATTTGTAACTTCTCGAATATCTATAGCCAAGTGTGCAATTCAATGAATTGTCAAATCTTTACAGCTACCTAAGTGTCGATGAATTACCTGATTAGTCAGCAATCGTCGTTCACAGATAAGTAAATGATTAAACAAATACATCAAATTAAACACATATGTGCGCGAGAATATTTATTAAAGCAATTTTTTTGATCAATACATCGAAATAAGACTTGCGAAAACTGGGCTTTTTATACAAGCACGAGGTTTTGGTGACTAGAATAATATGTTTAAGCAATATAATCACAGGTTTTTACATAAAAAAATAACGACATACCTACTCTAGTCGCCAAAACCAGACACCATTCGTTTTATCTAGTTATGGTAGAGCAAAAGTTGTATATAGGTAAAATTATTTCCGTCAATAAAAACGCTTGAGAAATTAATTTTCTTTTCTTCTATTCGTCAGTGATATATTGCTGCCTGTAACAGAATAGCGAATATATTGATTGTTTATGAAATATGGGATCTAACCATAACAATACAAGGTTGTTTATGTGCTTAATGGTGTCAAATATCCTCTCCGGAAATAAATATTACAGGACGTTAATCTCACACAGCGCCATCTAGCCCCAAACGAAGCATAGCTTGTAACATGGGAACTAGTTTCCGGATAGAATACTTAAATACTTTTGTAAATACATACGTACTATATGATACAACACCCAAACTATATATCTATATTCATCACACAAATGTTTGTCCTGGGTGGGATCAAACCACAACCTACAGCGCAGAAGGCAGAGTTACTGCTAACTGAGCTATGAGGCTTGTTTGTCCCACAGAATCATCTTAAAAACATCCTACATACAAACTTCACAAAGAAATACCCCACCCGGGATTCGAACCCAGGACTGTGAGGTGTGTAACCATTTAACATAATATATTGGTAATTCAAAATATATACAGAATGTAATATTTTTTAAGGCCGTGTTCTCGTAACATGATGTTGTTTAAATTTTGAAGTCTGGTTTTAGTTTTCCAACTTTGTACTAGTTAGTTGAGTAATAAAGTGCGAAGGATAGTGGATAGTACCCACCATGCCCCTGTAATAACATCTCTGCGAGGGGTCGAGGTTAATGTACGCTATAGGTTTTAAAAACAGCGATGAATCTCGGTGCTTCTTGAAGGTACAGATCACATTTTTGAAACTGGGTTTTCAGAGGGTGTTGGTGATCACGCAACATTTTCTCAATAGTTTATGCTCAAATGTTAATGCATACATATCTAGAATTTATTTGTGAAATGGTGTGATACTTGTAATTGAAACTTGTCCAACCTTGAGGGCCAGTAAAACTGCTCTTCCATACAAACGTTTGTCGCTCGTTTCAAAATAAGATCATTCTTCATTTCTTCCTAGTTTAAAATTTTATACAAAATCAAATGTCTTAGAACCTCTCAGACGTACTCACCCTGAACAGATTGTCCAGTTCGCCGAGAAGGGTCTCGTGTCGGAAGGATATCCTCACGTCTGGGATGTTGGTCCTCGTGATGTCGTTACCCTCGGGCCCGTCGCGCTGGTACTCCGCGCCTATCCAGAACTGCTTCTTCTGTAATGCCAAGCTCTTTAGTGAACTCTCTCGTGTATCATGTTAACTATTCTTATAAATTAAAATTGTTGTCAAATAAACGATCACAAATTCAAGCCTAAAACATGCTCTGATCCCATACTAAGAGTGCGTTTCGATTTTCAATCGACGAGCGTGGTGGAGCTGAGCAAGAATCGGTTGGTCCATTTCCAGTTCAGCTAGTCTGCTCCGCGGCACTTGAAACGTAGCGGATATGGTAGAAACAGCTGAGGCGTCAAATTCCTATCTTCCAGCACGCTTGATCGTCTGCACCGCTCTATCTCGAAAAAAGATATTTTTTGAGCCACCATCTCTGATGAGTACTCCATCCTTAAACCTCAACAGACTACGAGGAACTGGCTTACTATCTTACCACTAAATGCCGAACATAATAATAATAAATTTAAATAGGTGCGGTTATTATTATGATTTGGCGAACTTTAGAAGCAAGTTCGTCTTGTATTTACACAAGTATACACGTTTAGGTCAGTAAGTATAGTAGAAGTTTACCTCGTGTGAAAATCCAGACATGATGACCGAGTTCCGCGCCAGCTCGCACATGTCACAGGAGCTGAGCTTCCACGCCTGGGCAGCGATGCTGTACTCCTCCATCAGCGGCTCCTGGGGAAATTATGTACAAAAACGGCCTTACACTTGGTACTCACAGGTCTGCCCTGTGTGCTGTAGGTTGTGGCACATAGACCTTGGTTCTATGTGTGGGTGTTGTTTTGTATGATAAGTGTGTATTTAGAAGAGTAAGTAATAATTGAGTTCAAGAAACAGCGGACTTTTTTTTTTAGTCTCAACTCAAAGAACCCGCTGTTGGTAGCAACATTTTGATCCTGTTAAACAAAAAATTTCAAAGTCGTAAAACAAACGTTGTCTTCCGAGTCGGATTGAATAACCCCGTTTCGGCATAGACACTACACATTATTACGTTACAGGTTGCATTTATACCTGATCGTGTTCTCTAACTTTGTTTATTTTGGAGCTTGATGGCGTTGTGTAAAATGCTAAGTGTAATGTAATGTTTACAAAAAATAACAAATACATTCTAAACTACCGCAAATTTTAAATTTGCGCTACCACGCCCTCAATTACCTACGCCATTCACCTCTTTTAGGAATCATACACTAAATGTCACAGGTTATACAACTTCAGTATCTCTCCATAAGTGTGAACCATTTACTAGGTAAATTTGCCCATGTGCAAAGAATAGAGCCATATAATTTTTCGCTCTTCCTTATTTTGCATAGCATCTTACCCTAGTGAAGTGAAACTGTAGAGGGTCGTCAGTACTGAGCGTGACTCGGAGTCCTCGTGAGAAGAACTCCGGGAGCGGGTTCCGGTGGTAGCGCAGGAAAAGCGAGTTGTTGCTGAGGGGCGACATCGCGATGAAGATCTGCGCAAAATCACTAAAGTAAGAGCTACTACGAGGCACGTACCTTCCTTAGTATCAGCCCATGCGATATATTGTCAGCCAGGAGGAAACAAGCGCTCAAGTGCGTCGCCGGGCCCGCTTCGCCACAGTGAGGGCGCAGCACGAACGTGTTCAACCCTTGCTGTCTGGAAAAGATGTTGCGCTAATCTTATATGCACCTTTACCCTAAACCTTTATTACATTAACAACATTTTTTGATAAATGATTCATAAAAAAAACTCTGCACTTACCTAGTTAATATTCATACAAGCCGAGGTATATGGAGCTTAAACACTTTCAATAGGTACCTACTGAGAAATGGGTAAGACATAGTCGATTCAAAGGTCTTTTTGAAACGCAATAGAAGCTTTCAAATGGCAATATCAAATTATCGTATTCGCAAGTTTATTTGGATGTTTCGTGCTCCTCGACGCTAAAGGGTCAAGACAATTCACGGTCACAGTCTCCCGTCCAAACTGACTAAAGCAGGTAACCCTTACGCGGCCTCTGGCCGTTTCTCCATTCTGAACTTAATATGCTTCAGCTACATACCACTTTCCATATAACAAAAATTGGGATGCCTCCCGCAAAGTCCTGACTGACCAAGCCTTCCCTTGCCCGGCCTTGGGCCATTTACCTCAATCTGGACTTGCCCAATATGCTTCAGTAACCCGTCCGGACTTACCAAGCATCCCCTTGAGCGGCCTCGGGCCAATTACCCTTAGTCTGGTTACTTTACTCGTCCAATACCATTTTCCATACAACAATGTCACTTACTTCCTCAGCTGGTTCAGCGTGACCATGTTCGCGTACATGTAGTAGATATAATACGCGTACGGCGGGTTCTCGTCGTCGTCCCACTCCTCAGGGGTCCGCATGTTCTCCGTCAGGTTCGGGTTCTCGGGTTTGGACTCGTCGTCTACGCTGTCGAAGCCTATCACATGCTGGAAATCATAATAATTTTCCTCATATTTTTTTTTCTCGAGTTCCCGGTTTAAATTGTTAGTTATTGATGAAAAAATCCTCCAAATTTTCGTTCATGAACGATGGACAAAATCTGATTGATTAATTTGTTAATGGATGTAGGTAGGTACTTGCCTATGGCGTAAACAGTACTGGCTCAGCCTGTGTGTGACCATAATAGGTACAACATAATTGCTTTAAAACACACATAAAACCATATTTGTAGGTACCTACCTATAAATGGCGTAAATTAAATCAAGCGGGTCACTTTTGACAGGGAAGCGTGGAAGGACTAGGTCACCTATGTCTATTATTATTAACAACTGTAGTAATCCATCCAATCCAATGATTGGAATTACTGGAGTGGTCAATAACAAATAGTTCAGTAAAACTATGAAACCTAGTCGAAAGGAAACAGGAGGTTTGGTACCGAGAGGAACTTGTGGAGTTCAGGGTTGGAACTGGGGTTGATGGAGACCTGGAACAGTGGGTCGAACAGGTTGCATAGGAACTCCTGGAAATTCTTCAGCAGCTTGTTGATGCGGTAGATGTCGCTAGAATAAACACCAAATAATATAAGTAACAAGATTATTATGTGTGTATCCCTAGATAATAATCCGAAACAGAATATATTGAAATAGAAATAGAAACATTTATTTAATACCGACAAGAAGCAAGATAAATACAAACGAGTTTTGTTATGAACTCAAATATACCTACCTACCTATGTTAAACTCAATTTTGTCTCGGAACGTCCAGGAAATCAATTTCCTCAGAGATGACTTGCACCTAGAATCTATAATCAGAGAATCAGACCACGTAAGTTTTACTTTCCATTAAAATACCCAAGCCCTATAAATAATAATCATCTCAGTACTAAATACGTCTTCTGATGAATAAAGGCCTGAATAAAAAAAACTACTCTATAACGTGGAAAAATAAAAACATGCAGTTGTAATGAAGCTGCACTCACTAAATGCGCCTCCACCTTCCTGATGAGATGAAGGCCAAGTGCTTACCCGTCGCACAATAAAAAAACTACTCTATAATGTGGAAAAATAAAAACATGCATTTGTAATGAAGCTGCACTCACTAAATGCGCCTCCACCATCCTGATGAGATGAAGGCCAAGTGCTTACCCGTCGCACAATAAAAAAACTACTCTATAATGTGGAAAAATAAAAACATGCATTTGTAATGAAGCTGCACTCACTAAATGCGCCTCCACCATCCTGATGAGATGAAGGCCAAGTGCTTACCCGTCGCACAATAAAAAAACTACTCTATAATGTGGAAAAATAAAAACATGCATTTGTAATGAAGCTGCACTCACTAAATGCGCCTCCACCTTCCTGATGAGATGAAGGCCAAGTGCTTACCCGTCGCACAATAAAAAAACTACTCTATAATGTGGAAAAATAAAAACATGCATTTGTAATGAAGCTGCACTCACTAAATGCGCCTCCACCATCCTGATGAGATGAAGGCCAAGTGCTTACCCGTCGCACAATAAAAAAACTACTCTATAATGTGGAAAAATAAAAACATGCATTTGTAATGAAGCTGCACTCACTAAATGCGCCTCCACCATCCTGATGAGATGAAGGCCAAGTGCTTACCCGTCGCACAATAAAAAAACTACTCTATAATGTGGAAAAATAAAAACATGCAGTTGTAATGAAGCTGCACTCACTAAATGCGCCTCCACCTTCCTGATGAGATGAAGGCCAAGTGCTTACCCGTCGCACAATAAAAAAACTACTCTATAATGTGGAAAAATAAAAACATGCATTTGTAATGAAGCTGCACTCACTAAATGCGCCTCCACCATCCTGATGAGATGAAGGCCAAGTGCTTACCCGTCGCACAATAAAAAAACTACTCTATAATGTGGAAAAATAAAAACATGCATTTGTAATGAAGCTGCACTCACTAAATGCGCCTCCACCATCCTGATGAGATGAAGGCCAAGTGCTTACCCGTCGCACAATAAAAAAACTACTCTATAATGTGGAAAAATAAAAACATGCATTTGTAATGAAGCTGCACTCACTAAATGCGCCTCCACCATCCTGATGAGATGAAGGCCAAGTGCTTACCCGTCGCACAATAAAAAAACTACTCTATAATGTGGAAAAATAAAAACATGCAGTTGTAATGAAGCTGCACTCACTAAATGCCCCTCCACCTTCCTGATGAGATGAAGGCCAAGTGCTTACCCGTCGCACAATAAAAAAACTACTCTATAATGTGGAAAAATAAAAACATGCATTTGTAATGAAGCTGCACTCACTAAATGCGCCTCCACCATCCTGATGAGATGAAGGCCAAGTGCTTACCCGTCGCACAATAAAAAAATACTACTCTATAATGTGGAAAAATAAAAACATGCAGTTGTAATGAAGCTGCACTCACTAAAGCCTCGGCACCTGCACCAGCCACCTCACGTGATGCGAGTGCACATTGTTCCTGAACGCCCAGGTCGCGAGCTTCCTCCATTCGTTCACATTCTTGCAGTAAATAGAGATGCGGGGCTCGGTGTATGTGTATTTTGTTTCTTCTAGATCTGCCATCACTTCCTGAAGATTACCAAAATATGATTTTTGGTTACTTTTGTATGACATTTACTTACGAAACTATGATAAATCTAATACATTTGCAAAGTACCTACCGATGTTATGCCCATGGGTATACTACAAATT
Source organism: Venusia cambrica (assembly GCA_951394065.1). Taxonomy (NCBI): domain Eukaryota; kingdom Metazoa; phylum Arthropoda; class Insecta; order Lepidoptera; family Geometridae; genus Venusia; species Venusia cambrica. The sequence goes on from OX596042.1 coordinate 13,038,921, forward strand.
CAAAAAAGCACAATCCCTGGAGTGTGCACGTCCAAAGTGGATAGGTTCCTGTTAGAAAAGCGCGCTCCATCTTATGCCACATCTTTACTTGTTTTTAATGCAAGCTGGTAATCAAACGCTCGGCTATAAAAAACCACTCGTCAAGCATGAGCATCGCGCAGAGAATATCTATCTCTAATAGGTTGAGATCTCTGCTTGACGGTGATCGGCGCTTGAGCGGCTTTCTGGAATACGGACCTTAGTGTCGTACCTTGATAACATTAGCGAAGTAGGTTCCATTCATGTAATTGTCCGTCTTGAGGAACACCTCCCTCAGTCTGCACTCCCCCACAGGGTTGTACTTCGCGTTGAACTTGTCGAATCGATGGAACGTGTTGCGATCCTGGTTGTAAAAAACATGACGGTCTTATTGCCAAAGTATCTAACTAGGTAATAGGTACTGCTATAGATATGCATTAGGGCCTGAAACAAAAATCAGAGGTTGACTTGATCACATTACATATAAATACCTACCTACATACTTTTTATGGGAATAAGTAGGTACACACAATTTACAGCAGTGAGAGCTACCTAATCCAAAAATTGGCGTAATAGCAAGCTGTGAACCCTGCGCTGTTCTACATTAGGTGGTTCTGTTACATTATTTCGTATGACTCTGCAACAGTCGGTGTCATACCTACTACGAGGTTTCATGGCTCACACCAAATATCAGGCGTACTACTGGTACAGACGAGTGCTTTGGGTGCCCTTTTTGCTTAATTCTACTAGAAAGTTGGCATTGTTGACTCAATACCCATGCAGCAATTTTTTTTTTGTGCCCAAGTGCGTGATTATTTGTAGGTAATAGGTAAAGCTATATCAAATTTGCTAAATAATTGAGTATTTACCGCATGAACATCCAAGACGTCTACATTCAGGTCGTAAGCGTTGAGCTGCAACTCTTCAAACACGGAGCGCAACGTCTTCGCCACTCCGGCTGTTATCGCCACCACCTTCAGGGAAACCAAGGAGGTCAGTTGAATACAGCAATTCTTCAAGAATAAAAAGTCAAAAAACAAACATTTTGACAGTTACTGTCAAACTGTTGAACGTTTGCTTCCGACTTTGACCGACTTTGTTTTTTATACGTCATGTGCTTCCTTTGACCTCAAGACTTTCGTAGGCAAGAATGAATGATTGAATTAACACAAAAATATGACTATAGAACAACACAAACATTTAGTGACTGTAATGTTTAAGTACAATTGGCGGCCTTATCGCTAAAAGCGATTTCTTCCAGTCAACCTTGTAAGTAGAAATGTAAACTGTAAAATATTACAGAAGTAGTGCACAACAATATGATGAAATATAAAATGAAATCACAACACATACTATTCACATAAATAAATAATACAAACTATAGACTAATACATACACCAACAGTAAGCAAGGATATGGTCAACGATGACCTTATAGTATCTAAATCTCGGATCTAGAGTAGTTATAGTATCGAGATCTCGGATCTAGATACTATAAGGATATGTCGTAATAGTAAGACAATGGTAAAGCAGACGCAGACAGCTCTTTGATCATGATCATCATTCTGAAACTGAAAGGTGATGGATGAAGGACAGACCTCGTCCGCGTGCTGCCGAAGAGTTCGTTTGATGAACCGGAGGAGATGCTTTTGGTTCATGCTCGATGCGGCGTGGATGTGAGTATCCACTTTTCTGAGAAGACATTGGGATATAATCAGTATCTTACTTGCATTGATGAAAACTTTATGGTACACCAAGAAAGCAGAACAATTGTTATTTCAAAAAACTAAAGCTATTAACAGTAAAATGGGCAGTCTTATCGCTTGAGTACATTAACTTGTATAATGGCAACTTCTTTAAAGAAAACGCGGCACAAGTCCCGACGACTACATGGAGTATAGTACCTATACAGGATTAATTATCGCTTGCTTTCCAGCCTTTTTGGCTTAATCAACCTGCCTCACAGGAATACAATGGTAATAGGTAGCAATCTTGACTCTTAGGATGTTTTTCTGCATAGCTATGAATACGGTGGACGTATTATTACTTATTACTATGAATATTAAAATTATTGTCCTGTAATATATATTTTTTTATATGCAAGTCTTAAAAGGTTGTACCATGGACGAAGAAATACAATTCGTCCATGGTTGTACCTACCTGATGTTATAAAAATCTCTGTGGGGAACCGCTTTCTGAAGGGCTAGCTCATGCAGCTCGTTTAGGAGTACATGCATCCTGAACTTGGACGACAGGTAGCTCAGACGGCGGTAGCAAAACGACTTTCTGTGAACAGACAGAGTATATCTCATGTTACATCTAACAGTACCAACCTAGATAGATAATATGACAAGCCAATTATATCTAGAATAGAACTAGGAAAATGTGAATGACGCATGTTCGCAAGACTCAGTGAGAGAGACAGTGTCTCTACTGTCTCTGTCCCCATTGTTCTTCTCGCAGTTAGATGATGTTAGGCAGTTCGTCATCAACTTTCGACTGGCCGTTTTCGCTAAGGCAATTCGGCATACCAACTCTATAAATTCTTCAAAGATAGAAGCAAATGAAATGAGATGAAATGAATGATACTTTTTATAATTGTATTCGATTGTATTATTCAGGATTGTCGTGTTGTTACACCCTGGCCGGGGAAACCATGGCCCGAATTCTTGATGGGACGACGTGGTCGTGTAAATCTTACCTTAAAACAGCGCCTAGTAAAACCTTCCATTTCTATCAGATCAAGTCACCCTTGTAATTCATGGTAGGTAAGTGATGCGATGAAGCCTGCGATGGAGCACGTTGACCTCGAAGAAACCGAATCACTCGTAACTAACAAATAACATTAAAAGCTGAACGAACAATGGTCCATCGCAGATGAGATCCATCAGCCTCGCCATGTCCTCCACGAACTGGCGAAACGGCACCGTCTGGAACGGGATCGGCTTGTCTGCCTCTGCATCCGCTTCCTTGCGGTACACGACCACCACGCCGTTCTCCCAGCGATACGTGAAGTGCCGGTCGGGGGGCGTCGGGCAATCCCACGGATCCAGGAACTCTCCTGAAACCACAAACATTTACGCGCGTAATGAGTCGTAGGGACTCGCGCAGAATTGATGGGAAAATAGGTAAAAATTGGCACCTTTTGATGTCTGTTCAGTAATCGTTTCCGTAGGATCTTACAGATTTTAAAGACTGCGGCTGACTTATTAATTATTCATATACATTTAACCGCCTCTGTGGTCTAGTGGTTTCCACCGATTTCAGATCCAGAGGTCCCGGGTTCGATCCCCAGGGGAATAAAATATTGTGTTCGGTTTGGTTGGTGGTAGTGTTTAAGTCTGCCTGGCTAGCTACCACCATCTTACCTAATTATTAATATTAATTCGCCATAACAACAGTTCTACAAAAAAATGTTGTTTTCCGGAGTTCAGAGGTAAGATAGCCCGTTCCACAGTTTGTTGAGGATTCCGGGTGGAGTGCTCCTTCACCTTCGGCCTAATCTTATCTTGTTACCAAGTGAGATGAAGGCCAAGCGCTTCTCATTACATTACATTCTACATTAAAAAAAAACACTCGGTTAGCCGCAGTCTTTAAATTTTCCATCATATCCTTATTGAGAAAGTTAAAAAAAATATATTAGATATACCAAATATTTTGGTTGAATTATTTATTATAACAGATGACATAAATAAGCCTTTAGTCAAATTTACTACCTACTTGTTAAACAGTGATAGAGTTAACTATCAAACTAAGCTTTATTGCTAGCAAGCAAGTAGCTTGATGTTTCCGTATACCTACTTATGATCATTTTTCTTGTTAACGTCTAACATTATCTGTATGGCAGCATCTTTTTTTTTCATTGATACCTACGTGATGTTACCCTTGCGATGGAGTGCGTAGTTAATAAGGTTACTGTAGCTACACGTAGGTATACCTATATTAGTAGTATCTAGCATGCATAAAGGGTAGGTGAGTGGATTAGATGGTACAAATACCAATTACGAGGACTGCTTTCAAAGGTTTTTGTAATTTTGCAAAAACAATCCTTGTTTCCTTTTCGGATGGGCTGTATGTATTATCATAAAACCCAAGAATCAGACTTTTTGGACTACAGGCTTGTGCGTGACCAGTCTGACATAGCTCGTGTAATGAAAAGCGGGGTTAGGTTCTACCGCAGTGGCAGTAGATTCCTGAGGCTGACAGTTCTTTTTTTTTTTTTTTAAATTGATAAAATTTTCTAAGTTCCTGAACCAGTTCGCAGCACCACGCAAGTCGATCCGACGCATTTTTTTTGCAAAAATTTTCAGAGTTCGTTTGCCAGTTCACAGCACGCTAGAGATACGATTCACAGCACGCAAGTCGTACCGACGCATTTTTTTGCAAAAATTTTCAGAGTTCGTTTGCCAGTTCACAGAACGCTAGAGATATGATCCACAGCGCGCAAGTCAATCCGACGCATTTTTTTGCAAAAAAAATTGATAAAATTTTCTAAGTTCCTGAACCAGTTCGCAGCACCACGCAAGTCGATCCGACGCATTTTTTTTGCAAAAAATTTCAGAGTTCGTTTGCCAGTTCACAGCACGCTAGAGATACGATTCACAGCACGCAAGTCGATCCGAAGCATTTTTTTTGCAAAAATTTTCAGAGTTCGTTTGCCAGTTCACAGCACGCTAGAGATACGATTCACAGCACGCAATTCGTACCGACGCATTTTTTTGCAAAAATTTTCAGAGTTCGTTTGCCAGTTCACAGAACGCTAGAGATATGATCCACAGCGCGCAAGTCAATCCGACGCATTTTTTTGCAAAAAAAATTGATAAAATTTTCTAAGTTCCTGAACCAGTTCGCAGCACCACGCAAGTCGATCCGACGCATTTTTTTTGCAAAAAATTTCAGAGTTCGTTTGCCAGTTCACAGCACGCTAGAGATACGATTCACAGCACGCAAGTCGATCCGAAGCATTTTTTTGCAAAAATTTTCAGAGTTCGTTTGCCAGTTCACAGCACGCTAGAGATACGATTCACAGCACGCAACTCGATCTGACGCATTTTTTTTGCAAAAAAAAATGATTTTTTTTTTAAATTTCATTCATTCATTCATTCATTCATTTCATTCATTCATTCATTCATTTCATTCATTCATTCATTCATTCATTTCATTCATTCATTCATTCTTTCATTCATTCATTTCATTCATTCTTTCATTCATTTCATTCATTCATTCATTCATTCATTCATTCATTCATTCATTCATTTCATTCATTCATTCATTTCATTCATTCATTCATTTTATTCATTCATTCATTCATTTCATTCAATCATTCATTTCATTCATTAATTCATTCATTTCATTCATTAATTCATTCATTTCATTCATTTATTTCATTTCATTCATTCATTCCATTTCATTTCATTCATTCATTCCATTTCATTTCATTCATTCAATCATTCATTCATTCAATCATTCATTCATTCATTCAGTCATTCATTCATTTCATTCATTCATTCATTCATTTATTTCATTTCATTTCATTTCATTTCATTCATTTCATTTCATATCAGTTCATTCATTTCATTCAATCATTCATTCATTCATTCAATCATTCATTCAATCATTCATTCATTCATTCAATCATTCATTCATTCATTTATTTCATTTCATTCATTCATTCATTTCATTCATTCATTCATTCATTCATTCATTCATTCATATCATTTCATTTCATTTCATTTCATTTCATTTCATTTCATTCATTCATTTCATTTCATTCATTTCATTTCATTTCATTTCATTTCATTTCATTTCATTTCATTTCATTCATTTCATTTCATTTCATTTCATTTCATTTCATTTCATTTCATTTCATTTCATTTCATTTCATTTCATTTCATTTCATTTCATTTCATTCATTTCATTTCATTTCATTTCATTTCATTTCATTTCATTTCATTCATTTCATTTCATTTCATTTCATTTCATTTCATTCATTTCATTTCATTTCATTCTTCATTCATTCATTCATTCATTCATTCAATCATTGATTCATTCATTCAATCATTCATTCATTTATTTCATTTCATTCATTCATTCATTCATTTAATCATTCATTCATTCATTCATTCAATCATTCATTCATTCATTCATTCATTCATTCAATACTTCATTCATTTCATTCATTCATTCATTCATTCAATCATTGATTCATTCAATCATTGATTCATTCATTCAATCATTCATTCATTCATTTCATTTCATTCATTCATTCATTTAATCATTCATTCATTCATTCATTCAATCATTCAATCATTCATTCATTCATTCATTCATTCATTCATTCATTCAATCCTTCATTCATTTCATTCATTCAATCCTTCATTCATTTCATTCATTCATTTCGTTCATTTCATTCATTCATTCATTAAGTTCATTCATTAATTCATTCAAATATTCAATCATTCATTCATTCTTTCAATCATTCATTCATTCATTCATTCATTTAATCATTCATTCATTCATTCATTCAATCCTTCATTCATTTCATTTCATTCATTTCATTTCATTTCATTTCATTTCATTTCATTTCATTTCATTTCATTTCATTTCATTTCATTTCATTTCATTTCATTTCATTTCATTTCATTTCATTTCATTTCATTTCATTTCATTTCATTTCATTCATTTCATTTCATTTCATTTCATTTCATTTCATTTCATTTCATTTCATTTCATTTCATTTCATTTCATTTCATTTCATTTCATTTCATTTCATTTCATTTCATTTCATTTCATTTCATTTCATTCATTTCATTTCATTTCATTTCATTTCATTTCATTTCATTCATTTCATTTCATTTCATTCTTCATTCATTCATTCATTCATTCATTCAATCATTGATTCATTAATTCAATCATTCATTCATTTATTTCATTTCATTCATTCATTCATTCATTTAATCATTCATTCATTCATTCATTCAATCATTCATTCATTCATTCATTCATTCATTCATTCATTCATTCAATACTTCATTCATTTCATTCATTCATTCATTCATTCAATCATTGATTCATTCAATCATTGATTCATTCATTCAATCATTCATTCATTCATTTCATTCATTCATTCATTTAATCATTCATTCATTCATTCATTCAATCATTCAATCATTCATTCATTCATTCATTCATTCATTCATTCATTCAATCCTTCATTCATTTCATTCATTCAATCCTTCATTCATTTCATTCATTCATTTCGTTCATTTCATTCATTCATTCATTAAGTTCATTCATTAATTCATTCAAATATTCAATCATTCATTCATTCTTTCAATCATTCATTCATTCATTCATTCATTTAATCATTCATTCATTCATTCATTCAATCCTTCATTCATTCATTCATTCATTCAATCCTTCATTCATTCATTTCATTCATTCATTCATTCCTGAACCAGTTCACAGCACCACGCAAGTCGATCCGACGCATTTTTTTGCAAAAATTTTCAGAGTTCGTTTGCCAGTTCACAGCACGCTAGAGATATGATCCACAGCGCGCAAGTCAATCCGACGCATTTTTTTGCAAAAAAAATTGATAAAATTTTCTAAGTTCCTGAACCAGTTCGCAGCACCACGCAAGTCGATCCGACGCATTTTTTTTGCAAAAAATTTCAGAGTTCGTTTGCCAGTTCACAGCACGCTAGAGATACGATTCACAGCACGCAAGTCGATCCGAAGCATTTTTTTTGCAAAAAAAATTGATAAAATTTTCTAAGTTCCTGAACCAGTTCGCAGCACCACGCAAGTCGATCCGACGCATTTTTTTTGCAAAAATTTTCAGAGTTCGTTTGCCAGTTCACAGCACGCTAGAGATACGATTCACAGCACGCAAGTCGTACCGACGCATTTTTTTGCAAAAATTTTCAGAGTTCGTTTGCCAGTTCACAGAACGCTAAAGATAAGATTCACACGCGCAAGTCGATCCGACGCATTTTTTTGCAAAAAAAAAATGATTAAATTTTCTAAGTTCCTGAACCAGTTCACAGCACCACGCAAGTCGATCCGACGCATTTTTTTGCAAAAATTTTCAGAGTTCGTTTGCCAGTTCACAGCACGCTAGAGATACGATTCACAGCACGCAAGTCGATCCGACGCATTTTTTTGCAAAAAAAATTGATAAAATTTTCTAAGTTCCTGAACCAGTTCACAGCACCACGCAAGTCGATCCGACGCATTTTTTTGCAAAAAATTTCAGAGTTCGTTTGCCAGTTCACAGCACGCTAGAGATACGATTCACAGCACGCAAGTCGATCCGACGCATTTTTTTGCAAAAAAAAAAATGATTAAATTTTCAAAGTTCATGAACCAGTTCACAGCACCACGCAAGTCGATCCGACGCATTTTTTTGCAAAAATTTTCAGAGTTCGTTTGCCAGTTCACAGCACGCTAGAGATACGATTCACAGCACGCAAGTCGATCCGACGCATTTTTTTGCAAAAAAAATTGATAAAATTTTCTAAGTTCCTGAACCAGTTCACAGCACCACGCAAGTCGATCCGACGCATTTTTTTGCAAAAAATTTCAGAGTTCGTTTGCCAGTTCACACCACGCTAGAGATACGATTCACAGCACGCAAGTCGTACCGACGCATTTTTTTGCAAAAATTTTCAGAGTTCGTTTGCCAGTTCACAGCACGCTAGAGATACGATTCACACGCGCAAGTCGATCCGACGCATTTTTTTGCAAAAAAAATTGATATTTTTTTTTAAGTTCCTGAACCAGTTCACAGCACCACGCAAGTCGATCCGACGCATTTTTTTGCAAAAATTTTCAGAGTTCGTTTGCCAGTTCACAGCACGCTAGAGATACGATTCACAGCACGCAAGTCAATCTGACGCATTTTTTTGCAAAAAAAATTGATAAAATTTTCTAAGTTCCTGAACCAGTTCACAGCACCACGCAAGTCGATCCGACGCATTTTTCTGCAAAAATTTTCAGAGTTCGTTTGCCAGTTCACAGCACGCTAGAGATACGATTCACGATTCACAGCACGCAACTCGATCTGACGCATTTTTTTTGCAAAAAAAAATGATTTTTTTTTTTTAATTTCATTCATTCTTTCATTCATTCATTCATTCATTTCATTCATTCATTCATTCATTTCATTCATTCATTCATTCTTTCATTCATTCATTTCATTCTTTCATTCATTCATTTCATTCATTCATTCATTCATTCATTCATTCATTCATTCATTCATTCATTCATTCATTCATTCATTCATTCATTCCTGAACCAGTTCACAGCACCACGCAAGTCGATCCGACGCATTTTTTTGCAAAAATTTTCAGAGTTCGTTTGCCAGTTCACAGCACGCTAGAGATATGATCCACAGCGCGCAAGTCAATCCGACGCAATTTTTTGCAAAAAAAATTGATAAAATTTTCTAAGTTCCTGAACCAGTTCGCAGCACCACGCAAGTCGATCCGACGCATTTTTTTTGCAAAAAATTTCAGAGTTCGTTTGCCAGTTCACAGCACGCTAGAGATACGATTCACAGCACGCAAGTCGATCCGAAGCATTTTTTTGCAAAAAAAATTGATAAAATTTTCTAAGTTCCTGAACCAGTTCGCAGCACCACGCAAGTCGATCCGACGCATTTTTTTTTGCAAAAATTTTCAGAGTTCGTTTGCCAGTTCACAGCACGCTAGAGATACGATTCACAGCACGCAAGTCGTACCGACGCATTTTTTTGCAAAAATTTTCAGAGTTCGTTTGCCAGTTCACAGCACGCTAGAGATATGATCCACAGCGCGCAAGTCAATCCGACGCATTTTTTTGCAAAAAAATTGATAAAATTTTCTAAGTTCCTGAACCAGTTCGCAGCACCACGCAAGTCGATCCGACGCATTTTTTTTGCAAAAAATTTCAGAGTTCGTTTGCCAGTTCACAGCACGCTAGAGATACGATTCACAGCACGCAAGTCGATCCGAAGCATTTTTTTTGCAAAAAAAATTGATAAAATTTTCTAAGTTCCTGAACCAGTTCGCAGCACCACGCAAGTCGATCCGACGCATTTTTTTTGCAAAAATTTTCAGAGTTCGTTTGCCAGTTCACAGCACGCTAGAGATACGATTCACAGCACGCAAGTCGATCCGACGCATTTTTTTGCAAAAAAAATTGATAAAATTTTCTAAGTTCCTGAACCAGTTCACAGCACCACGCAAGTCGATCCGACGCATTTTTTTGCAAAAAATTTCAGAGTTCGTTTGCCAGTTCACACCACGCTAGAGATACGATTCACAGCACGCAAGTCGATCCGACGCATTTTTTTGCAAAAAAAATTGATAAAATTTTCTAAGTTCCTGAACCAGTTCACAGCACCACGCAAGTCGATCCGACGCATTTTTTTGCAAAAAATTTCAGAGTTCGTTTGCCAGTTCACAGCACGCTAGAGATACGATTCACACGCGCAAGTCGATCCGACGCATTTTTTTGCAAAAAAAATTGATATTTTTTTTTAAGTTCCTGAACCAGTTCACAGCACCACGCAAGTCGATCCGACGCATTTTTTTGCAAAAATTTTCAGAGTTCGTTTGCCAGTTCACAGCACGCTAGAGATACGATTCACAGCACGCAAGTCAATCTGACGCATTTTTTTTGCAAAAAAAATTGATAAAATTTTCTAAGTTCCTGAACCAGTTCACAGCACCACGCAAGTCGATCCGACGCATTTTTCTGCAAAAATTTTCAGAGTTCGTTTGCCAGTTCACAGCACGCTAGAGATACGATTCACGATTCACAGCACGCAACTCGATCTGACGCATTTTTTTTGCAAAAAAAAAATGATTTTTTTTTTTAATTTCATTCATTCATTCATTCATTTCATTCATTCATTCATTCATTTCATTCATTCATTCATTCTTTCATTCATTCATTTCATTCATTCTTTCATTCATTCATTTCATTCATTCATTCATTCATTCATTCATTCATTCATTCATTCATTCATTCATTCATTCATTCATTCCTGAACCAGTTCACAGCACCACGCAAGTCGATCCGACGCATTTTTTTGCAAAAATTTTCAGAGTTCGTTTGCCAGTTCACAGCACGCTAGAGATATGATCCACAGCGCGCAAGTCAATCCGACGCAATTTTTTGCAAAAAAAATTGATAAAATTTTCTAAGTTCCTGAACCAGTTCGCAGCACCACGCAAGTCGATCCGACGCATTTTTTTTGCAAAAAATTTCAGAGTTCGTTTGCCAGTTCACAGCACGCTAGAGATACGATTCACAGCACGCAAGTCGATCCGAAGCATTTTTTTGCAAAAAAAATTGATAAAATTTTCTAAGTTCCTGAACCAGTTCGCAGCACCACGCAAGTCGATCCGACGCATTTTTTTTTGCAAAAATTTTCAGAGTTCGTTTGCCAGTTCACAGCACGCTAGAGATACGATTCACAGCACGCAAGTCGTACCGACGCATTTTTTTGCAAAAATTTTCAGAGTTCGTTTGCCAGTTCACAGCACGCTAGAGATATGATCCACAGCGCGCAAGTCAATCCGACGCATTTTTTTGCAAAAAAATTGATAAAATTTTCTAAGTTCCTGAACCAGTTCGCAGCACCACGCAAGTCGATCCGACGCATTTTTTTTGCAAAAAATTTCAGAGTTCGTTTGCCAGTTCACAGCACGCTAGAGATACGATTCACAGCACGCAAGTCGATCCGAAGCATTTTTTTGCACAAAAAATTGATAAAATTTTCTAAGTTCCTGAACCAGTTCGCAGCACCACGCAAGTCGATCCGACGCATTTTTTTTGCAAAAATTTTCAGAGTTCGTTTGCCAGTTCACAGCACGCTAGAGATACGATTCACAGCACGCAACTCGATCTGACGCATTTTTTTTGCAAAAAAAAATGATTTTTTTTTTAAATTTCATTCATTCATTCATTCATTCATTTCATTCATTCATTCATTCATTTCATTCATTCATTCATTCTTTCATTCATTCATTTCATTCATTCTTTCATTCATTCATTCATTCATTCATTCATTTCATTCATTTCATTCATTCATTCATTTCATTCATTCATTCATTTTATTCATTCATTCATTCATTTCATTCATTAATTCTTTCATTTCATTCATTCATTCATTCATTTCATTCAATCATTCATTTCATTCAATCATTCATTCATTTCATTCAATCATTCATTTCATTCAATCATTCATTTCATTCATTAATTCATTCATTTCATTCATTTATTTCATTTCATTCATTCATTCCATTTCATTTCATTCATTCAATCATTCATTCATTCAATCATTCATTCATTCATTCAGTCATTCATTCATTTCATTCATTCATTCATTCATTTTATTCATTCATTCATTCATTTATTTCATTTCATTTCATTTCATTTCATTTCATTTCATTTCATTCATTTCATTTCATTCATTTCAGTTCATTCATTTCATTTCATTTCAGTTCATTCATTTCATTCAATCATTCATTCATTCATTCAATCATTCATTCAATCATTCATTCATTCAATCATTGATTCATTCATTAAATCATTGATTCATTCATTCATTCAATCATTCATTCATTCAATCATTGATTCATTCATTTATTTCATTTCATTCATTCATTAATTCATTCATTCATATCATTTCATTTCATTTCATTTCATTTCATTCATTCATTTCATTTCATTCATTTCATTCATTCATTCAATCATTCATTCATTCATTCAATCATTCATTCATTCAATCATTGATTCATTCATTCAATCATTCATTCATTTATTTCATTTCATTCATTCATTCATTTCATTCATTCATTTAATCATTCATTCATTCATTCATTCATTCATTCATTCATTCATTCATTCATTCATTCATTCATTCATTCATTCATTCATTCATTCATTCATTCAATCCTTCATTCATTTCATTCATTCATTTCGTTCATTTCATTCATTCATTCATTAATTTCATTCATTAATTCATTCATTCATTCATTCATTCATTCAATCATTCATTCATTCATTCAATCATTCATTCATTCAATCATTCATTCATTCATTCAATCAATCCTTCATTCATTCATTTCATTCATTCATTCATTCCTGAACCAGTTCACAGCACCACGCAAGTCGATCCGACGCATTTTTTTGCAAAAATTTTCAGAGTTCTTTTGCCAGTTCACAGCACGCTAGAGATATGATCCACAGCGCGCAAGTCAATCCGACGCATTTTTTTGCAAAAAAAATTGATAAAATTTTCTAAGTTCCTGAACCAGTTCGCAGCACCACGCAAGTCGATCCGACGCATTTTTTTTGCAAAAAATTTTCAGAGTTCGTTTGCCAGTTCACAGCACGCTAGAGATACGATTCACAGCACGCAAGTCGATCCGAAGCATTTTTTTTGCAAAAAAAATTGATAAAATTTTCTAAGTTCCTGAACCAGTTCGCAGCACCACGCAAGTCGATCCGACGCATTTTTTTTTGCAAAAATTTTCAGAGTTCGTTTGCCAGTTCACAGCACGCTAGAGATACGATTCACAGCACGCAAGTCGTACCGACGCATTTTTTTGCAAAAATTTTCAGAGTTCGTTTGCCAGTTCACAGAACGCTAGAGATACGATTCACACGCGCAAGTCGATCCGACGCATTTTTTTGCAAAAATTTTCAGAGTTCGTTTGCCAGTTCACAGCACGCTAGAGATATGATCCACAGCGCGCAAGTCAATCCGACGCATTTTTTTGCAAAAAAAATTGATAAAATTTTCTAAGTTCCTGAACCAGTTCGCAGCACCACGCAAGTCGATCCGACGCATTTTTTTTGCAAAAAATTTCAGAGTTCGTTTGCCAGTTCACAGCACGCTAGAGATACGATTCACAGCACGCAAGTCGATCCGAAGCATTTTTTTTGCAAAAAAAATTGATAAAATTTTCTAAGTTCCTGAACCAGTTCGCAGCACCACGCAAGTCGATCCGACGCATTTTTTTTGCAAAAATTTTCAGAGTTCGTTTGCCAGTTCACAGCACGCTAGAGATACGATTCACAGCACGCAAGTCGTACCGACGCATTTTTTTGCAAAAATTTTCAGAGTTCGTTTGCCAGTTCACAGAACGCTAAAGATAAGATTCACACGCGCAAGTCATTAAACAAGCAGCTTCATTACAACTGCATGTTTTTATTTTTCCACGTTATAGAGTAGTTTTTTTTATTCAGGCCTTTATTCATCAGAAGACGTATTTAGTACTGAGATGATTATTATTTATAGGGCTTGGGTATTTTAATGGAAAGTAAAACTTACGTGGTCTGATTCTCTGATTATAGATTCTAGGTGCAAGTCATCTCTGAGGAAATTGATTTCCTGGACGTTCCGAGACAAAATTGAGTTTAACATAGGTAGGTAGGTATATTTGGGTTCATAACAAAACTCGTTTGTATTTATCTTGCTTCTTGTCGTTATTAAATAAATGTTTCTATTTCTATTTCAATATATTCTGTTTCGGATTATTATCTAGGGATACACACATAATAATCTTGTTACTTATATTATTTGGTGTTTATTCTAGCGACATCTACCGCATCAACAAGCTGCTGAAGAATTTCCAGGAGTTCCTATGCAACCTGTTCGACCCACTGTTCCAGGTCTCCATCAACCCCAGTTCCAACCCTGAACTCCACAAGTTCCTCTCGGTACCAAACCTCCTGTTTCCTTTCGACTAGGTTTCATAGTTTTACTGAACTATTTGTTATTGACCACTCCAGTAATTCCAATCATTGGATTGGATGGATTACTACAGTTGTTAATAATAATAGACATAGGTGACCTAGTCCTTCCACGCTTCCCTGTCAAAAGTGACCCGCTTGATTTAATTTACGCCATTTATAGGTAGGTACCTACAAATATGGTTTTATGTGTGTTTTAAAGCAATGATGTTGTACCTATTATGGTCACACACAGGCTGAGCCAGTACTGTTTACGCCATAGGCAAGTACCTACCTACATCCATTAACAAATTAATCAATCAGATTTTGTCCATCGTTCATGAACGAAAATTTGGAGGATTTTTTCATCAATAACTAACAATTTAAACCGGGAACTCGAGAAAAAAAAATATGAGGAAAATTATTATGATTTCCAGCATGTGATAGGCTTCGACAGCGTAGACGACGAGTCCAAACCCGAGAACCCGAACCTGACGGAGAACATGCGGACCCCTGAGGAGTGGGACGACGACGAGAACCCGCCGTACGCGTATTATATCTACTACATGTACGCGAACATGGTCACGCTGAACCAGCTGAGGAAGTAAGTGACATTGTTGTATGGAAAATGGTATTGGACGAGTAAAGTAACCAGACTAAGGGTAATTGGCCCGAGGCCGCTCAAGGGGATGCTTGGTAAGTCCGGACGGGTTACTGAAGCATATTGGGCAAGTCCAGATTGAGGTAAATGGCCCAAGGCCGGGCAAGGGAAGGCTTGGTCAGTCAGGACTTTGCGGGAGGCATCCCAATTTTTGTTATATGGAAAGTGGTATGTAGCTGAAGCATATTAAGTTCAGAATGGAGAAACGGCCAGAGGCCGCGTAAGGGTTACCTGCTTTAGTCAGTTTGGACGGGAGACTGTGACCGTGAATTGTCTTGACCCTTTAGCGTCGAGGAGCACGAAACATCCAAATAAACTTGCGAATACGATAATTTGATATTGCCATTTGAAAGCTTCTATTGCGTTTCAAAAAGACCTTTGAATCGACTATGTCTTACCCATTTCTCAGTAGGTACCTATTGAAAGTGTTTAAGCTCCATATACCTCGGCTTGTATGAATATTAACTAGGTAAGTGCAGAGTTTTTTTTATGAATCATTTATCAAAAAATGTTGTTAATGTAATAAAGGTTTAGGGTAAAGGTGCATATAAGATTAGCGCAACATCTTTTCCAGACAGCAAGGGTTGAACACGTTCGTGCTGCGCCCTCACTGTGGCGAAGCGGGCCCGGCGACGCACTTGAGCGCTTGTTTCCTCCTGGCTGACAATATATCGCATGGGCTGATACTAAGGAAGGTACGTGCCTCGTAGTAGCTCTTACTTTAGTGATTTTGCGCAGATCTTCATCGCGATGTCGCCCCTCAGCAACAACTCGCTTTTCCTGCGCTACCACCGGAACCCGCTCCCGGAGTTCTTCTCACGAGGACTCCGAGTCACGCTCAGTACTGACGACCCTCTACAGTTTCACTTCACTAGGGTAAGATGCTATGCAAAATAAGGAAGAGCGAAAAATTATATGGCTCTATTCTTTGCACATGGGCAAATTTACCTAGTAAATGGTTCACACTTATGGAGAGATACTGAAGTTGTATAACCTGTGACATTTAGTGTATGATTCCTAAAAGAGGTGAATGGCGTAGGTAATTGAGGGCGTGGTAGCGCAAATTTAAAATTTGCGGTAGTTTAGAATGTATTTGTTATTTTTTGTAAACATTACATTACACTTAGCATTTTACACAACGCCATCAAGCTCCAAAATAAACAAAGTTAGAGAACACGATCAGGTATAAATGCAACCTGTAACGTAATAATGTGTAGTGTCTATGCCGAAACGGGGTTATTCAATCCGACTCGGAAGACAACGTTTGTTTTACGACTTTGAAATTTTTTGTTTAACAGGATCAAAATGTTGCTACCAACAGCGGGTTCTTTGAGTTGAGACTAAAAAAAAAAGTCCGCTGTTTCTTGAACTCAATTATTACTTACTCTTCTAAATACACACTTATCATACAAAACAACACCCACACATAGAACCAAGGTCTATGTGCCACAACCTACAGCACACAGGGCAGACCTGTGAGTACCAAGTGTAAGGCCGTTTTTGTACATAATTTCCCCAGGAGCCGCTGATGGAGGAGTACAGCATCGCTGCCCAGGCGTGGAAGCTCAGCTCCTGTGACATGTGCGAGCTGGCGCGGAACTCGGTCATCATGTCTGGATTTTCACACGAGGTAAACTTCTACTATACTTACTGACCTAAACGTGTATACTTGTGTAAATACAAGACGAACTTGCTTCTAAAGTTCGCCAAATCATAATAATAACCGCACCTATTTAAATTTATTATTATTATGTTCGGCATTTAGTGGTAAGATAGTAAGCCAGTTCCTCGTAGTCTGTTGAGGTTTAAGGATGGAGTACTTATCAGAGATGGTGGCTCAAAAAATATCTTTTTTCGAGATAGAGCGGTGCAGACGATCAAGCGTGCTGGAAGATAGGAATTTGACGCCTCAGCTGTTTCTACCATATCCGCTACGTTTCAAGTGCCGCGGAGCAGACTAGCTGAACTGGAAATGGACCAACCGATTCTTGCTCAGCTCCACCACGCTCGTCGATTGAAAATCGAAACGCACTCTTAGTATGGGATCAGAGCATGTTTTAGGCTTGAATTTGTGATCGTTTATTTGACAACAATTTTAATTTATAAGAATAGTTAACATGATACACGAGAGAGTTCACTAAAGAGCTTGGCATTACAGAAGAAGCAGTTCTGGATAGGCGCGGAGTACCAGCGCGACGGGCCCGAGGGTAACGACATCACGAGGACCAACATCCCAGACGTGAGGATATCCTTCCGACACGAGACCCTTCTCGGCGAACTGGACAATCTGTTCAGGGTGAGTACGTCTGAGAGGTTCTAAGACATTTGATTTTGTATAAAATTTTAAACTAGGAAGAAATGAAGAATGATCTTATTTTGAAACGAGCGACAAACGTTTGTATGGAAGAGCAGTTTTACTGGCCCTCAAGGTTGGACAAGTTTCAATTACAAGTATCACACCATTTCACAAATAAATTTTAGATATGTATGCATTAACATTTGAGCATAAACTATTGAGAAAATGTTGCGTGTGCCCAACACCCTCTGAAAACCCAGTTTTTAAAAATATGATCTGTACCTTCAAGAAGCACCGAGATTCATCGGTGTTTTTAAGACCTTTGTATTACGACCTTTTTAGTACCTATAGCATACATTAACCTCGACTCCTCGCAGACATGTTATTACAGGGGCAAGGTGGGTCGCTTGCTTTTGTTACACACCTACTTCCACTATCCTTCGCACTTTATTACTCAACTAACTAGTACAAAGTTGGAAAACTAAAACCAGACTTCAAAATTTAAACAACATAATATTACGAGAACACGGCCTTAAAAAGTATTACATTCTGTATATATTTTGAATTATCAATATATTATGTTAAATGGTTACACACCTCACAGTCCTGGGTTCGAATCCCGGGTGGGGTATTTCTTTGTGAAGTTTGTATGTAGGATGTTTTTAATATGATTCCGTGGGACAAACAAGCCTCATAGCTCAGTTGGTAGTAACTCTGCATTCTACGCTGTAGGTTGTGGTTTGATCCCACCCAGGACAAACATTTGTGTGATGAATATAGATGCTTGTTCTGTGTTTGGGTGTTGTATCATATAGTACGTATGTATTTACAAAAGTATTTAAGTATTCTATCCGGAAACTAGTTCCCATGTTACAAGCTATGCTTCGTTTGGGGCTAGATGGCGCTGTGTGAGATTAACGTCCTGTAATATTTATTTCCGGAGAGGATATTTGACACCATTAAGCACATAAACAACCTTGTATTGTTATGGTTAGATCCCATATTTCATAAACAATCAATATATTCGCTATTCTGTTACAGGCAGCAATATATCACTGACGAATAGAAGAAAAGAAAATTAATTTCTCAAGCGTTTTTATTGACGGAAATAATTTTACCTATATACAACTTTTGCTCTACCATAACTAGATAAAACGAATGGTGTCTGGTTTTGGCGACTAGAGTAGGTATGTCGTTATTTTTTTATGTAAAAACCTGTGATTATATTGCTTAAACATATTATTCTAGTCACCAAAACCTCGTGCTTGTATAAAAAGCCCAGTTTTCGCAAGTCTTATTTCGATGTATTGATCAAAAAAATTGCTTTAATAAATATTCTCGCGCACATATGTGTTTAATTTGATGTATTTGTTTAATCATTTACTTATCTATGAACGACGATTGGTGACCAATCAGGTAATTCATCGACACTTAGGTAGCTGTAAAGATTTGACAATTCATTGAATTGCACACTTGGCTATAGATATTCGAGAATAAACCGAATTACGGACTTGGTTGGGAAAAAATTGTTAATTCATCGAAATCAAACTTTTCTGCTAAGATTCAAGAGTACATAGAATAACACTTGGCATTGACACACTTTCTTTGATTTGAAAATGAATCGACCAATATTGTGTACCGGTCTCTGTCCGTGATCCACCTACAAAGATCAGCTGGCTGTACCAGGGGAAACATTTTCTGCCCATGATCCATCTAAAGATAACTTGGTGTTCCTAATTAAGAATGCCTATTGCCTGTGGTCTACCTATAGAGAATACGAACTATGTAGGTAGATTGGTAATCAAATCCACAGTGTTTTGTAGTAAATTGAGATCGTCTAAGAACTTTATTTACAATCAGGGCTAATGTTATTATGACACAAAAAATCACAACTCACGACGGGACTCGAACCCGCTTCTTTTCCCGAAGCCGGAAACGCTCTAACCAACTGAGCTACGGGGGTACCGACGTAAATTCCGAATTTTTGTGTCATATCTTTCAGCTAA
Organism: Venusia cambrica; assembly: GCA_951394065.1. NCBI lineage: Eukaryota > Metazoa > Arthropoda > Insecta > Lepidoptera > Geometridae > Venusia > Venusia cambrica. Next base: position 13,058,631 of record OX596042.1, read on the forward strand.
AGCGCTGATAGCGCCATCTAGCATAGATTCACTGAACTGTGATCTGCCCTAGTTTTCGAAATTACACTCAAATCACTAGCGAGAAATGGTGTTATTGCTTTTTAATCAAATTTTTGTATTTCAAGTTTGCACTTGCCGTCGTGGGTTGTGAATTTTTGTATCATAGTGACATTTGTAAATATTGTGACCACGTGCAATCACTTTAAAATACAAAAATTTGTATAAGGGCTTAGTCTAGCAGTGAAGTGGACTGTACGATATCAAGACGTACTTCAGAAGCCAGTGATACTCCGAACAGCCTTTTCCTCCTCGTGCGGCGTCATGTGTCGATGCGAATGGAACTCCATAGAGAACGATGCCAGCCCGGAGCTGAGCGAACGGAGAGTGCTCGAGTACCCGAGCAGTTCTGATAGTGGGGCTATACCATCCACCACCTGAGGGAACATAATGGATTCATTTTAAAACTATTGAATTTCGTTTTCGGTCGCGAGATCCGCCATTCCAGACCACTTGTAGTGACATTACTGTATGTATCTAAGTAACCTCAATTTCCGCCGTACCAGTTTGAAACATTGCTTGCTTTGCGTTAGTTTTGGGTACATGTCGCGCCTTCTGATTTTTTTTGCCTATTTTGACCAATAAAGATCGGAATATAAACATCTGCTAAGTGTACTTTTTTGTAAAGGTTTGTTGACAATGATGAACAGATGTGGGATCAGGGGCCCTACCGCCGACGGCGAAGCCGATCTCCATTGGCTTAAAATTAGCTTCATGAGAACTAGAAACGATTTTTACCGTCAAATGTACTGAACGGATAGGTTTCATAACATGTGTACACTTTTAAGATGGGAAACGCCATTTTGGATATGACACATACCCGGTAGTAAAAATCGTTTCTAGTTCTCATGAAGCTAATTTTAAGCCAATGGAGATCGGCTTCGCCGTCGGCGGTAGGGCCCCAGGTCTTTGTGCGGTTCGGTCGTTAAGCCGGCCATGAACAATGGTTTCATTTTTTGGTTTTGTTTATAAGAAATGTTTTAAGTGTGGCCTATTTTCATTTTAATTTAAAATTATGGCTAATAATGGCTAAAAACAATCAACATTATACCCGACCTACAAATTCTAAGCTACTATTAAAAACAAAATAAATTGTGCAAGTCTGGGGTGGCAAACGGTCACTTCACATAAAATCGTACTTGTGGTGTCAAGCCGGAAAGTTTGATGATGGTACCTTGTTGGTATGTCTGACATGTATGTGTTGTATATCGAGCCTTCTCCTCGCGAGGTCCGCCATTACTCGCTGCGAGTGACTCTCGGGACAGACCACTTGTAGTGACATTACTGGATGTATGTACCTTGTTGGTATGTCTGACATGCATGTGTTGTATATCGAGCCGTCTCCTCGCGAGGTCCGCCATTACTCGCTGCGAGTGACTCTCGGGACAGACCACTTGTAGTGACATTACTGGATGTATGTACCTTGTTGGTATGTCTGACATGCATGTGTTGTATATCGAGCCGTCTCCTCGCGAGGTCATTCATTCATTCATTCATTCATTCATTCATTCATTCATTCATTCATTTCATTCATTCATTCATTTCATTCATTCATTCATTTTATTCATTCATTCATTCATTTCATTCATTCATTCATTCATTTCATTCATTCATTCATTCATTTCATTCATTCATTCATTCATTTCATTCATTCATTCATTCATTTCATTCAATCATTCATTTCATTCAATCATTCATTTCATTCATTAATTCATTCATTTCATTCATTTATTTCATTTCATTCATTCATTCATTCATTTCATTTCATTCATTTCATTTCATTTCATTTCATTTCATTTCATTCATTCATTTCATTTCATTCATTTCATTTCATTTCATTCATTTCATTTCATTTCATTCATTTCATTTCATTTCATTTCATTCATTCATTCAATCATTCATTCATTCATTCAATCATTCATTCATTCAATCATTGATTCATTCATTCAATCATTTATTCATTTATTTCATTCATTCATTTCATTCATTCATTCATTCATTCATTCATTCATTCATTCATTCAATCATTCATTCATTCATTCATTCATTCATTCATTCATTTCATTCATTCAATCCTTCATTCATTTCATTCATTCATTTCGTTCATTTCATTCATTCATTCATTAATTTCATTCATTCATTCATTCATTCATTCAATCATTCATTCATTCAATCATTCATTCATTCAATCATTCATTCATTCAATCATTCATTCATTCAATCATTCATTCATTCAATCATTCATTCATTCATTCAATCAATCCTTCATTCATTCATTTCATTCATTCATTCATTCCTGAACCAGTTCACAGCACCACGCATGTCGATCCGACGCATTTTTTTGCAAAAAATTTCAGAGTTCGTTTGCCAGTTCACAGCACGCTAGAGATATGATCCACAGCGCGCAAGTCAATCCGACGCATTTTTTTGGAAAAAAAATTGATAAAATTTTCTAAGTGAACCAGTTCGCAGCACCACGCAAGTCGATCCGACGCATTTTTTTTGCAAAAAATTTCAGAGTTCGTTTGCCAGTTCACAGCACGCTAGAGATACGATTCACAGCACGCAAGTCGATCCAAAGCATTTTTTTGCAAAAAAAATTGATAAAATTTTCTAAGTTCCTAAACCAGTTCGCAGCACCACGCAAGTCGATCCGACGCATTTTTCTGCAAAAATTTTCAGAGTTCGTTTGCCAGTTCACAGCACGCTAGAGATACGATTCACGATTCACAGCACGCAACTCGATCTGACGCATTTTTTTTGCAAAAAAAAATGATTTTTTTTTAATTTCATTCATTCATTCATTCATTCATTCATTCATTCATTCATTCATTCATTCATTCATTCATTCATATCATTTCATTTCATTTCATTTCATTCATTCATTTCATTTCATTTCATTCATTTCATTTCATTCATTTCATTTCATTCATTTCATTTCATTCATTTCATTTCATTTCATTACATTCATTCATTCATTCATTCATTCAATCCTTCATTCATTCATTTCATTCATTCATTTCGTTCATTTCATTCATTCATTCAATCATTCATTCATTCATTCAATCATTCATTCATTCATTTATTCATTCATTCAATCATTCATTCATTCATTCATTCAATCCTTCATTCATACATTTCATTCATTCATTCATTCCTGAACCAGTTCACAGCACCACGCAAGTCGATCCGACGCATTTTTTTGCAAAAATTTTCAGAGTTCGTTTGCCAGTTCACAGCACGCTAGAGATATGATCCACAGCGCGCAAGTCAATCCGACGCATTTTTTTGCAAAAAAAATTGATAAAATTTTCTAAGTTCCTGAACCAGTTCGCAGCACCACGCAAGTCGATCCGACGCATTTTTTTTGCAAAAAATTTCAGAGTTCGTTTGCCAGTTCACAGCACGCTAGAGATACGATTCACAGCACGCAAGTCGATCCGAAGCATTTTTTTGCAAAAAAAATTGATAAAATTTTCTAAGTTCCTGAACCAGTTCGCAGCACCACGCAAGTCGATCCGACGCATTTTTTTTGCAAAAATTTTCAGAGTTCGTTTGCCAGTTCACAGCACGCTAGAGATACGATTCACAGCACGCAAGTCGATCCGAAGCATTTTTTTGCAAAAAAAATTGATAAAATTTTCTAAGTTCCTGAACCAGTTCACAGCACCACGCAAGTCGATCCGACGCATTTTTTTGCAAAAATTTTCAGAGTTCGTTTGCCAGTTCACAGCACGCTAGAGATACGATTCACAGCACGCAAGTCGATCCGACGCATTTTTTTGCAAAAAAAATTGATAAAATTTTCTAAGTTCCTGAACCAGTTCACAGCACCACGCAAGTCGATCCGACGCATTTTTTTGCAAAAATTTTCAGAGTTCGTTTGCCAGTTCACAGCACGCTAGAGATACGATTCACAGCACGCAAGTCGATCCGACGCATTTTTTTGCAAAAAAAATATGATTAAATTTTCAAAGTTCATGAACCAGTTCACAGCACCACGCAAGTCGATCCGACGCATTTTTTTGCAAAAATTTTCAGAGTTCGTTTGCCAGTTCACAGCACGCTAGAGATACGATTCACAGCACGCAAGTCGATCCGACGCATTTTTTTGCAAAAAAAATTGATAAAATTTTCTAAGTTCCTGAACCAGTTCACAGCACCACGCAAGTCGATCCGACGCATTTTTTTGCAAAAATTTTCAGAGTTCGTTTGCCAGTTCACAGCACGCTAGAGATACGATTCACAGCACGCAAGTCGATCCGACGCATTTTTTTGCAAAAAAAATATGATTAAATTTTCAAAGTTCATGAACCAGTTCACAGCACCACGCAAGTCGATCCGACGCATATTTTTGCAAAAATTTTCAGAGTTCGTTTGCCAGTTCACACCACGCTAGAGATACGATTCACAGCACGCAAGTCGTACCGACGCATTTTTTTGCAAAAATTTTCAGAGTTCGTTTGCCAGTTCACAGCACGCTAGAGATACGATTCACACGCGCAAGTCGATCCGACGCATTTTTTTGCAAAAAATTTCAGAGTACGTTTGCCAGTTCACAGCACGCTAGAGATACGATTCACAGCACGCAAGTCGATCTGACGCATATTTTTGCAAAAAAAAATGATATTTTTTTTTAAGTTCCTGAACCAGTTCACAGCACCACGCAAGTCGATCCGACGCATTTTTCTGCAAAAATTTTCAGAGTTCGTTTGCCAGTTCACAGCACGCTAGAGATACGATTCACGATTCACAGCACGCAACTCGATCTGACGCATTTTTTTTTGCAAAAAAAAATGATTTTTTTTTTAATTTCATTCATTCATTCATTCATTCATTTCATTCATTCATTCATTCATTTCATTCATTCATTCATTCATTCATTTCATTCATTCTTTCATTCATTCATTTCATTCATTCATTCATTCATTCATTCATTAATTCATTTATTCATTTCATTCATTTCATTCATTCATTCATTTCATTCATTCATTCATTTCATTCATTCATTCAATCATTCATTCAATCATTCATTCATTCATTCATTCATTCATATCATTTCATTTCATTTCATTTCATTCATTCATTTCATTTCATTCATTCATTTCATTTCATTTCATTTCATTTCATTTCATTTCATTTCATTTCATTTCATTTCATTTCATTTCATTTCATTTCATTTCATTTCATTTCATTTCATTCATTCATTCATTCATTCATTCATTCATTCATTCATTCGTTTCATTTAATCATTCATTAAATCATTCATTCAATCATTCATTCATTCATTCATTCATTCATTCATTCATTCATTAATTCATTCATTCATTCAATCATTGATTCATTCATTCAATCATTCATTCATTTATTTCATTTCATTCATTCATTCATTTCATTCATTCATTCATTCATTCATATCATTTCATTTCATTCATTCAATCATTCATTCATTCATTCATTCATTCATTCAATCATTGATTCATTCATTCAATCATTCATTCATTTATTTCATTTCATTCATTCATTCATTTCATTCATTCATTCATTCATTCATTCATATCATTTCATTTCATTTCATTTCATTTCATTCATTCATTTCATTTCATTCATTCATTTCATTTCATTCATTTCATTTCATTTCATTCATTTCATTTCATTTCATTCATTTCATTTCATTTCATTCATTCATTTCGTTCATTTCATTCATTCATTCAATCATTCATTCATTTATTTATTCATTCATTCAATCAATCATTCATTCATTCATTTATTCAATCCTTCATTCATACATTTCATTCATTCATTCATTCCTGAACCAGTTCACAGCACCGCGCAAGTCGATCCGACGCATTTTTTTTTGCAAAAATTTTCAGAGTTCGTTTGCCAGTTCACAGCACGCTAGAGATACGATTCACGATTCACAGCACGCAACTCGATCTGACGCATTTTTTTTTGCAAAAAAAAATGATTTTTTTTTTAATTTCATTCATTCATTCATTCATTCATTTCATTCATTCATTCATTCATTTCATTCATTCATTCATTCTTTCATTCATTCATTTCATTCATTCATTTCATTCATTCTTTCATTCATTCATTTCATTCATTCATTTCATTCATTCTTTCATTCATTCATTTCATTCATTCATTCATTCATTCATTCATTCATTTATTCATTTCATTCATTTCATTCATTCATTCATTTCATTCATTTCATTCATTTCATTCATTCATTCATTTCATTCATTTCATTCATTTCATTCATTTCATTCATTTCATTCATTTCATTCATTTCATTCATTTCATTCATTTCATTCATTTCATTCATTTCATTCATTTCATTCATTTCATTCATTTCATTCATTTCATTCATTTCATTCATTTCATTCATTTCATTCATTTCATTCATTTCATTCATTCATTCATTTCATTCATTCATTCAATCATTCATTCAATCATTCATTCATTCATTCATTCATTCATTCATTCATTCATATCATTTCATTTCATTTCATTTCATTCATTCATTTCATTTCATTTCATTCATTTCATTTCATTTCATTTCATTTCATTTCATTTCATTTCATTTCATTTCATTTCATTTCATTTCATTTCATTTCATTTCATTTCATTTCATTTCATTCATTCATTCATTCATTCATTCATTCATTCATTCATTCATTCATTCATTCATTCATTCATTCATTCATTCATTCATTCATTCATTCATTCATTCATTCATTCATTCATTCATTCATTCGTTTCATTCATTCGTTTCATTCATTCATTTATTTAATCATTCATTCAATCATTCATTCAATCTTTCATTCATTTAATCATTCATTCAATCATTCATTCAATCTTTCATTCATTCAATCATTCATTCAATCATTGATTCATTCATTCAATCATTCATTCATTTATTTCATTTCATTCATTCAATCATTCATTCATTTATTTCATTTCATTCATTCATTCATTTCATTCATTCATTCATTCATTCATTCATATCATTTCATTTCATTTCATTTCATTTCATTTCATTTCATTTCATTTCATTTCATTTCATTTCATTTCATTTCATTTCATTTCATTTCATTTCATTTCATTTCATTTCATTTCATTTCATTTCATTTCATTTCATTTCATTTCATTTCATTTCATTTCATTTCATTTCATTTCATTTCATTTCATTTCATTTCATTTCATTTCATTTCATTCATTTCATTTCATTTCATTCATTCAATCATTCATTCATTCAATCATTCATTCATTCATTCAATCATTCATTCATTCAATCATTCATTCATTCATTCATTCAATCATTGATTCATTCATTCAATCATTCATTCATTTATTTCATTTCATTTCATTCATTCATTCATTTCATTCATTCATTCATTCATTCAATCATTCATTCATTTCATTTCATTCATTTCATTTCATTCATTTCATTTCATTTCATTCATTCATTCATTCATTCATTCAATCCTTCATTCATTCATTTCATTCATTCATTTCGTTCATTTCATTCATTCATTTCGTTCATTTCATTCATTCATTCAATCATTCATTCATTCATTTATTCATTCATTCAATCAATCATTCATTCATTCATTCATTCAATATTTCATTCATACATTTCATTCATTCATTCATTCCTGAACCAGTTCACAGCACCGCGCAAGTCGATCCGACGCATTTTTTTTGCAAAAAATTTCAGAGTTCGTTTGCCAGTTCACAGCACGCTAGAGATACGATTCACAGCACGCAAGTCGATCCGAAGCATTTTTTTGCAAAAAAAATTGATAAAATTTTCTAAGTTCCTGAACCAGTTCGCAGCACCACGCAAGTCGATCCGACGCATTTTTTTTGCAAAAATTTTCAGAGTTCGTTTGCCAGTTCACAGCACGCTAGAGATACGATTCACAGCACGCAACTCGATCTGACGCATTTTTTTTTGCAAAAAAAAATGATTTTTTTTTTTAATTTCATTCATTCATTCATTCATTCATTCATTCATTCATTCATTCATTCATTCATTCATTCATTCATTCATTCATTTCATTCGTTCATTCATTTCATTCATTCATTCATTTCTTTCGTTCATTCATTCATTTCATTCATTCATTCATTTCACTCATTCATTCATTTCATTCATTCATTCATTCATTCATTTCATTCATTCATTCATTCATTTCATTCAATCATTCATTTCATTCAATCATTCATTTCATTCATTAATTCATTCATTTCATTCATTTATTTCATTTCATTCATTCATTTCATTCATTCAATCATTCATTCATTCAATCATTCATTCATTCATTCAGTCATTCATTCATTTCATTCATTCATTCATTCATTTATTTCATTTCATTTCATTTCATTTCATTCATTTCATTTCATTTCAGTTCATTCATTTCATTTCATTTCAGTTCATTCATTTCATTCAATCATTCATTCATTCATTCAATCATTCATTCATTCAATCATTGATTCATTCATTCAATCATTCATTCATTTATTTCATTTCATTCATTCATTCATTCATTCATTCATTCATATCATTTCATTTCATTTCATTACATTCATTTCATCTCATTCATTTCATTTCATTTCATTCATTTCATTTCATTTCATTTCATTCATTCATTCAATCATTCATTCATTCATTCATTCATTCAATCATTCATTCATTCAATCATTGATTCATTCATTCAATCATTCATTCATTTATTTCATTTCATTCATTCATTCATTTCATTCATTCATTTAATCATTCATTCATTCATTCAATCATTCATTCATTCATTCATTCATTCATTCATTCATTCATTCATTCATTCATTCATTCATTCATTCAATCCTTCATTCATTTCATTCATTCATTTCGTTCATTTCATTCATTCATTCATTAATTTCATTCATTAATTCATTCATTCATTCATTCAATCATTCATTCATTCATTCAATCATTCATTCATTCATTCAATCATTCATTCATTCATTCAATCAATCCTTCATTCATTCATTTCATTCATTCATTCATTCCTGAACCAGTTCACAGCACCACGCAAGTCGATCCGACGCATTTTTTTGCAAAAATTTTCAGAGTTCGTTTGCCAGTTCACAGCACGCTAGAGATATGATCCACAGCGCGCAAGTCAATCCGACGCATTTTTTTGCAAAAAAAATTGATAAAATTTTCTAAGTTCCTGAACAAGTTCGCAGCACCACGCAAGTCGATCCGACGCATTTTTTTTGCAAAAAATTTCAGAGTTCGTTTGCCAGTTCACAGCACGCTAGAGATACGATTCACAGCACGCAAGTCGATCCGAAGCATTTTTTTGCAAAAAAAATTGATAAAATTTTCTAAGTTCCTGAACCAGTTCGCAGCACCACGCAAGTCGATCCGACGCATTTTTTTTGCAAAAAATTTCAGAGTTCGTTTGCCAGTTCACAGCACGCTAGAGATACGATTCACAGCACGCAAGTCGATCCGAAGCATTTTTTTGCAAAAATTTTCAGAGTTCGTTTGCCAGTTCACAGAACGCTAGAGATACGATTCACACGCGCAAGTCGATCCGACGCATTTTTTTGCAAAAATTTTCAGAGTTCGTTTGCCAGTTCACAGCACGCTAGAGATACGATTCACAGCACGCAAGTCGATCCGACGCATTTTTTTGCAAAAAAAAAAATGATTAAATTTTCAAAGTTCATGAACCAGTTCACAGCACCACGCAAGTCGATCCGACGCATTTTTTTGCAAAAATTTTCAGAGTTCGTTTGCCAGTTCACAGCACGCTAGAGATACGATTCACAGCACGCAAGTCGATCCGACGCATTTTTTTGCAAAAAAAATTGATAAAATTTTCTAAGTTCCTGAACCAGTTCACAGCACCACGCAAGTCGATCCGACGCATTTTTTTGCAAAAAATTTCAGAGTTCGTTTGCCAGTTCACACCACGCTAGAGATACGATTCACAGCACGCAAGTCGTACCGACGCATTTTTTTGCAAAAATTTTCAGAGTTCGTTTGCCAGTTCACAGCACGCTAGAGATACGATTCACACGCGCAAGTCGATCCGACGCATTTTTTTGCAAAAAAAAAATGATTAAATTTTCTAAGTTCCTGAACCAGTTCACAGCACCACGCAAGTCGATCCGACGCATTTTTTTGCAAAAATTTTCAGAGTTCGTTTGCCAGTTCACAGCACGCTAGAGATACGATTCACAGCACGCAAGTCAATCTGACGCATTTTTGTGCAAAAAAAATTGATAAAATTTTCTAAGTTCCTGAACCAGTTCACAGCACCACGCAAGTCGATCCGACGCATTTTTTTGCAAAAATTTTCAGAGTTCGTTTGCCAGTTCACAGCACGCTAGAGATACGATTCACGATTCACAGCACGCAACTCGATCTGACGCATTTTTTTTGCAAAAAAAAATGATTTTTTTTTTAAATTACATTCATTCATTCATTCATTCATTCATTCATTCATTTCATTCATTCATTCATTCTTTCATTCATTCATTTCATTCATTCTTTCATTCATTCATTTCATTCATTCAATCATTCATTCAATTATTTATTCATTTCATTCATTCATTCAATCATTCATTCATTCATTCATTCATTCATTCATTTCATTCATTCATTCATTTCATTTCATTTCATTTCATTTCATTTCATTTCATTTCATTTCATTTCATTTCATTTCATTTCATTTAATAAAAAAAAAAAAAATTCAAATAAATGAATGAATGATTGAATGAATGAATCAATGATTGAATGAATGAATGAATGAATGAATGAATGAATGAATGAATGAATGAATGAATGAATGAATGAATGAATGAATGAATGAATGAATGAATGAATGAATGAATGAATGAATGAATGAATGAATGAATGAATGAATGAAATGAATGAAATGAATGAAATGAATGAAATGAATGAAATGAATGAAATGAATGAAATGAATGAAATGAAAAAATGAATGAAATGAATGAAATGAATGAAATGAATGAAATGAATGAAATGAAAAAATGAATGAAATGAAATAAATGAATGAATGATTGAATGAATGAATCAATGATTTAATGAATGAATGATTGAATGAATGAATGAATGATTGAATGAAATGAATGAATGAATGAATGAAATGAATGAATGAATAAAATGAATGAATGAATGAAATGAATGAATGAATGAAATGAATGAATGAATGAATGAATGAATGAATGAATGAATGAATGAATGAATGAATGAATGAATGAAATGAATGAAAGAATGAATGAAATGAATGAATGAAAGAATGAATGAATGAATGAAATGAATGAATGAATGAATGAAATGAATGAATGAATGAATGAATGAAATTAAAAAAAAAATCATTTTTTTTTGCAAAAAAAATGCGTCAGATCGAGTTGCGTGCTGTGAATCGTATCTCTAGCGTGCTGTGAACTGGCAAACGAACTCTGAAAATTTTTGCAAAAAAATGCTTCGGATCGACTTGCGTGCTGTGAATCGTATCTCTAGCGTGCTGTGAACTGGCAAACGAACTCTGAAATTTTTTGCAAAAAAAATGCGTCGGATCGACTTGCGTGGTGCTGCGAACTGGTTCAGGAACTTAGAAAATTTTATCAATTTTTTTTGCAAAAAAATGCGTCGGATTGACTTGCGCGCTGTGGATCATATCTCTAGCGTGCTGTGAACTGGCAAACGAACTCTGAAAATTTTTGCAAAAAAATGCGTCGGATCGACTTGCGTGGTGCTGTGAACTGGTTCAGGAATGAATGAATGAATGAAATGAATGAATGAAGGATTGAATGAATGAATGAATGAATGATTAAATGAATGAATGAATGAATGAATGAATGAATGATTGAAAGAATGAATGAATGATTGAATATTTGAATGAATTAATGAATGAACTTAATGAATGAATGAATGAAATGAACGAAATGAATGAATGAAATGAATGAAGGATTGAATGAATGAATGAATGAATGAATGATTGAATGAATGAATGAATGAATGATTAAATGAATGAATGAATGAAACGAAATAAATTAATGAATGATTGAATGAATGAATCAATGATTGAATGAATGAATGATTGAATGAATGAATGAATGAATGAATGATTGAATGAATGAATGAAATGAAATGAAATGAATGAAATGAAATGAAATGAAATGAAATGAAATGAATGAAATGAAATGAAATGAAATGAAATGAAATGAAATGAAATGAAATGAAATGAAATGAATGAAATGAAATGAAATGAAATGAAATGAAATGAAATGAAATGAAATGAAATGAAATGAAATGAATGAAATGAAATGAAATGAAATTAAATGAATGAAATGAAATGAATGAATGAAATGAAATGAAATGAAATGAAATGATATGAATGAATGAATGAATGAATGAATGAATGAATGAATGAAATGAATGAATGAATGAAATTTAAAAAAAAAATCATTTTTTTTTGCAAAAAAAATGCGTCAGATCGAGTTGCGTGCTGTGAATCGTATCTCTAGCGTGCTGTGAACTGGCAAACGAACTCTGAAAATTTTTGCAAAAAAAATGCGTCGGATCGACTTGCGTGGTGCTGCGAACTGGTTCAGGAACTTAGAAAATTTTATCAATTTTTTGTGCAAAAAAATGCTTCGGATCGACTTGCGTGCTGTGAATCGTATCTCTAGCGTGCTGTGAACTGGCAAACGAACTCTGAAATTTTTTGCAAAAAAAATGCGTCGGATCGACTTGCGTGGTGCTGCGAACTGGTTCAGGAACTTAGAAAATTTTATCAATTTTTTTGCAAAAAAATGCGTCGGATTGACTTGCGCGCTGTGGATCATATCTCTAGCGTGCTGTGAACTGGCAAACGAACTCTGAAAATTTTTGCAAAAAAATGCGTCGGATCGACTTGCGCGTGTGAATCGTATCTCTAGCGTTCTGTGAACTGGCAAACGAACTCTGAAAATTTTTGCAAAAAAATGCGTCGGTACGACTTGCGTGCTGTGAATCGTATCTCTAGCGTGCTGTGAACTGGCAAACGAACTCTGAAAATTTTTGCAAAAAAAAATGCGTCGGATCGACTTGCGTGGTGCTGCGAACTGGTTCAGGAACTTAGAAAATTTTATCAATTTTTTTTGCAAAAAAATGCTTCGGATCGACTTGCGTGCTGTGAATCGTATCTCTAGCGTGCTGTGAACTGGCAAACGAACTCTGAAATTTTTTGCAAAAAAAATGCGTCGGATCGACTTGCGTGGTGCTGCGAACTGGTTCAGGAACTTAGAAAATTTTATCAATTTTTTTTGCAAAAAATTGCGTCGGATTGACTTGCGCGCTGTGGATCATATCTCTAGCGTGCTGTGAACTGGCAAACGAACTCTGAAAATTTTTGCAAAAAAATGCGTCGGATCGACTTGCGTGGTGCTGTGAACTGGTTCAGGAATGAATGAATGAATGAATGAATGAATGAATGAATGAATGAATGAATGAATGAATGAATGAATGAATGAAATGAATGAATGAAAGAATGAATGAAATGAATGAATGAAAGAATGAATGAATGAATGAAATGAATGAATGAATGAATGAATGAAATGAATGAATGAATGAATGAAATTAAAAAAAAAAAATCATTTTTTTTTGCAAAAAAAAATGCGTCAGATCGAGTTGCGTGCTGTGAATCGTGAATCGTATCTCTAGCGTGCTGTGAACTGGCAAACGAACTCTGAAAATTTTTGCAGAAAAATGCGTCGGATCGACTTGCGTGGTGCTGTGAACTGGTTCAGGAACTTAGAAAATTTTATCAATTTTTTTTGCAAAAAAATGCGTCAGATTGACTTGCGTGCTGTGAATCGTATCTCTAGCGTGCTGTGAACTGGCAAACGAACTCTGAAAATTTTTGCAAAAAAATGCGTCGGATCGACTTGCGTGCTGTGAATCGTATCTCTAGCGTGGTGTGAACTGGCAAACGAACTCTGAAATTTTTTGCAAAAAAATGCGTCGGATCGACTTGCGTGGTGCTGTGAACTGGTTCAGGAATGAATGAATGAATGAAATGAATGAATGAAGGATTGAATGAATGAATGAATGAATGATTAAATGAATGAATGAATGAATGAATGAATGAATGATTGAAAGAATGAATGAATGATTGAATATTTGAATGAATTAATGAATGAACTTAATGAATGAATGAATGAAATGAACGAAATGAATGAATGAAATGAATGAAGGATTGAATGAATGAATGAATGAATGAATGATTGAATGAATGAATGAATGAATGATTAAATGAATGAATGAATGAAATGAAATAAATTAATGAATGATTGAATGAATGAATCAATGATTGAATGAATGAATGATTGAATGAATGAATGAATGAATGAATGATTGAATGAATGAATGAAATGAAATGAAATGAATGAAATGAAATGAAATGAAATGAAATGAAATGAATGAAATGAAATGAAATGAAATGAAATGAAATGAAATGAAATGAAATGAAATGAATGAAATGAAATGAAATGAAATGAAATGAAATGAAATGAAATGAAATGAAATGAAATGAATGAAATGAAATGAAATGAAATTAAATTAATGAAATGAAATGAATGAATGAAATGAAATGAAATGAAATGAAATGAAATGAAATGATATGAATGAATGAATGAATGAATGAATGAAATGAATGAATGAATGAAATTTAAAAAAAAAATCATTTTTTTTTGCAAAAAAAATGCGTCAGATCGAGTTGCGTGCTGTGAATCGTATCTCTAGCGTGCTGTGAACTGGCAAACGAACTCTGAAAATTTTTGCAAAAAAAATGCGTCGGATCGACTTGCGTGGTGCTGCGAACTGGTTCAGGAACTTAGAAAATTTTATCAATTTTTTTGCAAAAAAATGCGTCGAATTGACTTGCGCGCTGTGGATCATATCTCTAGCGTGCTGTGAACTGGCAAACGAACTCTGAAAATTTTTGCAAAAAAATGCGTCGGATCGACTTGCGCGTGTGAATCGTATCTCTAGCGTTCTGTGAACTGGCAAACGAACTCTGAAAATTTTTGCAAAAAAATGCGTCGGTACGACTTGCGTGCTGTGAATCGTATCTCTAGCGTGCTGTGAACTGGCAAACGAACTCTGAAAATTTTTGCAAAAAAAAATGCGTCGGATCGACTTGCGTGGTGCTGCGAACTGGTTCAGGAACTTAGAAAATTTTATCAATTTTTTTTGCAAAAAAATGCTTCGGATCGACTTGCGTGCTGTGAATCGTATCTCTAGCGTGCTGTGAACTGGCAAACGAACTCTGAAATTTTTTGCAAAAAAAATGCGTCGGATCGACTTGCGTGGTGCTGCGAACTGGTTCAGGAACTTAGAAAATTTTATCAATTTTTTTTGCAAAAAATTGCGTCGGATTGACTTGCGCGCTGTGGATCATATCTCTAGCGTGCTGTGAACTGGCAAACGAACTCTGAAATTTTTTGCAAAAAAATGCGTCGGATCGACTTGCGTGGTGCTGTGAACTGGTTCAGGAATGAATGAATGAATGAATGAATGAATGAATGAATGAATGAATGAATGAATGAATGAATGAATGAATGAAATGAATGAATGAATGAAAGAATGAATGAAATGAATGAATAAAAGAATGAATGAATGAATGAAATGAATGAATGAATGAATGAAATGAATGAATGAATGAATGAAATTAAAAAAAAAAAATCATTTTTTTTTGCAAAAAAAAATGCGTCAGATCGAGTTGCGTGCTGTGAATCGTGAATCGTATCTCTAGCGTGCTGTGAACTGGCAAACGAACTCTGAAAATTTTTGCAGAAAAATGCGTCGGATCGACTTGCGTGGTGCTGTGAACTGGTTCAGGAACTTAGAAAATTTTATCAATTTTTTTTGCAAAAAAATGCGTCAGATTGACTTGCGTGCTGTGAATCGTATCTCTAGCGTGCTGTGAACTGGCAAACGAACTCTGAAAATTTTTGCAAAAAAATGCGTCGGATCGACTTGCGTGGTGCTGTGAACTGGTTCAGGAACTTAAAAAAAAATATCAATTTTTTTTGCAAAAAAATGCGTCGGATCGACTTGCGCGTGTGAATCGTATCTCTAGCGTGCTGTGAACTGGCAAACGAACTCTGAAAATTTTTGCAAAAAAATGCGTCGGTACGACTTGCGTGCTGTGAATCGTATCTCTAGCGTGGTGTGAACTGGCAAACGAACTCTGAAATTTTTTGCAAAAAAATGCGTCGGATCGACTTGCGTGGTGCTGTGAACTGGTTCAGGAATGAATGAATGAATGAAATGAATGAATGAAGGATTGAATGAATGAATGAATGAATGATTAAATGAATGAATGAATGAATGAATGAATGAATGAATGATTGAAAGAATGAATGAATGATTGAATATTTGAATGAATTAATGAATGAACTTAATGAATGAATGAATGAAATGAACGAAATGAATGAATGAAATGAATGAAGGATTGAATGAATGAATGAATGAATGAATGAATGAATGATTGAATGAATGAATGAATGAATGATTAAATGAATGAATGAATGAAATGAAATAAATGAATGAATGATTGAATGAATGAATCAATGATTGAATGAATGAATGATTGATTGAATGAATGAATGATTGAATGAATGAATGATTGAATGAATGAATGAAATGAAATGAAATGAATGAAATGAAATGAAATGAAATGAAATGAAATGAATGAAATGAAATGAAATGAAATGAAATGAAATGAAATGAATGAAATGAAATGAAATGAAATGAAATGAAATGAATGAAATGAAATGAAATGAAATTAAATGAATGAAATGAAATGAATGAATGAAATGAAATGAAATGAAATGAAATGAAATGATATGAATGAATGAATGAATGAATGAATGAATGAATGAAATGAATGAATGAATGAAATTTAAAAAAAAAATCATTTTTTTTTGCAAAAAAAATGATGAATGAATGAATGAATGAATGAATGATTGAAAGAATGAATGAATGATTGAATATTTGAATGAATTAATGAATGAACTTAATGAATGAATGAATGAAATGAACGAAATGAATGAATGAAATGAATGAAGGATTGAATGAATGAATGAATGAATGAATGAATGAATGATTGAATGATTGATTGATTGATTGAATGAATGAATGAATGAATGAATGAATGAATGAATGAATAAATGAATGAATGAATGAATGAATGAATGAATGAAATAAATGAATGAATGATTGAATGATTGAATGAATGATTGATTGAATGATTGATTGATTGAATGAATGAATGAATGAATGAATGAATGAATGAATGAATGAATGAATAAATGAATAAATGAATGAATGAATGAATGAATGAATAAATGAATGAAATGAATGAATGAATGAATGAATGAATGAAATGAATGAAATGAATGAAATGAATGAATGAATGAATGAATGAATGAATGAATGAATGAATGAATGAATGAATGAATGAAATGAATGAATGAATGAATGAATGAATAAATGAATAAATGAATGAATGAATGAATGAATGAATGAATAAATGAATGAAATGAATGAATGAATGAATGAAATGAATGAATGAATGAATGAAATGAATGAATGAATGAATGAATGAATGAATGAATGAATGAATGAATGAATGAATGAACTCTAACTCTGACCTCTGACCTCAGACCTCTGACCTCTGACCTCTGACCTCTGACCTCTGACCTCTGACCTATGACCTCTGACCTCTGACCTGTGACCTCTGACCTCTGACCTCTGACCACTAACCACGACCACCCTCACTCTCACTCTCACTCTCTTATTGGTTAGAGGCAACTTGAGGAAAAGTTGCGAGTTTGAATCATTTTTTGTGTATGTAACTCTAACTCTAACTCTAACTCTAACCAAGACCACGACCACGACCACGACCACGACCACGACCACGACCACGACCACGATCACTACCACGACCACGACCACGAACACGAACACGAACACGAACACGAACACGAACACGAACACGAACACGAACACGAATATGAATTTTTTTTTTGTATTTGAAAGTATTGATACTGGTTTTGATCGAAATCCGGTGGGCTAATAAGTCCTTCATTAATTTTTTTTGCAAAAAAATGCGTCGGATCGACTTGCGTGGTGCTGCGAACTGGTTCAGGAACTTAGAAAATTTTATCAATTTTTTTTGCAAAAAATTGCGTCGGATTGACTTGCGCGCTGTGGATCATATCTCTAGCGTGCTGTGAACTGGCAAACGAACTCTGAAAATTTTTGCAAAAAAAATGCGTCGGATCGACTTGCGTGGTGCTGCGAACTGGTTCAGGAACTTAGAAAATTTTATCAATTTTTTTTGCAAAAAAATGCTTCGGATCGACTTGCGTGCTGTGAATCGTATCTCTAGCGTGCTGTGAACTGGCAAACGAACTCTGAAAATTTTTGCAAAAAAATGCGTCGGATCGACTTGCGTGGTGCTGTGAACTGGTTCAGGAATGAATGAATGAATGAATGAATGAATGAATGAATGAATGAATGAATGAATGAATGAATGAATGAATGAAATGAATGAATGAAAGAATGAATGAAATGAATGAATAAAAGAATGAATGAATGAATGAATGAAATGAATGAATGAATGAATGAAATGAATGAATGAATGAATGAAATTAAAAAAAAAAAATCATTTTTTTTTGCAAAAAAAAAATGCGTCAGATCGAGTTGCGTGCTGTGAATCGTATCTCTAGCGTTCTGTGAACTGGCAAACGAACTCTGAAAATTTTTGCAAAAAAATGCGTCGGTACGACTTGCGTGCTGTGAATCGTATCTCTAGCGTGCTGTGAACTGGCAAACGAACTCTGAAAATTTTTGCAAAAAAAAATGCGTCGGATCGACTTGCGTGGTGCTGCGAA
Organism: Venusia cambrica; assembly: GCA_951394065.1. Classification (NCBI taxonomy): domain Eukaryota; kingdom Metazoa; phylum Arthropoda; class Insecta; order Lepidoptera; family Geometridae; genus Venusia; species Venusia cambrica. The sequence continues at coordinate 13,077,657 of OX596042.1, forward strand.
CTGGTTCAGGAACTTAGAAAATTTTATCAATTTTTTTTGCAAAAAAATGCTTCGGATCGACTTGCGTGCTGTGAATCGTATCTCTAGCGTGCTGTGAACTGGCAAACGAACTCTGAAATTTTTTGCAAAAAAAATGCGTCGGATCGACTTGCGTGGTGCTGCGAACTGGTTCAGGAACTTAGAAAATTTTATCAATTTTTTTTGCAAAAAATTGCGTCGGATTGACTTGCGCGCTGTGGATCATATCTCTAGCGTGCTGTGAACTGGCAAACGAACTCTGAAAATTTTTGCAAAAAAATGCGTCGGATCGACTTGCGTGGTGCTGTGAACTGGTTCAGGAATGAATGAATGAATGAATGAATGAATGAATGAATGAATGAATGAATGAATGAATGAATGAATGAATGAATGAAATGAATGAATGAAAGAATGAATGAAATGAATGAATAAAAGAATGAATGAATGAATGAAATGAATGAATGAATGAATGAAATGAATGAATGAATGAATGAAATTAAAAAAAAAAAATCATTTTTTTTTGCAAAAAAAAATGCGTCAGATCGAGTTGCGTGCTGTGAATCGTGAATCGTATCTCTAGCGTGCTGTGAACTGGCAAACGAACTCTGAAAATTTTTGCAGAAAAATGCGTCGGATCGACTTGCGTGGTGCTGTGAACTGGTTCAGGAACTTAGAAAATTTTATCAATTTTTTTTGCAAAAAAATGCGTCAGATTGACTTGCGTGCTGTGAATCGTATCTCTAGCGTGCTGTGAACTGGCAAACGAACTCTGAAAATTTTTGCAAAAAAATGCGTCGGATCGACTTGCGTGGTGCTGTGAACTGGTTCAGGAACTTAAAAAAAAATATCAATTTTTTTTGCAAAAAAATGCGTCGGATCGACTTGCGCGTGTGAATCGTATCTCTAGCGTGCTGTGAACTGGCAAACGAACTCTGAAAATTTTTGCAAAAAAATGCGTCGGTACGACTTGCGTGCTGTGAATCGTATCTCTAGCGTGGTGTGAACTGGCAAACGAACTCTGAAATTTTTTGCAAAAAAATGCGTCGGATCGACTTGCGTGGTGCTGTGAACTGGTTCAGGAATGAATGAATGAATGAAATGAATGAATGAAGGATTGAATGAATGAATGAATGAATGATTAAATGAATGAATGAATGAATGAATGAATGAATGATTGAAAGAATGAATGAATGATTGAATATTTGAATGAATTAATGAATGAACTTAATGAATGAATGAATGAAATGAACGAAATGAATGAATGAAATGAATGAAGGATTGAATGAATGAATGAATGAATGAATGAATGAATGATTGAATGAATGAATGAATGAATGATTAAATGAATGAATGAATGAAATGAAATAAATGAATGAATGATTGAATGAATGAATCAATGATTGAATGAATGAATGATTGAATGAATGAATGAATGAATGAATGAATGATTGAATGAATGAATGAAATGAAATGAAATGAATGAAATGAAATGAAATGAAATGAAATGAAATGAATGAAATGAAATGAAATGAAATGAAATGAAATGAAATGAAATGAATGAAATGAAATGAAATGAAATGAAATGAAATGAAATGAAATGAAATGAAATGAATGAAATGAAATGAAATGAAATTAAATGAATGAAATGAAATGAATGAATGAAATGAAATGAAATGAAATGAAATGATAAGAATGAATGAATGAATGAATGAATGAATGAAATGAATGAATGAATGAAATTTAAAAAAAAAAACATTTTTTTTGCAAAAAAAATGATGAATGAATGAATGAATGAATGAATGATTGAAAGAATGAATGAATGATTGAATATTTGAATGAATTAATGAATGAACTTAATGAATGAATGAATGAAATGAACGAAATGAATGAATGAAATGAATGAAGGATTGAATGAATGAATGAATGAATGAATGAATGATTGAATGATTGATTGATTGAATGAATGAATGAATGAATGAATAAATTAATAAATGAATGAATGAATGAATGAATGAATGAAATAAATGAATGAATGATTGAATGATTGAATGAATGATTGATTGAATGATTGATTGATTGAATGAATGAATGAATGAATGAATGAATGAATGAATAAATGAATAAATGAATGAATGAATGAATGAATGAATAAATGAATGAAATGAATGAATGAATGAATGAATGAAATGAATGAAATGAATGAAATGAATGAAATGAATGAATGAATGAATGAATGAATGAATGAATGAATGAATGAATGAATGAAATGAATGAATGAATGAATGAATGAATAAATGAATAAATGAATGAATGAATGAATGAATGAATGAATAAATGAATGAAATGAATGAATGAATGAAATGAATGAATGAATGAATGAAATGAATGAATGAATGAATGAATGAATGAATGAATGAATGAATGAATGAATGAACTCTAACTCTGACCTCTGACCTCAGACCTCTGACCTCTGACCTCTGACCTCTGACCTCTGACCTCTGACCTATGACCTCTGACCTCTGACCTGTGACCTCTGACCTCTGACCTCTGACCACTAACCACGACCACCCTCACTCTCACTCTCACTCTCTTATTGGTTAGAGGCAACTTGAGGAAAAGTTGCGAGTTTGAATCATTTTTTGTGTATGTAACTCTAACTCTAACTCTAACTCTAACCAAGACCACGACCACGACCACGACCACGACCACGACCACGACCACGACCACGACCACGATCACTACCACGACCACGACCACGAACACGAACACGAACACGAACACGAACACGAACACGAACACGAACACGAATATGAATTTTTTTTTTGTATTTGAAAGTATTGATACTGGTTTTGATCGAAATCCGGTGGGCTAATAAGTCCTTCATTAATTTTTTTTGCAAAAAAATGCGTCGGATCGACTTGCGTGGTGCTGCGAACTGGTTCAGGAACTTAGAAAATTTTATCAATTTTTTTTGCAAAAAATTGCGTCGGATTGACTTGCGCGCTGTGGATCATATCTCTAGCGTGCTGTGAACTGGCAAACGAACTCTGAAAATTTTTGCAAAAAAATGCGTCGGATCGACTTGCGTGGTGCTGTGAACTGGTTCAGGAATGAATGAATGAATGAATGAATGAATGAATGAATGAATGAATGAATGAATGAATGAATGAATGAATGAATGAATGAATGAATGAATGAAATGAATGAATGAAAGAATGAATGAAATGAATGAATGAAAGAATGAAATGAATGAATGAAAGAATGAATGAATGAATGAAATGAATGAATGAATGAATGAAATGAATGAATGAATGAATGAAATTAAAAAAAAAAAATCATTTTTTTTTGCAAAAAAAAATGCGTCAGATCGAGTTGCGTGCTGTGAATCGTGAATCGTATCTCTAGCGTGCTGTGAACTGGCAAACGAACTCTGAAAATTTTTGCAGAAAAATGCGTCGGATCGACTTGCGTGGTGCTGTGAACTGGTTCAGGAACTTAGAAAATTTTATCAATTTTTTTTGCAAAAAAATGCGTCAGATTGACTTGCGTGCTGTGAATCGTATCTCTAGCGTGCTGTGAACTGGCAAACGAACTCTGAAAATTTTTGCAAAAAAATGCGTCGGATCGACTTGCGTGGTGCTGTGAACTGGTTCAGGAACTTAAAAAAAAATATCAATTTTTTTTGCAAAAAAATGCGTCGGATCGACTTGCGCGTGTGAATCGTATCTCTAGCGTGCTGTGAACTGGCAAACGAACTCTGAAAATTTTTGCAAAAAAATGCGTCGGTACGACTTGCGTGCTGTGAATCGTATCTCTAGCGTGCTGTGAACTGGCAAACGAACTCTGAAAATTTTTGCAAAAAAATGCGTCGGATCGACTTGCGTGGTGCTGTGAACTGGTTCAGGAACTTAGAAAATTTTATCAATTTTTTTTGCAAAAAAATGCGTCGGATCGACTTGCGTGCTGTGAATCGTATCTCTAGCGTGCTGTGAACTGGCAAACGAACTCTGAAAATTTTTGCAAAAAAATGCGTCGGATCGACTTGCGTGGTGCTGTGAACTGGTTCAGGAACTTAAAAAAAAATATCAATTTTTTTTGCAAAAAAAATGCGTCGGATCGACTTGCGCGTGTGAATCGTATCTCTAGCGTGCTGTGAACTGGCAAACGAACTCTGAAAATTTTTGCAAAAAAATGCGTCGGTACGACTTGCGTGCTGTGAATCGTATCTCTAGCGTGGTGTGAACTGGCAAACGAACTCTGAAATTTTTTGCAAAAAAATGCGTCGGATCGACTTGCGTGGTGCTGTGAACTGGTTCAGGAATGAATGAATGAATGAAATGAATGAATGAAGGATTGAATGAATGAATGAATGAATGATTAAATGAATGAATGAATGAATGAATGATTGAAAGAATGAATGAATGATTGAATATTTGAATGAATTAATGAATGAACTTAATGAATGAATGAATGAAATGAACGAAATGAATGAATGAAATGAATGAAGGATTGAATGAATGAATGAATGAATGAATGAATGAATGAATGAATGATTGAATGAATGAATGAATGAATGATTAAATGAATGAATGAATGAAATGAAATAAATGAATGAATGATTGAATGAATGAATCAATGATTGAATGAATGAATGATTGAATGAATGAATGAATGAATGAATGAATGATTGATTGAATGAATGAATGAAATGAAATGAAATGAATGAAATGAAATGAAATGAAATGAAATGAAATGAATGAAATGAAATGAAATGAAATGAAATGAAATGAAATGAAATGAAATGAAATGAATGAAATGAAATGAAATGAAATGAAATGAAATGAAATGAAATGAAATGAAATGAAATGAAATGAAATGAAATGAAATTAAATGAATGAAATGAAATGAATGAATGAAATGAAATGAAATGAAATGAAATGAAATGATATGAATGAATGAATGAATGAATGAATGAATGAATGAAATGAATGAATGAATGAAATTTAAAAAAAAAATCATTTTTTTTTGCAAAAAAAATGATGAATGAATGAATGAATGAATGAATGATTGAAAGAATGAATGAATGATTGAATATTTGAATGAATTAATGAATGAACTTAATGAATGAATGAATGAAATGAACGAAATGAATGAATGAAATGAATGAAGGATTGAATGAATGAATGAATGAATGAATGAATGAATGATTGAATGATTGATTGATTGAATGAATGAATAAATTAATAAATGAATGAATGAATGAATGAATGAATGAAATAAATGAATGAATGATTGAATGATTGAATGAATGATTGATTGAATGATTGATTGATTGAATGAATGAATGAATGAATGAATGAATAAATGAATAAATGAATGAATGAATGAATGAATGAATAAATGAATGAAATGAATGAATGAATGAATGAATGAATGAATGAAATGAATGAAATGAATGAAATGAATGAATGAATGAATGAATGAATGAATGAATGAATGAATGAAATGAATGAATGAATGAATGAATGAATAAATGAATAAATGAATGAATGAATGAATGAATGAATGAATAAATGAATGAAATGAATGAATGAATGAAATGAATGAATGAATGAATGAATGAAATGAATGAATGAATGAATGAATGAATGAATGAATGAATGAATGAATGAATGAATGAACTCTAACTCTGACCTCTGACCTCAGACCTCTGACCTCTGACCTCTGACCTCTGACCTCTGACCTCTGACCTCTGACCTATGACCTCTGACCTCTGACCTGTGACCTCTGACCTCTGACCTCTGACCACTAACCACGACCACCCTCACTCTCACTCTCACTCTCTTATTGGTTAGAGGCAACTTGAGGAAAAGTTGCGAGTTTGAATCATTTTTTGTGTATGTAACTCTAACTCTAACTCTAACTCTAACCAAGACCACGACCACGACCACGACCACGACCACGACCACGACCACGACCACGATCACTACCACGACCACGACCACGAACACGAACACGAACACGAACACGAACACGAACACGAACACGAACACGAATATGAATTTTTTTTTTGTATTTGAAAGTATTGATACTGGTTTTGATCGAAATCCGGTGGGCTAATAAGTCCTTCATTAATTTTTTTTGCAAAAAAATGCGTCGGATCGACTTGCGTGGTGCTGCGAACTGGTTCAGGAACTTAGAAAATTTTATCAATTTTTTTTGCAAAAAATTGCGTCGGATTGACTTGCGCGCTGTGGATCATATCTCTAGCGTGCTGTGAACTGGCAAACGAACTCTGAAAATTTTTGCAAAAAAATGCGTCGGATCGACTTGCGTGGTGCTGTGAACTGGTTCAGGAATGAATGAATGAATGAATGAATGAATGAATGAATGAATGAATGAATGAATGAATGAATGAATGAATGAATGAATGAAATGAATGAATGAAAGAATGAATGAAATGAATGAATGAAAGAATGAATGAATGAATGAAATGAATGAATGAATGAATGAAATGAATGAATGAATGAATGAAATTAAAAAAAAAAAATCATTTTTTTTTGCAAAAAAAAATGCGTCAGATCGAGTTGCGTGCTGTGAATCGTGAATCGTATCTCTAGCGTGCTGTGAACTGGCAAACGAACTCTGAAAATTTTTGCAGAAAAATGCGTCGGATCGACTTGCGTGGTGCTGTGAACTGGTTCAGGAACTTAGAAAATTTTATCAATTTTTTTTGCAAAAAAATGCGTCAGATTGACTTGCGTGCTGTGAATCGTATCTCTAGCGTGCTGTGAACTGGCAAACGAACTCTGAAAATTTTTGCAAAAAAATGCGTCGGATCGACTTGCGTGGTGCTGTGAACTGGTTCAGGAACTTAAAAAAAAATATCAATTTTTTTTGCAAAAAAATGCGTCGGATCGACTTGCGCGTGTGAATCGTATCTCTAGCGTGCTGTGAACTGGCAAACGAACTCTGAAAATTTTTGCAAAAAAATGCGTCGGTACGACTTGCGTGCTGTGAATCGTATCTCTAGCGTGGTGTGAACTGGCAAACGAACTCTGAAATTTTTTGCAAAAAAATGCGTCGGATCGACTTGCGTGGTGCTGTGAACTGGTTCAGGAACTTAGAAAATTTTATCAATTTTTTTTGCAAAAAAATGCGTCGGATCGACTTGCGTGGTGCTGTGAACTGGTTCAGGAACTTAGAAAATTTTATCAATTTTTTTTCAAAAAATATCTTTTTTCGAGATAGAGCGGTGCAGACGATCAAGCGTGCTGGAAGATAGGAATTTGACGCCTCAGCTGTTTCTACCATATCCGCTACGTTTCAAGTGCCGCGGAGCAGACTAGCTGAACTGGAAATGGACCAACCGATTCTTGCTCAGCTCCACCACGCTCGTCGATTGAAAATCGAAACGCACTCTTAGTATGGGATCAGAGCATGTTTTAGGCTTGAATTTGTGATCGTTTATTTGACAACAATTTTAATTTATAAGAATAGTTAACATGATACACGAGAGAGTTCACTAAAGAGCTTGGCATTACAGAAGAAGCAGTTCTGGATAGGCGCGGAGTACCAGCGCGACGGGCCCGAGGGTAACGACATCACGAGGACCAACATCCCAGACGTGAGGATATCCTTCCGACACGAGACCCTTCTCGGCGAACTGGACAATCTGTTCAGGGTGAGTACGTCTGAGAGGTTCTAAGACATTTGATTTTGTATAAAATTTTAAACTAGGAAGAAATGAAGAATGATCTTATTTTGAAACGAGCGACAAACGTTTGTATGGAAGAGCAGTTTTACTGGCCCTCAAGGTTGGACAAGTTTCAATTACAAGTATCACACCATTTCACAAATAAATTCTAGATATGTATGCATTAACATTTGAGCATAAACTATTGAGAAAATGTTGCGTGATCACCAACACCCTCTGAAAACCCAGTTTCAAAAATGTGATCTGTACCTTCAAGAAGCACCGAGATTCATCGGTGTTTTTAAGACCTTTGTATTACGACCTTTTTAGTACCTATAGCATACATTAACCTCGACCCCTCGCAGAGATGTTATTACAGGGGCATGGTGGGTACTATCCACTATCCTTCGCACTTTATTACTCAACTAACTAGTACAAAGTTGGAAAACTAAAACCAGACTTCAAAATTTAAACAACATCATGTTACGAGAACACGGCCTTAAAAAATATTACATTCTGTATATATTTTGAATTATCAATATATTATGTTAAATGGTTACACACCTCACAGTCCTGGGTTCGAATCCCGGGTGGGGTATTTCTTTGTGAAGTTTGTATGTAGGATGTTTTTAAGATGATTCTGTGGGACAAACAAGCCTCATAGCTCAGTTAGCAGTAACTCTGCCTTCTGCGCTGTAGGTTGTGGTTTGATCCCACCCAGGACAAACATTTGTGTGATGAATATAGATATATAGTTTGGGTGTTGTATCATATAGTACGTATGTATTTACAAAAGTATTTAAGTATTCTATCCGGAAACTAGTTCCCATGTTACAAGCTATGCTTCGTTTGGGGCTAGATGGCGCTGTGTGAGATTAACGTCCTGTAATATTTATTTCCGGAGAGGATATTTGACACCATTAAGCACATAAACAACCTTGTATTGTTATGGTTAGATCCCATATTTCATAAACAATCAATATATTCGCTATTCTGTTACAGGCAGCAATATATCACTGACGAATAGAAGAAAAGAAAATTAATTTCTCAAGCGTTTTTATTGACGGAAATAATTTTACCTATATACAACTTTTGCTCTACCATAACTAGATAAAACGAATGGTGTCTGGTTTTGGCGACTAGAGTAGGTATGTCGTTATTTTTTTATGTAAAAACCTGTGATTATATTGCTTAAACATATTATTCTAGTCACCAAAACCTCGTGCTTGTATAAAAAGCCCAGTTTTCGCAAGTCTTATTTCGATGTATTGATCAAAAAAATTGCTTTAATAAATATTCTCGCGCACATATGTGTTTAATTTGATGTATTTGTTTAATCATTTACTTATCTATGAACGACGATTGGTGACCAATCAGGTAATTCATCGACACTTAGGTAGCTGTAAAGATTTGACAATTCATTGAATTGCACACTTGGCTATAGATATTCGAGAATAAACCGAATTACGGACTTGGTTGGGAAAAAATTGTAAATTCATCGAAATAAAACTTTTCTGCTAAGATTCAAGAGTACATAGAATAACACTTGGCATTGACACACTTTCTTTGATTTGAAAATGAATCGACCAATATTGTGTACCGGTCTCTGTCCGTGATCCACCTACAAAGATCAGCTGGCTGCACCAGGGGAAACATTTTCTGCCCATGATCCATCTAAAGATAACTTGGTGTTCCTAATTAAGAATGCCTATTGCCTGTGGTCTACCTATAGAGAATACGAACTATGTAGGTAGATTGGTAATCAAATCCACAGTGTTTTGTAGTAAATTGAGATCGTCTAAGAACTTTATTTACAATCAGGGCTAATGTTATTATGAGACAAAAAATCACAACTCACGACGGGACTCGAACCCGCTTCTTTTCCCGAAGCCGGAAACGCTCTAACCAACTGAGCTACGGGGGTACCGACGTAAATTCCGAATTTTTGTGTCATATCTTTCAGCTAAAGCGCTGATAGCGCCATCTAGCAGAGATTCACTGAACTGTGATCTGCCCTAGTTTTCGAAATTACACTCAAATCACTAGCGAGAAATGGTGTTATTGCTTTTTAATCAAATTTTTGTATTTCAAGTTTGCACTTGCCGTCGTGGGTTGTGAATTTTTGTATCATAGTGACATTTGTAAATATTGTGACCACGTGCAATCACTTTAAAATACAAAAATTTGTATAAGGGCTTAGTCTAGCAGTGAAGTGGACTGTACGATATCAAGACGTACTTCAGAAGCCAGTGATACTCCGAACAGCCTTTTCCTCCTCGTGCGGCGTCATGTGTCGATGCGAATGGAACTCCATAGAGAACGATGCCAGCCCGGAGCTGAGCGAACGGAGAGTGCTCGAGTACCCGAGCAGTTCTGATAGTGGGGCTATACCATCCACCACCTGAGGGAACATAATGGATTCATTTTAAAACTATTGAATTTCGTTTTCGGTCGCGAGATCCGCCATTCCAGACCACTTGTAGTGACATTACTGTATGTATCTAAGTAACCTCAATTTCCGCCGTACCAGTTTGAAACATTGCTTGCTTTGCGTTAGTTTTGGGTACATGTCGCGCCTTCTGATTTTTTTTGCCTATTTTGACCAATAAAGATCGGAATATAAACATCTGCTAAGTGTACTTTTTTGTAAAGGTTTGTTGACAATGATGAACAGATGTGGGATCAGGTCTTTGTGCGGTTCGGTCGTTAAGCCGGCCATGAACAATGGTTTCATTTTTTGGTTTTGTTTATAAGAAATGTTTTAAGTGTGGCCTATTTTCATTTTAATTTAAAATTATGGCTAATAATGGCTAAAAACAATCAAAATTTTACCCGACCTACAAAATGCTAAGCTTCTATTAAAAACAAAATAAATTGTGCAAGTCTGGGGTGGCAAACGGTCACTTCACATAAAATCGTACTTGTGGTGTCAAGCCGGAAAGTTTGATGATGGTACCTTGTTGGTATGTCTGACATGTATGTGTTGTATATCGAGCCTTCTCCTCGCGAGGTCCGCCATTACTCGCTGCGAGTGACTCTCGGGACAGACCACTTGTAGTGACATTACTGGATGTATGTACCTTGTTGGTATGTCTGACATGCATGTGTTGTATATCGAGCCGTCTCCTCGCGAGGTCCGCCATTACTCGCTGCGAGTGACTCTCGGGACAGACCACTTGTAGTGACATTACTGTATGTATGTACCTTGTTGGTATGTCTGACATGTATGTGTTGTATATCGAGCCGTCTCCTCGCGAGGTCCGCCATTACTCGCTGCGAGTGACTCACGGGACAGACCACTTGTAGTGACATTACTGGATGTATGTACCTTGTTGGTATGTCTGACATGCATGTGTTGTATATCGAGCCGTCTCCTCGCGAGGTCCGCCATTACTCGCTGCGAGTGACTCTCGGGACAGACCACTTGTAGTGACATTACTGGATGTATGCATTTCATTTCATTTCATTTCATTTCATTCATTTCATTTCATTTCATTTCATTCATTTCATTTCATTTCATTTCATTCATTTCATTTCATTTCATTCATTTCATTTCATTTCATTTCATTTCATTCATTTCATTTCATTTCATTTCATTCATTTCATTTCATTTCATTTCATTTCATTCATTTCATTTCATTTCATTTCATTTCATTTCATTTCATTCATTCAATCATTCATTCATTCAATCATTGATTCATTCATTCAATCATTCATTCATTTATTTCATTTCATTCATTCATTCAATCCTTCATTCATTCATTTCATTCATTCATTCAATCCTTCATTCATACATTTCATTCATTCATTCATTCCTGAACCAGTTCACAGCACCACGCAAATCGATCCGACGCATTTTTTTGCAAAAATTTTCAGAGTTCGTTTGCCAGTTCACAGCACGCTAGAGATATGATCCACAGCGCGCAAGTCAATCCGACGCATTTTTTTGCAAAAAAAAATGATAAAATTTTCTAAGTTCCTGAACCAGTTCGCAGCACCACGCAAGTCGATCCGACGCATTTTTTTGCAAAAAATTTCAGAGTTCGTTTGCCAGTTCACAGCACGCTAGAGATACGATTCACAGCACGCAAGTCAATCTGACGCATTTTTTTGCAAAAAAAATTGATAAAATTTTCTAAGTTCCTGAACCAGTTCACAGCACCACGCAAATCGATCCGACGCATTTTTTTGCAAAAATTTTCAGAGTTCGTTTGCCAGTTCACAGCACGCTAGAGATATGATCCACAGCGCGCAAGTCAATCCGACGCATTTTTTTGCAAAAAAAAATGATAAAATTTTCTAAGTTCCTGAACCAGTTCACAGCACGCTAGAGATACGATTCACAGCACGCAACTCGATCTGACGCATTTTTTTTGCAAAAAAAAATGATTTTTTTTTTTAATTTCATTCATTCATTCATTCATTCATTCATTCATTCATTCATTCATTCATTCATTCATTCATTCATTTCATTCGTTCATTCATTTCATTCATTCATTCATTTCTTTCATTCATTCATTCATTTCATTCATTCATTCATTTCACTCATTCATTCATTTCATTCATTCATTCATTCATTCATTTCATTCATTCATTCATTCATTTCATTCAATCATTCATTTCATTCAATCATTCATTTCATTCATTAATTCATTCATTTCATTCATTTATTTCATTTCATTCATTCATTTCATTCATTCAATCATTCATTCATTCAATCATTCATTCATTCATTCAGTCATTCATTCATTTCATTCATTCATTCATTCATTTATTTCATTTCATTTCATTTCATTTCATTCATTTCATTTCATTTCAGTTCATTCATTTCATTTCATTTCAGTTCATTCATTTCATTCAATCATTCATTCATTCATTCAATCATTCATTCATTCAATCATTGATTCATTCATTCAATCATTCATTCATTTATTTCATTTCATTCATTCATTCATTCATTCATTCATTCATATCATTTCATTTCATTTCATTACATTCATTTCATCTCATTCATTTCATTTCATTTCATTCATTTCATTTCATTTCATTTCATTCATTCATTCAATCATTCATTCATTCATTCATTCATTCAATCATTCATTCATTCAATCATTGATTCATTCATTCAATCATTCATTCATTTATTTCATTTCATTCATTCATTCATTTCATTCATTCATTTAATCATTCATTCATTCATTCAATCATTCATTCATTCATTCATTCATTCATTCATTCATTCATTCATTCATTCATTCATTCAATCCTTCATTCATTTCATTCATTCATTTCGTTCATTTCATTCATTCATTCATTAATTTCATTCATTAATTCATTCATTCATTCAATCATTCATTCATTCATTCAATCATTCATTCATTCATTCAATCATTCATTCATTCATTCAATCAATCCTTCATTCATTCATTTCATTCATTCATTCATTCCTGAACCAGTTCACAGCACCACGCAAGTCGATCCGACGCATTTTTTTGCAAAAATTTTCAGAGTTCGTTTGCCAGTTCACAGCACGCTAGAGATATGATCCACAGCGCGCAAGTCAATCCGACGCATTTTTTTGCAAAAAAAATTGATAAAATTTTCTAAGTTCCTGAACAAGTTCGCAGCACCACGCAAGTCGATCCGACGCATTTTTTTTGCAAAAAATTTCAGAGTTCGTTTGCCAGTTCACAGCACGCTAGAGATACGATTCACAGCACGCAAGTCGATCCGAAGCATTTTTTTGCAAAAAAAATTGATAAAATTTTCTAAGTTCCTGAACCAGTTCGCAGCACCACGCAAGTCGATCCGACGCATTTTTTTTGCAAAAAATTTCAGAGTTCGTTTGCCAGTTCACAGCACGCTAGAGATACGATTCACAGCACGCAAGTCGATCCGAAGCATTTTTTTGCAAAAAAAATTGATAAAATTTTCTAAGTTCCTGAACCAGTTCGCAGCACCACGCAAGTCGATCCGACGCATTTTTTTTGCAAAAATTTTCAGAGTTCGTTTGCCAGTTCACAGCACGCTAGAGATACGATTCACAGCACGCAAGTCGTACCGACGCATTTTTTTGCAAAAATTTTCAGAGTTCGTTTGCCAGTTCACAGAACGCTAGAGATACGATTCACACGCGCAAGTCGATCCGACGCATTTTTTTGCAAAAATTTTCAGAGTTCGTTTGCCAGTTCACAGCACGCTAGAGATACGATTCACAGCACGCAAGTCGATCCGACGCATTTTTTTGCAAAAAAAAAAATGATTAAATTTTCAAAGTTCATGAACCAGTTCACAGCACCACGCAAGTCGATCCGACGCATTTTTTTGCAAAAATTTTCAGAGTTCGTTTGCCAGTTCACAGCACGCTAGAGATACGATTCACAGCACGCAAGTCGATCCGACGCATTTTTTTGCAAAAAAAATTGATAAAATTTTCTAAGTTCCTGAACCAGTTCACAGCACCACGCAAGTCGATCCGACGCATTTTTTTGCAAAAAATTTCAGAGTTCGTTTGCCAGTTCACACCACGCTAGAGATACGATTCACAGCACGCAAGTCGTACCGACGCATTTTTTTGCAAAAATTTTCAGAGTTCGTTTGCCAGTTCACAGCACGCTAGAGATACGATTCACACGCGCAAGTCGATCCGACGCATTTTTTTGCAAAAAAAAAATGATTAAATTTTCTAAGTTCCTGAACCAGTTCACAGCACCACGCAAGTCGATCCGACGCATTTTTTTGCAAAAATTTTCAGAGTTCGTTTGCCAGTTCACAGCACGCTAGAGATACGATTCACAGCACGCAAGTCAATCTGACGCATTTTTGTGCAAAAAAAATTGATAAAATTTTCTAAGTTCCTGAACCAGTTCACAGCACCACGCAAGTCGATCCGACGCATTTTTTTGCAAAAATTTTCAGAGTTCGTTTGCCAGTTCACAGCACGCTAGAGATACGATTCACGATTCACAGCACGCAACTCGATCTGACGCATTTTTTTTGCAAAAAAAAATGATTTTTTTTTTAAATTACATTCATTCATTCATTCATTCATTCATTCATTCATTTCATTCATTCATTCATTCTTTCATTCATTCATTTCATTCATTCTTTCATTCATTCATTTCATTCATTCAATCATTCATTCAATTATTTATTCATTTCATTCATTCATTCAATCATTCATTCAATCATTCATTCATTCATTCATTCATTCATTCATTCATTCATTCATTCATTTCATTCATTCATTCATTTCATTTCATTTCATTTCATTTCATTTCATTTCATTTCATTTCATTTCATTTCATTTCATTTCATTTAATAAAAAAAAAAAAAAAAATTTCAAATAAATGAATGAATGATTGAATGAATGAATCAATGATTGAATGAATGAATGAATGAATGAATGAATGAATGAATGAATGAATGAATGAATGAATGAATGAATGAATGAATGAATGAATGAATGAATGAATGAATGAATGAATGAATGAATGAATGAATGAATGAATGAATGAATGAAATGAATGAAATGAATGAAATGAATGAAATGAATGAAATGAATGAAATGAAAAAATGAATGAAATGAAATAAATGAATGAATGATTGAATGAATGAATCAATGATTTAATGAATGAATGATTGAATGAATGAATGATTGAATGAAATGAATAAATGAATGAATGAAATGAATGAATGAATAAAATGAATGAATGAATGAAATGAATGAATGAATGAAATGAATGAATGAATGAATGAATGAATGAATGAATGAATGAATGAATGAATGAAATGAATGAAAGAATGAATGAAATGAATGAATGAAAGAATGAATGAATGAATGAAATGAATGAATGAATGAATGAATGAATGAAATGAATGAATGAATGAATGAATGAAATTAAAAAAAAAATCATTTTTTTTTGCAAAAAAAATGCGTCAGATCGAGTTGCGTGCTGTGAATCGTATCTCTAGCGTGCTGTGAACTGGCAAACGAACTCTGAAAATTTTTGCAAAAAAATGCTTCGGATCGACTTGCGTGCTGTGAATCGTATCTCTAGCGTGCTGTGAACTGGCAAACGAACTCTGAAATTTTTTGCAAAAAAAATGCGTCGGATCGACTTGCGTGGTGCTGCGAACTGGTTCAGGAACTTAGAAAATTTTATCAATTTTTTTTGCAAAAAAATGCGTCGGATTGACTTGCGCGCTGTGGATCATATCTCTAGCGTGCTGTGAACTGGCAAACGAACTCTGAAAATTTTTGCAAAAAAATGCGTCGGATCGACTTGCGTGGTGCTGTGAACTGGTTCAGGAATGAATGAATGAATGAAATGAATGAATGAAGGATTGAATGAATGAATGAATGAATGATTAAATGAATGAATGAATGAATGAATGAATGAATGATTGAAAGAATGAATGAATGATTGAATATTTGAATGAATTAATGAATGAACTTAATGAATGAATGAATGAAATGAACGAAATGAATGAATGAAATGAATGAAGGATTGAATGAATGAATGAATGAATGAATGATTGAATGAATGAATGAATGAATGATTAAATGAATGAATGAATGAAACGAAATAAATTAATGAATGATTGAATGAATGAATCAATGATTGAATGAATGAATGATTGAATGAATGAATGAATGAATGAATGATTGAATGAATGAATGAAATGAAATGAAATGAATGAAATGAAATGAAATGAAATGAAATGAAATGAATGAAATGAAATGAAATGAAATGAAATGAAATGAAATGAAATGAAATGAAATGAATGAAATGAAATGAAATGAAATGAAATGAAATGAAATGAAATGAAATGAAATGAAATGAAATGAATGAAATGAAATGAAATGAAATTAAATGAATGAAATGAAATGAATGAATGAAATGAAATGAAATGAAATGAAATGATATGAATGAATGAATGAATGAATGAATGAAATGAATGAATGAAATTTAAAAAAAAAATCATTTTTTTTTGCAAAAAAAATGCGTCAGATCGAGTTGCGTGCTGTGAATCGTATCTCTAGCGTGCTGTGAACTGGCAAACGAACTCTGAAAATTTTTGCAAAAAAAATGCGTCGGATCGACTTGCGTGGTGCTGCGAACTGGTTCAGGAACTTAGAAAATTTTATCAATTTTTTTGCAAAAAAATGCGTCGAATTGACTTGCGCGCTGTGGATCATATCTCTAGCGTGCTGTGAACTGGCAAACGAACTCTGAAAATTTTTGCAAAAAAATGCGTCGGATCGACTTGCGCGTGTGAATCGTATCTCTAGCGTTCTGTGAACTGGCAAACGAACTCTGAAAATTTTTGCAAAAAAATGCGTCGGTACGACTTGCGTGCTGTGAATCGTATCTCTAGCGTGCTGTGAACTGGCAAACGAACTCTGAAAATTTTTGCAAAAAAAAATGCGTCGGATCGACTTGCGTGGTGCTGCGAACTGGTTCAGGAACTTAGAAAATTTTATCAATTTTTTTTGCAAAAAAATGCTTCGGATCGACTTGCGTGCTGTGAATCGTATCTCTAGCGTGCTGTGAACTGGCAAACGAACTCTGAAATTTTTTGCAAAAAAAATGCGTCGGATCGACTTGCGTGGTGCTGCGAACTGGTTCAGGAACTTAGAAAATTTTATCAATTTTTTTTGCAAAAAATTGCGTCGGATTGACTTGCGCGCTGTGGATCATATCTCTAGCGTGCTGTGAACTGGCAAACGAACTCTGAAAATTTTTGCAAAAAAATGCGTCGGATCGACTTGCGTGGTGCTGTGAACTGGTTCAGGAATGAATGAATGAATGAATGAATGAATGAATGAATGAATGAATGAATGAATGAATGAATGAATGAATGAATGAATGAATGAAATGAATGAATGAAAGAATGAATGAAATGAATGAATAAAAGAATGAATGAATGAATGAAATGAATGAATGAATGAATGAAATGAATGAATGAATGAATGAAATTAAAAAAAAAAAATCATTTTTTTTTGCAAAAAAAAATGCGTCAGATCGAGTTGCGTGCTGTGAATCGTGAATCGTATCTCTAGCGTGCTGTGAACTGGCAAACGAACTCTGAAAATTTTTGCAGAAAAATGCGTCGGATCGACTTGCGTGGTGCTGTGAACTGGTTCAGGAACTTAGAAAATTTTATCAATTTTTTTTGCAAAAAAATGCGTCAGATTGACTTGCGTGCTGTGAATCGTATCTCTAGCGTGCTGTGAACTGGCAAACGAACTCTGAAAATTTTTGCAAAAAAATGCGTCGGATCGACTTGCGTGGTGCTGTGAACTGGTTCAGGAACTTAAAAAAAAATATCAATTTTTTTTGCAAAAAAATGCGTCGGATCGACTTGCGCGTGTGAATCGTATCTCTAGCGTGCTGTGAACTGGCAAACGAACTCTGAAAATTTTTGCAAAAAAATGCGTCGGTACGACTTGCGTGCTGTGAATCGTATCTCTAGCGTGGTGTGAACTGGCAAACGAACTCTGAAATTTTTTGCAAAAAAATGCGTCGGATCGACTTGCGTGGTGCTGTGAACTGGTTCAGGAATGAATGAATGAATGAAATGAATGAATGAAGGATTGAATGAATGAATGAATGAATGAATGATTAAATGAATGAATGAATGAATGAATGAATGAATGATTGAAAGAATGAATGAATGATTGAATATTTGAATGAATTAATGAATGAACTTAATGAATGAATGAATGAAATGAACGAAATGAATGAATGAAATGAATGAAGGATTGAATGAATGAATGAATGAATGAATGAATGAATGATTGAATGAATGAATGAATGAATGATTAAATGAATGAATGAATGAAATGAAATAAATGAATGAATGATTGAATGAATGAATCAATGATTGAATGAATGAATGATTGAATGAATGAATGAATGAATGAATGAATGATTGAATGAATGAATGAAATGAAATGAAATGAATGAAATGAAATGAAATGAAATGAAATGAAATGAATGAAATGAAATGAAATGAAATGAAATGAAATGAAATGAATGAAATGAAATGAAATGAAATTAAATGAATGAAATGAAATGAAATGAAATGAAATGAAATGATATGAATGAATGAATGAATGAATGAATGAATGAAATGAATGAATGAATGAAATTTAAAAAAAAAATCATTTTTTTTTTGCAAAAAAAATGATGAATGAATGAATGAATGAATGAATGATTGAAAGAATGAATGAATGATTGAATATTTGAATGAATTAATGAATGAACTTAATGAATGAATGAATGAAATGAACGAAATGAATGAATGAAATGAATGAAGGATTGAATGAATGAATGAATGAATGAATGAATGAATGATTGAATGATTGATTGATTGATTGAATGAATGAATGAATGAATGAATAAATTAATAAATGAATGAATGAATGAATGAATGAATGAATGAATGAATGAAATAAATGAATGAATGATTGAATGATTGAATGAATGATTGATTGAATGATTGATTGATTGAATGAATGAATGAATGAATGAATGAATGAATGAATGAATAAATGAATAAATGAATGAATGAATGAATGAATGAATGAATAAATGAATAAATGAATGAATGAATGAATGAATGAATGAAATGAATGAAATGAATGAATGAATGAATGAATGAATGAATGAATGAATGAATGAAATGAATGAATGAATGAATGAATGAATAAATGAATAAATGAATGAATGAATGAATGAATGAATGAATAAATGAATGAAATGAATGAATGAATGAAATGAATGAATGAATGAATGAAATGAATGAATGAATGAATGAATGAATGAATGAATGAATGAATGAATGAATGAATGAACTCTAACTCTGACCTCTGACCTCAGACCTCTGACCTCTGACCTCTGACCTCTGACCTCTGACCTCTGACCTCTGACCTATGACCTCTGACCTCTGACCTGTGACCTCTGACCTCTGACCTCTGACCACTAACCACGACCACCCTCACTCTCACTCTCACTCTCTTATTGGTTAGAGGCAACTTGAGGAAAAGTTGCGAGTTTGAATCATTTTTTGTGTATGTAACTCTAACTCTAACTCTAACTCTAACCAAGACCACGACCACGACCACGACCACGACCACGACCACGACCACGACCACGATCACTACCACGACCACGACCACGAACACGAACACGAACACGAACACGAACACGAACACGAACACGAACACGAACACGAATATGAATTTTTTTTTTGTATTTGAAAGTATTGATACTGGTTTTGATCGAAATCCGGTGGGCTAATAAGTCCTTCATTAATTTTTTTTGCAAAAAAATGCGTCGGATCGACTTGCGTGGTGCTGCGAACTGGTTCAGGAACTTAGAAAATTTTATCAATTTTTTTTGCAAAAAATTGCGTCGGATTGACTTGCGCGCTGTGGATCATATCTCTAGCGTGCTGTGAACTGGCAAACGAACTCTGAAAATTTTTGCAAAAAAATGCGTCGGATCGACTTGCGTGGTGCTGTGAACTGGTTCAGGAATGAATGAATGAATGAATGAATGAATGAATGAATGAATGAATGAATGAATGAATGAAAGAATGAATGAAATGAATGAATGAAAGAATGAATGAATGAATGAAATGAATGAATGAATGAATGAAATGAATGAATGAATGAATGAAATTAAAAAAAAAAAATCATTTTTTTTTGCAAAAAAAAATGCGTCAGATCGAGTTGCGTGCTGTGAATCGTGAATCGTATCTCTAGCGTGCTGTGAACTGGCAAACGAACTCTGAAAATTTTTGCAGAAAAATGCGTCGGATCGACTTGCGTGGTGCTGTGAACTGGTTCAGGAACTTAGAAAATTTTATCAATTTTTTTTGCAAAAAAATGCGTCAGATTGACTTGCGTGCTGTGAATCGTATCTCTAGCGTGCTGTGAACTGGCAAACGAACTCTGAAAATTTTTGCAAAAAAATGCGTCGGATCGACTTGCGTGGTGCTGTGAACTGGTTCAGGAACTTAAAAAAAAATATCAATTTTTTTTGCAAAAAAATGCGTCGGATCGACTTGCGCGTGTGAATCGTATCTCTAGCGTGCTGTGAACTGGCAAACGAACTCTGAAAATTTTTGCAAAAAAATGCGTCGGTACGACTTGCGTGCTGTGAATCGTATCTCTAGCGTGCTGTGAACTGGCAAACGAACTCTGAAAATTTTTGCAAAAAAATGCGTCGGATCGACTTGCGTGGTGCTGTGAACTGGTTCAGGAACTTAGAAAATTTTATCAATTTTTTTTGCAAAAAAATGCGTCGGATCGACTTGCGTGCTGTGAATCGTATCTCTAGCGTGCTGTGAACTGGCAAACGAACTCTGAAAATTTTTGCAAAAAAATGCGTCGGATCGACTTGCGTGGTGCTGTGAACTGGTTCAGGAACTTAAAAAAAAATATCAATTTTTTTTGCAAAAAAATGCGTCGGATCGACTTGCGCGTGTGAATCGTATCTCTAGCGTGCTGTGAACTGGCAAACGAACTCTGAAAATTTTTGCAAAAAAATGCGTCGGTACGACTTGCGTGCTGTGAATCGTATCTCTAGCGTGGTGTGAACTGGCAAACGAACTCTGAAATTTTTTGCAAAAAAATGCGTCGGATCGACTTGCGTGGTGCTGTGAACTGGTTCAGGAATGAATGAATGAATGAAATGAATGAATGAAGGATTGAATGAATGAATGAATGAATGATTAAATGAATGAATGAATGAATGAATGAATGAATGATTGAAAGAATGAATGAATGATTGAATATTTGAATGAATTAATGAATGAACTTAATGAATGAATGAATGAAATGAACGAAATGAATGAATGAAATGAATGAAGGATTGAATGAATGAATGAATGAATGAATGAATGAATGATTGAATGAATGAATGAATGAATGAATGATTAAATGAATGAATGAATGAAATGAAATAAATGAATGAATGATTGAATGAATGAATCAATGATTGAATGAATGAATGATTGAATGAATGAATGAATGAATGAATGATTGAATGAATGAATGAATGAAATGAAATGAAATGAATGAAATGAAATGAAATGAAATGAAATGAAATGAATGAAATGAAATGAAATGAAATGAAATGAAATGAAATGAAATGAATGAAATGAAATGAAATGAAATGAAATGAAATGAAATGAAATGAAATGAAATGAAATGAAATGAAATGAAATGAAATTAAATGAAATTAAATGAATGAAATGAAATGAATGAATGAAATGAAATGAAATGAAATGAAATGAAATGAAATGATATGAATGAATGAATGAATGAATGAATGAATGAAATGAATGAATGAATGAAATTTAAAAAAAAAATCATTTTTTTTTGCAAAAAAAATGATGAATGAATGAATGAATGAATGAATGATTGAAAGAATGAATGAATGATTGAATATTTGAATGAATTAATGAATGAACTTAATGAATGAATGAATGAAATGAACGAAATGAATGAATGAAATGAATGAAGGATTGAATGAATGAATGAATGAATGAATGAATGAATGATTGAATGATTGATTGATTGAATGAATGAATGAATGAATAAATTAATAAATGAATGAATGAATGAATGAATGAATGAATGAATGAATGAATGAATGAATGAAATAAATGAATGAATGATTGAATGATTGAATGAATGATTGATTGAATGATTGATTGATTGAATGAATGAATGAATGAATGAATGAATAAATGAATGATTGAATGAATGAATGAATGAATGAATAAATGAATGAAATGAATGAATGAATGAATGAATGAATGAAATGAATGAAATGAATGAAATGAATGAATGAATGAATGAATGAATGAATGAATGAATGAATGAATGAATGAATGAAATGAATGAATGAATGAATGAATGAATAAATGAATAAATGAATGAATGAATGAATGAATGAATGAATGAATGAATGAATGAATAAATGAATGAAATGAATGAATGAATGAAATGAATGAATGAATGAATGAAATGAATGAAATGAATGAATGAATGAATGAATGAATGAATGAATGAATGAATGAATGAATGAATGAACTCTAACTCTGACCTCTGACCTCAGACCTCTGACCTCTGACCTCTGACCTCTGACCTCTGACCTCTGACCTCTGACCTATGACCTCTGACCTCTGACCTGTGACCTCTGACCTCTGACCTCTGACCACTAACCACGACCACCCTCACTCTCACTCTCACTCTCTTATTGGTTAGAGGCAACTTGAGGAAAAGTTGCGAGTTTGAATCATTTTTTGTGTATGTAACTCTAACTCTAACTCTAACTCTAACCAAGACCACGACCACGACCACGACCACGACCACGACCACGACCACGACCACGATCACTACCACGACCACGACCACGAACACGAACACGAACACGAACACGAACACGAACACGAACACGAACACGAACACGAATATGAATTTTTTTTTTGTATTTGAAAGTATTGATACTGGTTTTGATCGAAATCCGGTGGGCTAATAAGTCCTTCATTAATTTTTTTTGCAAAAAAATGCGTCGGATCGACTTGCGTGGTGCTGCGAACTGGTTCAGGAACTTAGAAAATTTTATCAATTTTTTTTGCAAAAAATTGCGTCGGATTGACTTGCGCGCTGTGGATCATATCTCTAGCGTGCTGTGAACTGGCAAACGAACTCTGAAAATTTTTGCAAAAAAATGCGTCGGATCGACTTGCGTGGTGCTGTGAACTGGTTCAGGAATGAATGAATGAATGAATGAATGAATGAATGAATGAATGAATGAATGAATGAATGAATGAATGAATGAATGAATGAATGAATGAATGAATGAATGAATGAAAGAATGAATGAAATGAATGAATGAAAGAATGAATGAATGAATGAAATGAATGAATGAATGAATGAAATGAATGAATGAATGAATGAAATTAAAAAAAAAAAATCATTTTTTTTTGCAAAAAAAAATCATTTTTTTTTGCAAAAAAAAATGCGTCAGATCGAGTTGCGTGCTGTGAATCGTGAATCGTATCTCTAGCGTGCTGTGAACTGGCAAACGAACTCTGAAAATTTTTGCAGAAAAATGCGTCGGATCGACTTGCGTGGTGCTGTGAACTGGTTCAGGAACTTAGAAAATTTTATCAATTTTTTTTGCAAAAAAATGCGTCAGATTGACTTGCGTGCTGTGAATCGTATCTCTAGCGTGCTGTGAACTGGCAAACGAACTCTGAAAATTTTTGCAAAAAAATGCGTCGGATCGACTTGCGTGGTGCTGTGAACTGGTTCAGGAACTTAAAAAAAAATATCAATTTTTTTTGCAAAAAAATGCGTCGGATCGACTTGCGCGTGTGAATCGTATCTCTAGCGTGCTGTGAACTGGCAAACGAACTCTGAAAATTTTTGCAAAAAAATGCGTCGGTACGACTTGCGTGCTGTGAATCGTATCTCTAGCGTGCTGTGAACTGGCAAACGAACTCTGAAAATTTTTGCAAAAAAATGCGTCGGATCGACTTGCGTGGTGCTGTGAACTGGTTCAGGAACTTAGAAAATTTTATCAATTTTTTTTGCAAAAAAATGCGTCGGATCGACTTGCGTGCTGTGAATCGTATCTCTAGCGTGCTGTGAACTGGCAAACGAACTCTGAAAATTTTTGCAAAAAAATGCGTCGGATCGACTTGCGTGGTGCTGTGAACTGGTTCAGGAACTTAAAAAAAAATATCAATTTTTTTTGCAAAAAAATGCGTCGGATCGACTTGCGCGTGTGAATCGTATCTCTAGCGTGCTGTGAACTGGCAAACGAACTCTGAAAATTTTTGCAAAAAAATGCGTCGGTACGACTTGCGTGCTGTGAATCGTATCTCTAGCGTGGTGTGAACTGGCAAACGAACTCTGAAATTTTTTGCAAAAAAATGCGTCGGATCGACTTGCGTGGTGCTGTGAACTGGTTCAGGAATGAATGAATGAATGAAATGAATGAATGAAGGATTGAATGAATGAATGAATGAATGATTAAATGAATGAATGAATGAATGAATGATTGAAAGAATGAATGAATGATTGAATATTTGAATGAATTAATGAATGAACTTAATGAATGAATGAATGAAATGAACGAAATGAATGAATGAAATGAATGAAGGATTGAATGAATGAATGAATGAATGAATGAATGAATGAATGAATGAATGATTGAATGAATGAATGAATGAATGATTAAATGAATGAATGAATGAAATGAAATAAATGAATGAATGATTGAATGAATGAATCAATGATTGAATGAATGAATGATTGAATGAATGAATGAATGAATGAATGAATGATTGATTGAATGAATGAATGAAATGAAATGAAATGAATGAAATGAAATGAAATGAAATGAAATGAAATGAATGAAATGAAATGAAATGAAATGAAATGAAATGAAATGAAATGAATGAAATGAAATGAAATGAAATGAAATGAAATGAAATGAAATGAAATGAAATGAAATGAAATGAAATGAAATGAAATTAAATGAATGAAATGAAATGAATGAATGAAATGAAATGAAATGAAATGAAATGAAATGATATGAATGAATGAATGAATGAATGAATGAATGAAATGAATGAATGAATGAAATTTAAAAAAAAAATCATTTTTTTTTGCAAAAAAAATGATGAATGAATGAATGAATGAATGAATGATTGAAAGAATGAATGAATGATTGAATATTTGAATGAATTAATGAATGAACTTAATGAATGAATGAATGAAATGAACGAAATGAATGAATGAAATGAATGAAGGATTGAATGAATGAATGAATGAATGAATGAATGAATGATTGAATGATTGATTGATTGAATGAATGAATGAATGAATAAATTAATAAATGAATGAATGAATGAATGAATGAATGAAATAAATGAATGAATGATTGAATGATTGAATGAATGATTGATTGAATGATTGATTGATTGAATGAATGAATGAATGAATGAATAAATGAATAAATGAATGAATGAATGAATGAATGAATAAATGAATGAAATGAATGAATGAATGAATGAATGAATGAAATGAATGAAATGAATGAAATGAATGAATGAATGAATGAATGAATGAATGAATGAATGAATGAATGAATGAAATGAATGAATGAATGAATGAATGAATAAATGAATAAATGAATGAATGAATGAATGAATGAATGAATGAATAAATGAATGAAATGAATGAATGAATGAAATGAAATGAAATGAATGAAATGAAATGAAATGAAATGAAATGAAATGAATGAAATGAAATGAAATGAAATGAAATGAAATGAAATGAAATGAAATGAAATGAATGAAATGAAATGAAATGAAATGAAATGAAATGAAATGAAATGAAATGAAATGAAATGAAATGAAATGAAATGAAATTAAATGAATGAAATGAAATGAATGAATGAAATGAAATGAAATGAAATGAAATGAAATGATATGAATGAATGAATGAATGAATGAATGAATGAATGAAATGAATGAATGAATGAAATTTAAAAAAAAAATCATTTTTTTTTGCAAAAAAAATGATGAATGAATGAATGAATGAATGAATGATTGAAAGAATGAATGAATGATTGAATATTTGAATGAATTAATGAATGAACTTAATGAATGAATGAATGAAATGAACGAAATGAATGAATGAAATGAATGAAGGATTGAATGAATGAATGAATGAATGAATGAATGAATGATTGAATGATTGATTGATTGAATGAATGAATAAATTAATAAATGAATGAATGAATGAATGAATGAATGAAATAAATGAATGAATGATTGAATGATTGAATGAATGATTGATTGAATGATTGATTGATTGAATGAATGAATGAATGAATGAATGAATAAATGAATAAATGAATGAATGAATGAATGAATGAATAAATGAATGAAATGAATGAATGAATGAATGAATGAATGAAATGAATGAAATGAATGAAATGAATGAATGAATGAATGAATGAATGAATGAATGAATGAATGAATGAAATGAATGAATGAATGAATGAATGAATAAATGAATAAATGAATGAATGAATGAATGAATGAATGAATGAATAAATGAATGAAATGAATGAATGAATGAAATGAATGAATGAATGAATGAATGAAATGAATGAATGAATGAATGAATGAATGAATGAATGAATGAATGAATGAATGAATGAACTCTAACTCTGACCTCTGACCTCAGACCTCTGACCTCTGACCTCTGACCTCTGACCTCTGACCTCTGACCTCTGACCTATGACCTCTGACCTCTGACCTGTGACCTCTGACCTCTGACCTCTGACCACTAACCACGACCACCCTCACTCTCACTCTCACTCTCTTATTGGTTAGAGGCAACTTGAGGAAAAGTTGCGAGTTTGAATCATTTTTTGTGTATGTAACTCTAACTCTAACTCTAACTCTAACCAAGACCACGACCACGACCACGACCACGACCACGACCACGACCACGACCACGATCACTACCACGACCACGACCACGAACACGAACACGAACACGAACACGAACACGAACACGAACACGAACACGAATATGAATTTTTTTTTTGTATTTGAAAGTATTGATACTGGTTTTGATCGAAATCCGGTGGGCTAATAAGTCCTTCATTAATTTTTTTTGCAAAAAAATGCGTCGGATCGACTTGCGTGGTGCTGCGAACTGGTTCAGGAACTTAGAAAATTTTATCAATTTTTTTTGCAAAAAATTGCGTCGGATTGACTTGCGCGCTGTGGATCATATCTCTAGCGTGCTGTGAACTGGCAAACGAACTCTGAAAATTTTTGCAAAAAAATGCGTCGGATCGACTTGCGTGGTGCTGTGAACTGGTTCAGGAATGAATGAATGAATGAATGAATGAATGAATGAATGAATGAATGAATGAATGAATGAATGAATGAATGAATGAAATGAATGAATGAAAGAATGAATGAAATGAATGAATGAAAGAATGAATGAATGAATGAAATGAATGAATGAATGAATGAAATGAATGAATGAATGAATGAAATTAAAAAAAAAAAATCATTTTTTTTTGCAAAAAAAAATGCGTCAGATCGAGTTGCGTGCTGTGAATCGTGAATCGTATCTCTAGCGTGCTGTGAACTGGCAAACGAACTCTGAAAATTTTTGCAGAAAAATGCGTCGGATCGACTTGCGTGGTGCTGTGAACTGGTTCAGGAACTTAGAAAATTTTATCAATTTTTTTTGCAAAAAAATGCGTCAGATTGACTTGCGTGCTGTGAATCGTATCTCTAGCGTGCTGTGAACTGGCAAACGAACTCTGAAAATTTTTGCAAAAAAATGCGTCGGATCGACTTGCGTGGTGCTGTGAACTGGTTCAGGAACTTAAAAAAAAATATCAATTTTTTTTGCAAAAAAATGCGTCGGATCGACTTGCGCGTGTGAATCGTATCTCTAGCGTGCTGTGAACTGGCAAACGAACTCTGAAAATTTTTGCAAAAAAATGCGTCGGTACGACTTGCGTGCTGTGAATCGTATCTCTAGCGTGGTGTGAACTGGCAAACGAACTCTGAAATTTTTTGCAAAAAAATGCGTCGGATCGACTTGCGTGGTGCTGTGAACTGGTTCAGGAACTTAGAAAATTTTATCAATTTTTTTTGCAAAAAAATGCGTCGGATCGACTTGCGTGGTGCTGTGAACTGGTTCAGGAACTTAGAAAATTTTATCAATTTTTTTTCAAAAAATATCTTTTTTCGAGATAGAGCGGTGCAGACGATCAAGCGTGCTGGAAGATAGGAATTTGACGCCTCAGCTGTTTCTACCATATCCGCTACGTTTCAAGTGCCGCGGAGCAGACTAGCTGAACTGGAAATGGACCAACCGATTCTTGCTCAGCTCCACCACGCTCGTCGATTGAAAATCGAAACGCACTCTTAGTATGGGATCAGAGCATGTTTTAGGCTTGAATTTGTGATCGTTTATTTGACAACAATTTTAATTTATAAGAATAGTTAACATGATACACGAGAGAGTTCACTAAAGAGCTTGGCATTACAGAAGAAGCAGTTCTGGATAGGCGCGGAGTACCAGCGCGACGGGCCCGAGGGTAACGACATCACGAGGACCAACATCCCAGACGTGAGGATATCCTTCCGACACGAGACCCTTCTCGGCGAACTGGACAATCTGTTCAGGGTGAGTACGTCTGAGAGGTTCTAAGACATTTGATTTTGTATAAAATTTTAAACTAGGAAGAAATGAAGAATGATCTTATTTTGAAACGAGCGACAAACGTTTGTATGGAAGAGCAGTTTTACTGGCCCTCAAGGTTGGACAAGTTTCAATTACAAGTATCACACCATTTCACAAATAAATTCTAGATATGTATGCATTAACATTTGAGCATAAACTATTGAGAAAATGTTGCGTGATCACCAACACCCTCTGAAAACCCAGTTTCAAAAATGTGATCTGTACCTTCAAGAAGCACCGAGATTCATCGGTGTTTTTAAGACCTTTGTATTACGACCTTTTTAGTACCTATAGCATACATTAACCTCGACCCCTCGCAGAGATGTTATTACAGGGGCATGGTGGGTACTATCCACTATCCTTCGCACTTTATTACTCAACTAACTAGTACAAAGTTGGAAAACTAAAACCAGACTTCAAAATTTAAACAACATCATGTTACGAGAACACGGCCTTAAAAAATATTACATTCTGTATATATTTTGAATTATCAATATATTATGTTAAATGGTTACACACCTCACAGTCCTGGGTTCGAATCCCGGGTGGGGTATTTCTTTGTGAAGTTTGTATGTAGGATGTTTTTAAGATGATTCTGTGGGACAAACAAGCCTCATAGCTCAGTTAGCAGTAACTCTGCCTTCTGCGCTGTAGGTTGTGGTTTGATCCCACCCAGGACAAACATTTGTGTGATGAATATAGATATATAGTTTGGGTGTTGTATCATATAGTACGTATGTATTTACAAAAGTATTTAAGTATTCTATCCGGAAACTAGTTCCCATGTTACAAGCTATGCTTCGTTTGGGGCTAGATGGCGCTGTGTGAGATTAACGTCCTGTAATATTTATTTCCGGAGAGGATATTTGACACCATTAAGCACATAAACAACCTTGTATTGTTATGGTTAGATCCCATATTTCATAAACAATCAATATATTCGCTATTCTGTTACAGGCAGCAATATATCACTGACGAATAGAAGAAAAGAAAATTAATTTCTCAAGCGTTTTTATTGACGGAAATAATTTTACCTATATACAACTTTTGCTCTACCATAACTAGATAAAACGAATGGTGTCTGGTTTTGGCGACTAGAGTAGGTATGTCGTTATTTTTTTATGTAAAAACCTGTGATTATATTGCTTAAACATATTATTCTAGTCACCAAAACCTCGTGCTTGTATAAAAAGCCCAGTTTTCGCAAGTCTTATTTCGATGTATTGATCAAAAAAATTGCTTTAATAAATATTCTCGCGCACATATGTGTTTAATTTGATGTATTTGTTTAATCATTTACTTATCTATGAACGACGATTGGTGACCAATCAGGTAATTCATCGACACTTAGGTAGCTGTAAAGATTTGACAATTCATTGAATTGCACACTTGGCTATAGATATTCGAGAATAAACCGAATTACGGACTTGGTTGGGAAAAAATTGTAAATTCATCGAAATAAAACTTTTCTGCTAAGATTCAAGAGTACATAGAATAACACTTGGCATTGACACACTTTCTTTGATTTGAAAATGAATCGACCAATATTGTGTACCGGTCTCTGTCCGTGATCCACCTACAAAGATCAGCTGGCTGCACCAGGGGAAACATTTTCTGCCCATGATCCATCTAAAGATAACTTGGTGTTCCTAATTAAGAATGCCTATTGCCTGTGGTCTACCTATAGAGAATACGAACTATGTAGGTAGATTGGTAATCAAATCCACAGTGTTTTGTAGTAAATTGAGATCGTCTAAGAACTTTATTTACAATCAGGGCTAATGTTATTATGAGACAAAAAATCACAACTCACGACGGGACTCGAACCCGCTTCTTTTCCCGAAGCCGGAAACGCTCTAACCAACTGAGCTACGGGGGTACCGACGTAAATTCCGAATTTTTGTGTCATATCTTTCAGCTAAAGCGCTGATAGCGCCATCTAGCAGAGATTCACTGAACTGTGATCTGCCCTAGTTTTCGAAATTACACTCAAATCACTAGCGAGAAATGGTGTTATTGCTTTTTAATCAAATTTTTGTATTTCAAGTTTGCACTTGCCGTCGTGGGTTGTGAATTTTTGTATCATAGTGACATTTGTAAATATTGTGACCACGTGCAATCACTTTAAAATACAAAAATTTGTATAAGGGCTTAGTCTAGCAGTGAAGTGGACTGTACGATATCAAGACGTACTTCAGAAGCCAGTGATACTCCGAACAGCCTTTTCCTCCTCGTGCGGCGTCATGTGTCGATGCGAATGGAACTCCATAGAGAACGATGCCAGCCCGGAGCTGAGCGAACGGAGAGTGCTCGAGTACCCGAGCAGTTCTGATAGTGGGGCTATACCATCCACCACCTGAGGGAACATAATGGATTCATTTTAAAACTATTGAATTTCGTTTTCGGTCGCGAGATCCGCCATTCCAGACCACTTGTAGTGACATTACTGTATGTATCTAAGTAACCTCAATTTCCGCCGTACCAGTTTGAAACATTGCTTGCTTTGCGTTAGTTTTGGGTACATGTCGCGCCTTCTGATTTTTTTTGCCTATTTTGACCAATAAAGATCGGAATATAAACATCTGCTAAGTGTACTTTTTTGTAAAGGTTTGTTGACAATGATGAACAGATGTGGGATCAGGTCTTTGTGCGGTTCGGTCGTTAAGCCGGCCATGAACAATGGTTTCATTTTTTGGTTTTGTTTATAAGAAATGTTTTAAGTGTGGCCTATTTTCATTTTAATTTAAAATTATGGCTAATAATGGCTAAAAACAATCAAAATTTTACCCGACCTACAAAATGCTAAGCTTCTATTAAAAACAAAATAAATTGTGCAAGTCTGGGGTGGCAAACGGTCACTTCACATAAAATCGTACTTGTGGTGTCAAGCCGGAAAGTTTGATGATGGTACCTTGTTGGTATGTCTGACATGTATGTGTTGTATATCGAGCCTTCTCCTCGCGAGGTCCGCCATTACTCGCTGCGAGTGACTCTCGGGACAGACCACTTGTAGTGACATTACTGGATGTATGTACCTTGTTGGTATGTCTGACATGCATGTGTTGTATATCGAGCCGTCTCCTCGCGAGGTCCGCCATTACTCGCTGCGAGTGACTCTCGGGACAGACCACTTGTAGTGACATTACTGTATGTATGTACCTTGTTGGTATGTCTGACATGTATGTGTTGTATATCGAGCCGTCTCCTCGCGAGGTCCGCCATTACTCGCTGCGAGTGACTCACGGGACAGACCACTTGTAGTGACATTACTGGATGTATGTACCTTGTTGGTATGTCTGACATGCATGTGTTGTATATCGAGCCGTCTCCTCGCGAGGTCCGCCATTACTCGCTGCGAGTGACTCTCGGGACAGACCACTTGTAGTGACATTACTGGATGTATGCATTTCATTTCATTCATTTCATTTCATTTCATTTCATTCATTTCATTTCATTTCATTTCATTCATTTCATTTCATTTCATTTCATTCATTTCATTTCATTTCATTCATTTCATTTCATTTCATTTCATTTCATTCATTTCATTTCATTTCATTTCATTCATTTCATTTCATTTCATTTCATTTCATTCATTTCATTTCATTTCATTTCATTTCATTTCATTTCATTCATTCAATCATTCATTCATTCAATCATTGATTCATTCATTCAATCATTCATTCATTTATTTCATTTCATTCATTCATTCAATCCTTCATTCATTCATTTCATTAATTCATTCAATCCTTCATTCATACATTTCATTCATTCATTCATTCCTGAACCAGTTCACAGCACCACGCAAATCGATCCGACGCATTTTTTTGCAAAAATTTTCAGAGTTCGTTTGCCAGTTCACAGCACGCTAGAGATATGATCCACAGCGCGCAAGTCAATCCGACGCATTTTTTTGCAAAAAAAAATGATAAAATTTTCTAAGTTCCTGAACCAGTTCGCAGCACCACGCAAGTCGATCCGACGCATTTTTTTGCAAAAAATTTCAGAGTTCGTTTGCCAGTTCACAGCACGCTAGAGATACGATTCACAGCACGCAAGTCAATCTGACGCATTTTTTTGCAAAAAAAATTGATAAAATTTTCTAAGTTCCTGAACCAGTTCACAGCACCACGCAAATCGATCCGACGCATTTTTTTGCAAAAATTTTCAGAGTTCGTTTGCCAGTTCACAGCACGCTAGAGATATGATCCACAGCGCGCAAGTCAATCCGACGCATTTTTTTGCAAAAAAAAATGATAAAATTTTCTAAGTTCCTGAACCAGTTCACAGCACGCTAGAGATACGATTCACAGCACGCAACTCGATCTGACGCATTTTTTTTGCAAAAAAAAATGATTTTTTTTTTTAATTTCATTCATTCATTCATTCATTCATTCATTCATTCATTCATTCATTCATTCATTCATTCATTCATTCATTCATTCATTCATTCATTTCATTCGTTCATTCATTTCATTCATTCATTCATTTCTTTCATTCATTCATTCATTTCATTCATTCATTCATTTCACTCATTCATTCATTTCATTCATTCATTCATTCATTCATTTCATTCATTCATTCATTCATTTCATTCATTCATTCATTCATTTCATTCAATCATTCATTTCATTCAATCATTCATTTCATTCATTAATTCATTCATTTCATTCATTTATTTCATTTCATTCATTCATTTCATTCATTCAATCATTCATTCATTCAATCATTCATTCATTCATTCAGTCATTCATTCATTTC
The DNA here is from genome assembly GCA_951394065.1 of Venusia cambrica. Classification (NCBI taxonomy): domain Eukaryota; kingdom Metazoa; phylum Arthropoda; class Insecta; order Lepidoptera; family Geometridae; genus Venusia; species Venusia cambrica. The sequence goes on from OX596042.1 coordinate 13,111,448, forward strand.
ATTCATTCATTCATTCATTTATTTCATTTCATTTCATTTCATTTCATTCATTTCATTTCATTTCAGTTCATTCATTTCATTTCATTTCAGTTCATTCATTTCATTCAATCATTCATTCATTCATTCAATCATTCATTCATTCAATCATTGATTCATTCATTCAATCATTCATTCATTTATTTCATTTCATTCATTCATTCATTCATTCATTCATTCATATCATTTCATTTCATTTCATTACATTCATTTCATCTCATTCATTTCATTTCATTTCATTCATTTCATTTCATTTCATTTCATTCATTCATTCAATCATTCATTCATTCATTCATTCATTCAATCATTCATTCATTCAATCATTGATTCATTCATTCAATCATTCATTCATTTATTTCATTTCATTCATTCATTCATTTCATTCATTCATTTAATCATTCATTCATTCATTCAATCATTCATTCATTCATTCATTCATTCATTCATTCATTCATTCATTCATTCATTCAATCCTTCATTCATTTCATTCATTCATTTCGTTCATTTCATTCATTCATTCATTAATTTCATTCATTAATTCATTCATTCATTCAATCATTCATTCATTCATTCAATCATTCATTCATTCATTCAATCATTCATTCATTCATTCAATCAATCCTTCATTCATTCATTTCATTCATTCATTCATTCCTGAACCAGTTCACAGCACCACGCAAGTCGATCCGACGCATTTTTTTGCAAAAATTTTCAGAGTTCGTTTGCCAGTTCACAGCACGCTAGAGATATGATCCACAGCGCGCAAGTCAATCCGACGCATTTTTTTGCAAAAAAAATTGATAAAATTTTCTAAGTTCCTGAACAAGTTCGCAGCACCACGCAAGTCGATCCGACGCATTTTTTTTGCAAAAAATTTCAGAGTTCGTTTGCCAGTTCACAGCACGCTAGAGATACGATTCACAGCACGCAAGTCGATCCGAAGCATTTTTTTGCAAAAAAAATTGATAAAATTTTCTAAGTTCCTGAACCAGTTCGCAGCACCACGCAAGTCGATCCGACGCATTTTTTTTGCAAAAAATTTCAGAGTTCGTTTGCCAGTTCACAGCACGCTAGAGATACGATTCACAGCACGCAAGTCGATCCGAAGCATTTTTTTGCAAAAAAAATTGATAAAATTTTCTAAGTTCCTGAACCAGTTCGCAGCACCACGCAAGTCGATCCGACGCATTTTTTTTGCAAAAATTTTCAGAGTTCGTTTGCCAGTTCACAGCACGCTAGAGATACGATTCACAGCACGCAAGTCGTACCGACGCATTTTTTTGCAAAAATTTTCAGAGTTCGTTTGCCAGTTCACAGAACGCTAGAGATACGATTCACACGCGCAAGTCGATCCGACGCATTTTTTTGCAAAAATTTTCAGAGTTCGTTTGCCAGTTCACAGCACGCTAGAGATACGATTCACAGCACGCAAGTCGATCCGACGCATTTTTTTGCAAAAAAAAAAATGATTAAATTTTCAAAGTTCATGAACCAGTTCACAGCACCACGCAAGTCGATCCGACGCATTTTTTTGCAAAAATTTTCAGAGTTCGTTTGCCAGTTCACAGCACGCTAGAGATACGATTCACAGCACGCAAGTCGATCCGACGCATTTTTTTGCAAAAAAAATTGATAAAATTTTCTAAGTTCCTGAACCAGTTCACAGCACCACGCAAGTCGATCCGACGCATTTTTTTGCAAAAAATTTCAGAGTTCGTTTGCCAGTTCACACCACGCTAGAGATACGATTCACAGCACGCAAGTCGTACCGACGCATTTTTTTGCAAAAATTTTCAGAGTTCGTTTGCCAGTTCACAGCACGCTAGAGATACGATTCACACGCGCAAGTCGATCCGACGCATTTTTTTGCAAAAAAAAAATGATTAAATTTTCTAAGTTCCTGAACCAGTTCACAGCACCACGCAAGTCGATCCGACGCATTTTTTTGCAAAAATTTTCAGAGTTCGTTTGCCAGTTCACAGCACGCTAGAGATACGATTCACAGCACGCAAGTCAATCTGACGCATTTTTGTGCAAAAAAAATTGATAAAATTTTCTAAGTTCCTGAACCAGTTCACAGCACCACGCAAGTCGATCCGACGCATTTTTTTGCAAAAATTTTCAGAGTTCGTTTGCCAGTTCACAGCACGCTAGAGATACGATTCACGATTCACAGCACGCAACTCGATCTGACGCATTTTTTTTGCAAAAAAAAATGATTTTTTTTTTAAATTACATTCATTCATTCATTCATTCATTCATTCATTCATTTCATTCATTCATTCATTCTTTCATTCATTCATTTCATTCATTCTTTCATTCATTCATTTCATTCATTCAATCATTCATTCAATTATTTATTCATTTCATTCATTCATTCAATCATTCATTCAATCATTCATTCATTCATTCATTCATTCATTCATTTCATTCATTCATTCATTTCATTTCATTTCATTTCATTTCATTTCATTTCATTTCATTTCATTTCATTTCATTTCATTTCATTTAATAAAAAAAAAAAAAAAATTTCAAATAAATGAATGAATGATTGAATGAATGAATCAATGATTGAATGAATGAATGAATGAATGAATGAATGAATGAATGAATGAATGAATGATTGATTGAAAGAATGAATGAATGATTGAATATTTGAATGAATTAATGAATGAACTTAATGAATGAATGAATGAAATGAACGAAATGAATGAATGAAATGAATGAAGGATTGAATGAATGAATGAATGAATGAATGAATGAATGATTGAATGAATGAATGAATGAATGATTAAATGAATGAATGAATGAAATGAAATAAATGAATGAATGATTGAATGAATGAATCAATGATTGAATGAATGAATGATTGAATGAATGAATGAATGAATGAATGATTGAATGAATGAATGAATGAAATGAAATGAAATGAATGAAATGAAATGAAATGAAATGAAATGAAATGAATGAAATGAAATGAAATGAAATGAAATGAAATGAAATGAAATGAATGAAATGAAATGAAATGAAATGAAATGAAATGAAATGAAATGAAATGAAATGAAATGAAATTAAATGAAATGAAATTAAATGAAATTAAATGAATGAAATGAAATGAATGAATGAAATGAAATGAAATGAAATGAAATGAAATGAAATGATATGAATGAATGAATGAATGAATGAATGAATGAAATGAATGAATGAATGAAATTAAAAAAAAAAATCATTTTTTTTTGCAAAAAAAATGATGAATGAATGAATGAATGAATGAATGATTGAAAGAATGAATGAATGATTGAATATTTGAATGAATTAATGAATGAACTTAATGAATGAATGAATGAAATGAACGAAATGAATGAATGAAATGAATGAAGGATTGAATGAATGAATGAATGAATGAATGAATGAATGATTGAATGATTGATTGATTGAATGAATGAATGAATGAATGAATAAATTAATAAATGAATGAATGAATGAATGAATGAATGAATGAATGAAATAAATGAATGAATGATTGAATGATTGAATGAATGATTGATTGAATGATTGATTGATTGATTGAATGAATGAATGAATGAATGAATGAATAAATGAATGAATGAATGAATGAATGAATGAATGAATAAATGAATGAAATGAATGAATGAATGAATGAATGAATGAAATGAATGAAATGAATGAAATGAATGAATGAATGAATGAATGAATGAATGAATGAATGAAATGAATGAATGAATGAATGAATGAATAAATGAATAAATGAATGAATGAATGAATGAATGAATGAATGAATGAATGAATGAATAAATGAATGAAATGAATGAATGAATGAAATGAATGAATGAATGAATGAAATGAATGAAATGAATGAAATGAATGAATGAATGAATGAATGAATGAATGAATGAATGAATGAATGAATGAATGAACTCTAACTCTGACCTCTGACCTCAGACCTCTGACCTCTGACCTCTGACCTCTGACCTCTGACCTCTGACCTCTGACCTATGACCTCTGACCTCTGACCTGTGACCTCTGACCTCTGACCTCTGACCACTAACCACGACCACCCTCACTCTCACTCTCACTCTCTTATTGGTTAGAGGCAACTTGAGGAAAAGTTGCGAGTTTGAATCATTTTTTGTGTATGTAACTCTAACTCTAACTCTAACTCTAACCAAGACCACGACCACGACCACGACCACGACCACGACCACGACCACGACCACGACCACGATCACTACCACGACCACGACCACGAACACGAACACGAACACGAACACGAACACGAACACGAACACGAACACGAACACGAATATGAATTTTTTTTTTGTATTTGAAAGTATTGATACTGGTTTTGATCGAAATCCGGTGGGCTAATAAGTCCTTCATTAATTTTTTTTGCAAAAAAATGCGTCGGATCGACTTGCGTGGTGCTGCGAACTGGTTCAGGAACTTAGAAAATTTTATCAATTTTTTTTGCAAAAAATTGCGTCGGATTGACTTGCGCGCTGTGGATCATATCTCTAGCGTGCTGTGAACTGGCAAACGAACTCTGAAAATTTTTGCAAAAAAATGCGTCGGATCGACTTGCGTGGTGCTGTGAACTGGTTCAGGAATGAATGAATGAATGAATGAATGAATGAATGAATGAATGAATGAATGAAATTAAAAAAAAAAATCATTTTTTTTTGCAAAAAAAATGATGAATGAATGAATGAATGAATGAATGATTGAAAGAATGAATGAATGATTGAATATTTGAATGAATTAATGAATGAACTTAATGAATGAATGAATGAAATGAACGAAATGAATGAATGAAATGAATGAAGGATTGAATGAATGAATGAATGAATGAATGAATGAATGATTGAATGATTGATTGATTGAATGAATGAATGAATGAATGAATAAATTAATAAATGAATGAATGAATGAATGAATGAATGAATGAATGAAATAAATGAATGAATGATTGAATGATTGAATGAATGATTGAATGATTGATTGATTGATTGAATGAATGAATGAATGAATGAATGAATAAATGAATGAATGAATGAATGAATGAATGAATGAATAAATGAATGAAATGAATGAATGAATGAATGAATGAATGAAATGAATGAAATGAATGAAATGAATGAATGAATGAATGAATGAATGAATGAATGAATGAATGAATGAAATGAATGAATGAATGAATGAATGAATAAATGAATAAATGAATGAATGAAATGAATGAATGAATGAATGAATGAATAAATGAATAAATGAATGAATGAATGAATGAATGAATGAATGAATGAATGAATGAATAAATGAATGAAATGAATGAATGAATGAAATGAATGAATGAATGAATGAAATGAATGAAATGAATGAAATGAATGAATGAATGAATGAATGAATGAATGAATGAATGAATGAATGAATGAATGAACTCTAACTCTGACCTCTGACCTCAGACCTCTGACCTCTGACCTCTGACCTCTGACCTCTGACCTCTGACCTCTGACCTATGACCTCTGACCTCTGACCTGTGACCTCTGACCTCTGACCTCTGACCACTAACCACGACCACCCTCACTCTCACTCTCACTCTCTTATTGGTTAGAGGCAACTTGAGGAAAAGTTGCGAGTTTGAATCATTTTTTGTGTATGTAACTCTAACTCTAACTCTAACTCTAACCAAGACCACGACCACGACCACGACCACGACCACGACCACGACCACGACCACGACCACGATCACTACCACGACCACGACCACGAACACGAACACGAACACGAACACGAACACGAACACGAACACGAACACGAACACGAATATGAATTTTTTTTTTGTATTTGAAAGTATTGATACTGGTTTTGATCGAAATCCGGTGGGCTAATAAGTCCTTCATTAATTTTTTTTGCAAAAAAATGCGTCGGATCGACTTGCGTGGTGCTGCGAACTGGTTCAGGAACTTAGAAAATTTTATCAATTTTTTTTGCAAAAAATTGCGTCGGATTGACTTGCGCGCTGTGGATCATATCTCTAGCGTGCTGTGAACTGGCAAACGAACTCTGAAAATTTTTGCAAAAAAATGCGTCGGATCGACTTGCGTGGTGCTGTGAACTGGTTCAGGAATGAATGAATGAATGAATGAATGAATGAATGAATGAATGAATGAATGAAATTAAAAAAAAAAATCATTTTTTTTTGCAAAAAAAATGATGAATGAATGAATGAATGAATGAATGATTGAAAGAATGAATGAATGATTGAATATTTGAATGAATTAATGAATGAACTTAATGAATGAATGAATGAAATGAACGAAATGAATGAATGAAATGAATGAAGGATTGAATGAATGAATGAATGAATGAATGAATGAATGATTGAATGATTGATTGATTGAATGAATGAATGAATGAATGAATAAATTAATAAATGAATGAATGAATGAATGAATGAATGAATGAATGAAATAAATGAATGAATGATTGAATGATTGAATGAATGATTGATTGAATGATTGATTGATTGATTGAATGAATGAATGAATGAATGAATGAATAAATGAATGAATGAATGAATGAATGAATGAATGAATAAATGAATGAAATGAATGAATGAATGAATGAATGAATGAAATGAATGAAATGAATGAAATGAATGAATGAATGAATGAATGAATGAATGAATGAATGAATGAATGAAATGAATGAATGAATGAATGAATGAATAAATGAATAAATGAATGAATGAATGAATGAATGAATGAATGAATGAATGAATGAATAAATGAATGAAATGAATGAATGAATGAAATGAATGAATGAATGAATGAAATGAATGAAATGAATGAAATGAATGAATGAATGAATGAATGAATGAATGAATGAATGAATGAATGAATGAATGAATGAACTCTAACTCTGACCTCTGACCTCAGACCTCTGACCTCTGACCTCTGACCTCTGACCTCTGACCTCTGACCTCTGACCTATGACCTCTGACCTCTGACCTGTGACCTCTGACCTCTGACCTCTGACCACTAACCACGACCACCCTCACTCTCACTCTCACTCTCTTATTGGTTAGAGGCAACTTGAGGAAAAGTTGCGAGTTTGAATCATTTTTTGTGTATGTAACTCTAACTCTAACTCTAACTCTAACCAAGACCACGACCACGACCACGACCACGACCACGACCACGACCACGACCACGATCACTACCACGACCACGACCACGAACACGAACACGAACACGAACACGAACACGAACACGAACACGAACACGAACACGAATATGAATTTTTTTTTTGTATTTGAAAGTATTGATACTGGTTTTGATCGAAATCCGGTGGGCTAATAAGTCCTTCATTAATTTTTTTTGCAAAAAAATGCGTCGGATCGACTTGCGTGGTGCTGCGAACTGGTTCAGGAACTTAGAAAATTTTATCAATTTTTTTTGCAAAAAATTGCGTCGGATTGACTTGCGCGCTGTGGATCATATCTCTAGCGTGCTGTGAACTGGCAAACGAACTCTGAAAATTTTTGCAAAAAAATGCGTCGGATCGACTTGCGTGGTGCTGTGAACTGGTTCAGGAATGAATGAATGAATGAATGAATGAATGAATGAATGAATGAATGAATGAATGAATGAATGAATGAATGAATGAATGAATGAAAGAATGAATGAAATGAATGAATGAAAGAATGAATGAATGAATGAAATGAATGAATGAATGAATGAAATGAATGAATGAATGAATGAAATTAAAAAAAAAAAATCATTTTTTTTTGCAAAAAAAAATCATTTTTTTTTGCAAAAAAAAATGCGTCAGATCGAGTTGCGTGCTGTGAATCGTGAATCGTATCTCTAGCGTGCTGTGAACTGGCAAACGAACTCTGAAAATTTTTGCAGAAAAATGCGTCGGATCGACTTGCGTGGTGCTGTGAACTGGTTCAGGAACTTAGAAAATTTTATCAATTTTTTTTGCAAAAAAATGCGTCAGATTGACTTGCGTGCTGTGAATCGTATCTCTAGCGTGCTGTGAACTGGCAAACGAACTCTGAAAATTTTTGCAAAAAAATGCGTCGGATCGACTTGCGTGGTGCTGTGAACTGGTTCAGGAACTTAAAAAAAAATATCAATTTTTTTTGCAAAAAAATGCGTCGGATCGACTTGCGCGTGTGAATCGTATCTCTAGCGTGCTGTGAACTGGCAAACGAACTCTGAAAATTTTTGCAAAAAAATGCGTCGGTACGACTTGCGTGCTGTGAATCGTATCTCTAGCGTGCTGTGAACTGGCAAACGAACTCTGAAAATTTTTGCAAAAAAATGCGTCGGATCGACTTGCGTGGTGCTGTGAACTGGTTCAGGAACTTAGAAAATTTTATCAATTTTTTTTGCAAAAAAATGCGTCGGATCGACTTGCGTGCTGTGAATCGTATCTCTAGCGTGCTGTGAACTGGCAAACGAACTCTGAAAATTTTTGCAAAAAAATGCGTCGGATCGACTTGCGTGGTGCTGTGAACTGGTTCAGGAACTTAAAAAAAAATATCAATTTTTTTTGCAAAAAAATGCGTCGGATCGACTTGCGCGTGTGAATCGTATCTCTAGCGTGCTGTGAACTGGCAAACGAACTCTGAAAATTTTTGCAAAAAAATGCGTCGGTACGACTTGCGTGCTGTGAATCGTATCTCTAGCGTGGTGTGAACTGGCAAACGAACTCTGAAATTTTTTGCAAAAAAAATGCGTCGGATCGACTTGCGTGGTGCTGTGAACTGGTTCAGGAATGAATGAATGAATGAAATGAATGAATGAAGGATTGAATGAATGAATGAATGAATGATTAAATGAATGAATGAATGAATGAATGATTGAAAGAATGAATGAATGATTGAATATTTGAATGAATTAATGAATGAACTTAATGAATGAATGAATGAAATGAACGAAATGAATGAATGAAATGAATGAAGGATTGAATGAATGAATGAATGAATGAATGAATGAATGAATGATTGAATGAATGAATGAATGAATGATTAAATGAATGAATGAATGAAATGAAATAAATGAATGAATGATTGAATGAATGAATCAATGATTGAATGAATGAATGATTGAATGAATGAATGAATGAATGAATGAATGATTGATTGAATGAATGAATGAATGAATAAATTAATAAATGAATGAATGAATGAATGAATGAATGAATGAAATAAATGAATGAATGATTGAATGATTGAATGAATGATTGATTGAATGATTGATTGATTGAATGAATGAATGAATGAATGAATGAATAAATGAATAAATGAATGAATGAATGATTGAATGATTGAATGAATGATTGATTGAATGATTGATTGATTGAATGAATGAATGAATGAATGAATGAATAAATGAATAAATGAATGAATGAATGAATGAATGAATAAATGAATGAAATGAATGAATGAATGAATGAATGAATGAAATGAATGAAATGAATGAAATGAATGAATGAATGAATGAATGAATGAATGAATGAATGAATGAATGAAATGAATGAATGAATGAATAAATGAATAAATGAATGAATGAATGAATAAATGAATGAATGAATAAATGAATGAAATGAATGAATGAATGAAATGAATGAATGAATGAATGAATGAATGAAATGAATGAATGAATGAATGAATGAATGAATGAATGAATGAATGAATGAATGAATGAATGAACTCTAACTCTGACCTCTGACCTCAGACCTCTGACCTCTGACCTCTGACCTCTGACCTCTGACCTCTGACCTCTGACCTATGACCTCTGACCTCTGACCTGTGACCTCTGACCTCTGACCTCTGACCACTAACCACGACCACCCTCACTCTCACTCTCACTCTCTTATTGGTTAGAGGCAACTTGAGGAAAAGTTGCGAGTTTGAATCATTTTTTGTGTATGTAACTCTAACTCTAACTCTAACTCTAACCAAGACCACGACCACGACCACGACCACGACCACGACCACGACCACGACCACGATCACTACCACGACCACGACCACGAACACGAACACGAACACGAACACGAACACGAACACGAACACGAACACGAACACGAATATGAATTTTTTTTTTGTATTTGAAAGTATTGATACTGGTTTTGATCGAAATCCGGTGGGCTAATAAGTCCTTCATTAATTTTTTTTGCAAAAAAATGCGTCGGATCGACTTGCGTGGTGCTGCGAACTGGTTCAGGAACTTAGAAAATTTTATCAATTTTTTTTGCAAAAAATTGCGTCGGATTGACTTGCGCGCTGTGGATCATATCTCTAGCGTGCTGTGAACTGGCAAACGAACTCTGAAAATTTTTGCAAAAAAATGCGTCGGATCGACTTGCGTGGTGCTGTGAACTGGTTCAGGAATGAATGAATGAATGAATGAATGAATGAATGAATGAATGAATGAATGAATGAATGAATGAATGAATGAATGAATGAAATGAATGAATGAAAGAATGAATGAAATGAATGAATGAAAGAATGAATGAATGAATGAAATGAATGAATGAATGAATGAAATGAATGAATGAATGAATGAAATTAAAAAAAAAAAATCATTTTTTTTTGCAAAAAAAAATGCGTCAGATCGAGTTGCGTGCTGTGAATCGTGAATCGTATCTCTAGCGTGCTGTGAACTGGCAAACGAACTCTGAAAATTTTTGCAGAAAAATGCGTCGGATCGACTTGCGTGGTGCTGTGAACTGGTTCAGGAACTTAGAAAATTTTATCAATTTTTTTTGCAAAAAAATGCGTCAGATTGACTTGCGTGCTGTGAATCGTATCTCTAGCGTGCTGTGAACTGGCAAACGAACTCTGAAAATTTTTGCAAAAAAATGCGTCGGATCGACTTGCGTGGTGCTGTGAACTGGTTCAGGAACTTAAAAAAAAATATCAATTTTTTTTGCAAAAAAATGCGTCGGATCGACTTGCGCGTGTGAATCGTATCTCTAGCGTGCTGTGAACTGGCAAACGAACTCTGAAAATTTTTGCAAAAAAATGCGTCGGTACGACTTGCGTGCTGTGAATCGTATCTCTAGCGTGGTGTGAACTGGCAAACGAACTCTGAAATTTTTTGCAAAAAAATGCGTCGGATCGACTTGCGTGGTGCTGTGAACTGGTTCAGGAACTTAGAAAATTTTATCAATTTTTTTTGCAAAAAAATGCGTCGGATCGACTTGCGTGCTGTGAATCGTATCTCTAGCGTGCTGTGAACTGGCAAACGAACTCTGAAAATTTTTGCAAAAAAATGCGTCGGATCGACTTGCGTGGTGCTGTGAACTGGTTCATGAACTTTGAAAATTTAATCATTTTTTTTTTTGCAAAAAAATGCGTCGGATCGACTTGCGTGCTGTGAATCGTATCTCTAGCGTGCTGTGAACTGGCAAACGAACTCTGAAAATTTTTGCAAAAAAATGCGTCGGATCGACTTGCGTGGTGCTGTGAACTGGTTCAGGAACTTAGAAAATTTTATCAATTTTTTTTCAAAAAATATCTTTTTTCGAGATAGAGCGGTGCAGACGATCAAGCGTGCTGGAAGATAGGAATTTGACGCCTCAGCTGTTTCTACCATATCCGCTACGTTTCAAGTGCCGCGGAGCAGACTAGCTGAACTGGAAATGGACCAACCGATTCTTGCTCAGCTCCACCACGCTCGTCGATTGAAAATCGAAACGCACTCTTAGTATGGGATCAGAGCATGTTTTAGGCTTGAATTTGTGATCGTTTATTTGACAACAATTTTAATTTATAAGAATAGTTAACATGATACACGAGAGAGTTCACTAAAGAGCTTGGCATTACAGAAGAAGCAGTTCTGGATAGGCGCGGAGTACCAGCGCGACGGGCCCGAGGGTAACGACATCACGAGGACCAACATCCCAGACGTGAGGATATCCTTCCGACACGAGACCCTTCTCGGCGAACTGGACAATCTGTTCAGGGTGAGTACGTCTGAGAGGTTCTAAGACATTTGATTTTGTATAAAATTTTAAACTAGGAAGAAATGAAGAATGATCTTATTTTGAAACGAGCGACAAACGTTTGTATGGAAGAGCAGTTTTACTGGCCCTCAAGGTTGGACAAGTTTCAATTACAAGTATCACACCATTTCACAAATAAATTCTAGATATGTATGCATTAACATTTGAGCATAAACTATTGAGAAAATGTTGCGTGATCACCAACACCCTCTGAAAACCCAGTTTCAAAAATGTGATCTGTACCTTCAAGAAGCACCGAGATTCATCGGTGTTTTTAAGACCTTTGTATTACGACCTTTTTAGTACCTATAGCATACATTAACCTCGACCCCTCGCAGAGATGTTATTACAGGGGCATGGTGGGTACTATCCACTATCCTTCGCACTTTATTACTCAACTAACTAGTACAAAGTTGGAAAACTAAAACCAGACTTCAAAATTTAAACAACATCATGTTACGAGAACACGGCCTTAAAAAATATTACATTCTGTATATATTTTGAATTATCAATATATTATGTTAAATGGTTACACACCTCACAGTCCTGGGTTCGAATCCCGGGTGGGGTATTTCTTTGTGAAGTTTGTATGTAGGATGTTTTTAAGATGATTCTGTGGGACAAACAAGCCTCATAGCTCAGTTAGCAGTAACTCTGCCTTCTGCGCTGTAGGTTGTGGTTTGATCCCACCCAGGACAAACATTTGTGTGATGAATATAGATATATAGTTTGGGTGTTGTATCATATAGTACGTATGTATTTACAAAAGTATTTAAGTATTCTATCCGGAAACTAGTTCCCATGTTACAAGCTATGCTTCGTTTGGGGCTAGATGGCGCTGTGTGAGATTAACGTCCTGTAATATTTATTTCCGGAGAGGATATTTGACACCATTAAGCACATAAACAACCTTGTATTGTTATGGTTAGATCCCATATTTCATAAACAATCAATATATTCGCTATTCTGTTACAGGCAGCAATATATCACTGACGAATAGAAGAAAAGAAAATTAATTTCTCAAGCGTTTTTATTGACGGAAATAATTTTACCTATATACAACTTTTGCTCTACCATAACTAGATAAAACGAATGGTGTCTGGTTTTGGCGACTAGAGTAGGTATGTCGTTATTTTTTTATGTAAAAACCTGTGATTATATTGCTTAAACATATTATTCTAGTCACCAAAACCTCGTGCTTGTATAAAAAGCCCAGTTTTCGCAAGTCTTATTTCGATGTATTGATCAAAAAAATTGCTTTAATAAATATTCTCGCGCACATATGTGTTTAATTTGATGTATTTGTTTAATCATTTACTTATCTATGAACGACGATTGGTGACCAATCAGGTAATTCATCGACACTTAGGTAGCTGTAAAGATTTGACAATTCATTGAATTGCACACTTGGCTATAGATATTCGAGAATAAACCGAATTACGGACTTGGTTGGGAAAAAATTGTAAATTCATCGAAATAAAACTTTTCTGCTAAGATTCAAGAGTACATAGAATAACACTTGGCATTGACACACTTTCTTTGATTTGAAAATGAATCGACCAATATTGTGTACCGGTCTCTGTCCGTGATCCACCTACAAAGATCAGCTGGCTGCACCAGGGGAAACATTTTCTGCCCATGATCCATCTAAAGATAACTTGGTGTTCCTAATTAAGAATGCCTATTGCCTGTGGTCTACCTATAGAGAATACGAACTATGTAGGTAGATTGGTAATCAAATCCACAGTGTTTTGTAGTAAATTGAGATCGTCTAAGAACTTTATTTACAATCAGGGCTAATGTTATTATGAGACAAAAAATCACAACTCACGACGGGACTCGAACCCGCTTCTTTTCCCGAAGCCGGAAACGCTCTAACCAACTGAGCTACGGGGGTACCGACGTAAATTCCGAATTTTTGTGTCATATCTTTCAGCTAAAGCGCTGATAGCGCCATCTAGCAGAGATTCACTGAACTGTGATCTGCCCTAGTTTTCGAAATTACACTCAAATCACTAGCGAGAAATGGTGTTATTGCTTTTTAATCAAATTTTTGTATTTCAAGTTTGCACTTGCCGTCGTGGGTTGTGAATTTTTGTATCATAGTGACATTTGTAAATATTGTGACCACGTGCAATCACTTTAAAATACAAAAATTTGTATAAGGGCTTAGTCTAGCAGTGAAGTGGACTGTACGATATCAAGACGTACTTCAGAAGCCAGTGATACTCCGAACAGCCTTTTCCTCCTCGTGCGGCGTCATGTGTCGATGCGAATGGAACTCCATAGAGAACGATGCCAGCCCGGAGCTGAGCGAACGGAGAGTGCTCGAGTACCCGAGCAGTTCTGATAGTGGGGCTATACCATCCACCACCTGAGGGAACATAATGGATTCATTTTAAAACTATTGAATTTCGTTTTCGGTCGCGAGATCCGCCATTCCAGACCACTTGTAGTGACATTACTGTATGTATCTAAGTAACCTCAATTTCCGCCGTACCAGTTTGAAACATTGCTTGCTTTGCGTTAGTTTTGGGTACATGTCGCGCCTTCTGATTTTTTTTGCCTATTTTGACCAATAAAGATCGGAATATAAACATCTGCTAAGTGTACTTTTTTGTAAAGGTTTGTTGACAATGATGAACAGATGTGGGATCAGGTCTTTGTGCGGTTCGGTCGTTAAGCCGGCCATGAACAATGGTTTCATTTTTTGGTTTTGTTTATAAGAAATGTTTTAAGTGTGGCCTATTTTCATTTTAATTTAAAATTATGGCTAATAATGGCTAAAAACAATCAAAATTTTACCCGACCTACAAAATGCTAAGCTTCTATTAAAAACAAAATAAATTGTGCAAGTCTGGGGTGGCAAACGGTCACTTCACATAAAATCGTACTTGTGGTGTCAAGCCGGAAAGTTTGATGATGGTACCTTGTTGGTATGTCTGACATGTATGTGTTGTATATCGAGCCTTCTCCTCGCGAGGTCCGCCATTACTCGCTGCGAGTGACTCTCGGGACAGACCACTTGTAGTGACATTACTGGATGTATGTACCTTGTTGGTATGTCTGACATGCATGTGTTGTATATCGAGCCGTCTCCTCGCGAGGTCCGCCATTACTCGCTGCGAGTGACTCTCGGGACAGACCACTTGTAGTGACATTACTGTATGTATGTACCTTGTTGGTATGTCTGACATGTATGTGTTGTATATCGAGCCGTCTCCTCGCGAGGTCCGCCATTACTCGCTGCGAGTGACTCACGGGACAGACCACTTGTAGTGACATTACTGGATGTATGTACCTTGTTGGTATGTCTGACATGCATGTGTTGTATATCGAGCCGTCTCCTCGCGAGGTCCGCCATTACTCGCTGCGAGTGACTCTCGGGACAGACCACTTGTAGTGACATTACTGGATGTATGCATTTCATTTCATTCATTTCATTTCATTTCATTTCATTCATTTCATTTCATTTCATTTCATTCATTTCATTTCATTTCATTTCATTCATTTCATTTCATTTCATTCATTTCATTTCATTTCATTTCATTTCATTCATTTCATTTCATTTCATTTCATTCATTTCATTTCATTTCATTTCATTTCATTCATTTCATTTCATTTCATTTCATTTCATTTCATTTCATTCATTCAATCATTCATTCATTCAATCATTGATTCATTCATTCAATCATTCATTCATTTATTTCATTTCATTCATTCATTCAATCCTTCATTCATTCATTTCATTCATTCATTCAATCCTTCATTCATACATTTCATTCATTCATTCATTCCTGAACCAGTTCACAGCACCACGCAAATCGATCCGACGCATTTTTTTGCAAAAATTTTCAGAGTTCGTTTGCCAGTTCACAGCACGCTAGAGATATGATCCACAGCGCGCAAGTCAATCCGACGCATTTTTTTGCAAAAAAAAATGATAAAATTTTCTAAGTTCCTGAACCAGTTCGCAGCACCACGCAAGTCGATCCGACGCATTTTTTTGCAAAAAATTTCAGAGTTCGTTTGCCAGTTCACAGCACGCTAGAGATACGATTCACAGCACGCAAGTCAATCTGACGCATTTTTTTGCAAAAAAAATTGATAAAATTTTCTAAGTTCCTGAACCAGTTCACAGCACCACGCAAATCGATCCGACGCATTTTTTTGCAAAAATTTTCAGAGTTCGTTTGCCAGTTCACAGCACGCTAGAGATATGATCCACAGCGCGC
Organism: Venusia cambrica; assembly: GCA_951394065.1. Classification (NCBI taxonomy): domain Eukaryota; kingdom Metazoa; phylum Arthropoda; class Insecta; order Lepidoptera; family Geometridae; genus Venusia; species Venusia cambrica. The sequence goes on from OX596042.1 coordinate 13,127,761, forward strand.
AAGTCAATCCGACGCATTTTTTTGCAAAAAAAAATGATAAAATTTTCTAAGTTCCTGAACCAGTTCACAGCACGCTAGAGATACGATTCACAGCACGCAACTCGATCTGACGCATTTTTTTTGCAAAAAAAAATGATTTTTTTTTTTAATTTCATTCATTCATTCATTCATTCATTCATTCATTCATTCATTCATTCATTCATTCATTCATTCATTCATTCATTCATTCATTCATTTCATTCGTTCATTCATTTCATTCATTCATTCATTTCTTTCATTCATTCATTCATTTCATTCATTCATTCATTTCACTCATTCATTCATTTCATTCATTCATTCATTCATTCATTTCATTCATTCATTCATTCATTTCATTCAATCATTCATTTCATTCAATCATTCATTTCATTCATTAATTCATTCATTTCATTCATTTATTTCATTTCATTCATTCATTTCATTCATTCAATCATTCATTCATTCAATCATTCATTCATTCATTCAGTCATTCATTCATTTCATTCATTCATTCATTCATTTATTTCATTTCATTTCATTTCATTTCATTCATTTCATTTCATTTCAGTTCATTCATTTCATTTCATTTCAGTTCATTCATTTCATTCAATCATTCATTCATTCATTCAATCATTCATTCATTCAATCATTGATTCATTCATTCAATCATTCATTCATTTATTTCATTTCATTCATTCATTCATTCATTCATTCATTCATATCATTTCATTTCATTTCATTACATTCATTTCATCTCATTCATTTCATTTCATTTCATTCATTTCATTTCATTTCATTTCATTCATTCATTCAATCATTCATTCATTCATTCATTCATTCAATCATTCATTCATTCAATCATTGATTCATTCATTCAATCATTCATTCATTTATTTCATTTCATTCATTCATTCATTTCATTCATTCATTTAATCATTCATTCATTCATTCAATCATTCATTCATTCATTCATTCATTCATTCATTCATTCATTCATTCATTCATTCAATCCTTCATTCATTTCATTCATTCATTTCGTTCATTTCATTCATTCATTCAATAATTTCATTCATTAATTCATTCATTCATTCAATCATTCATTCATTCATTCAATCATTCATTCATTCATTCAATCATTCATTCATTCATTCAATCAATCCTTCATTCATTCATTTCATTCATTCATTCATTCCTGAACCAGTTCACAGCACCACGCAAGTCGATCCGACGCATTTTTTTGCAAAAATTTTCAGAGTTCGTTTGCCAGTTCACAGCACGCTAGAGATATGATCCACAGCGCGCAAGTCAATCCGACGCATTTTTTTGCAAAAAAAATTGATAAAATTTTCTAAGTTCCTGAACAAGTTCGCAGCACCACGCAAGTCGATCCGACGCATTTTTTTTGCAAAAAATTTCAGAGTTCGTTTGCCAGTTCACAGCACGCTAGAGATACGATTCACAGCACGCAAGTCGATCCGAAGCATTTTTTTGCAAAAAAAATTGATAAAATTTTCTAAGTTCCTGAACCAGTTCGCAGCACCACGCAAGTCGATCCGACGCATTTTTTTTGCAAAAAATTTCAGAGTTCGTTTGCCAGTTCACAGCACGCTAGAGATACGATTCACAGCACGCAAGTCGATCCGAAGCATTTTTTTGCAAAAAAAATTGATAAAATTTTCTAAGTTCCTGAACCAGTTCGCAGCACCACGCAAGTCGATCCGACGCATTTTTTTTGCAAAAATTTTCAGAGTTCGTTTGCCAGTTCACAGCACGCTAGAGATACGATTCACAGCACGCAAGTCGTACCGACGCATTTTTTTGCAAAAATTTTCAGAGTTCGTTTGCCAGTTCACAGAACGCTAGAGATACGATTCACACGCGCAAGTCGATCCGACGCATTTTTTTGCAAAAATTTTCAGAGTTCGTTTGCCAGTTCACAGCACGCTAGAGATACGATTCACAGCACGCAAGTCGATCCGACGCATTTTTTTGCAAAAAAAAAAATGATTAAATTTTCAAAGTTCATGAACCAGTTCACAGCACCACGCAAGTCGATCCGACGCATTTTTTTGCAAAAATTTTCAGAGTTCGTTTGCCAGTTCACAGCACGCTAGAGATACGATTCACAGCACGCAAGTCGATCCGACGCATTTTTTTGCAAAAAAAATTGATAAAATTTTCTAAGTTCCTGAACCAGTTCACAGCACCACGCAAGTCGATCCGACGCATTTTTTTGCAAAAAATTTCAGAGTTCGTTTGCCAGTTCACACCACGCTAGAGATACGATTCACAGCACGCAAGTCGTACCGACGCATTTTTTTGCAAAAATTTTCAGAGTTCGTTTGCCAGTTCACAGCACGCTAGAGATACGATTCACACGCGCAAGTCGATCCGACGCATTTTTTTGCAAAAAAAAAATGATTAAATTTTCTAAGTTCCTGAACCAGTTCACAGCACCACGCAAGTCGATCCGACGCATTTTTTTGCAAAAATTTTCAGAGTTCGTTTGCCAGTTCACAGCACGCTAGAGATACGATTCACAGCACGCAAGTCAATCTGACGCATTTTTGTGCAAAAAAAATTGATAAAATTTTCTAAGTTCCTGAACCAGTTCACAGCACCACGCAAGTCGATCCGACGCATTTTTTTGCAAAAATTTTCAGAGTTCGTTTGCCAGTTCACAGCACGCTAGAGATACGATTCACGATTCACAGCACGCAACTCGATCTGACGCATTTTTTTTGCAAAAAAAAATGATTTTTTTTTTAAATTACATTCATTCATTCATTCATTCATTCATTCATTCATTTCATTCATTCATTCATTCTTTCATTCATTCATTTCATTCATTCTTTCATTCATTCATTTCATTCATTCAATCATTCATTCAATTATTTATTCATTTCATTCATTCATTCAATCATTCATTCAATCATTCATTCATTCATTCATTCATTCATTCATTTCATTCATTCATTCATTTCATTTCATTTCATTTCATTTCATTTCATTTCATTTCATTTCATTTCATTTCATTTCATTTCATTTCATTTCATTTCATTTAATAAAAAAAAAAAAAAAAATTTCAAATAAATGAATGAATGATTGAATGAATGAATCAATGATTGAATGAATGAATGAATGAATGAATGAATGAATGAATGAATGAATGAATGAATGAATGAATGAATGAATGAATGAATGAATGAATGAATGAATGAATGAATGAATGAATGAATGAATGAATGAATGAATGAATGAATGAAATGAATGAAATGAATGAAATGAATGAAATGAATGAAATGAAAAAATGAATGAAATGAAATAAATGAATGAATGATTGAATGAATGAATCAATGATTTAATGAATGAATGATTGAATGAATGAATGAATGATTGAATGAAATGAATGAATGAATGAATGAAATGAATGAATGAATAAAATGAATGATGAATGAAATGAATGAATGAATGAAATGAATGAATGAATGAATGAATGAATGAATGAATGAATGAATGAATGAATGAATGAAATGAATGAAAGAATGAATGAAATGAATGAATGAAAGAATGAATGAATGAATGAATGAAATGAATGAATGAATGAATGAAATGAATGAATGAATGAATGAATGAAATTAAAAAAAAAATCATTTTTTTTTGAAAAATGCGTCGGATCGACTTGCGCGTGTGAATCGTATCTCTAGCGTGCTGTGAACTGGCAAACGAACTCTGAAAATTTTTGCAAAAAAATGCGTCGGTACGACTTGCGTGCTGTGAATCGTATCTCTAGCGTGCTGTGAACTGGCAAACGAACTCTGAAAATTTTTGCAAAAAAATGCGTCGGATCGACTTGCGTGGTGCTGTGAACTGGTTCAGGAACTTAGAAAATTTTATCAATTTTTTTTGCAAAAAAATGCGTCGGATCGACTTGCGTGCTGTGAATCGTATCTCTAGCGTGCTGTGAACTGGCAAACGAACTCTGAAAATTTTTGCAAAAAAATGCGTCGGATCGACTTGCGTGGTGCTGTGAACTGGTTCAGGAACTTAAAAAAAAATATCAATTTTTTTTGCAAAAAAATGCGTCGGATCGACTTGCGCGTGTGAATCGTATCTCTAGCGTGCTGTGAACTGGCAAACGAACTCTGAAAATTTTTGCAAAAAAATGCGTCGGTACGACTTGCGTGCTGTGAATCGTATCTCTAGCGTGGTGTGAACTGGCAAACGAACTCTGAAATTTTTTGCAAAAAAATGCGTCGGATCGACTTGCGTGGTGCTGTGAACTGGTTCAGGAATGAATGAATGAATGAAATGAATGAATGAAGGATTGAATGAATGAATGAATGAATGATTAAATGAATGAAATGAATGAATGAAGGATTGAATGAATGAATGAATGAATGATTAAATGAATGAATGAATGAATGAATGAATGAATGATTGAAAGAATGAATGAATGATTGAATATTTGAATGAATTAATGAATGAACTTAATGAATGAATGAATGAAATGAACGAAATGAATGAATGAAATGAATGAAGGATTGAATGAATGAATGAATGAATGAATGAATGAATGATTGATTGATTGAATGAATGAATGAATGAATGATTAAATGAATGAATGAATGAATGATTAAATGAATGAATGAATGAAATGAAATAAATGAATGAATGAATGATTGAATGAATGAATGAATGAATGAATGATTGAATGAATGAATGAAATGAAATGAAATGAATGAAATGAAATGAAATGAAATGAAATGAAATGAATGAAATGAAATGAAATGAAATGAAATGAAATGAAATGAATGAAATGAAATGAAATGAAATGAAATGAAATGAAATGAAATGAAATGAAATGAAATGAAATGAAATGAAATGAAATGAAATGAAATGAAATTAAATGAAATTAAATGAATGAAATGAAATGAATGAATGAAATGAAATGAAATGAAATGAAATGAAATGATATGAATGAATGAATGAATGAATGAATGAATGAAATGAATGAATGAATGAAATTTAAAAAAAAAATCATTTTTTTTTGCAAAAAAAATGATGAATGAATGAATGAATGAATGAATGATTGAAAGAATGAATGAATGATTGAATATTTGAATGAATTAATGAATGAACTTAATGAATGAATGAATGAAATGAACGAAATGAATGAATGAAATGAATGAAGGATTGAATGAATGAATGAATGAATGAATGATTGAATGATTGATTGATTGAATGAATGAATGAATGAATAAATTAATAAATGAATGAATGAATGAATGAATGAATGAATGAATGAAATAAATGAATGAATGATTGAATGATTGAATGAATGATTGATTGAATGATTGATTGATTGAATGAATGAATGAATGAATGAATGAATGAATGAATAAATGAATAAATGAATGAATGAATGAATAAATGAATGAAATGAATGAATGAATGAATGAATGAATGAAATGAATGAAATGAATGAAATGAATGAATGAATGAATGAATGAATGAATGAATGAATGAATGAATGAAATGAATGAATGAAATGAATGAATGAATGAATGAATGAATAAATGAATAAATGAATGAATGAATGAATGAATGAATGAATGAATGAATGAATGAATAAATGAATGAAATGAATGAATGAATGAAATGAATGAATGAATGAATGAAATGAATGAATGAATGAATGAATGAATGAATGAATGAATGAATGAATGAATGAATGAATGAATGAATGAATGAATGAACTCTAACTCTGACCTCTGACCTCAGACCTCTGACCTCTGACCTCTGACCTCTGACCTCTGACCTCTGACCTCTGACCTATGACCTCTGACCTCTGACCTGTGACCTCTGACCTCTGACCTCTGACCACTAACCACGACCACCCTCACTCTCACTCTCACTCTCTTATTGGTTAGAGGCAACTTGAGGAAAAGTTGCGAGTTTGAATCATTTTTTGTGTATGTAACTCTAACTCTAACTCTAACTCTAACCAAGACCACGACCACGACCACGACCACGACCACGACCACGACCACGACCACGATCACTACCACGACCACGACCACGAACACGAACACGAACACGAACACGAACACGAACACGAACACGAACACGAACACGAATATGAATTTTTTTTTTGTATTTGAAAGTATTGATACTGGTTTTGATCGAAATCCGGTGGGCTAATAAGTCCTTCATTAATTTTTTTTGCAAAAAAATGCGTCGGATCGACTTGCGTGGTGCTGCGAACTGGTTCAGGAACTTAGAAAATTTTATCAATTTTTTTTGCAAAAAATTGCGTCGGATTGACTTGCGCGCTGTGGATCATATCTCTAGCGTGCTGTGAACTGGCAAACGAACTCTGAAAATTTTTGCAAAAAAATGCGTCGGATCGACTTGCGTGGTGCTGTGAACTGGTTCAGGAATGAATGAATGAATGAATGAATGAATGAATGAATGAATGAATGAATGAATGAATGAATGAATGAATGAATGAATGAAATGAATGAATGAAAGAATGAATGAAATGAATGAATGAAAGAATGAATGAATGAATGAAATGAATGAATGAATGAATGAAATGAATGAATGAATGAATGAAATTAAAAAAAAAAAATCATTTTTTTTTGCAAAAAAAAATGCGTCAGATCGAGTTGCGTGCTGTGAATCGTGAATCGTATCTCTAGCGTGCTGTGAACTGGCAAACGAACTCTGAAAATTTTTGCAGAAAAATGCGTCGGATCGACTTGCGTGGTGCTGTGAACTGGTTCAGGAACTTAGAAAATTTTATCAATTTTTTTTGCAAAAAAATGCGTCAGATTGACTTGCGTGCTGTGAATCGTATCTCTAGCGTGCTGTGAACTGGCAAACGAACTCTGAAAATTTTTGCAAAAAAATGCGTCGGATCGACTTGCGTGGTGCTGTGAACTGGTTCAGGAACTTAAAAAAAAATATCAATTTTTTTTGCAAAAAAATGCGTCGGATCGACTTGCGCGTGTGAATCGTATCTCTAGCGTGCTGTGAACTGGCAAACGAACTCTGAAAATTTTTGCAAAAAAATGCGTCGGTACGACTTGCGTGCTGTGAATCGTATCTCTAGCGTGGTGTGAACTGGCAAACGAACTCTGAAATTTTTTGCAAAAAAATGCGTCGGATCGACTTGCGTGGTGCTGTGAACTGGTTCAGGAACTTAGAAAATTTTATCAATTTTTTTTGCAAAAAAATGCGTCGGATCGACTTGCGTGCTGTGAATCGTATCTCTAGCGTGCTGTGAACTGGCAAACGAACTCTGAAAATTTTTGCAAAAAAAATGCGTCGGATCGACTTGCGTGGTGCTGTGAACTGGTTCATGAACTTTGAAAATTTAATCATTTTTTTTTTTGCAAAAAAATGCGTCGGATCGACTTGCGTGCTGTGAATCGTATCTCTAGCGTGCTGTGAACTGGCAAACGAACTCTGAAAATTTTTGCAAAAAAATGCGTCGGATCGACTTGCGTGGTGCTGTGAACTGGTTCAGGAACTTAGAAAATTTTATCAATTTTTTTTCAAAAAATATCTTTTTTCGAGATAGAGCGGTGCAGACGATCAAGCGTGCTGGAAGATAGGAATTTGACGCCTCAGCTGTTTCTACCATATCCGCTACGTTTCAAGTGCCGCGGAGCAGACTAGCTGAACTGGAAATGGACCAACCGATTCTTGCTCAGCTCCACCACGCTCGTCGATTGAAAATCGAAACGCACTCTTAGTATGGGATCAGAGCATGTTTTAGGCTTGAATTTGTGATCGTTTATTTGACAACAATTTTAATTTATAAGAATAGTTAACATGATACACGAGAGAGTTCACTAAAGAGCTTGGCATTACAGAAGAAGCAGTTCTGGATAGGCGCGGAGTACCAGCGCGACGGGCCCGAGGGTAACGACATCACGAGGACCAACATCCCAGACGTGAGGATATCCTTCCGACACGAGACCCTTCTCGGCGAACTGGACAATCTGTTCAGGGTGAGTACGTCTGAGAGGTTCTAAGACATTTGATTTTGTATAAAATTTTAAACTAGGAAGAAATGAAGAATGATCTTATTTTGAAACGAGCGACAAACGTTTGTATGGAAGAGCAGTTTTACTGGCCCTCAAGGTTGGACAAGTTTCAATTACAAGTATCACACCATTTCACAAATAAATTCTAGATATGTATGCATTAACATTTGAGCATAAACTATTGAGAAAATGTTGCGTGATCACCAACACCCTCTGAAAACCCAGTTTCAAAAATGTGATCTGTACCTTCAAGAAGCACCGAGATTCATCGGTGTTTTTAAGACCTTTGTATTACGACCTTTTTAGTACCTATAGCATACATTAACCTCGACCCCTCGCAGAGATGTTATTACAGGGGCATGGTGGGTACTATCCACTATCCTTCGCACTTTATTACTCAACTAACTAGTACAAAGTTGGAAAACTAAAACCAGACTTCAAAATTTAAACAACATCATGTTACGAGAACACGGCCTTAAAAAATATTACATTCTGTATATATTTTGAATTATCAATATATTATGTTAAATGGTTACACACCTCACAGTCCTGGGTTCGAATCCCGGGTGGGGTATTTCTTTGTGAAGTTTGTATGTAGGATGTTTTTAAGATGATTCTGTGGGACAAACAAGCCTCATAGCTCAGTTAGCAGTAACTCTGCCTTCTGCGCTGTAGGTTGTGGTTTGATCCCACCCAGGACAAACATTTGTGTGATGAATATAGATATATAGTTTGGGTGTTGTATCATATAGTACGTATGTATTTACAAAAGTATTTAAGTATTCTATCCGGAAACTAGTTCCCATGTTACAAGCTATGCTTCGTTTGGGGCTAGATGGCGCTGTGTGAGATTAACGTCCTGTAATATTTATTTCCGGAGAGGATATTTGACACCATTAAGCACATAAACAACCTTGTATTGTTATGGTTAGATCCCATATTTCATAAACAATCAATATATTCGCTATTCTGTTACAGGCAGCAATATATCACTGACGAATAGAAGAAAAGAAAATTAATTTCTCAAGCGTTTTTATTGACGGAAATAATTTTACCTATATACAACTTTTGCTCTACCATAACTAGATAAAACGAATGGTGTCTGGTTTTGGCGACTAGAGTAGGTATGTCGTTATTTTTTTATGTAAAAACCTGTGATTATATTGCTTAAACATATTATTCTAGTCACCAAAACCTCGTGCTTGTATAAAAAGCCCAGTTTTCGCAAGTCTTATTTCGATGTATTGATCAAAAAAATTGCTTTAATAAATATTCTCGCGCACATATGTGTTTAATTTGATGTATTTGTTTAATCATTTACTTATCTATGAACGACGATTGGTGACCAATCAGGTAATTCATCGACACTTAGGTAGCTGTAAAGATTTGACAATTCATTGAATTGCACACTTGGCTATAGATATTCGAGAATAAACCGAATTACGGACTTGGTTGGGAAAAAATTGTAAATTCATCGAAATAAAACTTTTCTGCTAAGATTCAAGAGTACATAGAATAACACTTGGCATTGACACACTTTCTTTGATTTGAAAATGAATCGACCAATATTGTGTACCGGTCTCTGTCCGTGATCCACCTACAAAGATCAGCTGGCTGCACCAGGGGAAACATTTTCTGCCCATGATCCATCTAAAGATAACTTGGTGTTCCTAATTAAGAATGCCTATTGCCTGTGGTCTACCTATAGAGAATACGAACTATGTAGGTAGATTGGTAATCAAATCCACAGTGTTTTGTAGTAAATTGAGATCGTCTAAGAACTTTATTTACAATCAGGGCTAATGTTATTATGAGACAAAAAATCACAACTCACGACGGGACTCGAACCCGCTTCTTTTCCCGAAGCCGGAAACGCTCTAACCAACTGAGCTACGGGGGTACCGACGTAAATTCCGAATTTTTGTGTCATATCTTTCAGCTAAAGCGCTGATAGCGCCATCTAGCAGAGATTCACTGAACTGTGATCTGCCCTAGTTTTCGAAATTACACTCAAATCACTAGCGAGAAATGGTGTTATTGCTTTTTAATCAAATTTTTGTATTTCAAGTTTGCACTTGCCGTCGTGGGTTGTGAATTTTTGTATCATAGTGACATTTGTAAATATTGTGACCACGTGCAATCACTTTAAAATACAAAAATTTGTATAAGGGCTTAGTCTAGCAGTGAAGTGGACTGTACGATATCAAGACGTACTTCAGAAGCCAGTGATACTCCGAACAGCCTTTTCCTCCTCGTGCGGCGTCATGTGTCGATGCGAATGGAACTCCATAGAGAACGATGCCAGCCCGGAGCTGAGCGAACGGAGAGTGCTCGAGTACCCGAGCAGTTCTGATAGTGGGGCTATACCATCCACCACCTGAGGGAACATAATGGATTCATTTTAAAACTATTGAATTTCGTTTTCGGTCGCGAGATCCGCCATTCCAGACCACTTGTAGTGACATTACTGTATGTATCTAAGTAACCTCAATTTCCGCCGTACCAGTTTGAAACATTGCTTGCTTTGCGTTAGTTTTGGGTACATGTCGCGCCTTCTGATTTTTTTTGCCTATTTTGACCAATAAAGATCGGAATATAAACATCTGCTAAGTGTACTTTTTTGTAAAGGTTTGTTGACAATGATGAACAGATGTGGGATCAGGTCTTTGTGCGGTTCGGTCGTTAAGCCGGCCATGAACAATGGTTTCATTTTTTGGTTTTGTTTATAAGAAATGTTTTAAGTGTGGCCTATTTTCATTTTAATTTAAAATTATGGCTAATAATGGCTAAAAACAATCAAAATTTTACCCGACCTACAAAATGCTAAGCTTCTATTAAAAACAAAATAAATTGTGCAAGTCTGGGGTGGCAAACGGTCACTTCACATAAAATCGTACTTGTGGTGTCAAGCCGGAAAGTTTGATGATGGTACCTTGTTGGTATGTCTGACATGTATGTGTTGTATATCGAGCCTTCTCCTCGCGAGGTCCGCCATTACTCGCTGCGAGTGACTCTCGGGACAGACCACTTGTAGTGACATTACTGGATGTATGTACCTTGTTGGTATGTCTGACATGCATGTGTTGTATATCGAGCCGTCTCCTCGCGAGGTCCGCCATTACTCGCTGCGAGTGACTCTCGGGACAGACCACTTGTAGTGACATTACTGTATGTATGTACCTTGTTGGTATGTCTGACATGTATGTGTTGTATATCGAGCCGTCTCCTCGCGAGGTCCGCCATTACTCGCTGCGAGTGACTCACGGGACAGACCACTTGTAGTGACATTACTGGATGTATGTACCTTGTTGGTATGTCTGACATGCATGTGTTGTATATCGAGCCGTCTCCTCGCGAGGTCCGCCATTACTCGCTGCGAGTGACTCTCGGGACAGACCACTTGTAGTGACATTACTGGATGTATGCATTTCATTTCATTCATTTCATTTCATTTCATTCATTCATTCATTCATTCAATCATTCATTCATTCAATCATTCATTCATTCATTAAATCATTCATTCATTCAATCATTGATTCATTTATTTCATTTCATTCATTCATTCATTCATTCATTCATTTCATTCATTCATTCATTCATTTCATTTCATTCATTTCATTTCATTTCATTTCATTTCATTCATTTCATTTCATTTCATTTCATTCATTTCATTTCATTTCATTTCATTTCATTTCATTTCATTTCATTTCATTCATTTCATTTCATTTCATTCATTCATTCATTCAATCATTCATTCATTCATTCAATCATTCATTCATTCAATCATTGATTCATTCATTCAATCATTCATTCATTTATTTAATTTCATTCATTCATTTCATTCATTCATTCATTCATTCATTCATATCATTTCATTTCATTTCATTTCATTTCATTTCATTTCATTTCATTTCATTCATTTCATTTCATTTCATTTCATTTCATTTCATTTCATTCATTTCATTTCATTTCATTTCATTCATTTCATTTCATTTCATTTCATTCATTTCATTTCATTTCATTCATTCAATCATTCATTCATTCATTCAATCATTGATTCATTCATTCAATCATTCATTCATTTATTTCATTTCATTCATTCATTCATTTCATTCATTTCATTCATTCATTCATTCATTCATTCATTCATTCATTAAATCATTGATTCATTCATTCAATCATTCATTCATTCATTCATTCAATCATTGATTCATTCATTCAATCATTCATTCATTTATTTCATTTCATTCATTCATTCATTTCATTCATTCATTCATTCATTTCATTTCATTTCATTTCATTCATTCATTCAATCATTCATTCATTCATTCATTCATTCAATCATTCATTCATTCAATCATTGATTCATTCATTCAATCATTCATTCATTTATTTCATTTCATTCATTCATTCATTTCATTCATTCATTTAATCATTCATTCATTCATTCAATCATTCATTCATTCATTCATTCATTCATTCATTCATTCATTCATTCATTCATTCAATCCTTCATTCATTTCATTCATTCATTTCGTTCATTTCATTCATTCATTCAATAATTTCATTCATTAATTCATTCATTCATTCAATCATTCATTCATTCATTCAATCATTCATTCATTCATTCAATCATTCATTCATTCATTCAATCAATCCTTCATTCATTCATTTCATTCATTCATTCATTCCTGAACCAGTTCACAGCACCACGCAAGTCGATCCGACGCATTTTTTTGCAAAAATTTTCAGAGTTCGTTTGCCAGTTCACAGCACGCTAGAGATATGATCCACAGCGCGCAAGTCAATCCGACGCATTTTTTTGCAAAAAAAATTGATAAAATTTTCTAAGTTCCTGAACAAGTTCGCAGCACCACGCAAGTCGATCCGACGCATTTTTTTTGCAAAAAATTTCAGAGTTCGTTTGCCAGTTCACAGCACGCTAGAGATACGATTCACAGCACGCAAGTCGATCCGAAGCATTTTTTTGCAAAAAAAATTGATAAAATTTTCTAAGTTCCTGAACCAGTTCGCAGCACCACGCAAGTCGATCCGACGCATTTTTTTTGCAAAAAATTTCAGAGTTCGTTTGCCAGTTCACAGCACGCTAGAGATACGATTCACAGCACGCAAGTCGATCCGAAGCATTTTTTTGCAAAAAAAATTGATAAAATTTTCTAAGTTCCTGAACCAGTTCGCAGCACCACGCAAGTCGATCCGACGCATTTTTTTTGCAAAAATTTTCAGAGTTCGTTTGCCAGTTCACAGCACGCTAGAGATACGATTCACAGCACGCAAGTCGTACCGACGCATTTTTTTGCAAAAATTTTCAGAGTTCGTTTGCCAGTTCACAGAACGCTAGAGATACGATTCACACGCGCAAGTCGATCCGACGCATTTTTTTGCAAAAATTTTCAGAGTTCGTTTGCCAGTTCACAGCACGCTAGAGATACGATTCACAGCACGCAAGTCGATCCGACGCATTTTTTTGCAAAAAAAAAAATGATTAAATTTTCAAAGTTCATGAACCAGTTCACAGCACCACGCAAGTCGATCCGACGCATTTTTTTGCAAAAATTTTCAGAGTTCGTTTGCCAGTTCACAGCACGCTAGAGATACGATTCACAGCACGCAAGTCGATCCGACGCATTTTTTTGCAAAAAAAATTGATAAAATTTTCTAAGTTCCTGAACCAGTTCACAGCACCACGCAAGTCGATCCGACGCATTTTTTTGCAAAAAATTTCAGAGTTCGTTTGCCAGTTCACACCACGCTAGAGATACGATTCACAGCACGCAAGTCGTACCGACGCATTTTTTTGCAAAAATTTTCAGAGTTCGTTTGCCAGTTCACAGCACGCTAGAGATACGATTCACACGCGCAAGTCGATCCGACGCATTTTTTTGCAAAAAAAAAATGATTAAATTTTCTAAGTTCCTGAACCAGTTCACAGCACCACGCAAGTCGATCCGACGCATTTTTTTGCAAAAATTTTCAGAGTTCGTTTGCCAGTTCACAGCACGCTAGAGATACGATTCACAGCACGCAAGTCAATCTGACGCATTTTTGTGCAAAAAAAATTGATAAAATTTTCTAAGTTCCTGAACCAGTTCACAGCACCACGCAAGTCGATCCGACGCATTTTTTTGCAAAAATTTTCAGAGTTCGTTTGCCAGTTCACAGCACGCTAGAGATACGATTCACGATTCACAGCACGCAACTCGATCTGACGCATTTTTTTTGCAAAAAAAAATGATTTTTTTTTTAAATTACATTCATTCATTCATTCATTCATTCATTCATTCATTTCATTCATTCATTCATTCTTTCATTCATTCATTTCATTCATTCTTTCATTCATTCATTTCATTCATTCAATCATTCATTCAATTATTTATTCATTTCATTCATTCATTCAATCATTCATTCAATCATTCATTCATTCATTCATTCATTCATTCATTTCATTCATTCATTCATTTCATTTCATTTCATTTCATTTCATTTCATTTCATTTCATTTCATTTCATTTCATTTCATTTCATTTCATTTCATTTAATAAAAAAAAAAAATTTCAAATAAATGAATGAATGATTGAATGAATGAATCAATGATTGAATGAATGAATGAATGAATGAATGAATGAATGAATGAATGAATGAATGAATGAATGAATGAATGAATGAATGAATGAATGAATGAATGAATGAATGAATGAATGAATGAATGAATGAATGAATGAATGAATGAATGAATGAATGAAATGAATGAAATGAATGAAATGAATGAAATGAATGAAATGAAAAAATGAATGAAATGAAATAAATGAATGAATGATTGAATGAATGAATCAATGATTTAATGAATGAATGATTGAATGAATGAATGAATGATTGAATGAAATGAATGAATGAATGAATGAAATGAATGAATGAATAAAATGAATGATGAATGAAATGAATGAATGAATGAAATGAATGAATGAATGAATGAATGAATGAATGAATGAATGAATGAATGAATGAATGAAATGAATGAAAGAATGAATGAAATGAATGAATGAAAGAATGAATGAATGAATGAAATGAATGAATGAATGAATGAAATGAATGAATGAATGAATGAATGAAATTAAAAAAAAAATCATTTTTTTTTGAAAAATGCGTCGGATCGACTTGCGCGTGTGAATCGTATCTCTAGCGTGCTGTGAACTGGCAAACGAACTCTGAAAATTTTTGCAAAAAAATGCGTCGGTACGACTTGCGTGCTGTGAATCGTATCTCTAGCGTGCTGTGAACTGGCAAACGAACTCTGAAAATTTTTGCAAAAAAATGCGTCGGATCGACTTGCGTGGTGCTGTGAACTGGTTCAGGAACTTAGAAAATTTTATCAATTTTTTTTGCAAAAAAATGCGTCGGATCGACTTGCGTGCTGTGAATCGTATCTCTAGCGTGCTGTGAACTGGCAAACGAACTCTGAAAATTTTTGCAAAAAAATGCGTCGGTACGACTTGCGTGCTGTGAATCGTATCTCTAGCGTGGTGTGAACTGGCAAACGAACTCTGAAATTTTTTGCAAAAAAATGCGTCGGATCGACTTGCGTGGTGCTGTGAACTGGTTCAGGAATGAATGAATGAATGAAATGAATGAATGAAGGATTGAATGAATGAATGAATGAATGATTAAATGAATGAAATGAATGAATGAAGGATTGAATGAATGAATGAATGAATGATTAAATGAATGAATGAATGAATGAATGAATGAATGATTGAAAGAATGAATGAATGATTGAATATTTGAATGAATTAATGAATGAACTTAATGAATGAATGAATGAAATGAACGAAATGAATGAATGAAATGAATGAAGGATTGAATGAATGAATGAATGAATGAATGAATGAATGAATGATTGATTGAATGAATGAATGAATGAATGATTAAATGAATGAATGAATGAATGATTAAATGAATGAATGAATGAAATGAAATAAATGAATGAATGAATGATTGAATGAATGAATGAATGAATGAATGATTGAATGAATGAATGAAATGAAATGAAATGAATGAAATGAAATGAAATGAAATGAAATGAAATGAATGAAATGAAATGAAATGAAATGAAATGAAATGAAATGAAATGAATGAAATGAAATGAAATGAAATGAAATGAAATGAAATGAAATGAAATGAAATGAAATGAAATGAAATGAAATGAAATGAAATGAAATTAAATGAAATTAAATGAATGAAATGAAATGAATGAATGAAATGAAATGAAATGAAATGAAATGAAATGATATGAATGAATGAATGAATGAATGAATGAATGAAATGAATGAATGAATGAAATTTAAAAAAAAAATCATTTTTTTTTGCAAAAAAAATGATGAATGAATGAATGAATGAATGAATGATTGAAAGAATGAATGAATGATTGAATATTTGAATGAATTAATGAATGAACTTAATGAATGAATGAATGAAATGAACGAAATGAATGAATGAAATGAATGAAGGATTGAATGAATGAATGAATGATTGAATGATTGATTGATTGAATGAATGAATGAATGAATAAATTAATAAATGAATGAATGAATGAATGAATGAATGAATGAATGAAATAAATGAATGAATGATTGAATGATTGAATGAATGATTGATTGAATGATTGATTGATTGAATGAATGAATGAATGAATGAATGAATAAATGAATAAATGAATGAATGAATGAATGAATGAATAAATGAATGAAATGAATGAATGAATGAATGAATGAATGAAATGAATGAAATGAATGAAATGAATGAATGAATGAATGAATGAATGAATGAATGAATGAAATGAATGAATGAAATGAATGAATGAATGAATGAATGAATAAATGAATAAATGAATGAATGAATGAATGAATGAATGAATGAATGAATGAATAAATGAATGAAATGAATGAATGAATGAAATGAATGAATGAATGAATGAAATGAATGAATGAATGAATGAATGAATGAATGAATGAATGAATGAATGAATGAATGAATGAATGAATGAACTCTAACTCTGACCTCTGACCTCAGACCTCTGACCTCTGACCTCTGACCTCTGACCTCTGACCTCTGACCTCTGACCTATGACCTCTGACCTCTGACCTGTGACCTCTGACCTCTGACCTCTGACCACTAACCACGACCACCCTCACTCTCACTCTCACTCTCTTATTGGTTAGAGGCAACTTGAGGAAAAGTTGCGAGTTTGAATCATTTTTTGTGTATGTAACTCTAACTCTAACTCTAACTCTAACCAAGACCACGACCACGACCACGACCACGACCACGACCACGACCACGACCACGATCACTACCACGACCACGACCACGAACACGAACACGAACACGAACACGAACACGAACACGAACACGAACACGAACACGAATATGAATTTTTTTTTTGTATTTGAAAGTATTGATACTGGTTTTGATCGAAATCCGGTGGGCTAATAAGTCCTTCATTAATTTTTTTTGCAAAAAAATGCGTCGGATCGACTTGCGTGGTGCTGCGAACTGGTTCAGGAACTTAGAAAATTTTATCAATTTTTTTTGCAAAAAATTGCGTCGGATTGACTTGCGCGCTGTGGATCATATCTCTAGCGTGCTGTGAACTGGCAAACGAACTCTGAAAATTTTTGCAAAAAAATGCGTCGGATCGACTTGCGTGGTGCTGTGAACTGGTTCAGGAATGAATGAATGAATGAATGAATGAATGAATGAATGAATGAATGAATGAATGAATGAATGAATGAATGAATGAAATGAATGAATGAAAGAATGAATGAAATGAATGAATGAAAGAATGAATGAATGAATGAAATGAATGAATGAATGAATGAAATGAATGAATGAATGAATGAAATTAAAAAAAAAAAATCATTTTTTTTTGCAAAAAAAAATGCGTCAGATCGAGTTGCGTGCTGTGAATCGTGAATCGTATCTCTAGCGTGCTGTGAACTGGCAAACGAACTCTGAAAATTTTTGCAGAAAAATGCGTCGGATCGACTTGCGTGGTGCTGTGAACTGGTTCAGGAACTTAGAAAATTTTATCAATTTTTTTTGCAAAAAAATGCGTCAGATTGACTTGCGTGCTGTGAATCGTATCTCTAGCGTGCTGTGAACTGGCAAACGAACTCTGAAAATTTTTGCAAAAAAATGCGTCGGATCGACTTGCGTGGTGCTGTGAACTGGTTCAGGAACTTAAAAAAAAATATCAATTTTTTTTGCAAAAAAATGCGTCGGATCGACTTGCGCGTGTGAATCGTATCTCTAGCGTGCTGTGAACTGGCAAACGAACTCTGAAAATTTTTGCAAAAAAATGCGTCGGTACGACTTGCGTGCTGTGAATCGTATCTCTAGCGTGGTGTGAACTGGCAAACGAACTCTGAAATTTTTTGCAAAAAAATGCGTCGGATCGACTTGCGTGGTGCTGTGAACTGGTTCAGGAACTTAGAAAATTTTATCAATTTTTTTTGCAAAAAAATGCGTCGGATCGACTTGCGTGCTGTGAATCGTATCTCTAGCGTGCTGTGAACTGGCAAACGAACTCTGAAAATTTTTGCAAAAAAAATGCGTCGGATCGACTTGCGTGGTGCTGTGAACTGGTTCATGAACTTTGAAAATTTAATCATTTTTTTTTTTGCAAAAAAATGCGTCGGATCGACTTGCGTGCTGTGAATCGTATCTCTAGCGTGCTGTGAACTGGCAAACGAACTCTGAAAATTTTTGCAAAAAAATGCGTCGGATCGACTTGCGTGGTGCTGTGAACTGGTTCAGGAACTTAGAAAATTTTATCAATTTTTTTTCAAAAAATATCTTTTTTCGAGATAGAGCGGTGCAGACGATCAAGCGTGCTGGAAGATAGGAATTTGACGCCTCAGCTGTTTCTACCATATCCGCTACGTTTCAAGTGCCGCGGAGCAGACTAGCTGAACTGGAAATGGACCAACCGATTCTTGCTCAGCTCCACCACGCTCGTCGATTGAAAATCGAAACGCACTCTTAGTATGGGATCAGAGCATGTTTTAGGCTTGAATTTGTGATCGTTTATTTGACAACAATTTTAATTTATAAGAATAGTTAACATGATACACGAGAGAGTTCACTAAAGAGCTTGGCATTACAGAAGAAGCAGTTCTGGATAGGCGCGGAGTACCAGCGCGACGGGCCCGAGGGTAACGACATCACGAGGACCAACATCCCAGACGTGAGGATATCCTTCCGACACGAGACCCTTCTCGGCGAACTGGACAATCTGTTCAGGGTGAGTACGTCTGAGAGGTTCTAAGACATTTGATTTTGTATAAAATTTTAAACTAGGAAGAAATGAAGAATGATCTTATTTTGAAACGAGCGACAAACGTTTGTATGGAAGAGCAGTTTTACTGGCCCTCAAGGTTGGACAAGTTTCAATTACAAGTATCACACCATTTCACAAATAAATTCTAGATATGTATGCATTAACATTTGAGCATAAACTATTGAGAAAATGTTGCGTGATCACCAACACCCTCTGAAAACCCAGTTTCAAAAATGTGATCTGTACCTTCAAGAAGCACCGAGATTCATCGGTGTTTTTAAGACCTTTGTATTACGACCTTTTTAGTACCTATAGCATACATTAACCTCGACCCCTCGCAGAGATGTTATTACAGGGGCATGGTGGGTACTATCCACTATCCTTCGCACTTTATTACTCAACTAACTAGTACAAAGTTGGAAAACTAAAACCAGACTTCAAAATTTAAACAACATCATGTTACGAGAACACGGCCTTAAAAAATATTACATTCTGTATATATTTTGAATTATCAATATATTATGTTAAATGGTTACACACCTCACAGTCCTGGGTTCGAATCCCGGGTGGGGTATTTCTTTGTGAAGTTTGTATGTAGGATGTTTTTAAGATGATTCTGTGGGACAAACAAGCCTCATAGCTCAGTTAGCAGTAACTCTGCCTTCTGCGCTGTAGGTTGTGGTTTGATCCCACCCAGGACAAACATTTGTGTGATGAATATAGATATATAGTTTGGGTGTTGTATCATATAGTACGTATGTATTTACAAAAGTATTTAAGTATTCTATCCGGAAACTAGTTCCCATGTTACAAGCTATGCTTCGTTTGGGGCTAGATGGCGCTGTGTGAGATTAACGTCCTGTAATATTTATTTCCGGAGAGGATATTTGACACCATTAAGCACATAAACAACCTTGTATTGTTATGGTTAGATCCCATATTTCATAAACAATCAATATATTCGCTATTCTGTTACAGGCAGCAATATATCACTGACGAATAGAAGAAAAGAAAATTAATTTCTCAAGCGTTTTTATTGACGGAAATAATTTTACCTATATACAACTTTTGCTCTACCATAACTAGATAAAACGAATGGTGTCTGGTTTTGGCGACTAGAGTAGGTATGTCGTTATTTTTTTATGTAAAAACCTGTGATTATATTGCTTAAACATATTATTCTAGTCACCAAAACCTCGTGCTTGTATAAAAAGCCCAGTTTTCGCAAGTCTTATTTCGATGTATTGATCAAAAAAATTGCTTTAATAAATATTCTCGCGCACATATGTGTTTAATTTGATGTATTTGTTTAATCATTTACTTATCTATGAACGACGATTGGTGACCAATCAGGTAATTCATCGACACTTAGGTAGCTGTAAAGATTTGACAATTCATTGAATTGCACACTTGGCTATAGATATTCGAGAATAAACCGAATTACGGACTTGGTTGGGAAAAAATTGTAAATTCATCGAAATAAAACTTTTCTGCTAAGATTCAAGAGTACATAGAATAACACTTGGCATTGACACACTTTCTTTGATTTGAAAATGAATCGACCAATATTGTGTACCGGTCTCTGTCCGTGATCCACCTACAAAGATCAGCTGGCTGCACCAGGGGAAACATTTTCTGCCCATGATCCATCTAAAGATAACTTGGTGTTCCTAATTAAGAATGCCTATTGCCTGTGGTCTACCTATAGAGAATACGAACTATGTAGGTAGATTGGTAATCAAATCCACAGTGTTTTGTAGTAAATTGAGATCGTCTAAGAACTTTATTTACAATCAGGGCTAATGTTATTATGAGACAAAAAATCACAACTCACGACGGGACTCGAACCCGCTTCTTTTCCCGAAGCCGGAAACGCTCTAACCAACTGAGCTACGGGGGTACCGACGTAAATTCCGAATTTTTGTGTCATATCTTTCAGCTAAAGCGCTGATAGCGCCATCTAGCAGAGATTCACTGAACTGTGATCTGCCCTAGTTTTCGAAATTACACTCAAATCACTAGCGAGAAATGGTGTTATTGCTTTTTAATCAAATTTTTGTATTTCAAGTTTGCACTTGCCGTCGTGGGTTGTGAATTTTTGTATCATAGTGACATTTGTAAATATTGTGACCACGTGCAATCACTTTAAAATACAAAAATTTGTATAAGGGCTTAGTCTAGCAGTGAAGTGGACTGTACGATATCAAGACGTACTTCAGAAGCCAGTGATACTCCGAACAGCCTTTTCCTCCTCGTGCGGCGTCATGTGTCGATGCGAATGGAACTCCATAGAGAACGATGCCAGCCCGGAGCTGAGCGAACGGAGAGTGCTCGAGTACCCGAGCAGTTCTGATAGTGGGGCTATACCATCCACCACCTGAGGGAACATAATGGATTCATTTTAAAACTATTGAATTTCGTTTTCGGTCGCGAGATCCGCCATTCCAGACCACTTGTAGTGACATTACTGTATGTATCTAAGTAACCTCAATTTCCGCCGTACCAGTTTGAAACATTGCTTGCTTTGCGTTAGTTTTGGGTACATGTCGCGCCTTCTGATTTTTTTTGCCTATTTTGACCAATAAAGATCGGAATATAAACATCTGCTAAGTGTACTTTTTTGTAAAGGTTTGTTGACAATGATGAACAGATGTGGGATCAGGTCTTTGTGCGGTTCGGTCGTTAAGCCGGCCATGAACAATGGTTTCATTTTTTGGTTTTGTTTATAAGAAATGTTTTAAGTGTGGCCTATTTTCATTTTAATTTAAAATTATGGCTAATAATGGCTAAAAACAATCAAAATTTTACCCGACCTACAAAATGCTAAGCTTCTATTAAAAACAAAATAAATTGTGCAAGTCTGGGGTGGCAAACGGTCACTTCACATAAAATCGTACTTGTGGTGTCAAGCCGGAAAGTTTGATGATGGTACCTTGTTGGTATGTCTGACATGTATGTGTTGTATATCGAGCCTTCTCCTCGCGAGGTCCGCCATTACTCGCTGCGAGTGACTCTCGGGACAGACCACTTGTAGTGACATTACTGGATGTATGTACCTTGTTGGTATGTCTGACATGCATGTGTTGTATATCGAGCCGTCTCCTCGCGAGGTCCGCCATTACTCGCTGCGAGTGACTCTCGGGACAGACCACTTGTAGTGACATTACTGTATGTATGTACCTTGTTGGTATGTCTGACATGTATGTGTTGTATATCGAGCCGTCTCCTCGCGAGGTCCGCCATTACTCGCTGCGAGTGACTCACGGGACAGACCACTTGTAGTGACATTACTGGATGTATGTACCTTGTTGGTATGTCTGACATGCATGTGTTGTATATCGAGCCGTCTCCTCGCGAGGTCCGCCATTACTCGCTGCGAGTGACTCTCGGGACAGACCACTTGTAGTGACATTACTGGATGTATGCATTTCATTTCATTCATTTCATTTCATTTCATTCATTCATTCATTCATTCAATCATTCATTCATTCAATCATTCATTCATTCATTAAATCATTCATTCATTCAATCATTGATTCATTTATTTCATTTCATTCATTCATTCATTCATTCATTCATTTCATTCATTCATTCATTCATTTCATTTCATTCATTTCATTTCATTTCATTTCATTCATTTCATTTCATTTCATTTCATTCATTTCATTTCATTTCATTTCATTTCATTTCATTTCATTTCATTTCATTCATTTCATTTCATTTCATTCATTCATTCATTCATTCATTCATTCAATCATTCATTCATTCATTCAATCATTCATTCATTCAATCATTGATTCATTCATTCAATCATTCATTCATTTATTTAATTTCATTCATTCATTTCATTCATTCATTCATTCATTCATTCATTCATTCATTCATATCATTTCATTTCATTTCATTTCATTTCATTTCATTTCATTTCATTTCATTTCATTCATTTCATTTCATTTCATTTCATTTCATTTCATTTCATTCATTTCATTTCATTTCATTTCATTCATTTCATTTCATTTCATTTCATTCATTTCATTTCATTTCATTCATTCAATCATTCATTCATTCATTCAATCATTGATTCATTCATTCAATCATTCATTCATTTATTTCATTTCATTCATTCATTCATTTCATTCATTTCATTCATTCATTCATTCATTCATTCATTCATTCATTAAATCATTGATTCATTCATTCAATCATTCATTCATTCATTCATTCAATCATTGATTCATTCATTCAATCATTCATTCATTTATTTCATTTCATTCATTCATTCATTTCATTCATTCATTCATTCATTCATTTCATTCATTCATTCATTCATTCATTCATATCATTTCATTTCATTTCATTTCATTCATTCATTTCATTCATTTCATTTCATTTCATTTCATTCATTTCATTTCATTCATTTCATTTCATTTCATTTCATTTCATTTCATTTCATTCATTTCATTTCATTTCATTTCATTTCATTTCATTTCATTCATTTCATTTCATTTCATTCATTCATTCATTCATTCAATAATTCATTCATTCAATCATTCATTCATTCATTAAATCATTCATTCATTCAATCATTGATTCATTTATTTCATTTCATTCATTCATTCATTTATTCATTCATTTCATTCATTCATTCATTCATTCATTCATTTCATTTCATTCATTTCATTTCATTTCATTTCATTCATTTCATTCATTTCATTCATTTCATTTCATTTCATTTCATTTCATTCATTTCATTTCATTTCATTCATTCATTCATTCAATCATTCATTCATTCATTCAATCATTCATTCATTCAATCATTGATTCATTCATTCAATCATTCATTCATTTATTTAATTTCATTCATTCATTTCATTCATTCATTCATTCATTCATTCATTCATATCATTTCATTTCATTTCATTTCATTTCATTTCATTCATTTCATTTCATTTCATTTCATTTCATTTCATTCATTTCATTTCATTTCATTTCATTTCATTTCATTCATTCATTTCATTTCATTTCATTTCATTCATTTCATTTCATTTCATTCATTCATTCATTCATTCATTTCATTTCATTCATTTCATTTCATTCATTTCATTTCATTTCATTTCATTTCATTTCATTTCATTCATTTCATTTCATTTCATTTCATTTCATTCATTTCATTTCATTTCATTTCATTCATTCATTCATTCATTCAATCATTCATTCATTCATTCAATCATTGATTCATTCATTCAATCATTCATTCATTTATTTCATTTCATTCATTCATTTCATTCATTCATTCATTCATATCATTTCATTTCATTTCATTTCATTTCATTTCATTTCATTCATTTCATTTCATTTCATTTCATTCATTTCATTTCATTTCATTTCATTTCATTTCATTCATTTCATTTCATTTCATTTCATTCATTTCATTTCATTTCATTCATTTCATTTCATTTCATTTCATTTCATTTCATTTCATTCATTTCATTTCATTTCATTTCATTCATTTCATTTCATTTCATTTCATTCATTTCATTTCATTTCATTTCATTCATTCAATCATTCATTCATTCATTTAATCATTCATTCATTCAATCATTGATTCATTCATTCAATCATTCATTCATTTATTTCATTTCATTCATTCATTCAATCCTTCATTCATTCATTTCATTCATTCATTCAATCATTCATTCATTCATTCAATCATTCATTCATTCATTTATTCATTCATTCAATCATTCATTCATTCATTCATTCAATCCTTCATTCATACATTTCATTCATTCATTCATTCCTGAACCAGTTCACAGCACCACGCAAATCGATCCGACGCATTTTTTTGCAAAAATTTTCAGAGTTCGTTTGCCAGTTCACAGCACGCTAGAGATATGATCCACAGCGCGCAAGTCAATCCGACGCATTTTTTTGCAAAAAAAAATGATAAAATTTTCTAAGTTCCTGAACCAGTTCGCAGCACCACGCAAGTCGATCCGACGCATTTTTTTGCAAAAAATTTCAGAGTTCGTTTGCCAGTTCACAGCACGCTAGAGATACGATTCACAGCACGCAAGTCGATCCGAAGCATTTTTTTGCAAAAAAAATTGATAAAATTTTCTAAGTTCCTGAACCAGTTCGCAGCACCACGCAAGTCGATCCGACGCATTTTTTTTGCAAAAATTTTCAGAGTTCGTTTGCCAGTTCACAGCACGCTAGAGATACGATTCACAGCACGCAAGTCGTACCGACGCATTTTTTTGCAAAAATTTTCAGAGTTCGTTTGCCAGTTCACAGAACGCTAGAGATACGATTCACACGCGCAAGTCGATCCGACGCATTCTTTTGCAAAAAATTTCAGAGTTCGTTTGCCAGTTCACAGCACGCTAGAGATACGATTCACAACACGCAAGTCGATCCGACGCATTTTTTTGCAAAAAAAATTGATAAAATTTTCTAAGTTCCTGAACCAGTTCACAGCACCACGCAAGTCGATCCGACGCATTTTTTTGCAAAAATTTTCAGAGTTCGTTTGCCAGTTCACAGCACGCTAGAGATACGATTCACAGCACGCAAGTCGATCCGACGCATTTTTTTGCAAAAATTTTCAGAGTTCGTTTGCCAGTTCACAGCACGCTAGAGATACGATTCACAGCACGCAAGTCGTACCGGCGCATTTTTTTGCAAAAATTTTCAGAGTTCGTTTGCCAGTTCACAGAACGCTAGAGATACGATTCACACGCGCAAGTCGATCCGACGCATTTTTTTGCAAAAAAATTCAGAGTTCGTTTGCCAGTTCACAGCACGCTAGAGATACGATTCACAACACGCAAGTCGATCCGACGCATTTATTTGCAAAAAAAATTGATAAAATTTTCTAAGTTCCTGAACCAGTTCACAGCACCACGCAAGTCGATCCGACGCATTTTTTTGCAAAAATTTTCAGAGTTCGTTTGCCAGTTCACAGCACGCTAGAGATACGATTAACAGCACGCAAGTCGATCCGACGCATTTTTTTGCAAAAAAAATTGATAACATTTTCTAAGTTCCTGAACCAGTTCACAGCACCACGCAAGTCGATCCGACGCATTTTTTTGCAAAAATTTTCAGAGTTCGTTTGCCAGTTCACAGCACGCTAGAGATACGATTCACAGCACGCAAGCCGATCTGACGCATTTTTTTGCAAAAAAAATTGATAATTTTTTTTAAGTTCCTGAACCAGTTCACAGCACCACGCAAGTCGATCCGACGCATTTTTTTGCAAAAAATTTCAGAGTTCGTTTGCCAGTTCACAGCACGCTAGAGATACGATTCACAGCACGCAACTCGATCTGACGCATTTTTTTTTGCAAAAAAAAAAGATTTTTTTTTTAAATTTCATTCATTCATTCATTCATTCATTTCATTCATTTCATTCATTCATTCATTTCATTCATTCATTCATTCTTTCATTCATTCATTTCATTCATTCTTTCATTCATTCATTCATTCATTTCATTCATTCATTCATTCATTTCATTCATTCATTCATTCATTTCATTCATTTCATTCATTTCATTCATTCATTCATTTCATTCAATCATTCATTTAATTCAAGCATTCATTTCATTCATTAATTCATTCATTTCATTCATTTAGTCCTTATTTTCCTATAAATATATGTAACTCTACTTACAATTCTTCTATCACTTTAAATTCTTTAATTCGTGTCAGAAACCTATGATACATATTATTTTACATTAAAAAGTATGATAATGTAATTATATATTACTATTTATTCACTAAGCTTAAGATTTAGTTATAAGAGTTTAGTAGTGTAGGTTTATAACTACGAACTTTGTAGAAAGACAAGCCTCATGGCTCAGTTGGTAGTAGCTCTGCCTTCTGCGCTGTAGGCTGTGGGTTCGATTGTATTTATAAAAATATTTAAGTATTCTACCCGTAATCTAGTTCCCATATTACAAACTATGCTTAGTTTGGGGCTAGATGGCGCTGTGTAAAATTAATGTCCTGTAATATTTATTTATTTAAACAATTGTGAAATGGACCGATGATACTATATGATAACATACACAAAATGATCCGTCCAGTTATAATTATAATTATGGTACACAGGTAGTGGATGTCCAAGTAACTCTGCATTGGTTCGAGGTGGGTCGCGGCACTTCTGAATCAGTAGTCACCGCCGCAGTCGCGCAGTGCCTCAGGAAAGTGAGTATATTCGTAAAGTCCGTAGAGAAACGAACAAATTATATGTAACTCGAATATTGCAGCAGTCTTCAGTACTTTGCCGTAAAATATTGCAGACTAGTTCAGACAATACTGTATGAATAGATGTTTGTGGTAATAATGTTTGTCTGTGGATACCCTGGAACGGATTTTCCAATATCTTAACTTTTATTTTCTTTAAAAACACAACAGTAAATTGATGATCGCGGGAGAGGTAAGATGAGAGATGGAGAGGTAATTGAGTGGGGTAGGTTTTCAGGTATATGGTGAGAATGATTACAAACCCTTGACAATAACTATTGATAATTGATCCAATCCACATTAAATTTCGATTTTGCAAATGTAACATTAATACTATTTGATCATCGCAAGATTTTAATTATTGAGAAATAGGGATGAAGAGTAGGTTTAAAAACTTAAATTAATTAAACGAATATTCGCCCAACTTTTTAATTGGATTTTGATTAGATTTGATGAAATTCATTAAATAATAACTATATTTTGGCAGGTATTTGAGCAAGCGGAAGCAGTATTACTGGAGCCAGTTATGTCGCTACAAGTGGTCTGCCCCGAAAGTCACTCGCAGCGAGTAATGGCGGACCTCGCGAGGAGACGGCTCGATATACAACACATACATGTCAGACATACCAACAAGGTACCATCATCAAACTTTCCGGCTTGACACCACAAGTACGATTTTATGTGAAGTGACCGTTTGCCACCCCAGACTTGCACAATTTATTTTGTTTTTAATAGAAGCTTAGCATTTTGTAGGTCGGGTAAAATTTTGATTGTTTTTAGCCATTATTAGCCATAATTTTAAATTAAAATGAAAATAGGCCACACTTAAAACATTTCTTATAAACAAAACCAAAAAATGAAACCATTGTTCATGGCCGGCTTAACGGCCGAATCGCGCAAAGACCTGGGTCCCACATCTGGTCATCATTGTCAACAATTAAACCTTTACAAAAAAGTACACTCAGCAGATGTTTATATTCCGATCTTTATTGGTCAAAATAGGCAACAAAAAAAAAGAAGGCGCCACATGTACCCAAAACTAACGCAAAGCAATAATGTTTCTAACTGTTACGGCGGAAATTGAGGTTACATAGATACATACAGTAATAATGTCACTACAAGTGGTCTGGAATGGCGGACCTCGCGACCTAAAACGAAATTCAATAGTTAAAATGAATCCATTATGTTCCCTCAGGTGGTGGATGGTATAGCCCCACTATCAGAACTGCTCGGGTACTCGAGCACTCTCCGTTCGCTCAGCTCCGGGCTGGCATCGTTCTCTATGGAGTTCCATTCGCATCGACACATGACGCCGCACGAGGAGGAGAAGGCTGTTCGGAGTATCACTGGCTTCTGAAGTACGTCTTGATATCGTACAGTCCACTTCACTGCTAGGCTTAACCCTTATACAAATTTTTGTATATCAATGGATTGCACGTGGTCACAACATTTACAAATGTCACTATGACACAAAAATTCACAACCCACGACGGCAAGTGCAAACTTGAAATACAAAAATTTGATGAAAAAGCAAAAACGCCATTTCTCGCTAGTGATTTTGAGTGTAATTTCGAACACTAGGGCAGATCGCAGTTCAGTGAATCTCTGCTAGATGGCGTTATCAGCGCTATAGCTGAGAGATAACACAAAAATTCGGACCCCCAAAAATTCGTCGGTACCCCCGTAGCTCAGTTGGTTAGAGCGTTTCCGGCTTCAGGAAAACGCGGGTTCGTGTCCCGTCGTGAGTTGTGAATTTTTGTGCTATAATAACATTAGACCTTATTGTTAATAAAGTTCTTTGACGATCTCAATTTACCACAAAACACTATGGATTTGATTACCAATCTACCTACATAGTTCGTATTCTCTATAGGTAGACCACAGGCAATAGGCATTCTTAATTAGGAACACCAAGTTATCTTTAGATGGATCATGGGCAGAAAATGTTTCCCCTGGTACAGCCAGCTGATCTTTGTAGGTGGATCACGGACAGAGACCGGTACACAATATTGGTCGATTCATTTTCAAATCAAAGAAAGTGTGTCAATGCCAAGTGTTATTCTATGTACTCTTGAATCTTAGCAGAAAAGTTTTATTTCGATGAATTTACAATTTTTTCCCAACCAAGTCCGTAATTCGGTTTATTCTCGAATATCTATAGCCAAGTGTGCAATTCAATGAATTGTCAAATCTTTACAGCTACCTAAGTGTCGATGAATTACCTGATTAGTCAGCAATCGTCGTTCACAGATAAGTAAATGATTAAACAAATACATCAAATTAAACACATATGTGCGCGAGAATATTTATTAAAGCAATTTTTTTGATCAATACATCGAAATAAGACTTGCGAAAACTGGGCTTTTTATACAAGCACGAGGTTTTGGTGACTAGAATAATATGTTTAAGCAATATAATCACAGGTTTTTACATAAAAAAATAACGACATACCTACTCTAGTCGCCAAAACCAGACACCATTCGTTTTATCTAGTTATGGTAGAGCAAAAGTTGTATATAGGTAAAATTATTTCCGTCAATAAAAACGCTTGAGAAATTAATTTTCTTTTCTTCTATTCGTCAGTGATATATTGCTGCCTGTAACAGAATAGCGAATATATTGATTGTTTATGAAATATGGGTTCTAACGATAACAATACAAGGTTGTTTATGTGCTTAATGGTGTCAAATATCCTCTCCGGAAATAAATATTACAGGACGTTAATCTCACACAGCGCCATCTAGCCCCAAACGAAGCATAGCTTGTTTGGGGACATGGGAACTAGTTTCCGGATAGAATACTTAAATACTTTTGTAAATACATACGTACTATATGATACAACACCCAAACACAGAACAAGCATCTATATTCATCACACAAATGTTTGTCCTGGGTGGGATCAAACCACAACCTACAGCGCAGAAGGCAGAGTTACTGCTAACTGAGCTATGAGGCTTGTTTGTCCCACAGAATCATCTTAAAAACATCCTACATACAAACTTCACAAAGAAATACCCCACCCGGGATTCGAACCCAGGACTGTGAGGTGTGTAACCATTTAACATAATATATTGATAAGTCAAAATATATACAGAATGTAATACTTTTTAAGGCCGTGTTCTTGTTATATTATGTTGTTTAAATTTTGAAGTCTGGTTTTAGTTTTCCAACTTTGTACTAGTTAGTTGAGTAATAAAGTGCGAAGGATAGTGGAAGTAGGTGTGTAACAAAAGCAAGCGACCCACCTTGCCCCTGTAATAACATGTCTGCGAGGGGTCGAGGTTAATGTATGCTAAAGGTACTAAAAAGGTCGTAATACAAAGGTCTTAAAAACACCGATGAATCTCGGTGCTTCTTGAAGGTACAGATCACATTTTTAAAAACTGGGTTTTCAGAGGGTGTTGGGCACACGCAACATTTTCTCAATAGTTTATGCTCAAATGTTAATGCATACATATCTAGAATTTATTTGTGAAATGGTGTGATACTTGTGGTTGAGACTTGTCGAACCTTGAGGGCCAGTAAAACTGCTCTTCCATACAAACGTTTGTCGCTCATTCCAAAATAAGATCATCCTTCGTTTCTTGCTAGTTTGAAATTTTATACATAATCCAATGTTGTCTTAGAACCTCTTAGACGTACTCACCCTGAACAGATTGTCCAGCTCGCCGAGAAGGGTCTCGTGTCGGAAGGATATCCTCACGTCTGGGATGTTGGTCCTCGTAATGTCGTTACCCTCGGGCCCGTCGCGCTGGTACTCCGCGCCTATCCAGAACTGCTTCTTCTGTAATGCCAAGCTCTTTAGTGAACTCTCTCGTGTATCATGTTAACTATTCTTATAAATTTAAATTGTTGTCAAATAAACGATCACAAATTCAAGCCTAAAACCACATGCTCTCATCCCATACTAAGAGTGCGTTTCGATTTTCAATAGACGATGGTGGTGGAGCTGAGCCAGAATCGGTTGGTCTGTATCCAGTTCAGCTCGTCTGCTCCGCGTCAGTTGAAACGTAGCGGATATGGTAGAAACAGCTGAGGCGTCAAATTCCTATCTTCCAGCACGCTTGATCGTCTGCACCGCTCTATCTCGAAAAAAGCGATTTGCCACCATCTCTGATGAGTACTCTACCCTTAAACCTCAACAGACTACGAGGAACTGGCTTACTATCTTACCACTAAATGCCGAACACAATAATAATAAATTTAAATAGGTGCGGTTATTATTATGATTTGGCGAACTTTAGAAGCAAGTTCGTCTTGTATTTACACAAGTATACACGTTTAGGTCAGTAAGTATAGTAGAAGTTTACCTCGTGTGAAAATCCAGACATGATGACCGAGTTCCGCGCCAGCTCGCACATGTCACAGGAGCTGAGCTTCCACGCCTGGGCAGCGATGCTGTACTCCTCCATCAGCGGCTCCTGGGGAAATTATGTACATAAACGGCCTTACACTTGGTACTCACAGCTCTGCCCTCTGTGCTGTAGGTTGTGGCACATAGACCTTGGTTCTATGTTTGGGTGTTGTTTTGTATGATAAGTGTGTATTTACAAGAGTAGAGTAAGTAATAATTGAGTTCAAGAAACAGCGGACTTTTTTTTTTAGTCTCAACTCAAAGAACCCGCTGTTGGTAGCAACATTTTGATCCTGTTTAACAAAAATTTTCAAAGTCTTAAAACAAACGTTGTCTCCTGAGTCGGATTGAATAACCCCGTTTCGGCATAGACACTACACATTATTACGTTACAGGTTGCATTTATACCTGATCGTGTTCTCTAACTTTGTTTATTTTGGAGCTTGATGGCGTTGTGTAAAATGCTAAGTGTAATGTAATGTTTACAAAAAATAACAAATATATTCTAAACTACCGCAAATTTTAAATTTGCGCTACCACGCCCTCAATTACCTACGCCATTCACCTCTTTTAGGAATCATACACTAAATGTCACAGGTTATACAACTTCAGTATCTCTCCATAAGTGTGAACCATTTACTAGGTAGCTTTGCCCATGTGCAAAGAATAGAGCCTTTAATAATAATTTTTCGCTCTTCCTTATTTTGCATAGCATCTTACCCTAGTGAAGTGAAACTGTAGAGGGTCGTCAGTACTGAGCGTGACCCGGAGTCCTCGTGAGAAGAACTCCGGGAGCGGGTTCCGGTGGTAGCGCAGGAAAAGCGAGTTGTTGCTGAGGGGCGACATCGCGATGAAGATCTGCGCCAGGTAGAACATGTACTGGAGGACTGGCACCTGCGAACCGTAACAACAGTTCATTCAGGACACATTGGGATGCGTGGGATTTTCCTACAATAGGTCGCCTGGAGAGAAATTTAGAACATGTAATGGTCCATCTGACTTGCGACCACTTACTGCCGAAGTCAAGCCAAGATCGCTGCGCTCCGTTGATTCGCGGGAGTCCCATCCCAGTGCATATCACTGCAGTGCAGTCAGACTTCTGGGAAAATTTGCTCCATCCATGACCGCTCGATTTCATGCTTAACCTATTTCAAATTTAAAAAAAGAATCCTTCCGATTGTCAATTTTTTCAAAAGGACATTCACAGCTGTACTCCGAATGTTGTTTTTCTTGAAGCCTAACAACACCTGTACCTATTGCAAAATCACTAAATCAAGAGCTACTATGAGGCACGTACCTTCCTTAGTATCAGCCCATGCGATATATTATCAGCCAGGAGGAAACAAGCGCTCAAGTGCGTCGCCGGGCCCGCTTCGCCACAGTGAGGGCGCAGCACGAACGTGTTCAACCCTTGCTGTCTGGAAAAGATGTTGCGCTATTCTTATGTGCACCTTTACCCTAAACCTTTATTACATTAACAACATTTTTTGATAAATGATTCATAAAAAAAACTCTGCACTTACCTAGTTAATATTCATACAAGCCGAGGTATATGGAGCTTAAACACTTTCAATAGGTACCTACTAAGAAATGGGTAAGACATAGTCGCTTCTATTGCGTTTCAAATGTCATTTTGAAACGAGAAGCTTTCAAATGGCAGTATCAAATTATCGTATTCGCAAGTTTATTTGGATGTTTGGTGATCCTCGACGCTAAAGGGTCAAGACAATTCACGGTCACAGTCTCCCGTCCAAACTGACTAAAGCAGGTAACTCTTGCGCGGCCTCTGGCCATTTCTCCAGTCTGAACCAAATATGCTTAAGTTATACATACCACATTCCATATAACATAAGCTGGGATTCCTCCCGTAAAGTCCAGACTGACCAAGTCTGGGGCCATTTACCTAGGTCTGGGGCCGTGCCATGAAGTCTTATTGCAATTTAATTGACGACCTAAACTGCGCTGAATTGCTATTTCGTACCACGACGTCGCATGAGCTGGTTCAGTTCTGAACGAGTGATCCTACTTACTTTTTACTGAAAAATAATATGTAGAAAATAAATAAGTAACCGCAACGTTCCAAAAAAACTGCTGATTTAATTAAGGAACGTACCAGAGACAAAATTTACTAACCAGCTGCATAGACGTCATGTTACCAAATTGAGTGATCCAGTTTGGGAACCTACACCGAACTCCGTCGGAAATGAGTGGCGTCTATGTGATGGTAGGCCACCAGGACTCTGGACTCGCCCAATATGCCCAATAATTCAGTAACCCGTCCAGACTGACCAAGCATTCCCTTGAATGGCCTCGGGACAATTACCCTTAGCTGGTTACATTACTCGTCCAATACCATTTTCCATACAACAATGTCACTTACTTCCTCAGCTGGTTCAGCGTGACCATGTTCGCGTACATGTAGTAGATATAATAGGCGTACGGCGGGTTCTCGTCGTCGTCCCACTCCTCAGGGGTCCGCATGTTCTCCGTCAGGTTCGGGTTCTCGGGTTTGGACTCGTCGTCTACGCTGTCGAAGCCTATCACATGCTGGAAATCATAATAATTTTCCTCATCAATATATTTTTCTCAAGTTCCCCGTATCTTAAAAGGGTATTCATTAAATTGTTAGTTATTGATGAAATAATGCTCATAATTTTCGTACATGAAAAAAGGACAAAATCAGTTTGAGGGCAGTGCCTGTTTGATTAATTTATTTATGGATGTATCTACCTGCCTATGGCATAAACAGTACTGACTCAGCCTAGTGTGACCATAATAGGTAGGTACAATATAATTGCATTACACATAAAACCATATTTAATACCTATTAAGTAGGTACCTAACCAATAATCATACATGGCTGAGTAGGTACCTACCTATAAATGGTGTAAATTAAATCAATTAGGTCCCTTTTATATTGTAAGACAGGGAAGCGTGGAAGGACTAGGTCACCTATAACTATTATTATTAACAACTGTAGTAATTCATCCAATCCAATGATTGGAATTACTGGAGTGGTCATTAATAAATAGTTCAGTAAAACTATGAAACCTAGTCGAAAGGAAACAGGAGGTTTGGTACCGAGAGGAACTTGTGGAGTTCAGGGTTGGAACTGGGGTTGATGGAGACCTGGAACAGTGGGTCGAACAGGTTGCATAGGAACTCCTGGAAATTCTTCAGCAGCTTGTTGATGCGGTAGATGTCGCTAGAATAAACACCAAATAATATAAGTAACTAGACTATTATGTGTGTATCCCTAGATAATAATCCGAAACAGAATATTTTGAAATAGAAATAGAAACATTTATTTAATAACGACAAGAAGCAAGATAAATACAAACGAGTTTTGTTTTGAACCTATTCCAAATATACCTACGTTACCCTACGTTAAACTCAATTTTGTCTCGGAACGTCCAGGAAATCAATTTCCTCAGAGATGACTTGCACTTAGAATCTATAATCAGAGAATCAGACCACGTAAGTTTTACTTTCCATTAAAATACCCAAACCCTAGAAATAATAATCATCTCAGTCCAAAATACGTCTTCTGCTGAACAAAGGCCTCCACCAATCAACGCTACAAAATCAATCCTGAGCAAAATCCGTCCATCGACAACCCTCGACCGAGACGGTACTTCCTCAGTATGTTAAGGATTCCGGGAGAAGTGCGCCTCCACATACGGCCTTATCTTAACTTGTAACCAGGTGAGATGAAGGCCAAGTGTTTAGCCGTCGCACAATAAAAAAAAAGTACTCTTTAATGTGCAAAAATAAAAACATGCAGTTGTAATGAAACTGCACTCACTAATGCAGCTACCACCATCTTACCTAATTCTGTCGCCATAATAACATTTCAAAAATTTTTGTGTTCCGGCATTCAGAGGTAAGATAGCCAGTTCCTCAGTTCGATGAGGATTCCGGGTGAAGTGCGCCTCCACCGCCTTATCTTAACTTGTTACCAGATGAGATGAAGGCCAAGTGCTTACCCGTTGCACAATAAAAAAAGTACTCTATAATGTGGAAAAATAAAAGCATGCAGTTGTAATGAAGCACTCACTAAAGTCTCGGCACCTGCACCAGCCACCTCACGTGATGCGAGTGCACATTGTTCCTGAACGCCCAGGTCGCGAGCTTCCTCCACTCGTTCACATTCTTGCAGTAAATAGAGATGCGGGGCTCGGTGTATGTGTATTTTGTTTCTTCTAGATCTGCCATCACTTCCTGAAGATTACCAAAATATTATTTTTAGTTACTTTTGTTTGACATTTACTTACGAAACTATGATAAATCTAATACATTTGCAAAGTACCTACCGATGTTATGCCCATAGGTATACTACAAATTCAAAAAAGCACAATCCCTGGAGTCTGCAATTCCTGTTAGAAAAGCGCGCTCCATCTTATGCCACATCATTACTTGTTTCTAATGCGAGCTGGTAATTAAACGCTCGGCTAATAAAAACCACTCAAGCATGAGCATCGCGCAGAGAATATCTATCTCTAATTGGTTGAAATCTCTGCTTGACGGGGATCGGCGCTTGAGCGGCTTTCTGGAATACGGACCTTAATGTCGTACCTTGATAACATTAGCGAAGTAGGTTCCATTCATGTAATTGTCCGTCTTCAGGAACACCTCCCTCAGCCTGCACTCCCCCACAGGGTTGTACTTCGCGTTGAACTTGTCGAATCGATGGAACGTGTTGCGATCCTGGTTGTAAAAAACATGACGGTCTTATTGCCAAAGTATCTAACTAGGTAATAGGTACTGCTATAGATATGCATTAGGGCCTGAAACAAAAATCAGAGGTTGACTTGATCACATTACATATAAATACCTACCTACATACTTTTTATGGGAATAAGTAGGTACACACAATTTACAGCAGTGAGAGCTACCTAATCCAAAAATTGGCGTAATAGCAAGCTGTGAACCCTGCGCTGTTCTACATTAGGTGGTTCTGTTACATTATTTCGTATGACTCTGCAACAGTCGGTGTCATACCTACTACGAGGTTTCATGGCTCACACCAAATATCAGGCGTACTACTGGTACAGACGAGTGCTTTGGGTGCCCTTTTTGCTTAATTCTACTAGAAAGTTGGCATTGTTGACTCAATACCCATGCAGCAATTTTTTTTTGTGCCCAAGTGCGTGATTATTTGTAGGTAATAGGTAAAGCTATATCAAATTTGCTAAATAATTGAGTATTTACCGCATGAACATCCAAGACGTCTACATTCAGGTCGTAAGCGTTGAGCTGCAACTCTTCAAACACGGAGCGCAACGTCTTCGCCACTCCGGCTGTTATCGCCACCACCTTCAGGGAAACCAAGGAGGTCAGTTGAATACAGCAATTCTTCAAGAATAAAAAGTCAAAAAACAAACATTTTGACAGTTACTGTCAAACTGTTGAACGTTTGCTTCCGACTTTGACCGACTTTGTTTTTTATACGTCATGTGCTTCCTTTGACCTCAAGACTTTCGTAGGCAAGAATGAATGATTGAATTAACACAAAAATATGACTATAGAACAACACAAACATTTAGTGACTGTAATGTTTAAGTACAATTGGCGGCCTTATCGCTAAAAGCGATTTCTTCCAGTCAACCTTGTAAGTAGAAATGTAAACTGTAAAATATTACAGAAGTAGTGCACAACAATATGATGAAATATAAAATGAAATCACAACACATACCTACTATTCACATAAATAAATAATACAAACTATAGACTAATACATACACCAACAGTAAGCAAGGATATGGTCAACGATGACCTTATAGTATCTAGATCTCGGCTCTAGAGTAGTTATAGTATCGAGATCTCGGATCTAGATATATAAGGATATGTCGTAATAGTAAGACAATGGTAAAGCAGACGCAGACAGTTCTTTGATCATGATCATCATTCTGCAACTGAAAGGTGATGGATGAAGGACAGACCTCGTCCGCGTGCTGCCGAAGAGTTCGTTTGATGAACCGGAGGAGATGCTTTTGGTTCATGCTCGATGCGGCGTGGATGTGAGTATCCACTTTTCTGAGAAGAAATTGGGGTGTAATCAGTATCTTACTTGCATTGATGAAAACTTTATGGTACACCAAGAAAGCAGAACAATTGTTATTTCAAAAAACTAAAGCTAACAGTAAAATGGGCAGTCTTATCGCTTGAGTACATTAACTTGTATAATGGCAACTTCTTTAAAGAAAACGTGGCACAAGTCCCGACGACTACATGGAGTATATAGTACCTATACAGGCTTTAGTATCGCTTGCTTTCCAGCCTTTTTGGCTTAATCAACCTGTCTCACAGGATATACAATGGTAATAGGTAGCAATCTTGACTCTTAGGATGTTTTTCTGCATAGCTATGAATACGGTGGACGTATTATTACTTATTACTATGAATTTTAGTTTGGGACTAGATGGCGCTGTGTAAAATTATTGTCCTGTAATATATATTTTTTAATATGCAAGTCTTAAAAGGTTGTACCTACCTGATGTTATAAAAATCTCTGTGGGGAACCGCTTTCTGAAGGGCTAGCTCATGCAGCTCGTTCAGGAGTACATGCATCCTGAACTTGGACGACAGGTAGCTCAGACGGCGGTAACAAAACGACTTTCTGTGAACAGACAGAATCAGAATCAGAAATCGACAGAGTATAGGTATCTCATGTTACATCTAATAGTACCAACCTAGATAGATAATATGACAAGCCAATTATATCTAGAATAGAACTAGGAAAATGTGAATAACGCATGTTCGCAAGATGATGTTAGGCAGTTCGTCATCAACTTTCGGCTGGCCATTGTCGCTAAGGCAATTCGGCATACCAAATCAATAAATTCTTCAAAGATAGAAGCAAATGAAATGAGATGAAATGAATGATAGAATCTTTTTATAATTGTATTCGATTGTATTATTTAGGATTGTCGTGTTGTTACACCCTGGCCGGGGAAACCATGGCCCGAATTCTAGATGGGACGACGTGGCCGTGTAAAAACTTACCTTAAGACAGCGCCTAGCAAAACCTTCCATTTCTATCAGGTCAAGTCACCCCTGTAATTAATGGTAGGTAAATGATGCGATGAAGCCTGCGATGCAGCACGTTGGCCTAGAAGAAACCGAATCACTCGTAACTAACAAATAACATTAAAAGCTGAACGAACAATGGTCCATCGCAGATGAGATCCATCAGCCTAGCCATGTCCTCCACGAACTGGCGAAACGGCACCGTCTGGAACGGGATCGGCTTGTCTGCCTCTGCATCCGCTTCCTTGCGGTACACGACCACCACGCCGTTCTCCCAGCGATACGTGAAGTGCCGGTCGGGGGGCGTCGGGCAATCCCACGGATCCAGGAACTCTCCTAAAACCACAAACATTTACGCGCGTAAAGAGTCGTAGGGACTCGCGCAGAATTGATGGGAAAATAGGTACCAGCTCTATAGGTATAGCTATAATGGTTTAAATTGGCACCTTTTGATGTCTGTTCAGTAATCGTTTCCGTAGGATCTTGCAGATTTTAAAGACTGCGGCTGACTTATTAATTATTCATATACATTTAACCGCCTCTGTGGTCTAGTGGTTTCCACCGATTTCAGATTGGTGGTAGGACTTTGTTTAAGTCTGCCTGGCTAGCTACCACCATCTTACCTAATTATTAATATTAATTCGCCATAACAACAGTTCTACAAAAAATGTTGTTTTTCGGCGTTCAGAGGTAAGATAGCCAGTTCCACAATTTGTTGAGGATTCCGGGTGGAGTGCTCCTCCACCTTCGGCCTTATCTTAACTTGTCACCAAGTGAGATGAAGGCCAAGCGCTTCCTCCTTCTATTATAAAAAAAAACACTCGGTAAGCATACAAATTTTCCATCATATCCTAAACATAAAAAAATATTAGAAATACCAAATAATTTGGTTGCTTATTATAACAGATGACATAAATAAGTCTTTAGTCAAATTTACTACCTTCTTGTTAAAAACAGTGATAAAGTTAACTATCACCCTAAGCTTTTTGTTTCCGTATATGATCATTTTTCTTGTTAACGTCTAACATTATCTGTATGGGAGCATCTTTTTTTATTGATACCTACGTGATGTTACCCTTGTGATGGAAAAGTGCGTAGTTAATAGGTTACTATAGCGTACACGTAGGTAGTACCTATATTAGTAGTATCTAGCATGCATAAAGGGTAGGTGAGTGGATTAGATGGTACAAATACCAATTACGAGGACTGCTTTCAAAGGTTTTTGTAATTTTGCAAAAACAATCCTTGTTTCCTTTTCGGATGGGCTGTATGTATTATCATAAAACCCAAGAATCAGACTTTTTGGACTGCAGGCTTGTGCGTGACCAGTCTGACATAGCTCGTGTAATGAAAAGCGGGGTTAGGTTCTGCCGCAGTGGCAGTAGATTCCTGAGGCTGACAGCTCAACGTTCCCTTCGAAGCCCTGCAGCAATAAAGAACACTGAGTACCTGGCACTGGCGCTGATATGTCCTCCTGGCTTTCAAACGACGTCCTCGTGGCTCCGTGGCGAGGTACGGCAGCTATTGGTACGCTCGTTGTCACTGAAATACAGTCCAGAAATTTGTTTGGCCCCGTACTTTATCTACTTTGTTACCTACTATTTTTAGTTAAGTTAAGCAACTTCAATTTAATTGCAGGTAAGTTCTATACGACAAAGGCGATACTTTGAGCCGAAACTTATTAAACATACTTCTTGGGATAGGGTAGGTGTGATCTGCTGGAGCTATATTAGGGTCATCAGTGGTCTATCCCGACAACGGAATCGAAACCTTTTGCTAGTGGTTACAGCTGAATTATCATAACACTGAATAACACTGGTGGTGACCCTGTAAAGGTCCACCTAGCTAGCGACCACCTCGTGCCGAAGTTCGGCGCCACACAGTTTGCCGCGTTCCGTCGGTGTGCGGGTAGCCAGTGCATCTTGAAAAGCTCGTTCCTCGCAGACCTCATCCTTGCTCTGGCCTAGAACTAGACAAGGCTCGAGGTCAACAGAGGAAGAGAACATCTAGAAATAGGATAATACGGCTAACCATATGGTTAGCCTCTCCTCTTTGGGCCATCCGTTCTTCTGGATGGATCTTATGGATTATATTTCTTGATGTTTATATTTCTTGATGGATCTTATTTCTTCGTCGACAAGCCTCATAGCTCAGTTGGTAGTAACTCTGCCTTCGGCGCTGTAGGCTGTGGGTTCGATTCCCACCCAGGACAAACATTTGTGTGATGAATATGGATGTTTGTTCTGTGTTTGGGTGTTGTATCATATAGTACGTATGTATTTACAAAAAGTATTTAAGTATTTTATCCGTAATCTAGTTCCCATATTACAAGCTATGCTTAGTTTGGGGCTAGATGGCGCTGTGTAAAATAAATGTCCTGTAATATTTATTATCTTATGGATTATGTGAAGGACGACGGGCATACAGGGAGTGAATGCTAAGGTGACGTCTAATGATAGAGGAGAATGGAAGGAGAAGACATGTTGTAGGTACTCACCTAGTATGTGATATAGAGCAGAGCGCGGTGAAATAGCGAGATGCTGATGATGAAAAGGTGATATCTACATTATGAATATATTATGGTTTAGTTTGACAGCGAACCTTTGTGTTCAGATCTGTTTGGGATGAGGATGACCTCTGGCCGAAAGAAGTCTTCACTAGAACAAGTCAGCTGCATGTACTGCGCGGCTGTATCGTCTGAAGTTAAAAATAAAATAGTTTACCAAAGTATGGTTCACTATAAATAAATAATATAATAGATCCCAAGAGAAACAATGTACAAGGCTGCTACGAGTCAATCAACATACCTAGACAGGTGCCGCGCGGGTGCTACGAGTCAATAAATTTTGCACCAAAAAAGGCACCGGGTGCTACGAGTCAAGCAATAAACTAGGCAGGCGCCGCGCCGCCCGGGTTGGCCTTCATCTCACAAGGTTTCAAGTTATGATAAGGCCGAACGTGGACGCGCACTTCACCCAGAATCCTCAACAGACTGAGAAACTAGCTTCTTACCTCTAAATATCGGAACACAATAATTTAGAACGGTTGCGACAGCCTTAAGTAAGATGGTAGTAGCTAGCCAGGCGGGCTTGATCAAAGTCCTATCACAAACTAAACAATGCATAACACCCCCTGGGGATCGAGCCCAGGACCTTTGGATTTGACACCGGTGGGCGAACCACGACACCACAGAGGCGGTTCAGGAGGTCTTCATTTCATTGTATTAGGTATAAGTGAGGCCATAAAATAAGATCATAAGATCACAGTCTATTATATGTATAGACTTATTCGAAAGATAACATGCCTCACAGCTCAGTTGGTAGTAGCTCTGCCTTTTGCGCTGTAGGTTGTGGGTTCGATTCCCACCTAGGACAAAAATTTGTGTGATAAACATTGATGTTTGTTCTGTGTTTGGGTGTTGTATTTTATGATAAGTATTTACAAAAAAAAAAAACTAAGTATATAAGTATAAAAAAAGTTATATCCGTAATCTAGTACCCATATTACAAGCTTGGTTTGGGTCTAGATGGCGCTGTGTGAAAATAATAATAATAATAAATAAATCGTTTTATTATCAGATAATTAAAATCCATAAATTATCAGTAGTTTGACTTATAAATATGTTAGTAATACACACTATTTAATAAGCACATCAACACTGTGTTTATATAGCGGACCATCAAGCTTGTCCGCTATCATCATGAGGATGGTGTTGGTAAAATGGAATTAATGTCTTGTAATATTTGTAGATCTCCGTTCCTAGTACGTCTGCAAATGGCAGCTCTCTCTCCTCACGCCGCCGCCACCGCCGCCAGCGCCGTCAACGGCGTCAACGCCGTTGTCTGTTGTGACCACAGAACAGAATGCGGCTGGCTCGACCTCAAGACGGCAGGTACCTACCCGTCGCTCGTGAGCAAAGAATATGATTCTTCAATCTCACTCGATGTCCACCAGTCTACACGTTTGAAATACTCAGCTCTAAAGATGAGCTACAACTACAATACAACTCATCATACTTACGCTAATACTAGCGTCTAAGTGGATTACGAAGAGCTGCCACGTACAACACAATAATTCCTACATTGCGCTTGTGTCTGAAGCGCGCGTACAAGTATCTAACAGAATGTAAAAAGATTACACCTATAACTACTAAGTAATTCG
Organism: Venusia cambrica; assembly: GCA_951394065.1. NCBI lineage: Eukaryota > Metazoa > Arthropoda > Insecta > Lepidoptera > Geometridae > Venusia > Venusia cambrica. Next base: position 13,170,985 of record OX596042.1, read on the forward strand.
CCCCGACCGAACTGAGATGTCGTCTCGATAATCTAGTCGTCTCTAGTAGTCTCGATATCGAGATGTGTCTTGAAAAACTTGCCCAAGTGGAACTACGCGGGGTCGGCTAGCAGCAGCAAGTATAGCAACGATTAGACCACGTTTCACAATCAAAATAGCTTGACAGTCTCACCGCTCAGCTGCAGCCGCGACATGTCGAATTCATTTCGCTGGCGGTCAGTCCTTATCCGGGGGTCGTCGCTGTCCGACAGGTACCTGTGGACGGTCTGCGAGAACGACTGTTGGGAGATGTCCATGTACTTCTCACGCTGACTTAGCGCCTCTACCAGGAGTGTGGCGAAGCGCGTCAGCTCTTCTGGCGGCACCTGTGTTCCATGGATTTTTGCGAAAATGCAATTGCTCATCGGCTTACGGTACCTAACTATTCGAAAGTGTCCACCGAGCACAGAGCTTTTTCAAAATTTTGGAAGAGACACAGAATTTGAAATTGGAGGGTTTTTGCCATGACCAATATGCTTGGCAGGCGTATTGGTGATCGCAGTAACGGTGTATAACTGCTACGTTTTTGCATCGCGTCAGGAATGTTTGCAGAATATCAAATATACGGGTTACCGCGATTATTTGCAAAATAAATTGCTGATTCGCAGGATACGTGAATCAGCATCGTATAAACAGCAGCAGATAAGAGGTAATATAGCTACTCACTTACGGATCATTCTCAAAACAAAACATCTACCTACATTAGTGTAGATAGTTCAGTTCTTAGGAACTAGGTAGTTTAAAGTTATTGTTTTATCAAGTACACTTCCATATGTGTGCTTCGTATAGCACAAAATCATTCGTCTGAAATATAGACCAATGATTATAGATATAGATTTGTTTTAATGATTTACAATACACAGAAATTAGATGCTGCCCTTTTCTGCCTGCGAGTGATCCCATAACCAGCTTTTTCTACATTATATTCCTACGGGATGACAAGAACGAAGTTCTCCGGGTGTTTCACCGGTTTTATTTGAATATAATGAAAACTAACGCCAACAAACTAACTGTGCATCTGATAAGTAAATAGTAGGTCAAGGTCACCTATTAAAAAAAAGCGAAAAATATGAAGCAAATTAGTCTAGATTCAGTATAGACACAGAGACAACCATCATAAGCCCTGGGTACGTTTTCTTACCCCAGTGACATGTACTCCCTGGACGGAGACCCTCTGGAAGGGTACCTCATCCTGGGTGATGTTGTCCCCCGGGCCGCGGATGTAGGTACGGGTCCCGCAGGGCCGCAGCACTTCACTGCGGCCCTGGGTCCTGTCCGCGTGGGGGATCACATTCCTGGAGCTGAAAGTATCAATGAATGGTGTCAAGCTTTCGAAAAAATCATTTTTCCATCGATCATTCAATCAATAATTTTACATAGGTATTGAATCATTCGGTGCGCGGGAAAGCAAGTGTCTTCTGGGAAGGCTCGCTCCATCGTAGGCTCCATCCTTGCTCTGGTGTAGGCAAGCCTAGCTCAAGATTTATAAAAAATGTTCCTATGTATTATACTGTTTTCCTAATACCTACTGCCAGTTCAAGATGGAATATTTGCATTTTTCTACGTGTTTGATCACTAGCTTAACTCGTTGGGTAAGCTCTCAGATCCGAGAACACTTGGGCCTCGACGCAACGTGTGTGTCTTTTTTAGCGCCCATCGTGCTCGTACCTACCTAGTGTCAGAACTATTCGTAAAAGAAGGGGGCAATCAATTACCTGCATACATTTTCTTCGCCAGAACCATCATCGATATAGAAGTCTAGGTGTGATGGTGGTGGGATCTACCTCCTAGACACTTAGGTACCTAGTAGGTACCTACCTCTACCAACGTAATCGCCATTGTTAATCGTTAATCTTTAGTCAAAGGTTACGGCTGATTGATCCTATCCGCGATTTTAATCGCCTCTGTGGTCTAGTGGTTCGCCCACCGATATTAGATCCCGAGGTCCCGGGTTCGATCCGCAGGGAACAATAATGTTCCTACTTAGTTTGGTTGTTGGTAGGACTTTGTTTAAGTCTGCCTGGCTAGACTACCATCTTACCTAAGTCTGTCGCCACAACAACAATTCTAAATTGTTGTGTTCCGGCATTTCATATAGCCAAATCCTCAGACTGTGGAGGATTCTGGGTGAAGTGCGCCTCGACCGGCCTTATCTTAACATGTAATCGGGTGAGATGAAGGCTTAGCGCGTCCCGTCGTACAAAATAAAACACACTAGTGGTACGACTTGGTCGGTCTGGCTTGCGACCACCTTCCTGTCGGAGGCCGGCGCCAAGCAGTTGGGTTCCGTCGGTGAAACCGTATCCTCGCCCAGGTAATGTTCCGAAAAGCCTCAAGACCTCAAGAGCTTAACCATTTCATATAAAAAACACATGTTTCACTATTTAACTCTTGGGACTCTTTTTTTGCTCTACTTAGTTTTCCTAGGTTCTGCCTAAGGTACGTACACCCAATGCGAGACAGAAGGGCGTTGATAGCCACCTACCGAGATCGAGTTATGGGTTGCCTTCCAATCCCGATTCCACTTCTTTTGCCCCTTACAATCATTTTTTTGTTTCTATGGTTCCACGGTATGGTTCTGGTGGTGATGTTATGTTGTGCGGTTCACTACTGATTTTAGGCCATTTTATGCTATTTTACGGCATATCTTTCTTCGCGGGTTGTTGTGACAGCTAAACGTTATGTTTCGTTTATTGATCTATGATACATTCTCTTTGTTTATTGGTTTATTGCTCAGTTTATAGGCATAGACTAAAACTACTTATTGTACATAGATTCTAAATCTATGTTTAAAACTGATTCATTGTTTGAGTATTCCTTTTCGATGTACCTACTACTAAGATCTGCTATGATAAGAAAAGCTCGTTTTCTATAAGAACTATTACGTTGTTTAATGGTACGCTGCCATAACGCCAGCTCGGAATGCCATTCAAAAGTCTTGTTCAATATCTCCGTTCCTATAAGAGCAATCATTATGAAATTTGTGTAAATTCGTTGCTATAGTATAGGCCGGTTACGAGTACGGTCATGTGTACGCTAGCTTGATCGTTATGCTGGCGTACCCACTAAGAATGGTCATTATTTCTTAAACCAATGAGGCTGTATTTATTTAATTTTTGTAGGCATAACCACGAACGTGAATTCGATTATGAGTACGCTACCATAACGGACACCTGCTGCTGCTAGCTGTGATTTGACGCGAATGGCATAATTATGATAATATTTTCACCAACGGATCTCCTGTGCAAAATTTCATGCTTCTAGTCTATAGACCTCAGTATACTTACGTATAAGCTTTGCATTGTAATCAACGTATGAGTTGGTTTTGGTCAGGCATTTTGACTATCTCGACTGCCTAATTAGTACCTCATTGTAGTGAGGTTTGAATTAAAATAAAACAAAGATTTCGTTGAATTCAACTTTTTATTAAGCAGGAGAACCCCACAACCCTTCCCAACCTTATAAATATAAAAAGGATATAGGTAAGTACAGGGTGGATCACGACGGTTCAATTTTAATTAGTAGGTACTTACTGTATACATATCTGTACCTACCTAAGCATAGGAATAAGCAGGGTAAGTAAATTGACAAGAACATGCAAAGGTTATAATACCCTTTTATTGGCACCTATTCTTCTCACACGTTGGTTACTGAACTCCGCGTTGTCTATGAACGACACCGCATTGTTTCTCAGGACCTAAATTTGCCCTAACCTGGTTCATGTGGACACTAAACCAGAGAGGGTCGTTTCACGATGACCGTCGGCGGTGCCGTGGAGAATATCGGCAGAGGAGTTGGAGTCACCGGCGGCTCTCCGTTGGATAGTGTTGACTGCCTGTGGACTTCCTGGAAAATACGATTACGTCATTATTGTAGACGAGTAGATCCAGACCAAAGAGCAGACAGCTCAGAGCTGTCATTCTATACCCTGAGGCCTGGAGCATTGTTCCCAACATCTCCGATGGAACGGTACTGCGGTACTGCGTCTAAGAACGCCATAGGAGTCTATGGCGCCTATGGCAGCCCGTTAAGTGCACCCTAAATGAATCCAGGGACACTGCCACTCAAGGAACGAGGTGTGTAGGTCTATACTGCGAGCTGATGTCATTGATTTGTTGCTAATTTAATTTTATGATATGAATTGCTGTATGTAAGGTACCTAGGATAACAAACACAGTTTTAATATAGCTAATTAATTGAAATCTGAAATCTTGACTAATCATTTACCTATAGATGGGAGCCTAATAATAGGGACAATGAGATAATAAGGATGAACCACAAACAACAAGTTCCAATAATGAATTACTGGCTGTGAGTTAGTTAATGATTCATTTCTATATAAATAGGTGATATAGATGGAAAAGATGAAACAGTCTAGACTTGAAACAGGCACAACGGAGCGGAGGTACTTAAATATGTTTTTGATATGATATGAAGATAAGAAAAGTAAGTAACGTCATGATAATTAGAATCTTAAACACACATATACTCACCGGTTTTGTAAGAAAGTTAGTAAAAACAACACAGCAGCAAAGCAACACACACTCGACAATAACGCCCCCACAAATACCTTCTTTAGGTAAAAGTGGATGAAAGTGGGCATAATATACCTTTTAGAAGAACAGGGGTGTGCGACACCGTTTTATCTACAGAAATAATAATAAATTATCAAAATAAAATCTTTTATCTACGATGTGATGTGTGAAGCTTCGTAAATGGCTGATGAATTAAGAGTAGTATTCTTCCCAGTTTATTTCATCGCGAGAAAGTTTTTTTCGAACTACATTATTCTCATTAGATAGATCTCTAATCCGTAGATAAACTACTTAGTTTAGTTACCTACTAGTGAATCAAAGGATTTTTTAAACATTATCACTTATCTAGGGTGTCCGTTAGTCGTCGATAGCTAACAAGTTTTTATTTGTTTTCATAAGTACCCAATAATTACACAAGTCCGGAGCTTTGTTCCTGTCATCCCAAAAGAAGTTATCAATATTTCTAATTTTACAGTGTACCCCTAGGTATAACACAAATGGAAGAAATCGCGCCGCTGGTTTGAGTTCTACCTTTATTTTCAGAGTAGGTATTCGACATACGAGGGGTGATCCCGAATGAAAAGTAATGATAATCAATAACAAACACAATGAATAAAATAAAAAAATAAATTTATTTCTCAACATAGTCTCCTAGCAAGTCTATACATTTAGTCCATCTCTTTTCTAAACCTAAAATTCCCTTAGAAAAAAAATCTTTATCTTGACTCTCAAAAAAGTCATCAACCGCGGCCATCACGTCGCTATCATCGTCAAATTTCTTGCCTCGGAGATGTTCCTTGAGTCGTGGAAAGAGATAAAAGTCACTGGGGGCTAGATCTGGTGAATAGGGGGGGTGATCCACCAGCTCAAAGCCCGCTTCCTGAATGGCAGCCATGGCAATTGCAGCTTTGTGAACCGGTGCGTTGTCTTGATGGAACAGCACTCCAGCCCGCAGTTTGCCTCGCCTTTTCTCCTTAATAGCCTCCCGCAATCTTCTTATTTGTTCTGCATAGTAGGAGCCTGTAATAGTGGCCCCCTTTTCCAAGTAGTCCACCATGATTATTCCTTCAGCGTCCCAAAAAACAGACGCCATAACCTTCCCTGCTGAGCTTGACACTTTGAATTTCTTCGGCGTCGGTTCATCGGATCGTTTCCATGTCATCGATTGTTGTTTTGTTTCAGGATCAAAATGGTGGATCCAGGTCTCGTCCATGGTCACAAAACGTGACAAAAAATTATCCTTGTCTGCCTGGAAATTTTCGAGATTTGCTCTTGACATGTCGACTCGTTTCTTCTTTTGCTCGTCGTTTAACATTTTCGGTACCCAACGCGCGGAGACCTTTCTCATATGCAATTCGTTCGCAAGGATTCTTTGAATGCTGCCATATGAGATCCCTGTGACCTCAGCTACATGCCTGATAGTCACTCTTCGATCTTCCAATACAACTTCTTCAACTTTTTTCACATTTTCTTCAGTGAGGGACGTCGATGGGCGTCCTTCGCGGTGTTCGTCTTCCGTCGATGTTCTTCCCAGCTTAAACTCCTTAGCCCAGCGTGCAACTGTGGAATATGGAGGAGAAGAGTCCCCTAATGTTTCCACCAAGTCGCTATGTATGTCTTTGGTAGTCATTTTTTTCAAGCAGAGGTATTTAATGACAGCTCTGATTTCGTGTTTTTCCATTTTGATGTTCACTCCTTGACAGTCCGTATTCAAATGAATGTAGCTCCCGGGAATCGTGGCCTATTTATATGATTTTTTTTTCCTGAACTAGTTGGTAATTGAGCAAGTGACTGATATTTTTTTTGTATTTTTGTGTGCAGTAGAAATAACTGATTATCATTACTTTTGGATCACCCCTCGTACCGATTTTATTAGATCAAGTAATTTTAGTTTTAAAGAAAGACAGATATGTGAATTGTTATTTTATTTCCAACAAACATAACATCCATTTTCGTATAATAAAAAATATAAATCGTAATATGATTTAGCGTATATAACTTATAATATTAAACATAATCGCATTATGTATGCTCAATACCTATGCCTACTCAAGCTTAAACTAAGAAATTTAAACGTTACATTAATAATTCTAAACAAACAGATCCTATTAGTTTTGTTTTTAAACATAGAACAAGAAATAACCAACTACGGATTGGTATTAAAATGTGGGTGGTTCTTAGACACATTAACAACACATAACATTCAATAAACACAGTTAACATTCACAAAACAGGTACCCAAAAATATGTCAAACTAGATTTGTCTAAAAATGTGGATACATAGCTCAAAGAGACATAAACAACACATAGAACAGTCATTTAAATTTAGCACAGATATCATTAACACAAGCTATACGCGTAACATACAACGAATAAGATTATATAGAGAACCTACTGCAATAAGTGAGAACATAGCCCAAATCAAAATAATGAACGAAAAAACAGACAAAAGTGAAGCATTGTGGCTACCACAGACTTATGCTAACTACAGTCGCTAGCGAGAACAGCAGAGTAAATGTATCAGAACTTATGCGCCATATAGAATAGGTTCTTAGGAATACTTCTAAGGAGTACAATACGTTGCCTGCATCTGTACCTACTTCCTGACTCCTGAATAAAACACCATTGGCTTCTTCAAGGTAAAAGTGAATAAGATGTCATCTAGACCAACGCGCCACATCATAGCCACATCATCGTTGCCCATCGCTAAGTAGCAAAATATTTGATGTAAACGTTGTTCTAACTTACTTTTTTATTTTTTGGTGGCGGTACAAAGTCAGTGTAGAAAACTGTCCTAACGACACGTAAAGCTAATCTACCTATGATCCTGTGGTAGCACAAAAGTACTGCCGCACCCTGAGACACCATATAAATGAATTTCTGATATATCCAACTAAAAAACATCGACGTCCTCAGCAATATAACAATCGTAAATTTTATAGAAAACTCCGAATGGAAAATTATTGACACAAAGCTAAGAATGTGAAAAGTTACTACAATATACCTACCTACATGAAAATTGAATAGCCCTATAGGAAGTGAAAAGATTAAGCTTCCGAAATTTAAGCGGAATTATAAAAGCGTTGAAGAATATTGATTTATTTCTAAACATTAAATGGATTAATATGTATTAGATTAAGAAGGCAGATCGGTACCTATTCTAATAGATGAACATAACAGAAGTTCAAACCATCGCAAAGTTTATGAATGTTCTAACTAACCACCGTAAAGATTGCTCTCAAAACAACGAAAACAATGCGTTATGCACATCACAAATGTTGCAAAGCCGATATAAGTCCGTGGGCTTCCTTACGAAGTTTATTTCAACCAAGAGAGCATACAGTACTACCTAGGTACCTACTACGCGGCTATCCTCTCAACATCACTATGAATATGTACCAAATAAGTACATTAAAATAAATTACGTAGACGATGAACTTTGCATAGTTTGTACATAGCAATTTCATATGAGAATATTTTCTTGTTTCATACTACTGAAAAATCACGTGATTTTTCAGTAGTCGGATTCTTGTTTTCTAACTTAGTTTTTATCGAAAAAGAAGGTAAATTTTCAAACTGTTTTGATATTTTACATAGTAGTTGGTAACTATGATTGTTGAATTTTGATGATCTTTTGATTATGGATAGGATAGGTCGGCGCCTCAAGATACACAGATGTGGCGCTGCGCTTCGTAACTTTTCCGTATGTTTACAAAAATGGTACTTATCTCTACAAAATGATTGTTTGGTTTAGTCTAGTTAGCAGCTTCTACGTCATTTAAGTGTACCTACGTAGGGTTAATGGCACTGTCAATCTTTCATTTTCACTTAGTTATCACAAGGGATCTATTTTAAATTACAAGAATATTTCAGTCATTCTAAGTCATTTTCATAATAAAGGAGAGAAAAATGCTTCAGCTTAGCCTGTCAGAGATGAATCAAAGGGGTTTATAATATAAATATTTAAATCTGATAAAAAAGTAAAATATCGTCGTTAATGTCCATTTATCTAAAACCCAGCAAGTCAATAGAGCAGCCATATATGCTTAATGCAGCCAATATAAGTCTGCGGGCTTTTCACGACGCACACTTTATATGCGCATAAATAATAATATAATTTTATCCCACACACGCCCACTGCTATTAATCCCTTCCCAGGCCGATGACGCCACAGATAGCGAACTAAAGCCACATCCATCGACTCCCCATGACCGCCACCCCTTCGGCCACTTTCGCAACCAAAGGTTCAAAACCAGTTTTTATAACAGGATTGTACTTCTTTTTTGGAAAACTGGATTCAATTAAAGAAAAATAATTCTGTTTTATAAACTGCTTTCAAATACAGATTATAGAATCTCTTTTTTGAACTTCTCTAATAATCTCATCGTTCGATCGAGAGGTGAGGAGGGTCTTTCCACACTTCGTTTCGCGTTTAATCGTGGCATAATATTAGGAAATTTCGTTTGGGTCATACCCAAATGAAATTTCCTACCTTTCATGGAACTCATCGTCATTGATATTACTAGCAGTATAAAATAAAAACCTACCAAAAGATCGTTTGTAACCAGACTGATTTGTATTGTTCCCTTACATATTGTTAGAATAAATATTAGTATACTTTTACTTTATAGATAATAAATGCAAATCAATAATGAGATTCAGTTCAGATTTATTTTGTTTTTTTTATTTTTATAACCAAGTCCTCAATATTATGAAAATGACTTCATAAAACAACTTACTAAATTGGGGCAACACTGCCCTGTTCGATGCAGTAGAGATACTGACAACTCTAACAACTGCCTACTCTATGTCAGAATGTTATGCTTATGCTACGGATACACAACGATAAGGACACTGGACACTAATGTCGACACTTCTCAATGGTACCTACTCGAGGAATAAGAAGCTTTCTCTCTATTTGTTTCGTACAAACAAGAATACTGACTTTTAGGTCAGTTTAATAAAGCCTACTCAGAGCTAAGATTTGATATGGGACATGGGACTTTTAATTTTTTTGAATTTTTAAATATAATATTATGTAGGTACATACTTATGGAAATTAATTGCTATATTTTTTTTGTAAGCAAATTTTATACGACCTTTGTGGCATGAGGACTTCAATCGTGAAAATCCTCCATATTGACGAGAGTCAAATGAAGTCTTTCCGTTAGTTGTCTTTAGGATTTCTCTAAAGCTTTAGAAGTTTCACTTCTATCGCGTGCCCTAAGAAACCTTACACTTTTTATTCTTCTTTAATTTATTCATAGGCTGTTTTCAGTTTTGGTTACGGTTTAATTTTATTAGGTTCAGTGCAGTGTCTAGTCGAGTATCTAGTGTCAAGTGTCTCGTGTCGTCGTGTATCTAGACATTAGTGTCACCCACGGCTCTAGTGGTGGATGTGAGAAGTGACCTATCGCCCCGCCGACAACCCGTCCTGAAATCGACACACACATTAGCACACAATGGACAACACACATTAGCACACTAAATAAACAGAGACAGTAGCGCAGAACACATACACATGTGATTTATCATGTTTTAATAAGCACCCTAATTATTTCAATAAAAATATGCCTTTTATAGGTTTAATAGGTATAAAAAAACTTTTCCATATTACACAATACTTATATAATTTAAATATAAATATACCACCCATAAAGCCATATTACACAATACCCACCCATATAGATATAGAGCCTATGTAGTCGGGAAGCTATCGTAGAAGTATATATATTATAGAAGATAGTACTTAGATGTTATTGTACCTTAATAATGTGTCCTTAGATGTAAGGACACATTATTGCCGTGACAAATTGAATTCTGTTTAATCCAAGATGGAGAATATAGAGAGCTCACTAAAACAGAGTCACGAAAAGACCTGACAATGCAATTGGAACCTTGATTTATATGTCTATAAAGACGTTATTTACTTAACCTGCCTACCACCATCTTACCTAAGTCTGTCGCCGTAAAAACAATTATAAATTGTTATGTTCCTACATTTATAGGTAAGATAGCCAGTTTCACATACAATTGAGGATTCCGGGTGGAGTGGCCACACACATCCCCGTCGTACGATAAAAAAAAACACAAATATTTTATAACTAACCCTGTCTCTCAAGGAGATTAAGTTAATTGCAATAAGAGCCTTGTACCAAGGGTATAAAGTTGCATTTACCTTGAATATGTTGGTGAGCTCGTCGAGCAGCGTCTCGTGTCGGAAGGAGATGCGGATGTCGGGCACGTTAGTCCGCGAGATGTCGTTACCGGACACGCCTTCCTTGGTGTAGTGCGGGCCCAGCCAGTACTGCTTCATCTGTCATTACAATTCCAGATTAATCTAGCTTTCAATTCAGCCAGTAGGTACTTACTGCTTCATCTGTCATTACAATTTCAGATTAATCTAACTTTCAATTCAGCCAGTAGGTACATACTGCTTCATCTGTCATTACAATTCCAGATTAATCTAGCTTTTCAATTCAGCCAGTACTGCTTCATCTGTCATTACAATTCCAGATTAACCTAGCTTTCAATTCATCCAGTAGGTACATACTGCTTCATCTGTCATTACAATTTCAGATAAATCTAGATTTTAAATTCAGCCAGGACTGCTTCATCTGTCATTACAATTTCAGATAAATCTAGCTTTTCAATTCAGCCAGTACTGCTTCATCTGTCATTACAATTCCAGATTAATCTAGCTTTTCAATTCAGCCAGTACTGCTTCATCTGTCATTAAAATTCCAGATTAATCTAGCTTTCAATTCAGCAAGTACTGCTTCATCTGCAGTACTGGCTGAATTGTAACTTGTCTAATTTTTCTCAGTGACAGCCTCAAACGATTGGCTGTCACTAGAAAAACAAATAGTTACCTCGTGCGGGAACCCTGACATGAGCACCGAGTTCCGCGCCAGCTCGCACATGTCACAGGAGCTGAGCTTCCACACCTGCGCCGCGATGCTGTACTCCTCCATCAGCGGCTCCTGAGGACGAAGGGGGAATTATAAAGCTACGGAGCTACCAGTCAGTCTTACGCCGTCTTATGTCAATTACTAAGAATTTTGAATCTTTTTTACTATTACAAATACGTCCATTACAGAGTACCTAAGCCTGTTTGATATCAGTTGACCGGATCAATCACTCATAACACCTTACCCCTTATTACCCCAAATTTGAAGCTAAAGGTTGTATGGGTTAAATCGTAGGGGATTACAAGGCTACGGACGTTGAGAGCTCGTACTATGTAAAATTGGTTTTAAACACATAGATAGATCTCGGTGCTTGTAAAACTACTACTAGTCTAATGTAGAAGCTACAAATCTAATGTTTGGAACATGAAACTTTGGTGTTTTGTCTTGCATGTGGTATTTCGATAACACGAATGCTGAAAATTTTCACGTTAAAAAAAATCTGAAAATACTGTGTATTTTATTATATACTATCTCCTAATTTATCTCTGAAACAGCGCGACACATTCGTGTCAGTTTTTCCTCCAAAAGTTAATTTCATGCTATGATAACTCATATAGCTTTAAGTAAATATCGTTTCGAGTATTTACCAGTAATGTATAATAATGTACACTAATAATGTAAACGCAATGAACATCTCATCTAGTTGATGTCCAGCTTGTATCGTCTCAAATAGACTAAGTAAGAGTTCTCACTCTTACTTGCCATGACATGCCGCAACTCACTACGCTGTAGGTAAAGAAAGTCAGTCTGATGCTGTGTTATGCCAGTTACTAAGATTTTTAATATCTTTTTTATTATTACATATACATCCATCACATAGTAAGCCACCGGAGGTAAGATTTAACGGAGTGTTTGTATCAATGATAAATTAATTTAAATGATATCCAAACCAAAACACATTTTTACCCTCAACCCCTCATAATACCAAACCCTTATTTCCCCTAATTTGATGCTTTAAGTTACATCGTAATTAAAAAAAAACTAACCCAAAATTAAAAAAAAAAAAAATTCAAAAAATGTTTGCTTCGTCTGAAGTCAACCTTCACGTACCTTAGTAAAGTGGAACTGCAGAGGGTCGTCGGTACTGAGCGTGATGCACAATCCCCTCGCCAGAAACTCCGGAAGAGGATTGCGGTGGTAGTTCAGGAAGAGAGAGTTGTTGCTGAGAGGAGACATCGCGATGTAGATCTGCGCCAGGTAGTACAGGTATTGGAGCACTGGCACCTGGAGACACGAAAATATACATATTTTTTAATTGTATGGCGGGTAAGCTTTCGGCCTTCATCTCACCTGGTAACAAGTTAAGGCCGAAGGTGGAGGCGCACTTCAACCGGAATCCTCAACAAACTGAGGAACTGGCTATCTTACCTCTGAATGCCGGAACACAACAATTTTAGAATTGTTATTATGACGACAGAATTAGGTAAGATGGTGGTAGCTAGCCAGGCGGACAACAAAGTCTTACCACCAACCACACCGAGCACAATATTGTAATCACGATTGAACTTCTAGCCTTGCTAGCAAATAGCTACCATCATCTTATCTAAGTCTGCGGCCATAACAACAATTCTTAAATTATTGTGTTCTAGTATTTTAGCCAGTTCCTCAGTTTGTTGATGATTCCGGATGAAGGGCGCCTCCACCTTCGGTCTTATAACTTGAAAATCGGGTGAGATGAAGGCCAAACACATCCATGTAGTACGAATAAAAAAAAAAAAGGGAACAGAACAGAGGAACTTAATCCTTTCCCAGCAAGCCTATATGTGAAGAGTTACAGTGATCAGTAGCATCCATGTGTTATAAAATATACATTAGTTTAACAAGCCTGACAGCTCAGTTGGTAGTAGCTCTACTTTCTGCACTGTAGGTTGTAGGTTCGATTCCCACCCAAGACAAACATTTGTGTAATTAATGTTGATGTTTCTCCTGTGTTTGGGTGTTGTATTGTATGAGAGGTATCTACAAAAAAAGTATTTAAGTATTTATATCCGTAATCTAGTACCCTTATAACAAGCTTTGCTTAGTTTGGGACTAGATGGCGCTGTGTGAAATGAATGTCCTGTAATAGATCCTCCTTGCCACCCCGCAATAAAATGGCAGTATGAACGTGCTCATAGCGTGTATTGACGGAGTATGAACATATACAAATCATAGCTTGTATTATTACTCACTTTCCTTAGCAGCAGTCCGTGCGAGATGTTCTCAGCCAACAGGAAGCCACACACCAGATGCTGCACCGCCCCCGCCTCCCCGCAATGGGGGCGCAGTACGAACGTGTTCAGACCTTGCTCCCTGCAACACGAACCATCGTACAATTTACAGCTCCAATGTCTCCCCTAGAAGGTACAGTTCAGTTACTAGAGGTAAGTCAGAAGCACATACAAATTCGTTCGGCACATGCCCAAGGCTTACAAGGTTTACAAATCTGACACGCCTCATAGCTCAGTTGGTAGTAACTCTGCCTTCTGCGGTTGCGTGTTCGATTCCCACCCAGGACAAACATTTGCGTGATATAGATGTTTATTCCGTGTTTGGGTGTTGTATCATATAGTACATATGTATGTATTTAAGTAGTCTATCCGTTATCTATTTCCCATATTACAAGCTATGCTAGTATGGGGCTAGATAGTGCTGGTGTGAAATAAATGTCCTGTAATATTGAAATATCCTGTAATATAATATAATATTTATAATATAACTATAAAAACAATAACTTTACACGTATACGTATTTAAGCACAAGTGGTTTCGTGCTTGGTTTAGTTGGTGGTAGGAGTGGCTACCACCGTCTTACCTAAGTCTGTCGCCAATACGACAATTCTAAATTGTTGTGTTCCGGCATTTAGAGGTGAGAAATCATTGAGGTTGAGGTTTCCGGCCTTATCACAAGAGTAGTAGAGCCCCTTGTGAAAGGGCTCGTCCGGAGAAGTACTACCAAAATACCTATTTCAGCCGCGAAGTAAGCATTGTGTTCCGATTTGAAAGGTATGATTGCCGGTGAAATTACGGGACGCGAGGCTTATCACCTTTATGTCACAAGTTGACGGGCGCAATCCAATGCCGTGTGCTATGTTCTTTGTGGATGTGACCTATGCAGTAAGGCATTGTTATAGGCAAGAGTGCAGTTAACACCAGGTGGGCTAATTGTTTGTTCCGCGTCCTAGTTACATACATACATAGACTCATGCCTGTTTCCCAAAGGGTTGGCAGAGACAACGGATTTCCATTTACTACGCTCCTGGCACACCTCTTTTGCCTAATTCACTCTCATCACTTTCTTCATACGTGCTCGTTGGTTTAGGGTACTTTTGACCTGGTTTTTTTTCAGTTCAGTGTTCTAGTTGTATAAAAAAAATTTACTCACTTGCGGAACTGGTTGAGGACCGTCATGTTCGCGTACATGTAGTAGAGATAGTAAGCGTACGGCGGGTTCTCCTCATCGTCCCACTGGTGGGGAAACTTGGCGTCTGCGTCCAGCATCGGGTTCTCGGGCTTCGACTCGTCATCTACGCTGTCGAACCCTATCACGTGCTGAAAGATAACGATATAATGATTTTAACGAAAAAGCCCAGTGGCCGGAATTTGGACTTAAAAGGCGGACTCAAACAAAGTCCTACCACCAACCAAATCAAGCACAATATTTTGTACTCCCATGGGGATCGATCCCGGGACCTCTGGGTCTGAAATCGGTGGGTTGAACCACTAGACCACAGAGGCGGTTGACTTGAGTACCTATGTAGGTACTCAAGAAGATTTAACGGTCGAATTATGTAGGTAACTGCGGATTTTTTTTTAATTGTCCCTCAGCACACACGCGCTGGTTTATACCGGCCTGTAATATGTAAGTAACTATATGTTAGACCTAACTGTAAGTTTTCATAAAATTAATTTTGTTTTAGTGCTCCGGGGTATCTCCGTTACGCTTATCAAATCACTTTGTGAACTTGGGCAAAAGGGTAGAGAAATTGTATTCCAAAGATTTTTTTATACCTACGACACAGCCTAGGTAATGTTCACACCAAAATAATAATAAAAAAAACTGAAAGCGTACCACCATCTTTCTGAATTTTGAAGTCACAAACTTGATTTTTCCAGGGTTTGTTCATTAGTTAGTCTAGTATTAGTACCAGAAAACGGCTTTCACAAGGGGCTTCTACTACTTTAAAACTCAAATTTGAAATGTGTTACTAATAGCGCCACCTATCCGCAATGAAAAAAACTGTTTAATGTCGAAGAAGCTGTAAGACTGATTTAGGTCAGCGATAGATAGCGCTCAATGCAAACATTTTCTCAGACCTTGAAGAAATATTCTTAATAAGTAATTGATCTATCCAACCAAGTAGTAGGTACCTACCCACAATAGGCAGTTTTATAAACCTGTAAGGTAAGTACCTACCTACTCACAGAGATAAAAGTCTAATAAACATTCAAATATTTTTGTACTTAATAAGGTGACAGATTAAATGTATCCAAAATGTATACCTGTATATATTATCAGGTACTACAGAACAGGACATTACAAAGGTAGTAAGGTTGATAATGATTTTGACGACTAGGTGTGGACCCAGAACCTTAAAAGTACCTAGTTGTATATTAAGCCGTAAGTGTTCACTTTTGTCTCGTTTTTAGAGTTTCATACCCAAAGGGTGCCAATGGGATTTATTACAAAGCCTTCGCTGTCCGTCAGTCTATCTGTGATAATTGAAATTTACACAGTGTGTATTAAAATAAATTAAAAGATAAGTAAGTAGATGATTTTTTTGCTATAAAATGTGGGTCGGAATTCGGTGTTCGTATCCGCACTTGACCGGTTATTTTTTTATTTGTACGACGGGGAAGCCCTTGGCCTTCATCTTACGTTTTAGGTTATGATAAGGCCAAAGATGGAAGCGCACTTCACCCGAAATCCTCAACAGTCTGAGAATCTGGCTATCTTTCCTCTAAATTCCGGAATACAACGATTTATAATTATTATGGCGACAGACTTAGGTAAGATGGTGGTAGCAATATGATCCTGTACACTCACAGTCAGGAATTTGTGCAGTTCTAAGTTGCTGTTGGGATCGTTAGTGACTTCGAACAGCGGCTTGTAGATATTATTCAGGAATTCCTGGAAATTCTTCATTATCTTGTTCGATTTGAAGATGTCACTGTAAACAAATGAATACATTTTATTGATTTTTATTGATTTATCAAACAAATGTATAAAGTATTCATATATATTTTTTTGTACGACAGGGAAGCGCTTGGCCTTCGTCTCAACTGGTTACAAGTTAAGATAAGGCCGAAGGAGGCGCACTTCACCCGGAGTCATCAACAGTCTGAGGAACTGGCTATCTTACCTCTAAATGCTGGAACACAAGAATTTAGAATTGTTGTTATGGCAACAGACTTAAGTAAGATGGTGGTAGCTAGTCAGGCGGACTTAAACAAAGTCCTACCACCAACCAACTTGTTGTTTAAGCCTTGTATAGGAACCAGGTACTCACTAGAGCCTCGGTATCTGTATGAGCCACCTCACGTTGTTGGAATGCACGTCGTACTGAATGGCCCACTTGGCAAGCTTGGCCCACTCATCCGTGTTTTTCCCGTAGATCGACAAACGAAGCTCAGAGTTCTGGTACTTGCTCTCTTCCAAGTCTGACGCTACTTCCTGTCAAGTTAAATTAAAAATTATGGAACACATTAAACTATACAAGGCTACTGATTATTGACGCTACTTCTTGAGAAATTAGATGAAAAATTATGGAACACATTATTAAATTATACAAGGCTACTGATTATTGACGCTACTTCTTGAGAAATTAGATGAAAAATTATGGAACACATGAAACTATTCAAGGCTACTGATTATTCACGATACTTCTTGAGAAATTAGATGAAAAATTATGTAACACATGAAACTATTCAAGGCTACTGATTATTGACGATACTTCTTGAGAAATTAGATGAAAAATTATGTAACATATTAAACTATACAAGGCTACTGATTATTGACGTTACTTCTTGAGGAAGTAGATGAAAAATTATGGAACACATTAAACTATACAAGCCTACTGATTATAATAAAATTCACCAAAGCATAACAATTTAGAATTGTTGTTATTATTGTTATAGTTTTGTTACGGCATTAAGAGGTAAGATAGTCAGTTCCTCAGACTGGTACACATTCCGAATGAAGTTCGCTTCGACTTTCGACCTCATGATCATGAGGACGAAAGCCAAGCGCTTCCCCATCGTACAAGGAGAGTATTGAAAACCACACTCATTTTCAACTTTTTTTTTACATGGATTTCATCCCTCCTCATTAGACGTATGGCGTATGGCATAGTGATAACTAATAAAAATATATTATTAATTGTCCTGAGATAGTTACATTGATGATCCTGGCGAAGTACTTCCCGTTCATGTAGTTGTCCGTCTTGAGGAACACCTCTCTGAGTCTGCTCTCTCCGATCGGGTTGTACTTAGCGTTGAACTTGTCGAAGCGGTGGAACGTGTTGCGGTCCTGGACGTATCAAAAGGACATTAACATCAATACATACATTTAATATATATTACTATCTGTCATGTTGTATACTTACATATAAAAAAAAAACTTTTATTTTTATATAATTTTATTACACAGATACGAGAGCTGCATGCAGCTCGCGGCACTTCAAAAAAACTAGTTTATATTATTACTACTAATATGTAATACATCACTAGGACATTCTAATCCTTTGCACGTATCTACCTATTTCAAATAAATAGGTAATAAATAACTCTTACGCAACGTTCAATTGTAGTTGTTGAAATATTGCTTTTCTAATAAATTAGTGAAAGGCCCGGATCTTAGAATACAATACGAGATATCGACAATAAGAACGCGTGGCCCGATGTTGCTATACCAGTTGACTTAGAAGGTTAAGTATTTAGGTTTATGATGTATCTACTTAGAATATAATTACAAATTGTGTATCTGTTGAATGGATCATCAAAAAATTAACCAGCCCAAGGTTCTTGCCTTTCTCCTTGTGTGCTGGTCGCGATTCCGAACAGGCGGTAGTTTTGACGTTTCAAAATGATCCTAAAAAATCTTAATGAATAAAGATATTTTGACTTTGACTTTGACTTTACCTATTATGTACAAATAAAATACAACCTGCAATTCTTTATTGAGCACCAAAAGTAAATTAATTAATAACAAATTACTGTTACAGTATATAATGTAAAATAGGCGGACTTATCGCTACAAGCGATCTCTTCCAAACAAGTACTTCGTTCCTGTAGGAATTCAATTCACCTGGTTTGAGCTGTGCATTGATTGTCAGTCAGTCAGTCGACTACACGACGATTTCATAAACATGTATTTAGATGATTTGTAAGCAGGATGATGATGATGCCTCAGCATCAGCCAAACAGTTATATGTCGTAAAAGCCGACTAAGGGATCTCACCAGAAGAAGGACAGCAGCTTCTGTGTACCTTTACAGCGATCAGCATTTGGTCTGCCAAGCGTGGTGATCATGGCAAAGCCCTTCAGCTTTGGAGGAGGCTCTGTCCAGCAGTTGCCACTAACGGGCTGTTGATGTGATACAAGTAATTGGCCACAAATGGGCAGTTGCTGTTGATGTGATACAAGTAATTGGCCACAAATGGGCAGTTGCTGTTGATGTGATACAAGTAATTGGCCACAAATGGGCTGTTGCTGTTGATGTGATACAAGTAATTGGCCACAAATGGGCAGTTGCTGTTGATGTGATACAAGTAATTGGCCACAAATGGGCTGTTGCTGTTGATGTGATACAAGTAATTGGCCACAAATGGGCTGTTGCTGTTGATGTGATACAAGTAATTGGCCACAAATGGGCAGTTGCTGTTGATGTGATACAAGTAATTGGCCACAAATGGGCTGTTGCTGTTGATGTGATACAAGTAATTGGCCACAAATGGGCTGTTGCTGTTGATGTGATACAAGTAATTGGCCACAAATGGGCTGTTGCTGTTGATGTTGATGTGATACAAGTAATACTTACAGCGTGTACATCTAGCATGTCCACAGTGAGGTCGTAAGTGCTGAGGTTCATTGACTGGAACACCGACTTCAGAGTCATCGGAGTGCCTTTGTGGAGGGTCACTACCTGCAGGGAACATGCAACCATTTTATACCGCCCTGGGGGCTAACCACGTCTTATAGCATTCTAGCTTTGATCTTACATTATTTTTGTCTCGTTTTTTCTGCACTGGATAGATAGTGACAAAGCTAAAGTAATATCAATATAGAAATTCTATTAGAGATCGTGGACCAGGACAAACATTTGTGTGATGAATATAGATGTTTGTTCTGTTTAGGTGTTGTATTGTATGATAAGTAAATATAAGTGAGATTTACAAAGTCTAGTTCCCATATTACAAGCAATGCTTAGTTTGGGGCTGTGTGAATTTAATGTAAATGTAATATTTATTTATAATTTAACGATCTTGGAGACTCCGAGTCCAAAGTAACAGGTTCCTTTTAGAAAAGGGTGCTACATCTTGTTCCACATACTTGTTATTTCAAGGGAATTGGTGTTCAAAAGATTGGCTATCACCAATTAAAAGACTATGGCTCGCGTTAGCATGAGTATTCTGTTATGTAAAGAAATTACTGCCCTGCAATATTTATCTATTTATGGGTGTCAATGTGTTACCTCGTCAGCGTGATTCTTGAGCGTCTTCTTGATGAACCGGAGGAGATGCTTCTGGTTCATGCAGGATGCTGCGTGGATGTGGGTGTCCACTTTCCTGCGAACAAATATTACGAGGATAGAATGTATTTATTTATTTACTATTTATTTCGGTTTATTTCGAGTACGAACAGTACTTAAAAACAAAATTACAATAAAACATAATAACTACTGACCATTTGAATGTCAGTTATCTGTTGCATAAATATCAGTTATACGATGATGTAACTGTCAGTGGCCGTATTTTGTCCGCCAGTTACCTGATGTAGAAATATCAGTTATATGATGTAGCAAGAGTCAGTTACCTGATGTAGTATGTAGTTATATGATGTAGTAAGAGTCAGTTACCTGATGTTGTAGAAGTCTCTGTGCGGCACTGCCTTCTGCGAGGCCAGCTCTCGCAGCTCGTTCAGCAGCACGTGGAGCTGGAACTTGGACGAGAGGTAGCTCAGGCGGCGGTAGCAGAATGACTTACTGCAACCAATATTAAAGGATAACAAGCTATGTGTCCGATTAGATTTCCCTTCGTCTGAGGAATGGAACTCTTTGCTCTTGTCTATTTCTCCTGTACGATCTTGGAGAGGTTCCTTTTAGACAAGCTTGCCCACGTAGGCAGTCAATCAAACATAAAAAATAAAAATAAACATACCTATGTACAATCAAACTATGTACAAGCGAACAGCCGGATTACCGTAGGACCGTTACAAAATCTAAAGGTAACTCAACTGTTCCAGACCAGTACCAGACAAAATCTTGCCCAAGACACTGGCCGCATTGCCACACTGAACAGCTATTCATAGCTATGCTTATTCGCTGGCCTAAATAAGACCCAGCCTTTGGGTCACTTGGATAGCATGACTATGAAGGTTAGCTATTATCTGTATCTAATAAATAACATGTTACGGAAAGAGTAAGTAATAAGTGTAATTTTTGGATGACAAATAGAGAAAAACCGTCAAGTTTGGTAAATCAAAGGTACTTACAGAGGCCCGTCAGCGATCATGTTGCACATGGTATTCTTGTCCTGTATGTACTGCGCCAGATCTATGTACTCGTAGGGCAGGCGGGCACCATCGGGCTTGTACACGTTGAACACTCCGTTCACATGGCGGACAGAGTACCCCGCAGGCGCCGGCATAGGGCACTCCCACGGGTCTTTGTTGTCTTTGAAGGGGGGGTGGACTATGTGGTCTGGAATATTTACATGTAGAAGCCGTTATCCAGACGTCGTGACTTTGCTCATAGTCCGCGAGCCCGCTCCAAAATTGCCTACGTCATAGGACTTCACGGTAAAATAGCACACGGTCGGAAAAGTTGTGCTGAGCGAGGATCGGAAGATTATCGCACCTATTTCAAAAATGACAAACTTATGTTTACTCTCTCTACGATCAAAGGGCTAAATGATGCAAGGTAACAGGTAACAGCATCTATAAAATTCAAATTAAGTATAGTATGGAACCCATACTACCTATATAGGATAGAAGTGAATGGTCAGTTGAATAAAGATGTTTGGTCAGCTCAAATAATGTATGATATCATAAAACAAAGTGAATTGAAAAAACAAGGTGTTTCTAGGTGTACTCTGCCATAAGTTCGATTTATATGCTGTCAGAGCATATAATTCGAACGGTTAAGAAACATCAACTTAAAAGATATTAAGTTGATGTTTCTTGCTGATCGAATATAAAAAATATTATTTAGTTCAGGTTGCCAAGGCCACACATTTTTTTTAGCGCTTTTTTTTCTATTACCAAATAGAAGAACTAGATCACACTTAACGTGAAATGCATTGTTCTATAGTGGCCGTCTACCAACCGTTAGGTTAGACCTCGGTCAGATAGTGTGCCTTTCGAAAAGAAATACACACTATCTGACCGAGGTCAGGACCAATTGCGGTAGGTAGGTAGGTAGCGGTAGGTCATACCGCCAAGCAGCATGCATATGTAAACATGTAGCTCGGTACCCTAGCGATGAGAACCAAACAGCTCTCTACCATGAACCCAGAGTGGCTTCCATCCCACCTAGGGACTTGAAATGAGGGCAATGGAATGAACATGATAATGAGTTTGACGGCCTACCTTCAATATGGCTCTTGACGACTTTGCAAGGAGGCACGTTGTTGTTAGCCGCCGGCCCGTCCACGTCCAGAGAGCTGATGAACCGGTTTGTGATGTTGGAGTAACTCTGCATGGATAGCCCCATGTAGCGTTTACGCATCTCCAACGCTTGCACCAGGTAGGAAGACGCTTGCTGAAGGTCCTCTAAAGGCACCTGGAAAAACCACAAAAAAAACAGTGTGCTATTATAAAAAAAGAAGGTTAAAAGGTAACTAAAGTAAGGTTACTATAAAAAAGAGGTGGCTAAGGAAGATCAACTGAATTGAATATTAAGATAGACCAGCTAAAAACAATGTGTGTTTCACTGTTTGATGGCCCAATCGTTTGGAAGAAAACAAACACAGCTAGCTAGTCACGTGTACACAAGTGGTTGGTATAGGGTTAATCACAATTTAGGCATAGATAGCCGAACCATTTTTATTTGATTGCATAAATTGCTGATTTCATATCAATAAATGATCTTATTTTAATATCGAACAATGTTTTTTTCTCTTTATTGTACGACGGGGATGCACTTGGCCTTCATCTCAATGTTATCAAGTTAATAAACCTAAATGCTGGAACACAATAATTTAAGAATTGTTGTTATGGCGACAGAGCGGACTTAAAAAAAATCCAACACACAACAAAAAAACTAATTGATAATTTATGTCAAACAAAACTAAGTAAAAGCTGCTAAGGAGGAATTATAGATTTAGTATTGAGAATCTGAACGGATAGCAATGCTTTCTGTTCTTCTAGGTTTATGTTCCATTAGCAAATTACTCCTATATATTTCAGGGTAGTAAAAGATTGGTTGATAGTAGGAGTGGTACAACGAACAATTATCGGTGATCGCTATCGCTAGCGGTCGTTAAAAGGCTTCGCCACTCGCCGCATCGTTCCTTACCCCCGAAGTGTCCTCCCCGCTGATGGCCACCCTCTGGAAATGCGGCAACACTACGTCCGGCTCCTCGTCGTCGAGAGCCCTTAGTCGCGCTTCCTCGCCGAGCCCCCCCGCCTCGCTGCCACCGAACGAACGGACCGACTGACCACATTCTGCTGCCCTGAGGACCAAACCCGAGATTATTATATTATATTTATATTCCATAACCCGAGGTTATGGAATAGGAGTGAGGAACTGTATGGAAGACGGGTTGAAGAGAGACGCTGAATGAGGCTCATATCGTTATTTCTGGCATCAATTGGGAAAGACCTATTGTAAGCAGTGGACGACGTGTGGGCTGAAATGATGATGACAATGACCGTATAGATTTAGGAACGCGTGAAAGTGGTGTTTCCTTCGCCGGTCGTAGCAAAGTACTACGCCGAAGGTAACATAACTACGCCGTAGCACCGTTCGTAGCGTAAACTTCACGCTTTAGCCCACAATACTACGCCGTAGAACTTTCTTAGCATATTATACTACTCCTTAGTACTGCGCCGTTGCATTATCGTAGCGTTTATTACTACGCACAGTACCTCGCCGTAGCACTTTCGTAGCGTATAAGACTACGCCTTAGACCACAGTGCGCCGTAGCACTGTTGTAGTTCAGTTCCGTTCATCTTTTCGCTACACAGTCAATAAAATTGATGTCAAAGTAAAATACATCAGCCAAGTGTTCATGTTCGAGAATGATTGATGTTCCCAAATATTGACTTGCGCCTAATTATTTCGTTTGCAAATATCATTTTGAGCTCTTCGTTTGTAAATACAATACGCTTGATTGAGCTACTAAATTAATGGAACGTGTATATTTCTAACGGTTATAATTAGGCAATAAATTAATTAAAAGCATTATAAGATAAGTTTGATATTTAGATGGTTTATTGATCAACCATATTATTCCCATACAACACGTATAGGAATAATATGGTTGGACGTCAGCTTCCCGATCCGCGTAGGTCATGGATTAAAATTTCCAATCTGAATTTGAATCCATTTCATTGATTACCCTAAATTACCCTAAGTTCTCAAAATAATGAATTGTGAATTGTTCAATATTTAGAGCATTGTTATCAGAATGCGAAGCTATTAGTGAAAGCCGATACGCTTAATTATCAGGCTCTCACGGCTTAGTGCTATAATATCATATTTGCGCGAGGATGACCACATCATTCCCCACTCAGAAGTTCAAAGAAATAAAGCGATATTACCGTCTTGTATTTTATTAATATTACGCTGCCCTGAATATAATTTATGATTATGTTTCGAATCCGGATTTTATTACTTATACATGACAATACAGGTATTTTCTTTGTTTACAAGCTCGCGTAGGCTCGAGAAGAAAAAGGATGAGAACGATAAAAATATTCCATACGTGGCCTACTTACATTTATTTTGTTTATGTATATATTATAATAATAAATATTTTCCGAGAAAAAAGTACCATCTATGAAATACTTACTATACCTGACTAAAAGGATATAGCCAGGTCAATAATGATAATCGAATACCTAACCAATTTAATTGATTCCTTCATAAAATTATTAATTAGATAGGTACTATTTTTTATTGGTGATAGCCCAAGCGTTTGATCACTAGCTCACTTAAAAAACCAGTAAAGCTGTGGCCTAAGATGGAGCACGCTTGTCTGATAGCAACCTATTCACTTTGTACTTGCGATAACTCCACTATTAGCGAACGTAACATAGGTGCACAAAAACCGAACCAAATCGAGAATCTCTTCTTCCCGAAGTTTTTTAATTTACCCATGATTCCAAGAAGATGTCCATCGCTGGCATTCGAGTTTACTTCCAAACATTACTTCCACTCAAAAGCCGAAATCACTTTCAAATAGGCATCTCTGAGCGTAGGTCACTTTTCCTTTCTTCATGTGGGCTGTAAAACAGCCGTGGTGTCAGACGAGCCACCGCCACAGTCGACTGACACAACGTACGAAACACAGACGAACTATTAAACCTATATCAATATAATTTGAGTAAAATAAGAAAAACTCATAAAACAATTGTAACGGTTTATGAAACCCCGACTATAAATGATTAGTTAACATTGTACATTTTCCTTCTACATTCTTTATTTAAAAATAGTATGTACAATTAAACTGTGTACCGTGTCCTTTGTATATCTTATTCCATAATATGGAAAATTACATTAATTTTGCGCGTATTTTTTTATTTCCCGAAAGCAGCAAGCGACTAGTGTGGCGTTCTGCCACGCGATCACAAATGCAGTGACACAGTCGTGACGACGACGTGTGACACCCTGAGGGTTACTGTCGCGTCAAGGTTCATCCAATTACTGCTGACTGGCACCCTGTATTATTCGAGCTTCGAGTCTGCTGTAGCTCAATCGCACTGTGATGAATCGAGATGAATTATGAATGAGAACATAAATTATCCTGTAGAATTTTAAAATCATATTATACTGCACTTCGAAGGAAGCTTTTACGATGAGTCAGCTCTTGACCTTGCCTGGGAAGTTTGCCTGGGCAAGTATGAGATCTACGATGGAGCGAGCCTTCCAGACGAAACGCTACACACAACTACAAACTACAGAAAACGCTGGGTGCTGAATCCAAATATTTGCAGTGTGCATCATAAATTAGTTTAAGTAGCGCTTGGTCCTTATAAATGGAGTAGGTATTAACCAAATTCCGATAATAGCTGTACGTCTGATTTTTTTTTAATGTAACGGTAATGGTTAGAATACTGCCATGAAGCCCCGGCTGGGCACTCTCCATAGTACAACCTGTAGAATACCGACAAACACGCAAACTCACGACGGTGGCTCAAGCTATCGAGCCTTTTGTTATTATGCGTCGGGGCTTTGTGCTGTGTAGAGGATTCCGTACTATATAGCTTAGGTTAGTAGTAGGGAGTATCTAGTTCGAAATATAGCTTGAAGAAAATCTGAATCCGTGCTGGATGAGCTCCATGGCCTAAGAGAAGTCTCTATGTACTGAGCTCTCCTTATCTAGGTATTTCTCCTTGTGCACTCAACGCCTATACGCCGCTGCGCCATAGGTAGGCCAGTGCGACTTTACCTACATTACAACATAAAATAAAAGAATTTCGTCCCAAAGCGATGAAGTTAAATTGAATAGGCGCTGCTATTAAATTGGCTAGACGACGGCTGAATTGCTCATAAAAAGACGATGGATGAGTGAAATTATTATTACTGCAATGTTTGCAGGGTTAATGTCAATAAACTGAGGGTCAATAATACACTTCTGAAATAGGTAGGTAGGTATTGATCTCATTAGACAGTGAAGAGTGGGAATTTACACAGATAAATAATTAGCCTTAAAAATTTTTTTTACACATATTTCGGGATTATTCTACTTGTAGGTAGCAGATACAGCAAGGCAAATCGCATATAGGAAACCTGAAAAAACCTAAATCGGAACAATGGCAATGGTGGGTGGTAGGGTGACAATGACAACCACTTTGTAAGTATATTTAGGACAATATTTTTCCTGGCGAAGAAAATGGAAGGAGTTGAACGAAAAAAAAGAGAAATTTGTATTCGTACAAAGATATTCTTTTTAAATTTCCTACTAATACCACTACTAATACCATTTTGATTATTGTTGATGATTGAGTGTAAATAATCAAAGCCGATGAAAAAGCTTTCAGTAAGAATATTTTCGCGATCCTATTGTCTGTTTCCAGCTGACACGCACTGGCACGTGGTCGCCGGCTGTCAAGTTCAAGGATGCGCAAATCAAATTATACTCTAAACGGATTTCAATACGTTGGTTCACGCTTTTCTGTGTCGTGTGTTGTTTTAAAATAGCTAAAACCATTGTGCATGACTCATACACAATAGGGTGTCTAAGTAATGTTATGTTGCTAATGTTGCAATATCGATTAAAAATAAGGAGATTTAATATAAAATTCATATATTATACAAAACGAAAATAAAGCTCAGAATTTTGTCCAGATATTATCAAAACGGTAAATATGCGAGTCAAATCAAACCAGTTACGAACGAGTAATTAACTTTTAGAGGTGAAATTCTCCGCCGCATTTTTCAATAATTATCTTTTGCTTCATTTTATGCAGAATTTTATGAATAATATTTTATGAAGAATTTGTATTACACATTTTGTCCTTAGCGTTTTTACATTTCTTAACGAAACATTTCGTTCAAATGCTTACCCAGCATAAACCAAGCGTTAATGTTTAATATTATTATTCAAAGCTAAAATACTAACTTGACGTTGAGCTGACGCTGTATAAGAAGCTTTTTCTCGATTTGTTCTATGGGAAACTGGGGCACCTCATACGGGGCTGACAGCTCATTGGGGAGCTCACGAGGTCCTTCTGCTCCCACATTTACTGTTGTAGTAGGGCTTTCACTACCTGTGGAAATAAACTTATGTTATGTACCTACTGAATTTGTAAGAAACTATGTCGCTATAGGCTACAGATGCTGCCTGTCTTCGGCTACGGATTTGTACCTTATGCAAGAAACCAAGTTTATTTTTGCATTGGTAATCCTTAGAAATGTAACATTAATCTCGCGAGCCGTAAATTCCTAATCACCACGACTATGGACGATTGTTTACGAGCGAGGCGAGGGCGAGGCCATTGCATCGATCGCTAATTGGGCATTCGAGTCACAATCTCGACACTAGACTGCGCATGCGGTGCGAAGGCGCACCAACGAACGATGATGCATTAAATTATTACGCAACCCAATTCAAGACCAATCAATTTTATACATATTTAATAACTATGTATATCAAAGTCATGATAACGATTATGATACGTATCTTTATCCCATATTACTCTGTTTATCTATATCGTTAACTAAGTGTCAATTAAACACAGCTAGTTTGAGGGCTGGATGGCGCTGTGTAAAATGTACCGTTATATATAATGTTAAGTAGTTGGGTTAATTATTTTATGGTAAGTAGTCGAAGGATTATGGCAATCCTTTCTTTTTTTTGTCATCTAAAAAATCTAAATTAAATATCGTTTAAGATTTTTTAGGACCGAAATTGAATCGTCAAATCTACTGCCTATTTGGAATCGCGACTAAGCTATTATCGATTGGGTGAGATCGATACGATAATAAATTAAATAGTTCCTTTCATCTTTGTTTTGAATTGACCGCACGGACGTAAGTTTCACTTTCTAACTTTAATCTGATCGAAATCCTATTTAACCACTAGAACTTGATTACGTCACCAGAAACTTCGACTGGAAAATGTTTGCCATTCAAAGGAGATCGATGAAAAAATATTTAATGCTGTTTTGAATCCAGTCAGAGACGCTTACGTCACGTCACCTCACAATTATGTATCAGTTTGTACGAACCACTTTGCTTTTATTCATTATCAAATCAAACGGTCAAATTCGGTGTTGTGATGACCCTGCCTAGAGCGGGATAAGTACAAGAAGATTATGATGATCAAATCGGTCGGTGATATTATTTATAGCATTACATTTACAAAATTATAAACGATATTGGAAGTAGGTCTAGGTACCTTCGACTATTTTCATAGTTATCAACTAACTATATCAACACTTTATTTGTCATAACGTCAGTGATATTCAATAATGTACCTATATCTTTATTTGGATTGTTTTGAGCATTTTCGCACTGAATAACAAAGACATGTTTTGCTAATTCCAATTCGATTGTCTGGAAAGAATAGCACTCGAGTTGTTGCCAACTGGCTTTTAGGACATACGCATTGCGCACAATCTTTACATAGTATAAACACAAATCGCTTTACATGCGAGAACTATCGAGAATAATACAGCTTGTGATATCATTTGATGTAGCGAACTTGTTTTGTTTTCTTTGACTTGATTTGAGTGACACTCACAAGCGAAAATGAGTAGGTACTTACATTTTCTGTAAATGTACTCATATTCGCGATAAATATTTGAAACTGAATCTAATTGCTATATAATCTAATCTAAATAATATAATCTCCGAGCTAAGTTGGGAAATCCGGCACTATATGTTTAAATGTTTCTATGCATGTATGTGACAATACTTGTGACGGCATTACTCTCAAACGG
Organism: Venusia cambrica; assembly: GCA_951394065.1. Taxonomy (NCBI): domain Eukaryota; kingdom Metazoa; phylum Arthropoda; class Insecta; order Lepidoptera; family Geometridae; genus Venusia; species Venusia cambrica. Next base: position 13,200,334 of record OX596042.1, read on the forward strand.
TTTATCCAATTTGTTGAAATCTATACCAAAGAAAATGTTGAGAAACGATTTATACTTTTGTTTATTTGTTTTAAAATTTAAAAATTCTTTCACCAATAGCAGGTATGCTACAGTATCACTAACACGAGTAACAAAGGTATTTTTTTTTCATCAGGTTTTTTACAGTTTTCGTAAGGATCTAGTTTGCAATATGCGGACGCATTAAACGCTTGCTAGATAATGTTAAAAAGCTTTTGACTTTGCTTATTACTATTTGTTTACGGAAACTATCTCTGTTTTTATATTCTATTATATCTTTTACATAGTAGATTTTAAATTTAGTATGTCTTTGTCTTTAATATGGGTGATTTTTGTGATAAAAGATTAAAAGGTTTTGATATTAATGATAATCAGGTCTTGTAAGAAAGTAACGTTAGGGTGCTTGACGTCGTAATTCAATTATACTTAACTGGTCTATTTATTTATTGTTTTTCCCTCAATAGGGCCATTGTGTCAATAAGATACTTTGGGATGTCATGCAAAGAAAGAAAAAAGGAAAAAACAATACTAGTGTTGTTAAAACAAAAACAAAATACAGACTCATCATAATCAGCCTAATATCATTGAAAATAATAACTTGCTGTGTTCCTAAAAACCATTATTGTGTAACTTTGATTGCAACAGTTATGTATCATTCAGTCTTAGAATAAGATAAGGACAGTTTCAATATCTTACGTCGATTAATTTTCTCTGTCATCTCTGCCTCCTGGTCCTGTGAAGGTTTCCGGACATGCCACAGGTCCTTATCAAAACTATACATGTTTCAGGCACTTGTATCACGCTAAAATTTGATACGACTAATATGTACAAAAATGCTCCACATCCAATTATCTGTGAAGGTTATCAAGAGGAAAGTTAAAATCTCGCATGATGCAAGACAATAACATCGTTGTTGTGGCAAATAATTTCGATAGCTTCAAAGTGAGTTAATAAAATATAGGCAAATAAGATAGTGGCTTATTTTGAACACAATATGCTACTTCAACTGACAAAAAATGTTGTCGGATGATATTGAGGTACTCATTGGTAACATAATTGAAGTAACTATTTGATGAAAATTACATCATTACATTAACAGCTCATTATCATTACGCTATCAGTCATATTGATGACATCAAAGCTCGTACAAGCTACATATGTCACTGTATTCTAAAAATGCCGTATCGGGCTTATAATAACTCAACCCAACGCTAGTCGCTAAAATATGCAGCGTTTGACCTACATACTCGGCCGACCCCTCTTGTCAAACAAAGCCAGACTAACAGCTGATGCGACGTCACCAATACTTCAAGACTTCCTCAAATCAAAATTTGAGTCGTGTCATAGTGGAAGTGAAACAGGGCAACTGAACAAAACAATGCGTACCTATGTAGGTTTTTTGGTTTGTTTCGTGGACAAATGCTAATTAAATTACCCACTTAGTTCCAAGTACAAGCGAAATACAGACTATAATTATGTACATTGTATACAGATAGTATAGGTAGGTAGATAATGAACACATATTTACGTAGCTACCTAACAAATAAAATTGACGATGTGAATGTGAGTTATATACCTATATTCATACATAAATAGGTAGGTAACTGAATTTGCTAAGCGCTAGATTTATCAACCACTATTACTTAACCTACTTGTTAATATTATGGAGATAATAAGTAGGTAGGTACGTCTACGCTCTTAGCTAGCTATAGCTAGGTATTCATGAATCATAGCGAATAGGTATGCAAAACAAATATTTTTTAGCTTTTCTAGCTTAGTAGCAATAGTGTCCGATCAAAATAAGCCTAAATCTTGTTACTGGATCAATGCGAGAAGTATCGATAGTTACATTCGCTTCAAATAAGGACTTAAAATAATGATAAAGTAACAAATACAGCCAAAAAATTACATTATGTAAACCGAGCATCAATGGGAAGATTCCTAATGAACTCGAACACGAAATAGGTAGGTTGATAAAATAGAACTGGTACCTACAAATATATGGCAAAATACGATGAAATGTCACAAGCGATCTTTGCGGTTATCAGTCGACCAGAATTAGACGAATGACGTAGGTAAATTAATCAATATCGGCTACGTAGAAACTAGAACAAACTGTTGATCTGTCTGACTATTTAATATGCGCTTTCACCCGGCCAGGCTCACTTTCATTCATAGTAATTAATTGCTAACAATAATGTAAAGGTTTAAACTGTACCTAATTATCTGAACTAATAATTATCATATGTATCTACCTACCAAGTGTCATAAATACAATCTACTCTACCACGCAATATAATAATAAGTAAGTACATACATATAGTATATAGGTAGTTATATGTAAGATACCTTACATTATAACAATATCCTCATAACCGATTGGAAAAAACAGGCTTTATTAGGAATATATATCGAAATTCCAAATACCTACTTTACAACGTACGTGTAGAGGTTACGTACCTATATAAATATGATTGTACGCATTAATACATTCATATACGGAAAACAAATATGACTTTCATAAAAGGAACGAAAACACTTTTAAATACATTCACATTATAACGATGCATTGCTTGCGTCGCTCGTATTGAAAATTACAAGCATCCTGTTATCCAAACAACATTAAAATGTTTGTTTGGTTAACAAAGCACACCTTCGTTACAAAACAGCTGTCTGTGTGCCCAAAACAATTCACTTTCGCAAACCTTTTACCCATTTAACAACAAATTTAAGCTGTGTACGTAATTATTATAATAGATGTTACAATACTTGTGTAGATTGATAAAGATGCGAACCGATTAAAATAATATTTCAATGCCACGTATTTATGCCGGTTTAAGAGTTCCGACCGCACAACACTGCCGACAAACGCGGACTGAGACGTGACTTGACGACCTGACGATTACTGAGCGGACCTCGACTCGACTAGCCCCATACGCATGCCCCGACCCGACCACCATGTAAATAATGACGAATAAATTACTTACCTACTTAGGTTAGGTAAAGGTGGATTATAATTTAGAATTAAGAGCTGTATTCAATTGAAACTAAATAATTTTGAAATTTTACGAAACTTGTGGTGCCTATTATGCTAGAATGAAATGATAATAATGTCGGTCGGTACATTACCTACCTATCTACTGACATTTCTGATCGTAGATTATCATTTTAAACACACAATAATGCGTTTATTAAGATTTGCAAATATGAAGTACTAAATCTACGATTTATTTACGACAAAATACTCAAATCATAATCATTGTTCTTGACATACTTTATACATGGTCACCGTAAAATTCATAAACTGAATATGAGAGAACACATATAAAATACATCACAGACATTTGCAAAATTTCACACTTATCGATAAGCCTTCGATAGCTCAGTTGGTAGAGCGGTGGACTGTAGAGGAAAACACTGTCATCCATAGGTCGCTGGTTCAAATCCGGCTCGAAGGAACGATTACGTTTTGCAGTTTTGTACGATTTTTTATTATTTCACAAAATGCAAGATAGTGAAATTTTACACAAGGCTAAAGATAAAAAAAATTTTAGCTTACCATCTTCATCGTCGAAGAAAGAATTTGTAAGAATGCACGGTGATCTTGATCCATCTTGCACTCCTCTTGAAGACATTTTTACAGTAAAAATCCACCAGTTATCCTCTTAGAATGACATTGGCTTAGCACTACATTCATTGCTTTATTACATTTATGTGTAGTAAGTAGGTACCTTAGTATCTGAATGGAACTGAATAATTCTTGATTTGCATTTTTAAGTGTTATCGTATGCCCTTACATTATTACTTATACATAAAGGTAGGTATAAGATTATATTAGGAGCTATGCATATTACCTACGAGAAAATAGTTATGTTTGTCTGTAAATAAATACATTCACAGAAGTATGAGCCTTCAGTGGAGACCACGTCTAGGTAAGCGTAGCTTGACGGAGCGACGACCTCCGTACAATGGGGTAGAGAATGGATAAGAAGGCCGAAGATCGGGCTCAGTGGCGCGCAAGATGATGATGGAGCTTTCAAAGAGTCGCATAACACTACACATACCTACCTACGTCTTATCGCTCTATAATGCTTAGCGAGACGAAAATTAGGATATTTCTTTACCTAGGTACCCATAAAATCTAGGAAGCTTTGTAAGTCTGAAATAGATGTGCGCGCCGAGTAAAAAATGGTAGCGGCGGCGCGCCGCGAAAATTAGTTTGGCGGTGTGACACCGGCGGCGCGCGGCGTGAGTTAATAGATCAAATCAAGTATTCATCTTCATCTCACTTGTTACCTAGTTACAAGTACTAGTAGTGTACTAGGTGAGATGAAGGCCCCGTCGTACAATAATATAAAAATAATAATAATAAAAACAAATGTGTGGTTTTTGTACCTAGCACTCCGGGACCATGCTTGACTTAAAAATAAGCGTTTTAGGGAAAACATTATTTATTGAGGTATTCGGCAACATAATTCTTACACGCTTTATAATTATCATGCACAAAAAATATTTTGTTAAGTCTGAGAGGACTATGGCGAGATCTTTTCGCTGCTATTGTAACTAGCTACGGAAAAATCTCTTCACTGGGTGTACTGGTTGCTAGGATGCAAAGAACAGCCTGTGCTAGAGCTGATAATCCCAGAAAAGTATTTATTATTTTCTTCCAATAAGCAAGGATTGGTGACCTTTTTGTATGAGAAAATAAATAAATATTTGATTGATTGATTGAAGGATATCTCCATTATCAAGGTCTGCTGGATCAGCGGTTGCCAAGTACTTCCAAACTTCCTGGTCTATACTGTCATCAGCAAACCAGCGGGCATGCTGTGCTTTCGAGGTAATTTTGACAACAAAGATTCCTTGCTTGCCGGAATCGAAGTCGTTACAGCGTATTGGAGAGAAATATAATATTATAATAAAAATATAGATAATCTACTATCCTACCAGGTTAGTAGATTATCTATATTTTTTAACCTAGTAGAACACAGGATGCCATGGAATGAAGTAGCTATAATATAACTACCTTCCTGCCTACATGATTTACTAGCAAAGGTTATAATAATAGTTATTCTGTGCTATTATAATAGAGTGGTAGGTACCTTACCTAACTAAAAAACGGGTAAAGTGGCGCGCATTTATTTAATTTTGTTTTTGATAATGTCGAAAGAATGATCAATTGTTTTTCTTATCACATTATCAGTCGCTGCATTGCATAGGTAGGTACTAGGTACATTAGGTACTAGTACTTACTAGTACCTACTGTATGTAGTTAGGTACTATTTCTAATATATGCAAATATAATTATTAGATGCTCTAACTTTTCTAAGTTTTTCTCGGGTTGCCAAAAATAAATAGGTAGGTAAGTATAGTACCTACACCTTGTAGCTGTACTAGGAAACAAGGGCAATAACCTCGAGGTAAAGGAAACTTATTGCAAAATACCAAGTTTACAGTCACGCAAACCCCTTATAGATATTAAACTTCGCCCCAGAACTGTCACGACACTGTCTAGACACTGGATTGGATAAAGAAAACGATGATAGAGCTATGATCATATGAACATCTAGCAAAAGATAAGAACCATAGATTCATTGAATTGAAGTATAAGCTTTTTAGCGTTCCGCACCAAAAGGTTGCCCACGGCATCTTATTAGGTACTACAGACGCTCTGTCTTTTTTACGTAATAGGAAGGTTGAAAATTTCTTACAGTAAGAAACGTAGGTACGTTTTTAAACGTTTCTTTTTATTTTAGCTTAATAGAAATTGGTAGGTAATTTTTTTATTAGGTACCCAGCCTGTACTATCCCATAGCTGAGCAACTCCTTACATTATTTCCTCTCGGATGTTCAGTTTCTTTGTTTTTATGGTTATGATCAAGGTTATCGCGCCACCATATTTTTTGGTTTGTCTCGATTACGCTTTCTGCCTTGTGGGAATCCAACTTGTCACGACCACAACCTTAGCCTACGTTGTTCGGGATGCATTCGGAAGGCGTATCCCGCCCGCCCAAAAATATAGGATAAAAAAATATCACAACAAATCAGCTGTGACGTGGTGCGTGTTAGTATGCGCACGACCTTGTATATCTACTTTATAATGAAGTAGCATGTGTGCGTATGAGTGGCTATTCCTGGCCGCACCAGCCCAACGATCAACAAATAATGTCAAAGACCCGTAACCGTATTTTTTGGGACGCCAAAATATCTTTATGATACCGGTTGTTTTGCTGTAATGACGGTGCAGTTTGTGACTTGCTTTTGCAGCTTTCATTTTGAAAAAGCGAGTCAATCTTGCAAGTCAGTTGACAAACTCATATTCCATCACCACAGGTACAATCACAGTTTCAAATGCAGTCGTTTCGGCTAGAATTACTTATTGCATAAACTTTTCTCCTTACATACCTAATAGGTACCTACCTAAGGTAATTTACTTGAAATTTTGCAAATAATATTTTTTGATAAATAACAGATGGCACCGGCTCGAAAATGCAAACCTCGAATCACACAAATCACTTCAGCCAGATGCACGCGCACCTGCTGCAAAATCTTCTGGAATTTTCCAAGATTTGTCACTGAACCAAAATGGCGGTGGAAACGCGCGGGAAAAGAAGCACTGTAGAGAAATATCAGAACTTTGAACGAACCAGCTAGTTTCGTTAATTATTTTCGCGAAGAAGACAATGTTATTGTAGTATGTTTGTGAGTAGACTGAACGTGGTTGGCACACAGTGGCGCGTTACGACATGCTTTGTTCAGTCGCTATGAAATTCAGTGACGGTCGTCACGCAAGACAAATTATGGCCTGTCGCGGGATGCACGATGGCATGAAAATTGTAACTTAGTAGGTCGACAGAGCAAACATGCTAATTATAGCAGTAGATAGGATAGGTCGAGGAACATAACTTATGCTATGCTCGACCGAAACCAACTCATGTTTTTGTCTGAAAACAATACCTACCTACATACTTACCTACTTACAAATTTACTGTCTATAAATAGCTAGGTAGGTACAATAACAATAGGTAGTAGAATAAATCTAAAAATAATGATAAGCCTTTATTAGCCGTTATAACCAACCAACATAACTTCAAGCTAATACAAGCAAAATTATGATGTAGGTAGGTACCTAGGTAAGGTAGGTACCTAATTATACACAGTAATTGATGTAGTCGGAGAAAGTATTGCCTACTGTCACAGTTTGCATTTATTTAAAACTCTAGGTAGGTATCTAATTTGTATGTTCTATTTATTTTATACTTTATTGCACACATAAACATAGTAACAAAGAAAAACTTAAAATTAAAATACATGGCAAAGGCGAGCTTAACCCTAAAAAGAGTTTTCTTCTAGCAAACCAGTGATGTGGAGAGAGAAAAGCTAGATAACAATTTAATAAAGTTTAATAAGTAACATATAACTAACCTTCTACCTGGTGGTTCTACCTGGTCTTAGATTCTAATTTTTAACTGTGTTATCTTTAAATAGGCAATAAGTTTTGTGGAAATAAATATTAATATTATTATTATTAAATGATTAAGTACCTATCAAAGTTGAGGATACCACAACTTTGGTAGGTACTACAAGTTAGAAGGTTTGCTAACTTGTTGATAATTTGGCATTGCTACTGTGGCTGGGTCAATTTACAATGTTGTCAAAAATTCACGTTGAGGGCATAAAAAAATATAAACTGCTCGAGTATCGTAACTATTTTACATTTGCAGGCTTAAAATATCCTTGTTTTATATTGCGCTTTAACCAACACATCCTCAAACTCAATAGTTTTTTAATAATTAAAGCAATACACATGCTAATATTATCACCGTCTGTGAATAAAATACGACTCTTTACATTTGCAGGTAAAAAAAAACGACTACCCGACGTATTAAACAGATTTTTATTTATTATTTACGTTTTTTTTTATACCACTAAGGTGACAAACAGGCATACGGCCCACCTGATGGAAAGCGGTTACCGTCGCCTATGCACGCTCGCAACACCAGAAGCATTACTCTCGCATTGCGTACCCTTTGAAAATTTTAAAACGCCCTTTTTGAAAAACCCCGTACTGTAGCTAGTAGGGAAAACCTCTGCAGGGAGATCATTCCACTATTGAATAGTTCGCGGGAGGAAGTTCCTCTTGAACCTCACGGTGCGCAATGGCATTGTATTCAAAGTGTGTGGATGAAATCTCTGTCGATGGCGAGCAGTGCGATGATAAAAAGAGGCTGCAGGCACCATATCAAACAATTCTTCAGAACACAACCCATTATACAAGCGGTAGAACACACACAAGGAGGAAAATTCTCTCCTGAGACTTAAAGGTTCAATACCACTTGTGAGTATGGGATCGTCAACAATTCTCACAGCTCGTCTTTGAACCGAGTCAAATGGCTTAAGCTGGTATTCAGGTGCTCCTGCCCAAAGGTGACAACAGTACTCCATGTGGGGTCGGACTTGCGACTCATAAAGAAGCAGTCTCTGCCCCGCACTGAAGTACTCGTACCACTTTGCCCTATTGAGCACACCGAGCTTTTTGGATGCCAGCTTTGCCTTATCCTCTAGGTGACTATGGAACTGAACATCGCTGGAGATGTCGATACCCAGGATCCCAATACTACTAGAGATGGTAAGAGGCGTGTTCTGAAGTTGCGGAGCTACAGTAAAGAGAATTTCCTTGGCAGTAAACGCGCAGACTTGTGTCTTCGTAGGGTTGAACTTAACCAGGTTCAATTCTCCCGAGTCAGAAACTCTGGTTAACACTTCCTCGATCTCAGACACAAGTTTTCTTCGGCTCTCTTCAACAATTGAACGAGGGATATTGGCACGGCCCATGTAGAATTTGTCCCCAGCACTATCATCTGCATAACAATGGATGCTATCATTAGATAGCATATCATTGATATGCAGTAAAAAGAGCGTCGGAGACAAAATAGATCCTTGCGGGACGCCAGCATTTATGTCCAAGCAGTCAGAGCAACAACCGTCAACGACGGCCCTTATGCTTCTGCTGGATAAAAAGCTGGCAACCCATTTGCACAATCCCTTGGGCAGTAAGAAGGCAATATCGACAGAAGGCCCGGTGCCAGACCCGATCAAAGGAATTCGCTATATCTAAGCTGACAGCCAAAGCTTCCCCTTGACTCTCAATGGCTTGGGCCCAACGATGCGTTAGATACAATAGAAGGTCACCAGTCGAGCGACCGTGACGAAAGCCGTATTGACGGTCGCTGATCAAATCGTTTCCTTCCAGGTATCTAAGCAGTTGTATGTTAATAACACGCTCCAAAACCTTAGAGAGAAGCGAGGTTATAGCGATAGGCCTGTAATTAGAGGGGTCAGATCTATCTCAATTTTGGGGTACCGGATGAACATGGACGGTTTTCCACGATTGCGGGACTTGCCTTGTTGAGTAGGAGAGCTTGAAGAGGCGCGTTTAGACAGGACACAGTTCAGGAGCACATCGCTTCAGTACCACAGCTGGAATGCCATCTGGACCACTCGACTTGTTAACGTCCAGAGAGAGTAGCTCCCGCCGGACCTCTCGCTGTGAGATGATGATTTCCGGCATGGAGATACCGCACCACGGAATGGAAGGTGGTACGGCTCCTCTGTCGTCCATAGTCGAGCTAAAGGCAAAGAGATTTCCTAGAAGATCGGCTTTCTCTTTTGCACTGTGGGCCAAGTTGTCATCCAGTTTTCGAAGCGGTGGTAAGGACGACTGACAGAAGTTTCCTTGGGCAGCCTTGGCGAGTGACCAGAAAGCCCTACTCCCAGAAGGATGGGTAGCTAGTTTCTCGCCAATTTTGCCAATGAAATCGAATTTAGCTCTTACTTTTTTTTTCTTTCTTACTGAACCTCGAAGCAGCGTTAAGCTTTCGTTTCACATCAGAGATATTAGGGTCTTTACTCTTACGGGCAGTTATCCAAGCCTCATGAACAGTCTGCTTATGAGTCATGGCATCCCTGCAATGCCGATTAAACCACGACCGTCTTTTGAAACCAGTGGCCACTGACCGGTTAAGACAAAACTTTCCATACCAATCAGTATGGTCTCAGTAACGGCAGCCGCGCAGGAATCGGGACCATCTGATGTGAAACAAAGCTGCTTCCATGGGTGGGATGCGTAAAATTCACGCAATCCATTCCAATCTGCTGATATATAGTGCCACATTCGGCGCCATTATGTGGGCCGAGGGGGTTCGGGGACCGAACAAGGCACCTGCGTCTGGACCAGACAGTGATCGGATGTGCCACACGGTACAACTACCTTTACTGTGTATCCATCCTGACGTGTGGTCAGCAGGAGGTCCAATAAGGAGCAAGTATGACTCAATATCCGGTATTCTAGTTGGGGAGGACACTAACTGTGAGAAGCCATATGCCAGAGCAAATTCGTAAGCAGATCTCCCCTTTTATTCATATTTTATATAACTTTTAAGAAAAGTTAATAATAATTTCTTCGTAAAATTAATAATCAATTAATAAAATATGATTATGTGTCAGTTTGTTATTAAAAGAAAATGTATAATTGTGAAAAAAAAAAAAGAAATTAAGAACAAGTAGTAAGATTACATCTTTATGACTGTTATCCAAAAAACTAATTTAAATTAACATAAAAATGTGATAAATTATGTAAGCGACAAATGTGTTAGTGTTATCGGAATTAAGAGTGTTGGTTAAATTATTTAATGAGTTGATTTCTTTAAATTTTGTTGTTTTTAATTTGACATTCATGTAAAAAGCGTTATCACCATACAGACGAAATCATCGACTTCCATAGATAAATCATCGCCATGCCACAGTCATCATTACCATCTCACCTTTTCATATAAATATGCAGATCTACGCATCAAATGTTGGTCTAAACGCAATTTAATAACATATTGGGTCTCAATCTATTTTTTCTAGTTTAACTAGGATATCAATGTATTTCCATTTTTTTCAAATTTTTGTTCGAAGAAATTAATCTTGTGTAAAGCCACCCTCCTAGCAAACTTACCTACTTAGGGAATGTAGGTACAGATACCTATAGGTACAAACGCAAGAGGCCAACTCTCGAGTGGTCGGTAGGCAAAACGCGAATTAGGTACCTACCTACCTAGTGACAACTTTTTAGGTACACCCAGACTCTCTCCAGTCCAGACTGCTCGGAGGTAAATTAGGGTATCTTCATATCTGAACGAACACAACGGTCTGTCTGTAAGTAGGTACCCACCATACCACTGAACTTGTATTCAACGCTGTACTTATCACGATCACGATCACGATCACGACGCGTCGCCATTAAATTGGATCACTACGTTCGGAGCACCTAACTAAATGATTCATTGCGATCCTATAAATAGCATCGCGTTTGGCACGATTTTAACCTCAGCAGATTTTAGCATCGTCATTGATATTAGGGAAAGTTCATCGTCTCGAGCTTTGATGAAAACGTTTGTTTTTGTTTACTAGGTAGTAGGTAACTATTTATCAATCACTTAGATGTTTAGGTGAATATCAATCACCTAAATAACTTTTTGGGGACAGCCAGGACTTAGTTGCAGTCGACCCGTAAGAATTTTCAGAAATCCTTTCATGGTCCGTGGACCTATATACCTACACTACAAATTGGGAGAAGTCTCTATAGGATATTACGACAATTTTATCTTTTTCTCATTAAAAAGTATTTAGGTATTAGACTAGCCAAATGCAGTGAGTGAGACACCCTACACACCATAGTATAGTAAGTAGAGTACCTAGACTACCTAGGTACTGTTTTTATCTTACGAGAATTTGGTCGTGCTTCGCCTGCTGTCGCACTAAGTTGACTTTTAAATATTTTCATGATATCGGTAGCTCAATGCCAACCTTTTGAAACCTCCATAACTTGAATCGCACTATGCCTAGTGTCGCATATTACAACTTTCATAATATAAGTATTCTGATAATGCCTACTTGGCATTGAGCTACCGATCTCAGTGACCGATATTATTAAAGAAGTGCGACAGTAGGCTAAGTGCGACCAAATCAAATAAATAAGGTCTCGGTAGATACCTATATAGGTATACTTGTAGAAATAAATAACATACCCAAGTAGGTACTTATTTATTTCTATATGTACCTAGGTATATAAATACAATTTTAGCCGCCTCTGTTCTGTGGTCTAGTGATCCGCCCACCAGTGTTAGAGCCAGAGGTCCCAGGTGCAATCCATAGGGGGAGTAGGTACAATATTGTGCTTGGTTCGGTTAGTCTATCTTACCTAATTCTGTCATAATAGCAAGTCGGCATTTAGAGGTATAAGATAGCCAGTTCCTCAGTTTATTGAGGATTTCGGGGAAAGGGCGCTTCCACCTTCGCCCATAACATAATTTGAAAAATTAGATGAGGTGAAGGCCAATCACCTAAAAAAGTGCATGTATATACCTCGTATGCAGAAACACTTAAACTTATTCAGTAGGTACCTACCTAATAAAATTTTCATTAGGTTACCTTATCATATTGACCTACCGCTAAGTGCTATAAATATGTGGGTAAATATCTACATACCCATCTGATAAGATAAGGATAAGGTTACAAGTGTATGTAACTAGGTACCAAATCATGATCTTAAAAGTCATAATATTATATTTAGTAGGCAGGTAGGTACATAATAATTTTACCGCCTCTGTGGTCTAGTGGTTCGCTCACCGGTCTCAGATCCAGATCAGAGGCTCGATCCCCAGGGGAGTTCAATATTGTGCTTGGTTTGGTTGGTGGACTTTGTTCAAGTCCGTCTGGCTAGTTACCACCATCTTACCTGAGTCTGTCGCCATAACAACAAATCTAAATTGTTGTGGTCCGGCATTTAGAGATAAGATAGCCAGTTCCTCAGAATGTTCAGGATTCCGGGCGAAGTTCGTTTCCACCTTCGGACTTATCATAACTTGAAACCAAGTGAGATGAAGGCCCCTCTTTCCCCTCGTAGAGGTACAATTAAAAAAAAAGTTTGTCTAATTAATTTAGGTGGGTAGGTAAGTACCTAGGTAGGCAAGGAACTATACCTACCTACCTCAGAGCTATTACACTTGCATAAATTCAGGTGGCTGCTAAATGACCTAGCATCCTTATTTATGAAGGTGGTATACCTAAGCACTTTATTACCTAACTAGGTACCGAGTACATGGGTTTCCTATGCATGTAGATAATGGTCGCAGAATTGAAATTGACCTGCAATAGGTTGGTAGACTTGCTTACTTAGGTAGTAGGTTCCTACCTACACAAAGCTCATCACACAAAACATGACCTAAATACCTACCGCATACCTACCGCAGGCAGGACACATGCCAGACATCTGACACTACACACGACCGGTCAGCTGTAGCCGTAGCTTAACTTATCGATCTGGCAACCCGACTAAATGAAAATCCTCCCCCGACCTTCAACAATTTATCTTGGAAGGCCCGCCTTGTCAATCGGCCGGGGTACAGCGTGGTTAAAGTGGTAAAACCAGCGACGATTTAAAAACAGCAAAATTGCGAGAACTCATGTCGTAAAAATGACACCACCATGCTTCATGGGTTTGGTATCAGTCACCGATTAAAACGAATGGTGTAATTGAGTCAAGGTATTGTAATTACAGAAGTTGGAATGTAAAAACAGGAGGGCGGTAATCAAGAACATCAATGTGCAGAAACAGTTGTTATGACTTAGGATAGGACAAATAAGGAGGCAATTTTCATGTACCTAAGTCGAAAGATGTACATATAATAATAGGTAGGTATAGGGGTTTCTTGAATCAATGAATAATTGTTTCTTGTTGTTGCGTTAGCAGATGCTACCTAGGTACTTATTGCGAAATTACGAGTTGGTACCTACCTAAGTAAATTGCTTCTAGAGCACTAACGCGACGAGGCCTATGACACTTTGTAATCTGCATAGGTAGGTACCTAGGTAAATAGGATTTTAACCCCTTTAGTATAGGCAGCCTACTATTAGTAAGTGTAGGTAGGTCCTAATATCCTAATAAGAATTTATGTCTCCTATTCCTTTAAGAGACTGAAAAAATAAATATTTCCCGATTCATTGTTTTCTTCCTCATGTTATTTTTCCATTCAATTTACACAAAGGAGCGGATGCGTGACTCGCGTTTTCTTAAACGACCACAAAGGTGCCCTAATTGATTGCATTACTCAATTTGAAGCCAGCAGCCGATAACAATAAACACTTCAACAACAAACAAATGCGACACCTGCGCATACAAACACTCACCGACTCTCTGGCTCAAATGCGGAGTAATCCTAGCCGGTACCTCCTCCTCAACATCCGTGTCGAAGGAAAACGGGAAGGTTATCGTGGAGCCCACGAACCCGTTAGACATGGCTGAAGCAGCGAAAGAACTTAACACGTCGTCACCTTCGCACTATAGAGTACACACTGCCGTTGCCGACGCCGCCGAGTGCCGGCCGGAGGGTCCTATACTACCTACGCGTTATGTCCATGTAGCAGAAAAGCGCTCGATATCGGTAGCGGCACTCCAGCGTGTCGATTGGTGTACCTACCTACCTACCAGTGAGCGGAAAATCTTTTTATCAAGAATGTTTTACGTGAGTCAATGCGAGATTAGAATTTATATGGTACGAGGAGGTTATACTGGGTAGCGTGTACAATAACTCTAGTAAATCTAGGTAAAATGATTTTTCCTCACGGAAACTAATAATAGGCCTACGGCCTACCTAATATTATACCTATACCATAATATTATGAAATGTACCAGGAATACAAATATAAGGTTTCTGTGGGTTGCACAGAAATGCAACCACGCAGGTGGACTAGGGGTATAGATATAGAATCTGAAAGGACTAGAGGGTACCTTGAAGGAAATCTGAAGGACTCTTTTGCCATGCATAACAATATATTTTTAGTTATTCTCGCAGAAGAGTTTGTTTCCCTTGACACTATAGGTACTGCATGGCACTACTAAACCGTGGGAGAGATTTTCAGTTGTTACCCACCGTCCACCTCCTAATACGCCTCCGGCACATTACAACTTAATCTCAAAATGTCTAGCTCATCAATACGGCTTAATCTCATAATATAGCAGCGTTTTACCTGAAATAAAACGCATATGAAAATACTTACCTCACTAGAAGCTAATTATAATGAGAAGGCATATCCGTTTCCGTCGAATAGTACGTAAAGCCGATTTTATATATCAATCAGATTAAACCATCGATAAATTAAATATAAGCACTAGAAAACTAATCAAGAATCGAAATATTTCATTGAATGAGTTCAATATATCATATTATCAATAATAATTTAACATTTGGGTTGCATTGTTAGATTTTAATACATATAATTATCAGAACATTCTGTATGGTATTGTGCATTATTTTGAACCTGAAAAACTTTTGAATGTAATATCAATGGCCACTATCCTATTGTGAATTTTGTCTGGACCCCTAAGCATAGTAGCAAGTAGTTTCTACAATACCCATAGCAATAGGGTTTGGTTAGGCCGACAAACATTTGAATCCACTACTATACGTTATGAACAAATATTGGCCAAACCAAATGCAATCGTTGGTCCATGATGTACCAAGTACCAACATATCGTGATCGTGAATGTTAGATCAGGATCTATTATAAGTAGTTTGTCAAAGATGCATCTGCCTGAGCAGAGTTGAAACTCGCAGATTGACACGACGCTTGTTCAATTACTGATTTGAAACTGAAATTAGGAACCTACAACAAAGTACAAACATCCCAAAAAGATAGCTATGAAACCTTTGAGTTTGAGCAATCGATTCGAAGACACATGTATTATCATAATAAGTAGGTACTGTCCATTCATTTCAAGTGAGATTAAATCAATGATTGATCAATGATTGAATCAACCATACATTCTAATACACATCCTCGTAGGCTTAAATAATAAATGTATTCTACGGGATAGTACAATTTTGTTCGGTGTTGCATGTTTTTAGCTTGACTTAAGACGGTGGTATCCTCGTAGACGTTAAGGTAAATTAGTTATTTCTGAAGGTTTATAAATCAAAATGAATAAAATGAATTATTTAGTCAACTCATTCCATGGGATAAGTTTAGAGCGGGATCAGCTGATTAAAGAGCCTTTCCAACACTGAAGTTTTTATGTCAGCGCGTCAAAATACCTTCTCCCATCGGGGTATATACCCCTACGAAGTATTTTACTGTAGATTTATTCAAATAAATCAACACTTTCATACTAGGTGGTTTCATAATAATTTGCAAAGCGGTCTAATACTCATACTAGAGGGTTCATGGAACACTGAACGGATATTGGAACTAGGTATGTTCCGAGATGCTTTTTATTTGTAAGGTCTCTTATAAGGAAGGTACATTGTTGTAACTTTATGCGCGGTCTTTGAGGCAGTATGTCTACTCGGGGTATCGAGTATCGCAAACACTATGTTAATGCAGGCTGGTAAGAAGATACCATTATGATGATGTGCGTCAAACCGCCAAGTGAAAAATTGTAGAACTTGCCTGGAATATATTTTACTTCCATTTTGAGCAACGACTTTGTATCATACTATACTATATCTATATTGAATGAAAATTCTGTGAATTGCCGATTAAAAATCTGTTGCACTAAATTACCACCAATCTAACGCATGTGGTAAATTTGGCTATAACCAGGTTTTGGGAATAGCCAATATTTAATTTTCATTGCAGTGGCCCTCTGTGGGGTGTGTATGGTATATGCAAGAGACATCTAATACTCAGCAGTGGGCCTAGCTGTGAATGATGAAGATGATGACGGCCCTCCACTGCAATAAAAAATAAAATATTGCCCGTTTTCAGAGCAACTTGTCCGAATGCTAGATCATTTTAGTTGTGTTCTCACTGTTAGGTCATGCTAGGATCGATCGTTAGTCGGAAGACAAATACTCAAAAGTCCACCCGACCCTAGTTCTATTGTGTTTTATTTTGGAGGGTAGATTTTCAATGTGTTTTTGAAAATATACCCTCCAATACTGGTATATAAACCATACACAAAAACAATTGTCGGTGACTGAGCCGTTCTTGAAGGATGTCAAAACTGGCAAGGCTTAGAATTAATCTTCCGAGATTATACATTGGCTACCTTGGCAAGCCAACCTTTATTTAGAATCCGCTGTATTGTATTTCTACCAAAGCAAATTAATGTTTTGTTGCGGTCTGAGAACTCGAATTCCGAGATTTGCATTTCATCGATACAGGGTGATTGAACGAAACGATTGATTGACGTGCTTGCGGAGTAGGTAAGCACGTCTACATTCCGATATACAATCAGGAAATTGAATATCATGTTGCAGGGTTAACGCAATAACAGGGTCAACCCATTCATTAAAAGAAAAAAGGGACGCTTCAGACGAAGACATTGTCGTCTCTAATTGCTATTACTCTCATTACTCATTCAAGCAAGTCAAATAAAGTGCCCGTCAGACTTTCATATTTAAAAGGTTCAAGATAGGTTGACCTTGAACAGTAATTTCTACAGTCGCAGGAGATTGTAGCAACTCAATAACAACAAACAATTACAAAACACTTAAAGGTTTCGTCACTACGTAATCGTTTAGCACAAGCACATAAAGATTGACTAAAACACATGTTAACATTTCGGTGTTGGTACCAGAAATATGAGGGTAGTCGGTATACACACACAGGTACACACTACAAGTACGAAACTCTGTGGGGATTTACTTTGATTGGGGAGCTACTATTAGGACCCCTTGTTTGTTTGTTTGTGAATCATAGCAAAATATTTTTGAGGGTATCTTTTTATTTTAGCTCACACTAGGTGTAATAAGCTACATAAGATTTTTTCAAGCGATGTAGTGGATATACATGATTGCATCGACGTAAGGTGTCATACATTTTTACCTACCTTACCTACGTACCTGCTACTAAGGTAACTTGAAAACCATTGTTTTTTTTTAAGTCGAAACTATAATATGCTAATTTGAATAATAGTAGAGGGACATTAACTGAGTCAAAAGCGCGGGAAAAGTCCAATAGCACCAGAATACTGCACATACCATTATCTTGTGCTACAAGAAGATTGTCCACAACATCAAGGAGAGCAGTAGAGGTACTATGACCTTTGTGAAAGCCGGACTGCATCTGGGGCAAGACTTGGTACTCCTCGAGAAACTTTATCAGCTGCATGCTGACCACCTTCTCCAATATTTTGGATATACTGGAGAGCAAACTTATTGGCCTCAAATCACCAAAAGTAGATGGTTGATTATTTTTAGGTAAAGGTTTAATAACTGCCAGTTTCCATGCATCAGGGCACATACTACTAGACAAAGATTCATTGATTATAGCAGTTATTGCTGGCAATGATTGAGGTAAAGTCAACCGCAACATTTCAAGAGATTTTTTCACTCTCTAAGGCTGCATTGACAATATGCTTCATGTTTTTATAACACGCCTTTAGATTTTCAGTCTTATTTAGCCTATATCTGTCATAATAACCGTCCCTAATCTTCATTATCTCCTTAACTGTATCTGTTATCCATGGGTGGGGAGAATTTTTGAACCGAGATGTTTTAATTGGTGCATGCAGATCAAATAGAGTTCTAGTATCAAATAGAGTAGTACTGGTAAAAGTTGACACTAGTTCATTAATATTATTTGTAGTAGAAAAATAATCCCATTTTATAGAGATCTGTATGTTACATAGCGCACCGGGATTTTTCTTTTTTAAATGAAATTCGACCATTATCATTGCATGTTTGCCTAGCTCTGGTTTATATTTAACTGTGATCTTTTTAGCCTTCGGAACTGTACACACAATATCAATTAAGGTCTCTCGATGAGTAGTAAAGTGTATTGGTTCTGTAATTAATTGATTGAGACTAAGAGATTGTAGAAATTATTGTAATAGCCGAAACTTTGCGAAACCTGGTTCAAGCATATTATACATTATCGCATTCAACAAAGGAAGCAATGGACAAGTAATGATATTGATTGAAGTCGATAAGCAATTAGTGAAGACTAGTTTTACATTTTGATAAGTGAATGTGGGTTTCGAAAAAGGTGTATGCAATACCAAATGCTGGTGTTCATTACCAAACAATAATGGGAGATCCCCTGAGATGGAAATTCTTAAATTGAAATGGTAAACTATCTGACCTTGAATCATTTTTAATTAATGTAAGGTAGGCTTTAAGGGAGCACTTGTGCGTCCTCCGCCATATCCCCTTACGGTTGGGCCGCGAGCCTCTGTTGAAAATGAGACCTTTCTCACCAGAGTAATGGCTTTCGTAGTAAGCACTTGAAGTTTGACATAATAGTTGTTATTCACCCCACGAATGTGGGTTACTTACTTTACTCCCAATTATATGCACACATATAATTGGGAACCAGAGTTCTCTAAATGTGTATGTAGATCCACTCGATGGACCTGCTTACTAGGCTGAGGCCTGCCCCCACGAGAAGCAGATGTTGTTCTAGCTATCTTCCTACTCGTTTAGAAGAGCCAAAAAGCTTTAATTAAACCTTTTCTAGCGTTACTGATTTGTTCAGCGGTAGAAAAAGGCGTATTTCATGATTTCAGCATAAGTGCCGCAGCGGCTAGTGCAAGAGATCAGAGTACATACTTTCGCTCAAGATAAAATATAATAACAGCATATGTAATCGTCACGTTTACAAGCAGTCGTTGCCAGCTGGGCCAGCCCGTACAGGCTTGTCCTGAAAAGGATACTGAAAAAGGTAACTGTTAATATCCGAGACTTAAATAGGTATAACCTCTATATTACCGACGTACAATAAAATATCTGAAAATAAAATCACCAAGTAGTACGGAATTCTACGGCTAAACCGTTAAATATTCCACACGTACCAGCAGGAATTATAATCAAGACAATAATAATTCTTTGCAGATTTTTTTTTAAATCAACTTTTCAAATACGTACCTAAATCCTAACAGCAAAACTGTTAAAAGTATGGACTGCATAAAAACGAGGGTAGTATCAAAAGACTTACATTATACCCCGTATCACTTTTGAAAACATTCGCCTATAAAACTTAGTAATTTGTAGCACTGAATATTCTCAAATTTGTTATATTTTAGCAACGGCGTAGAGCCTGAGCAGCTGCTCACAAGTTGCTTCGATGGAAAGCGAAACGCCAATGAACTAAAAATGGCTCACAGATTTACGAAACTAAAAGAGGCGCGCGGCTGCCAGGTAGCTGAGACCGGAAATACGTACTATTCGACGGAAACGGATATGCCTTCTCATTATAATAAGCTTCCAGTGACGGTCAAGTACTTTTAATGTCTGAATTTCAAATGACGTTAATTTCATAACAATAAGGGTCTGAAATTGTATTCGCCTCACTTCAACACGCAAGCAAATTTTCAGTGTGATAGCATGTGATAGGTATTATTCTGTACCTACCACATGTATTGTTATTATCAGTAAGTACTTATGCCCATCGTACAATAAATTTATGATATAGTAACTACACTTGTCAATTGACACTTGTTTTTATCTTTATAAATGAGTTGCATTGTCAAGTTTAGTGTAAAGAGAAGTGGTAGCTAATCGATTCAGGTGTCATTTTGCGGAAATCCATTGTTCAAAATAAATAATCTGAAAACAGGAAGGTATATGTATACAGGTTGAGTTATTTTCCAGGGCTACTGAAGCCAAGTCTGAAACCGTGAGAGTTATCGAAAGGTCAGGTTAGGAGTTACGTGCTCGATTTAAAAAAAGAAAGTTCTGCATTAAAGAAAATCAATATAAACAATAGCGCTAAATTAGCGCTGAGCTGATGACTATACTTTTTAAGAGTAGTAGATCTCCTTGTGAAAGGGCTCGTCCGGGGAAGTACTATATTTCAGCCGTCAAACAGCATTACTGTGTTCTGGTTATAAGGGTATGGTTGCCGGTGAAATTACGGGCACGCGGTGCTGTATAGGCTATGTTCTTTGTGGATGTGGCCTACGCGCGAGGCCGAGGCGCATTGTTATAGAAAAGAGATGTACTTAACATCAGGTGGACTACCTACTTGTTTGGTCCGTCAAAAAAATAAAATAAGCGTCACGCGCGCAGATTCTGCTAAACTGCGCGGGGGCGCGGCGCGTGCCGCAGGATCAAACTGAGCTCCGCAGTACCGCGCGAGTGTCTATCGAAGGGGTGACAATTCCGTTTGCCGCGTACCATTTTGTTTGCTGGAAGATCCCAATCAAATTGCCGTGAGAAGGCAACGCTGGCGGGAACGTCGTACACCGCCGCCGCTCCGCGCGGGAAGCAGATCAAACCGCTAGGTGGCGTAGATCTGACTCCGTCGCCGCGCGCGTTATCCGTCGCTGCGCGCACCGCGGCGGTACGCGTTGCCGGTGGAAGAACCGCCTGAGGAATTCAGACATTTTCAAACTAGACACTATAGGAAAAATACCCATCTTCAGTTGTTATAAAAAGAATGTCTTACGAATTTCAGACATTACGAGATTCAGTCGTCATGGACCGGAGGCCTACTTTCTAAAACAATGAACATTGTGTCAAAATTTTATTAGAAATATAAATTAGGGTATACCTAAAAAGATTTAAAAATATATCTAAACTAATTAAACACTGGTAGGCATATGAAAACATTAAACTTCCATGACGTCAGAGGCGTGTCCATGACCATAGAACTAGTATTCCTCGCCGCCCTCTCCCTCTCCCTCCCCGGAGTCCATGCCGACCTCCTCGTAGTCCTTCTCAAGCGCCGCCAAGTCCTCACGAGCCTCCGAAAACTCTCCTTCCTCCATACCCTCACCGACGTACCAGTGGACGAAGGCACGCTTGGCATACATCAAGTCGAACTTGTGGTTCAGGCGCGACCACGCCTCCGCGATGGCAGTTGTGTTGGACAACATGCACACAGCGCGCTGGACCTTCGCCAAGTCTCCTCCAGGGACTACCGTCGGAGGCTGATAGTTTATCCCCACTTTGAACCCAGTCGGACACCAGTCCACGAACTGGATCGTCCGCTTCGTTTTAATAGTCCCGATAGCTGCGTTTACATCCTTCGGGACCACATCTCCGCGGTACAGCATGCAGCACGCCATGTACTTTCCGTGGCGAGGGTCGCACTTTACCATCTGGTTGGCCGGCTCGTAGCACGCGTTAGTGATCTCCGCCACTGACAGCTGCTCGTGGTACGCCTTCTCCGCAGAGATGACCGGCGCGTACGTCACGAGCGGGAAGTGAATTCTCGGATAAGGCACCAAATTAGTTTGGAACTCTGTGAGGTCCACGTTCAAGGCACCGTCAAATCGGAGCGACGCCGTGATCGAAGACACGATCTGTCCAATCAGTCTGTTCAGATTGGTGTAAGTGGGCCGCTCGATGTCAAGATTCCTGCGGCAGATGTCGTAGATAGCCTCGTTGTCAACCATGAAGGCCGCATCCGAGTGCTCCAAGGTCGTGTGCGTGGTCAAAATGCAGTTATAGGGCTCGACAACCGCAGTCGAGATCT
Organism: Venusia cambrica; assembly: GCA_951394065.1. Classification (NCBI taxonomy): domain Eukaryota; kingdom Metazoa; phylum Arthropoda; class Insecta; order Lepidoptera; family Geometridae; genus Venusia; species Venusia cambrica. The sequence continues at coordinate 13,222,819 of OX596042.1, forward strand.
GAGGAGCGGGGTACACCGCGAACTCTAGCTTAGACTTCTTGCCGTAGTCCACGGAGAGACGCTCCATGAGTAGAGATGCGAAGCCAGAGCCGGTGCCGCCACCAAACGAGTGGAAGATGAGGAAGCCCTGCAGGCCGGTGCATTGATCCGCGAGCTTGCGGACGCGGTCGAGCACGAGATCGACGATCTCCTTGCCGATGGTGTAGTGGCCGCGCGCGTAATTGTTGGCGGCGTCTTCCTTGCCTGTGATCAACTGCTCGGGGTGGAACAGCTGGCGGTAGGTACCGGTGCGAACCTCATCCACCACGGTGGGCTCCAGGTCGATGAACACGGCGCGCGGCACGTGCTTCCCAGCGCCTGTCTCGCTGAAGAACGTATTGAAGGAGTCGTCTCCGCCGCCGACGGTCTTATCAGACGGCATCTGCCCATCCGGCTGGATGCCGTGCTCCAGGCAGTACAGCTCCCAGCAAGCATTGCCGATCTGCACGCCCGCCTGCCCACCATGAATAGATATACATTCACGCATCTTCAATAAATTACAGTTTTCCCAAAATAAATAAAATTAAGTAATAGGATCGTTTTTTTAGGTACTTTTTGATCGAAATCAAAACGCAAACTGAGGATTTGCGTCAAACAAATTGCGGTTCAAATCCAATTCAAAATTTGAATTTGATTTTGGATTTGTTACTTTTTCTTGTAGGTAGAAGATCTTGACTAAGAAGAATACTCTCACTTAGGTACACACAAAAACACCCCTTCAAAAAAGTTATATATGTGTGGTATTATTTTACTAGCTGACCCCGCGCAGTTACACTTGTTATATGTTCATTTTAGCCCTTTTATGCAGACTGCTGAAATTTTTCTTACATCGGCCACTGAATCTCAGGTAAGCTCAAACATTTTGAAAAAACAACTGCAGGTATTCCCATAGGTTCCTACCTCATCTACACTAATCTAATACTTCCCGAGTAGTAGCTCACCCCGAACTGAAATCTTGTGATCTCTGGTTTGTGTTAGGCTCTCGTCGCTAACTACTATTCTATACAAAGTCAGTATGAGAGCAAAACACAATATAATATATATATAACAGGACATTTATTTCACACAGCGCCATCTAGCCCCAAACTAAGCATAGCTTTTAATATGGGAACTAGATTACGGATATAATACTTAAATACTTTGTAATTACATACGTACTATATGATACAACACCCAAACACAGAACAAACAACTATATTCATCACACAAATGTTTGTCCTGGGTGGGAATCGAACCCACAACCTACAGCGCAGAAGGCAGAGTTACTATTAACTGAGCTATGAGGCTTGTCCATTGCACTGACCTTACGTAGGTGGGCAGAATACAATAGGTACCTACCAAAATTAATAAGTCACCAACACCACTAATACGAAAAGGTTGATAGCTATTGAATATGATATGACATAAACCTTCTTGCCTCACTTAACATATATACCCATAGGTAGGTATTCATTCGAGAGTTCGCCGTCGTAGTCACCTCGGGCCGGCCGTCTCTAACATTGCACAAACATACAGTGCCGGATTTTTCAACATAGCCCTGAGATCTTGTTCGCTTCACTCACGTGATCAACAAAGGTTCATTTAAATTCACCCAATAGTTGCTGCGGGATGAAAGGACAAATAGTATAACAGTAATAGAGCAACGTGATGTCCGTTGATATCTACCTACAGACAAATTTAAAAACGGTATTTTTGGCTTAAAACTATCAACATGTTTCCTCTGCAACTGAAATTTTCAAAATAAGTTTTTACTTACAGTTAAACACACTACAGTTTTTACCCATTACAGCTTTATTATACGTAGGTTTAGATCCCTTATTATTTTGTTGTTCATCTACCTACACAAAAATTTTGTGTAAGTACCTATGTATCTACCAAATATGAATATAATTAAATCAATAGACTTAATCTGTCTCTAACAAATAATTTATTGAATAAACTTCTTATACACAAGCATCACATGGTAATGTTAATTCACTTAGCCTTGGGGGCCTGTTCATCAATGGGGTCCAGCTTAGGTTCCTGAAATGTAAAGGAGGGGAATGCGGTCATGTCCACTCCTGAGCCACCTCCGTATTGCTTCTCAAGCTTTTCAAACTCTGTCTTGAGCTCCTTTTCAATAGCGGGGCTAGGGTCAACAAGTTTGCCGCCACTGGAAGAAATTGAATCATTTTAGTATACAATATTACAAAACACACCATCAAAAAGTTTAGAGGTATGATATTATCAATCTTCATCATAATCATCCTCATTACAGCCATTAAAAAAGTAATAAAGTCCACTGCAGGCCATGGATCAAGGATAATGCAATGGTGGACATGCAATAATCACCATGCATGGCAGGCTTGTTGGTGAATACTGTTGAATATAATAAGTTGTACTTAGATGAATGTTGCTCTGACCTCCTAAGTAAAGGTACCAAATAATTGAACATTTATAAAAAATACATGTACAATTCTTGGTGTGTATGAAACATTATTGAGGTAGATGAAGCTATTGAGATTTGATGTAATTTGGGTCTACCTAACCTGACAAACATTATTATCTTATGGGGGCTACACATATAACCGTGAGAGTGCATTTCGTTCGGCAGTATTAACAAAAAGACAAGGCTAGCCCAAAGCAAAGGCTATGCCAATTAGTGAGGGTCCACTTAAGTGCGTAAACTTTTGATATGTATATACCTACATGTTTTACTATCAATTTCAAATTTTGATATATTAATGAAAATGATGAAGTGAGCCTACCCAGAAGATGCCTTTTATCTGTCTTATGATAGTAACACAGAAGAAATATAGACATGGAAGCTGATTCTAAGTTTTATGTATTGTAATTGATTAAAGAACACACTCGGTCCTAGTAAGTTTCGTATCAACCATAATGAGGATGACAATAAAATTACAGATGTGTTGCATCCATAAATACTCAAGGTATAGCTTGATTAAATTTTCATCTTTTAGGCAAAAGATAAAGATACAAGATAATTCATTTGCTGAATGTAGTTTACATGGTCTTAATGCAAGTGTTACAGGAACATTGTACATTCTACCAGTGATTGTTCTGGTGTGCATATTTCATAGAAATTAAAATGTAGGTAAGTATAATGATTGATTCCGGCTTTATACTATTTAGGTATTCAATAAGACATCATTATACAAAAATTAAAATTAAAAAATAATCATATAATGTATATAATAAGGATAAAGGAAATAAAAAATGACTCATTCAGCCCAATAATATTCGCAACTCCTAGAATGGACTATTATTAGTAATATAATGTGACCAGTACTAGATTGAATCAACTTAGGCCAGACAGCCTGCATGTTAATCTATCTATTGGATTGTTAGATGCACATAACACAAAAAATATATACAAAAGCAAAACAAGATATGAATATTAGAGAAATCACAAAAAAAATAACTGATATCTAGATAAATAGGTATGAATAGTAGTACGTGAAATATCGAAAAAATCTATTACTTACGCGCTTTTCTTCTTGTATTCGCGGATTTTGTCAAGAAACAGCTGCTGAATAGGGTCAGTAGCTGTCTTAGCAGCAGCCAGGTTTCTGGTGATCATCACTGAGGCGCTGGCCGCCCGTAGACCAAGGAAAGTGGAGGTCAACATCTGAAGATTCACAAACATAACCTCAAAAACCAGTTACATAACTTCTCGAAAATGTAATCCTAATAACTTTGTTACATTGCGGCGCTTAGGTAAGTCCTGATAACCTTTAATTATGAGGAATTTCCTGTAATTTACATTTATTTCGTACCTTTTCGTGAATTTCGTCTGTATCCGATGTACCTAATACCTATTCCTCTATTGACTTGACTCTGACTGACAAAACAATGACATTTGACAATGACAACAATTGACAACTGTCTGTTGACATTGACTGACTTACTTTTTCGTCGAGAATGTTTTGAAGTCATACGAAACATTGAACATCATCATTCAATCAACTATTAATTTATTCATTTGAACATATAATGAACGTAATCAAAATTATATTGATTTTTAATGGTTTTTCTGAAACCATGTCAGTAGATGCCAGACCGTATAATTTCAGTAAGAATGGAACATAAATAGGCGGAATTTCATCGATGCAAACTATCAGCAGAGTCGCTTTCACAAAATTTGTCGGCTCGGCCGGTAAATAGGGTCAGAGGCACGAATGCCACCAATAGGATTCCACTAAGATTCAAACAAAATAATATAGAACGGCCAATTGCGAACTCAATCTCAGAAGTTTGTACAAAGTATTTGTAAAAAAATATCGCGTACATACTTATTTTGCTAGAGCTAGGTACAGTAACACTCTTATTTGGGATTATTCATATTTTTGTTACTCAGAGTAGTTGCCGGACATTTTTCCAGTTACTGACACTTCTACAACATAATTATTCAATTCTGCAATTGACAATATATGCCATAGTGCAAACCGTAACTTATTTTACTATCCCGACGATTTCAGCGAAGTTGCATCAGCTATTGTCAAACTGAGATAAATATCCTTTTTTCTTATTTAGAATATCAAAATTAAGTGTTACAACCGCAAACGTTTTAAAAATGACGCTCTATGGTCATTTACCTCATGGTCTGTGTCTTTGACCCTATTTATCAGCTGAGCCGAAAAATTTTGTGGAAGCGAGTTTGCATTGATGAAATTCCGCCTATTTCTGTACCAGACCTATTGCAATTGAACGGATTGGCTACTACTGACAAGTCTTCAGAATAACAATAACAAATCAATTACAGCTCATTTTATTTACGTTCGTTATGTTCAAATGATATAATGAAAGAATAAATTAAACAAATAAAATGATGATGTTGAATGAAAGTATTGCATGTGTCTTCCAAACAGTCTCAACCACGACACGCGACGGAATAAAACAGTAATAGAATTTCATTCTGTGGTGCAGCTCAAACAGAAAATAATTTGTTTTCGGTTCTGTTTGAGCCACAGATCAATTTACTATAACACAATACAATACAACTATAAACAATATTATCATTACCAATGAACAGCTGATCAAGCGAACGAAGCCTCTTTTTTTTCGATTTTGTATTTTTCCGGCTTTCTAGATTTTCCTTTTTTACCTAGTTCATTACACTGAGCATAAAGTCCATTATTTTAAGATACTCAGGTAGTTCAGTAAGAGGAGCTTCCTGAATGTATTGAAGTAGTTCGAGTATCTAACATGGAGCGCGGTAAACCTTCATCGGGCCGGGGAGGGAAGAACAAGGGACCGCAGCACCCTCAAGATATATTTGCACTTGGAACCAAGTCCACAGTCGTGGTTTCGAGGGACTCTGAGAAGAGAGGGAATATCCATAAAGCATCTACAAGTAGTAAGCTATCCTCAAGCTTTGCCTGTTTAGTCCCAATACCCTACCTACAGCAATGTTACTCCTAGCTTATTTTAGTATGAGTATAACATAACATAGATTTGAAGACCATTGCTTCCTCAGCCTCAGCCTCAGCCTCAGCTAAGTCATTCTCATAGTATATAGCCAACGTAAATGTTTCCAGCAGTCTACCTGAATCATACACCATACAAAATGTAACAAAAATCGTTATGTATAGATTAGATACAAAAGCTAACATCAACTTCTAGGTGTAGAACGCAAACGAGAGACCCCTGGGTTTGGATCCCAGCCTCCGAGTAAGAGGTCCAGGATTGGCTCTCCGGCAGAGGCTGTGGGGGGAACCTCACTTGAAGTGGATCCTGTGGAATTGGTTCCCAATGTACTACAAGCACTAGATACACACAATTCTGATAAATTGGTAAGCATTACCTACCTGCAGTAGTCTTCAGGCTATCTAAAATATATAATTACTAGCCTTACGGCTAACTGCCATAAAGCAGGAGCTATACTATATTCATATATAGCTATGCTTTAGCCTATGCAAAATTTCAGTTTAATTAGTTTGACACATTTTGCATGAAAGACATCCAAACAAACTTGCTTTTTTTTTATTGCCCATTAACATATTTTCAGCTGGGTCTACTAACTGGAGCCATCAGAATGCTCAAATCGCAGCGTTCAAAGCCAGACCCAATTCTCTGCATGAGTCTACTCTACCTCACGAAAATACGACCAAACATGTTTGCACACGAGACAGTCACCAACATCCTCTGTACATTGCTCAAGCGGGAGCAGGGAGCCGCATTCAAGAATAAGGGAAACCCGTTGGTTTTTGTTCTAGCGTGTAACATGCTGTATGCTGGACATAGGGATAATAGCAACTGGCCGGATATTTTTATCAAAGTGAGTTATTTGTGTCTTTATAGAACTGTTAGAGTATATTTAGAAAGAGAACCATCATGACTAAACTTGCATGTTTCACATAAGATTGAGGGAACTTGTATGATAAAAGCACAGTAGCATAATCCATGATGGATCTCTTTCTTAACAAACTCAATTTTTTTTGATGGACAATATTCTTCATTTTGATGAAGTCATAAGGAAAACCCACTCGTTATAATCTAATCCACTTTTATCACTTTCAAAACTTGTGTGAGTTGAACTATGCATTTTAAAACATGGGTTTTGACTCACATTTATCAGTGTGGGACATAAAACCAACAAGAGTTTGTATTAAAGACAATGTATTAAAATGTTTCATCCTCAACTGTATTAGGATTCATAAATTTGTCATCATAAGACATATATTTAAGTGGCAATGCAGCCAGAGTCTTGGGTACGCTTCCGTCTGGTACTGGTCTGGAACAGTTACTTATAGGCTGTTTCTAAGTCGTGATTAATTTGTACATAGTTAGTTTTAAAGTACATTTATTTTATAAATAATGAATACTGCTTACATATTAAAAATAATATATTTAAACATATTATATTTGACAACTTCAATGTTATATATTTATAAACATGAACATTAATGTTTTACAGGTGTACATAGAAGATGCCCTGAATGAGCGGTGGTGGGTAGAATGCTCATGGTGCAAATGCTTAGTGGAGAATATTATCACTGCATTTGGCACCAAGCAACCACCCTCTCACCTCATACCTACTGACAACACCCTTGGTACAGCTTTTTTTCATTACAGGCTTCTTCAAACAAATTCCTTTCTTATTCAATTATTTATGTTTGCATTTTTTGAATAAAATATAGTAAAATCTTTAGTAAACAGTTTGACGGTAAAAGATCCATGGTAGCTGTTTTTTTACAAATTTTAATTTATTTAAAGAGCACTTACTTAGTTGACTTGCTTCTTTCGTTAATAAACAGTAAATTGCTACATAATGATTGCCAAGTATGTAACAATACTATTGCAGGCACCATGTCTCCTTCAGGGTCTGGATCCCCGCTCATGGGGAGTGCTGAAGAGGATGTAGAACTCTCCGAACTGGAATACTCCGTGTTTCCAAGGTAATTGAATCACTATTTAAAATATTTTGTTGTTCAAGAATCTAATCGCTATAGAGGTATTATGTTGTTTAGAATATTCACAGCCTTGAGTAGAAGGCCCTTGTGAAAGGGCTCGTCTGGCCAATTCCTACCACCATACAAATTTAGGCCGCCAAGCAGCATTGCTGTGTTTCGGTTTGAAGGGTATGGTTGCCGGTGAAATTATGGGCATGCGAGGCTTAACACCTTTCTGCCTCAAGTTGAAGGGCGCAATACAATGCCGTATAGGATATGTTCTTTGTGGACGTGACCTACACAGTAAGGCATTGTTATAGGAAAGAGTTGCACTTAACACCAGGTGGGCTACTTGCTTGTCCAATCTGGAGAGTTCATGCATTTTTTTTTAAATTCAGAATTATACAATTACCTAGATCAGGATTTAATTAAAACTCGTTATGCCAGTTACAAATAATAACGCATGTATTCGTATTCGTACAGATATGCGAGCAGTCACGTGACGGTGGAACACCTTGTACTAGCCGCCATCAACGACCAGATTCAGCGGCGATCGGCTGCGCCAGACAACATTGGCAAAGGGTTCCTCAAGCTGCTCTCAGCCACCTGTGGCTTCCCAGAGGTAACTTACTATTTAATGTTATGAAAACTACAGTCTTGTAAATAAGCAACAATAAACGCTCATTGATGATTTTCCGAAATCAATAAGCAATAGTCTTACGTCATCAAGTAGCAATTCGAAATGGAATTGAAGCTCTATTGTTTCAGTTTATTTATTCATACCATTTAGTTCACATAAAAGATAAAATATTCTGTTGGAAGATAAAAAACATATTAACGTAAAAAAAACACATTCAAATTACATATGCAATGTTGTATAAGTTCAATTTAATTGTCTCGCCAGATCCGAATGCTATCAGCAGTTCGTCTCGAAGGGTGGCTAAACTCTGGCAAACTATGGAGAGCAGGCCAGGAGTTACTTGCATATGTATGTGTCAATTGTGACGCGTGTGGAGTTACCGCGGCCAGGGATAATGAGGTGCTGGCACAGTTGGTCAGGATGAGGCTCAAGACCAAGCCTTTACAGGCCGCTTACCAGTCATGTCTCAGGTATGTAAAAATCACCATCATCAGCCTGTAGGAGTCCACTGCTGGACATAGGTCTCTCCTGGGAAGAAGAAGAAGTAGTATCATAAAATGTGGGATTTAAAAAAAAAAAAACTGTGTACCACTCTAAAAAATATAAGCTGAATGTCAATCACAATACAGGGTGGAATTTATTAACTGCAACTGGAGGGAGAGTACTCTAAATACTGGAGATGGGATTTATTTAAAATCATTTTTGGTTTTACAAAAATGCATTTATTGATTTTTCTCGAACCGGCTAAAATCCGACAAAACAAAAGACTACAACCACATTTCTCTTACTATATTTTGAGAGAGTATCTTACTTGGCTGTTAGTTTCATGAACATGAACATTTAAACAGGATTCTCTCGAGTCTAGACCAATAATGGTTAAAGTCGTGGCCTTGTCCATGCCATTATTACTAAATTTTACTAAGATAAGTAACCCGATGGACCTATGAGCTACGAATAAATAATAAGTATTTATTCGTAGCCTATGAATGCTTATCTTGTCACAGATTGATCCTTACCCTATTGATGCCTTAATAGTAAATGATGCTATTTTTTTCTGATTTTAGCCAGTACACTTAGCGGGTTGAGCGCGTATTTTCAAAAATCTTAAAAATAAAGGAATTTTTGAGTATTTTCTCTCCAGATTCGGTTAAAAATCCATCCTGTAGATAGAAGCCTACTAAATTATGAATAAGCACTAGCTCAATCTGCTTTTGTATGTTCTCCGTGTACCTGTTAAAATTCGACTAAAAACACATATTAAAAAATACTCTCTGCACTCCTCTGTACGCGCAATATGCTTACAAAGGAGAATGGAGTTTTATCTTCATGTTTTTTGTTTGATGATTTATTTGTTTTTAAAGATGTTTATTTCACATGTAATATTATTATTACTATTATTTGGTGACAAGCGAGCAGCACTGGGCTGATGTGTAATTATGAATTACAAGTAAAATATAATAATAATAAAAAAAAACAAGTAAAATAATAATAGTAAATATTACAGGACATAGCAAAGCTAAGCTTGTAATATGGGAACTAGATTATGGATATAATACTTGTTCACTTTTTTTTTGTAAATACGTACATATACAATGCAACACCCAAACACAGAACAAACATCAATATTCATCATACAAATGTTTGCCCTGGGTGGGAATCGAACCATTTAGTTAATATAGTTACATTTAGGCCACACACATGACTAGACTCTAGACACTTTATATACAGGTTCGTATATATATTTGACACCTGGTGAGAAGGACGGATGATAGATGGAGCAAAGCGATGACGGAATGGCTCCCAAGAACCGGATATCGGAATGTCGGTCGTCCAGCAGCAAGATGGGCCGACGATATTACCAGCATCGCAAACCTCACCTGGATGAGACTGGCACAAGACCGTTGGGCGTGGCATATGCATAGGGAGGCCTATACCCAGCAGTGGGTGAAATCAGGCTGCGGATGATTATGATGATGATGATATATATTTGCAGGGAGATGGTGTCGGACTCCCCAGCGTTGCTCCGCACGGTGGTGACGCACACGATATACAACGAGCTGTCTAACGTGCGCTCTCCAAACAACATGGCGGTGCTGGCCGCGCTCATCGCCGGCCAGCCGTCGGCCGTGCCCGCGGCTATGGCTGACACTTACATGGTACACTAGTGAAACCGGGACTTTGATCCCCTCATCCCGTCGGGTTTTCTTTCAATCCTTTCTTAGTGCACACCTTCAATACAAAAAGAAGCTACTTGGAAATCTAGGACTCTTGGTCTTAGTTTATTCAGTCCGCTCGACTCAACACGACGATTTTTTTATATAGTTTATTTATTCAAAAATTTCAAACAAAATATTTTGCAACAGGAGTATTACTTTTGTTCTTATTCTAAAATGTTTTATTGTATGCTAACATGCTTGCGTATACCTATACCTACTTACATACAAGGGGGGTCAAAAAGTCCACGGAGCGGGCGGGTTGGGGATAACTTTTTACCTGGTACTCTCCATGTACTCAATACAGGTATACACACATCAACATTGTCTAGGGATATTACATTTCGAAATGATTTGCTTACAAACTATTTGCTTTTTAGAAAAAGTTTATATGTGGAATTAAACCTCTTTTGTTCCCTTTTCAAAATTTAGAAAAAAATAAAAATAGAAATTTAATTTAAAATTTGGTTAACCGTTTTGAAACCATTGATATATATTTGTGTTAGTTTGTACACTCAAGTTGCAAGAATGCAACCGGTCCTTTCACGAAAAGGTTGCTTGGATTGATGTCACTTACTAATGTTGTAGGAGCTGATGATGCGCCCTGAAGAATACCTCCGTCCATTACGCGCCTTGACTCGGGAATGTGTGAGGGGGGCTCGTGCTAATACCCCGACAGGGGTGCTGGCTAACGAGGGGGGTGTTACTGCCCTACTACCCCTGGCCAGGGCTTTGGCCTCTCCATCTGCTGAAGGTAAAAACCTCCTCAAGTACCATAACTTTGCCCCAGCCTGTATACTACCCTTTTCTTTGAGTGCTAGTCGTGATTCCGAATAGATAGTAGTTTTTTCCCTTTCAAATCTGTGTACCTAATTAAATAGCTCATATAATAATAATAAGTCATAACTTAATATCATTTATGAGCTGCATAGCTAGGACGGTGTTTGTCTATTTAGCAGATTGCTTGCTGCATTATAAACCTAATCTTTACCAGACCTGAATATTCATCAGTCTAAATAATGTTGGGCCTAAAAGCCATCACCGCCTCCGTGGTCTAGTGGTTCGACCACTGGTGTTAGATCCAGAGGTCGATGGGGAGTACAATATTGTGCTTGGTTTGGTTGGTGGAAGGACTTTGTTTAAGTCCGCCTGGCTAGCTTCCACCATCTTACTAAGTCTGTCGCCATTACAACAATTCTTAAAAAATGTTGTGTTCCGGCATTTAGAGGTAAGATAGCCAGTTCCTCAGTTGGTTGAGGATTTTTGTTATTAACCATTCAGAATTTTTCAAAAAAAATAAAAAAATCCGTACTAGAATACTAAGAGATACTACTAATAAAAAGCTTTATATTCCTAAATATAAATTTTACACGTGTATTAAGATATTTAACAGGCTGCCAAGTGAAATAAAAAAATTAAAAGGAGATTTGTTTTGTGGTAAATTAAAAAAATGGTTAACCGATAGATGTTTTTACTCAATCAATGAATATCTAAATTACAGGGAAACATTATACTAGATAAGATTATTATTAGGACAACAAATAATTTTAACAACAACAATTGTGGTAGGACATACTATGGACTTTATTAACCTATAAGACCTTGTTGCACACATATGTTCTAGTAAATCAATTTTCATTTTCATTTTTCCGGATGAAGTGCATCTTCGGCCTTTTCATAAATTAAACATCAGACGAGCTGAAGGTCAAACACCTCCCTGTCGTACTATAAAAAAAAAAAAAAAGTAGATAGTACCTATGCTGTTACTAGATTTAAATAAATAAATGAGATATATTTGAAAGCTTACGTTTTGAGCAAGCGATTTGTGATTTAGCCGCGGCAGCGTGCACGAGCGCCACCGCGGAGATCCGCGAGCGCGCGTTCCTGGCGCTGACCGACCTGTTCTGTCTGTGCTGCCTGGTGACGGCCAGCGCCGCGGGCCACGCGCGCTCGCACGCGGACCAGCGCGCGCTGCTGGCGCAGGTGGCGGCGCTGCAGGCGGCGGCGCTGGGCTGGCTGCTGGAGCAGGCGGAACCGGCGCACAGACCTTCCAGGGCGGACTTCCAGCTGGCCCTGAACAAGGTTAGCAATAAATAAAATAAATAAATATTACAAGACATTTATTTTTACACAGCGCCATCTAGCCCCAAACTAAGCATAGCTTGTAATATGGGAACTAGATTACGGATAGAATACTTAAATACCTTTGTAAATACATACGTACTATATGATACAACACCCAAACACAGAACAAGCATCTATATTCATCACACAAATGTTTGTCCTGGGTGGGAATCGAACCCACAGCCTACAGCGCAGAAGGCAGAGCTACTACCAACTGAGCTATGAGGCTTGTTAAGGTTAGCAATATATTTATGAAAATATTTAAAAACATAAGCTTATTTGACAAAAACTGTGATAAACGTAATTATAATACAAGAAATAAGAATAAACTCGCTGTTCCCACAACTAAGGTTAATAAATCGTTCATAGGGCAAACTGTACGCTTTTATAATAAATTGCCAAGCGATGTGCTAAGATTGTCAAATAATAAATTCAAAAATTTTGTAAAACAAAAGCTATCCAGAAAAGCTTATTATAAAATTTCAGATTACCTAGAAAATAAGAAAGCCTGGCATTAAAAAAAAATAATTTGCTGTGAATAAATTGTAATTAGAATTAGATAATTTTAAGCTATTGTAATGGATCATGAAAAAAAAAACTAGCCCGAGGTTCTTGCCTTTCTCCTTGTGTGCTGGTCGCGATTCCGAACAGGCGGTAGATTTGATGTTTCAAAGTGATCCTAAAAAATCTTACTGAATAAATATATTTGATTTTGACTTTGACTTTGACAGCGAAGTCGAAGTCGAAGTAAACATTTCTTTATTCATTAAGATTTTATAGGATCATTTTGAACGCCTGTTCGGAATCGCGACCAGCACACAAGGTGAAAGGCAAGAACCTCGGACTGGTTAATTTTTTGATGATCCATTCAACATTTAGATACACGATTAAACTATATTCTAAGTAGATACATCATAAACCTAAATACTTAATCTTAAAACATTTGTTATTACCTATCTACCTAATGGGCAGTTTGTTAACATTGAGAAATCACCTTTGCGAATGAGCAGCTGCAGCATTTTAAGGAGTGGAATACGCTGCCTTCGTCTGTTTTCCCTGAAAATTACAATGTGGGCCTCTTCGAGGCCAGAGTGATTAAAAATAAATAAATCATATAACGTTTATTTAACATACATGAAAACGGTTAGAAAAACATTCATTTGAATATGTGTCTTCTAGACCGGCGTGCTACAGAGTAGGCCACATCGTCGCTTCCCATCAGGCGAGATTGTGGTCAAACGTAGGTCTATCTTAATTAAAAAAAAAAGTCCGTGTTCTAAGTTTTCATTGCTATAAAGCGTATGCCCTTATCTCATTTTATTTTATTTATTTATTTGGAACAACAAACAACTATGCTAAAACATTTTTAAACATTGATTTATGTTACTTACTAAATAGTTTATGACAACGAGGTATTATTAGCATAATCCACGTCGTTATTCACATGTTAGATAAGTGCTTACTGGTAACTTAATTTATATCCAAGTGAGCAGGTAGTCACTCGCATAACTATCATCAATTAAAATATTTTATATACACTCAAATCGAAAAATTCGAATTACGAATTCAAAGACGGTTCTATACAGACGCACTTTATAAACGCATATACATAAAATTAAGAATAAAACTCATTATAGTACCGCCAACTGTATCATAAAACTCATTATAGTACCGCTATCTTTTTTTTTATTATTTCATTAAAGTAGTCTATGGTTTTAGGCTGAATATGAAAAAAAAAGCGCACGCATGCGCAGTTCGAACTGTGAAAAAAATGGCGCACGCATGCGTAGGTTGAACTTAATTTCCCGCGCTTCCTATTTTTTTTGCCGATCGTGTTTTTGTATTCGGGATTCCAAAAAAGTTTACTAAAATCCTGTAAGTGATTAAAATATGATTGGAGAAGAGAGTAGTGACGGCGAGATTTTCACTCCGCCAGATATCCTAGACGCGGCATTGGCGTTAACTGAAAGTCTCCTGCCAGAAAAATCAAAAAAATTGAACGACAGAATGTACCAAGAATTTATAGATTGAAAATTACTTCCTTGTAACCTACCTACTTTGTTTAATTTCATTTTTTCCTATGAGTGAAGATAAAGTAGTGTATGAAACTGCATATAACATAGGTATTAAAACATAATGACAGTTGCATAAACTACTATTTAAATACATTTGATAGACTTACGTATTTCTGCTATCTCGCCTGATGAAACGTTATGATACAGCCTACGATGAGGCTTTTTTTTTTTTTACAATTTATAGGCAGACTCTTGACCGCGACCTCACCTGTGACTACAATCCCGCCTGATGAATCGCCATGATACAATGCCCATACAATGCCCCAGCCTACAATGGGGCAGTAAGTGTGCTCTATACTCATACTTAAAGATATCTAGTTGTCAGCCAGGGTGTACCAAAAGGTTTTCTCTCTCAGATAATGTTCGTGGAGAGCGCGGAGACATACAGCAAGGTAGACAACTGGCCGCCGGAGTCGGAGCGGACGTTGCTGCATCGGCTGTGTTGCGAGGCGCCGCTGCCCCAGTACAATCTGTTGCGAATCATGTTCATTGGACTCTCGAAGGTACGTCTGCGGGGGACACATCATGTTTTCTCTTTCACTCTCCCCTGTCACCTGTCAACGCATCCACTTCTCTTTCATGCACATCGTCACACAATCCACCCATCTATTCCACGGTTTTTCATACAACTAGGAGACGGAACAAGTAACGTTTTATTTTGTGTTCGTGATGAACATTTGTCATCGGAAATGACGCAATCACAGTTTTATGTGGTAATGTAAATCGATCTCAGCTTTTTTTAAATACAAAGTAACCTTGCTCTAAAATGAATATATACTTGAGATATTTAATCAACTGGTCAGGGAAAAGGTAGTTTTTGTGAGGCTGGATGGAGAAACTGGGTTTCCAAAAACATTTTTATTCTACGACGGGGAAACACTTGGCCTGGTGTTAATTTATAATAATGCTGAAGGTGGAAGGGCACTTCACCCGGAATCCAACAGACTGAGGAACTGGCTATCTTTCCTCTAAATGCCGGAACACAATAATTTACAATGGTTGTTGTTGTTGACAGACTTAGGTAAGATGGTGGTATCTAGCCAGGCCGACTTAAACAAAGTCCTACCACCAACCAAACCAAGCACAAATTTGTTCCCCCTGGATCGAACAACTTTACCAGAGAGGCGGTCGTGTAGGAGGATATAAATAGACAGAGGAGAAACGTATGGTATAGATTATTTTATTAATTAATACTTTATTGAACACATACACAAAAATAAAAGTACAAGATAACTTAAGATTAAAAAGTATGACCCTAATGAGGGTTTTCTTCCAGCAAACTTAGGTAAAGATAGAAATAAAATTTAAATATCATGGGAAAAGTGCACAACATTAATAAATAACGCACATACTCTTAGAACTCTTAGGAATAAGACAAACTACAATACATAATAAATATAAATTTACTACATACCCAATTAAACATACATAACATGTCTAATACATACCTATACAGAGAGATAGTGCTCTTTGACTTTGCTCTTGCTGGCTAGCTACCACCATCTTACCTAATTATGTCGACATAATAACAATTCTAAAATTGTTGTGTTCCGGCATTCAGAGGTAAGATAGCCAGTTCCTCAGTTTGTTAAGGATTCCGGGTGAAGTGCGCCTCCACCTTCGGCCTTATGTTAACTTGTTACCAGGTGAGATCAAGGCCAAGCGCTTCCCTGTCGTACAAAAAAAAAAAAAAAGATAGCTACAGAGTATGGTTATGTATTTGTCTTATTTTCCTAAGCCTTAGTTACTACTTATAGGATCTGCCACTATCATCAGCGGAGGTGTTCGGCCTCGTGGAGCAACTAGTCCGTCGCGCATGCGCGCTGCCAGCTGAGGACAACCCACTATTGGTGGACAAGTTAGAAGTACCAGAGTATCTGTTCCAGCTGTGCGCGTTCGCACCGCCGGAAAATATCACCATACCTGCCGGGTGAGACCACTGCTCACTCTATTTCCGCTCTAAACTTTCTTTCTTTATCCTTTATTGCACACACAAATAACATCTTATAGTATAAAAAATCTTAAAAAAATAATGAGCATTAGCAATAGAGCTTTGCAATAGAGTTCTATATTTAACTTTCATAAAATTAGCATTAGTTTTTAAACTCGGTTTTCCCGTACGTATACGGTAGTTGATGAAGGTGCCAACTTTGTTTCGATTCTTCCAGGGAACCATCATCAGGTTGAGATGAGAATTTTTAAGAGAGAATTTTTAAACACGGGTTTCACTCGCGTATACAAAAGTAAATGATGGCACCAGCTTTGTTTCGTTTCTTTCAGGGTACTATCATCAGAGTGAGTGTGATTCGGCTTAAGTGAGTACAGGAAGACTACATGCCGCGACCGCAATCTTATCTGGCAATCACACTCACCCTGATGACGGGAGAATCGAAACGAAGTTGGTGCCTTCATATACTATCGAATACGCGAGTAAAAGTCGTGTTTAAAAATGTGTTTTAGTGTAATACTAGCCTAAATAGAAAAAAACTTCGTGAAGCTGACTCCCAAGTCCAAGTGACTTGACATTTTCAGATTAACTTCCTTTTGTAGTGTTAGAGCGCACTACGAATATCAATGGTGAATCGAAACGAAGTTGGTGCCTTCATCTACTATTGTATACGCGAGTAAAACCCATGATTAAAAATGTTTAGTGTTCTTTTATGTTATATAATACCTCAATACAAAAACTACGTGAAGCTGACTCCCAAGTCCTAAAAAGACTATAATGACATTTTCAGGTTAACTTCCTTTTGTAGTGTAGGGCCGCACTACGAATGGATCCGAATAAGGTCCCACAGGATGACCGGAGCGAGTACTCCGGTTCTGTTGGAACTTCTTGAGATTTTAGGCGTTTCACTAATTGGTGTTGTATAATTGCAGGTACACTCCCCCACCGCTAGCCATCACTACCCTCTACTGGCGCGCGTGGCTCGTGCTGGCAATGATCGCGGCACACAATCCGCACGAGTGGGCGGAGCGCGCCGCCTCTACCTACCCCACGCTGCGGGCTCTCATAGAGACTTGTATCACCAAGTGAGTTATCTCTGTGTGAGACATGTTACGATAACCACAAACTAGGTAGAACCACTAGGGTTCTCCCACCGGTGTCAGATCTAGCGGTCCCGGGTTCAATCCCCACGGGGAGTATAATATTGTGCTTGGTTTGGTTGGTGGTAGGATTTTCTAATTCTGTCGCCATAGCAACATTTCTAAAATTGTTGTATTACGAAATTTCGAGGTAAGAGAGCCAGTTCCTCATACTGTTTAGGATTCTGGGTGAAGTGCGCTTCCTTCGGCCTTATTATAACTTGAAAACCAGGTGAGATGAAGGCTAAGTGCTTACCGGTCGTACAATAATAAAAAAAATATGACACCAACGACCCTCTACTGGCGTATTTTGGAATTAGCTGCCAGTGTCCGTTTTTATACTTGCGTAATGCAAGATGACGCCAACATTCTTTCTAGGAAATGACAAAATAAAAACTTTATACATCATATGGGAGTATGTACGGTACTTATAACAAACCTATTTAAAATATTTTCGGCTGTCTGTCTGTCTGTTCCGGCTAATCTCGGAAACGGCTGAACCGATTTAAACGGGACTTTATTTTCTTCTTGCATTTTCTGTATGCACGTGCCTTATGTAGAAATTACATCTTATTTGCAGCAAGCCCAGCATAGAATGGAATAGCAGCATAGGAGCCGAGTCAGAAGCCGAGAAAGCAGCCATCTTGACCCTGGAGGGACACCTCGCTGCAGCCAGCAATGCCAAGCAACCGGTCACGGAGCACTCCTCGCGACTCCTGAGTCAGGTAATGGAACAGCTCATGATAACCACACCCTGGAACTGCTATACTGACCCTGGAAAGCCATTCAGACCGTAGCCTGAAAATACACAAAAAACGCCTCATTCTGCATCTTTGCAGTAGTGAAAAAAAAACAAGTGAATTACATTTTAAATGTGTTTTATAGAATTGTGTAAATATGGTATTCACTTACTCGTCAACGTATTTTACTCAGCCGTTAGAACCCGTTTTTGAAAAGATGAAAACGGAGACAAAATTGATGCAATGGCAGAGAACAGAAAACTTTTTTTTAATTAAATTGATTGCCTTTTCCGGTGGAGTCCCAGACCTTAATATCAGTGTCATTCCAGTTGACGACCATGGATCCCCTAGGCCCAGTTCGCAAGCCTCCTCCCAGCGTGGTGGACTCCCTCCAGACCCTGAGCTCCAGTCTTAAGCTTGGCAAGCTGTTGTGTAGACAGCCGGCCTTGCTGCTAGAGCTGGTGGAGAGACATGGTACCAGGCGCGCCATGCCTTGGCTGCATCGGCTGCTAAGACAGGATCGCCTGCAGCTTAGGTGAGTTAGATTGACTATAGAAGACTGGTACTTGAAATTAATAAATGTATGAATGTAGGGTACTGTGGCTCTACTTGACTTCGAAATACGCGTAAAATAAAATAAAAAAATCGCGAGTAACGGAACGTAATTCTGTATTTGATCTAACTGTCAAAATCAAGTAAAAATGTAAGAGACGTAACGTAATGCCACCGGCTGGCAGTCATTTTGTGGTTTGTCAATCATCCTAATAATTTCCGCTCCTACTAACACTACAACCTTTCTGACTCCAGACATTTTCATTTAAGTAGGTAAGGTACGAAATAGTGCCAGATCCACAAGCACCCCGACTTGACTAGGTCTCCTACCCACCTTTCCTTCCTCTCTTCCAGCTTAGTACTTCTAGTCTTCTATATATATTTACCCTTTTTTATGCAAATGAGTCGGCTCTTGATTGAAGTCAACTTGGGTGTCACTAGAATGAGGTCTACAATGGAGTAAGCCAACGCAGAATGTGTCTTTTAAATTGATTTTGGCGTAATTATTATCGTGAATTTTCTCTTAAATGCATTGCATCGTCATTAAATAGGGTACGATTTGCTCAGTAAGAGCAAATCGTATCGTTTTGATAGCGAGAGGCGATACGGCTTCCTACTCGTGTATAAACGCAATGTCTACGGTTGCCTGGAAGAAATTGCCCAGTGTATACAATACACTAACCAATAACCTAATGTTTGTATTAATCGATGTCATATTTGTGTACGATAAAGTGTAATTCTATTCTATTCTACTATCTAAATTCAGCTATCATAAGCTTACATTTTGTACGAGTGTGTACAAGTGGCTGTAAAAATCTATGTAAAATGTGTTACGAATATGTCACGACTAATTGATATGATTTGGCAAGAGTGTTGAGGAAAGAAACCGTCGTAGATTCACGGGCGTTCCTGTGCTCTTGTCATACAAGTGCCCTAAAATCCTATGGCAATCGTTTTAGTTCTCTCTTTGGCCACGATGTTTCTCTTTGTGAACTGACTCTAGTGGTATTGTGTTGTTGTCAGTGTGCTCCCAGTGCAATGCCTGTGCGAGTTCCTTTCGGCGGGGGGCGGGGCGGGGGGCGCAGGCGAGGGTAAGGCAGGCGAGCTGCGCGCGCACCTCCGCCGCACGCTTCACGACACGGAGGAGGGAGCGAGAGCGGTGCTGCACTACTACACGCAGAGGCTGTCTCACTCGCACGCGCATACCCGCGCTACAGCCAGTAGGGTATGTGTACTTTTGTTCTTCCTGCTCCATCCAACGTATAGTCTATACTGTGAGGTACGGCGTATTTAATTAATCGATATTTTCAGGGACTGAAGCTGGTGCTGACTGAAACGGATGATGCCACCGCCGAATTGGATTACAACGCCGATGTGAGCCCAGAGTGAGTTTTTTTATTAAGAAAAATACAAAACATCTGAACAGAAGCGCCGCATTTGACTTTAAACGCCTGTGTTCAGGTCAGGGTATTTAATTGAATTCACTTTCAAGACTTTTGTGAGTGTTATTATGCATTCTTAAACACAAGTATTACTCTCGTATACGATAGCTGATGAAGGCACCAACTTTATTTCGGTCCTGGGGACCCATCATCAGGTTGAGTATGATTCCCGGATAAGATCGCGGTCGCGGCGCGCTGGAGCGGTTGGAACCATCACCAGTTTGAGTGTTTCCCGGATGAGATACGCGTAGTCTTCCTATTCGACGTCTTGTTTTGACACAACGTGCCCCGAGCGGTTTTCAACAGATGTTCGTTTCAGGGAATGGCTAGACCTCCTCTGGGACCTGCCACAGTGGGAGGCAGTGAGAGACGAAGTGGTGCCTCGCATCCGCGCGGCGTGTCTCGTGGAGTGCATACCGCGCCACCTGGCGGCGTACATCGCCTTCCTCGCTAAACACGTGCAGGCCACGCCGCAGCGGGCACACACTGACATCGCATTGGTGAGTGTAGTGGTAGTGCCTCGTCTCCGTACCTCGCACCTTTAGAGTGCGACCAGCGCCATCTAGCGGTGTACTGATGTCCAAACAGGTTGGGGCATTTTCATCTCTTTCGCAGATTCAACACAGACTACGCTAACTGCATGTCAGGTGGAGAAGTATGTTTTCTAGCCACTGGTTTTTGCGACCTTCACTATAGAGATTAAAATATTACAGGACATTATTTTTTACACAGTGCCTTCTAGCCCCCAAACTAAGCATAGCTTGTAATATGGAAACTAGATTACGGATATAATACTTAAATACATTTGCAAATACATACGTACTATATGATACAACACCCAAACACAGAAAAAACATCTATATTCATCACACAAATGTTTGTCCTGGGTGGGAATCGAACCCACAGCCTACAGCGCAGAAGGCAGAGCTACTACCAACTGAGCTATAAGGCTTGTTCTATTTATGTAAAGCTCTGCATGATAGCAAACGTTATGTTCGTGTTGTATCTATGTTCAATAGGGTTGGGGGGAAGATAACACTTTGCGGAAAAGATTTTTAAGCATTTTTTAAATAAACATATCGCATCACATAATTTACATATTATTCTTCCGATGTTTTACGAGGCTGCACCGGCCGTGGTCGCGTAAGTTGTGGTTGGATTAAAATAAAGTTTTCTAAAGGTACAAGCATAAGTCATAAATAAATACATGTTTTGGAAGAGACTAGCTACCCACAACACAGGGTATCCTAGTGTGGGAGGTAGTGTACATATATATATATTATTTTGTTTAAATTTACCTACCTACTAAGATAATGCTGGATTTGCATGCACTAGCACGCATTTTTGTTTTAGGTTAAACAGAATGTCATATTAATTAATTATTGGCTACATAATAAATACATTATTACTAACTTATTACTTTTGTGTAAATTGTTTGTCAGGAGTTGAGCCAAGTGCTGATGGAGCGGGCGACAGTGATGACCCGCGTGGTGGGCGCGGGTCCAACGCGGGACGTACGCGCGGAGCTGCAGCAAAGCGAGCTCGCTCAACACAGGACGCTGTTCGCGCTCACACACATACTGTACCACCAGCTGCACAAGGTATATTCAAGAACATTGATACACACTTCATTGAGACACACTTGATATTGACAATGGCCGCTAGGATTTATAATAAGATACCTGATAAAATGAAGCATGAACATGATTTTGAATTTAACAAACTTTTAAGGGACATTCTTATTGATAAATGTTACTATAGCCTTGACGAGTTCTTGGATGATCCGAATTTTTGTTTATAGTTTGGAAAGTATAGGTAGATAGATTCCTAAAATAAGTAACTCAACAAAGTAGTATATGATTTTATTAATTTATTGGCATATTATAATATTTTTTTGACATATTAAAATACCGACTTAAACATTTAAATGATTGTTCTAAACAAATATAGATAAGTGTACAAAAATGCTACACCCTAACTGGGTCACATAATTAATTGTAGTACAGTGTTAGAATAAGATATTCCATTGTTAAGACTATGTGATTATGTATGTATGAAATAAATGAATATGAATATTGTAAGCACACCAGATTTTACCCAGATTTTAACAGTATCTGTGGTCTAGTGGTTCGCCTACCTATATCAGATCTAGAAATATCTGTTTCGATCCCTAAGAAGGTATTAATGTACAATATTGTGCTTGGTTTGGTTGGTGGTAGAACTTTGTTTAAGCCCGCCTGGATAGGTACCACCATCTTACCTAAGTCTGTCGCGACAGCAACAAATTCGAAATTGTCCTCAGACTGTTGAGGATTCCGGGTGCTGAGCGCCTCCACCTCGGCCTTATCCATCTTAAACGCTAAATTATTTTTGTTTTATTTTTAATGTTACATGGAAAACAAACAGCTTATAGCTAACATCTTGTAAACTGAAACATTAAGAACAAATGAAGCCTTATACAGTTTTCACTTATAGAATACCGATTGATACAGATGTGGAGAAAAAAGAAATTCTTAATTACTACAATATATAATATAATATATATTTATTTTTATTTTAATATAAAAACATAACATTCTGCACAATGATAGAAAAAAAAGAGAAAAATAGAAAATGATTATTAAAAATACATGCTTAGGTACTGTTGCATCGCTTGCAAAGTGACAAATGACAAGTAGTTTTTACCTATTGGCATGCCTACTAAAGAAACCAAATATAACAAAAATAAATATATACCAATGAAAATAAGTAGTGTAGTATGAGTGTTTAATAGTGTATATCATAATGTATGTTACTCACCGAGAAAAAAGTTTTTGACAATAAAGTTTTTAAAAATGTTTTGCGGCGTATTAAAAAGATCAACATTTGATGAGTAGCTGCTATTGAATGTATGCATAGTGCGTAATAAGAATGAGTTCTGACGGTAATTAGTAGAACTGGGGGACATGCAATTTTTCTAAAATTCCATGTTAATTTTTATAAAAGTATGAAGTCATTTAAGCTGACTTTGGGATCTCACCAGAAGTAGTGAGTAGTTTTGTAGCATAGCTTTACATAATATATTATATATAGTCAATTTAGCTAAACCCCTAAAATGTGCGCCACCAACCACATCTTTACTGATAAAATCCTCTCCACCCAAAGGTTTTCTGGAAGATAACCTTTCATTCCAAGCGGTAAGACCGTCCCTTTTTTTTTTTTTTCATTAATTCTCCTTGTAGATAATGGAAGCAGGCACAGAGGAGGTGGAGGGTATGTGCGCGGACGGTGAGAGGGTCACACTGCAGTGGGCCAGCGGCCGGTTGGCCACACTGCACGTGGTGATGGCGCATGCGCACCTCAAGCTGCTGTGTCTCGGCCCGTGTGTCTGTAAGTACAATACTCAACGGGGGGGGGGGGACTGAAACTTTTAAATGTATTTTACCCGTAAGTCCGATACTAAATCTTTCGTGCTAATGCTGGGCAAAGGCCCCGGTGTGATGATATGTATTAATATGCTAACAGTGATCATCTTTGGGTCGTTTGATCGTTTTGATCGTTTGGGTGTTGTATTGTATGATAAGTATGTATTTACAAAAAAAAATAGTATTTAAGTATTCTATCCGTAATCTAGTTCCCATATTACAAGCTATGCTTCGTTTGTGGCTAGATGGCTTTGTTTAAAATCAATGTCCTGTAATATATATTTATTTATTTATCTCCAAACAAATAGATAAATAAATATTACAGGCCATTAATTTTACACAGCGCCATCTAGTCACAAACTAAGCATAGCTTGTAATATGGGAACTAGATTACGGATAGAACACTTAAATACTTTTTGTAAATACGTACATATTATATGTTCGGGGCGAATTACAAGTAATAACTATAAGTAAATGTTATCAGACGACAACAACCAAGCGATGTACTCGTGGCTGCAGAACGTGTGGGTGGGCTCGGACGCGCCGCACGCGTTCCTCGACCCGACCCTCGAGCCTGTGCTGCTGCCCGACTGGCTGCGGCTGCAGTTGGTGCGGTCGGCGCGGCCGGCGCTGCTTGCGGCCGGGCTGCGCCATCTGCCGGCCAACAAACTCGCGCTGTTCATACAGACGTTCGGCATGCCCCGACCTTCTATGAGGTGAGTATCGATTGCAGTTGGTGCGGTTGGCGCAGCCGGCGCTGCTTGCGGCCGGGCTGCGCCATCTGCCGGCCAAGAAACTCGCGCTGTTCGTACAGACGTTCGGCATGCTCCGATCCGATGAGGTGAGTGCCGACTGCAGTTTGTGCGATTGATCTGCGACATATGGTCACCTTCTTTTAGGCAAATGCCTTCTCTAAAACTGGTGAGACTTGTTATTTTTCAAATATTTTTTCCATCTGTCAATGATGATGAGATGATAATCCAATCTAGTTTCAAAAAATTTGGCTCTGTGAGACTGACCCAATCCAGTGATTCTTCTCTCACTCTCATGCAACGAATATTTCTAGATTTTTTTTTAAATTATTTGTAAGGCTTGTCTCGCTCTAGGACAGAGCAAGGATAAGGTTTATGATGGTGCGAGATTTCCTAGAAGACACTGGCTCTCTCGCTCACCGACGTGTGAACTAGTGTGACGATTGAGTGAACTATAATTTATTATCGTTACAGCTTAGAAAGATCTATACGAATTTCTTACGTAGGAATAATGATGTATCTTGTTGGTAGCGCTCTCCTCGCAGCCCTAGACGCGTGCTCGGCCTCTGCCGTGGAGCGGCTGGTGTTGGAGCGAGGGTACATGTCCCAACTACTGCGGGTGCAGCGGGCCCGGGGCGCCACGGGGGGCGCAGCCTTCGCGGCCGCACTAGGGCTCCAGCATCAGGTGTACCCGCCAGGTAATGTTGCTTTTCTTACATCAGTAAAATTTGTGTTGCGTTGTGATTTACTCCCACAATTTGTTTTCCGACTTGCTTATCTTTCTGTTTTCCTTGGGTCTTTTTGATAGTCGCTTGCAATTTTTTTTTTTAAAAGTTACTTACATCTTGCTAATCTGTGCAGATGACCAGACATTCGCCGAAAAGCCGCTGCCACTCGAAGACGAGGATGACTGGGGCATCACCTTGACTCCGGCGCCGCTGCAAATAGAGTTGGTCCCTTCTCTCCTGTCTTCTGCCTTTGCAGGGGCCACCTCATTCCTTGGGGATATGGACACTGCCTTCACACAACTCGTGGAGGTAAACAACCACTAGACAATTTAGGGTTTCAACTTGTTAACACTTCATTATTATAAACTGCTTCTACTCGCGGCTTCGCCAAGGTGGTACGAGTAAAAAGCGCATATGTTTTTCCTGTACCAAAATAAATATGTAAATATTAAAGGACATTAATTTTACACAGCGCTATCTAGCCCCAAACTAAGCTTGGCTTATAATATGGGAACTAGATTACTGATGGAATACTTAAATACCTTTTTAAATACAGACGTACTATATGATACAAAACCCAAATACAGATTATTATTAAGATATTATTTAACAAGCCTCATAGCTCGGTTGGTAGGAGCTCTGCCTTCTGCGCTGTAGGCTGTGGGATTCAATTCCCAAAAAGGACAAACATTTGTGTGATGAATATAGATGTTTGTTCTGTGTTTGGGTGTTGTATTGTATGATAAGTATGTATTTACAAAAAAAAATAGTATTTAAGTATTCTATCCGTAATCTAGTTCCCATATTACAAGCTATGCTTAGTTTGGGGCTAGATGGCGTTGTGTAAAATTAATGTCCTGTAATATTTATTTATTTAATTTATTTATTTATTTATTTATTTATTCTAGTTGGTGACAGAAGAGATAGCACTAGTGAAGTGCAGCCCCCACGCAGCGTGCCCGTACCTGTCGTGTGTGATAACGTTCCTGCAGGCGGTGGCGTGCGGCGGCGGGCCCGCGGGGTTGTTGCTGCGGCCCGCGCACGCCGCCGCCATGCTGCGCCCGCTCAAGGCGCATCGGGCTGACGTGTTAGCGGAGGTGAGATATGCGACAATGTGTCACGTGGGCAATATATATATTGGGTAGAGAGTTAATTCGAGTTCTGGTAGAGTAAGGCGATAATGATCATTGTATATATCTTGTATGTTTTTTTTATTGTGCGACGGGGAAGCGCTTGGCCTTCTTCTTTTCCTTCTTTCTTCGTTTCCAGGTTTTTAATTTATGATAAGACTGAAAGGTGGAAGCGCACTTCACCTGGAATCCTCAACTGATTGAGGAACTGGCTGTCTTACCCCTAAATACCGGAACAGAACAATTTTGGAATTGTTGCTATGGCAGAAATAGGTAAGATGGTGGTAGCTAGTCAGGCGGACTTAAACAAAGTCCTACCACCAATCAAACCAAGCACAATGTTGTCTTTCCCCTGAGTTGCTGTACCATCTGGACACTTGGCAGTCGAGTTAAGCCTTCGTTATTTCCCACAGACGGCAGCGACCCTACTCCAGCAATGCAAGTGCGTCACCGGGCCGGTGGTCAGCATCCTGCAGGAGTTGTCTCAGGTGACGGCTTTCGCACCGGTCAAGCGCGAGTTGGACACGCCGCGACTACCGCCTAATGCTACCAGGGAACAGCTTATTACTGGTAAGTTATTTTGTTTATTATTGTACGCCGGGGCAGCGCTTAGCCATTATCTCATCAGGTTAAGAACAAGTGAAGAATTGGCCGAAGGGAGGCACACTTCACCCGGAATCCTCAAACTGAGGAACTGGCTATCTTACCTCTAAATGCCGGAACACAACAATTTTAGAATTGTCGTTATGGTGACAGAATTAGGTAAGATGGTGGTAGCTAGCCAGGCGGACTTAAACATAGTCCTACCACCAACCAAATCAAGTACAAAATCGGTGGGTTGGATCACTAGACCACAGAGGCAGGTAGGCTGAAAAAGAGTGGTGGATTGTGTTAAAGATGACATGACATGGGCATGAGAAGCGAGAAGTTACCAGCTGCTAGGAGTGAGTGAAAGAAAACCTGTTGTTCCGACCCCACCAGGCGTGGGATAAGGACAGTAGAATGCATTGGGTTGTTGAAATTATCGTCAAACTACGATTGTATGATAGCGCGATCGAACTGGGCCTTCTTAAGATCTCATGACAAACATAACAGACACGTTCGAATTTATAATATATCGAATATATAAGTCAAAGTCAAATATTTTTATTCATTAAGATTTTTGGGATCATTTTGAAACGTCAAATCTACCGCTTGTTCGGAATCGCGACCAGCACACAAGGAGAAAGGCAAGAACCTCGGGCTGGTTAATTTTTTGATGATCCATTCAACATTTAGGTACAGTGTTTATAATAATTTAATAACATTACAAGTGTTACCTACATCATAAAACTAAAACTATATACTACAACTAGTATGGATTAAAATAAATTAGCTATAGTATGGATTGTGCTAAAAAGCCGAGGTCAATACCCAATGTGATGACAAACTTTGCTATTATACAAATTGTATGTACAGTGTTCGAGTCAGCGACCCCCAACAATCTAGAAGAGATCGGCAACAAAGTGATAGAGACGCAAGATACAGGACTCATAGTGGACGTGATCACCAATCTACTGGAGAAGAACCAGGAGGGATTCTATGAATCTAAGGTATGTTCGCATTAGGAAACTGACTCTTGAACTGTGTATTACATATATATTAATGAATGAATAAAAATATTTTATATACACTCAAATCGAAAAATTCGAATTACGAATTCAAAGGCGGTTCTATACAGCGCACTTTATAAACGCATATACATAAAATTAAGAATAAAACTCATTGTAGTACAGCTATCTTTTTTTTTATTATTTCACTAAACTAGTCTATGGTTTTAGGCTGAATATGAAAAAAAAGCGCACGCATGCGCAGTTCGAACTGTGAAAAAAATGGCGCACGCATGCGTAGTATGAACTTAATTTCCCGTGCTTCCCATACATTTTTTTGCCGATCGTGTTTTTGTAACCTACCTACTTAGTTTAATTTATTTTTTTCCTATGAGTGAAGATAAAGTAGTGTATGAAACTGCATATAACTTAGGTATTAAAACACTCGAATCAACCTATTATCGCTAAACAGACTCTCGTGTTTTAATACCCCTTCTTATATGACAGTTGCATAAACTACTATTATTGCACCCCTGAAAAATTAAACTAGACCACTTAATTTTTTTTTGTATATACAATGGGCGGTCTTATTGCATCAAAGCGATTTCTTCCAGTCAACCTTTGGATTGAGAGGATTTAAAAAATGATCAACAATTATTCACTCAAAATAGCTCACCACACAACATTTAAAATGAAAATCAAAGGTTACATGCATTTTTTTTTTATAGTTTATCTACTTTATTTGACAAGCCTCATAGCTCAGTTGGTAGTAATTCTGCCTTCTGCGCTGTAGGCCGTGGGTTCGATTCCCACCCAGGACAAACATTTGTTTGATGAATATATGTAGATGTTTGTTCTGTGTTTGGGTGTTGTATCATATAGTACGTATGTATTTACAAAAAGTACCTTACCTATTTAAGTATTTTATCCGTAATCTAGTTCCCATATTAACTAAGCATAGCTTGTAGCTATGCTTAGTTTGGGGCTAGATGGCGCTGTGTAAAATTAATGTCCTGTAATATTTATTTATTTACTTATATTTATTTATGTAGCGACCGTACGTAAACGAAGGTTGTCCTACACCACGCATACTACAGGCATCAACAGAAGAAGTATCAATATAGTACAACTTGTAATTGTTGCAGATAAAATCAGAGCATGATTGCGAGGTCCCCGCGCACGTGTTCTCGGCGCGCGGCCGCGGCTGTGGCCTGTTGCTCGACTGGCTGTCGGAGCTACAGCGGGAGAATAACCCGGAGAGACTTGTGAGTGTCGTGTCTGTATGTTAGTACTGCCATGTATTACTTCCACGTATTACTTCCAATGGAGTTGAAGTTGTGGTCGAAAGGGGAACTAAAATTTTGACATTCGTTATTACGCCACTTATCTGACAAGAGCACAGTGGCGTCGCCAAACCTACTGAAAAGGTTTGTAGCTTCTCGATGTTATGGTCGCCGAGACCCCTACAAAACCTTTGAGTTTAGTGAGTAAGTAAGTATATAAAAGTCTGGTTATTTTGACATATTATATTGGTATGATTCACTTAGCACTAACACTCTAAATGATTATTACTACTAAATGAATTATGGTAAAATGGTTATGAGCCGCTCTGGTTAATGGTTATACGCGAACTGAACTAGATTTACTTGATTCGCATCAAAACTGCCATTGTGAATGTTTACAACGCACTATGCGTTTTGCTGCGTGTTCAAATATCTTGAACACCTACGTTGGACCTTTTTTTGGACTCTCAAGTTCCGCGCTTCAAAACAACAATTATCACCAAATTTTATTTCAAGTGGTCGCACTCGGTCACATTTACTAATGTTATAATGACACAAAAATTCACAACCCGCGACAGGACGCGAACCCGCATCTTTTCCTTAAGCTGGAAACGCTCTAACCTCTAACTTGTGCTTCAAACGCGTCGCGATTCAATTTAACACCCGTAATGTGTTTTAAATAACTTGCAATCAAACTGGCTTCAAAATATTATCTGTTACCAACAATTTTCCTTTTAAAATTCTATTTCCCGTGTATAACGTTAAATGGCGTAATTTGCGGTAGTCTGTTCTGTGCTACCGTACAACAAACATAGGCGGGGGTTGGATAGGGCTCGTCGCCCACGGCACTGTAGGTAGGGATGGGACACGAGTAACCTATCCGGTATTTACCGGGTTTCGTATAATTATTTTTCGAGAATGTCTCTGTGGTGTCCAGATAAAGTTGCGAGTAAAAAGTCGCAAGTGTCGCTGTTTCTTCTTAAAATGTCAAAAACGGAACAGATACGATGCGAATAGTTTCAAAAGTATAATCCCAAGAAATGATTTGATAAAAATAAGTTTGACAATTGAAAATAATGATGGACAGTTATGGCATTCAACTTATTCAATGCAAATTTAAAAAATAGTAAAATTGCCTTTTTTTTTTCTTTTATAATCACACTAAAACTGGTGATACATCGACTAAATAATTAGCATGTAAGAAAAAGTTAAGGTATGATGAATAATAATATTAGTACAATTATTTAGTATTTCGAATTTTTATATAGTTTTATTTAGAATTAAGTTTAATGCGCCTCCTAGTGTAACATTGCTGTGCCCTAACAGGGTTTATGTTTGAAACGTTTATCCACAAAGCACCTGTATACCACGATAACAACGTAAATGCAATAAATAATTTGAATTTGAATTTGATGGTTACGACTTAGGTGAAGGAGAAAAATAAGGAATTTAACTATTTTAACATTTACATATGTTTCTACGATACGCTAAATCCACATTGGTAACGTTATAATAATACGTTGTAAAAGCTAATCAATTGTTTTTGTTTTTGGAGATATATCGGTTAGCTAGTAGTAGTACCCCATCACTATCGTCAGCCTCGAGCGCCGGCGTCGTTCCGTCAGATAGCAGCCCTACCACAGATAATACAACTGCTTATTAACTGTACCATTTGAATTGTTTTAATGAAAACAGCTAACTTGCCTATCTACAAAGCTTTTCATACATTGCTTGATGTTTAGCCTCAAGTTCTATTATTTTATCAAGCACTTTTAAGTAGCAAAAACAATATGGTGGTTCCAAATTTGTTTATCCAAAATATTTTATATGATCATTTTGAATCGCGTCCATCACAATATTGTGTAAGAAAGCGACAAACTAAAAACTCAAACTCAACAAGTTGATAGTTGAAAAAAACTAAAACCTGACTGCAAAATATTTTTAATTAGGATAAACAGTTAACTCTTAGCTGAGCTACGAGGTTCCTGACGCAGATTCCGAATTTTTGTGTCGCTTTTCTCAGCTTTAGGGTTCGAGTCCTGGTGCGGGTTGTGGATTTTCGTGTCATAACATTTGTAAACAATAATATCTGTAGTTTTCCGGCTTTTAGAGGTAGGACAGCCAATTCCAGATGAAGAATTCTTCTGCCTTCGGCTTTTGTCATAAAAAATCAACAGATAGAGGCACGACACGACATAATCACAACATTGTTTAACTTTAAGAAAACAATGCAATTTTTTATATTGCCTTGCGCTGTAGGCTGTGGGTTCGATTCCCACCCAGGGCAAACATTTGTGTGATGAATATAGATGTTTGTTCTGTGTTTGGGTGTTGTAAAATATTATAGTAAATATGTATTTACAAAAAGTATTTAAGTATTCTATCTGTACTCTAGTTCCCATATCACAAGTTATGCTTAGTTTGGGGCTAGATTTTTTAATCGAGCACGTAACTTCTAACATGACTTTTCGATAACTCTCACAGTTTCAGACTTGGCCTCAGTGGCCCTGAAAAAAAACTCATACGTACACCCTGTAGATGTAGTACGTATGTATTTAAAAAAAAAAGTATGTAAGTATCCAGTTCCCATATTACAAGCTATGCTTAGTTCGCAGCGAGATGTGAAATTAACGTCCTGTATTATTTATTTATATTTAATGTGAACACGCCGCGCCGTGAGTGTGGATAAATCTATATTTTTTTCTCACTTATTCACACTTTTCCTGTGTATATAGATGCGGCTGATGTTCGGCAGCCGCGGCCGCGACGGCAGCGCGGGCGGGAAGTGGGTCGCGTTGCTGGTGACGCTGCACGCGCACAGAGCCTCGTGTCGCGCGCTGCACGCCTGTCTGGTCTCGCTACTCAGTCATACGTGAGTACACAAACTACGCAGCTCCGCTAGTCGCAGCTCTGCCTTCTGCGCTGTAGGTTGGGGTTTCAATTCTCACCCACCAAGCATATTGTGATGACTTTGATGTCGGGTCGGTCTCCTGCTACCTAAACTACCACAACAAAGTTGTCTCAACATACCTATACATAATGTAAACGGCTCTGTGGTCTAGTTGTCCAGTTCCTCAGTTTAGTGTGCCTCCACCTTATCTTAGGCCTTATCTCAACTTGTGTAACCAGGTGACATGAAGACACGCAAAAAAAGTGTATACTAAAACTTAGTCTCTCTCACACTCTCCAATAATAAATTTTCCTCTTCACTCACCTGAAACACAGCCAGGACAATAACAAGTGACAATGGACCTGTATACAAAGTTGACATCTAATTTGGAGGAGCTGGCCAGTTCATTGGATGCCAGGATGCGGGAACATGAGAGTAACCTAAGGAAACTCTCCAACACTGATACTGCACAGGCTCCACACAAAGATTTGGCCACTTTATCCTGTGAGTTCACTGACTTTAGGACTCTAGTTTTGAAGTCACTTGACACCATGAGGCAACAACTTGAACTCCTGATCCAAGGCCTGGACCGCCAGGAGACGGCATCACGTAGAAAGGTGCTTTTATTCCATGGGGTGCCAGAATGCAGTAATATCGCTGTTGGGGACTCAATTGTGCGAATACTAAGCGACCAATTTAAATTGCCTGATATTTCCTCAAGGCAATTTGCTGCTTGTCATCGTATGGGCACCGATATCAGCAAGCCGAGGCCCGTGTTGGTGCGGTTCATGAACCATCAGGATCGCAGCAAGGTATGGAATGCAAAGACAGCTCTGAAGGACTCCGGGTTCACTGTGACCGAGTTCCTTACTAAGACCAGACATATAGTTTTCACTGCAGCTCGCAAACACTTTGGCATAAGAAAGTGCTGGACGTCTGAGGGCAAGATTGTTGTCCTACTGGCGGACAAACGCCGGAAAATTGAGTCCATGGCCGAGCTGAAGTTGGTGATAGTGGAGCATCCGGAGGCGGCTGTAGCAACTTCTGTTGGTGAAAGGCTGGTTCCCGGGAGGTCGCAGGAGAAGGGGAAGGTTTCGCATCCGACTGAGAAGGCCGTAAAGGAATCCAGGTCTAGGCGCAAGTGAAATCACAGTAGTGGAAGTCTTGCTGAACATATCCATGGTCGGTGTTTAAACACTGTGTACTTTTGAATTGTGCCGTATTAGATTTCTTCATTATTTCAATTTGAGGTAGTTCGTTTTTAGTTTTTATAACATTTTTTACTTGATCAGGAGTAATTGTAAACAAACAAACTTATAGCAAGTGAAACAAACGAACTCATGAGCTCAGCTCAACTTCAACTTCTTTGATGCTCAGTTCCCTTTATATATCTTAGACTGTCAATGCCATTTTTTTTTTTTTTATGAATGTGTAATATGGTCTATGAGATAATGTTGCCCTCTTGATTTAAAATCGGCATAAAATTGTAATGTTTGTTAAATTTGGTAGTGTTTCTCTCCCATCAAATTGGTTTATGTGGGAGAATGGACTGCTTTGATTGATTTTGGAAATCATATTTATAAAATATATTACTTATTTATTATAATTATATTGTAGGTATAAATATATTTATTTATTTATTTTTTTATGTCGTATGTATTTAATGATAGTTATTTTTCTTGCTCTTCATCATGCTCTTCTGATACTGACTACGCTAGTGCTTGTAGTGATGACCCATACTGCTTAAGGGATCAGCTCAGTAACACATTTTCGAATTTTAAAAGAAATTTCAATATTGTTCATATTAATGCGCAAAGTATTCCTTCTCACTTTGACGATATTTACTCATCCTTTAACTATCAAGTAGTAGATGCGATACTTGTTTCTGAATCATTTCTTAAACCGGCTATGCCTTCAACTCAATTTCCCCTTCAAAGTCAAAGTCAAAGTCAAAATTTCTTTATTCATTAAGATTTTTTAGGATCATTTTGAATCGTCAAATTTACCGCCTGTTCGGAATCGCGACCAGCACACAAGGAGAAAGGCAAGAACCTCGGGCCGGTTAATTTTTTTGATGATCCATTCAACATTTAGATACACAATTTGTAATTATATTCTAAGTAGATACAACAAAAACCTAAATACTTAATCTTAAAACATTTGTTATTACCTATCTACCTATGAGCAATTTGTTAACATTGGGAAATCACCATTTTGCTGTCAACTGGTATAGCAACATCGGGCCACACGTTCTTATCGTCGATATAATCACTAATTTTGTAGTAGGCACTTTTAATTAAATTATTCTTTATATACAATTTGAATTTACGAGTAGAGAGTTTGGTGGCGCTTTGAGGAAGCTTATTATAAAATCTCACACAGTTTCCTAAGAATGAATTATTTACTTTTCCTAAGCGAAACTTAGGTATCTCAAGTTTATTTTTATTTCTAGTATTAACACGGTGTACATCACTTCTTTTACTAAACTCATCAATGTTTCTGTGAGCGTGCATTAGGTTTTCATAAATGTATTGGGAGCTGACTGTAAGAATACCTATCTCTTTAAAACGTTCCCTCACAGTCACGAGTTTTCATTTTATAAATTGCCCGTATAGCTCTCTTCTGTAGAATAAAAATGCTATCAATATCAGCGCCTTCCTGGCTATAAGCTCCTCAGAAATGATAGAGTGGGCAAAGGATGTGGTGGTGTGGCAATTTACTTGCGCGCGGATATTTCCGCAAAAGTCATTGACCACTCACCCATGGAATATTCAAAGTTTGCCGAGCATCTTTTTATCGAGGTAATTGTCAACCATTCGAAAATTCTCTTAGGGGTTTATTACCCTCCATCTAGTTCTATCGACTATTTTTCTTCCCTAGAGTTAAAACTAGAATCACTTACTCCTCTCTATGATCACACTCTTATTCTTGGAGATTTTAATACTTGTTTGGTCAAAGGTGATTCACGATCTAGCAATCTCACTTCTCTTATTTCTTCGCTTAATATGCACATTCTACCGCTGTCTGCAACTCACCACGCTCCTAACTGTACCCCCTCTCTTCTTGATCTTATCATTGTTTCTGACCCTGACCGTGTGGCAACACATGGTCAATTAACTGCACCATTCTCTCATCATGACTTATTATTCCTTTCCTATAAAATACGCTGCCCAAGGCCAAAACCTAAATTTATCAATCTTCGTAGTTTTAAGGATATTGACCTTGAGCGCTTAAGACGGGATGCAAATGTTATAAATTGGTCATCGGTCATTGAGGCTGATAATATTGATGGAAAGGTTTCAGCATTTAACTCTATTATTGTTGGACTGTATGACATTCACGCTCCTTTTAAGCGTGTTAAAATCAAACACACTCCTGCACCATGGTTGACACAATCGATAAAAAATATAATGCTCAAGAGGGATATAGCCAAAAGACGCTTCAAAAAGCTACCCACTGAAGACAACTTTGCCAAATATAAGAAGCTTCGCAATCGTTGCACTAAAATGTGTAGGGATGCCAAAAAACACCACATACATAATTCCATTAAAAACTGTAGTCCTCCGCAGGTTTGGAAATTTCTCAATACCTTAGGCATTGGGAAAAGCTCTAGTGCAGAATCTATTTCTTTTGATTTGAATGCAATTAACACTTGCTTTTCTTGCTCTCCTATCACGCTGGATAAAAATACGAAATGCAATACTATTGACCAATTGTCTCTCTTGCCCAAACCTGACTGTCCTATCTTCAACTTTATGGAGGTTGCTGAGGATAACATTTTGAAAGTCCTTAGATCCATCTCTACTAAAGCTGTAGGCGTTGATGGTATCAATGCCCACATGCTTCATATCCTTTCCTCTGAGCTCGTTTCTGCGATCACTCACATTGTTAACTTCTCTTTAGAGGCGAGTTCATTCCCTTCAATTTGGAAAAAAGCCTTTGTTATCCCTCTTCCCAAAATCTCAAATCCCTCTTCAGCATCCCAGTTTAGACCCATTTCAATCTTACCTATTTTATCCAAAATACTCGAGCACGTTGTCCACAAGCAACTCTCACTCTTCCTTCTCCAAAACGACCTCTTGAGCCCTTATCAATCTGGTTTCCGTCCTGGCCACAGCACTGTCAGTGCCTTAGTCAAGGTATCTGATGATATTCGGTGGGCTATGGATAATCAGCTTGTCACTATCCTGGTCTTACTTGATTTTAGTAGTGCGTTTAATTCTGTGGATTATGACATACTTCTCGCTATCCTTTCCTCTTTAAACATTTCCTCAGCAGCAATCTCTTGGTTCAGTTCTTATCTTTCAGGCCGTTCGCAGTGTGTGCGCTCTGAAGAGTCTTGCTCTGATTGGATTAACATTACAGCGGGCGTGCCTCAAGGTGGTGTTCTTTCTCCTCTCCTCTTCTCAGTTTTTATAAACGCTATCACTCAGGTAATATCTTCTAACTATCATCTTTACGCTGATGATTTGCAAATTTATTGCCATTACAAAGCTGATGAGATTACTTTTGGTATCGACCAGATTAATGCTGAACTCAAGTATATTTATGCGTGGGCTATGGCCTTTGGTCTTCTGGTTAACCCAGTGAAATCTCAGGCTATAATTTGTGGTTCGCCCTATATGTTAAATAAGGTATATGAATCCTCCCCTCCTCCTCTTTTGTACGCTCACTCTCCCATCTGTTACTCTCCAAATGCAAAAAATTTGGGTGTTATTTTTGACACACAGTTGTCATGGAAAAGTCATGTCAGTGGAATTAGCAAACGAGTGTACTTTACATTCCAATCTCTAAAGCGTTTCCAGAAGTTCTTACCCTTTGAGACTAGAGTCACATTAGCTCAAACTCTGATGTTACCACTTCTGGACTATGGTGATTGCTGTTACCTTGATGCCACTGAGGAGATTCTCAATAAGCTGGAACGTCTTCAGAACTTGTGCATCAGATTTATATTTGGATTGCGCAAGTATGATCACGTCTCCGTTTACAGAGCTCAATTGAAATGGCTACCGATCCGTCGCCGCCGTGATTTGCATGTTCTTTCTCTTCTCTATAACATTTTAAACAATCCTCTCTATCCATCTTATCTTCGTGATCGTTTTGATTTCCTTGTCCCCCGTGGTAAGCCATGCAGAACAGTATAATCCCTTCTACTCTCTACTCCCCGTCACTCCTCCAGTCGATATGGAAGCTCCTTCACTTGTTTTTCCGTTAAGCTATGGAACTCTCTTCCTCATGATATCCGCGCTAGTCCCTCGCTTGTTATTTTCAAGCGTAAAGTCAAAGAGCATTATCTTTCTTTATAAATTATACATGTATAGTTATTATGTATGTTTATTTTATATATTATATATATTTGTTTCTATAATTATATACATATATGTATTTAAACAATAATAAATATTTATTAAGTTTATTGTATCGTCATTATGTACTTATATATATTTTATAATTAGTAAGTATTCGTTGTGTTATATTGTATTATATACGCTAGTAATAACATGAATGTCCGTATCTTTTGTATTTTGTTGTATAACTTATAATTTACTTTGATATTCAGATATTTGCACATACCCACTATTTTTAAATTTCACTCTCTCTTAAGGTATGCTGGAAGAGAACTCTTTGCAGGGTTAAGCTCGCCTTTGCCATGCTCATTAATTTTAAGTATGTTTATAATATATGCTGTATTTTGTGTGTGCAATAAAGAATAAAGAAAAAAAAAAAATTAGTCTTCGCTGTTAATTTGTCTGTCTGACCTATAAACGGCTGTATATTTTGAATCGTGATAGATTCAATTAAAATTAAAAATTAAGCGGGATCCTTATAATCTAAACGTGTTTTGTACATTATTTGAGAGCGCTTTTCTATTTTTTCTGTGGTTCTGTAACCACAGAAAAAATAGAAAAGCGCTATCGTGGTTTTTTGGCTGCAGCATGAAACTTTACAGAACTAACTGCAAATACTTTCAGCATTTTTTTACAGTGTTGTGACATAGTGTTGTAACCCTTGGTGTGCGTGTTCGACTCGAACTTGGCCGGTTTATTCACATTTAAGTGTATTTGTGCTAGGAACTGGAATCCGACGGCAGTGCTAGACTTCGCAGAGACGCTAGCGGAGAGCCCGCGAGTGTGGCAAGGCAGGGATCGACACACGCCGAAACACGCCCGTCCTAGGGACACGCTCAGGCTGAGTTACACACAGGTATACCCACAGTCTGGTGCAGAACCACCACAAGTCAATGTCTACTAATTGTCTGAGTTCGAAATTACCGGCAAAATTGAAGCCATGGGCCCCGTGCTCCACACAATCTAAGGCTGCATTGTCACTCACCATTAGGCTAAATGCTAGCCTATCGCACTTAAGGCATAATCACGGGAGTAATGTAAGCAGCATGGCCAGTGGGGTGTTTTCGTGCAATCCGTAGAAACAAAACAATTCTTTAAATATGAATTTGTCTACTAATGTCCGAGTTCCAAATTACTCCTACTCTTACAAACGCAACCCTATCTCACTAAAGGCAATTCACACGAATATTGAAAGCAGTACGGCCTTATCAGTGGGGCGTCTTCGTGCAATCTGTAGTAACAATGAAATCCTCTATATATCAATTTAATCCATCGAGTTTTATTGCAATAGTTGAACGGAAACAGACTTCATTATCTCTATCTGTCATCAAAAAGGTGATTCTCAAGTTATTGCGTTTGCATGTAATATTTTAGTTCTATCACATGCAAAGATGAAGTCTACGATGCTAGCTCCAATAATCACCTTTACCCAAAAGGTGCCTATTAACTCTTTTCTTGAAGACGAATTTTCTGTTGTCAGTTGGAGCGTGCCGACCCAAAAGCCTATTTTCTTTTGTCGTAGTGTAGTGTAGTTTTTTGTTGTTAGCTGGAGATCCTAGTCCACTACATAATGGCGGAAGCGTCGAGCACCGGGTCTACCGAAGGCATGCGTCGCTCCATCGAGAGACGCCTGCCGCTGTTGCTGCGTTGCTGCCGCGGCCGGCCGGCGCTCACTGCCGCCGCCTTGGCAGCCAGGCAGGACCATCCTATACTGCTGATGCTACTGCACATGAAGGTATCACCACAGATATCAGAACACAAATTGATCACTAAACAGATAAAGGTCACTCCACGCCTACTATGTTCGTTATTTAGCAACAAAGTTATGAAGGTTTAACTAAAGTTTCAAGCAACTACCCCCGGTCCTGCCAACGCTTTTTCGGTTATAAGGACCGAAGCATCGAGATTAATTGTACAAAAACAGTCGTCTGTGTTCTCCTAACGCGTTTCTTGTCTGTCCTACTCGTGAGAAAATATGTTCTATGTTTTAAGCATGGTTCAAAGTCTTGCAAGATTTGTCGACCAGTCACAGTTCCTCAAGTCGCCGAAACTCTGGTCCAAATTTTAAGTCATTTTTGAAATCTCCTGCTGGTGAGACGGTAGATGAACCGAGGGTTTTTTTTATTGTACGACGGGGAAGCCCTTGACCGTCATCTCGCCTAGTTTACAAGTTATGATATGGCCGAAGGTGAAAGCGCACTTCACCCGGAATTCTCAACGGTCTGAGGAATTGGCTATCTTAACTTTGAATGCCGGAACACAACAATTTTAAAATTGTTTTTATGGTGACATAATTAGGTAAGATGGTGGTAGCTAGCCAGGTGGATTTAAACAAACTCCTACCACCAACTAAATCAAGCACAATATTGTACTCCCCCTGGGATCGAACCCGGGACCTCTGTATCTGACACCGGTGGGCGAACCACTAGACTACAGAGGCGATTAACTAACATCATAATATGATATATGTATGGGTCATGGTTTTGTAAGTATTATTGTGCGTTCGGTGTCTAGGTTCCAAAGATCCGTCAGCTCCTAGCGGAGTGCGAGTCCCGTCCGCCGGTGACGTGTCCGCTGTCGGCGTGCAGCACGCTGCGGGCGGCCGGCGCTCGCAGTACGCACGCCACGGACCGCGTGTCGCACGCCGTGCTCACCGCCGCGCCACCCGTCACACACCACAACAAGGACAACGACCACAAGTGAGCAAAGTGCACCCAAGATGGCGGTACAAAACGCCATCAAATTGATTCAATAATAACAGAATATTTTCGATTTATTATTTTGTAAATAGTTTAACGACTTGTATGTCCAGGATGTCTCGTCTCGACACCGGCATCCGCGCCTTGTGGTCGCGCTGTAGCGGCGCCGGCGCGCGGGCCCTGCCGCTGGCCGCCGCACTGCTGCGTGGCGCACTGCCGCACCACGCGAGGCAGCACAACTACCTGCTTGCGGCGCTCGAGGCGCTGCCCTCGGAGGAGCTCTTCTCTGAGGAGCACAGGTACTGTAACTACACGCTACTGTATTTTTACTGTTTAATTGTGTAGGTACCTAAACTTCATACAACACTGTCGTATATTTACCAACAAATCTATACTGGTTATCTAAGATGAAGAAGTGACACAACGCCTTGTTTGTTTGGCGCAGCCGGAATAGATTCGACTTGTATATGACTCATGCCTGTCGCCAAGCGAGGTGGCAGATTGACTATAATTCTCCCACAATTTCTGTCCCATAAATGACTGACACTTGTAACGTGTAACAGTGAGGAGATAGTCAGCATCCTGGAGGGTTTCCTGTCGCTGGCGGTGAACGCGGGCGGCAAGGGCGGCGGTGGAGCGCTGACGCACCGCGTCGCGGCGCTGCTGCGGCGCTACATGCAATGTGCACCGCACCGTGCCGCGACGCTACTGAACGCACACTCCGCTCTGGCGCAGTAAGACTATTTTATATGGAATAGTTCAGCTCTTAAAAAACAGCACAGGCAAGGATGAGGTCCAAGCTTACCTTTCAAAAAAAAAAACATATTTACTTAAAGTTGTATACAATGAAATCCATACATTATCTCATAAACCGTCCATGAATATCTTCCTCAAAGCAGAAAGATAAATCTTTAAAAAAAACCACTCATTGCTTATCTGGTTACACTAATTTGTATGGCTAATTACTAAAATATTTACATCATACTTCATTAATAACGATTCAATTATAAACACAATGTAAAGAAACATTGTTGGACTTAAAAAGCCAAACAAAGGCCTTCAATCAAATTATAAAAGTAATTTTAAAGGACGATTTTAAAACTAAATAATACGTACATTGGTATCGATATCAAAATCATTGTATTTGTAAAGGTGTTAGCATATTGAAGCGTTTGTGCATTGTAGGTCGATACCAGCGCTGAGCACCCTCCAGAGCGGCGAGCTGTCCGCGCCGGCGTCGGCCGCGCCGCCGCCGCACGCGCTGCTCGCGCTGCAGCGCCGCAACGACTCGCCGGAGAACTTGTTGTGGAACTTGCAGGTTTATTTTTTATTTTTTTACAATGAGTTAGCTCCTGACTCCGAAGCTTGCCTGCGCAAAGACGTCAATGTACGTTTATTTAGTGCATAAATCGCAGTTTGCATGCTCCACGTGATTTTATTGTATACTTACATAGGTCGCTGGTCTAAATCTGGCTCGAAGGACCAAAATAATGTAGGATGTTATACACTATCGATTATAGTGATGAGATATATGTACCCGAAGTTCTTGCCTTTCTCCTTGTGTGCTGGTCGCGATTCCGAACAGGCGGTAGATTTGACGTTTCAAAGTGATCCTAAAAAATCTTACTGAATAAATATATTTGACTTTGACTTTGACTTTGAGTGATATGATGATATGATCAGCAGAGTTTCGCGGCTAAGACGGTACTATTTATTGTAAGAATATGATATAGGCACGCGGAGCATGCAAACTGCCGCTTATGTACTAAATAAAAGTACATTGACTGTGCAGACGAAATCTACAATGGCGCGAGCTATCCCGGAATTCATAAATATTTTGAAGGCGTTAGGGTCGTACGTTAGTGGAAAAACAGACGCTGGCAGTTGATACAAAATGTTTGCAGTGTTCATTATAAATCATCTTATGCCAACAGCACCAAACAAAATGTCACATCCAAATCCGACGTTTATTGTCTTCGTCGTGTTTTACCTGGTTTTTTGGCCTCTCTTCGTTGCTACCGATTTATGTTATTAATCAGAACAACTGGTAACCCTTATAAAAGCAATTCAAATTAAAATGGCTACTTGTATTTCATGCGTCTTTTCAGCTCTGGCAGATGAACATTTTTTTCAATTTCTGAATTAGTTTTTTTATTAATTGCTTTTGTTTAGGAGATAGAATCATGGGGTTCCCGCCGCGGTGGCGCGTGGGGCGGCGCGGCCTGCGCGGGTGCAGTGCTGCGCGCGGTGGCACCGCTCTGTGCGCACGCGCACGCTCCCATCCGCAGCTGCGCACTCTCACTACTGGCCAAGATCCTGCCCGCGCACCGAGACACCAAGCCCGGTTAGTACAGACACACACATACACGTACGTACTGACATATACTAGCTCACTGCGTGGCCCACATGCAGTGAGCTAGTAAGCTAGTTAGCTATTGCCGAAAACAGGCCTCACCAAAAAAAACCCTACAAACAGTAAGCCGAAGCCCCCTGCCTATTCCCTTGGAGTCTTCCCTTAGTCCGTTTCAGGTTTCTCGAACCCGAACGGTAACTCGAACCCGCAGCTTTTCCACAAGTCGTAAACGCTCATAACCAATTGAGCAATTGAGAAATCCTGAGGCACCGAAAGAAACAAACGCTATTGGTCGCTAGTGAATTGAACGTATATTCAGATACTGCCTCTGTGGTCTAGTGGTTCAACCCACCGATTTCAGATCCAGATCCAGAGGTCCCGGGTTCGATCCCCATGGGGAGTACAATATGTTGTGCTTGGTTTGGTTGGTGGTAGGATTTTGTTTAAGTCCGCCTGGCTAGCTACCACCATCTTACCTAATTCAGTCGCCATAATAATAATTCTTGAAAAAAATGTTGTGTTCCGGCATTCAGAGGTGAGATAGCCAGTTCCTCGGTTAATTGAGGATTCCGGGTGAAGTGCGCCTCCATCTTCGGCCTTATCTCAACTTGTTACCAGGTGAGATGAAGACCAAGCGCTTCCTCGTCGTGCAATAAATAAAAAAAAACTGCGGCAGTTTCAAATTGTTTTGTGAACCGCTAGACGGCGTTAATCATAGCAGATTGTGTAGTGACGGAAACTGCGTCAGGAACCTCGTTGCTCAACGAAGAGCGTTTCCGGCTTCAGGAAAAGATGCATTCAAAAGAAATTTAAATACTCGTAGTTCAACTTTAAAAACGTCGTGAATTCAAAATAAATTAACTCGCCACTTCAGGCTATGCATAATATGTACCTATAATAATATAACTAATAACATCAATGTTGTTGAAATTAATTGTCTGGGTTTGCAGCGCTTGACTTTTACTAAAAACACGATTTAAATGCGTTTGTATCAGAGAATACTACTTGGCCTTCTCTGGAAA
This sequence comes from Venusia cambrica, assembly GCA_951394065.1. Classification (NCBI taxonomy): domain Eukaryota; kingdom Metazoa; phylum Arthropoda; class Insecta; order Lepidoptera; family Geometridae; genus Venusia; species Venusia cambrica. The sequence continues at coordinate 13,266,320 of OX596042.1, forward strand.
CGAATTCTTAAACTTTTTAGGAAATCCAAATTGCCCAAGGTGGCATGCACAGAACAGACTCAAAGTCGAATTCACATTAATATTCATTTATTCAGAAATATTTAAATCACCACCGCCTACTCATAATTGCGACCAGCACACAGGAAGGCTGGACATAAAAGCTGCATCTCTTATTTGTTTCGACATCAGTAATTCTAATATTAGCCTTGATTACATGTATGATAATAATCCTTTGGACCAAGATAGATAGATATTTTAGATAATACAATATGATACCTAATGTATGCAGCAATAAATAATTTACAACAAGCTGACCCCGCGCTTGGCGCAGTTACAGTTGCGCCAAGGTTCTAAGGCAACGCTATAATTTCAGCCCACAGCTGAACAAAGCATTTTCTGGGAAAGCCCGCTCCATTGTAGACCTCATTCTTGCCCAGGCAAGCGTCGAGGTCAAGGGCAGACCCTACGTCTATAAAAATAACAGAAGCATTGACAGATGAACATACAAGTTTAATCTGAAACATACATCTCTACTTATATTTCTCGTAGATGTTTCGCCCTAGCATACAATATGGTCATATCTATACTCATATTTTTCTAGGTGTCTCCCTAATGTTTCTGGCACTGGTAAAAAACACTGAAACGGTCTCTTTGTGTTCAGTTCGATTCTTTTGGTTTACATTCACATATGCATTCGCTGTTTTCAATATATACCATCTTCTCGATCACTTTTTTAGACGTGTACTCAGTGTCGCCAACATAACTTGTGTTCCCAACCTTCCTGAATTTATGTGCCGGTACGGGAATAACTAAAGCTATCTGCAACTTTGGTTCTGGTCTGCACTGCGCCACGGAGCTAGATAGGTGTGGCTGACATTTTGGAGATGGTGTGTTCCTGAAAGAAAAAATAACTAAATCTAGTTACCATATTACACGCTTCGCTTAGTTTGGGGCTGTAAAGCGTTTTGTAGAAAGTAGATAAACTTGATGCCTCTATAGTGTATATTTAATGAAAATCTCGGGAACAACCGTAAGAATCAAAGTAGGCTACGATACGTAGGTACAATACGTAGAAAAAATTAGGCGATCTAACAAAAATATAATGTGACTGATTTATTAACGAATTTAGGCGTACAACATTTTTTTTTGCATTGTGATATTATTTACTTTGACAGATTTGACGTCATTCATGTGCTCGCGTTGAGTTAGTGATGTTTTTTGATCGTCTTGAATTAATTAGTGACCCTTATAAAAAACCAACGGCCTCCGAATGATTGCTTTAATTTTGACCCGGCTCTGTTTTATGGATACTGGTTCTGACTGAATTTTTGTTTAGCAAATTCACTATTCTAACGTAAATCCGCCATGACTATTGTGAGCACCATAGACTAATATATAATACTGCAGTGATGCCCGCGTTGGTGAATAAATTAATAAAGTACAACCACTATTAGTATTTTACTCGAGTAAATTGATGATTGGAAAACGTTTGCTATAATTTTCACTATGTCCGATTACCGGTACACAATCTAGCCTTGGCCCATACATTTCTGAATGAACTCCTTTGTTAATAATAGCTGTAAATACTTACATGCATATCTTGAGGAGGAAGTTTTGTTTTAGCCAAGATTCTACGGGGAGGAAGTACTCAATTCCATCTTCTGCTCGCGCCTTACTCGGCTTCCCCTGTGGGCATAAGAAATTAACATAAAACGTTTTATTTTATGACATTATTTATGAATAATATTATTTTACATATAATAAAAAAATATATAAGATAGTTTTAGTCGTGCGATTTGACAGTACCGATTATGATTAATAATTTAAAATGCTTAAAAACAAGGTCAAGGGAATAAGGCCCGTTATAAAAAAACTAGTATAATCGAATGAAATTGGAAATCCTTGCATATTTCTTGGGTTTAATAATCTTATCAATATTGGAATTATGTTTTTATTGAAAGACACGTCCGTAATATTTTAACACATCCATAAGATCTTTTTTTTTTTTTTGCTCCCTTCCTTCCTACTTGGATGAATGTTTGTTACTGCCACGTCAATAATACTGAAGGATTAAGCCGAAATTTGCACAGATATATTAGTAGATCGGGAATAACGGGAACAGATATGTAATATATAAAATAGAATATGGTTCTATTTTAGACCAGAAATAACAAAGGCTACCTAGTAATAAAAACTTACCTCATCTTGGCGGAACGGACAAATTGCACTTTCCGAATCTCTGTCTTCTAAGAAATCCTTGTTGAACAGCTTGAGCTGCTCCTCTGTAAGCTGTAACAATACAATCGTTAAAACATATAATGTTGATAGCCTAATATATGAATACTGTACTTACTACTGGGACGCTTCTCTACTAGCTTTCTTTCTTTTCTACTAGCAAGACCATTGCATGCATCTCTAATTGCGTGAGGAATGGTGTCTTACTTTGCCGTCAAGTTCTATGCAAGAAAAAAAATAAGTCATTGGTGCCCGGTCGGAACTCCATCTGAACCCAATCATAAATCTTGCAAACCTGTCTTCGTTTGTACGTTTAGGAGTTTTGGTTTCTAGGTCCGATTTCATCAGATTTTCGCCACAACTTAAAACTTTATATTACAAATTTAGACCGACCTCTATTGATTTAAAAAAAATATCAAATCGTTTAAGAACTCTTAGAGTAATTGTTGAACGTATCCTCCTTTTTGGAAAGACTGCTATAAAATGTGGCTATAGAAGCGACATTAGTGACGGGTGGTTGCGCATGAGTGTTTTGCGGTATGCTTGGATTGACGTCGCGTTTTCTAGTAATACCTCATTGCTGTTTTCGACAGTATCGACGGTATTTTGAAGTTTCATAGAAAAGAGACGACTACTTATGTATGTATGGCTATTACAGGCTTAACCAACTACAATGGCTATAGCTGGGAGTAGATTTCTTTTTACAAAATGGCGTGTTTTCACTTTTTGTCCCAAACATCGTTTATCTACTTATAACCTCTATAAAATCTTGTAGTTGACTGACTGACAATCAACGCTCAGCTCAAACCAGAGGTTAGAGAGACTTTAAATGTTCAGTGTAGCTTTTGTAGTGTGAGAAACTAAGAACTAAGAAAGGATTTATGGAAATTACAACTGGGTGATGGGAACAAGGTATCAGGCGTTCCACTGGTCCCAATATACATTCTAGTACATTTATAATCAAACTGTTTGTGGCAAAATAATTCTTAGCTAAGGTCCGCGCGAGTTCTCTCATCAGTAGGTAAGGTACTTACGGAATCAATAATGTTCTTGGCAAGCTCTGTTGGATAGGAAGGGTCATCGACTTGGATTTCCGGAGGCGTCTCAGGTTCTTCGGGCTGCAGGTAACGAGCCTGCTATATAAACATTAAGGAATTGTTAATTTTACACGTTGAAAGCAGGCATAATACAACTGAGCCAATAAATCTCAACATCGTTTGATTTGAATAACTTTATTGCAAGATGTTTTTAATGACATTTGGTTAATAATAAAAGGTTTTTGAGTTACATGCATTGCAACAATTATGTTCACATAATGTGAACACATTTCTAAATGCTTATTGGAATGTAAAATGTATTTTAAATTTAATAAAAAAAATAATTAAAGGACTATCTCTAAGAAGATTATACACAGTTACATATAGACCAAGAACATAATTCAGAATAGCTGAACAAATTTAAATAAAATATTTTTGTAAATTTGCAAATAAAGGCGCACAAATCAGTACAAAAAAATGTTATCGAATAATTATGCTGAGTGCTTACCGCGCTGTATGTGGCAAATATCGCCAGTACAATGAACCCACTAACAAAACGCATCGTGACTGCTGACTTGTGGTAGACTGGTTACTGATGGCTGGCTTACTCCCGAGCTATATTATATATTCATGAATTACCTACTATCGTCATCATTAAACTTACCTAGGTACCTACCGTTTCATGCACAACTATATTTATCCTTATTCGACATATCGGTGGAATTGTTATGTTATTTGCCTACAGCTTGGAGATGGAAAGATCAACCAAAAATAAGGATACTTTTTAGTTGATTTCTGGTATTTGGGAACTGGGAAAAATCCTTTTCCCCACGGCCTACCACACTTACCAAATCTTACATTACTTATTTTCGTGCTTTTTCCTAACTACCATAAGAATATACCTACTTCTGCTAGCCCGAGGTTCTTGCCTTTCTCCGTGTGAACTGGTCGCGATTATGAATAATTATTTGAAGACTCCTTATGCGAAGTTATTATTACAATCAAGTAAATTAATGTTTATTGTAGAATCCTCGGACCTTGAAGGAATTTCCCCGTTTAGGTTTGTCATTGTTGTAATATTGTTCAAGATGGATATTGCCCTGAAATTGAATGTTAATTGTTTATGAGATGAGGATCTATCGGGGTATGCTAGTAATTAATTACCATTCCAAATGTTTATAAAACAACTATTAAATATTGGTTTAGGTAAATCTAATATTATATTTTGTGTACTAAAATAAATGTAACACGAGATTAATCACACAGCGCCATATAGCCCCAAAAGAAGCATAGCTTGTAATTTAATACTAGATTACTGATAGAATTAGATTATATTAATTTATTAATAACAATCATATTTATCATGTGTTTGGTTGCACAAAACAAACATTTACATAACTTTCAATAACATATGTATGTATACCTACATGAGTAGAGGATGACATGTTACGTGTTTGTGAGTAATATTAATTTAAGCAAATAAAATACCTAGGTAGGTATGCAGGTGTCAGTCATTCAGCTACACGATGATTTGACGTAGGTACGAGTAAGTACGTCGAATAATCGTGTAGCTGAATGACTGACAATACAGCACAACAAAACGTCCTGGAATAATCAGGGATTGCACTTCATTGTTAAAAAATCTGTAGGTATAGATGAGGATTTATAGGTATAGAGTAAATTATAACAATACATTATAATTGTTGTAAGTATGCCATAAACCTTTTACTATACCTAAATCAACATTACACAAGTAGGGTAGGTACTAAAAACCGATAATCGTTTGTGCCGCGGCTATTTTGTTTTAACACTCTTTTATTTCAAGAATTTAGTTGAAGACTATAACGTCATAAATAATGATTTGTTTAATATAAACGATATATTGCAATTTAGGTTTTGCCCGCGGCTTCGCCCGCGTTGAACCCGGACACCAGAGTCAATTTATTTATTTATTTTATTATCTATTAACGTGGTCCAAAGCATACACCATATCCACGTGAAATATCATCACGACCTTTTCAGTCGCTTTGTCGTGAAAGGGCACAAAAAATTAACTTGCATAATTATAAACAAACAGTATAAAAACATTTTTATATAAATATTTAAGACACTTTTAAAAGTATTAAGCAAGTATGAATGTGGATATCTCACAGCTTCTGTGTGAAACCGCGTCACGTCACGTCATGTTATCTTATCTTTACGCTCCTGCGAGGCACGGGTAAGGACCGTTCAATGACTGTCTTGACCCATACATCTGACAACTACGACATCTACGTGTCAACATCGATCTTAAATGTCATTGTCCGTCAGCATACCCTCAAACCATAATTATAAACAACAACCACCGGCATACATAACCTCTAATCTAACCGAAGGGAGGAAATTAGCGCTACAAAAACCAATACTAACATTATTTCAGTCCACATAATGCAAATATAAGCTTCCTCCAAATTTCTCTACAAATAGCGACTTGAACCGTTTCAAGTCGCTATTTGCGACTTTGACGTTTCAAAAATTTTGTAAAACAAAAGCTATCCAGGAAAGCTTATTATAAAATTTCAGATTACCTAGAAGATAAGAAAGCCTGGCATTAAAAAAATGAATTTGCTCCAGTGAATAAATTGTAATTAGTATTAGATAATTTTAAGCTATTGTAATGGATCATGAAAAAAAATAACTAGCCCGAGGTTCTTGCCTTTCTCCTTGTGTGCTGGTCGCGATTCCGAACAGGCGGTAGATTTGACGTTTCAAAGTGATCCTAAAAAATCTTACTGAATAAATATATTTGACTTTGACTTTGACTTGACTTTGAACCGCCTCCATCCGGTGCCGTCCGCAACATCACAGTTTGAGTTTCTCGAGGATCTTTCGAGTTCTTCCCACACTCCGTTGCACGTTTAATCGTCGTCGCCATCCTAAAACCTTCCCGATTCATAAAGCCCTTTTAATTTTAGTGAACATATATGATGAAGCTGTGCACGCTTGGACCTTCCTACAAGGTTTTCATCTACAATGTAAAATAAGTGATGAACGGACTGCACTCCCCAGTGGTTATTGGTTCTGAGAACTATATGGCTTAACTCACCGTGGTCACTGCGGCTATTTCATTTAATTTATTTTAGGTTACCATCAAAACATCAAACAGACATATATTTGCAACTCTTACACAAAAATCAACGTAAAAATAATAATTACCAGTGACATTTAAAATGCCATGCCGTGGCGTCGCGGTTTAAGAATTGGCCCCTCCAACTCAGCCCGCGGATGTCGTAATAGTCGACTACGGGATTTTCTCAACAGAAGAAGGGCAGCCGCTTCTTTCTGTATATTACCCAACACCTTTACTGCAATCACCAATCCGTCTGCCAAGCGTGGTGAATATGCCACACTACCCTCTAATTTTGGAGGAGGCTCTGTCCAGCAGTGGACTCTAATGGGCTGTTGATGTGATACACATTTAAAAAGGTAATTATACTTTCCTATCCTATCCTACAAATTTGATAAATTGGAAAGTTTTTGTGGATGTTTGGCGATCCTTTACGACAAAACAAATAAGCGGATTAAAATGAAACTTTGCACACATTGTTCTATCTGGTACACCGCGGGTAAAGCCGGATCGCGCGATTCCGAACAGGCGGTAGATTTGACGTTTCAAAATTATCCTAAAAATCTTAATGAATAAAAATATTTGACTTTGACTTTGACCGGTAACATAATTATTGATTTGTAATGACGGTCTTAGCTGTTGAGGATTACGCATCTTGAATAGTTATCCTGTACAGTGCCTGCTCTCATATATTTCATCGTCTTCCTTTCCTTTTTTTTTACCTTTCGTGCCCCCAAACAGTTTGGGGATTACCCCAAACTGTTGGAGTCGGCACATCATAGTTTCATGCTCTACACTTTGGTGAGTGAGCGCATAATTTTATCTTTGACCTAATCCTTCCCCCTTCCATCATTGGATTTTGCCGCTATGCCGAACACATCTACCGCAGCCGTCTCTGTGGTGTAATGGTTCGCCCACCGGTGTCAAATCCAGAGGTCCCGGGATTGATCACCAGGGGCGTACAATATTGTGCCTGGTTTAATTGATTAGCCAGGCTAGCTACCACCATCTTATCGAAGTCTGTCGCCATAACAACGAATTCTTAATTGTTGTGTTCCGGCATTTTAGAGGTAAGATAGCCAGTTCGACTGGTTCAGTTTAGATTGATGAAGAATCCGGGTGCAGTGCGCTTCCACCTTCGGCCTTCTCATAACATGAAACTAGGCGAGATGAAGGCCGAGCACTTCCCCGACGTGCAATAGAAGAAAAAATGTGGCACTCCGGGTGCCGACAGAAGTAAACTTGAAGTTTGTCGTCTATAGGTAGAGGCAGTATTCGAACGGTCCTTACCCGTACCCACCTCTTAGGATCGTAAAGATAACGTGTCAATGCGTTTATAGTGTCAAAAGTAGTGTCGGTAAGATGTATAGTGTCGCGAGTTCAATGCTTTCTTCCCATCTCAAAAAATGACCAACAGAAGTTTTCACATCAAAAATATATAGACTAACATATGTTAGAGGCAGCGTGAAATTGGCGCCAGAGACAGATAGGTCAAAAACTAATAGTTTAGCATGGTATACGAATAATTAAATAAAGCTTATGCACTAATATGTATGACTTCAATATTTTCAAAATGGAGACCTGACATTCATATTCACGACTGGTAAATTTTGTTATCACTTTTGTATCATGTGTACATAATTAATACATATATCTACCAGCCGATACAATACCATATTGTAAATTACGAAGTGTATATATATTACTGCAGACAGTAACTGCGCTTCCTCAGAAGCAAGGAATCTCACGACGGCGGCGGCGGTGTAATTCGTTGACGCATCCGAATCCATTCTGCTCTCAGTTCTAAGACTTGAGCTGTCCTCCACCTTAAATTAACTGTTACTTGTTAAACCGCTTTGGCCACAGCGGGCATTCAGGCTAAAATACAACTGTTTCTTCAGCTTATCTGTAATGTTGGTGCATTGTACCATAGCTTAAGTAGGTACCTCCATGGTAACTTTGTATTTACTGTAGTCTTATAATTCATTCATAATTCATTGCTACAGTAATAGTACACTTGGCCATACTCAGCGTTCACACGCATGCAATATACATTTCAGATTAAGCATTTAGAATTCAAACTTGCATTTTATATAAAGCACTGATATTATTATTGATGTATGTTAAACAATAATGTACTCCAAAGAAAGTTAGTATCATCAATTTATGTCACAAAATGTTAGCAAGCTATTAATTCGGTATAATATACAATGTCATTATAATTTATCAATTAGATACTCTTGAGTGCCGTAATATGCTTTTTCTTTTAACAGATTTTTTTAAAACTACGTTTAAAAACGAATGAACTTTACTTGTTTGTACAATTCGTAACTCAAGTTGGACAAGCCGCGACGTTTTTCGGTCAACATCACCATAACGTCATTTCATCTACATTATTAAAATGTATTTCACATATATTATTAAATAATTAACGAGCGTTATCAGTATGACGTCATTATGAGTATCGTGAAATTTACCTATTTTATGTTATTAACTTTAATGGCCTGTCTTTCCTTGATCGAATAGCTGACTAACTCATCTAGTAGCATTCCTAACTAAATCGAATTATGAGTACAATGCGAGTAGCATGGTAAGTACCTAAGATTCGATTGGATTTCGTTTTGAGTATTATGCCGATCTGGAATAGGTACAGGGACACTACCGCCGACGGCGAAGCCGATCTCCATTGATGGCTTTAAATTAGCTTCATGAGAACTAGAAACGATTTTTACCGTCAAATGTACTGAACGGATAGGTTTCATAACATGTGTACACTTTTGAGATGGGAAACGCCATTTCGGATATGACACATACCTAAATCGGTAAAAATCGTTTCTAGTTCTCATGGAGCTAATTTAAAGCCATCAATGGAGATCGGCTTCGCCGTCGGCGGTAGCGTCCCTGCTCTCAATGGTGTGCAATAATCTTGATTGACGCCATAATTCCAATATTTATTCATCTGTTATTTTAATTACCATCTAACGAACAATCAAAGAACGTGACTTGTTCAGAGGCGCCCTCAGTCACGTTCTTGATCGAAGTCAGTACGGACATACACACAGGTGACGTGTCGTGAAGTAACTGACGTGCTGTGATGGCGTCGCGTCGTATCGTACGACTTTACTAACCGTCAGACCACGATAACGTGCACGTGACTGAGGGATTGTCTTCACTAAACTGTCAAAGTGACGTTTCATGCCCTGGTTTTACGTTAATTCCTATTTTGGTCACATTCGGTGCAGATGTCGTTAGTGACTAGCGTTAGCGTTAGTACGCCCAATATTAAAGATGTACCTACTCGATTTATTTGAAGTAATAAATTGATAAATTTTAGGTAGGTACTATAAGTTCAGGTATCTCACTGGAAGAAGGGCCGCAGCATACTGTGTATTATCTAGATATCTTTATTCAACTGCGTTGTCGGGCAACTCAGTTAGAAGTTACTCTGCACCACTGTGCAGAATGCAGAGCTAATATGACTATAACTAAGCATCCCACAGAATGTGGGTTCGATTCCGACTCGGGACAAACATTTTGTGTGATGAATGTTCCTAGATGTTTGTTCTGTATTTGGTAGTGTATAATAAGTATGTGTTTACATAAATAAAAAATATCACACAGCACCATAGATGGTAATATTTATGTCCCCGATTTGGGACTAGAGCCCCAAACTTATCAAAGCTTTCACAATTAACATTTTGTTATTTATTTAATAATTATTGAATATATTTTGGAGTAAGCTCTGTCTCAGTGGAAATTAGGGTATTTAAGAAGATAGAGCTTTTGTCAAAAGCGCTGACAGATGACAACATGACTACAACTAACAAATGAAAGCTTTATTAATTTTGGGTAAAACAAAACAAGGATAAACAATAAACAGAATATTTTCAGGTCTGCAAGCGGTGTTGGAATGCTTGGACTCGAGTCTCCCGGAAGTGACGCAGTCGGCCCTGGACAAGCTGCCGGACATCGTGGCGGGCCTACAGGAGCACGCGGTGAGGGTGCTCCTGCGAGTGTTCGAGCTGGGGATAAAGGCGCGCCACCCCGTGGAGCCCTGCCTCGCGAAGTGCGTCGCGGCGCTCAACGTACAGAGGGGCTGCTGAGACTCGGCACTCCTTAGCTCCCGCCGCCAGTTTACCGCCTCATGGTCTAGTGGTACGCCCACCGGTGCCAGATCCAGAGGTACAGTTGGACTTTGTGCAAGTCCGCCTGGCTAGCTACCACCATCTTGCATTAGTCTTTCGCCCTAACAGCAATTCTAAGTTGTGTTCCGGCATTTAGAGGTAAGATAGCCAGCGCCTCAGTTTGTTCAGGATTCTGGGTGAGGTGTGCTTCCTGATGAAGGCAAAGCCCTTCCCTGTTGAAAAAATAAACTTGTCTGACTCACACTTGGTCAGGTCAATTTGGTATATTTGACGGGCGTAATTCATGACACATATCCATCCATACCGTTTCGTCGTCCCAATATTATTAAATAATAAATTGGAAAGTTACTACGTTTGTTTATTAGCTTGTTCTCCTCCTTTTCCGCGTTAGGCGGGGTCGGTTCTCCTAATTATCTTTCGCCAGGCCGCTTGGTCCTGGGTTGTCGCGTTGTTGATTGGGTTTTCTTCACGGCGTTTGCAATCCTTGTCCACCAGGTGGCGGGGGGTCAACTTCTACCTCGTTTTTTCTCAGGAAGATCTCATGATTTCAGAATCATGCCATGTGGTCAGCCACATGGTCAGAATCATGAGATCTTGAGATCAGCACATGCTGATCGTCCCTGCGCATCACGTGGCCATACCACCAGCTTGTTCGCAACGTTGGAATTTGTCAAAATTGTATCCCGAGTGAGGTAGAACCCGGGTACGACGCAGGCGAAGCCACAGGCATAAGCTATGTATTCCTGAATATATTCATTCGTAAGTTGCCAAGGGATTTGTCTCTTGGCAACTTACCACATAATTAAGGGAGTTCATGTTGACGAATCAATGTTTATTTTTACCGCAAGCGCCACGCAGGTCACAACCTAGAGACCCAACACCCTACCTCGACGATCTAGGCTGTACCTAGTCTATACTGGAATTTGGATCCACCCACCAAAATCTTCTTATTTTTTTAATAGGAACACCTCGTTATGTAACGTGTGTAAACGTCATGATTTTACGAAAACACGGCCTTAAATAGTATTACAATCTTTTTATAAAAGCAGCACCTATCATTTGATACCTACCTATATTGTTATTTTATAATACATATTTCTATCCTCCTTCCTTTTAATTTTTAAATCCTCTACATTCAAATGAAATAGCTAATTTCGCCCAAAATGTAGACAAACCAAACAGCACCTCATGCATAAAAAATATATAAAGCCGTTTAAGGCTTTTAAGCGTGCCAACGAAATACCCTAAGCGAAAATAATAAACGAAATAGTTAACTAGGTGATAAAATTTTCAGAATCAACAAAAAATATTTCTGTCACACGATATCTGGGTCTAGGCCATTTTTTTTTCTGAGTCACACTGACACACCGACACACCGACCACGATCATGAACGTGAGTGATGGCGCCACCATCGTCTAACTACAAAAGTGACGTTTTTTGCCTTGATTATAAATTAGTTCCTTTTTCTACCGATGATAGACATACAACGCAGCTTAATCCGTTATTCTTAGTGACTTGACATTTGGATGGTATATTCCTTACACGGTGTATTTTTGTAAATTATCATGGGATAACCCACACCGGAACGAAGACACTCGGGAACAAAGTCCTGGGCGTTACACTAGTATTCAATATGGTTTAGTTAGATACATCATCGTATAAAAATGTGTTGATAATTTGAAGAAATAGGCAAAGTACCTCGGTCTCTTGAAAGTGAAGAATAAGGTACTACTACTTACTTAGGTTTCAGACTGAACGCGTAAGTAGGCTCGGTTGCTCATCGTGATCGTTTAACACGGTAGGCAACCTGTTTACCTTTACGGGAGTGTGGTTTCCACGAATCAGTCTGTCTGGGGTAAGTGTTAGGTACGTTTTATTATGGTACCTACCTACGCTACTCACTCACATGCTGCTACAATGGCAGGTATGTAGCTAGTACTCGTTTGGGACTTTGTTTTTATTGTACGACGGCGAAGCGCTTGGTCTTCGTCTAACCTGGTTAAGAGGTGGAGGCGCACTTTACCCGGAATCCTAAGTCTGAGACTGGCTATCTTACCTCTAAATGCCGGAACACAACCATTTAGAATTGATGTTATGGCGACAGAATACGGTAAAATGGTTGTAGCTAGCCAGGTGGGCTTAAATAAAGTCCTACTACCAACCAAACCAAGCACAATATATTGTACTCCGCATGGGGATCGAACCCGGGACCTCTGGATCTGAAATCGGTGGGTTGAACCACTAGACCACAGAGGCGGTTGAAAGGTGTGTTAGGACTTTGTTTAAGTCCACCTGGCTGGCTACCACCATCTTAGTGACAATATGCGTACAAGGACTGGGAGATGTTTTAACAAACATCCCCTTGGGATGTCCCCCTCCCTTAGCATCGAGGCCGGCCACCGAAGGGGTTTTAATGAATCATCAGAGTCCCGGAACCTCTATCCTAAATTGTACCCTCAATTCGAGGGGTATCGTAACATATCTTTTATGGAGATTACTCCCTCGAAAAGGAGATACGTAACAAATTGTTTTTGATAAGGAGTAGAAATAAAAGTTGAAATACAAGTGTCTGAAAGTTAATTTGTCAACAATAAGTAGATTTTATTTTTTAACAGGCCATTTTCTGACAGTACATAAGCTTTTGTTTATCGATGACGATTTTACACATGCCAAATATAGAATTTCAAAATTAGGTGTTATGATGAGTTAGTGTCAAACCTGTGTAATTCGTTGCAGACTTCCTATATTGGTTCAAACTAAGGGAATATTTTTTTATATAAGAAGGGTTAGCACTTGAACTCTAGGTTTGTCTAGCTCCATCTGACCTGGAGCTAGACAAACCTAGGATTAGGTCTGACCCATATCATAAAATTTATTTTTTAATCATTTAGAATTTTAATATTCGCGCGCTTATTTGTTTCGCTATGAGGAAACGGCCTTACAAGCTAGTATAGGTATTTACCACATGCTACCTGTTTTCCTGCTGTTATGGTGTAAACAAAATTATCCTATTAGCGGTGACGGATAAATCTTGTAGTTACGTAAGTATATGTACTACCTACGTAATTCGCATAAAATGTTTTGCGTCATAAGGATGCGTTTGCATTGTTGCATCATTCATCACCTACCTAATGAAGGCCCAGCAGTACCTACCGCTATGTCGAAGAGTTTTGACAATCAGCGACTCTTCAACAAAGGCGGTTTGTAGTACCTAACATAGTAAGGAGAAAGGTTACTGACCATAACATCAGAATCCTTTCAGACAATGCTACAGTACTATATACCCTAAGCAAAAGTGAGCATAACTCCCTCCAGGCGGACTATACAATGTCAATGTCTACTGGAAGAACTAAGTAAAAACAACAAGGTCACCCTCCAATGGATTAAGGGAAGGGACATAGTGGATCAAGAGGTAATGACGAGTAGCGTTCAAAATCAACAATAACTTGGCAAAACGGGGGCACCCATGGAAGCCTGCACCAGCATCAGCGTGCTACTGGCCTTCTTGGAGGACATCTCTGTGGCTTGGGTGGCTGGACTAACGAGACCCCACCCGTCACGCAAAAAAAGGCCATAGGAAACTTGCGGAAGCTGGTCCACGCACCAAGTAAGGCGGTTTGTAGGTCTACTAACGATACACAAATACAACAACAATATTGGTAGCTAGCGCTTAGGTATTTGTTAATGCCAAAATGAGCCTGATTAAAATTATTATATGACAAAAAAAATACTAAATTGAACACACTTTTATTACGTAATATTAAAAATCTTATTTGTTATTCACAATAACAATACTGTAATAAACTGATTCTAACTTGTAACATCAAATGCATAGCATAGACAATAATCGTCAAACAAAATAATTCACTTTGGTAATCAATAATTATTAATTAAACTGTGAAAAAAACAATCTCAGAAGAAAATAAATAATTGCAAGCACTTAAGAACCCGCACCAAGCAGTCATAGTCCACACTTTAACAGAAGCACTTCACCAATCGTTGGATCCAAGGTCTGTAAACATTTTGTCCTTGATTTTAGGTTTGGGGTCATCTGTTATTTTTGTGTCCACTGCACCAACTTGTCCGAGCAGATATTCGAATTCTGAAATAATAACATTTCTGGGGTAATTTTTAAGTTTTTGGCGTTGTTTATGGTTTCATACTAATGTGACTCAAAATAAAAAAAAACAGCATTTTAACGATGAATTATCATCGACTTTTTATGCCCATAACAAGTTAGTATAAAGGGAAACTGGTTTCCCTGATAAAAATAAAATGTTTACTGCATCTGAATGCAGTGCAACAAAGGCCCACAGTATGCCCCCCCCCCCCCCCCCCTTCCGATCTGGGGTTCAAAACCAGCACCAATGGACTTTCGGTTTTTAGTAAGTTGAGTGCATATTTAACTAGTATGTGAGCCTCATAAGATCCACGATCTGAGTAGTGATTAGAGGTTTAATCCGTATGAATAGTCGTGAGTCTGTTACTGCTATGTTTAATAATAATAGATAGGGAAGAAAACCCCATTTTATGACCTATTTGTTTATATGTATATATATTATAAAAAATAAATATTATAAGCACAACCCAAAAAAAAAACCACCACAAAACAGGTTAAGGACAATAGACAGGTGGGTTACTGACCTCAGTATTGGTGTAAGTATTAGTCTTTTCAAATAAACTATGCCGATTCTCACACCTGTCTGTGTAAGTTGTCTTTACATATAAAAAATATATAAATAATAAAACCATCCTCACCATCACATGTAATCCCTGTGCCACGCAACGCAACAGGTCCCAAGAACTGCCTTTTCATATCTCCCTCCAAATATACAAACACGCTTGGCAGATTGCTCTCCGGAAAGTTTGGAATGCATGTCTGTGCAACGGCTTTCAAGAACTTGGTGTATGGATACTTGGAGGCTAGCTGCTTCATGTGCTGGTTGAGGAGTGCACATTGCTGGATGCTGGAGAGAAGACAGGTTTGTTTAGTAGTCATTATTTATCTTATTTTTTTTTTATTGTATGAGGGGGAAGCGCTTGGCCGTCATCTCACCTGATTACAAGTTAAGATAAGGCCAAAGGCGGAGGCACACTTCACCCGGAATCCTTAACAAACTAAGGAACGGGCTATATTACCTCTAAATGCTGGAACACAGCACTTTTCATTTTTATTAACCTTTTTTTAATTGGATTCAATAATTGTTAATTTTTTTGTATGTGTTGACAGCAGAATGGTTCTGCTCTCCGGGCAGACCATACTGTTTATTTATTTATACACCATTGCATTATTATTGATAATATTATGATGATAAAAGGTGTCCAAAAATGATGAAAACATTTAAAATAAGTAGCATTTTGAATAGTAAGTAAACCTCTCTAAAATAAAATAGGTACCAAACCATCCATAAGTAAGTAATATAAGGTTTTTGTATATGACACACTACACCTTTTAACACACTTGGTGTTTTAGAAACCTCTAAACCACTTACAGGTGTTGTAAATGGTGACACTTTTCTGTGTACCTACTGATGGATAACCACACATCAGTACCTTTCATTGTAAAGAAGTAAACAAGAATTGTCTTAGATCTCTCACCCTTGTTTATACAAATGAATGACAACCCAAATCCCTTCTCCTGCCTTGTTGACTTCTTGCACATATTCCTGGCCAGATATCTCGGTAACTTCACCAAAACGTGGCTTCTCTGAAAGTCGTTTCATTTCCGCAATGCGCTTTTGCCTGTATTCTTGGATAACAGCTTCATCCTCTGAGTCTTCAAGCTCATCTAGCCCATCCAAGTCTAACTCTGATAATTGTCTGTCCTCTAAAATTGGATTGAACTTTGGGTTACGTTTTTGTTGGAATAATTATAGTTTGACAGGGTTGGTAACTAGAATAAAATAATATGCAAAGAACTATTCAGATATCGAAATAATTAGGAGCTAAACAACAGGTGTTCAATAACCTACAAGCAGACAGGGTGAATTTGATTTAGGTACTCACTTTCAGCCTGTTTGTGTTGAATTGTTTGCTCTATCATATTGATGATTTCATCCTCCGAGACCTCCTTCTCCTTGGGAGGCAGGATTCCCTTGGCCCTGAGGACATCATTCCACTCTGTGTCCTCATTTGGATTCTAAAAATAAACAAAACAAACAATTTGGAGGAGCAAAATATGGTGTAATACATGAAGTCTGCAGAATGATTCGCGTTTTACCTGCATTTTCAGTAAGTTACTGTGGTTTTAGTTCGAAAAACGATTTTTACACGACAACCCCTGCTATGCTAACCAAGTCTGGGAACCAAACCAAGGTAGGTTAGGTAGGCTCATAGAATACTATTACTCACGCTAGGTAGGTACATCAATAAATATTTTTTGTTTTTTTTGTTCGTCAGTCTGACTTTGGCTGTACATTCAGTAATCTAACACCAAACAATGGCAAAGGATATTTCGAAGCAAGTGGGAACGGTAATAGAATAATTATCGTTTGCTGCACTACGCGTTACTTCAGCAGAAAATTATCTTCTAGAACGAAATGTGTTCAAAAAATACTTAGAGCGATATATGCTGTATTAGTGCGCCAAGTATGAAATTAGTGCATGTTACCGTTTTGGAATAAAACGCGAAAAACGTTTCCTGCTGGAGCAACGTTCTTCCAGCAGGAAGATTCTAAACCGTAGCCGTAAGTGATAGCTTACATTTGTGCATAAAAGTGCGCGAAAAATGGACTTAGTGGGCCTTAAGGTTTTTGAGATATAATCGTGTTTCTCGGAAACCATTAGATGTGTACCCGTAAGATATACATACACGAGTAGCTCTTCATTTGGGCATATTTGTGACTTATTAATATTATCAAAAATATGTACTTTTTTTAAGTAATCTAGCTTTTTTTTAAACCCTAAAAAGTGTCTAGCTCTTAAATGGGCAAACATACAAGTAAACGATATTCGGTTCTTCTTGTTAAACTATGCAACCATATAAAACTACAGGAATGCACATGCAAGCGTTTTTGAATAATATACCTTAGATCAAAACTTTTAATGTCATAACTTTGACGTCAAAATGCAAGAAACCTCAACCCATGATTGTGAATATACCTTAGAATTAGAGCGGTTATTGAAAATTATATCTTGAAAATTTCAGCTTTACACGTTGTTTGTTGCTCCAGTAGGAAACGTTTTTCGCGTTTTATTCCAAAACGGTAAAATGCACTAATTTGTCAGTATTGCTCTGTTATAGTAAAGTTCGTGTGACGCGTTTTCTAGTACAGCTTAAGGCGTAGGTATATTTATGATACGGGGTTGGGTTTAACAAAAGTATCGATAAGGTGATACATAGCAGCTAATCTTTTGTATATGATAATTAATAACGAAAACGGGTCTTCATCCTTTTCATATGCGATGAAGACCTGTTTTTGTTATTAATTTGGTATAATGATGTTGTCCACCTGGTCATCCCTAAACTTGTAGGCAGTTTGGCCAATAGCACGTAAGGCTCCGGTGATATGTTGGATGGTTTCTGAGGTACTGTTACATATGCGGCATTAGTCCGTTGGAAGATTACGTAATTTAATGATGTCCTTCTGGTAGTTTCGGGTCTCAATAACCTGATTTTGTATAGCTATCATGATTATTTCCGTCTCTGTGAAGTGTTTCCCTCGACTGAGCCATTCGTTCGACGTATTTTTGTCGACGTTTGTCTGGCTCAGGTCGTGATGATGTCTTCCATGTAGAGATTTCTGGATCCATTCAGCTATAAGGGTCTGTCTATCGGTATGTTCTTCCTTCGTTTGGTTTTCATAATTTTGTAACGTAAAATTGAGTGGTGTAAGTTTCCTGTCGAGTTTAACTACGGCTTTATGAATGGAGGATATTTAAGTTATGGTGTAAAAAATAGTTTCTAAGCTTGGCTATCTGACGACTGTGCAGATTTGTTATGTACACAACCCCTGCCGCCCTCTTGACTTCGTGAAACGTATCTCTGTACACCGGATCTTGGATGGTGCTTCCTATGTTTTATCATGGTGACATTTACTAGCCGTTGTAAATTTTTCAGCTCTGGTTTAATCCAAATTATTATGGTGAAAAAATAAGTTAGGACGAGTATAGCGTATGAGTTAATTGCATTGGTTGTGTTTAGAGAGCTTAGTCGATATTTGTACTTTGGTTTAAGCTAAGTCTTGGTTTCTTTGAAGTGAATTTGCTTTGATTGTTCGTATTCTAAAAACTTGTATGTTTGATTTTCATTTAACGGATCTATTATATCACCGGACTTATATCCATTTGGTAATTGTGTTGATATATCGTGCCTGCTTTCATATAATTAATTTTACATTTATCAATTCCAGGTTGCATTGATATATCTTGCGAAAGCTGTACATAGGTATTAATTTCATTAATGTAATGTATAGCAGGTGATTGAGTGTACATCTTTGGATGTCTGTCAGTCTGTCGTGGTCTAGTTCATACCCTACACGTTTTAATAGTAGTAGAGCCCCTTGTGGAAGGGCTCGTCCGGGGAAGTACTACCACCGTTCCTATTTCAGCCGCCAAGCAGCATTGCTGTGTTCCGGTTTGAAGGGTATGGTCGCCGGTGAAATTACGGGCACGCGAGGCTTAACATCTTTATGCTTCCGTTTGACGGGCGCAATGCAGTGCCGTGTAGGCTATGTTCTTTGTGGTGATGCTGAGTGCATCTCTTTGGCAAATACCCCGTTGTATTTTGATTGGAGTAGTTTCAGCGACTCTACTGTCGTCATCGGCAGTCTACGTGTAGAGTCTGTAGTACGAGTACCGTGGTTGGTGGAAAAAAGATACTCTTAGTGGCTGATAGTTGCAGGAATTTATTTAGGGAAGTTATTCTATATTATTATAAGTATATGTATTATTATCAATTTACCACTAAACATACGAAATGTATTTATTTTTATAGTTCCTTTTAGGCAAGCGTGCTTCATTTTAGGCCACACCTTAGCTGCTGCTAAGCTAGCTGGTGGTCAAATGCTTGGCTAATAAATATATATGACGGAGATGAAGGAGATTAAATGTGACGCCATCGCTGTGACGTCACGTGTCTTGTTTTACTTTTAGTTGCTGGCGATCAAAGGCCATTCCCAGGACTATCCATCCTTCGGTCGGGCAGCAAAACAGTAAAACGCCAAGTAGCTTGCGAGCTCTTTTATTTTCCAAACGAACAGAGTTTCAATTTCAACATTAGTATCTATTTAGGTCTTTACAGTCCGAAAGCTCGCGCAAGAATGTCCCAAGCTCATTCGTCATCCAGTATGTATAGCAAAATTTGGTGCCGGCAAAACAACATTTTGCACAGGTTGTAAACTTGTTTTGTAGGACAGAGCCTCATTCTTTTCACTAAAGTTAGGTGGTTATGTAATTCATTTGAAGGTATCAATCTACAGCTCGACTTTAACCGTAATTTAACTTGAACAGTAGTTTAACCTAACTAACTCTAGTTTAACTTGGATTGTAGTTTAACTTTAAATGTAGTTTAACTTTGGTTTAACTTGAATTGTAGTTTAACTTTTACCTTTAATTCTGGATTAACTTTATCTAATACTTTTTCCAAGGTGAACCTCTAAAAGGCATAAATGAGTTAAACAAGTGATTTAACCGAACATAGTTAACAATAACAATCCCAAAGCATTGACTGTTGTAGGCTGTGGCAAAGCAATGGCCCTTCACCCCGATAAATATATATATAATTTTATATATTATATATATAATAAATATAAAAAATATAATGTGTATAGATATGCTTCCGTCTGGTATTGGTCTGGAACAGTTAAGTTACAAACGGCCTATAGGCCGTTTGTAACTTCCTTAATTAATCTGACTGATTCCTTTGTACATAGTTGTTTAGTTGTACTTTTTATTGAATAAAAATTGTATATATTAAATTTGTTTAACCTTACGGTTCCACTGCAGGGCAAAGGTCTCCCCCATATCCTTCCAAGACTTTCGGTCATCCGCCATTTCCCATCAATTTTCCCAAATTATTTAATACCAACATTATACACCATTAATAAAATGGATTTTCCCAAATCAAGCAGCTTGTGATGCTGGAACTATTAATATCAACTAACATGTCCCGATGGAATATAAAATGTAATGTTTTAGCAAAACTTTCCTGTACTAGATAGGTACCTATTATTTTGTAGAAAAAATTTGGTATTATTGGGAGTATCGCTGGCTATTGATATAGTTTTCTGGTGGTTGTAGAAGTGGCGAGTTAGTAGTACTTTTTGTATGTACCTAATTGTAAGGAGCTTGTCTTACAGGTAGCTTTTTCATGTTTGACACTTACAGCTGATGTAATTGACAGTGGCAGTGACAGATGGTATGACTATTTTGAAATAGCAAAATGTCGAGTCGAGCTGGAAAAAAATAAAATTTCATGTCGCTATGTTCAGTCGATTCTCGTTGCTCCGTTCAAGTAAATAAATAAATTGATTATGGCTGATAAAGAAGGACTTGTACTTGAAGAAACTAATTACCATGAGGGAGAAGGTAAATTCTGTTATATTATTGCGTAGGGTAGGTTCAGTGAGTGAACGCGCGTTCGCTGCGCCAGACGGCAGTGGCTGTGTCGCCGTACCCTCGTGCTACCTTTGTGACATTGAAATTGGGTTCTTTTTATAATTGCTGCGTGGATTGTGGTGCTGGCCCGCCAGGAGCGGAGAGTGCCGTCGGGCGCGCGCGTTGACTGGCTCCCGCGCCCCAGACATTAGCGAACATGACGGGAGGAGCGGACAGGAGCCTCGAGACAGGTATTCTAACTGCTTCACCATACGTAGGTCCGTGTTTACATGCGCCAATGTGATTATACTGGCGCGATTTAACCTTTTTACGTCTTGAACTTTGCTCTGTGATGTAGCACAAAGCCAACTAAGAGTTATTGTTTTGTGTAAGAAAACTTTGCTTTTTTTAAACTTTTACATAGGTAAGTACCTAGATTTTTTGTCAGGTCACTGTCTGCTCACCTTTATTTACTATTATATTATTACATCCAATTTGGCAGACTGGCATAAACCCAACAATAGGAGATAATAACAAACTGATTAGACACAATACACAAAGACTTTTCTGAATATCATGGATAGACCTTGATGTGTGAACTGTTAATGATTCACAGCTGAATAATAGACAGTCAATATAAGGTCAAATCTTATTAAAAGTTGAACACAGATGTAAATTAGTCATCATTATTTAAGCAGCCTACTGTAATTTTAAACAACTGTACTGGTAATTTGGTTAGAAACTTAATTGTTACACTTTGCATAGGTAATAATGCAACAGTTTCTTCACTGTGGGAGGAAACATATTTTGGGAGTTTTTTTTTTATACAACTAGGAGACTGAGCAAGCAAGTAGCCCACCTGATGTTAAGTGCATCTCTTGCCTATAACAATGCCTTACTGCGTAGGCAACAAACCACAAAGTACATAGACTACATGGCACTACATTGCGCCCGTCAACTTGAAGTATAAAGGTTTTGAGCCTTATTTTATCTTGCAATATCACAAAATTAGAGGATAATACTTAACCTTTATGTGCCAAAAACTAAACCATGTTGGCAGTAAAGTTATGAATACTTGAAAACTGTTAAGCATTTAATGCAAAATTAAATGAGATGTAAATGTTAGTGAAGCTAGTGAAGCCCAACCGAAAATTTAAATATCCATTAAATCTATTTTATTGAAAGAGCTGCGGAAACTGCATTTGCCTTCATGATGAAGCAGAAAATAATTTTCAAATAAAAACATTTGTTTTACCATGATATCATTAATTTACATTGTGCTCAATCAGAAACTCTTAAGCAAAATTTTTTACCTGTTAGTTTTTTGCTGAAACTTGTTGTTGTATGATTATAACCAGTTTCACTGCTTGTAGCAGGTACTTATGGAGTTTTTTACATGTGTGCATAATTTGTGAGCAAGTAAATATTATTGGTGTTAAAGTTCCTATTGTTTCTTAATTAAATAATTTACACATCCTATCCATTCATCCGTTGGGTTATCTAAAGGAAATGAAAAACCATGTCCCAAGCACTCACTAGTTCTTGCTATAGGTAATTCATTGAGCAGATAACATTGTATTTTTTTGTATAGAATGGCTATTGCTCACATAAAATATTACAAAATACTTATAACAAAACAATATGATGAATGTCATAACCTTCTTAGTTCTTAAAATTAAAGTGAAGTAATGTATTTTTTATTAATTCATTCATTCACAATTAAAAGCTGTGTGTGAAACATGACAGGTAGATCATAATCTAATCTAGTATATAGTAAATGTAGTTGGATTTATTAATTTTGCTATAATTTCTCAATCTTAATAGATCATTCGTCATTGCGCTTCTAGTCTTGGACAACAATAACGGCTCCAGACTCTTATGATAAATAATTAAAAGAATTCTAATATTATAAGTCAAATCAACAAACTAATAAATTAGATTAAGGGTCTCCTAAAATAGGTAGGCCAGTTTATGGAAATCTATTCACATTGCTCATAGCAATATGTGATGAATGAGGCCGTTCATGTGTGTTAGAAAGTGGTGTCACTACATAGTTATGTAACCAATTGCTTACCGCTCATGTGTATCTGTTTGGGCTAAGTGCTTTGTGGTTTTTGTGTTTGCATATGTGGGTTTCCAATAAGCTGTGATGTTCATTGTGGCTTATAAATATGACACTGAAGTGCTGTTACCTGTTATTGGTGAGCTCAACATGGTTGATAAATACAGGGTGGATTTTTAAAAGGGTGTGTACTGTCACCTGCAATATTATGCATACACATTTTCATTTTCAAAATAAAGCCATTACTTATTCACATGTAGTAAATTCTGTCCTCACTTTTGTATAAATTAAGCCTGATAGGTATATCACACTTGAATACCAAATAAATAACATATCTACCAGATGTGTTTATAAAACCAGTTTGAGTGTTATATTATTGCACAACTGAAATTAAATTGAATGACTGAAGCTATGAAAACATTAAAAGTTCTTTAATTTTGGATATATAATGTCTCGAAAATACTTTTTTTATGATCTACATGGAGATGGAACAATATGGCAGCCCACTTAATTTTAATTGGAATCCTTGCCTATGACAAAGCTTTACTGCACAGGTCATATCCACAAAGGACCTACGCTGCACTGCATAGCACCTATCAACTTGAAGCATAATGGTGTTAAGACCCATGTGCCAATAATTTTATCAGCAACCATACCCTTCAAACTGAAATAGGAATGGTGGCTTCCCCCGTTGAGCCCTTTTACAGGTTTTACTAGGACTCTATGACTCTTCAAATCTTAAAAACTAACTGTGCTTTGGTTACTAGATAAGATAGATAGCAAAATCTTATCCTCATACATTTTGTATGTAAATTTAAAGTAATTTTGGTGTTTTTTTTTTCATTTGGCATCAGACTGCCATATCTAAAAGGCAATCAATCACCTTGGTACACTTTCCCACAGCGTCACTGGTTATGGTACCTGCGGTTGCTGTCTCTGTTGAAAATCCAACCCTTACAATTTGTGTAAGACATTTTTGATGGGGGGAATTTTAATACATTATGCAGCATAGCAAGCCTCATCAGTAATCCAAAATATTGGGCTTAAAGGCTTACCAAAGATATGAATTTATTGCAGTGTAGACAGTAAAATGTGATAAGAATTCCTTATCTGTATGCAATAAAGTTCACAGTAGTTTACTCTCACATTGATAGCCAAGAATTTATTGTTTACTGGGCTCCATCACATCATCATTGGTCTTATGACACATATTGCAGTTAGCATGTCAGATGGCTTCATCACACAGTCCATATTCAGTCTGTCATTTCATTTATATCAGCATTCAACATAATAGTCAAAGCACTACAGTTCTAATTCTGTCAGCACAGTATATTGTGATGATCTGAAATTTTATAATAACTACCTATACCTAGGACCTACTCTCTAATCTTCGTTGCGCTTTATATGCTACATAACCTGGGCCCCGATTGTACTAAACCAATCGCTTCACTATGGCAATGGTATCGACGCAGAATTATCAATTGCCTTTTGGTATTTTTGTGGCCATTCTGCTATGATACCATTGTCATAGTAAAGCGATTGGTTTAGTAGAATCGGGGCACTGTTCTGTTGATGTGCCATGTTATCGGAACCTATGTACGTCGGTTTCAATTTAGCCATATGAAATTTAGGCGTTGACTCGCGCTCTTACGGTAGATCAGACCTCCTAAATGCGAAAATAAACTTTCCTACGCGAACAGTTCGTTTGATTTTCAGCCAGGAGTCAACCCCCGTCATAAATCTCTAAAGAAACATGCTAGGTGATTCAAGAATGGAGTAATAAATGCATAAACCCATAGACAGACCCCAAGATAAGTTATTTCCCTTCTCCCAGTTCACCGGTAAACGCGATTACATATACAGTGTTTGACCGCTACAAACTCATGCGCATGTTGGCTACTCGTTCGATTTCTTTACTGGTGCTGTTTTATCATCATCATCATCGTAATGATTTCCATTGCATAGCTTTCCCCCAACAACCTATAGATGGCAATGGGGGGTTTTATACTAGTCATCGCGCTTGGCATCCGGGTTGGTGATTGCATTGGTGTTTATCACTTAGGTGGATGCTTCTGCTCGGGTTCCTAATCCTCAAATATGGTTCCGTCCTCATATAAAAAAAAAATTGAACCGTGTTGATAGGAATATTTGGAATAACCCCTCATCTCTGCTATAAAACCTTTTTTTATTGGTGATAGACAAGCGTTTGACCACCTCACTTGAAAAACAGTGACCGATAGGTTTTTAAACAGAAAACAACAACAAATCCTTTTGTCGCCTGTAACGATATCCACGTAAGATAGGGAGGGGCATATATTTTTAGACGGGGCTGCCACGGCCAAACCAAATGATAGCTCGTAACGTTTTCTACCTGTTCTGGCTTCACACGCAACATGCGAACTGCCTTTGACCTATCATTAGCGAGATATTGTAATGCCATAGTGCATGTAAAGGTAAACGTACTTGTTGCGTTTCGTAATGGATTCGAGATCGGTTTCGAAACGATTTAATGGACGAACTATTTTTTTATTGTACGACGGGGAAGCGCTTGGCCTTTATCTCACCTGGTTAAAAGTTATAATTAGGCCGTAGGTGGAAGCGCGCTTCACCCGGAATCCTCAATAGTCGGAGGAACTGGCAGCTTCCCTCTTAATGCCGGAACATAACAATTTATAATTATTCAAATGATTGTGTTAGCTAGGCGGGCTTAAACATGGTCCTACGACTAAACCAAGCACAATATTTTGTCCCCTGGATATAGAACCCGAGACCTCTGGATCTGACACCACCAGACCACAGAGGTGTGATATGGAGTAAGGAAATACGTACACCTCTTTATTTGCAACAAGAAATATTATTTACTAGCTTCTGATCGCGCCATTGCTTATGGATAAATAAAAGCCATTGTTATTCATGAGAACAATACCTGTACTTTTCAAGTCAATCCGTTCTGCATGTATAATATTAGTGGCTTTGTAAAGTTAGGGCGACCAGGATCATTTATCTTGTAAACCACACATAAGCACCTATGAAACTTTTAATAGCCATTATATGTAGCGTTCAGTGGCGCCTATTTTGCCAACAATAAATGCCATTCGCCTGAAACCGCAACCGAATATTATAAACTAGTCTGTCAGTTAGACTCTCAAGCACAAAACTGGATGAATCTATAGGTAGTAGGTATAGTCTGTGGCACTAATATAGTACACAAATATTACAGTGGGTAAACTTCATAATTTTCAAAATGATTTAGTGTCCACATCTGGTAGATATGTTATTAATTTAATATTTAATCGTGATATATAAATAGATCAGACTTGAATACAAAAGCATTGAATGCATAAATTTTTAATAATTAGTACAGTCTGCTGTACATGGAAAAGTCATAAAATTGCTAGCTACAAACTAAGATAGTATTACTCTACTTGGTCATAACAAAAAATACACGTAAGTTGGTTTAAAATAATACCCATAACTCAGGACAATTTGGAAAGATTTTATTCCATTCTGACTTGGTCCTGGTTCGATTCATGAAATCATCATCGTTATGTCGCTTATGTATCGGCTGAGACCAAGGGTTGTTTTAGATGAAAACTTGTGTGGGGTGCTTATCCGTAGCTCGTCTAGGTACGTTGAGAGCAAAGCCGGAAAATGAACATAGCCATGAGACAAAACCCAGTTCCAAAATAATGTATGCAACCGAACTGAAATACTCTATAAGTGTTACGGTTATGTCATAATTTATCATCGCTCAGCATCACCATTACGTCTGAAGCGAGCTTTGGCGTTCTACCAACGTTCGCTTCCCACTCCCAATTGATTGGTATAATTGAAGCCTGGCGGAGAAAATATCTCGATTGGTAGATATTGTAAGCCGATTCTCGAAACAATGTCTGTTTGAATTTGGCTGGGATTGGAAACGGAAACTTACCGTTTTTGATTGTTATCCGGCGATAACAATTAAAAAGGAGACCTATAATAAAGGGGGTTCTCGTTCCACCAAGCATTAACAAAATATATATATATACAGAGTACGACGGGATGGTGCTTGACCTCCATCTCACCTGAATTTCAAGTTATGATATGGCCGATAAGGTGAAAGCGCACTTCACCCGGAATCCTCAACCAACTGAGGAACTGGCTATCTTACCTCTCAATGGCGGAACA
Source organism: Venusia cambrica (assembly GCA_951394065.1). Lineage (NCBI taxonomy): Eukaryota > Metazoa > Arthropoda > Insecta > Lepidoptera > Geometridae > Venusia > Venusia cambrica. Next base: position 13,293,609 of record OX596042.1, read on the forward strand.
CAACAATTTTTAAGAATTGTTGCTATGGCGACAGACTTAGGTATGATGGTTTTACAAAGTTCTACCACCAACCAAACCAAGCACAATATTGTACTCCCCCTGGGATCGAGAGGCCCCTCTGGATCTGACACCGGTGGTCGAACCACTAGACCATGGAGGCGGTTAATTACTAATTATAGAATACCATTGAGTTACTGACACAGTAGCTATACTGGGTCAGTATCAGTACTGTTAGTATATTTCGAATACTACTGTCCTAGCTCCTAATAAGCGAACAAAGGTTAGCTCTCAATTTCTACTCTTAAATGGGTAACTAGCAATATGTATTAGAGCGTGCAACTGGCAACAGTGGCAATGACAACCCCATATCAACATGCTTCCTATGTTAAACAAGCAGTTCGTTGAAGTTGAAACCACATTCAACACCCGTTAATTGATTCCTATCCTCTATCTACTGTATATTCAATGTTCAAATCCCGAGGAATAGTAAATGTGTTCATTTGTATTGGTAATTAATAGCAGCGATTCCGATTGATGCCCTGTTCGGATTAAACAATTTACTTCTGTTTGTACCTATCTAAGTCAAATAGAAGACGATAAAAATATTATATATGTATGTAATACGCAACATGCCAGTGTTTAGAAGATTTTATTTCTAGCATCAGAATTCGTTTGTAACGAATGCAAATCCGACAAACGCGTCATAAGTCTTAAAGTTAAATATGTGAATACATATTTACAAATTTTAATTAAATTATGTTCAAACAGATTGGGTAGGTATGGTAAAATTTTCGAATCATATTTGTTTTATTGAATACATACGATTTTAATACGTTCAACAGGTCTGCAACAAAACAAAAACGTCGTCTTACGTTTCGTAGAATCATTTACGAAGACCAATAATTATTCTCGGAAACAAGTCGGACTGTTTCAGAATTCTAACAGTATCCCAGTTCCTAGGTATCGTATTGCAGTTTGCAATGTGGTCACTGGTCACCGGTGTCTTATTATGTTTGCACTCTTCCAACCACATCCGAAGACATAAAGTAGAATCCGATACTTGACCTTTACAGGTAAACCAGACAGCCAAAACTGGCTTCCAAACACGGACTGGTTTGCGTGTGTGTAGTTGAATGAACCCTATGGCATCAATTTTGTAGAATTCTCAAGTACATGCTCGAAATCCGCTGCTAAATTTACATTACGTCCTTGTATTTGCATATTAACATACGATATTGAAAGGTAATCGTTGGTACATTCCGAACGCCCCGAATTGACCTAATAAAGCCCAACGATACCTGTTAATAGAATGATCATTCCCAGCTCTCGATGTCTTTTGTTAGCTTATGTGGTAATGCCAATTTGCTCAGTTATATCACGCGCGAGCGAGACGCATGTTCCTCGCTTGCGAGAAGTAGCTTATTTGTTGTGGCAGCGGGTTGAGCATCAGAAATCTCATCGAAAGCCCATAAATTTTACCATGATAGCCTTAGAGTCGTTGGAGCACCTCCAAGAAACGGCCTGCGGGTTAATGACATCAACTCCAACTTGGGGCCGCGCCAGACCTGTGTGAAATGCAGCTGATAATTTTTCAGGGTTCATAACAGGTGGAAATAATTGACAGCCCACGTGGCCTAGATCAAAACTCGTAGTTACCTTTGTAGGTACCTAGTACCCATACCTAGCAATGTGCTTGGACCTATTGATTGTCTCATCCTGATATTAGTAGCATTGTAATATGTTTAGTATTCCTGACTATTCCTTTACCTGATGGCTGATACGTGTGAGTAGGACGTTCCTTACAGAATAATTTCTGAACACGTCAAATACATAATTAAATAAAAGGTTATGCAACTAACTTTCAAACTACTTTCAGTTAAGATTACGTACAGTTGATATATTCGGTTGCTAACTGAAATAAAATATCTGCATTTAATATTGACAAATTTTGTTTTGAAGGGAGAAAAGACAAATAGGTACTTGCATTTTGACTACTATATCAATTTGCGAGATTGGCGTGTCCACTGCCCACTTACATACTCTATGGTGTTGAAATATTCAGGTCAAGGAATCCGAAGGTAGCTATTTTGATGTACTGCCTATTTGAAACGGGGCACGCATTCGGTTTTGTGGGGCAATAAAGAGTCACTCAAGGATTTGCACTCGTTCCAGTTTTGTCCTAATACGTCTGGTCTGGTTTATAACGGTGTTGTTGTTGTAGGCGCGGTTGTCGGGAAGCTGAGTTTACAGATAAATTACAGAGACCTACCCCCCGTGGTGCCATGTAAGTTCCGTGTGAGCCTTTGCTGTCTTTGTCTTCGTTGTTTAATGTAGCTAATCTTTCAAGTCATCGCACCTATCATATCACCGTAATATCACTGTAGATCGAGCACTTATGTCGTTAGATACTTAGTCGAGGCGGAGCTCACTACCGGGAGGTACTCGAGTAGTATCATTATCACCGTCATACGTAACAAGACCTTCTTCATCTCAATTATTTAATTATTTTTGTAAATAGAATTCTGTTTTGCAAGTGTCTCGTTTACTTAGTTTATTTCATTGCTAGCCAGGTGTTAAAACAATTACACTCATATCTTATTTTGTGTATGGCTGTTAATATCCTAGTGGTTTTTTATGGATGTTTTATTGTAATAATTTAATTATTATTAACCAGTACGGTACAGTATTATTATTATGTATTACACTGGTATCGATCAGGTCGAATGCTTTCGTCGTAAGGGCTAACAAACAGGTTATTGCGACACACTCCAAATTGGATTAAACAGCTGTGAATAAGTGTATTCTGTACGTCGTATATTTGCCAATAATACGCTCAGATTAGAATTTCTTTTACAACTTTGTTTTTAGTACAAAACCATAACGTAACTTGAACTAGAAATAAATCTTCGAAAGCTCAAAAATAAGCAATTTATAAAAAAAAAACCGATTGGATTTTCCGATCTCTTTGGAAGGATATCGTGCATTCAGAAGATTTTATTCTCTGTATATAATGTCTAATATTTGGCGTCCATGATGCCAACAAACGAGGCAATCTAGCTGGCAACAAACAAGACTACTCAAGAATACGAGTGTCTCTGACACACATTCACGCCTCAATGGCTGGCGTTTCCGCGCAAGTACACACGCCACATACATACACTGACTACTGTTTAATAAATAAGTTGACCTTCTCTGAAGTTCCGGTATTATCCTTTATTACCTGGCTTAATCAATGAGGCGTTGTTTCAATTTTCCTTGTTACTATTGCGATACAAATGTATTATGAGTCCAACAAGAACTATTCACGAATTTACGAGGCACTTTTTTCTGTTTTAAGGATCGAAGCAGTAAAACGCTTTATCGTATAGGTATATCGGTGTTTGGCAAATCTATTTTTGGTCCAAATTGCTCGTAACTATAATCTTAGAAAGTGAAAGAAGTTTGTCACAAACACACACTGTTATGTAATCTTATCAGGGGCCTACTTGTCCATTTCAAGAGGCTGGCCTGAAGACGACTAAAGGCAAAATGTACTGTGCAAAGTGGGTGGACCTGTTCCACAGTGATTGACAGGAGTTGCCACTGCGAAAGATTCTATGGAATAAGACGAAGTCTTCCTCGTATGTTCTTGTCTAGACTAATTAAATATAGTTAGTTTGTGCTCTTCATAGCTAAACATAAGTAAATATGTTTTAACTAGCTTTTTTGCAATTTAATCAAAGTTAATGAATAAATTCCACGCGTTGATATCGACAATGTTATTGCTTCGTACGTATTCGACACTCCAGTCATAATAAGATTTGCAACGAAATGTCCAACAAGTGTTTTCATAATTGTCGTCATGTTAGGGCGTAAGTAGATTACGATGATTAGAGCAATAAATGGCTCATTAAAATATAGACAGGCACTTTTTTTTATTATTGTACGACGAGGAAGCGCTTGGCCTTCACCTCACTTGGTAACAAGTTGAGATAAGGCCGAAGATGGAAGGAGGCGCACTTCACCCGGAATCCTCAACAAACGGAGGAACTGGCTATCTTACCTCTGAATGCCGAAACACAACAATTTTTTTTAAGAATTGTTGTTATGGCGATAGAATTAGGTAAGATGATGCATTTCGCGAATAATACGTACCTGTTTAAACCCGCGCGGTTTTACTTGTTCAATGGGTTCTCATCTGTCCAGTCTGGGTGTTGTAGACGAGCTTGGAACCAGCCAGCACTCAAGGAAAACATTTTTTTAAATGAAGAAAGACTTACAATCTCGCATGATGGGAAGCGACGATCATGACGAGGCTTACGATGTAGCACGCCGGTTTAGAATACTTACACGTATTCGCTGTCTCTTTGAGGAGGCCTATGTTTGCTACTGTTATATATTATATTCAGGTCATCGTTGGGCAAAAGCCTCCTCCCATTTTTTCCAATCACTCCGATCTCGAGCATTTGTTTGCAATTCTTGATGAAAGGAAAAAGTTCTGCCGCGACGTTGCGTCGTCGTCTGGACGTATCACCCACATCGTTGTCGACTTGGCCCATAGACCATTAGGCATGCGGCAGACGTGCCTAGCCCAGCTCCATTTCAGTTTTGCGGTTGTTTCTCCAACATCGACAATTTTGGTACTACGCTCCATCATCCTTTGGCAAACTTGAAGTTCAAACTTTTGGATATACTGTCAAAGACCATGTTTGAGAGCCATAAGTTAAGACGTGAAGGATGCACATGTCATATCAGTTTGCGCTTTAGGACAAAAGGGAGAATGCCGTTAATCAACTCTTTCATCGACCAATAGCTCCTCCAGGCGTTTCCAATGCGTCTTGTTATTTCTTTTCCTGGTTGTCCTGTCTGGAAGGAGACTAATTTGTCGAGGTAGATGTTTTTTTGGATATACTGCATCACTTCTCAGTCATCTGCTATTTGACGCTTAGTTTTTATTTTTTTTTATTTAGTTTTTTGTTGGTCATTAGGTACTGTATTCTGATATCTGTGCTTTAGTCTTTGACATGTAAATTAATTTTCAATTCGTGTTCAGCATTTATCAAAAATGTGGATGTTTTCCGTTTAGCGCTACACGCGTTATCAAAACGGTCGATTGTTTTTAAATAATAATTGACCTCTGTTTACAAATACATCAACAGGGGAATGTATGTACCTATATTACTTAATGCTTTAACTGTTAAAGGTATAGGTTTTGGTTTTGACAAGTTTTCGTACATTCTTATGTGGTTTGTGAAACTTTGTCTGAGGATGTTTCATTATGTGTGTTGTGTAAACTAGGCAACAGGCTCACCGAAGACTTTCCCCCAACTTTCACATTAAAATAACTGTCACACACATGTTTAACTTAGTTGTGACTACATGTTTATTTTAAGAAATTCTCAAATAGGAAAATAATTAATTAGTTATTCATACTGTCGTCATTCTATACGATACGAATTAATTCGTATTACGTGTTACATATGTTTAAAATTAAACATTAAAACAAAATATTGTTTTCAATTCTTATCATAGTGTTAATAATGTTCAGTAAATTAAGTTGCATTTAGTTAAGTAGAATATGCAACTAATTCATAATGTTTTAGGTAACACATTTTGTAAATTTATAAGGATTTGGGCCGTATCAGTTAGAGATATGGCCCAAATCCTTATCTAATTTGATAAAACTTTTCCTCGCGCCTCTAAAGAAAAAAATATCTCTTGTGCTCTATCTTCGTATTCTTATCTATATTTCTCACATTATCAGTTGTGTCTGTTCCTGTATCGCTTAATCGTTTAGGTATTTATTTCATACCTCCCGATCCCGATGCATACTTTTACATCACAAATCACAAACAAACTATTAACTAATATAAAAAACAAACTAATAGCATATTATGCGTCGTTCAACATACTGTTTTCACTTAACCGTGTTTGCCGAGAAAAGCTTAAATCTCTTTCGTGTGTGCTACGTGTCAGAGTTTGCCTCTGATATAGATTTTTGAATATATTAATATTATTTTGTACACGTTACATCAGGTAATGTCGGGATCGGGACAGGGGTAGTTGTGATCAATGTCCTAGTGGTCTACCCCGGGCTGACTTTTGTTAGCGGTTACGGCTGAATGATCACAATACTGTAAATGGTACCTAGCGAAGCGACCACCCTCTTGCCGAAGTGCCAAACGGTCTACCGTGTTCCGTTGGTGTCCGGGAAGGCCAGTGATTTCTGACTATCGTAGGTCTCATCCTTACTCTGGGCCAGAGCTAGACGAGCTATTGTGACGTTATGCGTTATTTGTCTACGTCCATCGTGACGGGTCGGGACACATGATCATTGACCCTTTTTTGTCAAATTGTGCGATATATTTTAATGATATACTATAATTGCTTTGGGTTATTTGATCTTCTCCATTCCAAAAAGTTTCAAGGTATTATTGAAAAGGTTTTTTTCCTATGATAGTCTGTACAGATAGCCTTTACTACATGATATCGAAAGTTCACATGTTGGTTACCTTCAGACTCTGGGCAACTGAAGCCGTGATGTCAGTGATGAAGGCTATTGTATTCACGTACCTTCTCTACCAAAGCCCTTACAACACAAACACTTATATATATTTTATTTTACACTTTTTTATATGTACTTACAGCTAACACACACACACAAACACATTTTATCTAGGATTTGCCATTATAGAGTTTTTGCCAAAGGCTTTGCCCGCGTGGTACCCGGATAATAAGTAGCCTATGGTCTTCTCCAGAATACAATCTACCTTTTTTGCCAATTATTTTATACAGATTATTTTATACGGAACTTGATGAAACAGCAGTGAAAACGTATATCAAATAAACAAACGAGATACACTTTAGAATCAATTTAGAATATTGGTTGTAAGTATGGATACAGGATTAGAGTAATGCACTATCTGGTCAGGCTACCTAAAGCATCCGCTGGTCACCTTTTTGTAGGAGATCCTTATATAATTAAAGTGAGCACGAAAATAACATTTTTGAAAATACATCCCCAAAGTGGGTGAAATAGAGGTATGACGTTTGTAGCATACAAACGTTTGACCCTCGTCATGGTTAGAGACATGAAAATTTGGATTCAGATTATAACAACAAATAAATATAAAGTGTACAAAAAATAATGGCAACCCAACGCCACGTAGGTGTTTAAAAAAAGGTGTGATAGTTCGACAGAAAATCGATTTTTCTCAGGGTTAGATATGTGGAAACTTTATTATAGGCCTCTTATTTTCAAAAAAATATAATCGTATCTCGTATCAACGTTTTTGTTTATATGATCCTTTATGGAGGTCAAAATAATATACAAATGTTTGTTGGAATTTAAGAAGTCGGGTTGTTCTTCAGATTTTGCCGAGGGTAAATTCCATGTTGTCTATAATTGATTTACTTTGTGAGAAATGTACAATACCTACCTTTCATAAATGCAATGACGTTTTGTGCGATAAAAGATGTAGTAGAGTAGGTAGATAATTCTTGTGTAAATGCTATCGGTCGGTTATGTAAATGTTTAATAACACTGTCGCCGTAGCGTAGATAATAGCTATAATGTTGCGTGCTTTTATGGCATTTTAGATGATATTTTATTGAGTAATGTATTGTATTTAGATTCATGCACATTTTGTTCAGTTGGTTGTAATATTGCGACTGTTTTTGTTCAAATCTTCGTAGTCGAACCGCCATACTCCATAATACTACATATCAAGCTTACTTACTTATCAGCACTATATACGTATGACCAGAGGCATTAAGATAATTAACCGACTTCCGTCTACTCTACGTCTGCTCTCCTCCACGTTTTCTCAATTTTGACATCAATTGTCCACTTCAAAGTGTCTTAAACGAATCGTAGCCTTGTTGAACTGCAAACAAGAAAAATGTATGTCTGGGGTGACTTAAAGGGTTATGAGACTTTGGTGCAAAAAGATACTTATGGGAGAAACCTTGATTTTCAGTGACAGAGAAGCCGGCGCCACCCCCACGGTCCGGGCCCCACGGTGTACAAGTCGTCAACACAGGACCTGAACACACCTTCACCCTCGACGAGGATGCCCTGAGCGAGCTGCTGCTGAGAGATGATGTCAAAGACCGTGCTGTGGTGGTTATATCCGTTGCCGGCGCCTTTCGGAAAGGGAAGTCCTTCTTGCTGGACTTTTTCCTACGATATATGCACAACAAGGTCAGTCTACACACGACTCTGCTCGATAATTCATATTTTTTTTAGTAATTTCCATCTTCTCCCTGCCCTCATCCCACACCTAGGCGAACACAGCACGTTATTTTCCAGTCTCCTTTGTCGCCCGTCAACTCAGCATCCACTCCTCTCACAATTATACATATAATAACTAACCTCTGATACATGTTTATAGTAGGTTTTGAGAGAATTATTTACAGTAGGTTTGTATTAAAAATTAATACCTTATGCGATGCTTTGAAACCATAACTATGCATCGGTACTGGACGAAAGCGTTTTTGAGGTGATGAGTCTTGTTCTCGTAAAGCAATGATGATCGCTGGCTTCTATATGAAAGTTTATATTAATCACTAGTCTAGATCATCTTTCAGGGAAAGATATTCTACAGTGCAACGACCCTCTTCGGGCTGCGAGAGCTCACAATAAGGCATTGTTTACGTAATGTTTTGTGTTGCGTATCTTATCTGTACCATGTACTATTATTTACTCTGTGTCATTAGGCATAAATACCTACTGTATTGTACTAACCCACATACACCTACGATGAACTGGTTTATATTTAAATAGGTTCAAGCAATCGGTCGTGTCATTTCGTGAATGTTTGCCAATTCCGCAGTAGCCCGGCAGTTATTTTAACTGGTCGCTGGGCGTGGTTTAGTCGTTTTACATTTGTAAACTGGTTGCGTATGTCAATGCGTGGCCAGAAGTGAATAGAAACGAGTCACTAACCTAAGTGACCGGATTGCAACAGTTATTTAAGAAGGCGTTTGACCACAATCACTTATAATGATATGATAGTTTGATAAGCTACAGGTTGGGCCATTAATATTAAGTGGATATGAAAACATCTAATAAAACAACATAAAGGAAGTAGTTAGTTTAATTGAAAAATATTTAGTTGTCAATAATGATCCATAATGCGCACCTTGTCGCAAACACTTCAAACCTGGATCCATGTGATAGCAGTCTTTTCGTCTTCTATTAGGTACGTGGTTAGCTTACTGGTGTAAACGCGACTCTATTAGTATCCCGAGGAAAATGGATCACAGAGTGGTCAGATATGGACTCCTGAGTCCGTGATCCTCTCGATGTGATATCAGTTGGACATCAGTTAAAATATCTGAAGGTGTATCATTAGTGCAAAATAAAACAGCGAAAATACAGACACTGGAAGCTGATTCCAAGGTTTTTGCAAGACGCATAATAACTTTAAAAACGGTTATCCTTATAAGTGGAATATCAGCCAGGTGGGGATGAATTAGTTGAAAACAACCACTACTGGTACGAAAAAAAGACTACTAAGACGCACATTCGTTTCCCGGTTTTAAGCATACGATAAGTAGCATGCCCATCGTGGACAAAGCGGGCATATATATATATATATTTATTGTATGACGGGGATGTACTAGTCCTTCATCTCACCGGATTTTCAAGTTATGATAAGGCCGAAGATGGAAGCGCACTTCACCCGAAATCCTCAACAAACTGAGGAACTGGCTATCTTACCTCTAAATGCCGGAAAACAACAATTTTTAAGTTTAAGAATTGTTATTATGGCGACCGAATTAAGTAAGATGGTGGTAGCTAGCCAGGTGGACTTAAACAAAATCCTACCACCAACCAAACGAAGCACAATATTGCTCCCCCTGGGGAACGAACCCGGGACCTCTGGATATAAGTCTGAACATAGGCGGTTATAAGTCTGAAAGTGTTGTACATTTGATAAGAAATAGGTCGCAAGCCAATAGCCCCTAGGCGGCTCACTCAGTCTTTCAGGGTTTATAGCGCTCTCTCATGGGTTACAGTACGGCGCTGGCGGCGGGGGCGGCGACTGGCTGGGCGGGGAGGAGCAGCCGCTGGAGGGGTTTAGCTGGCGAGGGGGCTCCGAGAGGGACACCACTGGGATACTCATGTGGTCCGAGATATTCAAGGCTACTCTTGATAATGGAGAAAAGGTAACACTCTCCTTTGACTTGATTATAGTCTGTGCCCTCCCTAGACATGGACGTAAGATATTTATTTTAAAGAAGATATAGCCAAAGACTTTATTTACAAAAGCCTTTATTTAGTAAAACTCCCGGGACATCGTTCCCGGCATCGATAAATACCATTATAACATCGGCAATGAGTTAATCGTCATCAGCTTGACCTTTGACAAACTCCACTTGAGGTTTCATTTTTCTTTATCCTTTATTTTAATCGTATCCATTATGCAACGAAAAGTAGATATCCTACCTAAGTTTGTCGCCATAACAACAATTCTAAATTGTTGTCTTCCGGCATTTAGAGGTAAGATAGCCGGGTCCTCAGCCTGTTCAGCATTCTGGATGAAGTCCGCTTCCACCGTTGGCCTTATCATAACTTGATACCAAGTGAGATCAAAGGCCAAGCGCTACCCCGGCATACAATAAAAAATATAATATATTATCTGTTTTCTCTTCAGGTGGCAATAATCCTGCTCGACACCCAAGGCGCGTTTGATAGCGAGTCGACAGTACGCGACTGCGCGACCGTGTTTGCGCTCTCCACCATGCTCAGCTCTGTGCAAATATACAACCTGTCGCAGAATATACAGGAGGACGATCTGCAACACCTACAGGTCAGTGTATTTTTTACTTTATGGGTAAGCTCCTCAAAACTTGCTCAGGCAAGGCACGTGCAAATATATAACCTGTCGCAGAATATAAAGTAGGACGATCTGCAACACCTACAGGTGTATTTTAAAAAAATTAATATGACTATTTTTTTTTTATATTGTGTCGTACAATGGGATGTGCTTGGCCTTCATGTGGCCAGATTTTTCAAGTTATGATAAGGCTGTGAAGGTGGAAGCTGAAACTGAGGAGCTGGCTATCTTACCACGAAATGCCGGAACTCGGCAATTTTAGAATTGTTTTATGGGTAAGATTTAGGTAGGATGGTGGTAGCTAGCATGCGAGCAAGGGAAGGCCGAAAAAGAGATGGATGGATTGTGTGAAAGAGGACATGGGTATGAAAGGTGTAGATGCAGAGTTGACTGTTGATAGGAGTGAGTGGAAGAAGAGAACATGTTGTGCCGACCCCACCTAGCGTGGGATAAGGGCAGGAGAATGATGGTGGTAGCTAGCCAGGTGGACTTAAACAAAGTCCTACCACCAACCAAACCAAGCACAATATTGTACTTCCCCTGGGGATCGAACCCGGCACCTCTGGACCACAAAGGTGTTTACTTGTTCTGTAACAAAGTACTTGTTTTTGTTTTCCAGCTGTTCACAGAGTACGGTCGCCTGGCGCTAGAGGACAGCGGTCGCACGCCCTTCCAGCGGCTGCAGTTCCTAGTGCGGGACTGGAGCTTCCCGTACGAGGCCGCGTACGGGGCGCAGGGCGGCATGGAGATACTGCAGCGGAGGCTCAAGGTAACAGTTATAGCCACCGGACCACTTGTACCGTGAGGCAGTACCATTGATGGTACTATTTTGTTTTATTGTATTCGGAGAACAAACAGTTTTACACACTTTATAAATAAATAAATAATAAATATTACAGGACATTCATTTTACACAACGCCATCTAGCCCCAAACTAAGCATAGCTTGTAATATGGGAACTAGATTACGGATAGAATACTTAAATAGTATTTTTTTTTTGTATATACATACTTATCATACAATACAACACCCAAACACAGAACAAACATCTATATTAATCACAATATAAAATAAATAAACTTACACAATAACTTTTGAGTGTTCTCGCATATGAAAGCTAAGAAATTGACAATTAATTAATAAGCTATTGGCACCGATTTGTCCCAATTGTGCCATGATAAATACAATTTGGATAACTAGGAACGGCGATTTCTTTGAACATATCCGTGTAATGTAGGAGGAATATTTACATCCTTGTACATAACTGGTACAAAGACAAATGTACAAAGAACGATTTTTTCTTAGTGCATTACCCGGTTTTGTGCGAAGAATACTTTTTCCTTGTACATTGCTGGTAATTTAACTTAGTAATGTACGAGAAACAACCACACCTACAACAAAAATACAAAATGTTATATTTTTTTTATTTTTTGCCAATACGCTTAATACTGCATGTAAGATTTTACATAGCTAAAGTTTATAGTGCAGAATGCTTTTTTGTTATATCTATATATTTTGCCGTAATAAAAATCCGAATGTTACAGTCTTATTAATTCATTTACTTCGATCAACAAGGAATCATATCTATACGCAATAAACAAAACAAAATAAAATCGCATGCGCATATATGAGTATATTCGATTCCAGCTAAATCTCGGTAAGTATGTAGTCACGTGCCAAAATAAATAACTGGGTTATTGCACCGAAACCTACCCTTTACCGTTTTGTTCAAGAAATAAAGAAAGAAAGAAAATAAATTTATTTGGCTCACACAAGAAAACACAACTTAAAAGGTATAGGTACAAAGCACACCTTCCTTGCTATGCTAGCAAGGAAGAAAACAAAGGAGAAATAAAAAAGAGCAAGGCAAGTAGGTACATATTGGTGAGCCAAAAAGGTCGCTGCTTCAGCATAATATTCCTTCGGGGATAAACCCGAAGCAAAGCTGGTTTTCAAGCACGACCGTAGGAGGAGTGGCTGAGTCATACGCGCCGGCGGCGACGCGCGGCTTTTGATAGTTTGATAGAAATGTAATGTGTATTTGCAGGTGTCGGACAAACAGCACCCAGAGCTCCAATCGCTTCGAAAGCACATCACGTCGTGCTTCTCCGAGATCGCGTGCTTCCTGCTGCCGCATCCCGGGCTCAAGGTGGCCACCAACCCGCACTTCGACGGCAGGCTGTTAGGTATGTCATCTTATATCAATCAAGATCAGAACTATACAATCTTTGTTGAACTATAATTTTATTGTGGTTGGGATGTGTTTTGTGCGTTTAAATAAATAAATAAAATTATACTAGTGGCCGCCCAAAGGAAATTCGACCTTAAACTAAATTGATAATTATTCAAAATAATTTGCAGAGATTGATTAAATATTTATTTCAATTGATAGTTGATTAAAATGAAAACAGAAAAATATTTTGAAACAAAGTTGGACTTGCAACTTATTCAACTCATTCATCTTTGAAAAAAAATGTACGTCGTGGAGGCGTACAGCGTGGCCTTCAACTCATCTTGCATTGAGTTACGATAAGGCCGAAGGTGAAAGCGCATTTCACCCGGAATCCTCAACTGTCTGAAGAACTGGTTATCTTACCTCTTAATGCCGGAACATAACAATTATGGCGAGAAATAGTTTTTTGTTGTTGTACGCGTGCATCGTTGCCTTCAACTCATCTTGTATTGAGTTACGATAAGGCCGAAGGTGGAAGCGCATTTCACCCGGAATCCTCAACTGTCTAAAGAACTAGTTATCTTACCTCTTAATGCCGGAACACAACAGTTTTAAATTGTTATGGCGACAGACTTAAGTAAGATGGTGGTAGCTAGCCAGGCGGACTTAAACAAAGTCCTACCACCAACCAAACCAAGCATAATATTATACTCGCCTTCGAACCCGTGACCGCTGGATCTGACATGAAATATCCCATTATGAATAGTTGTCTCGTATTTCAGACATTGAGTCGGAGTTCAAACGCAATCTACAACAGCTAGTACCTATGCTGCTGGCCCCGGAGAACCTAGTACCCAAACTCATCAACGGACAGAAGGTCCGCGCCAAAGACCTACTTCAGTACTTCAAGTCTTACATGAACATCTACAAGGGAAACGAGCTGCCCGAGCCTAAGAGTATGTTGGTGGTAAGTCTCACAACTATATTCACATTCATCCTAAAACTGTACCGATTATAACAAGTGCGAGTGAGAAAGATATATACTACAAACTATATACTTAAAGTCACCTGAATGTACAAAATCGACGTGTTGGCTGACTGACTGACTTGACATTTTCAAGGTAGCTTCCTTTGTGGTGTACTATGGCGCACTATGAATGGATTTGAAGAACCAAAGTCCCGGGCGTTTCACTTGTCACGTTATATATTCATACTAGTTTTATTGTAGCGCGAGCCTTCGGCTCGCGTTAGTCGGGCTTTTGGAAAAAAAGGACTTTTGAACTTTTTTTTGGACTTTTGGACTTATTTTGGACTTTTGAACTTTTTTGGACTTTTGGTCCTACACGCAGCTCGATCGTCGAAGTGGTGGGTGGAGCCAAATGCCGACCCACGTGACCTCCGAGACCACGTGATGTCACGTGACAGGCCAAATTTGACGGTTTTTTGGACTTTACTCCGACTTGCACTCTGAAAAGTCCAAATTTTCGATTCATGTACCTTTGTTGCGATAAATATGCTTTGTCATTTGTTGTTCAATCACCAGCGGAATGGCCGCCGCGATGAAATGGATCGGTTGTTAGTTGCAATTGGTGACTGAACAACCAATGACAAAGCATGTTTATGTGTATTGCGTCTATATCTCAGCATGTAAGCGTAACCGCTGTGGAGGGCGTTAATTTCTAGAGTGATTTATCTATATCTCTGTTCGTAGGCGACGGCGGAAGCGAACAACCTGACAGCGGTGGCCGAGGCTAAGGAGGTATACACCACACTGATGGAAGAGATCTGCGGTGGGACCAAACCGTACCTACAGACTCAACTGCTGGAGGCCGAGCATGGCCGAGTCAGGTAATCACTTGATTTTATGTGAAGAGGTTATAGTTGTTAGGTGTGCTTTGTAGGGATGTATCTCTCGAACCAGAATACGTAGTACGGGCTGTTATTTAAGTATAACAAGCCTCATAGCTCAGTTGGTAGTAACTCTGCCTTCTGCGCTGTAGGCTGTGGGTTCGATACCCACCCAGGACAAACATTTGTGTGATGAATATAGATGTTTGTTATGTGTTTGGGTGTTGTATCTTATAGTAAGTATGTATTTAAAAAAAGTATTTAAGTATTCTATCCGTAATCTAGTTCCCTTATTACAAGCTATGCTTAGTTTGGGGCTAGATGGCGCTGTGTAAAAAATAATGTCCTATAATATTTATTTTGTCCTATAATATTTATTTAATATGGCGGAATAATTTACAAATAATTAAAATATTAGAAGTGGTTCAAGTTTTTAACGATAAAAATACAATATTTTCATAATCTCTAAACACGGAAATATATTTTTCCATCATAACAGTCTCCTAGCAACGTTTTCCGGTCAAACTATGGGCCTACAATGCCGCCTTTAAATTTACCACCATGTAAATAAACCCTATCTAACACACCGTGTAACATTTTAACAATAATGCTTTCCATTTTGCAGGGACAAGGCGCTGCATGCCTTCAACAGCAAACGTAAAATGGGCGGCGAAGAGTTCAGTCTGTCTTACTGTACGCAACTTGTATCGGTGAGTTTTTTTAATTAAAAACAATTATGTGACGAGATAGCGCTTGGCCTTCATTTCACCTGAAGCCCATTTACCCGAAATCCTCAACTGACTAAATCTTAATTCTAATGCCGGAACACAACAATTTGAATTGTTGTTACGACGTCATACTTAGGTGAGATAGTAGTAGCTAGCCAGGCGTACAAACAAGTCTTAAATTCAGATCAGTCTCAATGGACTGCTGTGATTTGTTGCGCCATTTTGATGACGTATTCACCCACGTGACCATGACATCACGCAGTGCTGTACCTTGTTTCCTTGAACTGATCCAAGATGCTGATTGTTTTCTTTTTTGGTTTTGGAGATGAATCTATAACTCACAGCTCAGTTGGTAGTAGCTCTACTCCTGCTCTGTAGGTTCAACTCCCACCCGAGACAATAATTTGTGTGATGGAACATTCTTGATCATGTTTGATCTGTGTTTGGGTGTTATAGTAACGTCTAGCACTATTATAATGTAGTGTATAGTATACTTATAGTAGTCGGATATTATAAATAGTACGTAAGTATCTAGTTCCCATATTACAAGCTATATTTTACTGTTCTAAACTTGCGTTTGCGTTTCTCAGGACCTAGAAGAGCAATTCCTCCAGTTCAAGGCCCACAACGAGAGCAAGAACATATTCAAAGCGGCGCGCACCCCCTCCGTGTTCTTCGCGATAGCCATGGTGTTCTACGTGGCCAGCGGGGTGTTTGGTCTCGTGGGGCTCTACCCCATCGCCAATCTGTGCAACCTGGCTATGGGGTTCGCGCTGATCACCCTTGTTATGTGGGCGTATATAAGGTAACTGACAGTTTAAGATTTGTTTGATTGACTATATTTTTTTTTTGTATAATACTATTGTATTCAATAAAAAGTACAATTAAACTAACTATGTACAAAGGAATCAGTCAGATTACCTAAGGACCGTTACAAACGGCCTATAGGTAACTCAACTGTTCCAGACTAGTACCAGACGGAAGCGTGCCCAAGACGCTGGCTGCATTGCCACACTGAATAGCTATGCTAATTCGCTGGCCTAAATAAGAGCCAGCCCTTGGGTCACGTGTCGCCTCAATCAAAAGCCCCGCAATATTTTTGAAAACCCGGAGGGCACCGGCTCCCCACGGACTATATTGATCAGCGTCACAGCTCAGTTGACAGTAGGTATTGAATTCAGCGCGGTTTTCCGGGTGGTACACATCCTAGTCATGTTTATTCCCAGTTTGGTTGAGACTTTTCACTCTTGTTCACTTGATTGTCTGATAAGCATGATGGGTCCGGGTTCGGAGCGCACGTTATGCCGTTGATACCAGGCACTGCATACTATATGCAGTATAAGCATATTACTTTTTTTTTTACGATGGGTCGTCTCTTGACCACGAAACTTACACAGGTAAGAATGAGATCTACCATGGAGCGAGCCTACCCAGAAAGTGCCTATTAACTCTCTTCTTGAAGAAATTAGGGTCGTAGCACAGCGGAAAAACAGACGCTGGGAGCTTATTCCAAGTCCTTGCAGTGCGCACAATAAAAGATTCTTGAAAGTTTTTAGTTCTTATGCGTGGGATATCAATCAGATGAGGATGATAATAGGCTGTGCGTCTGAAATTGCTATTGAAAAACGGCGGAGGCGGTATAAGGTCGTGAAGCT
This sequence comes from Venusia cambrica, assembly GCA_951394065.1. NCBI lineage: Eukaryota > Metazoa > Arthropoda > Insecta > Lepidoptera > Geometridae > Venusia > Venusia cambrica. Next base: position 13,310,836 of record OX596042.1, read on the forward strand.
CCTGAGCACACTCACCGAAGTAGTTGTTTTTTTAGTTGATAATTATAATCAACTAAAAAAAAGATTACTGCTTATCTATTAAACGTAAATTATAATGACACTGAAAGCCTGTTACAAATTATTGAATAACACACACACACACTCACACACAGACACAAGCACTCACACACAGACACAAGCACTCAAATTACACACATTCAACTTTCATTCAATATACAACACATGCTCACACTCATGCCCAAACTCACGCATTTAGCACTCCAACACTACTTACCGCAAAATACAAAACACACAAACACTCACTTTACATCGGCAAAATCTATATTCTCATATTTTATTTATTTTTTATGTGCAGTACTTTAAGAAAATATGTATAATTTTAGATTATTAGATATAGGTAATAGAAGCAAGAGCAACAAACATATCTGTGACCTCATAATACAGGCTTTGTCCTATGAGGAACAGAAATACCTAGGGTACAACTCTGCCACTATCACTGGTTTATATAGATAATATAAGTTAAAATTTAGAAGGATCCATGGCAGTCCTTGTAACCCTACAATACAGGCTTTAGTCCTAGTGTAGGGGACAAGAACTTCCTTACAATTTTACAATAGAATATATAAAACATGTACCAGCTGTACCTTTCTATGAATAAATAAAAAAATTATCTTTATCTTTATCTAGTATATATTCGTTATAGCACCAAGTCTGACACTAATGGCGGTTGCACGTAAAGTCTGATACCGGGAGACAGTCCACGTGAAGAAATAAAGACCGTGAAATAGGTTTGGCTGCAGCATTATGTAACTTGTGGTGTTATTATTTGTTGCAGGTACAGCGGCGAGATGAGAGAGTTTGGAGTCACTATAGACGATTGCGCCAACACGCTTTGGGAAAGTGTAAGTAAAAAGTTACAAGAGTAACAGACTCACGGCTTAGTTAGATTCGGCACATGCCCACGTTTTGCAAGCAGCTAGTTTTGAATACTTGACAAGTGTAAGTTGCTACAAGTATTTAGTTTTAGGCGATTTAGTCAAATGTTTGGGTCCGATAAGTATCACTACAAGCTTAGCAGAGTTCCTTGCTCTTATGCTGTTTGGAACAGGCATCAGATTTATTTATGCTTGCAAATGATTATTGATGAAACTTTAATTCTCACATTGACATTTGGCCTCCAAGAAACTTATTTGTTATTAAATTAGCCTCCTCCAAACCTTCTGTAATTCTTTATTGTACACACAAAAATTATAACAAGAAAAAAGATCATAACAAAAGGCATGTACAGAGGCGAGCTTAACCCTGTTAAGAGTTTTCTTCCAGCAAACCTTTGATGTGAGAGAGGCGATACATTAAATGGGTATAAAGTGTACATTAATTATATAATATAGTTATACCATATATATAATAAATACAATACAATATACTTACATAAAACTACGTACCTAATACTTAATACATAATACACAAATATTATTAAACAATACACCTTGAGTGTAGTTGCGTTCATACACCTTCTTTACATGTGCAAAGAAGGTGTCTAGATCCAATTCACATAAATATGTTTTGTTACTGGTTATTCAATCATCAATGCTGTCTACTAATTAAAGGATGGATCGTCTTTCTAATTTCAATTAGAAAGACGATCCAGCCGTTCAGCCGGTGACTGAACAACCAATGACAAAGCATATTTATGTGTATTGCGTCTATACACCGTATTTGCATAAGTGTTCATTTTTAGAATTTCTCAATAAGAGTGATTCATAATGAATGATGTTTGTTGTCAGGTGATGAAGCCAGTGTACCAAACGTGTCTAGAGAAGGGCATAGAGCATGCAGCGCACGCGGCGGCCGAGCGCGCGATAGGGACGTCGCCGCCGCCGACTCCGACAACCAACGGCAAGCACAAACACTTGTGATGCCGCGCGCCCGCCGGCTGACGGCACGCCCGCACACGTCCGGCACGGCACCGGTACACGCGCTAGCGGACGATACCACGGATAGAGACGGTACTGTGCTTCTACTGGTACGGATATTGACGTTACTGTGTCTCTGGCGGTACGGATATTAATGTCGCTGTGACTAACTGTACCGATATGGACGTTACTGTATTAAACGGTACATACCGATGGATACGTTACTATGACTGACGTTTGCACGACGTCTATAGGCGGTATTTGACTCGGATGGTTTGTAAGAATGATAGATGGAATTACAATTATGTGGTATGTTATCAGCTGGGTTTGCAGATATACACCCGCGAGTTTGAAAAACATTTACGCGACAAATTGTATGTAGTATATTGAATTGTTGTAGGCGTCGAGTCTGACGTGTACAGCCGTGTCCGGACGTGTATAGCCGTGTTTGGCCGTGAAGACGTGATTTATTATAGCAACGCCAAGAGCCGTGTTTGGCCAGTCGATAAGAGTGAAGTGATCCCTGGGGGCTTACCTCTGGTTTTAATTAAATGTTTATGTAATGTAGCGTAGCCTTAAGACGGCTATAGCCGTGAATGAGCTAGGGTAATTATTAGGCATTAACACTATACAAATCCTAAAGTTTACAAATTAGTATTTGTATCGCGATAATCTGTTACTAATATCAATGGACGTCTTATGACGTTTTTAAACTGTTTTGTATGAATGTAAAATTGTGTGGGATCATTGATAAGGATCTTGAGATACCTGTGAGGCTTTTTTTTCTCCTCCAAATGAATATATTATGATTATGCTAAAAATCTGCAAACAGGTGTTTTATTATCTTAAAGTCTCTGAAAAATACTAAGTATTTATTATGTAATTCGTAACAGATGAAAATCAATCACTAATATTTTAAATTTAATTATACAAACTGAGAAATGGCTTACGATAAATATCTCCTTGACAATAAATAGCCTTTCTTATGACTCGTATCAAAAAGTCTCACGGATACTAATGTAAAGTCCAGAATGAATAGTGTAATTTGACTGTGACAAATTATGTGAAATGATAGGTCTGAATCAATGCTCACTTATAGCTAAAGGGGATTTCTTTGGGGTGTATCGAACGAGTTGGGCTATGTCATGACGCTGGTAGCGTTAATCGCAACTCGATATATCACTCAACTCAGTTAAACCATAAATTGAAGTTTGCTTAAACTGAATACTATGAAAGTAATAATTATGTCATTTAATTTGTAAAAATTGTATACGCTCCAAGCATCATATCATAAATGGATAAAGGCGATTAAAGACACGAGATTGAAAATTTTGGACCATCCTACTTACAGCTACATGTTGTACAGCAGAAAGCGGTATCATAAAATATTGTTCCAAAGCGGTTTATCAAGCGGCTTTATGATAAGTATGAGTGAGATTTCGAGTAACGCACAACGCTACTAGTGAAGTTTCTTAAGCAACGAGTAGTAAATTGTTAGTGAAAATGTGTAAATCTGTATTTTAATCTAGTAGACGTCTGCCAAAAAAAAAAAAAAACGAGTTGATTTTCAGACATCAGTATAGCTATTCTCAAACATACGGAAGGCTTTATCGGATCGAATTCGGAAACTTCCGGAAGCGCTATTCTTAATTCCGAAATCGATCATTTTCTCGAGACATCCGCTGAAAAATTTGAGAATAGCATTGAAATCTATCGGATTCCAAGTCGAATCGGACAAAAAGTGATGTATGAAATCCGAAAAAAAAATTGAGTTTCTGAATCGCTACACAGATTAGATTTTCGTCATCAATGACAGTATCGCTCAAGTAAATCATTGTGAATCATTGTTTTACTGACGGCAGACGTCTTATGTAAGTGGCAAAAGCAATACACTTTATGTAACATACGTTTTTGAAGTGGTATTGTCCGGTTAAGGGCTTCATTGTTTGTACAGATCGTGAATTTTAATGTAGTCTGTTTCACAAAGCGGCTCTAGATATATGTAGATTTTGTGGTGAAATCGGGCTGTTCACTTGTTTTCCTTCGTTCTGTTTTAATCGCCTCTGTGCTCTAGTGGTTTTGTGGTCAGTTGGTTGAGGATTCCGGGTGAAGTGCGCCTCCGTATCTTAACTTGTAACCAGGTGAGATGAAGGCTGAGTGCTTCCCCGTCGTACAATGAAAAAAAACCGACTGCCCAAAAATATATATAACGGGGCATGCATAATCAAAAGTGATTTAAATTAATATATATGCATTTCTTTTGTTTGATATGGGACAGCACATAACTTGCATATATGCAATATACATATAGACAAGAATGAGGTCTATGATGGAGCGAGCCCACCTAGAGGTGTCTATTAATTCTCTGGTTTAAGGCATTAGGGTTGTAAGACCGCAGAAATACAGACGCTGGCAGGTGATTCTGTTCGTTATCTAGTTCCCTATTACAAGCTATGGTTCGTTTAGGGCTAGATGGCGCTGTGTAAAATATTACCGTTTTGTTATTTATTTGTTGCAAGTGAACTGTCCCACTTCACCTTTAAATCTGCAAAGTAAACAGGAACTCCTCTGAATGTAATAGTTTCTTAATGCTTCACTAACCTGCCTTCTCAAATAAGTAGCGGTTAAGTTTCCTTGCGGTCGTCCAGGATAATGAAGCGTTAACTTTATTCATAAAGAACAATAATAATTTACTTTGATACTTTGAAGCAATTTGCGACGGTCGCCGTTCGGGTTTTGTGGCAGCTGTGCCATTTGTCGTAAATGTATGACTAAACACCTAATATTTTCCATACACACTAATTTCCATACAGCTTGCTGGTCTATTCAGTTCGACTTTTTTCTATTGTATTGTATTAAAAACTAGTGGAATTCCCGGCAATTTGTTCCCTTCATCACGTGGCGATCGCAGCGCCACCTACAGGGTCCAATTGTTAAAATTAATTAACTAAACCATGGAGGGATCCACTCATCCACAGAAAAGAACATCAAAATCTGTCCAGCAGTTTAATTGAATTGATATAGGGACATGCCGGTTATTTTTCACAAATTGTTTAAGCAGCCATCATGCTGCATGGTGTGCTCAAGGCGGTTCTAAGGATAAAAATCTAAATACCTACGCTATTGTCTGAATCGCAAGGCTATGGGTACGATTCACCAATCGCTTTACTATGACAATGGCATCGTAGAATAACCACTAGAATACCAAAACGAACCTACATTGGCTTTCAGGCTAGGCTAGATTTTGTAGGATCGGGGCTCAGGTTGAATGATAAAATGGCGATTTTACAAAATTTTATTGAATCTTCATTTCAAAATATATTTGTACTAGTGGACCCCGGACCTTTATTACCGTCATCCCATGCAATTCAAAAATCCTTTCTTACCATCCCTTATAAAGAATACTCCCTCCAAATTTCAAGTCGCTATGACTAACGGTTTAGGCAGTCAGTCAGTCACTCACGACAAGCTGTTTAACAATAGTACATTATGATAGAATGGAAGATTGGAACTGAATTGTCAGGAAAGCGCGGAGGGAGTAGCGAATAGTTTTTTATTGCGTTATGTTTGTTTGCACAAAATGTATAAAGTAATTAATGTTCATGTTTTGGTATCCGTTAGTTGTCACTTGTTATCAGATCGTACTTAACGCGGTTGTCTGAACAGGGTGTTTTGTTTGTATGTTTGTCCTTTTCATTCAATTATGTGTGTTCATACTTTATACACTTGTTCACAGATGTCTTTTTTTTTTTTTGCCGAGTTTTTGACGGTATCGGTAACACGCCTTGCCGAAGTGATTTCAAATATTGTAATCAGTGTTTCATCCGTAATGTTGTGAAACAAATAGATTTTATCATGTAAATGACGAATATTATCGTAAATCAATGTTTTGTTTGACTGTTTGCTTTTATTCTACAACTAAAGCTGTACTCGCGCTTGGATTGTGCAAAATTTGTAAAATACGAAAACCTGCGGACCCACTTGTTATGTTGAAGGTCTTTGCTCACTACACCTTACCGTCCTATGACATAATGATATTAAAATGCACGATTGACCGTACCTTTACTTTCCAACACCGTAACGCGGTAGGTTCCGAAGTGCACTCTGTATTTATGCCATGTAAAGTCGCATATTATGGCATAGTATGGACCGATATGGTTTAGTGGGTAGAAGCTTTATAGTTATTGGTGTGAGTCTAGTTTTGGCTTTAGAATTAAGTCGGTGTGTTCGATAGACTTTTGTAAATAGTTTTAAATTGAGAACATATCTTATTTACTGTGGTTTTAAACTAGACAAATAAATTTATTTTTCTAAAATATGTGCCAACGTGTGGATATAGTTTCGGCGTGAATTTGGGAGAGGGAGCAAAAATTTTGTTGTGAGATGTAATAGTTTATTTTGTTGATTTAACGGAATAAATTTGGTTTGTACTATTAAATTTAACCTTGTAGTTTCTGTACCCATACTATTAATAAGGCCTCAGTGTGCGTCCTGAGTGACGGCGCACCGCGTATGGCGGATTGCGGAGCGGATTATACGCTATACCTGTCCGTAGTGCACGCGGGAAAGTTGATGTGTGCGAGTGTGTTTAGGGTTTATTTGTGTGATTAAAAAAATGTTGATATCAAAACTAAAACGTGTGGAATATTTAGAAAGAAGCAGTTTCTTTTCCGAAGATATTTTTTTTGTGTAAAAAAAAAAAGAAAGAAAGCACGAAATTCTGCCTATACAGAAAAAAGAAGCGGTGAATATTCTAGACTGTATGAAGAATTAAGACGATACCCGGATATTTTTTTCCAATACTTCGAAATTTTCGAATGACCATTCAAACATTCGACTACATTTTAAAAGAATTGAACAAGATCTTTTGAGAGCTGAAACAAATTTTCACATAATAATTAGTCTTTCTGAAAAATGTATCCTATCTTTTCGGTAAGTAACTTTTTTTGTATGATAAAACATAGGTACATCATAATGTAAGGTAAGTATAATGTACGTATACAATGTTATTATGATTGAAATATATTACCAGAGTGTAAGCCCGAGAAGTCGATGGCGTGTCATAGTTTCTAGTTTGTAAATACCAATTCTGGACATCCAAATGAACAACTTTTCCATCACTGCTGCAATGTTCAACAGGAAAGTCTTCATTTAAATGAATTAGCGAAATATCCCTTACCTATCTGTGGATAAACATCAAAATCCGTTTATTGATAAGCTCATCAATGTGCGCGCCCGCTCGCATTCCGGACACGTTCAAACGTTTCATACATTTGTTTAGTGCGCCGTTCATTCCGCTTGCGCGATGCGCAGTCACTCAGGACGCACACTCAAGCGGACATGCTTGAGTGTAGTTTTTTGCAGGGATAATCGACAGAGATTATATCGTGTTGTGCGTTACGTTTTCTACAAACTCAAAACATGTTTTTGAAACATGTACACTTTGTACCACGACCCATAAGAGCATTATTGTTTTGATATTACTTTACTTTTATCACTATCTATCCAGTGTAGAAAAAAAGAGACAAAAGTAATGTAAAATCAAAACGAGAAAGCTATAAGACGTGATTAGGTTAGCTCGATGCTAGGCAACGTATAACGAATTGACGCCTGCAATACGTTAGAGTAAGGTACCATAGGAAATCATACCGCATGTTAAGGGAAGAGACTAGTTAGGTAGGTAATATTAAAACAAGTTTTTGTCAAATTGTGATAATTTATTTAGCTTCAAATATGTTATATAAAAATAAATGATTATTACATTATAATAAAATAAATCATTATTATTATACAATATAAATAACGTTGACTTAGATAAGATTGGATTTATACTTCAAAAATATACAACTTCACAGGCTTAAATATCACATTAAAATAAGTACCCAACACTTTATCTAAGGTACTTTTTAATACCAACAGATAAGTTACGTTTAATTTAGTCAACTGGCCTTCTGCGCTGCTCGCTGTACATCTTCAAACAAACTTTAGCTAGCATAGTAGAAACTTTGTTTTGTTCGAGGGAGATTCGAGATTTTGGGATTTTGAGTTCACTAAAAGTTATCAACACTTTTTTTATCCACCAATTTCAAATCCACCCTCTTAATCTGTACTTTCCATTTACTAATATAAATGATATTGTACCTCTACAAACCAGACTTGTTCGCGTCTTGTTCAGATAGAGAACCGTTGTGGCCAAAATGATAACTAAAATTACAGAACTTATAGCCAGAGCTTATCTTATTTATTATCTTGCCTTTTCCATTTAGTGCTGGTCGTCCGATCAGGGACGCTACCGCCGACGGCGAAGCCGATCTCCATTGATGGCTTTAAATTAGCTTCATGAGAACTAGAAACGATTTTTACCGTCAAATGTACTGAACGGATAGGTTTCATAACATGTGTACACTTTTGAGATGGGAAACGCCATTTCGGATATGACACATACCTAAATCGGTAAAAATCGTTTCTAGTTCTCATGGAGCTAATTTAAAGCCATCAATGGAGATCGGCTTCGCCGTTGGCGGTAGCGTCCCAGGTGGTAAACTTTATTTCAAAATGATCCAAAAAAATCTTACTCAATAAATATTACTAGTTTTAGATCACAAATCGTCCGTTCTGAACAGTTTTTTTTATGCCTTAAACGGGGCACCGTGACAAGTTACGAAGGCTGAAGATGGAAGCACACTTCACCCATAATCCTCAACATAGTAAGGAACTGTTTTTTTTTATTAAGTTTGACCTACGTTTGACCGCAATCTCACCTGATGGGAAGCGACGATGTAGCACGTCGGTCTAGAAAACACCTATTCACCATGGCCTTGAAGAGGCCCATATTGTTATTTTCAGGGAAAACATACGAAGGCAACGTATTCCACTCGTTAGCCGTTCGTATGATGAGAGTGGAACCAAAGCGTTTAGTTAGGTTAGGAGGGACTCTTCACGAGATAGGGATGGTAATGCTCCGTACGTCTGCTATTCCTGTAGTGGAAGGGAGATAGCGGGATCAGATGACGAAGCTCCGGTGCGCAGTCTCCGAAATGAAGTCTATAAAAAGCCGAAAGGCTAGCAACCTTTCGCCGGGGTTCAAGACTTTGAATTGTTGAACTGGCTATGTAGAGTGTCTGTACGTAGATCACGATCGCTTGTTGTCTTCGGGGCCAGCGGGCGTGTGTGCGAAAGAGGATATCACGGGGTTACCGCTCATAGAGTCCACAGTCACTCGGGTCAACTGGGGGAGAACACTATTAAGTCTCTTATTTCTCTCATATTAAGGCTTAATGGAAGTAAAGATCTTATAAATTAGATTGATAGATTAACTTATTTACTGAGAAACAAAAGTAAAACCAGGTACAATGGGCAGCTTTATCGCTAACAGCAATCTCTTCTAGGCAACCTTTAAATAATTACATTGGTGTAAGTAATACATTTATTAAATAGAATGTACATTTATACTAACTATGCACAAAGGAATCAATCGGATATAAGGACCGTTACAAACGGCCGATAAGTATAATTTAGATGTGGATACGTTTTTATATTTTTGCATTGTTTACTTACACCATTGCTTTCTAACCTTCCATGCGATCCACTAAAAAGTCTACTCCACGACAAAGCTTGTCCGGTAGAGATCGCTGTTTAAGCGATAAGACCGCCTATTGTTACAACATTTTTATAGCCCTCCTTGTTTGTATAAGTGCTATAAGTCTCTAAGGTATATCTAGATTAGTTTTTTTTTGGGGTCAATTATTGTTACGAATATGCCAGTCCCATCATTATGGGACTATTAAAATATATATTATATAATCATACAGTTAGTGTGCGAGGTCATGCTCTCTGGAGCACAATCGTGCACTCTGAAATTGAAGTCTCCAACAGCGCAGAGGGTAGAGCTACTACCAACTGAGAAATGAAGCTTGTAATTTACCTATCGTGAAAAATGTATGTTAGTACTTAGCTGAACTATTCAACAACTCACATATCCACGTAACGTATCAGCAACTTCGTCCAACTGAACGCCGATGTCTCGCATATTCCCCGACAACCTGCAACCAGAAAGAGTAGTTAGAGTAGTAGTAAGAGTCTTGCCTTTCTCCGGTGGATTTGACGTTTCAAAATGATCCTAGAAATCCTAATGAATAAAAATATTTGACTTTGACTTTGAGTAGTAGAGCCCCTTGTGAAAGAGCTCGCCCGGGGAAGAACTATCACAAAAATATTTCGGATGCTATGTTCCGTCTCCGGGTTGTATAATAAAAACGGAATACTGTTGATAAAGATATGTTCGTCATGCGTTTGAACTCACTATAAGAAGTGAAACAGAGGCTTCCTCAACAAACTGAGGAACTGACTATCTTAAATCTGAATGCGGGAACACAACAATTTTAGAATTGTTATTATGGTGACAGAATTAGGTAAGATGGTGGTAGCTAGCCAGGCGGATTTCAACAAAGTCCTACCACCAAGCAAACCAAGCACAATATATTGTACTCCCCATGGGAATCGAACCCGGGACCTCTGGATCTGAAATCGGTGGGTTGAACCACTAGACCACAGAGGCGGTTAATAACTAACCTTAATAGCCTCAAACTAAACAAAGCTCAGGGAACTAGATTACAGAAAGATAACAGTTTTTTTTGTAAATACATACTTTAACACCCAAGACTACAGCGCATAAGGCAGAGCTAAGTGTACCAAGCTACTCAAGATTTGTTTGAGAGCAATGTTATATCCTTGGATGTTCGTTAAAGAGTCATGTCGGACGCTTACAGCGGTGGCTATTAGGTACCTACACAGCCCGCACGGAGAAAGAACTACCACAAAATATAATGCTTGTAAAAAGGAAATGCTAAAAGCACATACAAGCGCCTTATCGTGGCTTGCACGAACCTCGTATAGACCCACAGCAGTAGCATGACTAAGGCAGCGATAGCGGCGCCCTGCCCCACCGCCACCACGCTCTGCAGCCCTAGGGCTCCGGCCAGCAGCGCCAGCAGGTACCCGAGGAGCGCCAGGGCTGCGAACACGGCCGGGGTGCCCACCAACTTCAGCATGTTCTTGCCTTCGTTGTGAGCGCGGAGCTGGGAGAATAACTCGTCAAGTTCCTAGAAGATTATTTTACTATTATAATGAATATTTTACACACTTATTTTATGATAAGGAACTGTTATTAAAAAGCAAATAAAAGGAACAAGACATGGCACAAACATTATGAACAATAAATAAAATCTTTGCAAGTGTGTGAAATCCGGACGTCAATACAACAATTAGATCATGATGGTGATTCTGTTTACAAATTAACGACAGTTCTACGTTAGAACATATGCGTTTTATAACCAATGTTTTTTTTTATTATACGACGGATAATCGCTTGGCCTTCATCTCACCTTCAAGTTATGATAAGGCCGAAGATAGCACACTTCACCCGAAATCCTCACCAGTATGAGGAACTGGCTATCTTAGCGCTAAATGCCGGAACACAATTTTATGGCGAAAGACTTAGGTAAGATGGTGGTAGCTAGCCAGGCGAACTTGAACAAAGCCCTACCACCAACCAAACCAAGCACAATATTGCACTCCTTTGAATTGAAAACCCAATAATGTATTAGTGTGATATCATACATGATTTTATATTTATTTCTAGTTATACCTAAGCTTACTTACTGTAATCATGAGAATAACATATTAGCAAGTAACTGTGACAAAACAATGTAAGCAATATAATATTTATCATCATTTTATCACAGACGTAATTAAGATAATCTTTCAATTTCCTGAACATGATTTTGGGAAGATTTAAGCAATCAAAGCAGCGTGCCTACTAAAGCGTTTATTATGGACGTAGTTAAAGATGTGTGGACAAACACATTTTATGACCAAATCCGATTTTATGTCAAACCGTTTGGCCTGCGATAAATTATTTGGAAAAACAATGTCTTTATTCAATAAAAAGTACAATTAAACTAACTATGTACAAAGGAATCAGTCAGATTACCTAAGGACCGTTACAAACGGCCTATAGGTAACTCAACTGTTCCAGACCAGTACCAGACGGAAGCGTGCCCAAGACAAAAAAAAAACTTTGGAAAAACTCGTTTCTTCTTGAATTAATATGACAAACTGGATGAGCCTAGGCTGCAACCAATGGGGTGTTGTATTGTATCCTTTGTATCGTGCACTCCTTTGTATTGTATCACTTTTTTTAGGAATTCGAAAAGTCTGTTATATCTCGTACACTTATAAATACCATACTAACTACCTACCAATAACCATACAAATATTTCCGGCTGAGCGCCTTTTGCACAACAGGTCGCGCAAAAAAAACAACAGGACAATTAGTAAAAAAAAAACTTTACCTTGATGAGCTGGTCTCCATAGCTATCAGCAAGTTCCTGTCCCCCCATCTTCTTCCTGCTGTGGAAGGCATGCACCGCCTTGTCTCTGACCCGTCTGTGCTCGTCTGCCAGTGTCGTGGGCTGTAGGTAAGGTCGGTCCCCTCCACAGACTTCTTCCATCAGATTGGAGTATAAGTCGCGGGCGTCGGCTAGTGCTGATAGGTTGTTGGCTTCTGCTGTGGCCTGGGGAGGTCGGAACGTTAGCTAGATAAACGGTGTCAATTATTTCTTAAGGGTCTAATGCAGCGACAACTGCGTACACAGGTACTGAACGCGGATATAACGCAGCTAGAAGATACTGCGTATCTAGCACTTACTGTATAACTAACAGATACTGCATAAGTAGCAGATACTGCGTAGCTAACAGCTGTTACAAAGTAATGACGTATCTAGCAGATAAGATGTAACTGGCAGATGCAAAGACACTGGCAGATACAAAGACACCGACAGATACTAGAATAATGTACCTCTAGTATGCTCTTAGGCTCCGGCAGCTCAGACCCGTTGAACACCTTCATGTACCCCTTGAAGTAATGCAGCAGTTCCTTCGCCTTGACGCGACGTCCTGAGATCAGCTTCGGCACCAGGTGTTCAGGAGACAGGAGGGAGGGGACCAGCTCTTGCAGACTCGCTTTGAACTCGGGGCTGATATCTGAAGATAACATGATCTTATTATGATAAAACATCATTTATTCAATAAAAAGTACAATTAAACTAACTATGTACAGAGGAGTCAGTCAGATTACCTAAGGACCGTTACAAACGGCCTATAGGTAACTCAACTGTTCCAGACCAGTACCAGACGGAAGCGTGCCCAAGACACTGGCTGCATTGCCACGCTGAATAGCTATGCTAATTCGCTGGCCTAAATAAGAGCCAGCCCTTGGGTCACGTGTCGCCTCAATCAAAAGCCCCGCAATATTTTTGAAAACCCGGAGGGCACCAGCTCCCCACGGACCCAAGGTCTCCACCCCAAAAGGCTCAAATAGGTAAGCTCTGTCGAGACCACTATATTTGCGCCTTTTGTGATCCTCGACCGAATCAGCCGCCGCACCAGCCCTAACTGATGTCCCAGGCAGATGAGATGGCGCTAGGGTGTCGACGCAGGTAGCGTCCCACACCAAAGGCCTACTTATTATGATAAACAAACTGAATCGACAGATAAAAAGAATAACTTCCTTGTTTCGCAAAGTGAACGGAATGTGTCTATTGCTAAGCGAAAATGTATATTAGTTAGGTATTTTTGCATCGACATACATCTTAGGATGCACGCGCTTTGTGAACCTGCGTTCATAAATTCGTTGTGTAAGTCAGGCAATAATGTTTTACGCTAGGATGTTTTTGTCAAATTTATTTCTGAGTAAAAATGTAACATTAAATGTTGCTTCTATACGCAAAGACCGCTCTTTGGATCCCGGAGACGAAAACGAACGCACTTTTGTGAGGACATCGTGCAACTTCGAATGAACGAGTTCTAACCGACAGGATCTTTGATTTTTCGTGAACCACTTACCATATTTTTGGTTTGGAAGATTAATGCTTTGTACACTATTTCTTACAAAAACATAGTGAGAAAACGCGCGGCTGAGTTTGGCTTGGCTGTTCAGTTACGAGGGAGTTCGCAGAGTTTTTGGAGAACAAGAAAAAAATCAAACAAAAAAATGGCGGACCAAAGATTTTTAAACAGAACGCTGCCAATAGCTTCCAGCAACCAAACCTGACAACCAAAACCTTATTTTACCGTACCTTTGAGGTTCCCATCGAACTTTGGGTTGGTGGCGACGTTGAGCCCGGGGTGCGGCATGAGGAAGCAGGTCAACTCCTCGAAGCACGCCGTGATGTACTGGCGCAGGGTCTGCAGCTCCTTGTGCTGGCCTTCGTGGACCTGGCACGAGGGTAATAGCTACTAGTTATACTTATTGGTCAAATCCTATCACAATGTAGGAAAACATCGGCAGACATAACCTAAAACTTTATTTCAACGTAAATTTGTTACACCGTTGTGTTGTGTTTCATTTTTGCGTATAGGTACATCTTATACTAACGATGAGTTAGCATTATTTAAGATGTTGACTTCGAGGCTTGGGATGAGGAAAGATGAAGAAGGAATAAAAAAATAAAAACCCGTTATTTAGCCTGAAAATATATACCCACTTATTTTATACAACCTGGAAGTTGCCCTGCTGATGTTAAGTGCATCTCTTGTCTATAACAATGTCTACTGCGTAGGTCACATCCACAAAGAACATAGCCTACACAGCACTGCATTGCGCTTGTCAACTAGAGGCATAAAGGTGTAAGGCTCATGTGCCTGTAATTTCACTGGCGTCTATACCCTTCAAACCGGAACACAGCAATGCTGGCGGCTGAAATAGGTATGGTACTAGTACTTCCCTGGACGAGCCCTTTCACAATGGGCTCTACTTCTCTTACTCTTAAAACTTCTCAACTTCCCACTGGGGTCGATTCAATGGCAATAAATGACAAAGACCTACAGTAACTAGAAGGGTTCGATCCCCAGTGGGAGTACAATATTGTGCTTGGTTTGGTTGGTTGTAGGATTTTGGTAAAGTCCGCCTGGCTAGCTATGGCACCATCTTACCTAATTATGTCGCCATAACAACAATCTAAAATTGTTCCGACAATTACAGGTAAGATAGCCAGTTCCTCAGTTTGTTGAGGATTCCGGGTGAAGTGCGCTTCCACCTTCGGCCTATCTTAACTTGTTACCAGGTGGTTGAAGGCGAAGAGCTTCCCCGTCCTACAATAAAAATAAAAAAGGGCTGTTTGCTAGGGTATTAGAGCTAAAAAGAGATAAAGTATACAAATTTTTTTTTTTTTTTTTTTATTGTACGACGGGTAAGCACTAGATAGTATAGATACCTCCAGCCGTTTGTCCAGCAGCCTCTGACCCCCGCGGGCCCCGAACGGGTACTCGTAGGGGAAGCTCCAGTCCCGCACCAGGAGCTGCAGCCGCTGGAAGGGCTTGCCCTCGCTGCTCTGCTGCACCAGGCGGCCGTAGTCTGTGAACAGCTGGGAGACAAACACATCCAGTTATAAACCCGTGGAATATATGTTTTTTTCATATAAGCCAGCATTCAAAAACTAAAGTAAACAAAAGACATTAGTTTCTTTTTTAAATGATCATATTTGTTAGCACCTACCCCAAATATATGGAAAGTGAAAGTCGTGGAACTATTTCTTTGAGGTTTAAAATCTATATTATTATTTTTTTATTGTACAACAGGGGAGCGCTTGGCCTTCATCAGTGGTGTACCTGCTAACTTTACAGTCCGGCGCATGTGTTTGAATCACCACTAAACGAATTAAAGGTTCATTAACGTGCAAGTGATGCTTTTGTTATAGCCAAGCTGTGTGGGAAAGAAACTACAAAATTGTAATTGTATGCGCTTTAGTTATGAGATCTAATTACAGAAAACAAGCATTCATTTGTATCAATATCTTAAATTTATATATTTCACATCAAAAGCCCAATAGTGTCCACTGCTGGACTAGACAGAGCCTCCTCCAAAGCTGGAGGGTTTTTTTTTTTCTTTTCATAATTACCGCGCTTGGCAGGCGGATTGGTGATCGCAGTGAAGTTGTAGATAATACTCAGAAGGAAGCTGCTGACCATCTTTTGGTGGATCCCTTAGTCGGCTTTTTAGTAGGTACCTACTACCTACATTTTATGTATGTGTAAGTTATATAGTATGTGTGGTGTGTATGTGTGAGTGCTGTCAAAATAGAGATTTATTTTAATTCAAATAGTACCTACACTTTTGTAGTACCCATACCTATTCCATGCACCTCCCTCTCTCTCTCAAAGGTTTGCTGGTAAAAAAACTTTTTTCAAGGTTAAACTCACCTATATGTACATATGCTTACATATATTTTCCAATGCCATGTTTTATTTCTTACAGTAAAAAAATACCGAATATAATAATAAATAAATAAATATTACAGGACATTAATTTTACACAGCGCCATCTAGCTCCAAACTAAGCATAGCTTGTAATATGGGAACTAGATTACGGATAGAATACTTAAATACTTTTTGTAAATACACATACAGCCGTTGTGACCATACCTTGGATTTAGCTTACCTGCAGATGCTGAAGATCGTCCTCCTCTATGTTCTGCGATAGGTTGTATATCTGAACGGATGAGATCATGGTGGAGAGAGCGAACACGGTCGCGTTGTCGCGGACGGTCGACTCGCTGTCGAACGTGCCCTGAGTGTCCATCAGCAGGATCACCACCTGGGGGGCAAACCTGTGTAGGTCAACTGGTAACCGACATCGACTTCGATTGACATTTGAAAAGCCTATTCTTCAACTGTCACTGTCATCCTTATTTTTGACAAATTCTGACTGGGTTTGACCACTGGGTTGGGTTCAGTTTGATCGTCCGCCGACAGCAGGATACAAAATACAAATTTGACGCGTGCAAAAGAGATAACATGATCGCCGGGCATCGATGGGTGATCGAACTGAACCCAGCGGGTATTGTTTGATTTCAATTTACAAAATTAGGCTGGTCATAGTCCTCTTCATCATATCAGCCCACACAATTCCACAACATAGGCCTCCCCCAATCGACGTGACAAAAAGCGAACCTGAGCCTCGTTCATTCATCGACTCCCTGCGACCACCACAAAGTCGTCGGTCCATCGAGAGGTCTTCTCATACTCCGTTTCGCATTAAATCGCGGTCGCGGTAAAATAAATTATGAGTCAGATAGCTAATAGAGGCGTTACTTTGCGGAAATCCATTGTTCAATATTAACCTGAAAACAGAGGTACCTATAGAGGTAAGATTTGATTATTGGTATGCTATTCTATCCTATCTTACTCATTTTTATTTATTGGATAGCCAAGCGTTTGACCACGCAGCTCATATAAAATAATACATAAGTAAAGATGTGGCCTAAGATGGATCGTATTAGTGCGGAAACGCAGACGAGGGCAACGAGTTCCATTCATTACCAGTGATAAAGGATTATTTGTAGATGTTATGTATGGTGTTGTAGGTGATACGGGTTGCAGCTACAACTTGTAGCTTGCCGTACGTCTGCTAGTCCGATGGTGGAAACATGGAGGGATAATGTAAAAGATATCGATCTCACACTCGCAAACTTTTTATCCTGTCACCTACTAATAATAAAAAGACGAATATTTTTTTGGATGTTAAGTTACGATCCCGATCCCACGAGCATAAGCTAGTGATCACCTTCAAGGTGAAACCTGCAGGGTATTCGTATAAAGATACCTTCTCTCCGTTAGGCAGCGTGGCCTTGAACGGCTGCGACCACAGCAGGAGGCCCGTGGTGTGACGGTCGGAGCCGCCGCGCCAGCTGAACCCCTTCAGAGGCTCGTCAGCTGACCCCAGCCACTCGCCCGTGTCTTCGCCCACGGTGTACTGGAAGTTACAGTATATAGAATCAGTCGATTTATTTGATTATCGTGAAGTCAACGATGACACAGAATAAATAGATTTAGTGAGTCATACATAAACATTTAAGAAATTATAAAATAGTAGTTCATGCAACTGTCATATAAGAAGGGGTATTAAAACACGAGAGTCTGTTTATCGATATATGCGATAATAGGTTGACTCGAGTGTTTTAATACCTAAGTTATATGCACTTTCATACACTACTTTATCTTCACTCATAGGAAAAATTGAAATTAAACAAAGTAGGTAGGTTACAAGGAAGTAATTTTCAATCTATAAATTCTTGGTACTACTCTCTTCTCCAATCATATTTTAATCACTTACAGGATTTTAGTAAACTTTTTTGGAATCCCGAATACAAAAACACGATCGGCAAAAAATGTATAGGAAGCGCGGGAAATTAAGTTCAAACTACGCATGCGTGCGCCATTTTTTTCACAGTTCGAACTGCTCATGCGTGCGCTTTTTTTTCATATTCAGCCTAAAACCATAGACTACTTTAATGAAATAATAAAAAAAAAATTGGTCTAAGTAGATGTTTGTTCGGTATTTGGGTTGTATATAATTATGTAGTTGTACTTATGACGTGATTCACATAAAAAATACAGAACATTAATTTTACACAGCGCCACCTAGCCCCAAACTAAGCATAGCTTTTTAATATGGGAACTAGATTACGGATAGAATACTTATATACTTTTTATTTTGTAAATACATACTTACATATCATACAATACAACACCCAAAGTACCCATAAAAGTATTATATCCACAATCTAGTTGCCATATTATAAGGTAAGTATGCCTATTTTGGGCCAGATGGCGCTGTCTAAAAATTAAATGTCGCAATTATAACCAGGTTACTAAGCAGTGCCCAGACAAAGAAACCAACCTTCTTATGCAAGTATCTGAGTAGGAAGTCAAGAAGGAAGGACTTCCCCTTGCGGAAGGCGCCGGCGACGGATATGACCACCACGGGGAGGTCTTTCACGTCATCTCGTAACAGGAGCGCCGAAAGCGACTCCTCATCCAATGCGAACGTGTGCTCCGGCGCGGGGGTCACCACTTGGATGCCCCACCCGGACTCCAGCGACTCGGCTGCAAAAAATATTACAGGTATTAATTTCACACAGCGCCATCTAACCTAAAACTAAGCATCGTTTGTAATATGGGAACTAGATTACGGATAGAATACTTAATGTACTCTTATTTTTTTTGTAAATACATACTTATCATAGAATACAACACCCAAACACAGAACAAACATTCGTCAAACAAATGTTTGCCCTGGGTGGGAATCGAGCCCACAGCCTACAGCGCAAAAGGCAGAGTTACTACCAACTGAGTTATGAGGCTTGTTATTATAATAACTAGGAATATATATGTTTACCTGGAACATATTGTGCTATATATAGCGCTATGCTTTTAACTAGTGTCACACATTTTTTTATATACCACTAAAGTGGCACCTGTGTAGCGATCCTCAAACACACGGATTTTTTTCAGATCAGATCGGAAATATTTATTTTACGATTCGAATTCGAATCCGATTGATTTCAACGCTGTTCTCAAATCATCAATTTTTTTTTTGCTGTGCGTCGGGTAAGCGCTTGGCCTTCATCCTACCTTGTTACAAGTTACGAGTACTATATTGTGCTTGGTTGGTAGTAGGACTTTGTTGAAGTCCGCCTGGCTAGCTACCACCATCTTACCTAATTCTGTCGCCATAACAACAACCCTTTTTTTGTGTTCCGGCATGTAGTGGTAAGACAGCCATTTCCTAAGACAGTTGAGAATTTCGGGTGCAGTGCGCTTGCACCATCGGCCTTATATAACCTGAAACCAGATGAGATGAAGGCCAAGATAGGCCGTCATATAATATTATTATTCTGCGTAATTTAGTTCCCATATTACATGGTGTGCTTAGGTTGACGTTGAGTAAAATGTCTAGTGATATTTATTTAAATGTACCTTAAGACCTGTTGTCTCGGAAAGAGGTCAATACCTGAGATTTATAATTTATTAACAGCGTCAATAACAACCACATATGACTCACTCTACAGAGGCTGGGTCAATGTTACGTCATGGTCAGATTTGACACTTACCTAACGACGAGAGCACCTACCAATCCGAATTGTTCCCGCGTGCTTGATTTAGACCGGATCATTCTCACGAGTATTGAGTCATCAAATAGTGTCTATAAGTTCAAACTTTGATGTTTTTGATTGTCATTTGCTAGTCATTTTGCTAACAGGACGACCTGCATGAACTCCCAGTGGGTTATAGCAGTGGGACCACGGGTAAAGCCTCATGCATACATGCATATATTTTTTGTTGACATGTGCAAAAGGCGAGAGTAGGTTTGTATACCAGCCCCCTCAGCACGGGACGGGGATAAAATTTGTGTCCTCTGTTTTTATCCACCTCTGAGAGCATTTTGTCTCCCGATGGTGACATTATGAGGTCGACGAAATAATCTTGACATATAAAATAAATAAAGAGAAATACGAAATATCTACCAAGTTGCAAGCTAATTCATGCTACGCAAGTCTGATAATCAATCGCCTAAATCAATATACAAACATGTAAACATGATTATCTGTATAAAAACATTTATATTTGTATGTATACATATAATATGTACCTATGCATGTCGCGGCTTTGAATCAACCCCCTCCAACTCAGCCCAGAGATGTCGTAAAAGCCGACTAAATGATCTTACCAGAAAGGCAGCAGCTTCCTTCAGTGTATTATCTATACCTTTACTGCACTCACTAATCCGCCTGCCAAGCGTGGTGATTAAGGCAAACCTTCCAGCTTTGGAGGAGGCTCTGTCCAGCTGTGGCCACTAATGGGATATTGTAGATACATGTATTTTTTTTTGGCAAACCTAACAGCTTTTCTTAGAAACTATAATTAGACTAACTTAAATCTAAATGTGCGTGAGCAGTTTGTATTTATATTAATACATTTTCACGTTTTATTGACATCAGGGTCAAGTCACCAGCGACACAATGAGTAGAACTGCTTATTAGAAATAATTAACATTATTTCCATATTTAATATCCTTCCAAGCCCCCTTCCGACAAGACAGTTACTGGCTCGAGCCAATAACTGTAAGATATCAACCTCCTTCAAGACTGAAAGGTTTTTGCCATTAAACTCCACGCTTGGCAGGTGGCTAAGATTAAAAAGATTAACAAGACAAGCATGTTTTTTATATGAATATATACTCATGTCATGTCCGTATCAACTACCTACGCCGTCTTTATTACTTGTTGTAATGTGTGTAATGGCACTTGCCTTGTTCCATTGCATAATATAAAATGTAGGTATACATTGTGTTGTGTTCGTGTGTTGCGAATCTGTAAAAATATGTGTCGTCCATTTTCCTATAGGTAGTATTTCCTATACCTTCCTAGGTATAGGCCCCTATGTAGTTTAGATATGCTAATCAAAGAGTAGGTACGATTTTGCAAACTTTAATAATAATAATAAATCCTTCTTGTACGACACCCGTGAATTAAAGGGGTAGGTGCTATTCTACTCAGCCTCAACACGGTTTAAACACCTTCATCTATTGTTTACCTAAACAAAGAGCCGCCGAACACGCACTGAAATTATCTAAAATTAGCTAGGTACCTACTAGACACAAGATTAAACATTTCTAATTTTCAAGACACTTTAGAACTGGATCATACTCACTCATTTTTTCCACTTTGTCCCACTAATCACTATATCCGTTGAATTAACACTTTTTCAACTGAATCACAGTATTACCTATTGAGCAGGTACCTATATTGAGGCCGACTGGTCTGTGAGAAGTAAGGTCGCAGAGTGATGTCAGAAACAGCGTAATACATAAATAGTATGATGTCATTGCGAGCTATGTGGGAGTATGGCCGCGCATGTACCTACACGCTTTACGACAGAGACAGTCGACAGACTTCGTTCCAAAGGATCCTATCCATGTATTCCCATCGACTAGCCCTTAACTTTATTCTTATTTGTTACCTGAGCGAACGTTGCTCGTATAGATTCAGCATTGAAATCAGATATTTGAATATCAATTAGGTATTTTGTTGATTCATCGTTCTTTATCATTTCAGCCCACATAGGTATGTCCATTGCTGAACATAGGCCTCCCCCGATCGACGCCATACACAGCGATCCTGAACCACCTCATGTGAGCCATGTTGGCTTGCCCACTGTCACGTCTGCTTGCTAATTTTGAGAGCTATGTCAGCAACTTTGGTTCTCTTACGGATATCCACATTCCGGATTTTATCACGTAGTGAAATTCCAAGCATATCTCTCGCCATAGCTTGCTCATCCTCGAACAAATAGTACCTGTACCCAGGCAAGCCACTTCAAAATAAAACTGCTTAGAATCTGAAAATGTTGCATAAATTCACCATCAACCGTATCGTGCGTATGTAACCCAGAATATTCACATCACAACAATTATTCCTAATGATCGTAAACAGGGCTAGTACACAGACCATGAAATTCCAGTGACCAAGTTATGCAAACCACGCATGAGCGGGTAAAGTTGTGTTACTGCATTGTGGTTATTCTACTGTGGCAACTACTTGGTCCAAGTAGGTACGGGAAGCATTGTTTTTCTTAAAATGTTGCTTTTTATTGTACGACGATCAGGTGATTGGCCTTCATCTAACCTGAATTTCAAGCTATGATAAGGCCGAAGGTGGAAGCGCACTTCACCCGGAATCCTCAATAAACTGAGAAACTGGCAATCTGACCTCTAATTGCGGGAACACAACAATTTAATTATTGTTGTTATGGTGACAGAATTAGGTAAGATGGTGGTAGCTAGGCGGACTTAAAGCAAGTCCAACCAAACTTTGTGCTCCCTCTGGATCTGACACCGGTAGGCGAACCATTAGACCACAGAGGCGATTATAGCATGCGGTTGGCAGAACATGTCTTTTCTTCCTCCACTCTTCTCTATCGGACGTTATCTCATTACTAACTCCTTTCTTGCCCATAACATGTATCAGTCTCTCCTTCGGCCTACCTCCAACCCTATTTCCATCCATACTCATATTCAACTCTTCTCGTTACGTGGCTGTCATGTATACCATGATAACCTAAGTATTACTTCTGTCACAGACGCCACTTTCACTCTTCCTCGAATGTATAAAGAGTCTTTATATGATCCATTCCTGATACTCCACTCCTCACATCTCGTCTCATCTCTACCGCGTGCACTTGCCTTTGATCAGTCCCTTTCACTTTCATACATACCTACAGGTCCAACCAGATGAAGCTTGGATATAATATTTACTACTGTAGCTTACAAACATCGTGTGTTCAAAGTAAATGACAAAGACAGAGACAATATAACGTCAATTATTTTTTTAAATCTATAACAGCTGTCCCATTTCTTGAATGGCAAAAGTTTTAGGAAAGTAATAAATGATTGGCTCAGCGCCTATATATCTAGGTAAAGTATTACTAAGGTAAGGTACTATCCTAATAACCTTCCCTGATTAATTAGCGTACAGGGAAAAACGTGTAGAGATTAAAAGCCATGGGTTTTTCTATTTTTGATGATATTTTCCTTCACGACCGCACGCTAAATGCACATTTTTTTTATATAGGATAAGCGATTGTCCTTCAACACACCTGGTTTCTAGTTATAATAAGTCCGAAGGTGAAAGCACATTTCTGGCTATGAGGCAGTTCCCCGCCAGCTCACCTCTAGATGTCGAAACATAACAATTCAGAATTGTTGTTATAGCGACAGACTTAGGTAAAGTTGTGGTAGCTGACCAGTTCATTTTGACAAAGTCCTACCCCCAAACAAACCAAGCACAATATAGTACTCCCCAGGGGATCGAACCCGGGACCTCTGGGTCTGATACCGGTGGGCAACCACTAGACCACAGAGGCGGTCAAAACTTTCGGAAACTATCTGAAGAGAAAAGTTCGGACGCCTAATAAGCATATTACCCTATACCTGTGCACGCACGGAGGAAAGTGAGATTTGGCGTGGTTTAGATTTATATGGAAAAGGAGAACCGAAACCTAACATGACTGGTCCGTTTTTGACATAATTATGTTATTTTTGAAAAAAATGTGGGACCTACTTCACCTTGGCAATTCGGCACCAACTCTTGTTTTTTTATTTAAAAGTCAAACTACGGAATCTACGGATTTTGATAAAATTTTTATAAGACCAATCTGTAATCATATCCTTTCAAACAAAAAAATATTTCCTCAAATCGGTTTCAATCGGACCGAGTTCTGTGGTAACAAACATAAAAAAAAAACTAATTCAGAACCTTCTCCTTTTTTGAAGTCGGTTAGCAAGCAATGATTTAGAAATAGATGTTGAAACAACTTTTTAAACTAAAAGAACGCATTCACTTTAAAATGGATGATGTATCGTATAGATATATCCAAAAGTTTGGAACTATTTTTTTAACACCCCAGTGCTGCCACGTGGCATAGTCTTACGCCTAGTTCTGTAAAAAATATTATAAAGTAAGAAAAGAGTTCTATATAACTGTTTTCTTACATTCTGTTCAGAGAAAGATTGGTCGTGGAGACACTCCTGCTCTTGTGATCTGAGCAACCTAAAATTCTACAGCAACCATGTCAGTTTCCATTTTGACCACAACAGTGCTCTTACTAAGCTCTAAGTACTTTTATGACTAATACTGCTAAACTATCAATAGGTACTCCTACATATAGGAAATATAACAGTCAAAATAAAGCAAAACTGTACTTCATCCAAACATCTTTTTAATGACACTGCTGTATTCTTTATTCATCTTTTCAAGCTGAGGCTTCAGTTCATTCGCTCTTTGTTGGGCCGCTTTGTCGTTGGGATCGAGCTGCAAAACCCTCTGAATGTCGCTCCAGGCTTCTTCATACATCTGTCAACAATATTCGTACTTTTCTGAACTTACCACATAGGAATCAGAAACGAGCGTGTCATACATTCACATATGCGAATGTGAATGCGGTTACTGAGATAAACAGACTCAACTATGTGGCGAACAGATTTCGTTTTATCAAATGTTTTTTTTTTTTGGTAGTATGGGAAAAGTGTTTCTGGTAAGAAATATAATATAATAAATTTAATAATAAATAAATAACTTTTTAAGAACAAACTGCTAAGAAAAGTTAGCTATGTTTATGGTGCTAAGAATTTGCCCCTAGCAGCAAATTTTTTAAGCTAGTTTTTAATTTTTGGAAATTACTTCCATTCATATTCATATTGTGAATAATTATGTAAGAGGAAAAGGTTGGTGATGGAAGTTTACCTTTAGGTTAGAGTGAGAAATACAGCGGCGATACATAGCTTTCCCACTGTCTGGATGAAAGGCCAGCGCTTTGTTGCAGAGTTCTAATGCTGCAGCATACTCCTTGTAATGGAGCTGACAATGAGCTAGGTTGTTATATAGTTTTACCTGCAGCAAATCAACAATTTCATTAAATAACAAGTACATATTTTAGGAAACAAAGAACTTTTATCAATCAAGACCATTGTACCTTAACATAATTAATGCAACAAATAACTATGAACTTAGATCCTGTTCCACATATGCTGACAATAAGACCCTTTTTTTTTTGTATGACAGGGAAGCGCTTGGCCTTCATCTCACCTGGTAACAAGTTAAGATAAGGCAGAAGGTGGAGGCGCACTTCACCCGGCATCCTCAACTAACTGAGGAACTGGCCATCTTATCTCTGAATGCCGGAACATAACTATTTTAGAACACTGGAGTAGACATGGGATGGGCAGTGATTCCGCTATGTATCCAGCAGGATGGGCACTGACATGCTATGATGCAAGTCCTTTACTTGCCCACTCAGGCAAAAGTGAAGTGTGATGATTGAATATGGTCATGTGTTTCAAAAACCTGTAGCATCAAACCTTCCCCCAGATACCAATGTGAATGTTGCAGCAGAGCTTCCAGCATGCTCAGACCATCCACGGGAGATTCTGGAGTCCCTAAACCACCTCTGAAACCAAGTAGGCTGCTGTTGTTACAACCTAGGAATGTGGGGATACACCAACAACATGCAATGCTCTTGTGGAGCCAACCCTCAGACCATGCCCCATCCCCTTGTGTCCCAGTTCCTACAAAATGGAAAACCTGTGCAAGGCTACCCAAAGATGAAGAAGAATGGTCTTGTCAATTATTATTATTATACAATAGAATAATAATAGAATGTAAAATGAATACCTTCAAATCTATCAGCTCTTCAATCTTCACCTCTTCGATGGTCTCGGGATCAAGTGGTTCTATGGCTATCAACATCTTTAGTGCTTTGTGGAACCTGCGGAATGCATCCGCTATCCGTTTCTCTTTTACTAAGTCCACTCCTTTCTCCTAAAATACATGAAATCAATTGAAAGCAAACAGTTGTATATTACATTATCCAGTAAACAGAAAAAAAAATACTTATATGCATGGAGGCATGTGCTTGCAACATTTGGTTAACACTGGTTGTGTTCTAGTGTGCAGTTTGGTGTAGCCATGAACAAACCAAGTGAGTATGGTTGAGGGTAGATATTGCAGTACAGTGTCGGAGTAGAATGGGATTGTCAATGTAGTACTAGCAGACTAGGCACGTAGGGTAACATGATACGAAGCACGGATCTTTGCTGGCCCACCATAGGATGTAGGGTGAGGCCAAGTAATATACCAGCCACATGTGAAAGGCTGCCTCGCTGCCTGGCGAAAAATGTTTTTTTTGTGGATTTAATTAATTGATTCTCCTCTACCTTTACCTCATTAGGAATGGAACTCTTTGCCCTCATCTTTGTTTTTCAACATACAAACTGAAAATGATACAAACAAGTCTTCAAGTCTAGAGTTAATACCACATCTTTACATGTTTATCAAGTGAGCTGGTGTTCAAACGCTTGGCTATCCTCCAACATATAAAAGATTGCTAGTTACTTGCAAACCTTTGGCACATGATAGTTTGAATGTACCGCTGACTACCCACTAGCAGGTGATAGTTGAATGATTTTAAATAATCACCTTTAACACACATCGGGCCTAGGTCTTGTGTCACTAAATGGGGACTACCAATGGGTGACGACCAAGGAGCATAAATATTTTTTTCTTTACCATTCAAGCTTGATAAGCTAGTGTTTTATACCTTATGATACAAAGCAGACTCATACAGCCTCTCCCAGCTCCAATCGCTGATAAGCTGTTCTTCAGTGACTTCCTTCAACTCCACCCTACAATTAATCTCCTTCACGAGCTCACCATCACTATCTCTATACACCATCCGAATGTCACAAGTCTCGCCACAACACATCTGCTGCAAAACTAACTCGAAGTCCTTGTCAATAAAACAGTCACTATCTCCGATAAGCACACAGCCGCTGAAGTTATTGAAGACTTGGCTTTCTGCTTCGATCTGGCGGATTTCATCGCCTTTTTTACATGTAACATTGGATATAGATATCTTGCAACGCGAATCTTCAAATGGTACGATGCTGTAGTCGCCGGGAATGATGAGTCTCTTGAATATCTCTCTGTCTGTGCGAGAGCTAACAACTTTTTCTTCATACATTCCGTAAATTTGTATTAATACTATTATGGTCCCAATTACCTCTTTATTGCAAAGATAAAAATTACGGTGAGAGTGTGGGTGCAGGTTGACGAAATAAACAAGATCTCAATTTGTTTTTGTTTTGTTTCATTTTGTTCCGAACAAATTGTTCGTTCGTTCGTATCACAGAACACTAATTAATGGTTCGTATTATCGCAATGAGTGGCTCGATCCGCTCAATAGATTCTTTTTTTATGCTCAATTGGATTCTTTCTCTTTGGGTCCCTATATTGCACGACCAATAATGTACAGCCAATAATTGAAATCCACTATTATATCAATACAATTTTACACACCCGATATTTCAAAACCATGGCTTTCAATTATTGGTTGTGGATTATCATTACGTGCTGATAATGTACGGCCAATAATTGGATTTGCTTCTCATTGGCAGAGAGTCTTTCAAATCCTTGATCCCTCATTGGTCGCTCAATACGAAGTAGCCCACGACAAAAAAGAAAAAGTGGACAAGGATTATTGGCTGTGCATAATAGACACGTTGATAATGTAGTCAATAATCCAAGTCCATTTTTTATATGGTCGTACATTATTGGCTATGCATTATTGTCATCCCATGGAGAGAGGGAGACAGTTTACTTGCTCATTACTATGCATGCTGCGTTTTTTATTCTTTAAATAATCTGTGGTTTCGACTTCAATCCATTTTCTTATTCTTTTGTTTTCTTTCATTCAAGTGTCACAATCAGCTGTTATCATCATAGTTCTAGGCTAGCTATGGTTTTCATTTCATTTCATTTCAAAATTTAGTTTGATTGATGGAATAGAATTTTTATTTTTATTATTATTTTGGTCGTGAAGGAAAATGAAGCTGAATATTGAAGGCATAATATGTAATTTATAAAATTGTCTTGAAGAGCAAGATCTTTATTCTGTTGGTTTTGTTAATATTTATTTTCGTAAAATCAAAGGTTTCTCAAGATCATCGCTCTTCGTAAGTACCTATTTATCTAGTTAGGTTATGATAAATAGGCCTTAAATAATGTTATTGGCCTTGACTTGATAATATTAATATTAATATATTACATAACAATCTAAACAAGGTTTACAAGAATTATTGTTTTATCAATTTTGTCTCATAGCCGAAAGAAATAAACAGCCAACATGCCATAGGTAGTAACCTACAGGTTACTATATATATTAATGAAATTGTATGTAAGCTGGTGAGAATTTTCGGACGTTGGTACATCCTAAAATTCCCTCCCATCTTCATCTCTTCCCTATTAATGTAACCCAAAAAATTTACATAAATTTATTGTGTAACTGACTAGCTGACAATCAACACACAGCCTAAACCAGAAGTCCTTTATACTTGAATGTCTCTGGGTAACTTCCGTTTGTAGTGTAGGGATGCACTATGAAAGCATTAAATAAATTTCCACAGGATGGCTGGAATTAAGTCCCAGGTGTTTCACAAATCATTGATATAATAATGTTATTAATTTTTCAGTAACAATGTCTATTTTACTGAAGAGTGTGTGGAGGAATGTACTCCGAGCTGGCCCTCTTAGCCGGTCCTCCCTCACACCGAGGAGCCTCTCTTCAGGCAGTAAGTTAAATTACATTTCAAAACTTTCACTCACCTAATTAGCTGCATTTAGTTCAGTTAGTACTAGTATTTGATTTATATTCAGGGTAAGGGACCATTTATCTAAGCTAAAAAAGCTACTTTAAATAAGCCTTACTTGTACATATATGTTATAATAAAAACTGATAGTCTGCTCAAAAGGAAAACCATTGTGGTTTTGAGGGTTCTCCTGGGCTCTTGTCATACAAGAATCCTATGGCAATTTCATGTTTGGTCTCCAAAGCTTTTTTCTGAACAGACTAATTACCTATCAACATATTTAGGGAGGTAGGGAAACGTTTTTATGAAGTGGGAAGGATTGCAAGTATCTTGCTTACTAAAAAAAATGTATCCTGGTGCTTTACTATTAACATGAGTTTGTATATAGTATACAGGGGAGGGATTGTTTGAATGGCCTCAGGGGCTAAAATCTGTAAAAGAATTAGATGGTGAATTAGTACTTTGAGCTAATTTTTGAAATAATGTTGTACCTTTTTTTTTTATGCGGAATGCGTTTAGGCACCATAGCCTCGTTGGGGACGAGGCCGTGTGTGGGACTCGACCTGTCCTAGCGACAGGTAATACCCACTAAACTCCGCAGTGACCCGCTTTCGCCGTGTGGTGGTGTCGTGGGAAACCGGCCTTAGCCTTAACTACCACAACACCACCGGCGATTGCCCCTTTAAAGGGGCCCCACAGCCCCCCCAGTGTGACTGGGGGGGATGGCGGGAACAGCTGGGTCGCCAGGCTGTTCCCGCCGTTCGACGGGGATGAGGGTCTGTGCAATGGAGGCCAGTTGAACGCCCCTACGTTCCCGGCCCCCAGACCCCCATCTGATCCCACTGCCCGACAGGGTGGCCGAATTGACCCTCCCTGCCGCGCCGCCAGCCTTGAAGGCCGGCCATCCCACGACCCGAAGGTCCGCTGAGTCCCTCACTGGGACTCCCCACCCCGCGGAAGTCCGCCTGTCCATCCACTGTGCCCTATGCTAACTTCATAGGGACACGCGGAGGACACCCTCAAGTCGGATTATTCGCTGCCGTCGATAAGTCCCCACAAGTGGGAAGTGATCGACGGCACCCAGGGTAAACCACGAGGAGGTTATCCGACCCAGTACCCCAAATATATGTTGTACCTTTTTTTTTTTTATGCGGAGAATGCGTTTAGGCACCATAGCCTCGATGGGGACGAGGCCGTGTGTGGGACTCCACCCGTCCTAGCGACAGGCAATACCCACTAAACTCCGCAGTGACCCGCTATCGCCGAGTGGTGGTGTCGTGGGAATCCGGCTAAAGCCTTTACCGCCACAACACCATCAGCGATAAAGGGGCCCCACAGCCCCCCCAGTGTGACTGGGGGGGATGGCGGGAACAGCTGGGTCGCCAGGCTGTTCCCGCCGTTCGACGGGGATGAGGGTCTGTGCAATGGAGGCCAGTTGAACGCCCCTACGTTCCCGGCCCCCAGACCCCCATCTGATCCCACTGCCCGACAGGGTGGCCGAATTGACCCTCCCTGCCGCGCCGCCAGCCTTGAAGGCCGGCCATCCCACGACCCGAAGGTCCGCTGAGTCCCTCACTGGGACTCCCCACCCCGCGGAAGTCCGCCTGTCCATCCACTGTGCCCTATGCTAACTTCATAGGGACACGCGGAGGACACCCTCAAGTCGGATTATTCGCTGCCGTCGATAAGTCCCCACAAGTGGGAAGTGATCGACGGCACCCAGGGTAAACCACGAGGAGGTTATCCGACCCAGTACCCCAAATATATGTTGTACCTTTTTTTTTTTTTATGCGGAGAATGCGTTTAGGCACCATAGCCTCGTTGGGGACGAGGCCGTGTGTGGGACTCCACCCGTCCTAGCGACAGGCAATACCCACTAAACTCCGCAGTGACCCGCTATCGCCGAGTGGTGGTGTCATGGGAATCCGGCTAAAGCCTTTACCGCCACAACACCATCAGCGATAAAGGGGCCCCACAGCCCCCCCAGTGTGACTGGGGGGGATGGCGGGAACAGCTGGGTCGCCAGGCTGTTCCCGCCGTTCGACGGGGATGAGGGCCTGTGCAATGGAGGCCGGTTGAACGCCCCTACGTTCCCGGCCTCCAGGCCCTACAGGCCTGGAGGCCCCCCCATCAATGCCCGACAGGGTGGCCGAGTTGACCCTCCCTGCCGCGCCGCCAGATCACTTCCCACAAGTGGGAAGTGATCGACGGCACCCAGGGTACACCACGAGGAGGTTATCCGACCCAGTACCCCTAAATATATGTTGTACCTAGCCTAACCTATTTATCATGAGATTTTTAGTATATTTTAAGGTATGATGCGGGCGATGTACTGGCATGCATATCGTAAGGTACAATATACCTACCTTAGAGAGATTCATAGTGCAATAAATTACCGAGTTTATCAAAATACAAATTGTGTTGTTTTTTATTTATTTTTATTTTATGACAGGGAAGCGCTTGGCCTTCATCCCACTTTATGTTAAGTTATGATAAGGGCGAATGTGGATGCACACTTCTCTCACATAATTCAACAGACTGAGGAATCGTCTATCTTACCTTTAAATGCCGAAACACAACAATAAAAATGTTTATGTCGTCAGACATAACAAACAGTATGTCGTAAGATGGATTTTTAGTTTTTTTTTTTTTTTTTTTATTAATTAACTTATGTACCTAAGACCGATTTTCTATATCAAACTCTTAAATTTGACTCGAACAGACCCTCGAAGAAAACTCACCCTGTAAACAAATGAATGTAGTTTCAGAGCTTGGCCGCAACAAAGGCGATCCAGTCCTGGCTGAGATCCGCACAGCGGTGGGCGCGGGCGAGGTACTGGCGTGCGTGCAGGCACACCTTCCGCAAATGACACACGCGCACATGCTGCAAGCTCTGAGGACGCTCTTCGAACTGCACAAACAGGAGGAGTAAGCACAAAACACTCCACCAACTATTAGGACCTAAATTGCACAGGATTGAAAATGGTAATGCACCTCAGGGGGGGGTAACAACGATCTCTAAAAGCATTCTTGTTTTAATATTACTCCCTTCACATCTTTCGCGAGTGGAAGAGGTACTCGAGTGCCGCCGAACGTTGGCGGCAGAATTTACTCAATATTGAGACCAACACGCCAAACAGGCTCTTATGAGACCTAGTGCGAGGGACAGAGCTCAGCCAAGGTACAGCCTACACTACACAAAAAAATCCATAGATTCATTAGATCCATTGGATTGTAAGAAGGTCTAAGTCTAATCTAAGTCATTACATACATTACATACATTTTTTTGAATATTTTTTATAAATATTTTTTTATCTTTAACAAGAGGAGTGAGCACATATTCAATGGGAACTAAATTACCTACAGCATCACAATCTGGGGAGTCTCAACTAAAATAAAATCCAAAACCTTAACATACATGATTCACTTTTTAACTCGCTAGTTTATGATGATAAAATATTACAGGACATTTATTTCACACAGCGCCATCTAGCCCCAAACTAAGCATAGCTTGTAATATGGGAACTAGATTATGGATGGAATATTTACTTAAATACTTTTTTTTGTAAATACATACTTATCATATATCTTATCATATACAACACCCAAACACAGAACAAACATCTGTATTCATCACACAAATGTTTGTCCTGGGTGGGAAGTTACTACCAACTGAGCTATCAGGCTTGTTGATGATATAAGTGACCTTACACCTATTTAATCTATTATTTCGATGTTTTATATGTATGTATTTTCTTCCAGATTCACAGCATCAGACACGGAATCTATAATCACCGACCCAACATTCAGTCTTCTCTGCCACAACTTCAAGAAATACGCGCGCGAACTCGACGTCAATGAAACAATCGAAGCCACCAAAGTCCTCTCCTTCCTCAGGGTCCCGGCAGACACCGTCATCGTCCAAACTCTACTGCAAATGCTGCGGTGCAACATTAACTTACTGAACCTTAGACATATCATGTTCCTAGACTTTATTCTTAGTCGATACGAGAAGCCGAACCACTTGATAGACGCGCTAAAACTAGCTCTACCTTTAGCGTTTCAAATCCATTTACCTCTAGAACTAGACAACCAAGATCTTCCACTTCTCAAGGACATGCTAGCTTACAGCTGCACAAGAAATCTGCCAGATAGATGTATCAACAATGTGGTCACCGGGCTGTTACTGCATGACCAGGCTATCAATGCTCAGACAGCGAAGAGTATAATCTGGTCGCTTTGCCAAGCCAATTGCACAGAAGAAAAATATCCCACAAGAGTGCAGTTGCTACACATATGCTACGACATCTTAGTAATGAAAATAGATCAGTTATCGTATGATGATGTGTTGAGAACAACCGCTAAGATCAAGGGGAGGATTATGGAGAAGCACCCGGAGTATTATCACGAACAGCTGATGGATACTGTGGCTGACTATGTGATCAAGAATAACGTGGAGTTTGATAAAGGATTGTTGGTGGCAAGGGTGCTATCGAGGATCGTGAGTACTCTTTTCAATGCCTTTTTCTTTAATCATTTTCTGTGCTTAAGAAAGCTATACGCTTAGCAGAACTAGTCTGGTCCAAGGGACATGCCGGTTTATTCACAATGTGACCTTCACCGTTTGAAACAGTGAATATCTTACGCAGGTTTAATTCCAGAAGGAGCCATGCAGAAGATACTTTTGCATTTAAATTTAGTCTTAGATGGTAAAATTAAGGTCCTGTAATATTTATTTATTTTATTTTTACTATTCTTGTTATTATCAGGCCGACAAATCAAGACCATATTTTACAAACTAAAATGACATCGTTTAAAACTAAAACGTTGCAGCTTATGTGTTCTATATATCATCTGTGATTCTGATGGCTCTAATCGTTTCCCAGGCGCACACCCACCTGGGTCTGGTAGAATACCTGTGCCAACAAGCCGTGTCGTCGCCGGTGACGCTTGCCAACGCTCGCACCAACATACTCTTCGGATTCATTAACTGCCTCGCCAACAATAACTATACCCCAGGTAAAGTACACACTTCCCACTCTCTCTCTCTCTCTCTCTCCCTCTCTTACATACACACACACGTACACCATATGGAAATTTACCTAAATCATAGAAATCTACGGACCATATTGCGCGTACGCAGAAGTGTGCGATTTATAAAAAACAAAACACTTTATTCTATTTTACGGACAAATGGCGACCACTAATCGATAATTAACCAAAAATAAATTACGCTCAGTATATAAATGTGGTAATAAATGGTGTCCGTTATGGTAGCGTACACATAATCGAATTCACGTTCGTGGTTATAGCATATAGTTAGAGTAAATAGAGCATAATTAGTGCAAAAATAAAATAAATAGTGCCTCATTGGTTTACGAAATAATTACCATTCTTAGTGGGTACGCCAGCATAACGATTAAGCTAGCGTACACATGTCCGTACTCGAAAACGGCTTATGCTATAGCAATGAAGTTTACACACAAAAATAGAGCACAAATACTGCCCGAGCTATATGTACCGACACGTTTAGCTCTGCTTTGCTTAATACGTAGCTAAATATGGGTAAAAGTACTCACGAAAGCTCATCTTCTCTTCAAGCAAGTTCATATAAAGTAACAAAACCACTAATTCTTACTACCTGCCTTAATAAACGGAAGCCTAGACTATAAAACTAAAAGCACGAAAATGATTGTTAATATGGTGAAGAGCCGAGAGCTAGTCCAGCATTGAATGGCCAATTGGATCGTGTGAATAATGACTTATCACATATCATATACACACAAGTTTTTTTTAACAGTATTTACAGTACCTTTTTTATTAAATACAATTTAGACTAAGTACAGTATTAGTACGTAGGTATTGAGTGAAATGGAAGGTCTACAATTCTAGATGGTCCGTAAATCAACGAGTTTTTTTTTAATTAATATAAATAATTTATTATATTTATTATAAATTTTACACAGCGCCATCTAGCCCCAAACTAAGCATAGCTTGTAATATGGGAACTAGATTACGGATAAAATACTTTAATACTTTTTGTAAATACATACGTACAACACCCAAACACAGAACAAACATCTATATTCAGATGAATCATAAGAATACTTAATTCCAGATGTAGACGAATGGACGGAAATCAAGCGTCAGATATCCCTTAACCCGATCTTAGATGGCAAGAACTTCGCTCTACCGTGGGCCAAGTTGTGCCTAGAGATGGCTTCACTAGGCTACTACGAGGATAAGTTGCTGTCCAAGGTGTTTTCTCAAGAATTCTTGATGGACTACCTTGGGCGAGATAATAATACGCTGGATTATCTGCAGCTGCTCACTCTGCATGAGGCTGTGAAGGCTTTCCATAGTGAGGTAAGTTATACTTATTGGTCAAGCTAATAGTTAAGTTAGATCAATTGACACAGAATCAAAATAGTAGGTACCCGCCGGGAGGGGAGTGAAGGCCCCGTTGTAAAGGCGGTCGTCGGGTTGGGGGGACTGGATGTAAGGGTTGTTTAGTGGGTATACCGGGCAATCGGGGACTCCCGCATAACCTTCCCACCCCCGATAGCAGGGTAAGGGTAATTCATTTTTCACAGCGAAAAAAAAAAAAGGTACCTACGCTGTGATGAGCAGCAAAACTTAACTAGTTAAGTGACTAGTTCCACGATTTTTATTAGATATAGGTCCAAGTGTTACGTACATATAAAAACCAGCAAAGGTAAAGTCTGGAATAGGCTATTCTAAGCTTTACCCCAACGAAAACATGGGTTAGTTAAATATGACCCACCTTAGTTCAGTTTGAGTGGCATTTCATCGACAAATCAGTTCGCGGAGGAAGAACAGTTTTTTTTCTGTGTTTTATTAAACAACTTTACAGCGATTACCAATCTGTCTACCAAGCGTAAAGCTCTGAGGAGGCTCTGTCTGACTGTTTTTTTTCTATTGGATTTTTTGTTGAGCCAAGAACTGTTTTGAGTAAGAGGGGTCTTACTTGAAAAACCAGTAAAGATATGGTCTAAGATGGAGGATATTCACTCTGGACTTAAAGACTCCAAGATTGTACTCGTGCGGAAAAACAGACGAGGGCAAGGAGTTACATTCCTTACCAGTATTAATGATAAAGGTAGAGGCGAAACGATGTGTTCTGCACAATGGCTGCTGATGTGTTGTGACAGATAGACTAGACTCCCAGTTTGCCATCGCCGACATAGTTCACCAATTGAGTTGATTTTATGATTGGTGAACATGATGACATGAGTTGTGTCCCAATTGCTGTTGTAGCACACAGCACAAACTGTATTCACATTGTACTCGTGTTTTTCTGTTTGTCAATTTCGTTCTGTTATAAAAGTAAATAAATGAATGTCTATTTCTATGAACATTAATTGACGTGATCGTTTCAGAAGTACACACTCCCGTCCGAGATAATAGCCAAAGCGAAGACAGTGTACCCCATCAACTCGCTGAATGAGAAGCTGGAGGAGTACATAGCTCGCGGGCTCGGGGGTCGGGAGTATGTCACCAGGAATGTGGTGCTGCCGAGCGGATTTGTGGCTGGTAAGGACCTGTCGGTAGATTCCAGTTTCTCAGTTTGTTGACGTTTCCGGGCGAAGTGCGCTTCCACCTTCGGCCTTATCTTAACTTGTAACCAAGTGAGATGAAGGCCAAGCGCTTCACCGTCGTCCAATAAAAAAAAAGTAAAAAAAAAACCTTTTTGATACAGAATTGTACACTCGGAAAAGTTAAAGGTAATTTATTAAATAAATATAATACTATAGTACAAATTTATAAGTCAATTCATAACATAGTAGATAGGTAACATAAGGAAAAGTAGACATTTAAATGAATTAGAACGGGATACATCAACATCAAGAAATATGTAACATTCGTATATCGAACTGGCGCGAGGGGCACTGTCGAGTGGCACAGATGATCGTAGCCGCTTATTTTATTTATACATTTTTTTCACTTGATACCATTCGTCTATGGAACTGGCACTGTCGAGTGGCATAGATGATCGTAGACGCTTTTTTTTTTTTTTGCAGATGTCTTGACCTGCTTAAAAGGAGGCTTTCCCCTGCAGCTCACGCGGACCATTAGTGAGAACTCTCCGAAGACTCCCATAGAGTTCCTCAATATACCGCCAGAAACTATGGTGTAAGTACTCGTACATTACAGTCCTACTATTGTTATAAACTAGCTTCTGTTCACGGCTTCGCGTGGTACCCAGCCTGCTTTGTGGGGAAAAGTAGGTAACCTGTCTCATTCTCGTGTCAGGTCAAGTGCACATAATATGGGCAAAGCTTATGCTCATTCTGTTGAGTAATTTTGGCGCGAAGACATCCAAACAAACATTCGCTTGAGAATATTTTTTGAATATGATGCATGTTGCTCCATCACGCAAAAACTACTAACGCATTTTTACCGAAAACTGTGAATGCAGATCTAAATATCTCCAAAAGTTAAGGTATGTCTTCTTTGAACGTTTTCCTGTAGCTTAAGCGGCTAAGGTACACTGCTCTGGCTATCCCTTTTCGTAATCCACCACTACACTCTCTGGCGAAGCCGAGCAGAAGCTAGTCATTGATAACGAACATCAAGAGGTTAAAAGTGTCTAATGTGTGCTATGACTATTTTACGCAGTTTTTTTATGTGTATTTTGTTTCAGGTTATGTGTACTAAACTTCACAGCGGGCTGTTTTTCAATGAACAGTAATCGATTGCGAGGCACGTTTCGACTGTTGCTTGATATTCTAGAGAAACAGGTAAAAACAGCCATGCTATGTTGTAGTGTAGACTTTCTAGACTATTTGGGTATAGGACAAGCCTATTCCCAAATAGTCAAAAATGTCCTTTTCCTAAACTTTCCTATGCAGCCTTTATCCCGAAATGCCCCTTTTCCAGAATGGTTTCCCCTAAACTGCACCTTTCTGCTCATTAGTACCTACTGTATGTTTGTTACAGGGTTACATAGCTGTCGGACTAAACATCAACGAGTGGGCATACGCGCCCCTTCACGAACGGACGCCATACTTGATGCGAGAGATCGGCTACAAGTGTGGGGAAGTTGGCATGAAACTCTGCGTCACTTGAAACGTGCTATTAGTGAAATACTACAGGCTGATCTCATTTTGCTGTCGCTGGGAGAAATTTTACGTGGAATATATTGACGTTTTTTAGATGTTGTTTTGTTCTATAGAATATACCGGCTTGAAACATAGCTACACGATTTGGAAAGCTTCTTAGTTTCTGAAGTTACTATGGGGGAAAGCTATGGCATACAGATGTTCATAGCAATAGGTTGGTAGTGTGTCAAGTTAAATGTACTACACGAGCACATCACATAATATGTAGGTACTTACTACCGTTTGGTATAGTCAATGCGCTGCCTGCTAGGCTGCTATGTCGCTTTTCCCCTTTTAAAGCCCCCAAAGAAAATAACACAAAATAAGTGTCCTCTAAAAAATTACAACGAACAAGTATTTGGAGAACTTGTATTGGTTATATTATCGTTGTAAACATAAAAATGTTTTTCACAATTTTATTTATAATGCTATAGAAATATGTAGCAGAGTTATGCTCCTGCATGCTTATTGGTAGAATTAGTTGGATCCAAAATTATTCTTATAATAATATATTGCAACATTATTTCTTAGCAAAAAAAATATTTGATTTATTGATTGAAATTCATATTTCGGACTGTTGTGCTATGTTCTTCAAACTGGGATAGATTTTTATGGCAAATTATTGGCTAATGTCAATGGCGGTGGCGATTCTACAAACCCGCCAAATGCCACCAATAGATTCCACTAAGATATAAATAAACAAAGGTATCTAACCTTACAGGCACGCTCTCCCATCCCACACAATATATTATTATGTCTACTTTAGCTTTTTTTTTTTTTATTAGAACTAGATGACATTTATTCAATAAAAAGTACAATTAAACTAACTATGTACAAAGGAATCAGTCAGATTACCTAAGGACCGTTACAAACGGCCTATAGGTAAGTCAACAGTACCAGACGGAAGCGTTTATTATTAGAATTATTTTTAGCATTAGAATTATTTGTTTGCTTGTGAGAGAAATAAATAATTTCATTTCAAACAAATCGAACAAACTAATCTCGGAAGTCTGTGCCAGTAACTTACCTACATCTCTTGATGTAAACAAAGTAAAAAAAAAAACGGGTTGTTATCGCGTATTTTACTTACCTATATTTACCCCGAAGTGTCTGCGGGGTTGCACCAGCCGTGGTCGT
The DNA here is from genome assembly GCA_951394065.1 of Venusia cambrica. Taxonomy (NCBI): domain Eukaryota; kingdom Metazoa; phylum Arthropoda; class Insecta; order Lepidoptera; family Geometridae; genus Venusia; species Venusia cambrica. The sequence continues at coordinate 13,350,051 of OX596042.1, forward strand.
GGGTCGCGGGCAGTCTGATAAGTATATAATGTGTTCTATTCGCGAAAGTTTAAAAATAAACTAACAAACTATTCGACTTACTTGCATAGGACCCTATTTAACATACCTACACCTACTTACTGCAATTGTACGGTATGACACCTACTGATACTGATGTCTTCACAATAACAATAACTAACCAAGATAGCTGATTTTATGTCGCTTCGCTTGTCTTCAAAACAGTCTCAAAAATAAAGACGGCCTTATTACAGGTTTTTGTTTGTTTACGTTTGGAAAAGAACGGCAAAATTCAAGACGAGGCGAGCGATAATCAATTTTTTAGGGTTTTTGTCCCATAAATTCATAAATAATTGTTTAGTGGTGGGTCTGTAAATCTGCGCTATATATTCCAACAACAATTTTTGTAATATCACATGTGATCTAGCTCTAATAACAAAAAGCCGGACTCATCATGAGATCGGTTCGAACCTGTGTGATTTTCTTTATTTTGTGTTTGTTTTCTTTCTGTGAAAGTAAATACGGTTATGTGGTGTGGAAAGACGGAAAACCAGTGGCTAAGACTAGTAACTATTTCGCGGATATACCTGATATCCACGTTGCAAGAGCAACATACAGCAATGAGATTAACAACACTGGGTAAGTACCATTTACGTATGTATTTTATCTGAATAGTTATTTATTGAACTGTTCCATTTACCTACCAACCTTGATCATTGAATATACACCTCTGTAGTATAATAAACAATAAGATAAGATTTTAGCCTAGTCACATCACTGTTCAGTTCTAGCCGTAAAAAAACAATAACAACAGGTACCTACCTGAATCTTGACAAAAGAATATCTACTTATATAGCTTTACAACATAATATTTATAAAGTTCTCTTTTATATATCTAATAGTTTCATGTGATGGTTTCCAGTTGGGCATTTCTGGAGCTCCACACATCAGCAGACAGCAGTGACAAAAAGCAGGCGTATGCCGCGGGGTTTCTCGAGGGCTTCCTCACAAGAGGCCTTATATGGATGCACTGGCAGAATATGCTCAAGGGGCAAGTCTACTTTTAAGCAAAACTAGCTCTGGCAGATGACTAAGCCTGCATAGTACACACATTTTTTTTTTATTATTAACCTATACTGTTCTACTGCAAGGCAAAGGTCTCTTCCAAATCCTTCAAAAATTTGCGGTCATCCGCCGTTTCCTGCCAGTCTGGGTTAAATGCAGTCAGGTTATCACCCCAACGTTTTCTTGGTCTGCCTCTACTTCGTTGTCCATCTCAATAACCCAGATAAAAAGTAGCTGAGAAAAAAAAAAATATTAATAGTAATAAACATTTTTTTACAATTTAATACAAGCTAAGCAATGTTATAGGGGAACCCGATTACAGTAGAATAATACATACTATAAACAATTATTCAAATGCTGGGACTTCATTTCCATCATCACCTTTGGGGTTTTTTTAAACCATTTCTTAGTAAGTAGATTAAGTTCATGACTCTCATTAAGCTCAAAATAAGCTATTTTGATGTTGAAGATAATCATGTCAAATGTCCTGGAGACCCTAATGTGCTCCTACATGCCATCAACACATCTGCTAATCCTACTCCAACTCCAACTGATTGCAGATAAAAATTATAAACAAAAATATTGGAGAATTTATTTATAATAATTTAATATTATAGTAAAACATTCACTTACTAGACTATCCATCAAGTAAGTGAATTTTTGACCCTAAGAAAAATAAAAAGAAAAGAAACACTTAAGGTGCTCTATGCAGCTAAAATCGCGGCAGAAACGATTAACGATTATGAGAGTTGACAACGGCAAGCTGTAGGTGAAGCATGCATATCTTAAATAAAACCTTTTGATAATTCTTATTCAGAGATTGCGTTGCTGGTATGTAGGTAGGTAATGTGACCACAAGATGGTACCTTTACTGGCACAGAACAAATAACTTGTTTACATTCGTCCTGATATTTATTCTGAGTCTAGGTATTGTCTGACCGCTGCGATGACAAGCACACGTCCGACGTCGACAGTGGTCACAGAGGTACTTATTGAAAGACCTTTCAATAAGTAGTTTTTCAAATAATTCATGTTTAAAATTAAATTTGAATTCCTATCAAAAAACTAGCTTACCTTTAATATAGATCAACATGTAACCTATAATTTAAAATAAATTGTAGGTATCAAAATATTTCGCTTGTAAATTTTGAATCATATCATTTCCAATAAATATTTTCATCAAGAATTTTTCTGCTATTATGTTTTCAGCTTACCTTTAATGTAGACAGGTACCTGAAGTAATATATGTATTAAAATTAGACTCGTGACTTGTTCAGAAGTACCATAATTTTCCATTGGAAAAAGAGGAAACACCTACTGACAGGGCCTTAAGATAAAATGAGATTAGGAAGTTAATATTTCTAGCCTTTACCATTTGTTTTTTCTTGTTTACACTGTGTATGACATTTCCTGTAGTAATTCATTTTAAGAAAATGGTACTCTTTTCAGGTACTGCTACGACAAAATAGATGCATGCATTCTGATAGACTCATATGTTGATACCAATGAAGAGTACATCGCTTCTATGATCAAGAACCACCCGGATGACCCTTACTGGTATCATGTTAGTAATTCAAATGGAATTATAGTCTTACGGCGAAAGTCTAGAACTGACTTGAATATGAAATCTGTTTCAAATATGAAAATTGAAAATTCTGCTACCTGTAATTCAGTGTACCTTTCAGCACAAGCATATTTGCATTCCGTAATGTGTATTCTGACGCCCTGTTGGCCACATGTAGAGTAGAAGCCACTCAATTTATCAGCCATGTCAGTATTTACGACATTTAGCCCCTCCAAAAATTTAAGCGTATAATCACCATGCTTGGCAAGCGTACTTACAGGGTAATCGCAGTTAAGGTATGAAATTAGTAATAGAGGATACAAATAGCAATTTTATTTAGTAACATGTTTTTTATACTGAATAAATGACGTACAACATGGACAATATTATAATATATATAAATAAGAATAGTAGAAGCCCCCTGTGAAATGGCTCTTCCGGAGAATTACTATCACCATACCTATTTCGACCGCCAAGCAGCTGTTTGTTCTTGCTTGTGTGTTCCTGTTTGAAGGGTATGGTTGCGGGTGACAATGTTCTTTGTGGATGTGACCAATGCAGTAAGGCATTGTTATAGTCAAGAGATGCACTTAACATCAGGTGGGCTACTTGCTCGTCCCGTCTCCTAGTTGTATAAATAAAAAATACACAGAAATAAGTTGCTGCCCTTTTTCTAGGTCCCTTAGTCGGTTTTTACGGCATCTGTTTAAAGTGTCGGTTCTTAGGCCTGGTCCACCACGGCGGTGGCAATCAGGTAGATGTGAGTTGGACATATAAATGGATGTTTTTGATGCAGATGATGTTATACTTCATCCAACTAGAAGGAATGGCGGCCGGGTACAACGAGGCCACCAGAGACGCGTATGAATGGCTCACCCTCAGGGACATACTGTGAGTTTTGATTATAATATTGCTATAAAATTAGTACTATCAAACTAAACTGCCTCTGGTGGTCGATCGGATCCAGAGGTCCCGTGTTCGATCCCCAGGAGGTAGAATAGTGTGCATGGTTTGGTTGGTGGTAGGACATAACAACAATTCTAAATTGTTGTTCCGGCACTTAAAAGGTAAGATATCCAGTTTCTAAAATTGTTGAGGATTCCAGGTGAAGTGCTTTTCCACGTTCGGCCTTATTATAACTCATAACCAAGTGTGATGAATTCCAAGCTCTTCCCCCAAGAGCTTCATCACACCTGGTCGTACAATAAAAAAGAAAAATACGACATAGGAAAAAAAATGTTCTTTATCGCTACTCTCTTGTCCGAGTGGCCGGGTTGTAGCATGTATGACAATCCAACGCCATCGGATCGTCTGACACAAAAAAACTTTGAAGGACACTGTCCCATCTGCTTACAAGAGCCCCAAGAATCCTATCAGAGCTACGCAGTATCTTATTGCTAATATATTTTACTGTACTGTATCAAAAAACAGAACAGACTGAAATAACCTGTTTGTCAAGTGAGCTGATGGTCAAACGATTGGCCAGAAATTAATAAAAAAAAATACAAACGGCATATACACTTGCTTTCGTCAAGCTTCGGTCAATTTCGGAACCAATAAAGGATCCATATATCTGTAAGTACTATGAAAATCGATGTGTATGTTCCTAAGGACTTGAAAACGAGAAAGATAAGATTTTTATGAAATCTTCAGGCAATCTTCGCATTAGTACAGCGATCGATCCTGTGAAGCTTCATAGCGATCGGCTCAACAGTTTTTGTTTGCAACTTTGCGCAAGTGTAACTGCGCGGGGTCAGCTATTAATTATAAGTTCAATTAGCATAATCACTTTTATTAATCCACGAAGTGATTATAAGCTCTGGACCGGTTTTGATGATATTTTCAGTCAATTCTTAAATTAGCCCAGCGTGTGATCCTGTCAAGTTTGACAGCTATCGGATCTACAGTTTTTTTTTTTTGCAATTTCGCGCGAATTTTACTGCGTGGAGCTAGCGAATGGAATATAAGTTCAATGATCATAATCACTTTCATAAATCCATCTCTTGCAATACTTTAACAGGATCTACCACAAGTAATGTTCCTTACTTACATCCTTGACCTGAAGAAGAATACAAATTGTCGCTATTTCAGATGGATCAACATGCTGGGAGACCTGGATGAGCTGGCGTTCGCGCTGACGATGCCGGCGGAGACCCCCGAGGGTCTACTGTTCGGCGAGCATTGCACCGGGCTCGTCAAACTGCTGCCCGGCCTGCAGGAACTGTATACCTCACATGTTACTTGGAACAGGTATATCATGTCTATGGCAAACGAAATTGGGGGTCCTACTCTTATTTACCGAAGTACGAAATTTCGTGTTGCCTTTCGTGCCATTGGTACTCCTAATCAAACCAAAACCGAAATTACGGCGCGACGTTCGCAATTTGACAGCTCTTGCGTTGCGTACCCTACTCTAAGACACGAAATTCACAGCCGTACTTTTGGATATGACAGTCTCTGGTCTGTATATTCAATGAATTGGCCATAAAAACGACAAGCATAATTCGTAATATTAGGTCCTTACATATGAAATTGGCGTTTTGTATGGGAGGAACATAAAGGCAATTTTTTCATATTAAAATATATTTTATTAATCAAAGTATGTACCATTGCTATCTATACACTTTTGCCATCTTATAGGTAGTTCATTGATCCCTTTACTAAAAAAACCATTCGGACGGGAATCAATGAAATCTTTGAAAGCGGTTTGGACTGCCTCATCGGAATTGAATTTTTTTCCTTGCAAGAAGTTATCCAAATTTCGAAAAAAATGGTAATCTGTTGGAGCAAGGTCCGGAGAGTACGGTGGATGTCTTAGACATTCCAATTGAAGCTCCTCTAATTTGGTAGTCGTCTGTTGGGCCGTGTGTGGTCTAGCGTTGTCTTGAAGCAGCAGTGGCGTAGAGCGATTGAAAAGTCTCGGTTGTTTAACAGCGAGCTTTTCCATCATGGTTTGCAGTTGCTGACAATAGACATCAGCCGTAATCGTCTGACCAGATTTAAGAAAGCTATAGTGTACGACACCGGCACTAGTCCACCAAACGCTTACAAGTAACTTTTTTTGAGTCAATTTTCGCTTGGGGCAAGATTTTGCTGGTTCACCAGGGTTCAGCCATTGCGATGAGCGTTTACGATTATCGTACAGGATCCACTTTTCATCACATGTAATGATCCGATTTAAAATTCCTTCATTATTGTGCCGGTTGAGTAATGTAACGCAGCAGTCGACGCGCGTTTGTCGGTTTGCTTCACTCAATTCATGAGGTACCCACCTTTCAAGCTTTTTCACCTTCCCAATTTGCTTCAAGTGGATTAAAACGGTTGTGTCACTAACACCGCAGCCTGCAGCTAACTGTGATGTGGTTTGCGATGGATCTGCTTCCACAATAGCCTTCAATTCATCATTATCGACCTTGGTCTCCGGCCGTCCACGGGGCTTGTTCTGCAGGTCGAAATTTCCAGAACGAAAGCGTTGAAACCAAAAACGCACCGTGTTTTCTTTTGCGACACCACCACCATACATATCATTAATCCTTCGAGCCGTTTCTGCAGCACTGGTGCCACGGTGGAACTCGTACTCGTAAATAATGCGATATTTTAAGTTTTCCATTTTGTGAAATGAGTGACGCAGAAAAAAAAAGCAAAAGAGAAAAAAACAAATGAATTACGGTTTTCGAAACGCAAATGCATGAGTAAATAGCTGTTTAAATTTGAATTTGGAATTCCTAACCAAAGAGGAGATATTTAAGATCAAAGTGGCCAGTACGACAAAACGCCAATTTCATATGTAAGGACCTAATATATCTCAATATCACAAGTAAGAATTGATTAGCGCCCATCAGTTACGGAAGCCTCTCAGAAAAATAAACTGTACAGGGTGGCTACAGGCCTCAAGAAGGTTAAATAAAAACAGGACATTAATTTCGCACAGCGCCATCTAGTTATGGTTTGTTCATTTATTTCTACCGAAGGTAACCACACAAAAGTTACACCTATTTCGTTGTTGTCGAGAGCATTTTGTGATCAGACATCATCGCATCTCCCCAGCTACCAGTCGATGCTCCGTTTCCAGAAGATGTATGTCCTCAACTTCCGCATGACTCCGACCAGCAAGGAGCTGATACCCGGGTACAAGATGTCCATGTCTTCATACCCTGGTTTCGTACAGGTAATTTTTAACCGACTAAAATGTTGATAACTTCTGATGTTATTCTAAAATCGACTTTATAACAGTTCGTCAGTTGTAAGTGACATTTGAAGTTGTATATTAGCTCAGCTTTGCTTAGTATATAGGTACTATATTTATAAGCTTGTCCAGGTGACTAATAATTACTTGCAAACTGTGGGCATGTGCCGAACGTAAGGTCGGACGTGCCTCTGACTGCCCTCTAGTAAGTGTTCCGCATATATCCACGCTTTGAGAATGATCAGAGGGTCGTGACTGTTACATTATTTTTATCAGAAGGAGTATGTGAGATTCGGATGTCGACACAATGCTGATCTCAAATCTCCCACTTCACTGGAACTCTTACAACAATACAGAAGAAAAATATAAGCACTCACGACTTTTTCTTTTTGAATTTGTTTTTGTTCACAAATTGAGAATAAAATACAAATGTATTCATAAAAATAATTATTCAGTCCTAAAACAGTGAAGCTGGCAATTATTGATCTGTTTGAGGATCCAGCAGTCAGTCAGTCAGAGTCCCGTCAGATTCTGACACACGTTCAGCACAGGCCCACGGTTTGCAAGCCGCTAGTACTTTCACATTTTTTTTATATTAAATGACGGGGCAGCTCTTGTTCATCTCACCTGGTTACAGGTTAAGATAAGGCCGAAGGTGGAGGCGCACTTCACCCGGAATCCTCAACAAACTGAGGAACTGGCTATCTTACCTCTAAATGCTGGAACACAACAATTTCAAAATTGTTGTTATGGCGACAGAATTAGGTATGATGGTGGTAGGACATAAACAAAATCCCAACACCAACCAAACCAAGCACAATATTATACTCCCCCCGGGGATCGAACCCGGGACCTCTGGATCACGATTCGGATCTAGACCACTGAGGCGGTCTCACATCACGTGATATCCCAACGCCAGCCAACTACATACAAATATAAATTGATCAGTATTGTCAGTCCACAGACGACTTCTACATCATATCGTCTGGGCTGGTGACTGCGGAGACCACCATTGGGAACTCAAACCGCTCGCTCTTCGAAAACGTCAAGCCGGTCGGACAGGTGCGTTGTAAGCACTTAGCCTTCATCTAGCCTACCCCCTCACCACGGGGCGGGGACAAAAAACTTGTCCTCTTTACCCACTTTCGAGAGGCAAAAGACTCTCGGAAGGAGGATAAAAACAAAAAAAAAACAAGAAACAAAAACATTCCTCAATTTTTACGTTTTTTTTTTATTGTACGACGGGTAAGCACTTGGCCTTCATCTCACCTGGTTACAAGTTGAGATAAGGCACATACTTACACATATCACATATTTAAATTCATCAATCCATTAAGGCTGTAGAGCGTACCAATGAAATAGACTCACTTATGTATATATATATATATATTTATATTGAACGACGAGGTAGCGCTTGGCCTTCATCTCATCTGGTTTCGAGGTATGATAAGGACGTGGAAGCGGCGAAAGTGGAAGCACACTTTACCCGGAATCCTCAATAGTCTGAGGAACTGGCTTTTATCTTACCTTATAAAGTTCAGAACACAACAATAATTGTTGTTTCACGACAGACTTAGATGGTGGTAGCCTGCCAGGCGGATTTAAACAAAGTCCTACCACCAAACACGCCTAATTTTGTATTTCCCTATTGAACCCGGGACCTATTTACCGATGGGCGATCCACTAGAACACGGAGGCGGTTATATACTCAAACAACAATCAACATAAAAAACATAATCGTATAAATCCTCTCCAAAACATAACCCTCCTTAGCAACGCGCATGTGAATGAACCCTATGAACTGAAGTAATCATTTAGTTCCCATATTACAAGATTTGCTAAGTGTGAAGCTATATGGGGCTATGAGTCCCATAATAATCATATTCCGTCGTGTGTATGTGTGTGTGTGTAGATATTGGAGTACGCGCGAGCGATGGTCGCGAACCGCTTAGCTCGCAGCGGCCGCGAGTGGACGGACCTATTCAGAAGACACAACAGCGGGACTTACAACAACCAATGGTAATATGGCCTACTATATATTATAAATAAATAATAAATAAATATTACAGGACATAACTTTTTCACAGCGCCATCTAGCCCCCAAACTAGCATAGCTTGTAATATGGGAACTAGATAACGGATAGAATACTTAAATACTTTTATTAATACATACGTACTATATGATACAACACCCAAACACAGAACAAACATCTATATTCATCACACAGATGTTTGTTCTGGGAACCCACAACCTACAGCGCAGAAGGCAGAGTAACTACCAACTGAGCTATGAGGCTTGTTAATAAATTATACTAGTGGGACACCCGGGAAATTCGTTTCTGTCATTATTTGTCCTCTATGGATTTTGAGGGTTTTTTTAGAGTGGAACCATCTTTTTTTTTAAATAAAAGTAGGCGAAATTAATCGGCTATCTGCCAGTGAAAGTTCTGTCAAAATCGGTCCAGCCGTTTTGGAGTCGATAGGGAACATACACTCATCGACTTTACACAGCTCAATTTGCAGTTTGTGCAGTTTGCACGAAGCACAGGAGAACAGCGGAGGAGATGCTTATTTGACTGGGAGAGGGTGGGGGGGGTTTATATGAAACCCCCCTCCCCTAATCGAACAAGCATCTCCGGAACGGTAAATGTAACAGTCCAAGAAGGGGGAGAGTGGCGGTTGTGCGGTTCACCTTTAACATTCAGTCGGTATAACCGATAGGTTGATAGTACATATCTATGTATATAGATATGTACTATCAACCTATCTGATGATAGTACATATACTGATAGTAGTATGGGAAGGTGGAGGGAAAGGCCTCACAGCTCAGTTGGTAGTAGCTCTGCCTTGGCGCATAAACATCTGTTTGATGAATATAGATGTTCTTCTGTGTTCGGGTGTAGTTTTGCATTTACAAAACGTAGAGGAGTATTTCGTTACTCTGTTTTTTTTTTTTTTATTGTAGGTACTACGGGGAAGCGTAACCTTCATCTCACCTGGTAATAAGTTGAGATGAGGCCGAAGGTGAAGGCGCACTTCACCCGGAATCCTCAACAAACTGAGGAACTGGCTATCTTACCTCTGAATGCCGGAACACAACAATTTAAGAATTGTTATTATGGCGACAGAATTAGGTAAGGTGGTGGTAGCAAGCCAGGCTACCTCTGTAATCTTGTTTTATATTACTAGCGAATGAATAGAAACGGATGTTGTGTATCAGGTACATAGTGGACTACAACAAGTTCACGGCGTCAACCGCGCAGAAACAAGGTTCAGTGTCCGCTGGCTTGTTGTGGGTAGTGGAACAACTGCCCGGGCATATGGAGGCGGCTGACTTGTACGTATCTTGTATTTCATAGTAACATTATGCACCTATTCGTATCGTATCCGTAAGCAGTAAGCTTACGTTCTAACCGACTTCAAAAAAGGAGGTTTTCAATTCGGTTACTCGATTACTCTGTCAATTCGAAATTGATTTTGATGATTTTTGTTATGTTTGATAGGCCATACTTCCGAGGTGGTCCCATAGAAATTTCATATAAATCGGTACTGTAGTTTAGTTTTATTATATAAATATGTCATCCAAGTAAACAAACTTGCGTATTCTGCTTTCCTGTGGTGTTAACGGTAGCTCGAGTAGACCTATTGCACTGCTTACCTTCCAGTATCATCATCATCATCATTATTAGGGTTTTCCCATAATTTATTATTGGCAGGCGTGTTGGTGATCGCAGTAATTATTGCTTGAAAAATATTTTTTTGTATGAAAAGATATGATTCCAGACCAAAAAACCGATGTTTTTTTTTTCAAATCGTTTGAGTTAAGGGACCAATCCCATAGAAATTTTATCATTTACCACAAAAAAAAATTTATTAACTCTTAGTGGTAAGTACATATCATTTGAAGGCGGCCATACAATAATTCGGCACCAACTGCTTTGAAAATTTTATTTTGAAAATTTTAGTGGTGAAGTCGGTTCCATTTTTATTCAAAAAAAGTTTATTTATTGTCTACCACCATCATACCTAATTCTGTCGCCATAAAGCAATTATTAAAAAAATGTGTTATAGAGGTAAGATAGCCAGTTCCTTAGTTTGTTGAGGATTCCGGGTGAAGTGTGCTTCCACCCTCGGCCTTATCTCAACTTGTTACCAGGTGAGAGACCAAGCGCTTCCCCGTCGTACAATAAAAAAAAACAAGGGAAAAAAGCAAATATACTAACAATTACTGAGGATCACAAAAGGCGCAAATATAGTGGTCTCGACAGAGCTTACCTATTTGAGCCTTTTGGGGTGGAGACCTTGGGTCCGTGGGGAGCCGGTGCCCTCCGGGTTTTCAAAAATCTTGCAGGGCTTTTGATTGAGGTAACACGTGACCCAAGGGCAGGCTCTTATTTAGGCCAGCGAATTAGCATAGCTTTTCAGCGTGGCAATGCAGCCAGTGTCTTGGGCACGCTTCCGTCTGGTACTGGTCTGGAACAGTTGAGTTACCTATAGGCCGTTTGTAACGGTCCTCAGGTAATCTGACTGATTCCTTTATACATAGAAAGGTTAATTGTACTTTTTATTGAATAAATTTTAGTAACAATTTAGTTTGAAAACTTTATAGAACAGAGCAGCTGGTACGCTCGTCGTACCACCCGTCATATAACATACCCATGTTCCCCGCGATGTTCAACCTCAGCGGCGGCGCCGAGCGCGTTCGCATGTACGGGGATTGGTTCGGGTACCACACCAACCCGCGCGCCAGGATACTCAAACAGAAACAGGTGACCACGGCGCCATGCCTCCGAAACGGGACAGCACATTTGTTGACACACATATTGTGCACAACTCCAGCAGTGAGCTGTAGATGTCGTTTGCACCGGCAAAAATGTGCGTATATATATGCGCTTTTGTAAGCGTGCTGTACAGCACATTTGTTTGCAGCACACGAACATGTTTTCCGTGAGTGATCTCTGGTATAATAAAATGTCTGGTAAAATATTACAGGACATTAATTTTACACAGCGCCATCTAGCCCCAAACTAAGCACAGCTTGTAATATGGGAACTGGATTACGGATAGAATGCTATAAAATATATTTAAATACTTTTTGTAAATACATACGTACTATATGATACAACACCCAAACACAGAACCAACATCTATATTAATCACACAAATGATTGTCCTGAGTGGGACTCGAACCCACAGCCTACAGCGCAGAAGGCAGAGCTACTACCAACTGATCTATGAGGCTTGTTAAAAATGTAAGTACCGAACAAATGATTTCGCTCCGGCGGCGATGGAAACAAAACTGAGTGTGTTGAGCTCACTGTTTATTACAAATGTTTATCTTGGTGGATTTGTGAGAGTCAACATTTACAAAATGTGCGCGCACTCTGTTGCGAAGTTCTTGAAAAATCCGATATTGTTCGTGCATTCCTTCAAGTGGCGGACTCGCGACAGTACACGCACTCAGTATTTGTTCGCGTAGTACATTCGGTGGCGTTTGACAGAAACCCAGAGCCCTCTCGCGGAGAACACGTTCGTGACCAAATGTGCTGCACAGCACGCTTACAAAAGCTACGCACAGTTTTACCGGTGCAAACAGACAAACGACATACAGCGTGGAGTTTGGACATGTACCTATGTAAACAAATGTGCACAACACGCATTGGTTCTAGGTAGGGCAGAAGTGACAGCGCCGTGTGTGTGGAAGCTTCTTTCTTCTTCATCTTCGTTTCCACCCGCATTTTTTTTTTAATTTTGAAGTGAGGTCTATTATTTTTGGTTACTATTGGGGTTACACTTTTTCTGAGGAATAGCGCCTTCACAAAAACTTATTATAAATAAATAAATAAATAAATGTTACAAGACATTAATTTTTACACAGCGCCATCTAGCCCCAAACTAAGCATAGCTTGTAATATGGGAACTAGATTACGGATAGAATACTTAAATACCTTTGTAAATACATACGTACTATATGATACAACACCCAAACATAGAACAAACATCTATATTCATCACACAAATGTTTGTCCTGGGTGGGAATCGAACCCACAGCCTACAGCGCAGAAGGCAGAGCTACTACCAACTGAGCTATGAGGCTTGTTGGATTCTTATTATCACAGGCTACATATAATAAACTAAAAGCAACAATATTTTTTAATCAAATGTTTAGATTTTCAATATAATGCTCCCTAACTGAAATCTTTACGACGAAAGTTCGCTTAATTATGGAAACAATAAAATATCTTGACAGCTTTTAGCCTGAGTTCTAAGATGGAACCTTACACAGGTGCCTATTAACTAGCTTCTTAAACACACCGGAAATACCATTACCCTGAAATACAGGTGAAATTGCAGGCACGTGAGGCTTAACACCTTAATGCCTCAAGTTGCCGGGTGCAATGCAGTGCTGTGTAGGCTATGTTCTCTGGATGTGACCTACGCAGGAAGGCATTGTTATAAGCAAGACATGCACTTAACATCAGGTGGGCTACTTTCTCCTAGTTGTGTAAAATACCTTTATAACTATACTAAACATATAGTAGATCTATAGCAGATAAACTTAGATCGTGTTGAATAACTCAGATTAAAATGTAAACCAGGCGGAGATCCGCAATCTACGCGACATGTACCACACGCTGCGGTACAACGACTACCGCCACGATCCGCTGTCTCGCTGCCAGGCGTGCGACCCGCCCTACTCCGCCTGTAACGCTGTGGCCGCCAGGAACGATTTAAACCCGGCTAATGGTAACACTTGAATCCAGCTAGCAGTAACTATATTTGAACCAGGTTACCGGTAAACTACACTTGAAACCGACTAACGGTTACTAGACTTGAACCCGGCTAATGGTAACTACACTTGAAACCGGCTAGCGGTAACTACACTTGAACCCGGCTATCGGTAGCTTCACATGAATCCCGTAACTATAACAATATCTCTAGTCTTATATCTCAATAGGTTTACCTATCACAGATCTCTTAAAAATTTGAGTTCAGCGCTAATAAATAACAACAGAACTTGGGAAAGGTTAGATACCTATCTAATATCACAAATCAAATATATTTTTTTGCCAAAAACTGCAGTGAGGTCTGAGCACTTGGATAGCTTGGATGTTTAATGTTACCGCGGTGACAAATTGTTCAAAACTTGTACACACCCAAACTTCCGAAACACCCACAACCTCCGGATCGGAAGGCGGGCCCGTACCCATTTGGCCACACATCTCTTGTTGGTATCTTGTGTATTGCCTACATCATGACAGGAATTATGGCTTGAAGGAACTACTAAGATTTTCTACTTGCATAGGAACATACCCGTTCCGCGCGCTCGGCCACCGCAGCCACGGCGGCACCGACGCCAAGGTGACCAGCTCGCGGCTGCGGAAGGGATACCTTTTCGTGGCCGTCTCCAGCCCCACGTGTAACATATCCAGGGGAATACCGCCATTCCAGTGAGTTAAAGTTTCCACCAGTTATTTCTGAGAGTTTTCCCACGCACAGAATATATCTTTATTGTGTTTCGAGTGAAATTAATACGGCAAACCTACATTCTTCTATTTGTTATTTATATCCAATCTATACTAAAATAAAAAGTATGCTTTGTCCAGAGTATGTGTACATTCCAAATTTAATGGCCGAACAGACTTACACATATCATAGGCTAGCACAAATCGCGCAAGTAATATTTAGCTTATTTTATTACTTGCGCGGTGTTGATAACTAGCCGACGATATACAATTTCACAAATTTATTTCAATTTAACTTACTGGAAAAATGTTCCTTTTTTCTACTTTCACAAAGTAGTTACAATACAAAGTTGAAAAATTAAAAAAAAAAACAATTAGTTCACTTAGTGGAATATAATAAAGGAAAAAATATGAATTTGAACTATCGATAGTTTCACTTACCCTTGGTACAACCAGTTGGACCACAGGTCGGTAGCGATGCTGACTGATATATTGAAAACTATAATCTACATCTCCTTCCCTACGCTAAAACCATTAACCTATAAATTGATTCAAATATGTTGATATTTTTGAAGTGAAAACTTCTTTAGGCGCGTTGATCACTTTGGGTGAACAACAATCATTGAACTCATGTCATCATCACTGAACACTTTCCATGAGCTATATGTATACTGTGTATATACATATGTATACTTATTGGGTGAATCTTGCGTCATCACCGCACGCTCTTGTGAATTGTATCGTCGAGCTATTCGATTATTATTTTCGAATGATTTTTGTTTATGATCAAGGATTAAAGTTTAAATTGGTCATTACCACTTCTTTACAAACCAAAAATAATATTCTAATAGCCCAGTGATACAATTCACAAAGTCACTAGTAGTAGTTTTCACTTCTCTCGGCAATCCCCAAAGACTGCTCCGCATGTTTTTTTAACACAAATTGAATTTTGATGTTGACTCTTGCAGGTGGAGCAAATTTGATATGGAGCCAAATATAACTCACATTGGGCACCCAGACCTATGGATGTTCTCACCTATGGTCTATCGCTGGGAGTGGGTGTAACCCACAGCTATCTTGATAAGGATCTCCTTGTGATATTGTAACTAAAATACAAAGTAAAATGAAATACTCTAATGAACAATCATAGCTATATTTAGACTGATTAAGATCATGTAGATACTTGTATGTTGTATCTAATTTTTTAAACATATTATTTGATAAATAAACATTATTTTTACATAGTGTTTTTAACTTAACACATTCAATTTAACTATATTCTTATATACAGGAAATTAAGAAGACTTCACACATATATTGAAATAAACAATTGAAAAAATATAAATTTCATATAACTACATATTATTCAAAGAAATAAAACTACTTTGAATAATTTGTAGTTTTCTCATGTAATTTTTTGATAACGGAATGAACAGATGAGTATTACATAACCTATTTACTAATTCAAGATTCAACATCTTACAGCACTCAACAATGTACAATATGTATGTAGGTATCTCTATACCTACATAATAATTACAAAATAATTGCTTTGTTATAATTTCATAAATTATTCATGAGTCTCTACTCATGAATAATTTATGAAATTATAACAAAGCAATTATTTTCTCACATAAAATATTAAGTTCCTAGTTGAATGTGGCTGCAACTAGTCCTTGCCAATTAGCGGTCCGGGAAAAATCTATTCTTTGGACATGCTAGCTCATGCATGGTCACAGAATGCTTGTACCTACTTATGTAAAAGTGAGAAATTTTACATAAAAAAAACAAGATTCATCTGCTTTTGTGCCCTTTATAAATGTAAAGGATACAGTTGTGTAAATAAAACACTTCACCAGTATACCTAGAGTTGTGAACAAGCTATTCTAAGGAGTTGAGCATGAGAAGCTGCTTTAGGACTTTAGTTTGTGATGTCTCCCGGATTTCTCCTGCTAAGAACATCTCATCCACCACGGTGTACACCTGAAAATAGATAAATGCGCTTAGGAAAATAGAAATAGTGATTACAGTTGAAGATATAATTTTTTAACAATCTGCTTAGTCCTGCTCTGTAAAGGCAAATCTCAAATCTACAAAAGCTTATCCTATTTTTTCTTAGCTTACTCCAACACCACCTTTTGTCTTGGAGTGATGGTGATAATTATATGATTTATGACAATAAAGCATTTTGGAAGAATGATTCACTAGCCAGCAAAATGCAAAATCAACATACAGCAGTGAAAGTATTGAACCTATTAAGTTCTACAGGTAGGTATGACATCTCTTTCTGGTAGTACTATTTTACTGTGGAAATATTGGTGTTTTGATAGGAATTTCACATAAAGAAAACAAAAATAGCTAGCTATGTATATATCAAAAGCATGCTATGTTCAGTTTTTAGAGACTACACCGCCGTTTTGTAATAAGTTACATTTTCCTGTTAGTTAAGCTTAGCATAAGTTTCAATTTGTGATCCAAACAATAACAAAGATAAATAAATATTACTAGACATATTTCACAAAAACATCTAGCCCAAACTAAGATAAAAAGAAAAAAATATTCTAACATACATTTTCCTTTCATTTTCATTTTACACCCAAAGAGCCTAATCTAAACCACAGCCTACAGAGTGACTACCAACTGAGCTGAGAGGTTGGCTAGTATTTACTTAGATTTCATATTTGTATCTAAAAGGACTTAAATGAGAAACCACCCTGAGCCATGAGGGTAATAAGTTTATTGGGGGATTATGTAAAGAACATCCTGAAATACAAACCTTATAGAAATTGAAGACTAAGTCCAGTTCACATACATTGTGGAAGTATTCATTCAGCACCTCGACAAAGTTGTGAATAGCCTCCAAATAGCATAGATTGTTGTCGTTCACATCCACACAAATACAGAAGTACAGGCCAGCATACCTTCTGTATACTATCTTGAAATTACGAAACTGAAACAACCAAGGTAGAGTATGTAATCACAATAATTCATACAAACGCTAGTTTTGAAGTTTTACTGGCACTCACCTCAACGAAATTGGTGTGTTTAGCATCTCGGACGGTGACGACTGCATGTACTTCCTCAATGAGCTTCTGCTTCTCATCATCGTCAAAATTCATGTACCATTTCGCCAGTCGAGTCTTACCCGCACGATTTTGGATCAAAATGAAGCGAATCTGCAAAGAAATGAGCTGAATTTTAGAGCAGCAAGCGCAATATGCTTTGTTTCAGCACACAGCCTAGGAATTTACCATTTTATTTACGAAATTCCAATTTTTCAGGAATAACAGCGGTTTACGCCTCTCTTTACTTTTTGATTTGGCGTTTCCTTCTCCTCTTCGTTCGTTGTTCACCTCACCAGACCAGTTGTAGGTGGGTAGTGATAGTGACATTGACATACATTATATTGTCTTGTCTCTGGGATCTTACGTTCCGTTTAGGCACAGATTTCATCATCATCATCCTACCATTTATCCCAAATATGGTGGTGTAGCTACACCACCATATTTGGGCCACTCATCACTCGAACCTTTCTTACCCATGCCCTTAAAATCCTTCACACAATCCCTTCATCACTTCTTCGGGCTACCTCTATATGCATCAACACTCTATCATAAAGCGTGTTCCTACTAGGTACCGCTTACCGAAGCGATCCGCAATACCTAGTGGTAATCTGTCTTTTTCGTATGGAATGAGCTGCATTTCGCTCGGTCTGCTTTGACCTAATATACAGCATCTCTGTCTGAAGTCATTTCGCTATATCTGGCAATATTGCGTTCATACAACCACAGCATCTGTCAGTATCTTAGGGTTTAAATATAGTCTGATTTTTATTCAAAGATCAAAATTGTACACAGGGAAATGTCAAACTATATCATTTCACTGTGTGAAAGTGACCACTCAGAGGAGAAAACATGTTTTCAATGGATTACTTTATTAGACCACCCTCATCTAAACTTCTGCGATAGGTACATAATGAGATAAAATAACAGCGTGATGCTTAAATTTAACCGCCTCTGTGGTCTAGCGGTTCAACCCACCGATTTCAGATCCAGAAGTCCTGGGCTCGATCCCCATGGGGAGTACAATATATTGTGCTTGGTTTGGTTGGTGGTAGGACTTTGTTTTTGTCCGCCTGGCTAGATACCACCATCTTACCTAATTCTGTCGCCATAACAACAATTCTAAAATTGTTGTTCCGGCATTCTAGAGGTAAGATAGCCAGTTCTCCTCAGTTTGTTGAGGATTTCGGGTGAAGTGCTCTACCACCTTTCGGCCTTATCTCAACTTGTAATCAGGTGAGATGAAAGCCAAGCGTTTCCCCGTCGTACTATAAAAAACTGATCGAATAGGTAGGTACCTTTTCTTTAATATCGTAACTTATTGATCTAGCGTATCCTTAAAGTAGTTACAACGCGTGAGGTCTCATTCAATCGAATTTGAAATCACCTATGAATGAATACAAAAGACAAAACAAAGTGTAAGTACCCTAACTGATACAAGGGTACATCTGGTTAATACGATTAGTATACTTACAGTACCTAACCTGCACATCTAATATGGTGTAAAAAACGAACACATTATTTATTAGACATTTTTATTGAACAAGCAGCTATTAATGCCAAATACATAGGTAGGTTTTATGTTTATATACCTAGGTATATAAACATAAAACTGAATGTGAATTCAACAGCAGCGGTTTTCAACAAACATCTCTATCTATCTAACGAAAAACAACAATGAGATAAAAAACAACTTTCAAACTCAACAAGGTAACAAAAACTATAACAACGCAATAATAAATACTTTACATTGTTTCATTTTATTTTAGGTCATAGCAAAAATAAAAAATCCGGCGATATTTTGTGCCTTTTAGAAAAACTACCATTGTTTCCATTCCACCAACAAGAAGCTATTCTTTATCTGGTAGCCATATAAAAGTATTACTCACAGCTGGTAGCCCCCCAAGGTGTATTATCCGCAAAAACGAACGTAGATCGCAGCGGTAAGCGCAGAGTACAGCAGGATAGGAAGTAAGCGGTAATGTGAACACGCTCTCAGTCAGCATTCTCGCACAGACAGTTATGTCTATCATGAAATAAAAGTTTTGTCATGCAGTAAAATCACACATACTATTGGTATGATTTTACCGCTAGGCAAAACTTTTAATTTTTTTTAGTCTGTTTATCTGCATTGGTATTCTGATATTTGGATAGGTTGGTGGATCCAAGTACGCACTAAGAAATAGCACTAATAAAAGAGATTAGAAACGGAAAATACTTATGAAACGTAAAATATACTTCAGTTTTTATTGTGATTGATGTGGAAGTTCGAATGTTATATTTGTTATCGTTAGGTATCGGTTAACAATCGTATCGTAGGTATTCGTAGACCGGTGACCGACCGCCGCCGCCTTAGGCAGCTACAGTTTATTTTATTCTCATCTCAGTAGATAAATATCTGCTTACATAAAACTCGTTTAGAACAATAAAAAAATATTATTCCTCAAAGCGTGGATAAAATAAAAGTCAGCAGTGTATCTTTTTTTTGGTAGTTTTTGTTAATGTTAGCTGGTAACACATATATATTTTTCCAATTTTTCAGCAGTGGTTTCAAGTGATTTTTGACGTCGCTCACGTCTGCTACCTATATCTACTTGTTTTTGTCAATTTTTCCTCCATGTAGAGCTTAGTTTTTCTTGTAAAATGCCCCATAAATAGGTAGCTAGTTTACAAATAAACAATTGAAATCCCTAGATGACGCCCACGAAGACCACGACAACTGAAGTAGAAATGGTGATACGAAATCGAAAAACCGTAATGAAAGACGGGATCATGACAATGTCGGGGATCGGCGAGCCTTCCGTGTTTCATGCGCTGGTCGTGATCTTCTTGGAGTTCTTCGCGTGGGGGTTGCTGACGATGCCGATTATATCCGTGCTCAACGCCACCTTCCCGGACCACACGTTTCTGATGAACGGGCTCATAATGGGCATCAAGGGCATCCTCTCGTTCCTGTCAGCGCCACTGATCGGCGCGCTGTCCGATGTGTGGGGCCGCAAGTTCTTCCTTCTGGTGACCGTGTTCTTCACGTGCGTACCAATCCCTCTGATGACCATCAATACATTCTGGTTCTTCGCGATGATCAGTATCAGTGGAGTGTTCGCAGTGACTTTTTCTATCGTGTTTGCGTACGTGGCCGACGTGACGACGGAGGCGGAGCGCTCACGCGCTTACGGGCTGGTGTCGGCGACCTTCGCGGCTAGTATGGTCATATCGCCTGCTCTCGGGGCTTATCTGATGGACAGATACGGGGAGTCTCTAGTAGTGGCGGCCGCGACCGCAGTCGCCGTGCTGGATGTGTTCTTTATAATGGTGGCGGTACCAGAAAGTTTGCCGGAGAAGGTGCGCCCGTCGGGCTGGGGCCCGGCCATCAGCTGGGAGCAGGCTGACCCCTTCGCGGCGCTGCGCAAGGTCGGCGCTGAGCGCACCGTGCTCATGCTGTGTGTGGCTGTGTTCCTCTCGTATCTGCCTGAGGCTGGCCAGTACTCGTGCATATTTGTGTATCTAAAGCTAGTGATGGGCTTCGACACTGTGCAAGTGGCGATCTTCATCGCGATAGTGGGGGTGCTTAGCATCGGGGTTCAGGTTGTACTCGGGTTCTTGATGCGCGTGCTCGGCGCTAAGCACACCATCATGGTGGGGTTGCTGTTTGAGATGCTGCAGCTGATGTGGTACGGATTCGGAAGCCGCACGTGGATGATGTGGGCGGCGGGCGTGCTGGCCGCGCTCGGCTCCATCACCTACCCGGCGATCAGCGCCTATGTGTCCGTCAACAGCCGTGCGGACAGACAGGGCGTCGTGCAAGGTATGGTGACCGGAGTCAGAGGGTTGTGTAACGGGCTTGGCCCGGCTATGTTTGGAGTTATATTCTATTTGTTCCACGTGGATTTGAATGAGGATCACGTAAGCCCGGGCAAGCCTGGGGGACACGAAGAGAAGTATGTGAGAATGGTGCCAGGTCCGCCGTTTGTGCTAGGCGCGCTACTAGTGATCTGTGCACTGCTGGTGGCAGCATTCCTTCCCGAGGATAACACGGTGGGGCGGCGTGGCTCACCCAGTGACCTGCGGTTCGAGGTGGAGCGTGGGCGCCGCGTGGCCGGCCCTCTGTCACCCCTGATGGCGCCCGATCCGCCAGGTGCCCTCTAGCTGGAGGCCCGCGCCACGCGCGCTGCTAGCGTCTGATTACCGCTGCATTTATGAGGTACCAAAGTGAGAGTGACTGACCATTATGTGACGATCGGCTTACGATGTTTTCCTAAGCTTTATATCTATTTTTATAGTCCCAAAATCGCTGTACATAAGTTCTTAAATCATTAAAATCAGTTTGTAGCGTCACATGGGTTACACGGACACTGGATGTTTTTGTTTTGTGCTGTGAAGGAGTGTTGTGATAACTTGTAACTCCTTCAACCGTTATTGGTTCAGATGGCGGTTGATGGAAATAAAAGTATTAGAGTAAGTTAACTTCATGTTTTAATGTTCTCCTGTCCAATGTAAATGCTATAAATGATTGTAGTGTTACCATTAAGAGTGAGAGAGATTTATTGAAAGGATGTTTGTAAATGAAAGCTTGAAGCACTTAGACTATACATAACTTGTACATTAACATTTGAAAATTATTCCTAAGTGTAGGAGTTTGGCTTCTGCCTGCATTAAGTTCTATCATCACATGAATCAAGTAGAATCCAATAGCATGAAACCATTGATGCTTAGAGTTAAAAG
Source organism: Venusia cambrica (assembly GCA_951394065.1). NCBI lineage: Eukaryota > Metazoa > Arthropoda > Insecta > Lepidoptera > Geometridae > Venusia > Venusia cambrica. The sequence goes on from OX596042.1 coordinate 13,372,113, forward strand.
TTGCCGGGCTGTATCTATGTAAGGCCTATTAAAGATCTCGATAGTTCAAATAAACTAGGTTTGTAATTAAGGAACAATAAAGTATTCTCTGGATCTCTTGCCTTTGTATTTGGTAATTTGGCACTGTACAGTTGATTAAGTAGGGAATTGGGGACAGTGTCATGGTAACTAGTACTTATTCTGCCCCTAGCAAGGTATTACAATTACATTAGAGTTCATTGAACTGCTCATAAACGGGTTCTGCACACTTTGATACTGTGTAGGTACTGAGGTAGATAAAGTTAATGCTATTTAAGGTTAGTGTCTGCATAGGATCAAAATAATCAAACTAGCCGAGGGATTCCACATAATAGATATAAATGATTAAAACATAACACAAGCTGCAGCTGCCAGAGTTAATAATACATATATTGTGTGTCCCTGAATTCCCCTCTGCGTAGATATAGTGTAGGGGAACTGAAGGATTCCACATTAGAAAACTATTTCATGGTCAACAGTATTAATATCTCTTTACAAACAAGAGATGAGATATACTCAGATTATGTATGAATATAACATACATGTTAAATAAATATAATTAAGATAAAATAGTTAGAATTTTGAGAGGAGTAGAGCTTCCTGTGAAAAGGCTTGTTCGTGGAAGTAATACCACCATTCCTATATCGCCCATCAAGCAGCATTGCTGTGTTCGGGTTTGATGGGTGTTGATGGCTTAACACCTGTCTGTATGCCTTAAGTTGATGTCCGTCAACTAAAACAACAAAGAACATGTTATTTATAGATGTGACCTATGCAGTTAGGCTTTGTTATAGGCAAGAGTAACATTTAATAGCATATGGACTGTATGCTTGATCAGTCTACATATTGAATTAAAAAAAACTATATATATAAAATATAAACTTAATATTTTTTATAATAATTTTGACTTGTAGTCTCACCAACTTTGTCTGACTAGCTATGAACTACAGGGCTCTTGGTCCTACAGTTATGCATAAATATTATATTTTAAACTTTATGAAGAGAATAGGGACTGGACACATACAACAACAATAAAGAGGAAAATCTAAAATAAAAACTACGACATTATTACACAATACATATTCCCATGTTATCACCTAATTGATCCGATTAAAGAGGTTTCTAACACAAAAAGCCTACTATAGTGTAAATGACTGTTTGAACGACAAATTATAAACCAGTTACATAATACAGTATTAGTTTTAGTATTTAATAAACTGACTGTGCATTTTAATTTATATTTCTTAATTAATCTATTATTATGATAATCAATTTTTTACACTTTGACATTTTACAATATTTGCTTGCTGTTAAGTTGATCATGGCTGTACCACCTTATTACCATTTGTCATCTTTGTTAAACCCATGTTCGCAAATACATGATTATAAAAAAAAAAATGGTTATGGGCGCCTAGTACTTTTTCTCTGAATTCACCAAAATAACTTATAGCAAATATTTATTATTTAAGACCACTATGCAAGACATATTTTGCAAGATTCTGATTTTGAGAAGTGCACATTTGAAAAAAATTATATTAGGAATTTCGCATTTTGGAACGGTGCACGTTAGTAGGGCTAATGGGGAAATGGCTCCATCGGTGATTTTTTTCTATGGAAAAACAAGAAGCTGAGGAACACGCGCATTTTGTATTTCATTTCACATTTAGTGACGTAGCTAGAATAGCTACTACACTAGTAGTCTTCCTTCCTAGCTCCTACTTACATAAAACAAACACACTCATATCGTAAATTTTCTGTCGCCGGAGCAAAATACTCCCAACAGTTATTTTTGCTAGTGCTAAAGCATTTTCTCTTTTAGTTTTCCTACTACACGCGCGTAGGCGTTCAAACGATACCCAAAGGCCACATTAGCTTAGGTACTTGTGTCATGTCTACCAATATAGCTGGGCGATAGGTGTTATAGCGATTTTGAAATAAAATTGTGGAATATAGGTAGTGACGCTCTCAAATCGAGCAGAACCAACACTTTCTGATACACTGCATATAGCTTGGGGATAGTAGCTTCTATCTAGGTTCCTGCTTAGGTACATAGACAGCACCCCGAAAATCGAGGAGAATTGATATAGTCATAGGTAGTTAGATTCGATACCGTCTTGCTGGAAAAAGACGTACCTACTTGACTTGGTACGTTTGTTAATCAAAGGGAAATGTTGTGATTGTATGTAGTCAAGCCAGGAAAATTTGTTGACTCCTTGCTACGGTCTTTCACTAAGGTGTCTGCCCTCCCCTGAAATGAACCAAGGTATGATTAGTCCATGGTACCTGCGTTTATTTGCATTACATAATAGGCTGAAGCTCGACTGCAATCTCGCGATGGTAAGCGATGATGCAGTCTACATTGGGCCTAGAAGAAACCTTTATGCTCGTCGATGTCATGTTTTTTTTTTGCAAGTAGATACCTGGGACGCTACCGCCGACGGCGAAGCCGATCTCCATTGGCTTAAAATTAGCTTCATGAGAACTAGAAACGATTTTTACCGTCAAATGTACTGAACAGATAGGTTTCATAACATGTGTACACTTTTGAGATGGGAAACGCCATTTTGGATATGACACATATCCGGTAGTAAAAATCGTTTTTAGTTCTCATGAAGCTAATTTTAAGCCAATGGAGATCGGCTTCGCCGTCGGCGGTAGCGTCCCTGCACCGTTATCATTTAATCTTAGTCATTTGGTCATTACAAACCAAATGACTAGTGCAAGTCCCGAAAAGTCGTTAAGGGTCTATACTACCTCAGCAGAAATTGCAATTTCGCCTCAGCTAGTCGGCTCCCGGCGTAAACGCCGCGCTAGACTTCGCGCGCAATAATATTGGTGTCACGCGAGGTCAAAACAAATAAATTAAAGTTAGGTACAATAATTGTGTCTAAGAGGTAGGTACCTACTTAGAAACGAAATGATAAGTAATGCTTTATAGTACGTTTGGTACATCTACGTAATATTATGATCCCTAGTATTGATAGGTAGCTAGGTACAATTACAAAACATTATTTTATTGTATTGATTTTTCAATATATTTCACAAGTACCAACGTACCTACTTGCAACTAGGTACAAGACCACGGAAGCGTTATTTTGCTGCCAAAACACTAGACAGGTGCGAGTCGCTCTAGGAAGGAGGGTTCCGAACATTATTTTCTCTAGCAAATGGTACTTATTCCTAACCTACTACCAACCTAAAAATAAGTACCTACTTACCTAGTGCGTACTATTTTTTTATTCTTGTTATTTATTATAACATGTTATTTACAAATTCTATATAAACGACGATAGGCACTAGGTACAACATACGCTAAAACTAAGAAAATAAACGATATATCAATTTAATAAGAGACAAGCTTGTGTTTACATTGATTGATGGGTTCCGCACATTGGTTATTGTAGTATAATTTATTTTTTGCAAAAAAATACTGTGTGGAAGTAGAATGTCTATAAGAATTTGCAGTCAATGTTATAATATAATTTTAATAAGGTAATATTTTCCTAAATTAAAAAGTCGTTATTCGTATTGTCACAATTTATTTAATTCACTTGAATCTCTAATTGGCATGTTTCGTACATGCCTGGGATCAAATAGCTCTGGCAACATATATGTGAGATAAAAATGGTTTAATTTTGGTTCCATTTTTCCCAAAATTGGTCATACTTTTCAATTATCTCAACTTTGATCTGAAATGGAATTATATTTTATTGATTAATTGTGGTAAAATCGTAGTTGTAATGTAAATTTTAAATCACACACACAAAATTTATTTTAATTTAAGCTGGGTACCTGTTTATCGCATCCAGACCATACCGCAAAAATACATTTAGTTATTCCAGTTATTGTAGTTTAGGTGTTTTATATTGACGAGTCCATATTTGCCTTTTTTCCAAAAAATTACTTTACCTTTTTCTATAGCTTCATCTAGAGACGCTTTACTGTCTGACAAATTCCGGCGTTAGTACGTAAAGTACATACATTATAGGTAGCTGATGGTAGGTACCCAGATGACTAGGTGCAATCCGTATCGATATTAAAATTATAAATTCTCTGTTTGTTATCTATTTCATAACAAATTCCAAATGGCTGAAAGGATCTTGATAAAATTGTAAGTAAGTACACGTTTAATAATGTACCTCTTAAAATACTGTATTTGTGCGCGATAGGAACTATCAATCCGGGTACCTACCTCTATCAACCACGTGGAGGAAGCTGCAGACAAAAGCTAAGAAAAATATAAATCTTGTACCGACCTTCGCTGCTTACAAATGGCGTCTTGCAAAATAGCAGTCCCAGAGATGGAAAGAAATTACTTGCTCGTTACCTACTAAGTTGAGAAATGAGTTTTCAAGATGATGTATTCCCTTGTTGGAATAAATAAGTAGGTACCTAGTTGAGTTAACGTGTTTGCGTAATTTGAACTGACCTTAGTGAGTTCTGATTCTGAATGCGAAGCGAAGTGCTCAATTTAGTGCATGCGATCATCGAACTGTAGTGTAGGCTACCTACCTATTCTCATAACCATCACAAACAAGATCCTTTCAGCCGTTATGCTGTGTATACATAGGTCGCGTCTATTAGTCGTATCGTAACTAATAGACGCGAGTTCGGTACTTTCGAATGTGCGAATGTTTCGAAAGTGAAATTCGAAATAATAAATAATAAGTAGTTAGGATTTCTTCAAACGAACTTATCACGGAAATTCACCACGATGAAGACGTATGTACCTACCAGTAAGTAGGTACAGTCGGTGCGGCCTCATGGTTTAAAATGCTCTCATATGATAAAAGGCCTATAAGTCAGTATTAGGTACTTATTAGTACCAATTTTAGCACAAGTGACAGCGGGAGGAAGTTTACTACTTATGTTAGTTAGGTACCTACCTAAGAACTGTTGATGATTATGATGAGCTTCGCATAGAAGCCCACGTACAGGTACATACATTAGGATTGTTCGGGGAAAAATGTACACCAATCAATAGGTACAATAGGTAACAATTCAATCGAGTTGTAATGTCTGCTTAGGTGTTTTTTATAGTAGGTAGAACTGAATGTGGAAGTGCACTTCACCCGGAGTCCTTTACAGAATGAGGAACTGGCTGTGTTGGGTACCTTTAGAATTGTTGTTATGGCGACAGACCTGAGATGATGGTGGCCAGGCGGACTTAAACAAAGTCTTCCACCAAGCATAATATAGTACCCCCCAGGGGATCGAACCCCTAGGGGACCTCTGGATCTGATACCGGTGAGCGAGGCATTAGACTACAGAGTAAAAGAGGAAGATTGAAAAACGCTTTGCGGGGTTCATTAGAGCATTAAAAAAACAGATCTGTTGGTCTATCTTGTTGGTACCTAGGTACCTACTAGGTAGGTATGCCTGAACAAAAAAGTACAACAACGCATCGTTACCAAAGTCCCATGACATGGCGGCGGGAAAGAGGACCCACATTTCTCCACTGCTAAAACGCAGTTCTTATGTAAAGCACTCAAGTTGAGATTCATAATTACCCTCGTGTCGCAATCTCAAATGATGCAATAGTAGTAGGTACCTTTAAACGTTAGTCATCATGAATTGAATCTATTGAAGTAGGCAAGTCCCCATTTTGTTTTATTACGGAGATGAGACGGTTGTTTGCAATGGCTATTCCACGTTATCTATCCCACTTATGATGCTTAAGGCCGATTGTTGTAATGCTACCTACTTACATAAAGTCTATACGGCTTTTGAACTGCGAGGAGTGTATGCAGTTCAGCTGCACTGATGCAGTACTGGAAAAACCTGGAAAGCATCGCATTTTCGCATCATGATTGTGTCTAAGAACCAGTACCTACCTATCTACTTACGACTTGATATGGTACTCCGTTGGTAAGTCAATGCGGTATTCTTTCTATCCCACGACATGAACTTTCTAAAGCTAAACGCTTTTAGTTTCATTGTTTTATTGTAGTTATAGGTAGGTATAATAGGGCGTCGCTTGGCAACTATTTGGCGCAATACCTCTCTGAACGGAAGCGTTGCCAAAAATATAAGAATCTTATTTTGTAAAGCTTAACTATCTGCAAAATTATGTGTTAGGTATTTCAGATTTTATGATATTATGAATAAGGCAAATTTTTGCGGCATCATTTAGATTAGAATTAGAATCAATAGATAGATATATTTTCCTTTATTTACCTCTCATCACACACCTCACAATTCATGGTAAGTATACCTCATTCGGAATCGGAATTGCTTTTTCAAACACACATTGACGGGGAAGCGCTAAGCCTTCATCTGGCCGAAGGTGGAAGCGCACTTCTCCCGGAATCCTCAACAATCTGAGGAACTGGCTATCTTACCTCTAAATGTCGGAACACTACATTTTTTAGAATTGTGATGGCGACAGAATTAGGTATGATGGTGGTAGCCAGGTGGACTTAAAACTAAAACCTTGAAATTAAACACTACGCACGTACGCACCATCGACCTATAAACAAATATTACTAGATCTATGCTACGCACACTCGCAGGTCGACTCTTATTAAAAGATGCGGGTACAAAAAACTTTTAAACTGTTAGTAAGTAATTTTTTATCATATCTACTTACATTTTGTAGTTTATACATGATATGATACACGCGACTTAGTCCCTCTATGCAATAGGTACACCAGGCTTAAATGGATACATCCACTGTTTGAACAAACCTCCACCACACCACACTCACCGGACTGACTGGATCCGATGATGCACAAGCACGTTGTGATTGGTTTGGATCATACAAACTTAGAATAGGTACATGGGAGGTAGAGAAATATAATTTACATAGGGTACCTACTTATATTGCGACACACGAAATATATTCTTTCTTTATTGTGTAGCTGTCCCAGTCCCCAGACAAGTGTAAACCGAGCCCGAGATAACATTTAAATTCTGCTTATTCTATTATACCTATAGGTTGTTTAGTTTGTTTACATTACACAGTGAGGTTCGGTAGGCTGTTCAAATGAAACGGGGCCAAACGTAGGTGTCGGGTTTTGTTGTAAAAACATTCTCAATGTCAATGCCGCCTAGCCAAACATGTAAATAAAAGGTAGGACCTACCTACTACCTACTAAATGAATCCCTTTATGTCCCTTACCAAAATATCTACCATAGGTACCTACTATGAATAATTAATTTAAAAAATCGACTTCACTAAAAACTTGAAAATAATTATATGGGTCATTCCAAACTTATTTTTGAAGTTGGTGCCGACTTACTAAGCCATACAAAAGGATCTTTGTCGTATCGTTATCATTATCTACATATCGATAAGCACCGCTTTCCGAACTTTCCCAAAAGCATAGAGGTAATTAGGATATTCAAGTTTTTGGTGAAGTTTCAATGAAAAAAAACATTAGATTTTTATGGAGATGATAAGTACCTAGGTGATTTAATTTAAACAAGATTTTATCCCTTGTACTAGTCACGATTTACCATTAAAAGTCATTGGATATATTCAAGTTTTTGGTGAAGTTTCAATGAAAAAAAACATTAGATTTTTATGGAGATGATAAGTACCCAGGTGATTTAGTTTAAACAAGATTTTATCCCTTGTACTAGTCACGATTTACCATTAAAAGTCATTGGTGTCCGGCCGGAATCGAATCCACGCCAACGAAATTTATTTGAAACCAACATTAGTACCTACTTACGTACGATACAAGACGTCGCGTCATCAACGTAGTAAAGTAATAACAACCTAACCTATTCGATAAAGTTTATCTGTAATCTCTTTAAGCTATTGACTCAGTTGACATCGATAAGTGTTCATGATTCACGAATGTTCTCTAGAATTGATTAGGTACCCATTAAACATGTCCAATGTATCAAATGAGTGGGAAAAGGTACCAAGGCGAATTTTCAGGTGGATTTACATTGAGTCATTGACTTCAAGTGACTTGAATATCTACACCTATAATAACTCTATACACTCGGCTCCTCGACATCGATTGGAGGAGGCCTTGGTTCAACAGTGACCAGTGGCAAGCAATAATGATAACCTTTATGCCGTGTCCATCTTCGACGAACCTTGTAGCCAAAAGCCAAAGAATAACGTTTCACACCTGAGTTTTACATAAAATATAAATTATTCTCATCTGCAGGTGTGTTTTGAATATAGTAATTAATTATTGCTAGGTACAGGTTATCCAGGTAACTAACCTATAACCACAAACAATAGTTTTCAACGTTATTTAGAGGTTTTTGAGTAGGTAGAGTTTATTCAGCAGTTTTATTGTGCTAGGTACAGTCCCTACCCTACCACAAAATTTTGTAGTTTTTTTTTACCAAAGTGTGAATTCTGTTTTTTGTGAATAAAGTATGAGTAGCGACCCAGCCTACCTTTGCCACACAGAAAGCAATCGGAAGATTCCAATTAGAACCCTGCATTTCGAAGTCCCACTGTGACTGTGACGGGTCGGCCATTACATAATCATGATGCAGTGCAGCTATCCAATAAATAACTGACCTGCGGCAAAATTCAGGCTGATTTTTAGAAAACTGATTTGCTCGCCACACACATTCAAGACAGGCTGATTTTTCGGGTAAATGTGTGCGTGGCGTGATTGAATAAAAGCGTAGTCGCGTGGGACTGGCATCTGGCGCCACCCCCTTGTAGCACCCTCCCTTGCACCCAAGTAGGCTGGTAGGTCGATAGGTTTTAGGTCCTTACGCATTCGGTGCATTCAGATTTGCAGCTCCTGGTTTTTTTTCTCGTTGTAGAAAAATCCACTGAATCCAGAAAATACCTGTGCAAGCTCGACCGGGGTGGTATGTATGTTGGACTTTCACAGACTGACAAACCACATGCACCGGTGGTCATTCTCACACATTAGTGCGAGGCTAATAAGACGGCAGCTTGCTCTTTCTTTACCTAACCCCCAACAAGGATTCCAAGCATGGACCTATTTTGGCTCTACCTCGTTGTGTGGCAGACCAGCTCTGCCACACACTACCAGCACCTTCTCATGGGACCGGGGGCATACCACGCTCGTCCAAGGTATCCTGAACGAACACTTTTACAAGAAGCTACCAAAATAAAAGTACATTGGTATACCAAATGAAATAGCGAATATTATTAGGTAGGTACCAAACCCAACTCCATGAATACGGAATCACGCTCGCGATCGCAAACCAGCCATATTGTTGTGGTTTTGTAAGGGGCTCATAAAATCCATCTTTATAGTGATCTGGTGCCGTGGCATGATGTCGCACATTTCCGTGGGTTTTATGGTTGCTCCAGTCTCTAAAGATCATTAGGTATGTTGAGCAGTCCTGCTAGATTCGTATGTATGGGCTCCATGTTTATTCCCACACAGGGTACAGTCACAGACAAGGGACTTTGAGTTCTACAACACAGCCACTTACCCTCTCGGTGCTCAAAGAACTTCTACGAGGTTATAGAACGTTAGTTCCTGTATAATGAAGGTGTACATTGCCTATCGGTTTAGAAAGTGTTTGTATTGTGGTTCGTTTCGTCGCAGAGTGGCGCAACGGATCGGTGCTGACTCCATCAAGGCTAGGTCTACGTCACACAACAATGGTGAACCGTGGCGACCGGTGCCATGCAAGTTTCTAACGCACCGGGATGGACGACGAATGATCTACTTATTTAAAATTATAAAAAATCACTACGCGAGGTGACAGGATATTAGTGTAAAGATTTAATACGATAAAAATGTTGTTCAAAAACTAAAGCCTAACTACTAATCTGGGAAATTATCCATTTTGGGAATTCAACTATTTGATCCTAAAGGTAAAAAATCACGCACTAAAAAGTATGAAACAATATATTCAATGTTAATTGTTGGCTGATTCAATTATTGTAGGCCGAGGATCACAAAAGGCGCAAATATAGTGGTCTCGACAGACCTTACTTTTTGACCTTGAGACCTTGGGTCCGTGGGGAGCCGGTGCCCTCCGGGTTTTCAAAAATCTTGCGGGGCTTTTGATTGAGGCGACACGTGACCCAAGGGCTGGCTCTTTAGGCCAGCGAATTAGCTGGCGTCGTCGGGTAAAAACAAAAGTTTCTAGTGGGCATATGTTACCTACCTACTACGGCTACACCTAGACCCTCTATTCTTTATTACATTCATAGACGATCTTATAGCAAGATTTATTTATTGACATTCTTAAATCAGTATAACATTACTGAATAAACATCTACCTAACGCGTTATATTTGATAAGCTTAAATCATTGTTACAGACATTTGTTTACAAAAATAATAATTCAGGTTAACAGAAATATACATTCTAAGAAAAAGAATAATCAGTGATAAAACTAAATAAGTAATAGGTATAACATTCATATATTTCAAACAAGTGCTTATACATACTAGGTAACTTATAGGTCATATACTTTCGCAGTAAGCGAGAACCTCTCTCGCGAGAAATTATGTGCATAATGCTGACGATATAAAGAAATATTGAAAAAAGCTAAATACTTATGTTATTTTTGAAAAAAAAAATGGAGCTGATTTCAACACTAAAAGCATAGAAATAACTCTTAGGGTAAGTTCATACAATTTGAAGGCGGTGACATACAATTAACATGTTGCATATTATGGGCTGAAATTATATTGATGAACTTTGATGATTATTAATGAACCTTGGCGCAAGTGTATATGCATTACGCATCACTGTATAAGTTCATTACTTCTAAGGTACACCCATGTTATCTGAAACTGTACGATACTAGTCTTGTCGTTTGCCAATAGAAACGTATATACAAACCCAACCGCCTATCGTAATATCACAATCGAATCCCAGAGAACCGTAAAAACCGAGCAAGGGCTAATAAAATAGCCCCAGATTGTACCTACCCAGACAACAGTTGTCGTTTGGTTGTTACAGTTACTGTGTAGGTACCAATACTATACCTATATATGCACACTACTTGTTATTCCAGATTTATATCCAAGGTTTAGTCTCAAATCAAGGATTTTTTTTCCTTGATCTGAGGGTTTAGTAGGTAGGTTTAGTATAATATTAGAGTTATTTATGCTTATCTACAATATTGCAAATGTTTTCATTCAGTTGGGTTCCTTGCCAAGCCTTCAGGTACCTACCCATTATATGAATTGTCTTACTAGACATTTTCACACCATTTGCTACAGTACTGTAGGTACCTATATACCTAGTACCTACACTTAATTTTCAAAATATATGTGCATCCACATCTGGTAGATATGTTACTACAAAGTTGTGTAAGAAGTGTGTGTCAGGCTTTTAAAAAACTAAAAAGAAGACCGACTTCAATGAAGAATATAATACAATTTCGTTTACCTGGATGACGTATTTTTTTTCAATTATTTTGATGACAGATCGACGGATAGACAGAAAGACGTGTGAGATGTGGGGTCCGTTTTTTCTTTGAGGTAATACACCCAAATCGCTTCAAGTGTGTCTATAACATTAAATTTTTCCTGGATTCCAACATCAGATCCTGACCTGATGATGATGGGATTACCCTTTTTTGTTTAATAGCCTTTAAAAAAACAATTTCTAAATCGGTCCAGGCGTCTTCGAGTAATCGGGGAACGCACATAAAAAAAAAATGATTCCGACGAATTGACAACCTCCTCTTTTTTTTTAAAGTCGGTTAAAATGTAGGTTATGACAGAATTTACCAGACGTGATATAATAGGTATGCCGTGGAGGTGAATCGACCCCTCTAACTCAGGACCGCTTCCTTCTGTATAGGTATTATCTACACATTTACTGCGATCATAAATCCGCCTGCCAAGCGTGATAATTATAGAAAACCCTCCCCTAGCTTCGAATGAGGCTCTGCCCAGCAGTGTAACTAAACTGGCTTCATTTTGAAAATATGAAGTGCACCTATAGGTATCTATATTCTTGGAGGCGTCTGTAGGTTCCTACCTACCTTGTCTGTAATGCTAGCACACAAGCTAGAACAGACTGAATCAAAATTGTTTTGATCCGTCCGTCATCATCAATAAGTTCTCGTCTCGTCTAGCTACCTACGCTAGTTAGGTGCGTGTATGCTTGAATCAGGCGGGACGGTGACGTCACAGCGATGACGTGACGATGCGTCGCGATCGCGAGCCGCGACCAACAAGGTAGGCAGAGTACTTACGCGCATTATCTGTAGCTAAGTAAATTAAATACATCCTGCTTACATTATATTGAAAGAGCATTTTGTTAATGATACAGTTATACTTAATGAAGTCGGTTACGGTACGGTTTTATATTGTTACGAATAAAATTAAAATAAACTAGGTAGGTATTTATTTCAACACAAACAATTATCTACCTACAATTCAAATACCTTTTTTTTAAGTACGACGGGGATGTGTTTGACCTTCATCTCACCTGATTTTTCAAGTTATGATAAGGCCGAAGGTGAAAGCGCACTTCATCCAGAATGCTCAATAAACTGAGGAACTGGCTATTTTACCTCTGAATCCCGGTACATTGTTGTTATGGCGACAGAGTTAGGTAAGACGGTGGTAGCTAGCCAGGTGGATCTACCACCATTGCCACACGGAATAGTCCTTCGTCGCTATAGTCGCTATCGCTAGTTCTTCGGTGTCAGCTGTATCAAAAGCCTCGCAAAATTATAAATATATGTGATTAAAATTGTGGCAGTAAGTTCTTTTATGTTCCTACCTACATGTCTGAGCACAGGTGTTCGGAGTGAAGGGGACTGCAACTAATAACTAGGTATCAACTTACTATAGCTAGGTCACTAGGTCACACCCACCATGGACCATATTTATTGGTCCATGGTCACACGAACCCTACATTTTGTCCTGAAGCTGAAGATAAAAACATAAATCCAATAGAATTGAAGGCCACCTTCGTCTAGTTCTTGGCCTTGTCACAAACATTCACTTCACTACTGTTCGTCTCCGCCAATAACCGTAAAAAAATGTGCTCAGATTATGTAAGAGTCTGTAATCTGGTCACGAAAACTATAACGTGAATGGTTATTTCTGTAGGTAGGTAATAGGTATGCTCCCAAGTCTTCCGATTCTGGACAGAGATGCCTCGGTTTCTCCATCTAGTCTGTGCAACCCTATTTAGGGCCTTCAAGTTTCATTATAGTGCTTCCCCAACGTAGGTACCTCCTGTGAAAGGGGTCCGGGGAAGTGCTACCAGCACACCTATTTCGGCTGCCAAATAGCATCGCTGTGCTTCTTTTTGAAGGGCATGGTTGCCGGTGAAATAAAGGGCATGCGAGTCCTAAGACACCGTCAACAAGCTTTGCTTAGTTTGCGACTAGATGGCGCTGTGTAATATTAATGTCCTGCAATATTTATTACTGAACACCTTTTTATGCCTCAAGTTGAAGGGTGCAATGCATTGCCGTGTAGGTTATGTTCTTCGTGGATCTGACCTACGCAGTAAGGTTTTGCTATAGACAAGAGTAGCATTCAACAGCAGATCGGCACAAGCAAGAAGGTTGTCCTGTCTACAAGTGGTAAAAAAAAATACGTAGGCAAATAGATAAACTATAAATAAAAATGCAAAGCCCACAATTTTTTGAAGGATCCTTTGATGCAGAAAAATGACCCGCCGAGCCGCCGCCGCCGCCGCCAGCCAGCCATGCCAAGCACGGTCGAAAGTATATCGCTATCGACCTTGACCGCAGTTGAACGCTTTGCAGATAGCATTCCTACGTAACAGCCAAGGTACACCTCATCCGAATGAAACCTGTCTGCATCAGGTTCTTGATTCAAGTGCAGTAGGTCACACGGCCACAGCCAGTCTAAATGCCCGCAATTATCTACTGCCTAAGAATTATATAAGCTGCTGCATGCAGTACTAAGCTAGCTTTTAGAGTTCCGTACCAGCAGGGTGCCAACGGTACCCTGTCACCCCATTTATTGCCTTCGCTGCCCGTCTGTCTGTCAGCGGGCTGTATCTTATGAAACTTAACAGGTCGACAGTTTAAATTTTCAGTGTGTATTATATTTCGCCGCTCTAACAACAAACTCTAAAAATATGAATACACATGGTATTATAATATGATAATACGATTATAATACAAAATGTATATATAGGTACAAGAAGCGTGATATTTTGCCTTGAAATGGGGGTCGGATGGAACCATCAGTGTGCGTGCACTTGGCCGGTTTGTTATTCTGTGCCATGCTATTGTCCGGTTGGTAGGCTAGGCAGGTATAAGCTATTTCTTTCATACCTACTGAATTGTTTCGGAAACAAGTTGGTAAGTATGATCTGAAATCACTGGGATAAAACATTGACGTTTATAAATGTTTTATTATTTACTTACCTACACAAAAACAACGCGCGACAGGATACCCGTAATCGTAAGTAAGGCTCTGTCAATCAACTAGGTACGAAAGTAATTGTGCCGTAATCTGTAATTTCTTGTCATTTCATAAAAGTTTGTTCGTTTAGTTTTTTTTAATTATGAAGGGTAGCCTAGGTAGATATCCTTTACCCATACCATTATTTACTATATGCCTATCTCGGCTACGCCGCCGCCGCCACCGCGCCAAGCCACAGATCGTAATATAATATAATAATATAGTTCCTATGAGTCAGTCAGTTCAGTGCGTTCAGTTACTGTTATATAGGTACACGTATAGGTATGCAGGTGTTAGATTAGAAGGACTCTACTAATTAAAAGAAGTTAGGTAAGATCAGGACTAACCTAATTTTAACAATTGTTTCCTAGAAACTAACCTGACCGAAAAGGTAACCCTAGCTATGAGGATATGGGAGACAAAGAAACTAGTATAACTTTTAAACGAATACAAATATAATTCAACAAAACAGTCGGCTATCACACAAAAAGTACAATGGTACATAGGATAGGAACTTTAGCGTTACTTATTTTTATTCACACAATCAGTAGCAAATAGGTATATATAACCGAGGATACTTAGCTTTAATAGATACCTTGGAGAACCAACGGCGAACACAATTTACAACGGCTGCTGATCAAAAAGTGGGCATTCGCCAGCTTTTCAATCGTATTTAAGCTCTTCGTTGGCATAAAAACCAGATGAGAAAAAGATGGCGCCAACCGTCCGTACTAAGTCAAATACAACAATGAATTAATGTAATTTCTTATAGTTTTAAAACTATTTTTATAACAAAACAATAATACGACAAATTCTTAATAATTATGTAAGTAATATTACACATATTTACTATTTCATTTAAACCAAATACATATATTAGACACGTGTTAACAAATCTTAACAAATGATTTTATTATATAAGAATAATGCTTAATTAGGTTTTCTAAATTCATTTAACTATTTTAGACATTGTAATATCATATATATTTATACATTTTCCCATACATATCTGTTAAGGCCAGACTGACATATACTTCGCCTCTGAAGTAGTTCTACATTAAGGTACGAAAAGTAAAGCTTACAATAAGTAGGTGGTACACAAACATTTTTAGATTAACATTTTTTTTTTTTTTTTTATTCCATGAACATAGTAACATAACATATAAAGGTAGGTACCAAGGTATTTATTATGTAGATACGGCTTACCTACACTAGTAAGTAGCACCTAGAAAAACATACGAAAGTCAATGAATTGTCAAGATCTGTTTCAACTTGAAAATAAATTAAGTCTGATAATCTCATCGTTTATTTACCGACGTGATGTATTTGTATATACTGGCCGATTGCTCTGTGTATACTGCGTACCCCCACCCGCTGCCGATGGAGCGTCAGTACCCGGCATTGGAGGCTAGAGCAGCGAAGGGCAGCTACTATTCCATGCTGATCACATCCACCCGCTGCCAGTGGGATGATCAACCGAGCCAAGAAGCCCACAGCGTTAGCCAACTACCGATTATGCTTTTCACATCCACCCGCTGCCGATGGGATGATTAGCATCCAGCAAAGGGCCACACAGCGATATATTAAATATAAATAATATAATATTTTTTGTCAAACTTATTTTTGACATTTCATTGCTTGACCATGAGTCATCATCATGATCACGTGCCCGAGAAGATTATCAGTATCAAGTTATCGTTTTACAACTTTTATTTTTATTTTTATTTATTTTATCATTAAAATGTGTACCTTGTAAATACCCATATATGTTATGTTTTATAATTTATATTATATGTACAGATAGATAAGTTTTATTTATGTTAACTTAAACAAGAATTATAAGATGGCAAAACTTAATTATTAAAATAAATTTAAATTACAAATCTAGTTTAATTACTCATAGCATTCTCAACAGCAGTATTTTCTTCCACCCATTCTCCTGGCCAAAATCGTAATTTTTCTTTAGCAATAATTATGTTTCTTAAATTACCTAAACCTTTTAGAGCATAGCGGTCATTGGGATTTATAGAGAGGATCTCATAAGGGCCCTTGAATCTAGGTGCCAATTTGTCATTACGCCTATGATCCTGGCTAACATATACTAAATCACCTACATTATAATTCTTATTATTTCGTCTTACAGAATCGAATCGTTCTTTAAATCTTTCTGATACGACTTGTAACCGTTGCCTAGCAAGTTCTCGGTCAGCCCGCACATCTATATTTGATTCCAAACTCTCATCATCAAGAACCTCATTTAAACGGGCTTGAACTTTAGGTATATTCGCTTCTACGCCTATTAATAAACGTAAAGGAGAAAATCCCGTAGATTTTTGAATATTTGTATTGATAGACTGTTGTACCTTCCAGAGTTCGTTTGGCCAATCTGACAGATCATTATACATAGTACATAACATGTTGATTACTGTTGCTACATATCGTTCAGCTTGTCCATTGGCTCTGGGTGTTCCGGTAGCTATCATGTGGTGTTCAATGTTTAATTCCCTAAAAAGGGTTTGGATTTGGTTAGAGCTAAAATTTGTTCCACGATCTGTGACAACTAATGATGGTGTACCAAACAATGTAATTGTTTCTCTTATGATAGGTATTAATTCTTGGGCATTTAAAGTTTTCAGTGGCTTTAATAGGCAAAACTTAGTGAAACCATCAACTAATATCAAGATATGTTTATAACCGTCACTAGTTACTGGAAAGGGCCCTGTACAATCTAAATGTATGGTATAGAATGGCAAGGCCGTTTTGTATATTGGGTGTAAAAACCCTTGTTTAGGACCAGAGTGTCCTTTTCTAGTACAAATCAAACAATGAAAAATGTATTTTTTAATAAAAGCAGCCATAGAGGGGAACCAAAAATATTTTTGAATTTTATGAAATACTTTCTCAAAACCAACGTGACAATTTTCATCGTGGAACAATTTAAGAAGGCTCAATCTATATCCCTTTGGAACAACCATCCTAGGCTCAGCACTGAGACATTTTTTGTAATGTAACAATTCATTTATCATTATATATTGACTAGAATCTAAGTCACCGGTTTCTAACTGTGATACGAGGTTTTGAGTTTCAATGTCGTTAAGCTGAGCATTTTTTAACCATGATTGTGAACTACTAGGCTCTGTAGAAATGTTTATTAAATTTATTTCGGACAAACGCTTATGTCTCGATACTGGTGGCGATTCGACTGGATTGCGGCTCAAAAAATCAACATGACTTATAAATTTTCCCTTCTTGTATTTAATTTCAAATTGAAAGTCTTGCATATAAGCCCACCAACGGGCTACTCTTGGCGATAAGTCTCTTTTTGACATTGTTGATTTAATCGCGTTGCAATCAGTAATGATCGTAAAGCTAATACCTAGAACGTAAACCCTAAAGTGTTTCAGGGCATTGTATATAGCTAATGTTTCTAGATCATAAGAACTATATTTAGACTCTGCTGGACTTGTTCGTTTACTATAGTATGCTACTACTTTATTGACTCCGTTAACCCTTTGTAACAATATAGCCCCGTAGCCGATGGAGCTAGCATCTGTGTGCAGCTCGGTCGGAAGTTTCGGGTCAAAAATGGTTAATAAGGGTTTGGAAATTAAGCGATCTATAACATACTTTCGAGCCGCATCCTGTTCAGAGCCCCAAACCCACTTTTGGTTGGTTTTGGTTAACATACTGATACAAGCTGTTCGTGAAGCAAAATCGGGGACAAACTTTCGAAAATAACTAGACAAACCCATGAATTGACGAACTTGCTTAATATTTGCGGGTATAGGAGAATTAACTAAAGCACTAATCTTAGATGCACTTGGCCTAACACCTTCGGAAGATATGTGTCTACCGAGGTATTCAATGTTGTCGACAAAAAACTTACATTTTTTAAGATTTATTGTAAATCCAGTAGAGGATAGTGTTGAGATTGTTTGTTCTAAATAGTCAAGTCCTTGTTCAACTGTATTAAATGGAATCAAAATATCGTCCATGTATACTAGTAAAAATTTCAAATGGTTGACAGCCCTGGAAATAGCTCTCTGAAACACAGAGGGTCCTGTGCAGATCCCGAAAGGCATTTTAACCCACTGAAAATGAGAATCTGGAGTTACGAAAGCTAAATATTTTCTAGACTCCTTTGCGACAGGAATTTGATGGAACCCATTTTTCATATCAATAGAAATATAATATTTTGAATGACCCAACTTGTCAATTTGGTCCTCAATAAGAGGAAGAGGGTATCTATCTTTTTCTATTAGTTTATTTAATGCCCTATAATCAATGCACATTCGATCTGTACCGTCACTTTTTTTTACTAAAATGACGGGGCTGGCAAAAGATGAATGGCTTTCTTCAATTATTCCCTTATCTAATAGGTCTTGTGTTATTATTTTAACTTTTTCTCGTTCTATGGGAGCTAGTCTGTATGGTCTATAATAAACAAGCCCATCATTTTTCAATTTAATTTTTAACTCCCCTGTCTTTACATTACCCACAGATTCTAAAACGGATGGGTATGTTCGAAAAATGGCCTCAATCTTGTCCCGCAGATCCTCATTTAAATGAGCAATCGCAGTTGATAGTTCGGAAAATGAATTTAAAAAATGTTCCGTGCTCAACGAGTTTATTTCCAGGCTCGATTCGGGAAGATATTTTCGTACGAGGCGTGAGCCTAGTGAATCTGTGACTATCGAAATATCAGGGTATTTAATACAATCCCTACCTATAATTAGATCATAGTGGCAATCAGTATCTCTAACAACAAAAATTTCTAATTCTATACATAAATCTTTAAATCGAACTGGCACTTTAATTTTAGCAAATCCCTGCAAACTACCTTCTCCTACGCCAGACACACGAAAATAATGCGGAGTAACTTGACAATTAAGACGGTTTGCTATAGACTCCTTAATTATGCTACAATTAGCCCCCGTATCAATAAGCGAATTTATGCAAACGTCGTTAATCGATACTTGCGTTAGTTTGAGGGTGGATTTCCTAAAAAATTAACTTCTTTTTCCGTTGTGCTAGTTTTGTTGCCACCTTGAGGTTTGTACCTACAAACGGAATCTGAATGTCCGGCTCTTTTACAGAAGGTGCAGTAGTATTTTTTCGGCTCACTAGGCTTTTGTTCTCGCGACTGTGGGTTGCTCATTTGAGCATTACCCTCATTGTTATTAAAACGGCATTGTATCTTAGTATGACCTAATTTGCCACAGTTAAAACACTTAATAACATCATTTGACCTGCTATCAAATTTACTACGTTTGGAAGCAGAAAAGTCCTTAGAATCCCTACCGCTTTGCTCTAATGGGCGTTTCTTAGTTTTCACATACGACGTGAAAAGAGAGATCAGTTCAGAGGTGGTTTTGACATTGCTGTTAAAGGATGCCATTTTAACGTTTACATCAGATATGCTACCACATATTAATTCAACTAATTGAGTCTCACTAAAAGCTATTTTTGTATTACGTAACAGCCTAAGCTTCTCCCTAGCATATTCGCAATACGAATCTGCAGAATCGGAACTGTACAGTACTGCTTTTTGAAGTTTCTCGGAAAGGTTCTTTTTTTCAGGGTACAGAGCCGTTAACTCAGTACGCAAGTTTTCCCAAGAACGTCCCTCTGCAGGGTCCCAAGTCTCGAACCATAATTGTGCAGACCCTTTTAGGGCCTTACCTGCCTTGGCCGCAGTTGCAATGGTGCTCCAGCCAAATTCTTTTGCGAGAGCCTCGATGTTGTTGCACCATGTGTCGGCGCCCAGGTCACACGTGGTTGGGTCGAAGATCGGCAACGCCACGTCATCATCTTTTCGCCGACTGCCAGAAACAGCGTCTTTTATAGCTTGAAGGAGCTCTTCCAAAGCAGAGACATCCATCTGAAAAAAACATGTTTTTCTATGAGTAAGGCATGATTATTACATCCCACTTCTGATGTTAGATTAGAAGGACTCTACTAATTAAAAGAAGTTAGGTAAGATCAGGACTAACCTAATTTTAACAATTGTTTCCTAGAAACTAACCTGACCGAAAAGGTAACCCTAGCTATGAGGATATGGGAGACAAAGAAACTAGTATAACTTTTAAACGAATACAAATATAATTCAACAAAACAGTCGGCTATCACACAAAAAGTACAATGGTACATAGGATAGGAACTTTAGCGTTACTTATTTTTATTCACACAATCAGTAGCAAATAGGTATATATAACCGAGGATACTTAGCTTTAATAGATACCTTGGAGAACCAACGGCGAACACAATTTACAACGGCTGCTGATCAAAAAGTGGGCATTCGCCAGCTTTTCAATCGTATTTAAGCTCTTCGTTGGCATAAAAACCAGATGAGAAAAAGATGGCGCCAACCGTCCGTACTAAGTCAAATACAACAATGAATTAATGTAATTTCTTATAGTTTTAAAACTATTTTTATAACAAAACAATAATACGACAAATTCTTAATAATTATGTAAGTAATATTACACATATTTACTATTTCATTTAAACCAAATACATATATTAGACACGTGTTAACAAATCTTAACAAATGATTTTATTATATAAGAATAATGCTTAATTAGGTTTTCTAAATTCATTTAACTATTTTAGACATTGTAATATCATATATATTTATACATTTTCCCATACATATCTGTTACAGGCATATTATATGAGTGTTTTCCTCATAATTTCAGAACAATGAATTGTTTGATAAAGAGGCAGGAACCTACTTGTATTCATCAAGTGATTCTTTGGTACCTACTTATACACTTGAGATTGAGAATAATGTCTCGGTACATTATATTAGTGCTGGTGCATTCATTTGCCGTGGCGTGTAGGTGTAAGTACTATTAAGATGAGGTAAGACCCATATAAGCGGAATCAAACTATGGTAGGTTATGTTATAATTATATCACTGGGTAATCAAATTGAGGTTGTAAAATAGTCAATGACAAATCGACGTTCAATTGGCTGACTAGACTACGAAAAAAAATATAGACCTACCTACACGTATGAAAAGTAGCTAAAAGGCCTGTCTATTATGCTTCTCAATATATAAGCCAGCGGCACACCCACATTGTTGTTATCGCCGCGAAACAAATATTTCACACAAAGCATATTTGATATAACTTTTACGAACCGTGACACGGAATGACTGAATTAGCGTTATTTATATACATGAAATACAATGAAACAAAATTGTAGGAAACCAATTTTTATTGCGGATCAAAGATTCTAATCTACAACATAATTGCTAACTAAATGGCACACAAAACAATAGAAAAACGTGCCTAAAAACTATCACTAAGTAAAGGTATAGAATGAAGTCTCTGTATCACGTTGTCTCTGTGAGTTAAATTAAGTCATTATTGAAGGAAAATTTAAAATTTACGAATAGTAAGTGCATCCAGGCGAATTAAGTAAACTACATCGTTGAAACATAATCTGTCCCTAGGACTAAAATCCCGATTGGCGTGGGTCATATGTATGCTGCTAAGCGACAATTACCTCGGATACTTATTGAATCAGAGAAAGATACTTTCAAACCTTGGTACGTACCCCTTTACGTTAGCAGATTCCGAACAGGCGGTAGATTTGACGTTTCAAAATGAATCTAAAAAATCTTTTTTAAATTTTTTTGACTTTGCCTCGACAAGAAAAGATTCTTCACTCTTAGATACAACGAGGAAAGGTTTATTTTACTTTCATTCTAACAGTGAGGTCTGAAAAACAGGGGGAAATGTCATTTTATTCTCATTCTATCCCCAAGATAGTTTTTACAGACGGACAAGAGTTAATACCGGCGTAAAACTATTTAATATAAAGGGAAATATTTAACATTAAACGGCTAAAATAAATTAAATTTATATGAATACCCATATTTTAAAACAAACTTACAAACCATGGGCATTGCCGAACATAAGTTTGGAGGTACCTCTGACTACCCATCGTAGTAGGTGATTCTGATAAGATCCTGCTCTGAGTAGTGATCAGATGTAAATCCGCCAAGGGGGAAAAAGTCGTGTCTATTATTTTTAAACATCAATTGAATATGGATGTGCCCTTATACCGATCACATAAAAAAAAAATGATGATTGCAACATTTGCAACCTACTGAACTCATACAAAGATTTTCTGCCATGTATATACGAAATAAAAGCGAGATTATTATATTGTTAAATTCTTAACTAAGCAAATAGCAAAACGATAGACAAACATTAAAATATAAGTAAACCTATGAAGATTACAATAATAACTTTAAAAAACGAAGCCTATTAGGGCAGATTAATAATATCGTTATTCATGTAATCAAAACTTCATTAGCTACAAATCTAATTGAAATTAGTAACTTACAAAATATAATATTCTGTGTTAGATATAACTTGTATATTTCTGTAGCCAAGCATCATTAAAGACTGGATGGACGCTGTTGAAATTATGGTCCCAATAGTCCTTACTATTGGTTTACTATGAGCGCAAACAATTGTGAATCCTAAGTATTATTCACACCACAAAAAAAGCAGATGTTACAGGTAGGTATAAAGTTTATTTTTTTATTGTAAGACTAGATACAAGCACATGATTACGTTGGTTTAACCCGTGCTAGCAGCTAGCCAGGGACGCTACCGCCGACGGCGAAGCCGATCTCCATTGGCTTAATATTAGCTTCATGAGAACTAGAAACGATTTTTACCGTCAAATGTACTGAACGGATAGGTTTCATAACATGTGTACACTTTTGAGATGGGAAACGCCATTTTGGATATGACACATACCCCGTAGTAAAAATCCTTTCTAGTTCTCATGAAGCTAATTTTAAGCCAGTGGAGATCGGCTTCGCCGTCGGCGGTAGCGTCCCTGGCGGACGTAATAAAATCCAAAACCAAACCAAGCACAATATTGTACTCCCCCTGGAGATCAAACCCGGGACCTCTGGATCCGACACAGAGGCGGTTATAAAACATATATATGAGGTGTATCATAGATATCCTGATCAGCAGGCCTATTACCTAACTCTGTTTCATTTTTGGTTTCAATCGGTTTCAATCAGATGTAGGCATTTTAATTGAAACCCATTGAAACCCAAATGAAACAGAGTTAGGTAATAGGCCTGCAGCAATCCTGTTGAATGATTTTAACACATTTGAATATTATAAGTTAAACCAGTGCTGCCGATGCAGCAAGATTGTCGTTCACACATAGCCAACTTTGGGCAACATCTTACAAAAACACTTCTCACTTTCTCAAATATCTCTCATTCTCATCTGCAGTTCAAACCTCCTATTAGTCCGAACGCCCTTTATCACCGTCCTATTCTCCGTTAGATTCTCTGTCCTTTTCATATTCCTGCGATCAGTGAAGGACTTCTCTCTCATGACGGTTTGCTTGGCGATTTCCTTCCTTGATGTCGCTCCAGACAAAGATGGCTTTGATGGCAAAGACTTTTTACTATTAATACCTTTAGTTTCAGCTCCGTTAGGCTTGTTTTCCTTTGGCCGGGTGTGAGTTTTGCCCGGGATGCTGAATGGGTTGACGTCTAAGTTGAGTTTGAATCCGAACCTTGTGTACCCCGAATTCAGGGATTTAAGTGGAGGAAGTGATTTGATCGGTGTTTCGGGTTTTTTAGTATCTTTCGAGGGCTCCGATGGTTCTTTGGGGTTTTCTAGCTCCGATTTGTCTGTAACAATAACAATACAGTTATATATTTACAGACTATTTACTAGGCAAGCAGTCGTGTCACTTAGGGACCATTACAAACAGTCTATATGGTATATAGGTAAGTCAATTGATCTACTACTGCAAATGAGTACTAGACGGAAGCGTGCATTGCCACGCTGAATAATAATGATTAGACGCTGGCCTAACTTAGATTCGCGTCGGCGCAATCAAAGGCCATTTTTATCATACTACAAACATAATTATTTGATGAGCCAAATTAATTCAAATAATTACTCGTGCCTATTAGTACAAGCTTTCATAGCTTACCGGCCAAATGTATCTTGATGAAATTTGACATGGATGTATTTATAATGTCGTCTCTATCAGGGTCATTCCCTGATATGTCAACAAGTCAGCTCTTGATCTCGAAACATGCGAGCTCAGCCAGAAGTTCAGGTTATTCTCTTCTTATAGCCATTAAATCTACAATGGTCCTAACCCAAACGGTATGTTACAATGAGCCGCCGTGTACGACACCCGTAAATAATAGGGGTTTGTGCTATTCTACCGTCGCATACCTAACGTCATAGAACCATGTTCGCCATCAGATAATGAAAAATATTATTTTCGAATGACTTCCTCTATTATTCGGCTACAGCAATGATAACATTAAGCCAGGAATTATGTGATAGTTATCTACGGGTTATTATTTCGCGCTGACTACATTACAAAATGGTCGACTGTGACACTCGTATTTACAGCTAGGTAAACAATAAGTTCCAAGATAAATAAAGATAAGCGCTTCAATATTTTTCGACGAGGAGATGCTTCGTCTTTATTTCACCTGATTTTTCAAGTTATTATAAGGCCGAAGGTGAAAACGCACTTCAACCGAAATCCTCAACAAACTGAGGAACTCGCAATCTTACCTCTGAATGCCGGATTGTTGTTATGGCGACAGAATTGGGTAAGATGGTGGTAGGCTGCCTTAAACAAACTCCTAGCACCAATCAAACTAAGCACAATACTGTACTTCCCATGGGGATCGAACCCGGGACCTCTAGATCTGACACTGGTGGGCGGACCACTAGACCACAGCGGCGGTTAAAACACTTTAATAAACCAGTCTTATTATTATTCATTGTAATATTTATTTACAAACATTCAAAATAATATGTCCAATTAAACGAACTATGTACCTACTAAGGAAGCAGGTGGATTACCTAAGGACAATTACAAACGGCCTATAGGTTCTGTTCCAGACCAGTAGGTATCAGACGGAAGCGTGCCCAATACACAGGCTACGTTGCCACGCTTTAAAGGTATGCTAATTCACTGGCCTAAATAAGAGCCAGCCCTTGAGTCACGTGTCGCCTCTCAAAAGCCCTGCAAGATTTTTGAAACCTCCGAGGGTACCGGCTCCCCACGGACCCAAAAGCGCTTCTAGGCTTTCATATCACCTGGATTAAAATAATGATAAAGCCGAAGGTGGAATCGCAAGGTGGTTTGACAGGAACTCTTGATCTTGCCCTTGAGCTTGCGACCTTGACCTTACTTATAAACTTTAATTACGACCATGGTCTTGACATTAACCCTGACCTGTTAATGTGCCAATAATCTCGTTAAAGGAATCGGGTGAGGGATCCGGTTTGAAGTTTTTTTTTTTTCTACGACGGGAAAGCGACTGTCCTTCATCTCACCGGGTGTCAACTTATGATAAGGCCGAACGAAGGTGGAAGCGCGCTTTACCCGGAATCATCAACATACTGAGGAACTGGCTATCTTACCTTGTAAAGTCGGAACACAACAATTTTCAACTGTTTTTATGGCGACAGACTTAGGTGAGATGGTGGTAGCCAGTCAGGTGGACCTAAATAAGTAGCCTATATAATATAAGTCCTACCACCAACAAAACCAATCACAACTAACCCTGGAAATCGATCCCTGGACCTCTGGATCTGATACGGGTTTGCGAAACCTCTAGACCGCAGAGGAAAAAAGCTCGTAATTTCGCCCGTGTATGCTGTGCGTCTGAAGGAGGTATACCTTTAGGAGAGATCCTCTGCAGCATGTCGACACCGCCCGTGGGAGTCAGCAGCAGCTTCGCCCGTCGGGCCCGTCTGCTCTGGCACTCGTTCAGCGACTCCATCTTGTCGAACTGCTTCTGATGCAGCGCCGAGAAGTTGGGCAGCTTGGTGCGCGCGGGCTTCACGTCCGCTTTACGAGGGGTGGTGGGTTTCTTTGGCGTCGGTTCCGCTAGTTTTGCTGTGATCCAAATTTTGACAGATTTCTTCGTAAACAATTTATATTTTTTCTAACTAATTCTAAAAAAAACACTCGGTGTACGTGTCTGCCTCGAACTTGGCTTTTTATCTGTTTATTGTAAAAGCAAATAACAAATCTGACGGACAATCAACGCACAGTACAAACTAGAGGTAATAGAGATTTGACATTTTCATGGTAGCTTCCTTTTGTTGTGTAGGAGCGCACTAAGAAAGGATTTTAAGAAATTTCCACGGTTTTTTTTTTTTATTGTACGACGGGCAAGCGCTTGGCCTTCATCTCACCTGGTAACAAGTTGAGATAAGGCCGAAAGTGGAGGCGCACTTCACCCGGAATCCTCAACAAACTGAGGAACTGGCTATCTTACCTCTGAATGCCGGAACACAACAATTTTAGAATTGTTATTATGGCGACAGAATTAGGTAAGATGGTGGTAGCTAGCCAGGCGGACTAAACAAAGTCCTACCACCAACCAAACCAAGCACAATATATTGTACTCCCCATGGGGATCGAACCCGGGACCTCTGGATCTGAAATCGGTGGGTTGAACCACTAGACCACAGAGGCGGTATGGCGGAAACAAAGTCCCAGTCAAACATAATGTATAAGAAGGTTCTTCATACAATATCAAGAAAAAAATATTAATTGCTGCCTTTAGTAGCCATTTACGACATCCAAGGGTAGAAATGCCTCGAAGAACTTTCATTCTTAGCCCATATTATTGCGGGGGTTACTGGTAAGGTTTAACAAATACTATAATGTGAATGCAACTTTCACGTTTACAGACTCGTGTTATCCAAGTACGTGCGTACATATAGATAGGTATTATAATCGTATTTCATATCTTATGATAACCATAATGAGCTGATAACACAGAAAAACTAAAAGGTAATTGTTCTTGTAATATATAAGTAAGTTCTGATCCATACAGGATGTCGCCAGATACCTATCTAATAGTGAGAGAAAACTTTGGAACTCTGCAATGGAATACAGCATTTATAGCCAGAATGCATCATAAGACAATTCCAAACAATACTAGGTTAAATTGTTTTTTACGGAGTTTCGGTAAACATCGTCATCTGATGATGAAGCCAAAGGCCTACCGGAAGGCAGACAGTTCAATAGTAGATGAATGATACTACTACTACGTATCATCATAACTGCTATCAACAACACGCCTGCCAAGAATGGTGATTAAGACAAAACCCTGATAATTATTATGATGATACTGGAACGTAAGCAGTTCAGTAGGTCTACTCTAGTGACCGCAAACACCTCAGGAAAGCAAAATACGAAATTTCGTTTACTTGGATGACATACTTTTTCCAGTTATTTTGATTTAAAAATCAAACTACTGCACCGATTTTGATGAAATTTCTATGGGACCACCTCGAAAGTATGGCCTACCAAAGAAATCAAGTAACAAACAATAAAAAAAAACATACAGCCGAATTTAGAACCTCCTCCTTTTTTTGAAGTCGGTTAAAAAAAAAGGAATGATGACGGGTACGCCACCCCAGACCGATCTAGCTGCTAGTGACACACTCCCCATTCTACGTGTTTTTTTTTACAGTTTTGAGTGGCAACCACTGGGCGACCACCATCTCACCTGGTTATAAGTTGAGATAAGGCCGAAGGTGGAGGCGCACTTCACCCGGAATCCTCATTAAACTGAGGAACTGGCTATCTTACCTCTAAATGCCGGTACACAACAATTTTTTTCAGCATTGTTATTATGTAAGTACAAATAAATATACAAAATTGTTGGGAACTGTGCATTAGTCAGCTGTCTAAAACCTGACGCACAGTTCCCATGAACACTTCTCTCTAGAAGTGGTCATGTACTCTTAGTAGGCTTTATTTGTTAGTGTAGTCCTTGATGACATAGGTACATATTTGTTTAAAGGAACCCCCTTATCAATTTTTTTGGCAATTGCACATTCTTAA
Source organism: Venusia cambrica (assembly GCA_951394065.1). Classification (NCBI taxonomy): domain Eukaryota; kingdom Metazoa; phylum Arthropoda; class Insecta; order Lepidoptera; family Geometridae; genus Venusia; species Venusia cambrica. Next base: position 13,400,346 of record OX596042.1, read on the forward strand.
CAACGAATACTACACCATGACATGTAGTGTATATTTTGATTTATCGCGATTATCATACATATTATTAAGAAACAGGTCTTTATCATGCGTACCGATACGTACGAGTGTTCATATTAAACGGTACGCGCGATTCAGACCGATCTAGCGTCTTAGTTTGAAATTTAGTACACATGTGCCTTGATTTTTTTTAGTCGATCGCGTTTTTTGATTGCGGGGAAGGGGGGAAGTTTGCTGTAGCGTTATTTAGCAACGGATTTCAATAAAATTTGAAAGACACACTAAGGATTTAATTCTAAACAAGATGTTGTGAAAAAAAAGGTGAGTGGAGGGGGGAAAAGGGGAGAAGTTTACTTAATTATTATTTTTTTCGGAAAATTTATAGCTACGTTTATTAATCAGACTACGCAGTCCTCTTCGCCTCTGCAAGACAAATCCGTAGACACCAGGTTCGATCGATATCCTCAGACTAAGGGAACACGAGTGATAGCTAAAACTTATACCCCTATTTGCTGAAAAGTCTAAACCACTAGTAACATATGTAGCGCATGGAGTAAGTGTGGCGAGCTAGTAGGGCGTGTAGGTTACTTACGATATATTGCAACAGCCTGTATAAAGAAATATTGATAAGGTTTTTATCACATCTAATATTTATTCTTCATTATTTTATAGTCAATAATTTACACTAATAAAATAGTCGACCATACAACAGGTGCTCATATCCATTAGTCATCTCATCATATAGATAACGAGACACTAGTAAAATAATGCATGCAGAGGTTGCAGATTAGATTTTTAGAGTAGCTTTCCTTTGTATTGTAGGGGCGCACGAAGCAATGCACAAAGGACTTACAAAGGAATTTCAACGGGATGACAGGAATAACTTCACTATATTTGCTTACAGTGTTCACTTCTTTTGTATTTTTTTTTACAGACAATGGTATGGGAATTTGTTTATATATTTTGGTTACCTGATGCGCTAGAGGTGCGTGGCCTGGAGAGACGGTCAACAGACTGCTGCGTGCTGTCTGCGAGACGTTTGCGTTTGACGCGCGCGTCTTCTGCGTCGCTTTGAGTATAAGAACGTTTGCGGTTCACAGGCCTAGAGTCCAGGGTAACTGAAAATATATTGTTGCATCATCGCTTACCATCAGGCGAGATAGCAATCAAATCTAACTCCATATTAAACATTTAGCTATAAATTTGTATTATGGCAATGCAAAGATTATAGTAAGAAAAAATAAATGATAATAATACTTACTACTTCTGTCAAAAACAAAGCTTTTATTAGATCCTTTCAAGTTGGACTTGACAACTTTCCTCTCATTCTGCAGCAACAGAGCAGGATTATTAACTGGACTGCAGAACATGACCTTAGTGGCTCTCGAAGGGTTGGCTACCAATGGCTGTTGACTTTTCTCAATGGATCTTGTAACATTCATGAGCATACTTTTTTTCTCTTTTGTAGTGCTTTTGTTCACATTGAACGGAGTAAAGCCAGGGGAGGGTAAGGACATTCGCTTAGTCGGGGTTATTAATTTTGCTTCAGGTTTGTCTTTAGTGAATGTTCCTTCACGTTTGAGAGGTGTCATTGATGCAATATGTTTGGGTTTGTGAGGTGTTTTGTCTTGTGATATTTTTAATGGATCCACGTCTGCTTCATCTTTAGTGAAAGTTCCTTCTCGTTTGAGTGGTGTCACTGGTGCAATAGTGTCGGTATTAGGTGGAGTTTTGTCATGAGAAATTTGTGATTCATCCAAACTGCTTTCAATGAGAACAGGGGTGATGCTGAGAAGGTTTTGATCATTTAGTGACTCATCACTGGTTAAGCTTATTTTTGACCCGTTAGATTTGTCCAAAGATATGATAGAGTTGTCTGAACTTATAATCGATGATTTAGACACCTTGTCATAAGTGTTGTCAAGTTTATTCTCTAGGTCAGTGATAACATTTGAATCTGGTAATTTTTGTATTGGTAACAGAGGTATTGACTTCCTCATATTTTTAATCTTGGTTTCTGATGTTTCCTGGTCAAAAGTGGTGTTATTTGTTTCTGTAACTTTTTTGTATAATGTAGTGCTCACTTTTGATTCTTTATCTGTCTCTTCAGCATATGTTGTGTTGATCACAGATTTACAATTCAATTCATTTTCATCCATTTTAATAGGGGATGGTACTTCATTAGCAGATGATTCAACATTTAAAGTACAATTTACCGTAGAATTTTTATCCTCCACAGACTCTGTATCTGAATCTTTATCAAAAGTTGTGTCAACAATAGATTTTCTAGGAGATTCATTATTCACTGCTTCTTTATTTTCTTCAGCAGCTTCTACATCTACTTTATTCAATGTTAATTTTTGGTTAGCATTGATAACCCTGTCAGACACAGGTGAAGACATTTTAGTCATTTTAAGCATAGCATTTACAGCAGACTGCCTCCGGGTTTTCTTGCCTGATTTGAGGCTTGCTTCCTTCTCAAAAGTTATATTTACAGGGATTACTTCATCTGATTTTAAATCATCATTCACATCAAAAGTTTCATCAGTAAATGACTTTATTTTCATTCCTGAAGATGGTTTTTCATGTATTTCAAAAGTAGTGTCAGCTTTGTGAGGTGTTATTGTTTTGTCAAAAGTAGCATTTCCAAATGATTTTCTTGTACTGCAGTTCAAATTACTTTTTACATCAAGTGTTGTATTTTTGCATTCTTCTGTGTCTTTGATGCTATTGTTTAGACTGACTTTATTCATTTTAGCACTGGATATTGCTTTGACACTTGATTTCCTTCTTGATCCTTTGTCTGTTGCATCATTATTAGTCAAAGTACTGTCAAGATTTCCAGCTGATCTAGATTTTATAATTTCTGGAGTATTAATTTTCTGGTCAATGGCAGTATCAATCAGTAAGACTGGATCTAGGATATTAGAGGGTACATCAATGGCTGTATTCCTAGGGCTGCCCGCAGCACTGTGGAAGGAATCTACCGATGTGTTGCTGTTGTTTAAGGTGCTCGCAGCTTCAGGCACAATATTCTCAACTACCATGGAGCCAGATCCACGACTTTTCTTTTTCTTTGACTTCTTTTTTGGCACACCCACTTTTTTTCCCACATCCTTTTTCTTTTTAGGTTTTTGTTCATCTTGAGTGTTTGGATCTTCAGGGTTTTCAGCAAACCTACGTGTTTTTCGAGTGGATCGCACTGATTTTCTGGTGTCAGGTTCAGCACCCTCAGTGGAAGAGGGTAAGTTACGTTCTTTAAGAGCGTTCCTGCGAAGCACTCGAGTGTTCTTTTTGTCATCTGTGCCATCTTCGGCAGCGGTTTCGTCACTCGATGGATATGTAACGTAATGCCGAGTTTTTACCTTCGGACTCGCATTTGCTACGTCCACATTCTCTTTAGTATGTTTACTTCTGGTTTTCCGTTCGCTCCTTGTGATCTGAGCGTCGATAATGTCGGTGTCCACTTGTAAAGAGCTATGGATTCCTGAAAATTAAAAATTGAACCTTAAATATAGCAAACCAGTTTTCGAATGATTTGCCTTACATCTTTGAACTTACGTTTTCCAGATCTAGTGGACATTTTAACCGGTTCCACTTAATTTTCATTTAAAATTAGAAAATCAAACTATTTGTTTTCCGTTTTATTTCCGTTCAAACAAACAAAATTTAAAATTTTGTGTTTTGATCAGAGTATGTACAGTAGGTAGGTAGATAGATGCTTGCTTGCATTGCGGATCACATCACAGAATGATCACAGAAGTAATGAGTCTGGATTATGATAACACAGATGAAAAACAGTTCAGTCTCTGAGGAGAGGTGTCTCCACAGAGTTTAAAAAAGTTGACCCGAGTCGAACTCGAACACGAAAACCAAGTTATTTTCTTTCGAAACACCACATAATCATGACAAAAAAATGCAAAATGGCATTGCACTGAACTCTTTTCTCTTAACTCAAGTCAGTTTCAAACTGAATCACTACGCGATGTTATTTTTGTGAAACAAGGTATCTCTCTTATGCATCCACTATCTCATATTGTAAAACTAACTTTAGCTATACTTTTTTAGTGTCATAATAACGTTTGTAAATGTTGTGACCAAGTGCAATCACTTGAAATACAAAAATTTGATTAAAAAGCAAATTTTCTCACTACCTAGTGATTTTGAGTGTAATTTCAAACACTAGGGTAGATCACAGTTCAGTGAATCTTTGCTAGATGACGTTATCAGCGCTATAGCTGAGATATATGACACAAAAATTCGGAATCTGCGTCGGTACCCCCGTAGCTTAGTTGGTTAGAGCGTTTCCGGCTTTAGGAAAAGATGCGGGTTCGAGTCCCGTCGTGGGTTGTGAATTTTTGTGTCATAATAACATTTAACTATACTTATCACCAAGTCCTAAGGTCGGCTCGAGGACTGAATCGTTGTAGTGCGTTGTTATTTTTATGAAACAAGGTATCCCTCTTATGCATCCACTATCTCATAATATAAAACTAACTTTAGCTATACTTATCACCAAGTCCTAAGGTCGGCTCACGGTACTGTTAAGTTATTTAGTTTTGTTTTGTTTCTTGTGTTCTTAACCGAGTTTAATGACTTTTATTTAATTTTGTGTATTTGTGGGAAACATACAAAATTTTAGAGATTACCAGTATTGTGTACCAAAAAAGTGCGGTCATGAATGTTACGAGATCTATCGAAAAAAGTCACCTGTGAAGTACCTACCTACCCTTTCAAACAAAAAAATAAATATATATATATATATATCGCGTAATATGGATGCAATATGAGTAGGTCACAGGCAGATAGAGCGAGATGCAGCCCACTGCATTCCATACGAAAAGGACAGAACACTAATAATCTCATCAATATATTCTCTTTGGATAAAAGACCAAAGAATGTTTGCTTGCTTTGCTATTGCTTGCTTGCTTGATTTATTGTTTTGTTTATCTCTTCTTTCTTGACTTCTTGTTTTCCTCATTTGCTCATTCATTTCCTGTGGTGGAGTTTTCTTTCTATGAATATTGCGTGAAAAATAAATGTTCAATCATTGTTTCAATCAGTAGAATTATACTGACCACACACATGGCTAGACGATCTTAAGAGTTCATTGAAAATATGAATTGCCTTCATACAAATACAAACTTGATTTGTGACGGGCGTTGGAGTAATGTCAGTTAGCCTGCGTTGCGTGACTCAATATCGACATTATACACAATGGAGAGGCAGCATTTCAGTGTCCTTACTGTATTACTATTTGTATTTTACTGCAAGTGCGAGCGCGGGGACTATATCGGCTGCTACCGACTGGACGTGGAGAGCGTGTTGAATATTCACACCGGGCAGTCGGTGGATGTGTGTCTGTCGGCGTGCGAACAGGTCTACTACAAGTACGCTCTGATAGGCAATGAGTCCTCGTGCTTCTGCGGGAACTCGCCCGGAACTCTACAACTCGAGCCCAAATCGTGTAATATTACTTGTCCGAAAAATGAAAGTCAGATATGTGGCGGAGATGGAGCGTGGAGTGTGTACGACACCGAGGTGAGCGCCCCCGGCCCACCCTCCTCCGCCTCCGTTCACAACGTCACTGAGACCACGCTCAGAGTCCATTGGACTCCACCCTCAGCACACTCATTCATCTCATCATACATCATCAGAGCCACAGTCATCCAAACATATTCGGACTTGGTGCTCATTCCTCTAGAATGGAGAGTCACAAATGAAACATTTCAGACTGAACTTTTGAATCTCCAACCTGGTTCTGTTTACAACATAAGTGTAGCCGCTATCAACATGGATGAAGAAGGTGTGAAAATCACCATAAATGCAGAGACAGTGATTGGCACCCCAGACCCAAGCCCTCCAGAAATAGAGATTGTGGACAGACATGGAGGCCGGATGGTTGTTCGCATACCCAAAGCTAGAAATGTCAATGGCCCTGTTTCTATGTATAGAATTGTGGTTTCCATAGAGGTTTCTCAACAAGGTCTTATCATAAACACACTTGGAAACCATTCTTATGCTATTGATAATGGTCTTCCTTTTTATATCACAGCAGAGTTGGACCCTGATGACATTGAGCATGACTTTATAATTGGAGATGGAAGTACTTACAATGGATTTTACAATGCACCTCTACCACTGACCAATGAAATTGATTTATCTCTAGGAGTAGTTAGTGAGAAACAACATGTGAAGAAAATAAGGTATGCAGGTTCATCTAAAACTATAATACTGAATATCAATGAGCCTGAAGAAGTAAATCCATTAGTGGTGGCACTCGGAGCTGGCATTGCTATTGGAGTAGTTCTTCTACTTATAGGGGTAGGGCTGCTGATCATTCTCAGAAAGAGAATCCACATGGTCAGGTTACAAAGAGGGTCACAATCAATGCCTCTTTCCCTCAGTGAACCTTGCATGGAAATAGAGAACTCTGGCTTCATGCAAGATGAAGATGAGAGGGTAGATTACTACAGCAACCTGAAAAGAAAACTGTGGAACATTCCAAGGAATTTCATTGATATTGATATTTCATGTGTTGTTGGATTAGGCAGTTATGGAAAGTTTACTAAAGCAAAAGTTTTGCAGGGTGGCCAGACCCCCGCCTTGGTCCAGGTTATCAATGATGGGGAACTTGAAAGACAGGACAAAAAACTCATGTTGCAGGAGCTGGATCTCTTGATTAAGTCAAATGAACACGAAAATGTGCTCTCTCTTATTGGAATTTGTGAAACAAATACTACACTTTTCGTAGTCTTGGAAGATATGAAACTGAGTTTGAAAGAGATGCTGCTTCAAAGCAGGCAACGAGACTTGCAGAACAACAAATTTTGCCTCATCACTGAGAACAAGCTGCTACAGATTTGTGTTGATGTGGCGAAAGGGATGGAATACCTGTACAGCACGAGAATAGTTCACAAACGCCTGTGTTGTCGGAATATCGTTATCAGCGACAGTGGGGTTGCTAAAGTGGCTGGATTCGGACTGTCGCACACGAAATCCTTACACGAGACTCCAGATTACACACGATGGACATCTCACGAGATGTTACGCCAGTCACGATTCAACCCTAAAGCTGATGTTTGGTCGTTTGGATGCTTGATGTGGGAGGCCCTGACAATCGGAGCCACGCCTTACGCTCACAGCAATAACAAAGATGTTGCAGCTCGGATATTGAGGGGAATGCGTCCTTCTCAGCCTTCGTACGTCGGCGATGAGTTGTTCCAGCTCTGCCTGCAATGCTGGCAGGTAGACCCTGATGAACGCCCTTCTTTCTCCTCACTTTTAGATGAACTGATACCGTTCTCAGAAGCGCAAGGCACACGTAGTTTAAGCTTTACTCATTACAATGGCTTTGATTTCGAGCCACACATACCACAGTACGAGATTATCTCGTAACGATTTGTACCTTAAAACAAGAGTATGCTTCAGTCAAATTCTATGTTAATTTGTTTGGCTGCATAACATGTAATACATAATTTATTTTTGAGGGTGCGCAGTACACGCGATCGCGATGCATGTCACTCCATGCAGACAATATAGGTAGCTTTATATCGAAACTCGAGTTGAATATACTTCAATGCATACTATGAGCCAACATCTGTAGCGCCGATATAAAACTTAAAATTTAAAACGTGTTGTTTAGTTGCTTTTACACATAGATTTTGGTTGGAGTTGAAACATTCAAAAGACATTTTTCTTTATAAGTCCGAATCCAAAGATCTTGAACACTTTTATTGCCATCTGTACTTACTTGCTTCACTCGGATGACTTTATTGATGTGCCTCTTTTTCAATGTTTATTTGAATATGTATATAACATTATAGTGCATAATGATAGTCTTAATTCAGTACCTATGCTATTTTAGAAACTTATACATACTGTTTTTATGTTACAATTATAATTTAAACTAATCTGTAATAAGTTATTGTATGAATACTTTTGAATTCACTGTTAATTTGACTGATCCCAATGACAATACTTATATTATGCTACACTAATGACAGACTTCATAAATGATGTAGTTAGTTAGGTACAAAAAAGCGGCATTAACTAGTTATATAGCATTCTATGACTACTTGACATGGGGTAAGCAATTAATGACTTTTATGTACTTAATGCCCTAGTTATACAAATCATATACACCCTACATTTATTTAAAAAAATAGGCAAATTACCATTTTTGTATATTAGTAGGAAGGTATTAATAAAACTGAATAATCCTTACAAAACATGTTTGAAATAAACAATATGTGGATATTTAAAATAGGTACCTACATAATTGAATATACCTATTCTAAATATTTAAATGCAGCTGCAAATTCAAAACGACTAATGCAGCTCATCATTTTAAGAAATTAAATTTAATTTATAGTAAACATGAATTATGAAATGGAATCTCATCACTTAGTCTAATTATTTATACCTATAACATATAGGTATAAATAATTAGATTAGATAGTCTTACATAATATGAGGTAATATTCAGGTATCCTTCTTAACATTTTAAGTAGGGAACCTACTTAAAATGTTAATGTTACCTTATTATCATCATGAGCATCATTCCAACTACAGTAATGTAATACTAAATTATATATGTGATAGTTTTTAAGACAATTTTGACATTAAGTATTTTTGTGTAAGTATATGTTTGTGTTTTTCATTTATGTTAAAAGTTAATATAAATAATGATCTGAATATTACCAATTCCGTCCAATTTTTTTACATTATTTTTGTACTTATACCCGAATTGTATTCACACCTACATTATTTTATTAAATAATATAACAGCTTACTCAGTGTGTAATTAAAAACTTTACCGATATCTCCAGTCCACCTGTTAAGCGTTGTGATAATGACAAAGCCCTCCAGTTTTGGAGGCTTCAGTCTCCAAAACTGATGGTTGTCAGAGGCTGTTGAAAAATAGCTGAAAGAGCTAAATTCACAATGAACGTAAAAAAAAAACCTTACCTGCGTTAGGTAACTAGTAGGGTTAGGAAATATTTGGTACTTAGTGAACCCATTCTGCACAGAATTATAGGATCAATCACAATCCAGTATTCAGCCATTTCGCTAATCCAGATGTGTAAGCTGGGGACATGGGTCTACAGCATACACGTTGTCTTTACCTTGTACCTCTGAAAGTACTATGGCAACAGGCCTTAAATCTTTGATGCTAAGTGAACCCATTCTGCACTGAATTATAGGCTATTAATTATAGCCCAGTCTTGACCAGTTTGGCGTTACCAGCATGTGTAAGCTGTAGACCCTGTCCCTGGCTTACACACCTACTTAGGCTTGTATCTACGAAGTTTGGAACCTAAATTTTAAACTAGATTTTCAGATTGAACCAAATATTGACATATTTAGAAATTACAGATTCGTTCTGTGCAAGCTGGAGACATGCACATTAGTTAAAAGTCCGCCTCTGGCTAGCTTACACCATCTTACCTAAGGCTGTCACCGCCGTAACTACAATTCTTTTTTTTTTATTGTATGTCGGGGGAGTTGCTTGGCCTTCATTTAACCTGATTTTTCAAGTTATATAATTCGATTCGCCTGGTCCCAGTATTTCCATTCTGGGGATTCTGGGGAAATCTCAACAAACTGAGGAATATTGTGGTGTTCCGCCATTTAGAGGTAAAACAGCCAGTTTCTCATTCTGATGAGTATTCCGGGTGAAGTGCGCTTCTACCTTCGGCCTAGCACCAAAGCAAGGGACTGTGACTAGTGAGAATACCGAAATCGGCCCTGGAATACCTATTAGACGAAATGACTGCTTATATCCTATCATGGAAATAACCAAAAATAATATCACCCCAAATTGGAAATACTGGGACCAGGCGAACCGAATTTACTAAGCTTAACCGACTACCAATAAAAACCTTGACGTTCCACTGTTGGATGATTTTCGATGACTTGCTATAAACTCTTCGGTTAACCATTCGTTTCTATCCTCAGAAGGATTCTGCTGCTTGATATAAAATCCATTGGTCGCCTCGACGACATCCACAGGTCGTATGCATCGTCCTAGCACTTAATGTAATCATCTTCAAAAAATCCTGGAGTAGGTACCCACTTCACACCAACATTCCGATCACAAAACGGGCTGTAATGGAATGTGGCCTGGTACCTGTACTTGGCCACGTTCCGTGATCGGAGCGATGTTGAGGAGCTGTACCTACACAAAAAATATGGGAATGGGATAAAAGTATAGTTTGTGCTAGCCACGAGTACCTAGGTATGTCAAACTTAGTTAATGCTAATGGGATGGGTGATGTGAATGAAATTAAACAACAAGTGTATTTTTAAATTTATTCAATGTTAATAATATAGACAATGTTCAAGGTACCTTTGAATTGGTTTTCGAGCTTTAAACACTAGACATTATTACCTTCCGTTTTACCTCTTATCATTTAACATTGCAAAATAACACTTCATTTTAAATCAATCTGACGTAACAACTAACTAAACAAATTATAAACATTGACTAAAATATATCCAATTTAAATTCAAAGTAATCGTAACATTTCAATTCAACTTAATTTACTATCGTAACATTGCAGACCCGTTTACAATAAACAAAGTTAACAAAAAATAAAACGTCCGAACGGCGGCCGAGCGACGACGGATCACTTCCTCGCGCCATACATACTTATAATACGCAACAAGTTATAATTCAATAGAATTAGTATAACATATCAATCTCAACATGTGTAAAGGTCGATGAGATGTCGACTGATCTGAGACCTGAGAGTCGGCACGCGGGATGCGGGAGGGCGCGGGCGCGGGCGGGCGTTCGATTCGATGATTACAAACGACATGGTGCGTACACACGGAAGTTCCCCACGTGTGGGACTACGACGCGTTCGTGACGATGTCAATATGCGCGAGTTGATTCCTCAGTCTTTAATAAATTGATGACAATGAGCAAGGAGAGTAACGTAAATGAAATAATGCTATGCGATTATATACAGATAGAGCGGCCCGCGCCTCCCGCGGGGATGTCGCGGCGCGGCGCTCGCTACGTACCGAAGCATCGCGTCGGCCGGCCCTGTCCGCGAGCGCCGCCCCCTAATGTCGAGTTCGACTTGAACCACAGCCATTTTCCTAAACACAGTATCGAACCTTACCCGCTAGCCTAGCGACCCACCTTCCGTGTATACCCACTAAACTACCTAGTAATTACGATAAACCACTCTATCAACAAATTCAACAACATTTAGCTATTAAAATTAAGGGAGTCCAATGACAACTAGCTACCTTACCATACGACATTGAAACCTTAACATTAGGAGCGTCGCTTGCGATGGGGTGCAGTGAGGGGTGATGGGGTGCGGGGTGCAGGTGAACACTACGATGCGATGGACGCGAATCTCGGCCGCGGGGTGACGCGACGCGACGCGACGCGACGCGTGGAGAACGCGCGGGTATGAACGAACCGCGCGCATGGGTATGAACGCACCGTGCGGGTATGAACGCCCGGTGCGATCGTGCAGCGTGTCGGTATCACAGAACAGTTGAATGCGGCGCTCGCAGGCGCAGGCGCGCCCGCGGACGACGCGACGCCTGCGACTTACAAAAATACTCGGGACGACGATGCACTATTTATTATCCTTCCACACGATACACTAAAGTTACCGCGCTTAATTTGTATTGATAATATACTCTCAAATATTGTAACAACTTCAAGTATAACAACTTTAACATTTTTTTCCAGTTTTAAAATTATCTATACATACCCATATTATTGTTAAAAGTAAGACAATTTTAACTAACTAGAACTCGATGATAACTATTTATGTGTCGGTAGTTCTTGACATCGCCGATGGTCGATTTCGGTAAGAAAGGTGGAGATGGAAAGGTAACAACGAGGAGTAGCCGCGGCGTGAAAAACTACCGAGCACAGACCACTCACTTAGCGATAGAGAAAGAAAAGAGAAAGAGTTTGAAACTACGTCTACCCCCCTGAGCACGCCCTATTCACGATGCCGAATGAATTAACCACGGGAATTTATTCGTTAATTGACGATTTAACTTACGCATACCGTATTCATTATTTCCGATAAAATTGAGCTTGTAAAATCGACGTAGTGGCGTCATGCGTCCTGGCATCCGCCACACGGCCCTATGTCACCCTCGCGATGGCGAGAACACCCAAATACGCCACGCACCATTCAACCTGACGAGTTACCAAGTAGCACTTTCACCATCAGAGACGAAGAAGCGACCTCCTACACTTGCCTGTACCTACGTACAGTCGGAAACATAATAGCCTTTACACCCAACAAACGTCATGTGCTTCGTGTATAACATTCTACACTATATTTTTTTTTTATCTGATCAAGGGTAATAGGTGCTGGCAGCGGCGGCCAGCGCGTCAAACGACAAGTATCTACTGCCGGAACTATCCAGTATCTAGCGTTCTAACAACGGGTCAGGGTTATACAAAAATATTGTAATTGTATATTATTAAAGCATTCTACAATTACTAGATAGAGTTCGTTGTTAAAGTTGTAACGTTGTAATGACAAGTAGGTATGTTTCCGACTGTACCTACGTGCCCCGCGCTTTGGTCGTCTGTCCGTCGGCCCGTCGCGAGCGTGACATCAACACTTTAATTGACACAAGGCGATATCTGTACCTACCCCAAATATACATAGTTATAGTAGAGATGAGAAAAATTCGAAAAACACCAGAGAAATCGAACAGCGATACCTATACGTTAAAGATTGAATATACATTAAAACTATCTACTCATTAGAATGCAACTACCGCGCTGTAACCTACATAACACGTGAAGACTCAACGTTACCACTTACCTCCTCCACGTCGATGGACAGTTGCAAACGATCACCTGATGGCGAAACCTTCGCGGAGAAGTGAAATCGTCTCTCAATTCCGTAATCTTACATCTACCGTACATTAACTTATTTAAGCCGATTCAATTATGTATTATGATCTCTTTTGTACTTCTTTCCTTTTGATAAGTATTCGACCGCCTTCGAAGGTGTGACTTAACATGTGCATTGGCGCCCAACGGGGGCGCTCGTTATCTACGATGGCACTTCTGAGGTAAACGAACACAGCTGACATCTACCCGACAATGGGCGATCAGCTCCGACCGACTGCGCCCTCTGCCCATTACCTACGCTAACTCAAACAGGCTTGGCTACGGCGCGTTCCAAAATAACTTCCTCTTTAAATTTTACATAATTAAAGATATTGTAAATAAAATTATAATTATAGCATATTGAATACATAGAAATCTGCGTTAAAATGTTTAAAATCCTTTACTATTCTGGACATGCATTATCATTTAAATTGTACTTACATCGTAAGATAAATTTAGACCGAGAGACGACAACTAACAGAACGATTAAAAAAAACAAAAAAATCATAACATTTAAATTTATAAAATGTATAAAAAAATAAAGATCTTCACCGAGAGGAATGACAAACTCTGCTATCCAGATTCAACACAATGTCAATATAATAAAAGGACTACTTTACCGAGTACGTGTCGTGCATGCAACGAAATGTACTTTGAAACATGTCCCAGTCAATAGATAATAAGCAACTTTGGTAAGGACATTATTTGGTAACCTCCCAATATGCGTCGCCTCCATTGCACTACAGTTCCCCGAACCGAACTTGTAAACTAACGATACGCGAGTACCTACCATACCGATAAACGTCTTCTAATTCTAAACGATGCCGTACAACTAAATCAATAACTTATCAATGGTAACATTTACAATGAAATCAAACGTTTAAACGATAAGTATGTTGTGGCGAATAATATACAAAAATAAAATGTGCATGGAATAGGAATTACCGTGATACGTAATATCACAATCGTACTTTTTTATATCTTAAACAACGACCGTCCGCTATGCGGAGGAAACAAAACATGTCACCACGATGTCAAACGTAAAATATAGCAATTATAATAATTATGCTCAACACTATACAGGCGTTAAATCAATATACATAAACATCTATATTATCTATTGTAAATAGTTAACTGTGTCGATACGGGCCTGGTGTGATGCACTGCAGTGATCACTTCGATAGATCAGAAACGACGCGCTGTATCAACCTCCCTTTCTGACTTTAGGCAAATGTAAGAGGGCGACTGTCACGTGATCCATATTGAAGTATACAGCTTTTTAAACAGAAGCAAATTATTTGCATCGTATTAATTTCCTAGTGCTCAATGTTTGATCACACAAGACGCGTATCGAAGCTGCGTAACTAACGAAAACAAAACAACGTAAAACTATAAGTCAGGTAACTCGCGCCACTGACGCGGCGCCACGCGACGTGGGCGGGACTCGGTCATACAACAGCGGTTTGACTAGAACTAGTGACGTGACACTCTCTGTGCCGACTTTGTACAAGCGAAACGAGAATCTTATTATTTTTTCGAACACACTTCCCCTGTTCAAAGTTGAATAACACTTTATTTCTGTCCATAGTAAGGCATTTTTTTTTGTGAGTAGCGAAACCATTTGATACGAAACATCTCAATAATCATTTATTCGCAAGCAATAACTCATTAATCCAATGCTTTCAACTTTTAAAAGGTACTATAAAGATATGTGATATCGAGATGCATCATTTACAATACACATTACAATCACACTAGCTAGAGCGACTCCTTCACTTTGATACTAACTGCTATAATTCCATTGCCAGACATTTTATCTATCAGAAACCTGACGTACATTTACAGTTGAATAGCATCAAAGATAGGAAATCGTTCTATCTAGTCTAGTCTCTGTAACGTCTAAAAGTGCTGTATCGCTACGAAAACAATTGCCCAATCGGCAGAGACCTATCTCGGCTCGTCACTAGAAGTGACGATCTTACAACCGATTTACATTGGACAAAAAATAAAGTATCAATTATCAAAATGAAGTCCATTTTTAATCGGTTTGATACACTAATACTTCCTACATTGACCAATGTAGATCGCTTGTAAAAGAGACCGGATAGTCACCGGCCAGCTGTAATCAGAAAACGTAGCCAGGAACTTGTTAGGAGTTTCAACTTTTCGCCACACAATACGGAGGCAGGGAGGGAGCTGTGTGTTACCTTCGCTAGTACAAAGCGGTGGTTGCTTACTGCATGAGCTGCGAGATGGCGTTGTGGCGGGTGCGCTTGAGCTCCTCTTCCTGGATCTTCTGCTCGATGAGGTAGTGCGCGTTGCCGATGGCCGTTGCGCTGCCCGAGATGGTCACGATGCGGTTGCGGGTGCCCGGGGCGAACGTGCCCTTCTTGGAGATCTGGATGTTGGCGCCCGACATCTGCTGGATTTCCACCAGGCTGCGCCCGCCCGGGCCTGGAATGTGTACCGGTGTTGTGAGTACTTGACCCTTCACCTAAGGTGCGGCTTTTTAGGGGATACTTGATCCACTTCTATCTTAATTTTGTACAGACATGAGCTTGTTAAGTAAAGAAAAGAATAAGAATCAGTTTTCTTATTCATGGACTCTAGACACAGTCCGTCAGCAATTGTCGTGGTGATGACATGACTTATAAGTGGTACAGGCGTACAGTTACATGCAAATAATGTGATGCTCCTACGGTGAAGGAGATCATCGATACTGCATAAATTAGTTAATATCGGAAATGTTAACAACTAAGCGACGATATTTACAAAGCTGGCGCCTAACATGGGTCCAGTTCCATTGCATATATTCTTTTGATTGGTGATTAATGTGTAAAATGCTCACCGAGTATAGCCCCGACGATGACTTCCGCGATCTCAACGTTCTTGGAGTCCTTAGCACCCGCGTCGGCCGGCGCGGGGCTCTTGCTGAGCGGCAGCAGGCCCTGCGCGTAGCCCTGCACGCCGCCCGCCGCCAGCGAGATGGGCGCCACCGCCGCTGCGGGCCGAAGCGCCTCGAATGCAACCTCCGCGAAACGCTCTAGCCCCGCCCCGCACCCGCCCCCCGACCCCCCTGCGGACGCACTCACACGTCTACGAGCCTTGCGACGCGCCATCACACTTACATCAGAACGTTTCGCGCTGTTGCCGAGAGATGCGAGTGGCGCGGCACACGTCCCCGCGAGCAGACTAGGTGATGCTAGTGTACGGACCTATGCGATACCACACTCTAGTAACTGTTACCTTACAAGTAAAGTTGGCCTGTTACTCTAGCCAGAAAACGGATCTATGCGTTTCCTAACACTTTTCCAACGATAAGCTAACCTGTCACGTTTTACCCCAAACACTTAGACGATACCTTAGACGCATCTTTTACAATAACCATATTGGTAACGCTAAACCTTTACCCTAAAAACGAATATATATATAACCCACAATCGATAACATCTAAACTATCATATTTTAATGATTATTGGTACAGTTGTTTTATCTCACTAAATAATTTTACCTATTATTTGTAGCAGTGCCTGCAAATATTTTAGAGCGCCTGATACACACACAAAACGCATATGAATACATTTTCAACTTCACTACCACAACTAAGGCTGAACGGACTTCGTAAAATGTAACAACTATAAACCTATGCTACGCACCATTGGCGCCTAACCCGGGACCCGGTTATTATGCTTTAGTGACTTACTGGCTAACGCCTACGTTTATATATTATGAATGCCTCTATTCTACCCCAATCACAGCCAATAAATTTCTACAGATAGAGATCTTCCCGTAAAAATTACGAGTTTTATTGTCTTTTTCCTAACCGACGAATGACGCAATAATGCAGTAACGATGTTACCTAGATGTATGAGTGGCCGCATAGCTGATAATGCGGGCTAGAGAGTTTCAACGGATGACATTTGGCCAAATATTGCGATAATATAATAAAACAAAAACAGTACTCAATTTGGATATACAATGCTGCATTTTTTAATTTAAACTTTGGCAGAGGTATTTGCCGTAATCTTAGCCACGAAAGCGTTTGAACGAATCAGCCCGAGATCGCGTGTCTATTCACTATGCGGCAAGCTTCGTGTTCAAACCGCTGATCGCAATTTTATTACGTTCGGATGTCTACATTTTTACCATAAACCGCTCGTCTATTTGCATCCAAGTTGTTTATAGTCGTGAATACACCATAGTTGAACAGCACAAGTTACATTGAAAACACAACACTCCCTGGTCAAGCAAACTACGTAAAAAACCCATAATTTCTAGATCTCTACCAACTCTAGGTGAAAGTGTTCGTGTAATTTGAAACTACTAAAATTCTACTTAAAAACAGAACGTTTGCAAAATATATTGTCCGCATGCATTCGTGGTCAACTAAACCGTAGCACTAGCATTACCTACTCGTCTCGCGTAGATACTGAATTAACTCGACCATTTTGGCAGCGCTGTGCGGGATTTGGAAGAGAAAAGATGAGGGAAAGAACAACTTATTGTTTTTTTTAACTAGTAGGGATGGCTAATGGGATTATTTGGCGCCGTAATCGTGCCGCGTGACTATTGGTTGAGATAATGCTGGCATAAACATCACGTCATCGAAATCGGCTCTGATTGGTTGTTATTGGCAAGCAACGCGAACGCCATCCTCTTCGTAACTATTAAACTACTGGCTTTTGACTATTATACTGTAAATATTCATTCCAGAAGTTAACTGAAACAATATAAAATACGCGTGAGAATATCACGAAAATAATACTCTAATTCAATAAGTTGTTCCTTCTATAGTTTGTTTGTATTATGCTGTGGACAACATAATACCAAAAAACATTTTCATTCAATGATCATGGCTTTTTGCGTGATATTTCGAAGCGATAGTATAGCGGTATACAAATTACAGAAACTAGCTTTGGCTATATAATATCTGCCAGTGCGTCTTACTTTTTGGATCACAACGTTTTATTAATTCTTTTAAAATTTTATTTCGAATGAAATTAGGAACAATATTGAATAGTTTGTGTTCGCTAAGTGTTGCCCACAGCATAATCTGTTATGTATTGCCGACAGAATGGTATGGAAAAGCGGTGTCAAAGAATTTTGAAAACGTTCGAGCTATCAGCGTAAAATACTCGGTAGTTAAAAGCCAATCATGTTAATTTACATCAGCAATACAACACATAACTTTAAACTAAAACATGCACATAATAAATAAAGATTATCTAGTGTAGTGTGTTACGACCGAATTGTATTGCAATTTTCTTTGAATACTTTGCCAAGAACCTTGCAAGGCCATCGCAAGGCGGGTGACAATATTAGACCAATACACAATATTATAATCATAAATGTAGTTGTTGATTATATTTAAAATTATCTATATGCTTATGTAGATGTAGCACGTTTATCTATAATCAATAGGTGATGACGATGAAATCCATGATAAGTGATAATGTGGTCGAATATGGCATATTTTCAAGCTCTTCGTTTGGTTTTCGAGTAACGATAGAGTAACGATTCTACAGAATTAGGGATTATGTTGATTTCTTTTGTAATTTTAGCTGATTTAAAATCTCCGAGTAGTATAAAAACCATCGTTTTTGTACATAAATAACTATCTACTATCATGCAGTTACTTTGAAATAGAACCCGGTCATAACGAACTTAAATAAAGTGTTCTCACGATCACGACAGCCAATTGAGTACCAAGAAAGTATGAGAAGCAAAGAATTTAGAATTTTGAAGCGATGTGTAGGAAACTGCCTGTGGATGGCACACTCCACGTAACGTCTCAGGGCGAACGCAAAACGCTCAGTAAATGTTCCAAGCGGCCATAGGCGAACTGACAACTGGCAGACTGACACTTGCAGCTGGCAAACTAGGCCAAATGCCAGTCAAACTGTGCCATCTGTCAGTCTTGTCGATAGCAAACGGATATAGTGCAACACTGATATACGGCAAGATCGACCAATTGCCATTGTCGTGGCCTTAATTCTGCCAGGTGTCAGTTTGTGGAAGAAAGAGCGCGAGCGAGAGTGCAGTAGTTCTAAGGTCAATAGCTCAAGGTAGGCGTATCTATCTACTAGTTAAAGAGTTTACCCCGAATAGACACATATACATTACGATCTCTATAAGCGAGATATCACAATACAACAGACCCCATACCATATAGTACAATAAACCAACATCAAATTAGCTTAAACCATGCCTAATATTAGCCCTTACATTGTGATACAGATAATTTTAGACAATGTTCTCTAAAATGAAGTTAGAGATCGTTTTTGGTGCGGGTATTAGAGTTCCAAGTTGAATGGTGTACCTACCTGCATTCTCACTAGCGCCACCTTTCGATATTCGGCCAATTTGTAGCCCAGACGTACCTAATTACCAATGCATTTGTAGAAATACATACAGTTTAGTGAACCGTAATTGAATTTAAACGACGATGATCAGGAGACTAGAACTGGCGGTAGCCCTTTTACATTGAAATAACAAACACATAAATCATTTCCAAAGAATATTGTATAGATACAGCTACGTAAGCAACAAAGACGTAAACACATTTGAATAAAGCATTTCTAGCCAAGGTCGAGATTGAAGTGAAACTGCTGTATTAGATTTACTTTAGCAAGAATCACTGTTGTTTTAGTCTTTGCATACATACATAGTACATTCGAGGCTACAGTTATGTAAAAATATTTGTATCGAGCAACTATATTTTAAACGGAAAAGTTTAGAATGCAGAACTTAAGAATCCCACAAAACAAATCTTACATGTATTCTAGAAATCCGTTCAAGCAGACTTCTATGCGAATGAACCGAGTAATATTTAGAAAATAGAATAGGGTCTAAGAGTATATGCTGGGGTAACAGACAAGAATATTATCTTAATTCTAAACTTTTCAGCCAGTTTTCAACAGTAAATGCAATTCAGCATTCTCGATAGATTATAAGACCTACCTCTAATGAGAAGCGCCATCACAGTTGTATCTATTGAATATCAGACTCATTTAGTGGATTTATTGATGATGGATGGAATCATGAATAATGTTCATTCGTGCAAAAATACATTGTCATTTTAAATTCCGAAGCATTTTATACAAAAAAAGGTAATTTTTTTAAATACTGTTTCAAAATATTAGAGCGAGTTACATAGGCGTGTAGTTTAAATCATGAACACAAAAATGGAAGTAAAACATTTTACACAACTATAGCCTCATAGCATTTAACGTAGGAGTCAAAATAAAAAGGGGTATTAGGACCAACCTAAGAAAAAATATTCACGATACTGTAGAAAATGTAATTGCATTATTCAAATCAATATGAATGCAAGGAGATAGTATGAGTTTTTCTATCTATAAGAAATTTTCTAGCGTATCATGAATCTGGCAAAATGAGAAAGTATTTTATGTATTATTTTGTGTGTGTAGTGGGGTTACAGGGGCGTGTTGTGTGTGTTGTTTTTATTAATCTAAGCATGTGACACAAAAGAGCTACTAAGCTAGGAATATATCGAATGTTCATTGCGCACTGGAACATTATGAGTTTTATATTATGTAATGCAATGTATGACGAAGTCCTTCGATATTTTTTTTTACTACGGGGAACTTTCTAAATGTTCGACATTTAGATGTAAGATAGCCAGGTCCTGAGCTTGTTGAGGATTCCGGGTGAAGTGCGCTTCCACTTTCGGGCCTTATCATAACTTAAAAATCAGGTGAGATGAAGGCCAAGCACATCCCCGTAGTACAGTAAATACAATAAAAAAAAAGAGTGTCCGAGTGCGTCTGAGGGAGCAAATGTGATGAGTTTTCTGTATTTCTGAGTGGGGTAGAGAGCCATAGAGTGCGTGTAGTGCATGTCCCCACTAACCGAGTCCCACTTGGCTGATGGGTCCGAACACCTGCGGCGGGTCCTGCTGCAGCGGGAAGTAGGCGGCGGAGAGCGGCGGCGCGGGCATCGCGGCCGGCAGCGCGAGTCCGAGCACGCCGTGCTTCACGAGGAGCGCCAGGGCGGCCGAGATCTCAGAGATACCGCCTTCCGAGTACCCGGCCTGGCGGAGCGCCACCTGCACACACGCAACTTACTCTTACTACTGTTCTACATACTTTCGACTCAATAATGCTGACTCAAAAATTTGTGGTTTCCACCAGCATCTTTGTAGATTTAGTTACTGGTTTTTTTACTGTTTATGCAAAATGTGTTATCTGGACCAGCCTGTTTTTTGTCTTAGTTATTTAATTATATTTATGCTTATTCTGGATATTGACATTGCTTTTTATAAACAACATGAACGGAACGGAACACACACAGCCACCAGACGTTAGGTGCAAGTCTTGCCTGTACCAAAGCCTTACTGTGTAGGTCATATCCAAAAAGAACATGACCTGCGCTGCATTGTATTACGTCAATCAACTTGAGGCATTAAGGTGTTAAGCGCCGTGAGCCGTAATTTCTCCGGCAACCATACCTTTCAAACCGAAACACAGCAATGCCGATTGACGTTCGAAATAGGTGTGGAGGACATGCATACACAATATTATTGTCTGATTTTTTTTATATTGATTCTAGAAACTTGGGCTTTCAACGACAAAAATAAGTTTGGATAAAGGTTACAATTTTGTAAGACCTATGGTTATCCTAATTTTGGGATTTAGGATAACATTACATTATCATTTGGTAAGAAGTAGAAAGGAGTTGCATTGAGATCATGTATGGAAGGGAGCATATTATTCCAACACATTCCTGACAAATATCGTAAACAACCTTTAGATCCAAAGTTTACCTAAAACAGACACCTACTGAAGTAGCTGCAGTAGGTGTACTTTATAATGACTTTGATCACTAAATTTTACATGATATTTTTCTTTCTCTTACCTACTTTGTTTATATTGTAACTTTTCTTTTAATTTCATCTTTTTGCTTCGAAATGTTAGTTAGTTATAAGTTTGTCGTGTGTTATGTATGATTATGATTATTTATTTATCTTAAATGTATCTCTGTAAATTGACGTGCCTAGTTATAACGAACATAGTTTTAATAAGGCCAAATAAATGAAATCTGTAATATTGTCTTTGTAACCAAATAACGCATCTCAAATACTTCTCGCATCGAGAAACTTCATCTGTATCTTGTATTTATTTCCTAGTTTACTTTATACATACGTTTTGTGTGCATGCATTTCGCGTTAAGTTATTAGCAGGTTTCTAAGCTGTGTGAATATATAGTTGTATCTGTGAGTTACCTTGATGTGGTCCAGCGTGTGCTGTGTGATGGGCGCGGGCGGCTGCGAACCGCACGGCGCCAGCGACAGAGACAGCGAGAGCGCGCCGAGCGAGCTGAGCCCGCCTCCGCCATTCACCAGTACCGAACCCACCGAACCCACTGCCGAGCCCAGTCCGTGCCCCTGAACACACCATCATACAATAGTGACCTTAGTACATATAAGTGCATCTCTTGCCAATGACTAAGCCTTACTGCATAGGTCACGTCCACAAAGACCATAGCCTACACGGCACAGCATTGCGCCCGTCAACTTGAGGCATAAAGTAACACCTTTAGCCTCACGTACCTGTAATTTCACCGGCAAACCCTTCAACCGAAACACAGCAATGCTGCTTGGCGGCCGAAATAAGTATGGTGATAGTAATTCTCCGGGCGAGCCCTTTCACAAGGGGCTTCTACTACTCTTAACATTAAATTATGAAGTAAGTCAACAATAGTTGACGATAACTCTGGAATACTCATCATCATATTAGCCCACACACGTCCACTACTGAACATAGGCTTTCCCCAATCGATGCTAAGCCTCCTTCATCCGGACTCCCTGCGACATGCCGTCGGTCCATCGAGTAGGGGGTCTTCCCCCACATTCCGTTTCGCGTTTAATAGCGGTCGCCATGCAAGAACCTTCCCCAGCGGTTATCGGTTCTGCGAGCTATGTGAATTAGCATTAGCAAGCTGAAGTGGCCATGGGCACTTGCCCATGGCCACTTCAGGTTGCTAATTCTGAGGGCTATGTTCGTAACTTTGATTCGTCTACGCATAATACTTATGTGTGGATAGCTTTCCGAGCGGCACTGCAATCCGTTTCATAATGACACTATCCCCTTCCTTCTCCCTCAACCTTTATCATTAGAACTGGTTTAGTATGGAACTAGCTACCAATACAATCTTCGAGTCCAAACGTGCTCCGGTTTCGCCATATCTTTGCTTGTTTTTCAAGTAAGGTGATCAATAATATCCCGATGTTTGTTGCAAATGTCGGTCGAGCCTCGAAAGCTTTGATACTGAGTGTCGAAGCTGACGAACAAATGAACTAACTATGTAAATAAATCTTTGGGCACTAATACAAATAATAATAGAAACACAGCACGTATCATTCTATGATAATTTCTAAATCTACTTTTACATGTATATATTCAAATGTTAAATACCTACATCTAGGGGGTATGCAATACTTTTCTTCTATAGTTCTGTCTCGGTTTGCTTCTTTATAACAATAAAAAAAGAAAAAAAAAACCCTTAGTGTAGCCGGGATTGACCTTAAGGTCAAACCTATTGATGTTCCGAGAAAGAACCAATAGTAATTAAGGGATCCTCTCGGTGATTTGACTTATGGTGGATACCACAGGGGTCTTAATCTGAACCCCGTATTTCAGAAAAATCTTCAAGTGTATATTGAGGCTCAAGACCACATTTTTACCACAAAGACATAGAATCTATATCAATAAATTATATATTTTTTTTCGTTCTGGGATACGGCTTTCAGAGATTTACAGCTTAGGTTAGGTACACATTACAATGACATGCTACATTACACAAAATATATTGGTATGAATATTGAGCCTAACAACATGCAATTAGATACATACAAGAGTTACATGTATATTACAGTAAACAATATACAAATTTACCCCAGATAATATGAAATGTACATACCTCAGACTTTAGGTTGGACTCTAAACTTCCGAAAAGTGACAACCCGGTCAAAATCTGTTCATTAGTATTAGTGTGATACTGGAACAAACAGACAGATCTTTCCAAAGCTGTTATAATTGTATATAGATAAATATAATACGGATACATAGTATATTCTAATATCACACTATGGTCTAGGGTTGCGAGATTTCTGTCAGTTATAGATTTTTTCGCATCCGTTAGAGATATAATATTTTAATGATAGAAATGAGTGGTAGGTAAAGTATGAAATAGAAGACAGCATCACAAGATGTTGGAAAACTGACAGATTCAGACAGAGAAATAGGTAATCAGATTTATAAGCTGTCAAAAGCTGTAACTTGAACATAAGTGTTACCAGCCAGATTTCATTTAAATTAGACATGCCATTTCGAAATGAACGCCAAACTACGTTTTTACTGGAGAGCGACAATCAGCGGTATTCCTGGGCATTCTTAAGCGTATGTTTTACGAAGTGTTTGGCAAGCGCGGCTTCGATTAAAAATCAGAAAAGTTTACTTTAGTGTTCAAGTTAAGCCTTTGGATATTGGAAAAAAGCTATTTATACCGTTCGTTACATTCAAAAATACATTCGTAGATTTGGAGGTGTTCAATGAGCAACCACAAATGTATTTCTTAAACAAACTAATCTTCCATATTCATAATGATTTGTATAATTTGACAAGTGACACTTTCTTAGAGCGAGACAAAAACTCTTCTTGTTTATTGAACGCGGCGGACTCATTATGAATAAAGATAGTTATTGAAGGATTTGCAGTAAACACAATATAAATATAATAGGACTATTTCACACAGAAGAATTTGAAGATCTAATTCCTAGAATATAAATACATAGATAACAGGTATACAATACAGTAAATAGATGCAGTTAATAAGTGTTAAGCAACAATGAACGGGCAAGGGTGTCAAAACCACTTAGACACGCTCACAAGTGCCTTCCACGGAGTGCGTCGGCGCTGTTGTGACTATATCATACGATTAGTTCATCCATACATATTACATAGCAATATGTGTATACATTTATAAAAATAATGCTTCGAAAAAAAGTACACAGTATGCACTGCCAAAAACAGAAGCTTCCTTATAATATTAAAGTTCCGGTTATGGTCTCATTTCGCAAACGATCTAATCTTTCGGATAAAATCTGTTTGACAAAAACTGAAATATAGAAAGTAAATTTTAAATAAAAAACTTTCATATTTCTAACAAAAAAATTGTAACATGTAATGTGATGTTACAATGATACATTCTGAAGATTCGTTAGAAATTAAATAAAGAAACCACCACCAATTGACTCTTGTATAAAGCCAGTAATAAAATCAAATCTACGTTTTCCTTATACTTGTATAGTAAAAGCAGAGCGAAGGTCAGAGGTGCGGGTAAGTCACAGAAGCATCTGATCAGTAAACCGTGGTTTGTCCCCATCACCGGAGCAAGCTAAGCCGCTATTCGCATAGTAAGAGAGCCATTACACGGGCTTATTTAGCTTGGTTGCGAGTTTCTACATTCAAAATAGACTGTCGTACAGTCGTACTTTATGATATTTATATTTTTATCGAAAGTGTCAAAAAGCGCGCTGGTAAGCGTAACGTAAGCTTTTAGCGATGAAAGAGTAGTACTACCACCAGACCTATTTAGCCTATTTATATACCAGCATGGTTGCCGATGAAGTTACGGCCACGCGAGGCCTAACACCTTTATGTCTCAAGGCAGTGCAGCGTAGGTCACGTTCTTTGTGGATATGACTTACGCAGTAAGGCTTTTTTTAAGTTTGTTATAAGGCAAGAGTTACATTTAGCAGCAGATGGGCTGCTTGCTTGTTCCGACACCAAGTTGTATAAAAAACTTTAGAAATATATTTCCGTTTTGTTTCCCTCCAACGTCCACATTCACAACGTCCAGTCCAGCGTCGACATTAAGACGGTCGTATATATATTCGTTTTTTTTCCTCCAACGACAGTCTTGCTGTCGACGCTCACATCTACCCCCTCCCTAAAAGTATTAATCAAAATACACGCTCTGAGTTAAGAGACCCTCGAAGAGGAAATAGTCGTGACTAAATAAAGCTGTATGTTTTTGTTTTCAGCTAAAACTTTTTAAAGTATCTTACGCTGCAAATAGCGGGTAAGAGAAAGTTAAGGTCACAAAAGCGTCTGCAGAAGGTGGTATTCAAGCGTGTGCGCGCGTTCGCAACCTTGGTCACCTCACCTTTCTCCTATTAGGTAGTCGCTAAGAGCTAAATCTTCAATGGGAAGAGGGGCGCGAGTTTTTTTTAATGGTGTATTGTGAAGGAGAAGTAGTTAGACGTCCCTGGCAGTGCGAATAGCCCTAGAGCTGAATCTTCAATGGGAGAAAGGTGCGAGTTTTTTTTTAATGGTGTATTGCGAAGGAGAAAGATTTAGAAGTCCCTGGCAGAGCGAATAGCCCTAGAGCTGAATCTTCAAAGGGAAGAGAGCCGCGAGTTTAATTTTAATGGTGTTTTGTTAAGGTTTTAGACGTCCCTGGCTGTGCGAATAGCGGGTAAGAGCGTAAGGTAAGGTCACAAAAGCGCCGGCACATGGCCGCATCGGAGCGTGTGCGCGCGTTCCAACCTCGGTCACCTCGGACTGCGGCACGGCGTACGGCGAGCCCGTGGGGTTGTAGTTGGCGACGGGGCCGGCCACGTCCGCGTACGACACGTTGGGACATGACCCCGACTGCGGGTCGTCCACGACCTTCTGCAGGATCATCACGCACGCCTTCTTGTTGCTGTCCTTCTCGCCTGGAACGTTACACCTCATTCATGTATCGTACTGCTCTCTAGATTGTGCTGTACTCATTTGGGTACAGCACAATCCCTTCAACTCACGGGTGAACCAGGAGACTAATGTCTAACATCACTTGTAACTAAGCCTCTATTCAAATATCTATACGTTACCATATCATTGATTGTTCATAGCCTAGTAGTTCGCCACGAACTGAGTACTCGTGATGTCTGGTTTGTGAACTACCCTAGTGTAAAAAAAATCCTCGCAACAATTGATGAGTATCATTATAAACTCTGCATTTTCAAAATTTTGAATTGATCGGATCAGCCATTCAAAAGATAAGGGCGAAAAATTGTATTTCATTTCACCCAAATATCTCAAAAACTACCCCAATTTTCAAAAATCCCTCGCGACATTCAAATTATATTAACGTTACTCTAATCAGTTTAAATTACATGAAAATCGAGAGTTCGAGAGTTATGCCGTCACAAACATTGCCGTATTTCCCAAATTTACTCAGAGATCTCGTTCGCTTCGCTCACTCGATCAATTAAATAACATATAAGACGAATTTATTAACCAAATAATGGCGACTGTGAGTAAGGGTGCTAGTCCCATATTACAAATTTGGGGCCGAGAAAGCCCATGCAAATGCGTTTTGCAGCATGTCATAATATCACACATTACAGAGTTCAATGACTAAGCTGAGTGGCGGGTTATGAATGATGAGATGTAGAAACTAACGATAATTATAAAGGAGATAGTCCATGAAAAAGCATGATGAAACCAATCGGTCCATGTGAAGAAGGGTCAAAGCTCCGTCATTACTCAATGGTCCAATCGAAGCACCAGAATAATGAGACTTTGATGAAATTTACAACATTGGTATACTATCCCAAACAAAGTCAAGCTTATAATATAGGAACTACATTACGGAAGTTATTATTAAAGTAGGTATTTGTGATACAAAAAAAAAAAAAAGTTTATACTGCTCAACGTCTTTGACTTATTTCACTACTCTTCTCTACATACAAATTTTACTAACGTATGGAATGATCATCAAGATTGACAGCAATCGTGATTTTTGTGCCTGGCCGAACGATTAATATTTTACAATGAAAGGAATTTGAAATACCTACCGATTTAGAACCACCGCTACCCATGTGTCTGTGTTATTTTTTGCACGTTTATTAATTCGCACCCTTCTTGAGCGAGATGTATTGCGGCGAATTCACAACAAAAATAAGCGCACAATATTATGGTCGAGATGTCATCTTCATACACCTCAACGCTTCTATACATCTATTTATCAATTAATATATGTATGTATTAAAACAGCATTAAATACAATAACATACCCATTTATTTCTATATATTAGCAATTAGCACCGTTTGGCATCATCACAAACCGCTATAATGTGGTTTCATAATCATAATTAAGAATGTTATAAAAAGCTAATCTATTTGAACCAGTAAAACATGGCCTACATAGCGGAATTAAGGTGACGTGGTAGGCAGTAGATGATTGTGATACGTTTTAATATAGCACATCTAAAAGCCAAGGCAAAAAGCATCAAATTCCGCAGGATTCATTTTCATTAAAATATTAATCATAGGTTCCGACGTTCAATGCACAGTCACATCTAAAGACCTAGAAGCTAGTAAGTATAAACAAAACATCTTGACATCTTCGCGTCATTTATGTTCATTGCAGGATTAGGAGTACCTTAGATGTTTGATGTTCACGTCAAAGCTATTGAACGGAATGAGCTGAACATATTGTTCTAGAACAGGAATAACAAATATAATAATTTTCCCAGATACCAGGCGGGTGAAGCCTCGGGTATATTACGCTAGTACTGAATCAGTTAATATGACGCTGGCTTTTAAAGTTTGAAATTCAGTACTGACCCACAACAGTGATGCACCGCTCTTGTAGCGAGAGCTCCTTGGCCTTCTGTGAGATTTGCACGTAGCTGCCGCTCTGTTCCTTGATCTGCTTGATGTAGTTGCCGCCCTTGCCGATAATCATGCCCGCTGTCGAATTTGGCACCAGGATCTTCACCTGAAACAAGAGGTGTTTATCAATATTGTACTATGACTTGATAAACAAAACAAAGACGGCCGTGACAAAAATAATAGAAGATCAGTAAGTATGGTGGCTAGCAAAAAAAATGTTGAAAGCAAGTAAATAATCCAACGATCTGCGATCGTTCCACGAAATCCACGAAAGAACTAGATGTTCATGGCTAGAACTGTATAAATCAACCATGCGTGCTTGTGACCGTCAAAATCCTAGGAGAACAAAATACCCCATCTGGACCTATATGCAATTAATCTTGATTAGACCACCACGGGCATGATCGTTCAAGGCAATATACTCGTATGTATTTATAGATTAAAGACTATTTATGCAGAAACTCTTCATCAGGTTTGGTCAAACAGCTATGGCTGAAGAAATCCTTGTAGCTTGCAACATTCAACGCACAGATTTATTCATAAAAATATGTTAAATCGCCTATGCTATGTTGTAATCACATATAAAATGCCCACAAAGAGCTTCCCGTGTAACGTAATTGACCGCGGCATGCACATACGACCATTAGACGTGATTGGACGACCTTGCCGCGAGGTGCCAACACTTACAAGTGCTATCGATTTGTTTAAAGTACTCGTGCAGCATAGCACTACACTCACGGAGGGGCTGTTAGAACGCTTGTGGCGTTGTGTGTGTTCGTAATAGATCAAAGGCATACCTGTACGTTCAATTGCGAAGTAACAGACATGGAACAGCGTAAGACATTATACCATAAGGCACAAGGTAAGTTTTAATCGAGTATTAAAGCATTTGCATTGGAAAAAATTAGTTCTTCTGGCACAATATAACAGTAAACTACTTTCGTTCGCTTCGTGTGTCCTTTGTTACATCTTAATAAGCCTAGTGTCAAAACTTACGAGCCGCCTCTATAGGCGTCTTTTGATATGGCTCGTTAAAGACCACTACCAAAACTACGGGCCTAACGTGCCCTCTTAAGCACGGATGGTAAGTATTTTTATTAGCTTTTGTGACATTCTAACGGAAAAGACCTGGATTCACTAAAATACCGCAAATAGCTTCATTTCAAAATTATAAATATAACATAACATCTGTCTAACTGGGTTTCATAAATATGATATAATTAATAACAACCTTTTGAGCCGCACCGGAACCCAGAAATACGGAATACGAAAAACCAGCTAAGGTCTAACAGAATTTACAATTAGCAACTTCCGGACGATTGTTTCATTCCCGTTTCGATATCGTTCATTTTTCTCTGTCAACTCAATGATTGATAGACACCCAGATTGGTGTCGAAAAGTTTGACCCAAATAGTGCGCGAAAAATACCGTGTCAGCGCTTTGAAAGTTTCAAAGCCATTTGTTAAATCAATATTCGTATACTGCAAGTTAATTGAACTATGTGTGTTGCATATATACGCCTCATATAGATGAGGCATGTCCAACAGTGAACGGTAACTGTGCTGATATAGATCAGCAGTTACCGTTCACTGTTGGACATGTGGCCACCTCCAGAAAATACACACGAATACGCGTCGAACATTCAGTCACGTCTAAGGTCTTACGATTAAATTAGACGTAATACATATCCCCGTTAGTAGAACGAGCTGGATGTTACTACCTATATTCTACTCAGTTGTAAAGCACACGAGGAATATTGTAAATGGGTTATGTATTGTAACCCATTTACAATATTACGTGCAGCAGGAGATGAAGCACAGAGAACGGAATGACAAAAGATATGACAAAAGGACGACCTGATTTCTAGACTATGGACAGACATGCGGCATCCGATGTAAGGAGTCAAGGAGTCAAACCAGCCAAGTTCAAATTGGATTGTAAGGGGTATCTAAGCACAATCGGGGTCGGCTTCGAAAACGGTGGCGCGATATCTCGACTCGCTAAAGGGCTTGTGATGTTTTTTTTTTATAATAATAGATCAAGCGTTAGACCACCAGCTTAAGTAAAACAAGTAAATATGTTGCCTAAGATGGAGCACTCTTGCCTAAAAGGAACCTATTTACTCTGGACTTAAAGACTCCAAGATTGTACTCGTGCGGAAAAACAGACGAAGGCAAAGAATTCCATTCTTTGCCAGTAATGATAAAGGTAGAGGCGAAACGATGTGTTCGGCACAATGGAACATTTACAAGGTACGGGCTGTAGCCAGCCGTACGTCTGCTAGTCCGGTGGTGGAAAGGGGATGAGGGGATTAGGTCAAAGATATCGTGCGCTCACTCGCCGAAGTGGAATTTATAGAACACAGACAGCCTGGCAACCCGTCGGCTATGTTCTAGGCTCTGCAAATTAGCCTTAACAAGCGAATCATCACCTATGAGCCTAGCAGCACGATGCTCAATCGAATCCAGGGCTTTGAGCTGATACCTGGCTGAGCCATCCCAGAGATGACAGCTATACTCCATACAAGATCGAACCTAAGCTTTGTACAAACTTAATAGTTGTCCCGGTGTGAAGTACCGCCGAACCTTAGCAGGAATACCCAGCTTCATAGCAGCGAATTTGGCCTTAGACTCGATATGGGACCCAAAGTTCAAGTTCGATGAAAGTTCAACGCCTAAAAGGGTCAAACTATCATTGAACTGGAGTAAAGTGCCGTTAAAATAGGTACGGGATGAAATTGGCTTTTTTTTAGCAGAGAACACATACGCCTGAGTTTTGGGAGCGTTAAACCGTACAAGATTTGCGTCCCCACCATTCAGACACAAAGTTAAGCTTGAGGTTCAAACGCTCCACCTTCCCCCTACGGAGGCTGAAAATTTCATCCAGACTAGCACGTGGACCTTCGAAATGTCTGGAGAAACTGCCATAGCTTCCCCGTATCTTTCGATGGCTTCACTCCAAATGTGCGTGGCATACGCTAGAAGATCTCCTGTGGGTCGTTTTCGGCGAAAGCCGTATTGACGATCGCGAAGGAGATCGTTACACTCTAGGTATGCCAGGAGTTTACTGTTTAGAACACGTTCCATTGACTTGCAGAGAATGGAGGTGATAGAGATTGGCCGGTAGTGAGCGGGGTCTGCTCGGCTACCTTTTTTTGGGACAAGTTGAACATTAGCGAGCTTCCAAGATGATGGTACCTTATCGGTATTTAAAGACAGGCGGAATAGGCGAGTGAGAATCGATGACAGTTCGGGAGCACACTTTTTTAACACCACCGCCAGGATCCCATCTGGACTACTGGCTTTGTTCACGTCTAGTGATAGTAGCACCTTGAGCACCTCCTTTTGCTTAATGCGAACTTCTGGCATGGATTTCCCGCACCAGGGAAGCGATGGAGGAATGTCATCAGTAGTATCTAGACGTGAAGAGTCCGCAAAGAGTGAAGCAAACAAGTTGGCTTTCTCTTCAGTAGTGTGGGCCATCAGGATTCATCAAGGGCGGCAGTGCATGGCGACAGAAGTTAGACTCAACCGACTTGGCGAGAGACCAAAAAGCTTTGCTTCCGGGTGGATATGAAGCAAGCTTGGCTCCGATTCTGCCAATGTGGTTAAATCGAGCCCTCTTCAGCACCTTCTTGCATGACTTGGCAGCCTTGTTAAAAGCTCTCTTCATCGACCTGACTTTTGCAGACTTGTTGCGGGCTGTGACCCAGGCAAGATAGGCTTCATGCTTCAGTGCATTAGCACGTCGGCAGTCATCATCAAACCAGGAGTCTACTTTAGCAGAGAGTGGTTTGTACGAGGCATTACATAAAGGCTTTTATATTCGTTAGCTCGGCAACGCTACAATACGTCGGCATTTAAGGTCAGTAGGGTGAAGGCGATTATTATTATAGATTCCATATTTCTTTGTGCCGTAATTGGTTTTGTTGTTGCTTTGAATTACCTTCACAATTTATGTAAATATGCCTTCATAAATCTTTGTGGGATTGACTGACTGGCGTAACATAAAATTTGGAAGTCACTTATTTAGCGTGTTTTTTGTGAACTACGACTACGTACTAAGTTTTTGTACGTTTTGTTATAAATTGCCCGAGGGTTGAACTAAACCGGTTATTTTATGCCCTGAACCATTATTTCCCGTGCTAAGAGTTAAATTACGTTTTAAAATAATGAAACGTTTTCCTAAAGCCTTGCTTTGTTTTTCTTGGCAACTCAATTAACGTAAAGCGCGTTTTAATTAGATTAATTAGAATTCTCCGTTCTATCTCATATTTCATGAATTTTGAGTTGTTAATTGTTAGAGATGTTGCGTACGTCAAGACACCTTTTAAAAGCAATTCAATTTATTTTTTATCATCGCACATAGATACATGGATGCAACTAGCATATGATTGTGGTAGAACCACAGTCCTCGATCAGATAGATAGGCTTTAATATGTAGCCAGCCTTTGTTCAATCAACAATCTGGTGATGATTATGATGAAATAACCTCGATTTAACTCTACTCTACTCTAAATCTTGCGGAGTCTGATTGTGGTATTCTTAACATTGTTCTACGCAGACGGTTTTATAAGGTCATGGAATTACAAAGGCGCTCTACGTACTCTGAACGCTACTAATTTAATTTCAATGTAACGACCGTAAACGAGCTCAGACTGAAATCATACGTAAGCAATATCAAAACTAATTATTCCGATACATTTTGATTTTGACCCACAACAACCAGTCCGCAGCAATTAACTTTCAAGCCGAAAGCCTTCCCGGCAATTACTAGGGCTGTCAAAAACACAATACAGAATTACAATGAACCACCTCCGCGCCCTGCCTTTTGTGAAGCTGAAACAATCTGGGGGCGGACCGGGAGCCCGTGGAGGCCTTCTTACGTCATGCTGCGGAGGCACCGTGCCAGAGTGTGGGAAACGTGTTAGTCGATAACGAAACCTGGCCAAAACGCAGTAGCGAAATGTTGCACAGCTATATTCTTGCAGCTCTGAATGTAGTGAAAAGATAAAATTGCATTGATTCTGCACTTACTTTGGCCTGCGGCTTTTCCCGCATTGTATTCGAATAAAAAGTAACCTATGTCTTTCCCTATAACGTATATATTCAACTTCAACACATTTTTTTATATTTTTTTTTGCAATCGTATTTTTGAAAACCCAAATTCAAGCTAAATCACCAAACACGGGTGGTGTTAGGTGATTTAGCTTGAATTTGTGGTTTGTTTGGTAAGAATAGGAATTGTTTTTAGTGCGCCTGGCTAGTACCACTATTTTGTGTAACTATGACGCCGCAACAGAACTATCAGTGAAACATCTCATTGCAACAAACGCTACGAACTCAAGATCAAATTACATTATATTCGAAAGTGTAATCCAATAATTATAAATCCCTTTGTTGCCGTGACCAATTTTACTTTAGTGACGGTGGTTGATGGAAAAATAAATACTAGCAAAATCCAGTTACCAGTCACGCCGATTAGTAGTAACTCAAACTATCTCAAAATTTTGATTGCTACATATCGAATACGCTTGTGTAGCGGGCGGAGTAGCGGGTGTGAACCACTTCAGAGCTTAAGCCCTCAGATCGAAACCTCCTGCGCTAAGTGTTTTTACTTTAGTTTGTCTTTTACATCCAGAATACGGTCCTACACCGACCTCGCTAGTAAAGTTTTGCAAATAATTAACATTAACATGCAAAAAAATGCGGGGAATTAGAAATACAGGCAGTAAGACCGATTGGCAGAAAAGGGTCCAAATTTAGGCCTGTAGTTCTCTCACTAACAACCCTAGGAAAAAAGATTGAAATCCAAAGAAAGTGGAAACTACTGAAAATACAAACTACACTATCACAGAAGATTTTCCACCAAAGATTCTTGAAATCAGAAAATCACTCTACGAACAAGCAAAGAAGGAAAGGGAAAATGGAAACAGAGTGGTTATTAAGTACGATAAACTAGTGATATTGCCCCCATACCATAGAGGTGAATGAACATATCCCTCAAGAAGATCCCACAAGAAAACACAAACGAATCTCATCGCAAACACCACCACCCCAAACAAATCAACCCAACAAACAGAGAGACAGCAAACACATGGTAAAAGCTCATAAAAAAAAAACTGTATACTGGTCAGCCCACACTACTACAACGACACAGCCGCCGACTGTCACAGATGAAAATGGAAATAATAAATAGTAATTAACAAATATAAGTACCTCCTCCGCCATCAAAGGTGGACCTTTGTAGGACCAGAACCCTTCATCTCATAACACTGAACTTTTTTACCTCCTAACTTATAACGTACGGTCACTTGTAGAAAAGACAAGAATTCTTCAGCTTAAAAATAGTTTATAAAATGTTAAATGGGAAACGAACTGGACAACAAATATATGAAAACGGAGACCACATAGGTAAACACTGGACGAGAACTGCACAGGAGTGTGAGTAAGAAAGAGATGGAGGAGGCCTTTATCCAGCAATGAATAGCCCCTGGCAATTTAAATGTAGAACTATGAAAAACTTATATATACACTAATAAATAAAACATTGTAATTAGTTAAAATAATTAGTTAGATAGATAGACATTTTATTTACAGTAGTTTAGTACTGTAAATAAAGTGTAAGTATATTGTAACTATTATTAGGGAAATAAAGTTTTTTTTTTATGACGCCATAACAACAATTCAATTAATTTTTGTGTTCCGGCAAACGCAATAACAATTCGTTTTTTAGAAAAAGTAACGCACCACTGATACAGATTATCCCTATCTGATTATACCTGCAAAAAATCTTTTGAATCAGACTTACCATTTCGAAATGAAAATTGAACTACTACAAAACTTTTACTACAAAAGTCCTCGTAAGCTCTTTTTCTAATTTTCAATCTCTTAAATTTTATCTCAGATCAAAAACATTAACAATATTATTCAATCAGAATCTATATTTTACAATGCACATGAGACTGTGACTGTGATGCCCACGATCACGACCATAGACTATAAATTTTATTCATTTTTTTTTCAATAAACACAGATAATTAAAGCTGAATTCATATAGCATACCTATTCAATCCTATCCAAACTCCTTCTTAATATTTATTATTATTATTATCGTAATTATAGTAAAAATATCTTATAAATAAATAAATAATTAATAAATATTACAGGACATTAATATGTAATTAAATGTATTCATATCTTATTTTAGTTGCTATTTGTTATGCGTGATTTCGCTCGAGTGGGTTCCACCTGAAAATCAGCGCCTCTTCACTCCATGGTGGAGTGGCTTTTTGCTGAGGTGGTACCTTTTTGGCCCAGGCCGACCGGCGCAGTATAATATGTGTTTACTTACGTATTTACCTACTCATTTTATTTATTTATTTTTTACCTATTGTTACTAGATTTAAGTTAGTGTGTTTATGTGTTACTGTGTGTTTTATGCGCTGTGTTTGTTTTTGGTGCCAAATAAACATTTTTCTTTCTTTCTTTCTTTCTTTCTTTCTTTCTAACTAAGTTCATATGCAAAAGTGAGCCTATTTTGCCATCTTAAGATCAGCGGTTAAAAGGTTACAAACAAATAAAACAAACATTACCACTTACCGATTACGATTTACTATGGAATAGATTATTTTTTTTAATTCTAAAGAAAAAGGACTTTGTCGCTTAGCGACCACGTCGTCCCATAAAATCTAATTACTAAGCTAACAAACATTATGAAAATAAACTGAAAACAGCTGTGCGGTACTAAAAAACTACGGTATCTACTTATATTAACTTAAACTAGTAATGGCCAATTTACACAAGATCTCCGCCTCCTGCGATAGAGGATCAGATAAAATACTATTAATGAGACCAATTTCAAAAAAAGGAGGAGGTTCTCAATTGGTAGGAATCTTTTTTTTTTTAATAAGCCTGTTGGTTTTGTTTCTTGCAGTTGAAATGTAACGTAGATAGTGATTTCATCAGCTCAACCAAAAAAACGATTATAATGAAGACGTATCGTGACTTTATATGGGTTTTAAGACGGAAAAGCTCCATTGTCTCTTGTTCTCGAAGGGGTGGTGATTTGCATAAAATCAACAGTTTGGTCATATCCCAAAGCTGGCTAAAAAGATTCTCCCATTATATTTCTGCTTCGCTTTCAATTCCGCCCGGGTCCGTTATTGTTATTATAGTAACTGGGCGGACGCTGCCGGAATTTCGTTCGGAAGATCCATCCGTAGTAGAAAATGATAGTTTCATGTGTTCCTTTTACCATAACATTGGTCGTTACTATCGGGATTTATACTAAGAGCCTCGTTACGTCAGCTTTTTTTTTAAATTATACAACTTGGAGAACAAGCAAGCAGCCCACCTCATGTTAAATGCTTCTTTTACCTATAACAAAGCCTTACTGCGTAGGTCCCATCCACATAGAATATGAACTACGCGACATTGCAATGCGTCCGTCTTTTGTGGTGTTAAGCCTCGCGTTCCGTAATTTCACCGGCAACCAAACCCGCTAAAAAAGTCTGCTAAAACAACATGGAACATTATCTTCAAACGTGTACGAAAAGATTTCATCTGACGAAACAAACTGCGTCAAATGGAAATTATATTTCGACTACTATCTACCCGAGCTTCGGTACGTATAAAGAGGTCGATACCATACAGATATCATATCACCCCTGATCTGGTTAGGCAGGCGACAATCCTATACGTTCAATGAATAATGAAATATGTATATCGGTTCAGGAAATATTATGTGTGGTTCGACGTGCGCGGGTAGCGTGTCAGCAGGCACTGTGTCAGCAGGAACAGGGGACGAATCGATACACAAATGTGTTTGCTACATCAAGTTTTGATGAGCAGGGGCAGTTTGGGATGATCCCAAATAGCCAGGTAGCATAACCGCCCCGTTGGATCCATAATATGAAAGCTTCGAAATCATTAACAAACAAATATAAACATCTCGGTTTTGTGTGTTATTTAAAATAAGCGAAATGTGTCCCAAACGAAAGTATAATCAAATAGGAAATCATTTTGAAACATCGTTTGGTGAGAGACAGATAATCAACGCCCAGTGAATAGGCTAAAGACTGAATAATATTTTGAGAGTAACTTTCGTAAACAAAGAGATAATTTCGATATTATTTTCTATAAGGACAACGGAAAAAGGTGTATAGATTTTATAATATTTGAAACTTCATCTAGGTAATTAAGTGGTAATAATATAAGTATTCTTATATTTTGAAGTTAATTGTAGATCACACAAATGTTTGTCCGGGGTGGGAATCGAACCGACAATCTACAGCACAGAAGACAAAGCTTCTACCAACTGAGCTGTGAGGCCTGTCAAATATGTTCAGTACTTTCCGAAATTCAATAGTGTTACCTTCTGATGCAGTGTAGTAATAAAACACTCGCACAGTCACTTTAACCGGATAACCGGTGGGGTCAACGAGTCCTTCAGTGGAGACCACGTCTAGGCTAGTGTAGGACGTCCTCCGGCTAGATGGAGCGACGATCTCCGTACAGTGGCGGGCAGAGAGTGGATGAGAAAAGCTAAAGATCGGGCTCAGTGGCGCTCCTTGGGGGAGACCTACGACCAGCAGTGGACTAAGATAGGTTGATGATGACAGTCACTTTAATAAAAGTGTCATTTGTGATTCTAACATACTTCAGTCAAGCACTCAGTAGCAGCCTTTCCGGCAATACAGATTTTAGGCTACTCATCACACATCACAACATTTTACCTGCTTATCTCTGTCTTGCGGCATTTTGACATCAACGCCTTCTGGGAAAGGTTTGACCAGCTCCGGTTTCTCCCTGATCTTGTCCATGATGAAGTCGAGCACCACCATGATGCCCTCCACCGACCCCGTGATGAGGCATGCTCGCTCCGTGGTACCTGCAGACAAGGGAACATACGATGAGCTCGGAAAAAGCATAGCATTACTCTAAATGTCAGAAGTGTTAGCCGTATTTGTCGCAGTACCTACTGTACTAGCCCGTTTAGTATTAAGAAGGCAACACTCACTACAAAGAAATAGCACATCCTGCTTCTAAACGGGCTCTTGATTTGATCCACACGCATACTCAATAAATAAATAAATGCCTAAGTTTTGAGACTTTTTTGTTTATTAGGTTTTTTGTTTATTTTGTTTATACATCTTACCAAAGCTTGTCATCGGTACCTTTACCTACCATTTATATTAACATTTACTTATTGCACTGACCGCAGCAGTTGTTCGTAAAGATAATAATGCAGTTTTCAATCAATTTAACATATAAAATCTCATACTGAGTAAGTGATAGATGCTCCGGTTGTACATTATTTGGGTTATACATATATAATATTAACTCTGCCAGACGAGCAACGTTGCAAAAGTATGATAAAAAAAGCTGCGAGAGCAAATTCGGAAATTAAATAGGACTCCAGCGATAGCCAGCTCCGATAAATTCAGCTTTAAAACTTTAAACTTACGCGATTAATATTCTTTTATGGCATAAAGTGCGAAGCTGGCAAAACGAGGCATCCCCTGACCGAGAAACTAGGACGCGACATGACCTACATACAGTTTGGCTCGCACAGACTTCAGCTAGTTTCATGTCTGTACTTGCTGAACCTGTATGTAACAGCTAACAAATTGCAGGGAATCAATTCCGCTGTACTGTCGGAACTCCTTTTCAAGTTAATTGGTTCACCACACAAGAGCCCTTCTTACACAGGGTTCTCTCATAAAGGTAAACTAACCTTAGTTAATTCAATTTTCTAGTAAACCATTTGGACGAATGAATAGGGACAACGAATGCACCGTCCACGTGTCCCAACTCGAAACCAAAAGGTACGCAGAACATACGTTTCAGGAACGAAACATCGACAGCTTAATGAGCATACAGAATTGCATATTAATAAGTAAACATTATTATTCAATTATAACTGGCAAGATGGAAGGGAAAAAATCGCCTGATACGTTGGTCCAATCAGATCCACACTATACTCGACACACTCGTACTCATACATGTTCTGCATACAGCCAAGCCTCCTACCATCAACTAAACTGTTAAAATCCTCTTTTCTAACGTTGTCACTTTTAAGCGCCCATTTTCCTGTTGACTTTTCGATTTTGAATTGCCAAAATTGTCCTATATTGGCGTACAATAAATAATTAAGATTATTTAAGATAATTAGGATTAATTAATCAAACAAATACATTTTGTTGTGATGATACCCATCACAGTACCGCAATACTGCAATAGTAGGTCACAAATAAATAAGTATATGAACTTGGAAGAGACAAGCTACCCACAACACTGGGTGGTATCCTATAGTGTTCAATATTTTTTTCATTTTGTTTAAATTTACCTACCTACTAAGATAATGTTGGATTTGCATGCACTAGCACGCATGTTTGATTTAAGGTAAAATAGAATGTCATATTTATTAATTGTTGGCTACTAAATAAATAAATTATGATTTTATGATTTTAATAATTTTCATTTTATTTCAAGGATAGAGTTCGATGGCGTGTTATCATAAAAAAAAAGATCCTACGTGTGGCGGTACCCTCCGATATGAGGATTCCGATGCAAAAAGGATTATTTAATTAGCATGATACAATTTTTCCAAATATTGTATTAAAGACTGGAGGAATGATGCTCAAGATCGTGAAGTCTGGAGCGAGTGGGGGGAGGCCTTTGCCCAGCAGTCCCACTGACGGCTTAATTTCATATAATAATAATTGTATTAAGGAAATCTTAGCCTTCTGGGATTGAGTAAGAAACACAAAAATACTATGATAGCAAAGATTGAAGGTAACTAAAGAAATATCTCACAAGCTTAGGTCCAAATCCTTTGTGCACATAAACCTCTGCCGCAGCTTCTCTAAGCGTTTCGTAATCAAATAAAACACTTCAATGTGTAGTTTCACATTCAGTACAACACTTTTCCTTTGTTCTCACCTTCCATTCACTTGTGTATACTGACTACAGCAGAGTTACTATAAACATTTCCGCAACTTTTGCAATTATTATGCCTTTGTTCATTAAAGAATATCAAATTAAGACAATGATCCAAGTTCTAAACAAATTGTTATAAAACTTCGAGGTACTGAATTTCACGGCACGGTCCTCGGTTCCTTACGCCCTGGCACGTGTCGCATAGCCGCCCTCAGTTCAATGAACTCGCCCTTCAAAGCCTACGTCACGCTCACGCCCAAACCCCGGATCACGTTCATCCCCTTGCTCACTCTGAAGCAGAGCCACAAAAACGTTGCTGTGGATAAATATTTTTCTTTTATCTACGCGATAGAGATCTTCCTAAACATGAAATCGAAAAATTACCTAGTTAGCAATTCTGCCCAAAACTTTATCGGGGAATCGTTACAAGAAAGGATAAACCATTATACCGCTAATAATGGACAGGTCTCTTAATCTCATAAGTAAAAATTATAGTAACAAAATTCGTATAGACAAGGTTGCTATGTCATCCTCCTGAATAAAAGATATCACGTTTTAGCAACGTGTACAATTCACGTTACAAACTGTTCCAGATTAGAAACGTTTGTCAGTAATTAATTACAGTTCAAAGGCGTTCACAGCAGCAGATTTTCGCGATTCCCTCAATCCTCGATTGGTCGTCGGCTGTCACAATGCGGCATCATGAGCCCGAACAGTGTTGAATCATAAGAGCGCTGTGTTGGTATAATGCGTGACAGTGCCCTATTCATCGAGGAAGCGTATTGGCGCCTTCTAACCGCGCCCGCCCCAGATCGATACCGGGGCCTGGGACCCGAATCTCACCCATTGTTGCCCAAGGTACCGGCGGTGTCGACACAAACAATTCATTAAGTAATTGTTTCTCTTCACGATTTTATAAGACTAGGATCGTTTCTCTATTCGGCAAGCCCTTGCCCGAAATAGAATATGTTTGGCGTGCAGGCGCTTCCCTGGGATGCTGATTAAATCCACGCGTCATTATGCTAAACAGGAATACCTATTTCAGGCGGGCAGAAATTTATTGAACAAGATTCTCATAAATCATTCACAGCTTTTTAATCCTTAAATCCGAGTGTTTTTGTTGTTAATAGATCGGGTTTTCCAATTTAATGTTGAAGTTTAGTTTATCCCGAAAACATTTCCGGAGATTCAGGTCAGCGAGCACTTCATTATAGTTAGTGTAAACAACTTTTCAGCGTTCCCAATTTCCTGTGAATAACTTCATAATTTGATATCGATTGTGTTATACTCATATGAATAATAGTCAGCAGTTTCCAAGAACGGCTTGGACGACTACTCTACCACACGTTATACTAGGCCAACCATTTTACTTATTTTCTGGTTGATGTTTTGCTTGAGGATTGA
The DNA here is from genome assembly GCA_951394065.1 of Venusia cambrica. Classification (NCBI taxonomy): domain Eukaryota; kingdom Metazoa; phylum Arthropoda; class Insecta; order Lepidoptera; family Geometridae; genus Venusia; species Venusia cambrica. The sequence continues at coordinate 13,442,267 of OX596042.1, forward strand.
ATAAAATGTTGACAGGTGACTTGCAATCAACAGGCCAGATTCGAAAATAGACTTCACTTCGAGATTCACACTCGACTCGATTTTATGATACTAAAAAAAAGGTGAACTGAAGAACAAGTTTCCCATCTGCAAGCGACATAGAATTACAGGCATTATGCAACCAGCACCAGAGACTCAGTCGCTGTCGCACACACAACCGGTATTATTGAGTAACTCCCTTGACCTTGACGCAACTGCGTTGCAAGCGAATGTAACACCTAAGCGTGATGACAACTACGACCAATATCCCGCAAATATGGGTCATTATCATTTGGTATTAGTCCAATGTTAGTAATTAGGGACAGTGGGCCAAAAAATACAGTAAGCCCAGCTGACGTGCTGGGCGACTGAACCCACAAAATTAACCAATGTTGGTAGCCACGTAGCTAGCAGCCACTAGCCAGTTTATTGAACGTGAATTGGCACAAACGTTTGCGTTGGCGTTATCCGGCCAATTTGGCGTAAGTAAAAATTATAGTAACAAAATTCGTATAGACAAGGTTGCTATGTCATCCTCCTGAATAAAAGATATCACGTTTTAGCAACGTGTACAATTCACGTTACAAACTGTTCCAGATTAGAAACGTTTGTCAGTAATTAATTACAGTTCAAAGGCGTTCACAGCAGCAGATTTTCGCGATTCCCTCAATCCTCGATTGGTCGTCGGCTGTCACAATGCGGCATCATGAGCCCGAACAGTGTTGAATCATAAGAGCGCTGTGTTGGTATAATGCGTGACAGTGCCCTATTCATCGAGGAAGCGTATTGGCGCCTTCTAACCGCGCCCGCCCCAGATCGATACCGGGGCCTGGGACCCGAATCTCACCCATTGTTGCCCAAGGTACCGGCGGTGTCGACACAAACAATTCATTAAGTAATTGTTTCTCTTCACGATTTTATAAGACTAGGATCGTTTCTCTATTCGGCAAGCCCTTGCCCGAAATAGAATATGTTTGGCGTGCAGGCGCTTCCCTGGGATGCTGATTAAATCCACGCGTCATTATGCTAAACAGGAATACCTATTTCAGGCGGGCAGAAATTTATTGAACAAGATTCTCATAAATCATTCACAGCTTTTTAATCCTTAAATCCGAGTGTTTTTGTTGTTAATAGATCGGGTTTTCCAATTTAATGTTGAAGTTTAGTTTATCCCGAAAACATTTCCGGAGATTCAGGTCAGCGAGCACTTCATTATAGTTAGTGTAAACAACTTTTCAGCGTTCCCAATTTCCTGTGAATAACTTCATAATTTGATATCGATTGTGTTATACTCATATGAATAATAGTCAGCAGTTTCCAAGAACGGCTTGGACGACTACTCTACCACACGTTATACTAGGCCAACCATTTTACTTATTTTCTGGTTGATGTTTTGCTTGAGGATTGAATAAAATGTTGACAGGTGACTTGCAATCAACAGGCCAGATTCGAAAATAGACTTCACTTCGAGATTCACACTCGACTCGATTTTATGATACTAAAAAAAAGGTGAACTGAAGAACAAGTTTCCCATCTGCAAGCGACATAGAATTACAGGCATTATGCAACCAGCACCAGAGACTCAGTCGCTGTCGCACACACAACCGGTATTATTGAGTAACTCCCTTGACCTTGACGCAACTGCGTTGCAAGCGAATGTAACACCTAAGCGTGATGACAACTACGACCAATATCCCGCAAATATGGGTCATTATCATTTGGTATTAGTCCAATGTTAGTAATTAGGGACAGTGGGCCAAAAAATACAGTAAGCCCAGCTGACGTGCTGGGCGACTGAACCCACAAAATTAACCAATGTTGGTAGCCACGTAGCTAGCAGCCACTAGCCAGTTTATTGAACGTGAATTGGCACAAACGTTTGCGTTGGCGTTATCCGGCCAATTTGGCGTGTATTGTCTTACATCGGAAATTGTGCGGCTGCTTGGTCTCTGCAAATGGCTCGGTTTCTCCACAAGGCCGCTGAAGCATTACTATTATTCAATTAAGCATGCTATGGAGTTATCGTGGTACTTTGTTCGAATACGCCTGTTTGCTTACACTTACGAAACGTATATGAATATAGATAGGTTTATACAATGAGTCGTGGAATCTTAACCCAATTAGTGATAGCTTGGTTTGTGTTTTAGATTCATATTGCTGTGTAAACTGAGGCTGTTTGTTAAGGGTTTATCTGAACAAAATTTGATGTGGTATAGCGTACTCTCGAGTACTGAAACATCTTAGGCGCTCAATTCAAAGTAGCAAAATAAAAACAAACAAGATCCATGTAAGGTACATGTCCTTGCCCCGTAGTGGGACAACGACATGGGTAATCAAAATATCATATTACTAGCCACCCAGGACGAACATTTTTGTGTAGAAATTATAGATTTTGTTCTGTGTTTGGGTGTTGTATCATATACGTATGTATTTACAAAAAGTATTTAAGAATTCTACAATATCCGTAATCTAGTTCCCATTTTACAAGCTATGCTTAGTTTGGGGTTAGATGGCGCTGTGTAAAATTAATGTCCTTTAATATTTATTTTCTTTATTATTAACTAGGCTAAGGTTGTATGGGAGCATTTTTTTTTTTTTTGTAAACACATACTTATGATTCGATATGATCACGTACATCTTATAATTAACCTGCTAAAATCTTGAGGAACGTGTCATGACAGAGAAGCATGACTGTTCTGAAGCACAGGATGGGAAGGGCAAAGATTACTGGCCTGCAATTCTGTTAGAAAATCAAATTGTACACAAGTTACTCTATCTATTCAGCGATATTGCGAACGGAAGCCGCGTATCGCCCCTCCATACTCTATAGTCGCTTGTATCGATATTGATAGACACCAATGAATTATGCATATTGAAGTCATGTTTCCAATACGTTGCATTACGAAGTTTTTGTAACAACTACTGTATTAATTCGCATTGACATCGATTTTGTCATCGTATCCAAGTTCATGAATAACGATTCGTATCTTATTACGATCGAGGGAACCACACGAGTTTGTTTTGCAGTAAGTAAGCAGCAAGTTTACGATGGAAACATGAGAACAACAGAACTATTTTATTTTATAATCTGTGAGATTACGACCATCACTTCGAACATTCGATCCGAAAGAGATTCGTAAAGTTTAGTGTTTTAGCCGAGTAGCCGACAATCCATGCGAAAAATATGTAGTGTGGATAGATATGTACCTATATGTTTTCGTTATCAGTCATTGTTCTCACAGCTGGGACACCGGCACACCACCGGACTTACTCTCAACAAACGAAACGAGAGTAATGGCATTAAATTAAATTATGAGAGAATGTGGTTTATACAGGGCGTCTTACGACTTTTCCACGTTGTTGAGGGAATGTACCTTTAATACTGCAGATAGAAAATTTTAACCGCCTCTGTGGTCTAGTGGTCAACCAAACAATTTCAGATCCAGAGGTCCCGGGTTCGATCCCAGGGAGGGTACAATATTGTGCTTGGTTTGGTTGGTGGTAGGACTTTGTTTAAGCCCGCCTGGCTAGCTACCACCATCTTACCTAATTCTGTCGCCATAATAACAATCCCAAAAATTGTTGTGTTCCGACATTCCGCGATCCCGGGTGAAGTACGCCTCCACCTTCGCGGCCTTATCTTAACTTGTAACCAGGTGAGATGAAGGACAACGTCTAACCCGTCGTTCAATAAAAAAATTATGACTAAATGAACTTTTTTTATTTTAAAAACATACGAACTGTATTGTACTTCGTATTATTTTTAAAATAAACGCCTGTCGGAACCGGGAATCGAATCTGCACCATGTGAAAAAAATAACCTGTAATGAACTATACCGATCAATGAGCTCAATCAAATACATTTATTTGTTATTATTATGTATTATATAAAATAACATTTTAAAAGGAAAACCATGAATTTTAACTTTTAGTGGCGGATATGTCAATGCTTTTTAAAAAACCTATCGAGTATCATCATGTATGTAAGCTTAGAAATCTAAGAAATAATTATTCTCACTTAGTTATTAATCAGGCAGACCTTCTGATTGAGATTTATACTCGAGTGGCGCAACTGCTTCAAGTTATTACGCGAATGGGTGGAACATATTGTGACGTCATTATGTATAACAGGTTTGTGATAGGCTACGGTTTCCGCGTATTTCGATAGGCTCTTCTAATATAATGCCTCATTTAGACAAGGACATTCTGTTTTCGAATACACAACTCACCGGTTCAGAGCCGTCTTCAACTTGTTTTTAGGACATTCTCGAATACGAGAATGTCCTTGTCTAAATGAGCCATTAAACGAAACATGCTTTTGCTTGTGGCATGTATGATGGTGAGGTGATGTCATGTGTTTCAGGATATAACACAAATTTATTAAATAAACCAACCAAAAACTAGCTAGCCCGAGGTTCTCGCTGTTCTATCAGTGTGCTGGTTGCGATTCCAAACAAGGCGGAAGATTTGACGTTTCAAAATGATCCTAAAAATGCATACTGAATAAACGATTTTTTATAGATTTTGAGCCATTTTCGAAATCATATAGATATTGATTTATTGAGCGCTCTAGAGTGCTAGTATTTGCAACTATGTGTTGTAATAGACTATAGAGTATGTTAGACCGCTACGCCGAACGGGATCACCAGGTTTAGAAAACGAGCCACCTGACTGAACGCATTGCGGATGGCAGCATCGCTTGTCTGTTCCCGTTCGAATGGGTCGGGTAGCCGGTGAAATTCATGCATACTGAACACTTGTATGAAATACCTCACTATTGACAACTATACCTCTGTTTAGACGTATCGCAGCTCCCTAACAATTTTCAATACATCCGAAGCATATAACAAAGCTGAATCTCAGTCTGAACTGAATGCTAGTGCCATACGGCAATATGTTCACTTTCCGGAAGATATCCGGTCCGTAAGACGTATACAAATATGTTAAAATGACACAGACACAACCCGCGTCGGGACTCAAACCAGCAATTTTTCCTCAAGTCGGAAACGCTCTAGCTAAACCTGAGCAACGAGAGTCCGAATTTTTGTCTCATATCTAAACTCAGCTTGAGCGCTGATCGAAAAAATGTGGCTTCGAGTCCCGTCGCTGGTCGTGAAATTTTGTTTCATTATAACATTTGTAAATGTTGTGACCAAGTGCAATCACTTTATAAACAAAAATAAGATAAAGACTTAGTGTATAGGTAATACGTTCGAAGCTTTCATAAGTTTGATTCCCTTTATTTACCTTGAAGAATCGAAATTAATTGCTCTTCTTGGTTGACCTATCAGCTTTTATCATATACGTACACTTGACATTTATACTCATATATTTGGAAACACACATGTTTTTTTCGTAAAAGCAATATAATTAACACATCGCGCACTGCTAGCATTGCTCAATGTCATCGGGTCATGAATGAGGGAGAGTCTGTCTGTTCTATACATTCTTCCAGTTGTTTACTGTCATCGCCACTAGAGGACGTTAATTATCTATGAGCCTCCATCTTCAGAGTAGCGCTGCAATATGATTTTTATTTGGCCCTTGAAACCTGTTATTTGTAAGTTCCGTGTATGTAAGATGTTCCCGTGAGTTTCTTTAACTGGAAACGAGTAAGCTCTTGACCTCGATGGAGCGAGCACTGACTCTCCCGCGCACCAACGTTACCCAGCGAACTGCTTGGCGTTGGACTTTGGCAGGAGGTCGCCAGCCAGGCGGAGTTTTGCAGACTTGGGATTCAGTCGTAACCGATGCCCAGGGTAGTTCCACGAGGAGGTAGACCCGATTCTGTTTCATATCATCCACCTCAATTATACTTGGTAACTGTTATCGAATGAGCGTAACATACCTACTACCTTACTATGACGTGGCGATGTCCCCACCTAGTGCCAAATCACCTTCTGCATAGTGCAATTGCTATTGGCCACGACGGTATAACAGCCATCCAAATTGATACACGTGCTACTGATCATAATTTGGTTCATGCTATTCTTGTAGTGAATGTGAAAGCCAAGATTTCAATATCGTTATGGACATTCCGCTTTATTCATCTGCTGTTCGCTGCAGCTGTGTACCGCTCTTTAGGAAGTAGCTATCATATTAGTAGATTTTGTGTCTTGGCAAGTCTGCAAGTCAAAAGTGTTAAATTTCGTAAAAGATAAGATGCTGAAATGAAATAATACGTAAAGAAAAATAACGCAAGTCGATTGAGCACGCAGATAAAACAATCACGGTGCTGTAAATTACAAAACCTCGTAGAGTTGAAATGTCAGTTACCTTTTATTTTCGACAATTATTCTGGTTGAAGAGATGTCAAGATACCACAAGATAACGATGACAAAAGCACTACATAAATAAATAATTCTGCCAAAGACAACTTAGACAGCAGATTCACGAGATTCTTGTTCTTATTCTGAGTGGGGGTGACAGAGACCTGCACTCACGTGCTCTCCGTCGCGCTGTGGGGTGTATTGTTTTATCAAACCACCCAGCCAGCCCAGCTCCTAGAAATACCGGAGCAGGACTTTGGGTTGTCGGTGACACTCAACTCAAGATAACATGTATACAAATGTATCATCTTAGTGAGATAAGTAATGTACTGTCATTTATTATTATGATAAAATGCAACACCCAAACACAGAGCAATCATCTGAACGACTTAGTGTAGGTGCTGAACCCCTTAACTTATGTTTTACAAGCTATTTAATATGGTGTGTTGTATATTGTATGATAAGGCAGTATTTACAATACAAAAAATTAAGAAGTGTAAAAAAGTATATAAGTATTATTTCCGTAATCTAGTTCCCATATTAGCTTTGCTTAATTTTGGACTAGATGGTGCTGTGTGAAATTAATATCCTGTAATATATAATATCAAGTTCAATTAATTAAAAATATTTTGTGCAATTCAATTCATTCATTTAATGTTAATGTAATGTGTGCTTGGAATTGTATTTGTATTATTCCAAATTGTGTTACCAATAAATTAAATTGATAATTACATATCTATATTCATCCCACAAATGTTTGTCTCCGTTGGGAATCAAACCCATCTACAGCGCCGAAGCAGAGTTACTACCAACTGAGTGAGAATAATAAATGAGACACCGCGTCAGATGTATGTACGCGCGCCGAGCAATCATGTCATTGGTGGCATCTCCAATAACGCTTGCCCCTTAATCAGTCCAGTGGAAACAATAGCACCGTAATTAATGTAACACACCATCTATCAAGCGTGCCCACATATTCATAGGACCTGTGAGCTGGGCTGTGTAACACGTTTACTTAGGCTTACAATCGTGTATATATGCGTTGCGGGGTCAGACAAATCGTGTTATGATATTGAATCTTGGCAACATGAAACTGGCGATGAAGATGTGATCAGTGGTGAGAACTGAGAATACACTACTTTAATTGGTTCGACAGTACCTAGGCTTAAGAAACCGTGTCGACGAAAGAAGTCAAATACAAGGCTACACAGTCTACACGAAGAAATAACATTTTAATTTGCAATTTGAAATTAGATTATATGTGTTAGTTAGATATAAGGGCAAGAAAGGAGTAAGTGCTATTGACGAAACAGCTCAAAGTGTTGATGAAAACACAAAGAACCATGGGTCAATCAATACCCACAGTTGTGATTTTTGGCAATCAAGAAACAAAAAGGAAAGGATTTGCTAATTAATATCGCGGTAACATGAACTTAGAAATCCGTCAGTCAGAAACCAGTAGAAAACGTTTAGCAGGTTTCGAAGCAGAGCACCATGTTGATAATGGACCATCGGAGGTAATGAACGTTAATATAATGGCAACGCCAATAAGGATTCTAGAGATTGCTCACATCAAAATTAAATGGCTTCATAATGGTGCTTTAGCGTTTTTACTGTAGGTTCTTCTACAGACATATAACAAGCAACCGAAATATTAAACTATACTATTTTCATAGAAATTTAGATTCGAGTATGAATGTATTACAAACATGAATTTAAAATTCCGACAGCTAATCAGAAATTGTCGCATAGTATCTCCTGAGGAATAAGGAGAGAGATAAACTCGTGGAAATACTTATCCCTCAATATTTTTTTAGTGTAAGTTCCGACACTATTATACCCATCTGGGAGATGATTGTGGTTCCAGAGTACTCACAGAAATAGGCAATGATTAAACGTGTTAGCTCAACTCTAGCTGTGATATTTATATTAGTGATCGTGACGCAAACATACGCAGTGCCATCTCAAGAGCTAAGACCAAACGTAGACTAAACAATAGAGCAGAATAGAAATAGCCACACAGCCTAGAGGACGTGTATTTTATAATTTAGGTCAAGGTCATGCTAGAGACATTACGCTGAGATAGTCAAGATGATCCAGGCCAGTCTTTCAACACGGAGGTTATGAGCTCGTGACTTTTGACGTTTATGTATACAAAAACGATTGTCAACGATACCGACACGTCTTAAGCCTGCTATGTTTCCCATCGGTAAACACATGACATAAGAAACTTAGCGCTTCTCGTAATAGTACGATGGACTTAAATACTGTTTTCGATTAGGAGTTCCAACTGATCTATAGCATAATCACATGCTGTATTTTAATACAATATGTACCGGACTCAGAACAAAATGAAAAATTCCCGTAAAAAGAGCAAAAGCTTAACTAAAATGTAGGTCAAGGCCGTCCTAGGCCCGATATTCAAATCCGAAGAGCTATAGCTGCCCATCCTGAAGAGCTCTTTCATTGCCACTTTTAAAATCTCCCTTCCCCTGGCTTTCGACAGGTTTATATATAATACTAGTGTCTAGTTTATTTATTTTAGTACTGTGACGAAGTTGGTCAAGGTTCGCTTTGCATTGTGTTACTTTGTTTGTCAATAGCGATTGTAACAAGATTACGTTAAAACTATCGTTTTTCGAATGATACTTTGTGGCTTCATAACGATAACGTAAGCCGTGGGATTTCTAAAAGTAAATAAGTTTAACCTCCCATAAAGCGTTAATGCGATTAATTGATTTTAAACTAGTGAAATTCCCACGAGGAATTTAGGTACTTATATCCTGGACTTAAACCTATATTCATGATATTCATATTTGAAGGCCAAAGTCGATAAAATGATCAACGTACTTCTTTTGGAACTAACCCTCAAGTTTATAAAACTTTTCCTTGAACACACTGAAATTAAAAATCCCTGGCTAGAAGTTTCTACACAACTTTTCTTGCTTTCAACTTTCAAAAGGAAACTTTACATAACAATAATCTCACCGGTGAAAACAAACCACATGGTTTTATGGAACACTCGTGGCTGGCGCACACCACACTATTGTAACAATTTATTGCAATCTTCACTGTACTGCAATTTCGCATCTAAGTTGTGTAAGTTTCAAAACAATAACACGTACTCCAATGCAACTCCCCTGATTTAGATAGAGCATACAAAAAACATTTTATGTAAGTGTGCAGTGCTTACTCTACACACGATACTTGAATAACATTAATTACACTTGTAGACAACAGCAATATGCTGTCGAAACGCGAATAATAAGAAAATATTTCCGTCACAATTCAATGTTTTCCTGCTCTCCTAAGTTTAAGTTTCCAAAGTGACCAAGTTAATTTGTCAAAGAATTTGTTTCCAAGGAAGTATTTAAGTGGGAACAACATTGTGTTGAATACAAACTAGTTTTAGCTGTGAATGTCTCTAAACAGAGAATAGAGACTGCAGCGTTCAAAACCGGTTCTATCGGGCAGTCGAACAGGAAAAACAGCAAGGGCGAGATTGCACTTCGAGACGTCTTGTGTTTGATTCCAAGATTAGTATAATGACGAAATATATTCAACACAGCCGCCGCCGCCGACTGTGTACGGACTCGGAAACCATGTTTATTTTATATTTTTTTATTTGAAATAGGTTAGTACTTGACCTCGGGCCTCGCTGTTGGATATAGCTGTACTAATATTTCTAATTCGAAAGTAACTTGTTGTTTGTTTGTTACCTTTTTACGACTAAGTGGCTGAAAAAAAAATTAATTGATAAAAGGTAGTTTCTAAAAAAATAAAAAATACAAGATAATGTATTGGTTTCGTGTGTAGTATTTCAGCAGGCACGCAGATTTTATTTGTTTACTCTTTCCTTTATTATTGAGCAGGTAACCTATATTTTCTGATTGCTATATCTTATAAATAATCATAAGAGATCGTTTCTATTTGACCTTTAAGAACCGGTGGTTCACGATTTCAATTGCTTATTTGAAATAAAGATATCGTAGCATTTGAACATGTCATTATTATTGCTAAACTATAGATATTTTAAAAGTACATTGATTTAGGACTGACTTCGTGTTTGTTCAGCAGGACTATAAAAACCTACATAGGTGGTCTGCGAATCTAGCGCTAATGTTAGTAACAGAGTAAAAACGCTATGCGGCTAGATTCTATAGCGGTTTTACTCTGTTCTGCTACAAGAGTGACATCATTCGTTGCTGATGCAAAAAACCTTGACTGTTAAATGCATATTAGCATCCATTTATCATATTCATGCATTTTGTTTACTCGAGATGTCGAGGTAAGCTTGTGAGAGATTGCCAACAACGTGTTTTATTGTAAGTATTAATATGAAAAAGCGCGTTACAATTACAATGTTCGTATGTATTGTCTTCTCAACTCTGGGCTACTTATCAGAGTAGTCGAGTGATCCGATAAAGAGTTGTTTTGTCAGCCATATGGTCAGTAAGCACCTAAATGTTACTTTGTAAACGGTTTTAATATAAGCATGCAGTACACCTTACCTACAGAACACCCACCAGAATTAATGAGCGTATAAATAGGACGCTTACAAAGGTGACCGCATATTCAAATATGTCTCGTCTAAATTTCTCGTGTTGGATTAGGGCCCGCATCTTCGCACTAAGCCCTCGCCTGACCCAGATAGCGTTAAGACCCGCAAAGCCTTAAGTAACAACGGATTATAATATTGCCTTAGAACTTGGAAAAATACGAGCACGAATATTAGCAAAAGACTTGATATCTGATAAGTAAATGGAGCGCTTTGTGATATGTCAGAGGAAAAAAAAAGGTGCAGTTCAAAAAGTTTTTATGAAATTGGTTTCTAATGCTGCTTTTGTGAACCTATTTCCTTAGCAAGAAGAATAGGTCGCATTTCAAATGTTAGTCTGTTTTACAGTTACTTGGAAGCTCTATCTATGCTATAGGTATGTACGAAATGAAATAAAAAAATGTTTCTGGGCTTTTTTTACACAGCACCGTCTAGCCCTAAACATAGCTTGTTATATTATCAGCTTAGGATGCTTGGAATGAATTCATGAACCAACGTGATAGTAAATTTCAAGCTCTTTCTTTGCTGCTTGCGGCTTAAAATCTTGGCACAAAGGTCGTTTCTTTGCATTTGTATGTAGCAACAATAAGTCAATATAAGAGAGTCATGTCATAAATCTGTCTATAAATTATTGCACGAATCCGTTGCATGAAACAGCATGAAAATTTATCAATATTGTAGCAAAGTACAGCCGTTCGGTCGGCCCGGTCATTGACGCCTCAACTATTCGGATTACAACGTAAATTATTGTAATCACCGACATAAAAATGTAGCGAGACGGAGAGCGTATAAATATAAAGCATGAGCATATGCCGATCTGCGTCACGCTAAACCAAATTGCTCTAAAGACTCGGTATTCAACCAAAATGTGACTGAACGATCTACTAGTCTCGATTCTTGTGTCATAAATTCAACCGTAGACGAAGAGAAGTCGGATCGTTGCTGAGCACAGACCTTAATCAAAATGGTTTGTCATAATCTCTGAATCTTTTACTACCAGTACTTAGCGCTACCTTAATTCAGGATATCCTTAAATAAATGTTTATTTCGGGGAAGCGCTTGCAATAGATAAACGCCCGAGACAGTTTTCGCGTCCGTGGTAATTTCCCAAAATCAACAAAATCATTACCCCAGAACAAACCGACAGAAAGACATAAAAGCTAAAAAAATATTAATAGTTTATTTTTGTTCTTGATATACTTTCATATTAATTTTCACATCCTGTTTCTTTGACATTACAAACAGGCACTTCAATTTTATTTCCATGAATAGATTTTCATTGGGATTTTAACAATAAGAAATTGCTTACAAGCAGTCATCTCCCATTTTTTTTTCTAATGTTATGTTATTTCTTTGGTTTCAAGAGGATCATAAACAACTGTACCATACCTACCCATCGAAAACTATTTCAAGCCACGACGAGCATCACATTCTGTCTCTCATAATATTTCACAAGTCAAGTCGAAGGCACACTTGTACACCTTACAGACATTTCTGTCTTATTCATATAGAAGTCCTTTGTCAAGGCCAGTGAAATATAAAAGATATCTATTATGAAACATGCGATACTTAAGATTTTTTCTCATTTGGTAAATTTTGGTGAGTAGGACTTTATTCAAGTCCGCCTGGCTAGACCACCATCTTACCTGATTCTGTCGCCATAAAAACAATTCTTAAATTGTTGTTTTCCGGCATTTAGAGGTAAGATAGCCAGTTCCTCAGTTTGTTGAGGATTCCGGGTGAAGTGCGCCTCCATCTTCAGCCTTATCATAACTAGAAAATCAGGATTAAGGCCAAGCACCTACAAGCACCTAACCTGTGAGTTGGTCCAAAGCACTAAAATAAATAGTTCCGCGACGATAAGGCAAAGGTGTGGACTGATCGCGTCAGACGTTGGATTGGAATAGATAGATAAACTTCTAGTAGCGATTTAGCGGCCTTCAGCGAAATTGAACATGATGACCTACATCCGTCCTAGTGTAAAATTGAATACATATCTACACTGCTTTATTCGCTAAACTTGTCTAGTCTTAGTCAATGATGTTTATCAACGCTTCCCCGTCGTAGAAAAGTTTTTTCACACGTGGTTGTGGGTTAAATTCCAGTCGTTCAGTTCGTACTGGTGCAACGATCTTTTCGGTTTTACCTATGCAGTGCCTCTGCAAGGATCATTGCAAGTGGAAATTCGTGGCCTCTGCTCTGCCTAGCATTCTTTAACAGGGATGAGTTTATGCACGTATGGTTTAATTTACAAAACAATCATCGATTATTTACCGCACCGAGCTGAAATATCATGGAAATTAGGTAATTGACTGTTAATGAGAGCAAATTGTGAATTAATGGGGTCGAAGTAAACGAGGGCGCGGTAATTGTGAGAGCACGGCACATATTATTATAACAATAAAGTAATTAACAGGCGATATCTCAAGGTCAGTCACTCCTTCATCGAGCTCCTAGAACCGCACGAAATTAAACCTGTAGGAACACACATACACATTCCAATGGGTATTTAAATGTTTAACTCGCTACTATCTTATTGGTAACTTGTCTCGTCTAACTATTTTCGCATCTCTAAATTAGTAGTTTTGTAATATGTTTATTTTTTACCAAGGTCGACCAGTCCACAGCTGGATATGAGATGAGCCTTTAGAATTGCTTCGTCATAATATCTTGGGTTCATTGCAGACGGGTATGAGGCAAAGAAGGTATTCGTCGTACTAATAGAGGATGCTGATAACTGATGTCCATCCCCTGGTGAAAATAGCTTTACTAGATGAATAAGCTTCACATCACAGCTTTGACTTCTGCGCTGTAAGTTGTGGGTTCGATATCTTTCGGAGGCGTAGATGTTTGTTATGTGTTTAAAAAATATATAAATTAGTATTACCCGTAATCTTGCTCCCATATAGCTTTGCTTAGTTTTGTGTCTAGATGGCGCTATCATCATTTATTCAGTATATCAGTTGGCGAGGTCTTTTTCATAGGCTAAGCGAATCACACTGGACATCGAACATGCAATTAGTTAGAAACATACTGATACCTCAGATTAAATAAAAACTGATATAATGCACTCATGGTTCAGCAGTTCTTTTATTGAAGCGCTTGCAAGTTTGGTCAGTTAGTGGTGTGGTGTGACGCAATCTAATCGATAAATCGGTATTACGATAATGTGTAGCGAAACTTATTCACGCTGGTCGACATCGATAGCGTGCCGTGAATAATGATCGAATCGCACAATTACTATGGTAATAAAATAAAGCATCGCCAGATTGCTTTTTGCCTACTAACTGAGAGTATTATTTAGGCTTCATCGATTTATTTCTGCTAATTCTGCCGAAGTGCCGATATGTTTTCGTTTTTCCAATCAAGATTTTAGATCCCTTTCAAGGTTTCAGGAAATTTACAGATTCACCTATTCATATTTCCTGTTACGCATAACAAAGAGTTGTTACAATGTTTTCCAATTTTCTTTGAGAAAAGCCTTTTGTACGACGTAAACCTTTTCTTGATATTGTTATCTGGAGACACGGTAGTGCCGTACAGACGTACGCAAGGCTTTAATACATTATCTTATACACGAGGCACTTTTCTCGCTGCCATACTTTTTAGATGGCCTTGGAGTACCGCTGATTTTTGCTCTCCATTACAACGTATAAAATAAATTTTGCGGTATAATTGGATAGGGATAATCTGTGTCTATGGTGTGTTACTTTTTCTTCTAAAAAAACGAAAACAAACCAAAAAATGTATAGTATAAGTAGATAAGAGTTTTAATTTGTTATTTTTAGGGTTCCGTACCTCAAAAGGAAAAGACGGAAATCTTATAGGATCACTTTGTTGTCCGTCTGTATGTCTGTCTGTCAAGACCCTTCTTCTCAGGAACGCTTGGAGGTATCAAGCTGAAATTCATATCAAATAACCAGGTCTACTGTCCCTTGGAGCTGTAAAAAAAACAGACTTCTAAGCCAACGCAAATAAAAGATACATCCATTTATGCCGCAAATTTTCGACACTCTCAAGGGAATCCAAACCTACAGGGTACTTCCCGTGAACTCAGAATCTTGAAATTCGGTACGAAGCAATGTCTTATACCACAGATAAAGGAAAAAATGCGAAAGCATACATTTTTTGTTAAATCATCTAATAAAAATATTTTGCATAACTTTAAACTTACAACCCCTTTCCTCATGAACGCGTAGTGGTATTATATTGAAATTCGTATCCACATATACTTGGGTCTATAATACCTTTAAGCTGTAACAAAATCAAACTTCTATGTCAACGTAATCAAAAGAAACAGCAAAGGAATCAAAACCTCCAGTCGACCTAAAATCTTGCAATTTGGCATGAAGCAATCAATGTTTTATAGCATACACATAAAGGAAACATTTCAAAAACCTAAAATATTTAGTTACATCACATATAATTTTTTTTTTATAATTAGAAACGATAAAGAGACGTTTGTCCTAAATTTGTGCTCCTTCAGCTTTCCACATTGTAATGTTTTTTTTGTACGACGGGACATGTGTTTGGCCTTCATCTCAACTGATTTTAAAGTTATCATAAGGCCGAAGGCGCACCACACTAAAACCTCAATTTCCCATACACACACTATTCTGTTATTGTGTTTTAAGAAAAAGTAGTGCACCGCAGACACAGATACATTTTTTTTTTAATCGGAACTCCAAGAAAACCTATAGTGTTTACTTAGTGTGGTGTAACTAAACGTACCATTAGCAATGTTTCATGTTAATACATACCGCTCTTTGATATAGTAATAAAAGAGGCGCAAGCTTGGCCATATTTTTTTACCTGTATATTTTTGCGTGGAAAGAAATGTTTTCCACGTTTACAAAAATGTTTTCCCTAAAACAGCGAGTCAAAAATCAGTACTTGCGTACGTTTTCGTCAAAGACGTCAATACCATTGACAAGCCCCTTGTTACTTTTACTCCGACATTTGATGGGTCGTTATGTCCTTTTTGTGCTGTAATTGATACACTACACATCACATGTTACGTTGGATATGAGAGCGATACACAAAAACATATTACCTACTTATTTTTGTTCTATAGAAAATTCAAATGAAAGTAGAACGTAGATTTCATATCTTTCTGGATATGAAAACAAATCAATTAAATTGTTTTAAAAACGGAGTTTGATGCTCCCTAGGGCAGTTATGATGGCTTTAATTAAATGTCAGTGATTAAGTAATTCACAAATGTTAATGAATGGCCCGGATCTTTAAGCAATCGTCGTTTTTTAGGTCATCTATGAACAACTCTACCCTTTTCGCAAGCGTATCTTACGTAGGTAACGTGGGTCAAGGGTATTTTAAGAAACGAGAAACGCGTAGGAAGGTGAAACATTAACGGCAATTTGATCATAACGCGCTCAGCAATATTGAACAACGACTTGTTACGAAGATTAATTTGGCTTTAAGGTAATTCGAATTTACAATACGACAGGAAAATAGCAAGTTGCTGCTACAAGCGACGCTTATCGAAACCTAAATCCGGTTTTATCGCTTTGTATCGACTATCGATATGGGTTTTCGTTAATAGCAAATTAATAATCCGAAATACGATAAGCAAGCGACGACAACTAGATTCTTAAAATGCTTGGCACGGAAATAGTAAGCCAACATTGTTAACGATGGCGTACTTTTCTTTTAGCATGGCATTTGCATACTAAAATGCTTAAAACTAACTGGTACGGTTTGAACAAAAAACGTTTTCTAAATGGAGTGTCACTAGAGCGTACATTCGGGGTCGATTTAACACTCGCAACGGGTTGACTGCATTGCGCCCACTGCAATTACGGAAGATGGAATTGAGATGAAAAATTCAACGCGGAAAATTGTAATGCAACGTTCGCCGTCGTCGCTGCAGTTACGATTTTATACCGCTCGAGTGCTTTGAGCTCTATATAGGAAAACGGTGTACACTGTGTCTGTCAATTCTGAAAATATTTTTCAACTATTTTCTTTAGTTTCTTGATGATTCCAGGTGAAGTGCGCTGCCACCTTGAGCCTTATCATAACTTGAAAATCAGGTGAGATGAAGGGCGAGCAACTCCACGTAAAACAATTTTTTTTTTATGTCCGATAAACTATTTCCGATATTTGGAAACGAAAAAAACGGTCTACTTATTTTTAAACTTTTTCCGATCTATATATTAACACTTTATTTACGCGATAGGTCAGACAAATTTGATGACTTCATTATTTTAACTGGATTAACTCACCCGCAGCCGTAAAATACTATTTTAATCCTTCTATTTTTTTACTTCGGGCTACTTCAAACGAGTCGCCAACCAAGCCGACATTATTTTTGAACCCGCACAGTCTTGTTAACTCCTGCACAGTAATGATCTAGTATGTAAGGTTCTACTTTACTTTCAATCTTGCGAACCAACAGGGCCCAAATATTACTAAATCAATCGCTTCGCTATGACAATGGAATCATCGCAAAATGGCTACTAGAATATCAATAGGCACCAAGCGGCAATTCGCGACGATTCCATTGACATAGTGAATCGATTGGTTTAGAATCGGGGCCCAGCTTATATGCAATTTTAACGAGTATCATTAGCACGTTAAGCGCTGTCGTGTCCGATCATAATTCGGATAACTGGATACTGTGCTAATTAACCAGCCGCGTAAGAAAATCGATACACTGCCATAGGCATGTAAACGTGGTACAGTCCATTATAGCCTAATTAAATTATATCTGAAGGACAAACTGAGAACAGCCCCCACATTGCCTATTACTATACTTACTCTAACCGCCTCTGTGGTAGGTGACACCGGTCCGCCCACCGGTGTCAGTTCCAGAGGTCCCAGGTTCAGTCCTCAGGGTACAATATTGTGCTTGGTTTGTTTGGTGGTAGGATTTTGTTCAAGTTCGCCTGGATAGCTACAACCTAGCTACTACAAGTCTGTCGCCATAACAACAATTTTAAAATTGTTGAGTCCGGCATTTAGAGGTTAATAGTAAGTTGAGGATATCGGGTGAAGTGCGCTTCCACGTTCGACCTTATCATAACATGAAACCAGTCGGCGTTCCCGAAATCGGCATCAAAAGTTACCGAATTCGATCCGATATGGCTTTTCGAATGTTTGATAATAGCTATACTGAAGAGATGAAGGCCAAGCGCTTCCCCGTCATATAATACAATAACTTGTAAAGGTAAAGGTTCTATATCTGAATCACAGCACTGCCTAAAAGCCTAATTCGACCAACCCTGTATTATTCATGAGCACCATTACTCGGGGCTCTAAGCTCATCATACGACGCTGATGAATATTCAATCAACACAGCTCCACGTTTACATTTACAGAATGATTTATGATCCCAAATGAAACAGGGCACAATTTCTCGACCGGCTGCTAATTCAGCGCCACAGTCAATATCAGCAAATGTCAGTGAAGCCGGTTATTTCGAGGCGTTGGGCGATCCCGTGACGGTGACCCAAATTTTTATTGCAAAACGCCATCCTCCATTTGGCACGGGAATACACCCGGACGGAATAATTAATGCCACTTGATGGGCCGAGGCGCATGTCGTTCCTACTTTTTTAACCCACTAATGGTAGATTATATAGACCCTATTTGATGCATGATGCCCTCCATCCTTCCGCAACAAACTCGCAATAAAGTGGATCCAAATAAGGTTCGCGTTGAAATCGAAATGAAACGCGCCGCTGACGAAATGGAAAGTAAGAACAGACTGTGTGTAACCATCTCATCGGGAACATCTAAAAAGGAAAAGTGCTTCAATGGTAATTTCCGAGACGAGATTTTATATTGATTCGTTGCCTGTATACATCAAACATCATTGAATTTTTACAAGAACTCTGAGAACTTACATTGCTATTAATACGTTGAGTTAACAGATCTGACTATCATTATCAGGTTGTGCAAATCGTTAGAGGCCTTGACAAGCCTCAAAAGTCATAAAGCTAAAGGTTGTTAGCACGGCAACGGTCACTC
The DNA here is from genome assembly GCA_951394065.1 of Venusia cambrica. Lineage (NCBI taxonomy): Eukaryota > Metazoa > Arthropoda > Insecta > Lepidoptera > Geometridae > Venusia > Venusia cambrica. The sequence goes on from OX596042.1 coordinate 13,461,104, forward strand.
AATTTGATAAATCAAAGTCCCTAGCATTTTAAGCTCGAATTAAAAGTTGCGTGAGCAGCGCGGCGCGACCTCATTCCTTGAGGGGATACAAAAGAGATAATACACGGATGCTCATAGCCGGAATACTCTACTCTACGTAGAGACAATGCGACGACAGGGAAACACAAAAAGCGAGAAACCCTCTTGTTACGCGAGTGCAAATATTTGTGCCGCAAAAACCCGAGGGGATGCCTTTTAGGACAGATAATTATTATTACGGGCTAAAACAGAAAGGATTTTTCTTTTATAAATCACGTGGAATATTCACGACCTTACTAAATGAAGGTTAATTAAATAATGCCTGATGAATTACGCTAGAATAACACTGATTTTCCTGTTCCTAACTTTAAGCTCAAATTAAGTAAATATCAAACTTTTGTAGATCTAAAATAAAAGCTCTTAATATTCACAAGTTCGCGACGCCAGTTTATCACTTTTAACAATATTACGACGACAGAGTATAAGAAGTTAATGTAAGATAATTGTTACTTTTATTGCATTCGACGTGGGGTCTACCTTCAATAGTAAATTTTGGCAAGGGCCAGGAGCCGAAACATTACGCCACTTCTATTGTCATTGTCATTCGCAGTTTTACGACCCTGCTGAACTGACTGTCGTTGCCCTTAACGTTTACGACATCAATATCAATGAGCTGCTCAACTTTTTTTTAAATAATAATCTTTTTTCATTTACGACGGGTACATGTCCTTCATTTCACCGGATTTTCAAGTTATGATGAGGCCGAAGATGGAAGCGCACTTCACCCGAAATCCTCAACAAATTGAGGAACTGGCTATCAAACATCTAAATGCCGGAACACAACAATTTAAGAATTGTCATCATGGCGACTGAATTAGGTAAGATGGTGGTAGCTAGCCAGGCCGACTTAAACAAAATCCTACCACCAACCAAACCAAGCACAATATTGCTCCCCTGGGGTTCGAACCCGCGACCTCTGGATCTGAAATCGGTGGGTTGAACCACTAGACCACCGAGGCGGTTTAAAATGGTTAAACCATGCAACACTAATGACCGATGTGATGATATTCATTCCGTTTCAATCAGATAGTTTCCATAAAATGTATGGTAAGCTACACGTTCCGGTTTCGACATAAAATGACGTCGGCGTTTGTTGCGTAACCTAACGTGGCTTGTGTAGCTTAGCTAATAGCATGTCTAACATGTGAGCAGGCCTAATTATGTTCGTCTATGCTATTCTACAAAAGTAAAATGCGTACGCATATGCTGCAAAAATATTTTTTATAAAAAATGGAATACGCCAAAAATGTTACCTAAAATTTTTATGTTTAAGTATGCTACATTTATAGTTTTGTTACTTTTATGTTAACTTTTTTTAAAATATTTTTTGCGAATTTTTAAAAAGAAAACCACATATCCTCGATCTTCTATGCGCGCGTTCACCACAAGGCATATTAACCTTATATTACCTGAGCGAGAAGCGAAACTATTTCCATAGACAGGTTTCTTTCATATTTTCAGCCTTCATATACGTTTTTCACTTATGAATGAGGAAATGTGAAGGCGCTTACCTGGATAGAAGTCATGTGATTTGGACATCTTCACTCGCGCACCGGTGTCTTTTTGAAGCTGGGCGATGGTCTCTCCGCCCTTGCCGATGATGGCACCGGCCACCATGGACGGCACCAGCACCTTGAAGTGGTACGTCGGCTCCACGGCTGCAGATAAAATGCTGATGAGTGAGGGTCGATTCGATACGATCGGAGCACTGTGTTCTGGCTTTGGCAATTTGATCGTGGATCGTGGCTTTATATTTGAAAGCTGGGTACTTCGATATGATAGTTATGGGTGTTCGTTATCTAAGTTACGATATTGTTTAGGCTCAAGGGGAATCGGAAATGGCTTCCTATTTACCGTATGTTCGAGCAAACACGTCGTGATTGGCAATATCCCCAAATCGCAATAAATCGGTATTGCGAAACAGTCCTCAGGGCACATGAATACTTCGATTAATTCGTCCAACCCGGAGGAAAACGCGAGCGTGATATTTAACGGTAATAACTGGGGGGTTTCAACTTAAATTTGGGAAACAGTGCTTTGTGTGCCATTATTATAATCACAGACAAAACAGGAGATTAAGCCGCGGATAAAATGCCTTTTGTTAGCGAGCACAGAAGCCCAGAACAGGGTGCCCCCTCGCGTTAAATATATTTTTATGATTCTTCATGTGTGAAATAGTCATCTACGACACCGTGATGTCCATGGAAAAGCGACGATATCGGATATTATTGAAGTGCTGGAGTAGTGTGAGTGCTGAATGTAATGTGGTGAGGCCACACCTTCGGACCCTGCGGTGATGTCATGTCGAAATGAGAGTAGCCAATACCAATAAAATACAATAAATTAGCACCAGCTCTTTGCTGGCATTATCTCATGTTTGCTTAACATATTCATTGTTAGATTTTATAGATTTATTTTATAGGCGATACAGTACAGCTTAAATATTTATATTCAGTTATTTACATGCAGTTGATATTGATACTCTAAACACAGATGGAGAGAACGACAATGCGAAGAATTAGACTAATGGAAATGAATTGGATACGAAACTAAACCTACAAATGACAAACCACAATCCCGTGGCGCCCTAGCCCAAACCACTCGGAGCGAATATGACAACAAGAAGAAAAAGTACGCCTTGATTTTAATTTAAAGTATCCTGACCTCGATACCACCTATTAATCAAGACAAATATGAAACACAGTCAACAATGCGCAAGTTCCTCCCACATCCAATGTGTTTCAATTGAGAGGCAGCTCACAGGCGCGATACGCGACTCTCCTGACCTCATTTGGACCGGGGCTCAACGGCCACCTGTCCCGTGAAGACGGTGACACCGATTGATGTACCCTTTGTGATTCTGCTCCATTGAACTTGCCAGAACCGCGGCCGACGTAGCTGTGACAAGCCACTGGCTGCAGCTGGAGTTACAATTGGAACAGGCCACAAAATTGCTTAGACTGAGAATTCAGTAAATTATACTATTGTGTGCGAGAATGGAATGCTTAGCATTTTTATTGTCTTTAATGATACAATGGAACCAAATTCGGATATAAGCAAATTTACACACACAAAAAAGTTATTTAACACTTTTTGTAATGGATATGGACTACTCAACTTATAACGGTTGAGCGTCTAAAAGCTATCTAAAAGATTTTCCTTGTCCTTTTCGTTATTAAAATCTGAAAAAACCCGGCTTCAAGTTTCATGGTGACAATAGAAAAACTCTATTTCTCGCCTAATCTCCGCGATTGTAATCTGGCTCTGAAATATTACTATAGGATGACAGTGACAGAACCGTTTTGTGCCCCAATATTTGGCAGATACTTTATTACAACTGCCCCTAATCCGGATTGGTGTCTGTGAAATAACCATTTTAGTTTCACAGTCTTCTTAGATAAATGGATCTTTCGGGGACAACTTGTTTTTATATGGAATTGGAAATAAGTGCGTCAGCTTTAAGAGATTTCCTCGATGGATAACGCTAATGACAGGGTTTTCTTTGAAGATTGAAGTAAAAACATTTTAAAGCGATTTAAACTCGTGCACCAAACTAGCTGTTTTGCAGTAACGACTGTGAACTCTAGGAAGGCAATACCGATCGCCTATAAATTGTCACTAACTGCCATGATATACGAATGCGCGCATTGTAACCTTGTCAGACAAAGTTATGCTTACGAGCGTCGCGTCATTCATTATCTGGACAATGAATTTGCAACTCGCTGAAGGTATGTTTTGAACAGTCCTGTGTTATTTATTTTTAGATCATATAGCATTAACCAAAAATACTGTACACTACTTTCACTCATTACCTTTCGTCTTGCTACTACTCATACTCTTGTCTCGATCAAACTTTTGTAATATAGCGGACACAACTGTAGTAAAGGCACAAATCATCAATTAATATAAACAATAAAAATATATCCACTTAAAAGGTAGAACAGAAAAAGGCAATAAGGAAAACTTATCGAGTAAAATGAATGAATAAACTTCGCATAAAGGACGAGGTATTACCAGAAATATCATTTTTAGAACACCAAACAAAGAGCACCTAACCAGTTCCCACAAATAGCACGTTAACTCTACATGTTTGCTTTGGTGCTCAGTTTTGGAAAAGACCCTAATAATAAAAGCTATTTAAACAATAGTTTACGAAACGCACCAGCAGTTCTCCAATTTCTCGTTACAGGTTTCACATGACTTCAGCACAGCACTCCACGACCCTTACGGAACCGATCAATCTTCGGCTTAAGCCTAAATAATCTTCGAAAAAGGATTACGCATCTGAGTGGGCTTGCGGATTGATTGATTACTACTCCATAAAATTACTTGTTGAAATAATTGTGGTTTAAATATTAGATAGTGTGGCGGCCTTGGCAAAAGAATATCAGCTCCTCCAAATATTCACGTGAATGTCGTAAGATGCAATTAAGGGATTGATTATATCAGTACGTGGACAGCGGCATCCGCCTGAGTACATTGTACCAATCCACCTACAAAGTGTGATGATTATGGGCTGTGCCTTCATTGCATTCTTGGGTTCTTTGGGGCAGGCCCATATCCTGCAGTGGACTCTTTCGGGATGTGCTACGAACTATTAGTTAGCAACAAGCAGCACAAGTATCTAAACATCGCTTTGCTGGTTATATTGTCTGTGTCAATCACCAACGCTGTACTAAAGTGTGTCAAGTCTCCTCCTGGCTTGCAATGCTTTCGTGTCAATAAGTCATCATTAGCGTTAACTAGCACAGTGAAGGTAGGCGGTTCCTCTGCGTTATTCAGGCCGTTATCATCATCATACAAGTGATAGATATGCTCATAAGTCATCGGGCTTATTAGCAAGTGCCTCCGGGTTCTCAACCGAAGCCACGCCTCGTGGAATGAGAGATGAAAACATAAATGCTCAAACGGCCCAACAAGATTATAAAAGAGTAAAGACATTATACAAAACCTCTTAGCGAGATATAAGAGGGCACGTTTTACCGCGTGTGCCTACGGTTTGCATTCATGTCAAGTACACGCCAATGCTTCATCTCTGCTCTGTCGAGTCTAATTCAGAGACGGAGTGTATTTACCTGGCGTTTCGTAATATCGAGTCGAATAATAGTACTTCGATGGGCAAATAGTGGACGTGACGCTCTCTCGCAGTTCATATAGTTTGCTATCAAACTAACATTTTTAGGTCAGTGAATCATTGTATTTTTGCAGAAGATGGTGATGCGTCGAAAACGGATTTTGACGAAAGAGTTCTTTCATAACCCAATCTAAATAAATATACTTTTAACGCACTCTTATCTGCAATACGGTAGAGAAACAATTAAATAAATTCCAACACGTGGAGCACTAGGTGTCAATTAATAAACATCCTTGTCGCGTCCCACATCATTGCCATACCACCGGTGGCAGCCCCAAAACGGACAAGAAAGCAAACAGAACAGACCATTCCTTTTACAAGCTCCTTTAAAGTTATTTGAGCAGCTCTACTAAACAATGTCTACGCTTATTAACATATTCTGAAGGAATTTGGCATTTCTAAGATAAAATTCGGAATACTGTCGATAAAGACTTCCGTCGAGATTTGCAAGATTTTGTTTTGTCCGACCTTGAAACAGATATGTTCCAGCTTTATTGAGCATGGTGACTTCTATTACGCCATCGGAGCTAAACGAAAGCGTGTTTGTGCTACTTTCACGGCGGACGGATTTCGAATTTTGACAGTCGCACGAAATGTGACGAAGTTTTATTATGGAGTCAAAAATGCTGTAGCAATAGCTCACCTTGGCATAAGACGTATATTATTTCTAGAAACTATTTATTTGGGCATTGATATAATGGTAAGCCTTAGTACAACAAATCACTGTTGGATTGAATATCTTCTCCACATGGCCTGTCCGTCGTGGGGTTATCTCGTCTGCTATCTAAAAACGCTCATGCCCTGACCTTACGATAACAGTTAGCGTATTCACATTATTATAATGCAATACCCACATTACCCACGGCTCGTCGCCTCGCCAGTATTAGATAAAGTTAACCGTTGCAGGTCACGGTAGCGGAAACAATTTTTATGTAAAATAGCGCCAAGAACTGGGGCAACGGACAAAGCTTCTGGATCGTTTGATATCACAGCTTCGCAAGAAAGTTTCTAAAGCTTTTGTTGGCTTTAGCTCTACGTGTTAGTGAATTTCTTTGGCCACGAGTAGCTTTTTACACATGGCAATAAGACTGCGACTTTATAAATATGTTCGGAAAATTCTATAATTTATCTTTTATGATTATGACCAAGAATCTATAGATGCAAGGGAATGGCGCAGGGGCCTTCTGCAGTCGGAAACAGCTGCCAATGCTGATGCGGCATTATTGCTCGTATGAAAAGAGGTCATATGCTATAAACTAGAGCACATCATTCCGCCGGGAAAAACTGGGTTACAGCTAAAAGTGCCGGAGCAAGGTTTACTGAGACAAAGATTGAGCTAAGTGTTGTGAAGAATTATACAAATAGTATTACCGTCTTATCTATTATCGATCACGTTGTTGAAGCTGACATTAAAAACAAAACAATTTTAATAGCCACTTAGCGATTGAGAGGTTACGGAAATGCACCGAAGTGACGCAACATTACAATCATCTAATGGATTTTTTACAGTCAACATCCAAATGGAATAAAAAATCAAGGATACTAATGAATCACGAACGAAAACTTTGTAGAAGCTTTATTGAATTACAGTTGCAATAAAGTCTAGCGAGGATTTATAGGCGAGTCGTATTTTATTGCTATTGATCGTGACTCGTGAGGTTAGTGGAGTAGGGTGAAAACTTGGTGTCCTGAACCACATTGTTCCACTTCGTTTCGTCGATAAAAAGCACAAGGTTGAAAAGCCCGCTCCACTTTGCGCGGGTCTCGCCACTCGAGCCTCATCAACTCTTTTCATGTATGCTCGCTCTATTGAAGAGAGCACGATTTGGTCGGAGATTATCCGGCAGAAGCACTAGCGCCCCTCGACTTCTTTGCGCTTTGAAATTCTAACTTTCATTCACCCTTTGATCTTTAAAACAGGAAAGATTGAGACGAATTTCATAAATTTGACAAATGTTTTTATTAAAAAAAAAAAATCGTTGAAAGTATTAAAACTTTGCGTTGTTGAAGTTTTGGCAGACACGATGTAATGTTCCATTACAAGTCTAGCTGGAATTTGTAAATATGAAAAATAGCACAGCATTTTATGTTCCTACATCAATTCTCGTTCTAATTTGTGTCGTAAATTTATTCCACGTCTACAAAATATAATTTCGAAATTGAGGTCGTAGATTTCGTGCCATTATAATGACAGATAAGGGAAGTGGCATGCGGCTATCACACTAGTGTGACACGGACAGTATCTGAACGTGGTGTGTAATTTGTGTCGCACTACTGATTAACTAACAGGCTTTATCAACAGTTCGATGTTGATAAAGGCTCTGTCTTCTATCAGATTTGTTTTCGGGACGATATACACGTAACCAACTGATTATATTGGGTCATAGAAGGGTTCAATAATTATTTCAAGCACGTTGGGAAATAAAAAATACGTCCTATTCCGACATAGACTAAAGTCTGATTTGATATGCCATTCCGAATTGCTTAAACCCAGAGAACGATAGATTTAGCATATCATGCAGAACCAGTTTTCTAACATTCCGTGCCAGGCTTCGTGTAAACACTAACAGCTATGCAAATGCACGTGAGTCGAACCAACAAACGCTTAGTTTTGTATTACTATATATTTGGTTCCTCGGTTTATATAGGTTCCTATAGCTACTTCCTACGCGATAGATACACCTGCAGTAGAATCGATGCAGGTTTCAACAAGTAATTGATGCGAGGCCGAGAGGCAACCTCAACATAGTTTCTAGGTAAGACTTTCATAATGCTTCGTTTGTTAATTCAAGATGAATGGTAATAATTTTACAGATCGATACATTATGCATTTTCCAATACGATAATAGATAAACCTATTTACTATGGTTATGGTAAACCGGTTACTATGTGTCAGTACAGGGTCGAGGATTTTCTAACTGTACGAGATAAAATCCTTTACAAAGTTGAAGTAAAGTTAAAAAAAAAAGATAACTAACGTGAATGTTAATACACGATTACGTAGTTATTTATTATATCGGTACACTACTAATAGTACACAAATGTTTCTTTATTCAAGTGCGTCTAATAAAATTTACAACATGTTTGCTTTGTCAGAAACCTTTGCCCCGGATTAATAGAGGCGATAGATAGAACAATTCATGCCGTTTTTGTGCTCCTAACCACTAGAGAATAAGAAAAACGTATTAAAAAAAAATACCTCATCCTGAAATATATTTACTTATTTAAAACATAGTTTACAGACGCATGTTTTTCAGAAAAGTTTCACATTAGCACAAAATATCAAGTTTCTATGACAAACAAAAGGTTACAACATTTCTTGAAACAGATAGCGTACACCTCACGAAAAACAAACGCCCGCCCACCTGAAACTACAATTGGTCAGAAAAGAAAGCACCTACAATACCAAAGCTGGGATCACGTGAAGAAACAGGTCGCCTGCGCATGCATAATTTAAGAGAGAACTGTGACCACAAGCATAGTTCCTAATTTTACAGACCACAATCACAACACATGTTTTTGAAACAAATATTTCTTCAGAAGACTAGTCTCGAAGAAATTTCTAGATCCACAACACTATCGATACAGCAAGTTTGTGGCAAGTTCCAATAAACCTACAGACGTATTCCAAAGATTATCGAAGAAAGCCTTACCGGCTTCACCAACCAGTCTACAACAACCACAGCACTCAGATCGCTCGATGCATCGAAATGTCTTCATTGAACAATGCTTATTGTTTGACTGAACCGCTGCGGTGGCCCTATGCAATGCAATAATGTTAATATTCACTTAAGACTGCAGGCTAAGGACACTAGCTAGGTGAAAGTTATAAGAACTAAAACATGACTACAAAAAAAAAAAACAACTATAGGTAATGGTTTTACAAAAATCAAACACTAAAAAGTATTAACGCTACGTATAATTAGAATCGGTATGTACAGTAACCTGATGATAATATGTATATTTTTATTTAGGTATCTACTCGTATATATATTATTGCACGTGATTGTACCTTTGATTTTATTTGATACGCTTTATTATTTTAGTAGTTTTTTCCCCATTCCATTTATGAGTCGCACAATTTAAACTGATATAGACTATCTCTCACTCCCAAACTCCATACTCTTAAAAAATATAGCGCTCCTGATGCAGTCAGGTAAAAATTGAGATAGACACCTACTTTATTTGTTTGTGAGTCACGTCGATGGAACAACGAAAGAGAGCAATGTCGTGATTCTTCAGATTCTAGATGTATTGACAATGTTTGTGTAAAAGATTGTCAAAGCATCTAGAATAAGAAATTATAAACAAATTTTAGAAAATAAAGAAAAGCTAGAAATTTTAACCGCCTCAGTGCATTGTTATGTAGATTACTTGCATTATTTCGTTTTAGCAAACTTTTTAAACAATAAGCAGAGATACGGAAACCTAGCTGGTATAGCTAAATGTGCAGTTGGATATCGAGCTCTATTATCCCTAACATTCACTGTCCCGTAAATAATCCCTCTTTCAAAAACTCATATCTATTCCAAAGTTCCATCCCGTAATATAAAAATACATTTGCAAACCGAGTATTATTCAAGGTTTGCGCGAGCTAATAATTCACATCAATGGATCCTTGCTCAACCCAGAAACGACTACATATAAAGTTTGATATACATATGATAATTTAATCCATGTAGATACATACATAACGTAAATAATTTAGTCTCGTAATCTTTTGTCACGTTTTTAGATTCTCTTTATCCCACCGACAACTCGCCAGCAGTGGCGAGTAAGCGATAAGTTATCGACTATTTTCTCGTTAAAGAAACGTGCAACTCTGTCAGTCAGCGAGAACTCTTTTATAATGACACGGAACGGACATATGATGAATTAAAAAAGAAAAAAAAAGTATATTGTATCCGAAATGTAGCTTTGTTTAGTTTGGGGCTAGTTGGCGCTGCATAAAAAAATATTGTTCCATATTTATTTATCTATGAGATATTTCTTGAGTGAGGTTATTAATTGAAGGTTAGTATTGTAGTTTGTACTTTGTAGGCCATACGGATGTCCAGTACTATTACGGAAATACAATTTAAAAGTAAACTGTTATATATTCTGGCACATAACCTCTCGTTATATAATGATTATAATGTTCTGTGCTTCTAGCCAATAAATCACACATTATCAAATAGAGGTTAACGAAAGTCAAGCGTCGTAAGCGGCGGGAACCAATCGAGAACAAATCAAAATGGATCCTCCTAATTGTCATTCAACCGCCGACAGCGGCGCGCGCGCACCCATTGTTATTGTGACACGTTTACATTTCTAATGCGCATTGATTACCTATTTCACTCATCTGTAAACTTACTATTTCATCGAGAAAACACACTGTTTTCAGCGGATTTCGGTTTAAATTTGCTTGTGTTACATGAAGGTTGTATCTGATGATGTATTACATTATAAAACGATCTACTGATATGAAAATCTTCATTGGAGTTTTCGTGCTCTATTAGTAGATCCGAGATTATGAGTTTTAAGGATGTGTTTATTGGGTTTACTTTTGTTTGATAACAAGGTAGAGTATAACTACTTTGCTATCTAACCACATTACCGACTGGTTGTAAACTGTTAATAGCTGGTATTGTTCATCGCTAACAGATGGTGTAACAGAACACTTATTTGTTTTGTCACGACCACGTTTGATACTGGTACTTTTTGCTAGGTACCTACCTACTCACTTTTATTTTACGAGTATTTTAGAATGTTCTAGATCCGTTAGAGCAGGTCAAAGGATTAGCAGGGTCATGTTTTGTCTTAACCTTGAGGTAATTTGATCATGAATGCCAGTAAAAACCTCATTATATTCTATCTTACCTGAATTCAAAGTAAATATAAGGAAAGTATACTCACGACTTTTTCCCCTTCGAGGATTCACCTCTGAGTAAATATAGATGAGTATCTAGGTTCTCGAACATTTACTGATCAAAGATACCTAATCACGTAAGTAATCAAATTCAAAAAGGTTATTTTAAGGATTCCGGTTTTTCATGTTAGTAATAAACCTATAAATCTAAATCTAAAGAGTGTAAACGCAGCTACTAAAAAAAGCTAAGTTTACTGAATAAAGAGAACGCACTCTAATTCAGCTCGTAAGTTTTAATTAAATCGCTCTCAGCTGAAAGCCGATTACAGTTCGCTCCTTCACCCCTTTCGCACAGTTATCAGAATAAAATTACTAAATAAATAGTAGTAGAATTCACATATTCTCATGTATTTTCTTAATACGCCACCGGGAATATGAGGTACTGACCTTAGAAACTTGTAGTTTTCACTTAAGTTTGCAGTGCTATGTGTATAATTTTGTTATTTTTAAAATTTCTTTAGTATAAATGAAATTTAAAACCTTCGTTTTAAATACATTTCTGCATTCTGGTACTTTAAGAATTATCTATTCTTGCCTTACTTATCGGTAGGTAGATTGTTTGTCAGTCATTGACAAAACAGCGAGTTGAAACGACGATCAGGTACGTTACATATACCAGTCCTACATGTTGTTCATCCGGGATGATCTATAATTGAACAGCCCTACACCCTTATCACCAATATTATTCAAGTCGAGCGAGCATATTTTATCGTGAATGTTTGTAACATATTCTAGAGTACGAAAACCCGAAGCCAGCAACGTTCTATCGTGTTGTAGTTGTAGGTACTAATACCGAGTTACAGAGTCAAGTTGCGCGAACAGTAATCAGCGTGCCGACTGCCGTCGCCGTCGAGAGTTCGGTAATAACACCAATTTTCTGAGATCGAATGTAGATTTGTTATGTTGATAAAATAATACGAGGGTTATGTTACTTTACTGATAAACCTTAACATTGAAACGAGCTTGTCGTCAAGCGTGGCTTATAACGAGAGCGATTCAACGCTCGTAAACTCTTCACAGTAATTGTATATTTCGTCCAATTTCATATTTGTTAGGGCCTGAAGTGATGAAACGCGATTTTATACAATAGCGTCAATATTTTTTTTATTTCCAGCTATCTAGTTGAATTTTTTTACATCATCTGATCATCCAATGCTTGATTGTTCGATCTCATTAGCACTAACCGGACTTTCAGCAATTGCTACATTAATTTGAGCAATAGATTTGGAAACATACGACGAAGGTTTACCTCTTCGATATCTAAATAGTTTAATTGCGTTTGATTAAGAGAGAATACTAATAAAATAATATTATTATTGAATGTCCAGTAGAGCATAATATTTGTACTTAATAACATGACTTGACACGATCAGAAAGAGCATTATTCGCCAAGACACAAGTTTACCATTTAGTTTGACAATTAGGGCAAAACTTACTTATAGCGTAGGTACCTACTACTAAGTGAAAATAAACATTAAGATAAGACACATTATTTATTATTTAAATTATTCAACATACATTTTACAGCTGCCAAGCGAGAGCTTCTTCTTGCCATTAACTCGTTCACAGACACGACGATCTGGACTATAATTGTTGATTTCACATCCCACACGGCGGTAAACTCGTGGGCCAAGTCTAGGTAGGTACTTGCTAAACTTGTCCATCTCGGTCTTCACGAGATTAGCGTCATGAGATTGCAACGTTAAAGAGTATCGCCTCGCGGCCGCTCTACCAGCATAATATCAGACTTATTGGCTGCCATAGTCCTGTCCATGATAATACAGCGGTCTCTGTAGAGCGTGGCTAGACCATTTTCGAGAACTGGCTCTGGTGCGTACTCATAGAACGGCACCTCAGGACCTGCAAGGCCATAACGGAGAGCAAGTTGCTGATGAATGATTCTGGTTACTTGGTTTATGCCTGGAGTTAGCAAGATGCGAACGGCACGAAAGTATGTCTGAGTTTCACTGGGGCGGTGCCGTGCTCGACACATTCTCAACCATCAAAACCTTTTTTTAAATCCATATATATATTTGTGTGTTTATTATTCACGACTAAGCGGCTTAGATCTTATGAAACTGGCATGGATTTAGTGTACGCCATGGTGATGAAAATAGTCGACTTTATCCAGGTACTACGCGGGCAAAAGCTACATTTAGTATTTTTAGCTTTCATCTAGCGAAACAAATACGAAAACACTATGCGCCTAATATCCTGGACTGGAAAGGCCAAATTCGTTCAAATTACAAAAATATAGACGCACACTGAAAGCTGTCTCCCGCCAATGATATAAATCTACAGTTCTAAACAGTTTGGGATGTTAACCTTTTCAAAACACATAATGCAAACATAAACATTGCAAAAGGAAATAATATATATTTTTATATAGCACAGAATGGAGAATTTTGCGTGTAACAGATAAGAAAACTGTTAAATAGCGTGACATAACACGATAAAATCGCTATAATATGACGAACGAGCAACAATTTACGGAGCGAAACTGAATTTAGGGCGGATTGTTCAACATTCTAAAAATAATTAAAAAAATTGTACACAGATTTCACATAAAAGTAACAAAAATATTCACAGTCCAATAAACCATAATCCAAGGGGATTACTCCACGACGTGCCCATAATCCAGCTTGCAAAGGGTAATCGCAGGTAAAAGCTCGTTAAGATAAATTAATATCTTTAAACGGCGTTCAGCGAACCCTTGCGGTCGCCATTTCCTCAATAAGCTGCGGATAAGGGAATGGAAAACCGTTACCTACGTATTCCTCCGGGAAACAGCATGAGTTTATAAAAAGAAAGCTAACTCACGTGGGATACAATATTATCTTTTAGTAAAATGTACACGAAAAGTGAACAATACCCTGAGGCCTGAATACTCGATTGTTTTTTTGCAATTTCCGGGTGACATTGAGCACGAGCTCGACATCAGCAGGTAGGTATCGCCCACTAGAAAACGTTTGTAGCACTCCTACTCAGACAAAGGATAAGTAGGTAGCACCTATCTACCAGCATTTTGAGCAGCAGAACCATTTTGACTGCAGACCAAGGCCGATTGCAGAGATCTGTGGGCAGGATCTTAGTCATGTTCCTATATCATTTATGGAGTAAGGCCCAGGGTCTCAGACTGGGCTTTAGACAGACCGAGGCGATTCCGAGTTACAGAGTCGTAGGGCAGAACAGATGTTTCGGAGCTGTTCTATCTGAATTGACCTAGATGCTATGCTTACGAATGTTTGTTTGGTGCTATTTGGAGAATTCTATAATAATAATAACGATTTACTACTTCACTTACTCAATACTATCGCATATTTAAGCCTAGATGAAAAACACAACATTTTAATTAAACATCGCGAGGAAGGTAATGAAATGATAATTAACTAACTGACCTTAACATTAAAATGCTTGTGTGAACCAAGCTTGTTCAAGAAAGCACACATTTTCCAAGACACGATTTTATCTTTTATAGCTTAAATATTCCTATGTTAAAGGTATCACATCCGCCCGAAACTTTACAAAATGTACGCAATACCACACCGGTCTCAAAGTTAAATAAAGCTACAAAGGCCTATAATACCGTGCCGCTATTTAGGAAGGGCCTTAGAAGTAACCTAAATAAGTCTTACGTCCGCTCTTTCCAGTTTGTATAATAATGAGCCTAATATCTAACGATCTAGGGTGGTTTGGATCTACAACCTAGTTGTCTACCCTGGGCAACGGTATTCAGCCATCTTTAGTCAACTGCTATGGCTGAATGATAATATCGTTGGTGGTGGTAGGACCACCCTCCTGCCAAAGTCCTATGCCAAGCAGTTCTCTGTGTTCTGTGAGTACGTGGGACTAAACCCGCTCTCGTACGTAGTATCTTTTTTATCGTCACTACCAAGCAACGAGGTTAGGAGTTTATCCATTTTATAATGACATAAAAGCTCAGAATCCTCAAACATATATATTCGTACACTTATTGTATGTATTATATTATGTACACTTATTATATGTAAACGGGGATAACCCGTTTCGGCATAGTACACATATTCTGTTGTAGCTTGCATAGGTATACATGCTTTTTTACTTTCTTACGCCTTGAAAGGTGGTAGGTGTTCTGCCGTTGGAATATTGTTGCTGATGTCACAGTTTAAATAGGAAGAAGGTATTGCGGAATTTATATTGGAGCATGCAGGCCAGTGCCAAGAGAATTAGGCAACTGCAAGGCTGCCAACCTATTACATGCCATCGACAAAACTTACCAGAACTAGAGCAACCTCTGAAAGCGTATCCTTAGCTTTTATTTGAATAAATGCTAAAGAGCCAAAGACACATACACTACAACAATACAAAACCCAAGCGAACCTGAATGTTTTTGCTTGAGAAAATGTGATCCGAATCTTAGACACGTTCGTCTGATATCTGTCGGTTCAAACGAAACAGCCCTTGCAAATCCCACGCAAACATCAAAACATTTCGACATTTCTGCGTATGCAGATGCAATCAGACACGTACGTTAATCAAGTACCCTAAGTAAAGCCCTGGCGAGTCCTACGCGAACCAAATAAAGCCAGCTCAATTCCGCAATGTAAACACTTGCAACCTTAGACACTTCATAATGACAAATCGCCTACGACCTTGAAGGATAATAACGAATCCAAAACAAACTCTACTACAGCAACAATAAGTTGAAATCGGTATGATTGAGACAGTGCACGGCTAGAACCGGTAATGACCTTGCCAGGCATCATGAGCTCAGACCTTCACATAGTTATTAAAACACGTTTACAAGTATCACTTATTTCCGAGCTAACAATTCAGATTTACTAATATTTGATAGATATAATATGATGATGAAGAGTGCCAATCTATTGAATTCGTGTTCTATGGGTACGATACGATGCAAAATTATAAAAATGTTATTACTCAGTTAGTTTTTGACCTTTGAAATAAAATTAAAGCAGAAGCGACGATATTCAAGAAGAAGTGAAGAAACACCAAAATAATGGGTAGTAGAAGATTTATATAGTGATGTTAACACCAACGATGCAACGACTAAGCCATGGGGTGTCAATGAGACTAAGTACTGCATGGCTCACAACATCAAGGATACTGTGCGCTATGGAGAATACACTGTCACCTATACTGCCACATCATTCTGATGTTGGTTTTATAATCTGCATCACTTCACTCTTTACATAGAGCATTTACTGGATTGTTATAGGCATAAAACCAAATACATAGAAAACATTTAAATGAGCATTTTTTTAGTTGGTGCTCTCAGAACAAAGCTCTCATAAATTAGCAAATCAAAATAATTATATTCTAGCTTGAACATCAGAATCTAATGTAAAATAGGTACTTGATTGATTAATAAATGTATGATGAATTGAATATTTATTGATATAATTTAATAATAAATGTTAAAGGAACAGGTAACTATTTGCTTAGGATTTACTGAGTGTGTTTCTATAATTATATAAAGATACATTTATTGTTGAATTTACTGAGTTTAGACAAATCGTTACAGAATTGAAACACAGCTGATAGTCTAATTGACCCAAATGGTTGAGCGTCCAGGTTGGTTGTAGTCCTGGGTATTACAATTTACAATGTGATTATTATAGTGAAGTGAGCAGAACAACGGGCAGACATGATGGGCACAGGTGAGGTAACGCACGCCAGGCATGCGCGCCGCAACAACCACAAAGCCAATGAGAGATCTGATGCATTGACGGACTAACTCACCAAAATGAGAAGTAATAGTGCCATGGCCGTTGGCCAGAGGCAATGCTGTCACCAAGTCTTGCACTAAAAAACAACCACTCTCTTTTAACATTGCTTAAAATATCACTACAGTCCGAGGAGGATATATCCTTGCACCCCGCGCCACTTATCAGCACGGCGAATTGCTTTTATAATTCCCATATATTTTTCGACTTATCAGTGTAGTTACAGTCTCAGTTGCAGCAATAAAGGAGTAGGTACTAGAAGCTCATAAAAGATAGTAGCTAAGTTTTCAAAACATTTCGGCTCGTTGCGACCTCGGCGTCGCTGTAAATAGGTCGTATTGATAACAGCGCTCTTCTGATAAGAATCTTGTTGGAATCCAGCTGAGCGCAGCTAAATCCGCTGCAAGTTCGCTGTGTCAATGTTATGCTCACTTTGCCAAGTACGCAATGAAGTAAATCTACCTAGCGAGTAGGTATGTATAGCGCGGTAAGTAAATAGTGCGCTACTCACCCGAGCTAAAATGTGATCTCTTGACGTCGCCATTTTCGGAGTCACCGTCTAGGGGTCGTTTTCTGGAGTCCGTGATTTCCGGACTGGAGCAAGTGTCCATTCCTGTGTCAGCGGCCATGTTGAAATTCAGGGCAATACTTTTAACTTGTCTAGCATAATTCCCATTACGTAATTGCTTCAGCAAGCGTGTACTGATGCGGCACTATGCATTGTTAAAAAAACATACGTTTCACTTAGCACTCTAACAACTTTTATAAAAATTATTACAAGCTATTTAATATTTATTTCTGAACTATGAAGAGAGTGTCACTTTTTTTTACGTCTCAACGTTTTGTGAACGTTTGTCGATACTGCGAGCGACTGCGGCTGTTTGGCGCATAACCACCCTGAACCTAGCTGCAAGTTATTATTACGAGGTTGGCAGTATTGGATTCTGACTGCAACCAGCTGATTGCTTTAGTGTTGTACCGTAGCAATTATTTATGAACTCGAGTTAAAGTCCGACAAGGATTACACAGCAGCATAATTTAGGCTCTCTACTTCCATTTTACGTATAATCCTTTTTTGGTCATGTTGTACGACCTGTTACATTTTAAATTAGTAATGGTACCTTTATACTAACTCATAGAAAATACGAAGTGTCCCAAGACACCCGATAGATATGATGCATCTTACGTTTCACGTTTTCATTTATACATTTCTTAAGTACAATCAAATTTGATTTGATTGTACTATCTAAATATAAATGTAAATAGGTCGTATTGATAACAGCGCTCTTCTGATAAGAATCTTGTTGGAATCCAGCTGAGCGCAGCTAAATCCGCTGCAAGTTCGCTGTGTCAATGTTATGCTCAGTTTGCCAAGTACGCAATGCCATTTCAAGGCATCCGCTAAGAAAGGATTTTGATTAATTCTACCCCCAAGGGGATAAAATAGGGGATGAAAGTTTGTATTAACTTTGTCAATTTTAAACCGATCGAGCTGAGACTTTGCATGCATAAAGCTACTATGACGTAGGCATCCTCTAAGAAAGGATTTTGAGATTTTGCATTTGTTTTGTTTCGGTTTAGTAATAACTCAAAGGTGACTGACTGACTGACATAGTGATCAATCAACGCACAGCCCAAGCCACTGGACGGATCGGGCTAAAATTTGGCATGCAGGTAGATGTTATGACGTAGGCATCCGCTAAGAAAGGATTATGATTAATTCTACCCCCAAGGGGATAAAATAGGGGATGAAATTGTTGTATGAAACGTTGTCAATTTTAAACCGATCGGGCTGAGACTTTGCATGCATAAAGCTACTACGACGTAGGCATCCCCTAAGAAAGGATTTTGAGATTTTGCATTTGTTTTGTTTCGGTTTAGTAGTTTTGGTTATAGACTCTGCTTTGTATTTGGCATTTGTTTTGTTTTCGTTTGGTTTAAGTATAGGTTTTGTAGGTTAGACTTTTTTAAAATGGCTAAAGAAAATCTGAACGTTAATGGAGAATGTACTGTCGTGTTTGTTTTGTAGGCCCTATTTTTTTACACACGCTAAACAAAAGTAAAGCCGCAAAAACTATACCTAATTAATAATAAAACTTCTTAACGCGAGTGAAGCCGCGGGCAAAAGCTAGTGTGTATATACAATATCAGTTAGGGCTGGTGCGGCGCGGCGGATGATTTGTCCGAGGATCACAAAAGGCGCAAATTTAGCGGTCTCGACAGAGCTTACCTATATGCCTTTTGGGGTCGAGACCTTTAGGCCGTTTGTAACGGTCCTTAGGTAATCCGACTGTTTTTTTTTTTATTGTACGACGGGGAAGCGCTTGGCCTTCATCTCACCTAGTAAAGACAAGGCCGAAGGTGGAGGCGCACTTTACCCGGAATCCTCAACAAACTGAGGAACTGGCTATCTTACCTCTGAATGCCGGAACACAACAATTTTAGAATTGTTATTATGGCGACATAATTAGGTAAGATGGTGGTAGCTAGCCAGGCGGACTTAAACAAAGTCCTACCACCAACCAAACCAAGCACAATATTAGTTTTTATTTACATACTACAATTATATTGTTTGTATATCATAATAAATATAATATAATGATGTTACATAATTTATTAAACATTGTTAAAAATTACCTAGGTCAAATACACATTTAGAAACAAGGTGTTAACAATAGTATTATGAAATTCAGGGGCGACTTGGTGCTGAATCAAAAGCGTGGTACACTACTTACACTAGGTGTCTCGCTTTACTTTTTTCACATTTGAATCTTAATTAATCTACCAGTTTTGGATTTTAGTAGATAAAATAATATTTCACAAAGCTTCAAATACGGATCCGTTTTTCTCTTATTTTTAACGTTTACCGTCCCATTATTCCCGCATGAGTTATAGTCGAACATTTACAACACTTTAGGCAGTCATAATGCGCCAAGGTTGTTAATTGACCAATCACATCAATTTGCTAACTTCAGTTCAGTATAAATCCGCGGCTAGATTCAAATTCATGAAAACATTTAGGTAGGTACCAATTAAGAAAACGAAAGAAAATATTATTTTCCTTTTTCCTTGCTTTTAATTTTAAGTTAAAAAAGAATGAGGATACCATTTTAATTTATATCTTGCTTAATCGTAGAAACAACTAATCCATAAGAAAAGAAGGCTGGGTCTGTACTGTAGTACTAGGTACCTGCAGGAAATCTAGGTCAAGGACTTGACAGAGTATTTCTATCTCTTTTTATCAACCGCATTGGTTGTGCCTGGATCTAGGCAATCTAGGGCGTTAAAATGAATGTCGTCTACAGATACTGACTGCTCCCCATGAGGCCCGCTTACCAAATAGTAGGGCTGGCTATGGTTCGGATACTCACACCGACCCTAAAATATAGAGGGCGCGGCGGCGGATTGTCAGACTTTCTATGTTCTATAAATTACACTTTGGCGAATAAGCGCACGATATCTTTGAACTAATCCCTCTTTACCACTTTCTTTTACCGGACTAGCAGACGTAGGTACCTACCTAGTAGGTACTAAGTGTCAGCTTACAACCCATACCTTGTAGATATTCCATTGTGTCGAACGCATCGATTCGCCTCTACTTTTGTCAATAGTAGCTACTGGTAAGGAATGAAACTTTGCCCTTGTCTGTCAGAAGTGATGACAGAGTGAAGAGGTACCTTTTTTTTTACGATGGGTCGGCTCATGACCATGAAACTTACACAGGTAAGAATGAGATCTACGATTAAGCGAGCCTACCCAGAAAGTGCCTATTAACTCTCTTCTTGAAGACATTAGGGTCGTAACACAGCGGAAAAACAGACGCTAGGAGCTTATTCCATGTTCTTGCAGTGCGCACAATAAAATATTCTTGAAAGCGTTAAAGCGTTTTTAGTTCTTATGCGTGGGATATCAACCAGATGATGATGATGATAGGCTGTGCGTCTGAAATTTCTATTGAAAAACGGCGGAGGCGGTATAAGGTCGTGAAGCTCCTGAGCACACGCGCCGAAGTACAATCTGTAAAACACCTTGCGACGATGGCTCAGGCTGTCGAGCCTTGCTTTGGCAAGGTACTCTTCACCTATAAGCCTCTTGGCTCTGCGCTCCACCGAGTCAAGTTGATATTAGATAAGCTTTTAGACAAGCGTGCCATTTTACTTGCTTTTGAAGTGAGCTGGTGGTTTTAACGTTGGACTATCGCCCATAATAAAAATGTCCCCGCATATCTGCCCTTAATTGCACTCACAGAGTATTCTTTACATGTGTAGGTACTGGATTGGACTAGAGAGAGAGCGATCAAATACATGGTAATTATGTTGCACGTTTGTATGCAGGTCGACAACGGATTTCTACTACTTTGGGACAGGTGTATAAATATGAAATCCGTTCTTTTCATTGGTTGATTATGGTTTTTAATTCAAGTTGATATTAGATAAGCGTTTAGACAAGCGTGCCATTTTACTTGCTTTTAAAGTGAGCTGGTGGTTTTAACGCTGGACTATCGCCCATAATAAAAATGTCCCCGCATATCTGCCCTTAATTGCACTCACAGAGTATTCTTTACATGTGTAGGTACTGGATTGCACTAGAGAGAGAGCGATCAAATACATGGTAATTATGTTGCACGTTTGTATGCAGGTCGACAACGGATTTCTACTACTTTGGGACAGGTGTATAAATATGAAATCCGTTCTTTTCATTGGTTGATTATGGTTTTTAATTCAAGTTGATATTAGATAAGCGTTTAGACAAGCGTGCCATTTTACTTGCTTTTAAAGTGAGCTGGTGGTTTTAACGCTGGACTATCGCCAATAATAAAAATGTCCCCGCATATCTGCCCTTAATTGCACTCACAGAGTATTCTTTACATGTGTAGGTACTGGATTGCACTAGAGAGAGAGCGATCAAATACATGGTAATTATGTTGCACGTTTGTATGTAGGTAGAAAACGGATTTCTACTACTTTGGGACAGGTGTATAAATATGAAATCCGTTCTTTTCATTGGTTGTTTATGGTTTTTAATTTCAAAAGGGGAGATGTATATGGTTTTTTTTTTTTGCTTGGGTAGCGTTCGATTTCGGTACGTTAGTAGGTATTTTATTATCTGTGATTTCGGCGAGCTAGAGTAAGCTGGTATTAATAAAAGCAGTTTTCAATTAAAAAATGTAATAAACAATCATTTAAATTATTTACAATAGTACATTTTTAAACATGGGAGACAATTTGATTGATATCCATAATCACTATTGAAATTTCCCCAAAATGTTTGAAAATATCGGTATTATAATATAGTACTATTATTTTTATACATAGTAGGTACTGGAAGCCACACAGTTATCGAAATATCTTTCTGCACGCCTCCATGTAAACTTTTATTATGCCAAATCTCACACTCCTTCATATGCGCAATATTCTAAAAAAGTAAATTGAATATGCGTAGAAAAGGAACCAACCAAAATTAACAACACTCTTGCAGTTTGTCGAAGACAAAACCGCTGTCAGACTGTATCATAATGGTCAGATGTGTAAACAAATCCCGCCACGCTTTGGTCGGTTTGTTTTTGAGATGTATTCTTTTCTTATAAACTAAAAACTACTATTTTACAGAACAAAGTATTATATTAATAAGGTTAATTGGTGTTTCTCATACTTAATGGGAATAAAATAATAATAGTAGATTTTGTAAAATATTTTCACATTAACAAGTAAGTATACTTCGAAGAAAAAGATTCTATGCATTTTCGAAATAGTTTAAGTTTTCTGTTATCTATTCAATAGAGGTTTGCTAGTTATGACAAAATAATGAATTCCAACCACTTTTAAGGTAATAGACATAAAATGCAATATATTTTTGTACAGTTAGTTGAATTTTTAGTTAGTATACATACATCTTAAAAAAAGATTTAAAAATGCATTTTCATCAATTCCAAATTTACTAAAACCTTTGTAAATCAGGCTTAACTCATCGACTGCTGACTTGATGTACCGCCTCGTCGCATAGAACGATTTGAGATTATAACCTATAGCTAAATATAGTAGCTAGCTTTCTAAAGGCTCAACAACCGACGACGGCACAAGGTGGTATGTCAGCCACCAAGAAAGTAGCGGCTGCGTGATCGCCACGAACAGCAAGAAGTACACCCTGCGCTTGGTACCGCCTGATGAAGGCTTCTGCCAGTCCGAGTACGGATTAGGGGAGTCCGAGTACGGGTTGGGGGAGTCCGAGTACGGGTTGGGGGGGTAGTTTTGCGGGTAGCCGTATGCAGGTTGTGATTGAGCTGGTTGAGAGCCGGATAGCAGTTGGAGGCGGAGAGTTTTCACCTGCAAATGGAAGTTTGGATTATCTAAGGAGAAGTAGTTGCAGTAAATTGACATTCGTAAGAAAAAAATGAGTGCTGGTCTCCAATCTAATCACAGCGCCAGACTCTTAGTAAATTATAATAACAAAACAAGCTAAACCATTTTTATTTTTAAGAAAACACAGACAGTATTCAATTTCAATAAACATTTTCGGGTTTTTTTTATTGTAATATTTAAAAAATAGTCAAAATCAACAATAGAAATAGATACTGCCCAATTAGAGACCAAAGAAAAAAAAGAAAGAACTGAAAGGGATAGGATAATAAATAGATCACTTTTCCAAGCCAGCCTGAGGGCGAAATCAATCAATTTCAACAAGCATTTTCGGGATAGGTCAAATCTCGCAAATGAATTTACGAACAGTACCCCAACAGACTGAACTGAAATTTGGTATCGTGTATTGATATGCAATGAAGACAAAATGATTGACAGTGAGCTTTTCTAATAAGTCAGGAGCTGTTCCAGGGAACCATTAAACCAATTAAAATATCCATGTTTAGGCTCATTTTAATCAACACACTGGTACCGTACTAAGGCTTAAATAATTATATTTCAACATCATCATCAACCTATGAATGTCCACTGATGGACAGAGCCTCGTCCTTAACTGGAGGTGGATGGTAAAAACCATAATGACCACGCATGGCAGACAAATTGGAGATCTATCAAAGCAATCAATCAAATCGCTAGAGCTCCTGTAAACGGGACGACAACGCGTGAGTGATGTTTCTAGTGTTGCAAGCCTCCATAGGCGACGTTATCCGGCTTACGATCAGGCAGACCGTATGCCTGTTTGCCACCTCAGTAGTTCAATATTGATTTTAAGAAAAACCTTATTATTAACTTACCAAGAAGTAGGACAAGGCGAGGCTCACGTAGAGCAGCGCGCCGTAGTACCCTGAGCGGCCGAGCCCAAGCCCGGCCAGTAGACTGCCGATCATGGCCAGGTACTTGTATCCCGAGTACGCCAGCAGGTCCAGGGTGCGCAGGTTGGTGGTGGTCTGCGTGATGTACAGCGTCACCAGGTAGAGCACCATCTCAAAGATAATGTAGGCGAGCGCACTGGACGCTTGGATGCCTATCTGCTCCGGTGAGAACCGGTGCTGGAGACCTGCGCAACGGGCGACTGGGAATCAATTCTCTTCATATTTAAGAGTACAAGAGTTCCTTGTGAATGTGCTCGACTGGGCAAGTACTATCACCACTACCCATACCTATTTCTGCTTCCAAGCAGTATGCTTTCAAACGACATTTCAAGTTTTTCTTTCGGTTTGAAGGGTGAAATTATGGGCTTAACATTTATGCCTGAAGTTGATGGACGCAATACAGTGCACCGTAGGTGATGTTCTTTGTGGATATTATTACGTACGCAGTAAGGCTTTGTTGTAGGCAAGAGCTGCAACTAACATCAGGTGAACTGCTTGCTTGTTCCGTCTCCATGCAACATTGAAAGTGTGCATTACTCCGGCAGGAAAGTATCTTCTAGAACGAATTGAGTTCTACAAATACTTAGAGCGGTATATGCTGTATTAGAGCGCCAAGTATGACATTAGTGCATGTTACCGTTTTGGAATAAAACGCGAAAAACGTTTCCTGCTTTGGCAACGTTCTTCCAGCAGGAAGATTCTAAGCGAATGACCGTAGCCATAAGTGACATATATGGGCAGATAGCTTACATTTGTGCATAAAAGTGCGCGAAAAATGGAATCAGTGGGCCTTAAGGTTTTTGAAATATTTCATTTCCTGCTGGGGAAACGTTTTGCAGAATCGTGGTTCTCGTAAACCATTAGATGTGGTGCACCCGTAAGATACATGAGTAGCTCTTGATTTGTGCGTATTTTTTTAGCAGTACGTCTAAGGTATAAACTGGACCTGCGAACCTTAGTTGCATTTACCTAACATGAACCCAGCCAGTAGCACGTATGTGACGTACCCCATGGAGGGGATGTAGAGATCGGGCGCGTTGATGTCGTACCGCGGCTGGACCGGTGAGTCTTGATCGTACTTCACCATCCACTCCTAAAACATCGTAATACCAATATTACAAGAGAAACATGTTAAATTTTCAAGATATTTTAAAACTAGGATTTTTTAAGTGTTGCGCTCACCTAACCGGTAAGGGCAACACTTTAAAGAAAAACTTTAAAAACTACTACTACTTTTTAAAAAATAAATATTTTTTTAGCTTTTTTTCGTTGTAAAACCTATGACACCACGACGTCTCCGACACACTATTTAAGAGTCGTGTGAGGGTGCAATAATACGTTATTTTTTGTATGAAAATATATTTTCCAAATCGGTTGAGTAATAACGGAATTCTGAGGTAACGCAGTAGTAGTCGTTAAAGAGTCATCGATCACCAACACGCCTGCCAAGCATGAGTATTATTGCAAAACCTGATGATGATAATGATGATGATGATACTGGAAGGTAAGCGGTTCAAAAGGTCTACTCTAGTGACCGTAAACACCACAGGAAAGCAGAATACGCAATATCGTTTACTTGGATGACAAATATTTTCCAGTTATTATGATATAAAAACCAAACTACTGAACCGATTTAGATAAAATTTCTATGGGACCACCTAGCGAGTAAGACCTGCCAAACGTAACATCAAAATCTTCAAATCATCAAAATCTATTTCGAATTGGCGGAGAAATAAAGTAACAAACAAAAAAAAAAACACCCGAATTGAGAACTACTACTAAGTACTAATCAAATTTAATAAATAATAAATAAATGCTTAACTATTACTAAGTACTTTTTTTGAAGTCGGTTAAAAAGTAACGCACACTTAACATGTCATTTTGAAATGAATGACGAAATATAATGTTTTTTTTTTTGAGTAATTTTCTGTAACTTTTTCAGGACAAATAGCTGAAAGCTAAATGAATTTTAATAAAACTTGTCAAAGAGATTGTACTCTGAGGACGAACATAGGCAACTATATATAGGAAACACTTTTAATAAATAAAACTTCACCTTATGAGTGTACGGGAAGAGTATTAGCATCAGTTTTCTTATGACGTATCTTGTGTCCACTGCGAAGTAGTACCTAAGTCGCGACACCGGCACATACTCGCCGAGCTTGCGCTGAACCACCTCCTTCCCTTGAACGGCTAGCTGGTTGCCGTACTGGAGTGCCATATCCTGAGAAAAAGCAAACATACACTCATAATATAAATATATATGTGATACAAATGTTTGTTCTGTGTTTGGGTGTTGTATTGTATGATAAGTATGTATTTAAAAAAAAAGTATTTAAGAATTCTATAAGTAATCTAGTTCCCATACAAGCTATGCTTAGTTTGGGGCTAGATGGCGCTGTGTGAAATAAATGTCCTGTAATATTTATTTATTCATACACAACCATTCCTAATTGTTATGTTCCGGCATTTAGAGGTGAGGTGCCAGTTCCTCAGTCAGTTGAGGATTCTGGGTGAAGAGATCTTCCACTTTCGACCTTATCATAACTTGACATCAGACAGGCCAAGCATTATTTTTTTTGAGGATTTAGAATAGAATATTGTTAATTTATTGGCAAGAACTTGAAAGGTCCGATAAGGTTAGGAGGTAGCTTATGTTCTATGAGGATAAGGCCTGAATCTTAAATTTACATAGAATGTAAGTAGTAACAATTAAAGCAGACATTAGGACTTTGTTTAAGTCTGCCTGGCTAGCTAACACCATTTTTTTTTGTACTACTTGGCCTTCAACCCCCCCTTTTTTTTTTTCAGTTATGATAAGGCCAAAGGTGGAAGCACAGTTCACCTGGAATCCTCAATAAACTGAGGAACTCTGGGTGAGCTTCCACCTTCAGCCTTATAATAGCTTGTAAACCAGGTGTGATAAAGGCCAAGTGCTTCCCCATTGCAAAATATACACAGTCAGGTCATAAATTCTGTCACAAGTTTAATATAAAATAATTGAAACAAGTTTATTCATTATGTAACCATTTATATACCAAAATGAACTTAACGAAACATAGATTCTTATGACAATAAAGTTTATTCAAAATGACATCCGTGATTTTGAATACAGGCCTTCAATCTGCGCGGCCAGTCGTCTATCGCAGCACGAACGAGGTCCATGTCAATATCGGCGGCTGCCTTAATCAAGGATGTCTTGAGTGACTCCAAATTGGGATGAGGCTTTGAGCACACCTTTTCCTCCAAGTGTTGCCATATCTTGTAATCAAACGGACTCAAATCTGGACTGGAGGAGGGCCAGTCTTCGTGCCGGATGAAGTCGATTTCACGCGCCGCCAGCCAGTCTTGTGTGCTCTTCGCTCTATGAGCTGGCGCCGAATCTTGTTGGAATACCCAGTGCCTGTTATTGAAAATGGTATGAGAAACAGGCTCCAAGAGGTTCGTCAGGACTGTATTTTGATACACAACTGCATTCGTTTTTACACCTTTCTCACAAAAATGTACCTCTGTTAAGCCCCAATAAGAAACTCCCAACCATACCATGAGCGAGGATGGAAAATGACCTCGTTGGACACGCGGAATACGGTTGCTCGCTTCTTCACTACTGTGTGCGTACACCTTATCATTTTGTTTGTTGTAGCTCTCTTCTACGGTAAATTTTTTTTCATCCGAAAAAAGAATTTCCCGATATTTTTTTCCCGAGTACCGCTTCAACAAAGCGCGGCATCTCTTCAGTCTCAGGTCCATTAGACGAGCATTTAAACGATGTCCTGTTTTTCTTCGATATGCCCGAAGCCCTAAGTCTTCATTTAACACACTTTTCACCGTGGTTCTGCTTAACCCCATCTGAAGGGCCAACCGTTTCTGCTTACGTTTGGGATTTCTTTGAATTCGCGCCTTCACAGCTTTTATCACTGCTGGAGTCCGAGGGCGACCACTTCTTGACCTGTCATCTACACTAGAGTCTTCATTGTATCGTTTGATGGTACGATAAACGAATCTTTTGGTTATATTCAAATTTTTCAGTATGTCAAAAATTTGAATTTGCGCGTAACCGCAACGATGCAACGCAATAACTGCAACACGGTCTTTTTTAAGCGTCCACTCCATATTTAAAAATGAGTAAAATTCTAAATAGTATACATTTTTATTTTCATGAACAATTCGAAATTCGAATTCAATAAACTTTTTTGTGAACAGCATTCTAAAAGAAAAGTTTTTACTGTGTGACAATACTTATGACCTGACTGTGTATATACACACATCAACATTGTCTAGGGATATTCCATTTCGAAATGATTTGCTTACAAACTATTTGCTTTTTAGAAAAACGTTTATATATGGAATTAAACCTCTTTTGTTCTCTTTTCAAAATATAGAAAAAAAAAAAATAGTACGCAATAAACAAAAGATAGAATCGGGACTCCGAATTAAATTAAACAACGTTAATTTTGCCTAAGATAAATTAACTTTTATTTAATTATCAATTAGTGCTATCTAAGTAATTTTTAATTTTAACGGATCTTGTGATATTCGTAATGTCATGGAGCATCGACATTTAAGCAGAGAAGAAATGATAAGAGCGATAGGCATGTTACAAGCCAGTGCTATCCAACGCGTGGTTGCCAATACCCTAAACACCAATCAAAACGTAATTTCTCGATTGTGGTCACGTTATCGTATTACTGGGGATGTAAGAGAGCGCCACACTGGAAAAAAACGAGTAACCACCCCTAGACAAGATCGTTTTCTCCAAAATTCCGCCAGGAGGGAACCCAATCTCACAGCAAAGCAGCTAGTGCAAAGGCTTCAGTCAGATCATCAGCTGTCAGTCAGCGACCAAACCGTCAGAAGAAGGCTACATGAAGTCTATCTTCATTCTCGTAGGCCGCTTCGTGTGCCAGCTCTACGACGAGGCAATCGCGGAAGGCGACTTCTTTGGGCTCAAGAACATTTGTTATGGAACAATGGCCAATGGACAATGGTTCTCTTTACTGATGAGTCTCGGTTTGGATTCCACCCCGATTCACGAAGAACACGTGTTTAGAGAGTTCCAGGCAGAGAAAGTCGTCTCCAGCAGCCACAAGAGGTCCATTCGTACCGAGGTGGGACAATCATGTCCCACATGTCATGTGTAATGGTTTGGGCGGGAATTCGTATTGGCGCGCGAACCGAGCTCATTTGGATAAGAGGCAGCATGACTGCACTTAAATACCAGAACGAGGTCATAGAACCTGTGATCATCCCTCACAGAGTTCAAATTGGCCAGGAACTTCAGCTCATGCATGATAATGGCCCTCCATACACGGCGCGTTTGGTGTCAGATGCCCTTCAGGAACATGATGTCGCGGTTTTGGACTGGCCTGCACAGTCACCCAACTTAAACCCAATTGAACACGCTTGGGACATGTTACAGCGAAGGGCTTTCAGCAATTTGCCATCAAATTTGACCACAGAAGACCAACTTTTTTGCCGTTTAAAAAGAACATGGGATCGCATACCCCAGCGAGACTTTGACACCCTAATTTTGAGTATGAATAACCGGTGCAGATGTGTTATCAACGTCAGGGGAGGCAACACCAATTATTAAATTATAAAAAGGTAATTTTATAAAGTCATGGCAACGTAAAAATAGTTTTAACACAATTTTCCGAAGCTTGTAAATTTTCTGATTTTTCGAGATTTTGTTCCTACTTTAATGTTTATTAAAAAATTACATAAAACTGTTGTTTTTATTATTATTAATAAACAACACAAAATAAAGATTCTTGCCATACCTAGTTTTGTAAAGAAATTATTTTCAGTTTTTGTAAAAATCAACAAAATGTTGAATATCCCTAGACAATGTTGATGTGTGTATATATATAGTTATTACTCTAGAGACCTAAGCTAAGACCATCTCATAGCCTTCACCTTGAGATCAGGCTCCTGTCAACTTACAATATTTACCCATTTTTATTTTTGATAGCCATGTGTTTGACCACCAGCTTGAAAACACAATATGTGGCCATTAATACTAGACTTAAGATGTGTTAAACAGCACTCAACAAGCTAACACTAACAGTGCTGAGTCCCTAGCTGCCTTTGAAGAATGCAATGTGTGTGTTACACTGCACCCAACAAGTTAAAAACCCCTAAGATTACAGAAAGACTAAACAAGAGTGACTTAAGATATTCTACAAACTTTATGGTATAATGAGACTGACCTGAACAACGGGTTGTTGCAGCATTGAGCCAATCTGTGCCGGAGAGGCTAGTCCTGCCTGTGAGATACCTGACACAAATGACTGTGAGAATCCAGCTACATAATCTGGAATCAATTATAAACACCATAATAAAAGATGGGTATTTTGATGTAAAACTGTAAGGAACCATATCATACTTTATTGCTCTGATAAATAACCATATTCTATGTATATAATTTTTTATGAGGCAATCTACTGCCTCTGTTACTGTACACATAACATACATTCTATGAAGTAAATTAATCAATTGATGTTATTGCCCTATATACATGCTAATAACATTAATTATTACTATAACTACTAGTGTTGTAGGGTGCTCTTACTATTGATGTGCACTAACATCAACAACTGGTAAATTCTACTGTAAAGGAAAAGTATTCATAATAACCACATGAACCATACAAAGCCATGGCTCTTGGTTTACCAACCATACCAACAAAGAAGACGCTTGTAGATGACTTGTAGGATGTAACATACTTGCAGCAGGGGCTGGGGAGCCAAAGTCCTGTGTTTCTAGCTGGATACCCTCCTGGAAGGCAGGCGCATGCCCAGCCGGTACGTAGCCCGGGGTGTATACCGCGGGCGGCGACGGGCTGAACCCTGGCTGCGGCGACGGAGCCCCCATCGCCGCCACATCGCTCACACGCTTCGCCTTTCGCGGACCAGATTGGTGCCCCACTGGAAATAAAACCAGGTAAGAACATAACCATGGTCGGACCAGATTGGTGCACCACTGGAAATAAAACCAGCTAATAAAAATCATACAACTTCAACACAAGTTACTCACCGTTTCTTGACGCGTTAAAATTCATATTGGTGATTCCTGTTGGAATTTTAAAATCTGATCATGCTCAAAAGATAATGGGACAGGTTTAGGAAGGCTTCATTTAATTCCAGTTATTTATTTGTTTTGATTTGATGAACAGAAAATTGGTTATTTTGATGAAAACTTGAAAACTGAAGAACACATCACCATCAGACCTGCCTGGCTGACGTACGATTACGATGTCAATGTCAGTGTCAGTCATTATCGTTCGTCATTTTCAAAATTCTTATCTTGACGAGGCTCGAAATGGTATAGTTGGCATAGTGCTTGTCCTAATACCGATACCCCAAAACA
Source organism: Venusia cambrica (assembly GCA_951394065.1). NCBI lineage: Eukaryota > Metazoa > Arthropoda > Insecta > Lepidoptera > Geometridae > Venusia > Venusia cambrica. The sequence goes on from OX596042.1 coordinate 13,492,606, forward strand.
CCTTTCGGCACAACCGCATGCGGCAGTGGGACGGGCCTCTGTGCGAGTTGACACGGAATCATCTTTTTCATACGTGCTCAACCTCCACAGAACGTGCTCGTCTCTTAGCTGTTTCAAAATGGGAATCAGGTCTTTGGTGCAAGCACATCCATCTTACAATACCGGTACACTTATGGATCCTGTAACTTTCCGTATTGCCACTTGTCTTCGGTTAGGTGCAAAATGCAGCGCCTCTCACCAGTGCTGGTGCGGTGCGGCTGTAGATCAACTTGGTTTTCAAGGAATTTCATGTACAAGGTCTGCCGGCAGGATTTTGCGTCACGCAAGCCTTAATGATATTATCCGTTGAGCTTTCACTAGTGTCAATGTTCCAGCCGTTCTTGAACCGAATGGTCTGTTACGTGATGATGGTAAGCGGCCCGACGGTATGACTCTTGTCCCTTGGGAAATGGGTAGGCCTTTGGTGTGGGACGCTACCTGCGTCGGCACCCTAGCGCCATCTCATCTGCCTGGGACATCAGTTACGACTGTTGCGGCGGCTAAGGCCAAGCATCACAAAAGGCGCAAACATAGTGGTCCCGACAGAGCTTACCTATTTGAGCCTTTTGGGGTGGAGACCTTGGGTCCGTGGGGTGCCCTCCGGGTTTTCTAAAAATCTTGCGGGGCTTTTGATTGAGGTGACACGTGACCCAAGGACTGGCTCTTATTTAGGCCAGCGAATTAGCAATGCTATTCAAATCAAATCAAATCTAAAAATCAAAATTATTTATTTGGGATATTGCAAAACACAAAATAGGTAGGTACAATAAAATTTTTAAAGGCGGGTAATCCCAGAAAGGTCCCAACTCAGCATTAATGCAGGCTGTGAAGCCTGCGCTGGTCTTCCGTTGGGGCCTGTGAGAACCCGGTTGGACGTGCTTAGACTTAATAAATTATACACATACAGAACAAACAAATTAGAAATTAAACAAAAGAAAATAGTAATAAAACATTGAATTAATATTGACATTGAAATTGAATTAAAATTACAGTTCAAAAAATTTAAATTAAATCGAAACATCCAATTTATAAATATACCAATGACGATTTATTATATTACAATTCAAATCTTAAATATATACCAATTTAATATATTTAAAAACACATGTATTTAAATATATCACACTTTAGTGAAAATAAATATAATATCAATATAAATATAAATATCTGTGAAGGTAGTTAAATAGCGCTCGTGTCATGACTGAGAAACTCCTGCTCCTTTTGCCAAACCAGTAAATATTGTTTAAGTTTTAACCTAAAACTTTGAACACTTTGTAGGTTCCTTAAGGGCGGGGGAATATTATTCCAGCATTTCGATGCAGCATAACGAAAACTACCTCTGAAGGCTACTGTTCTGTGTCGTTGAGTTGAGAACTGCACCGAACAAATTCTACGTTCGCAGGATCTAAAATTTGACATATCCTCAAGTTTACTGTATAAGTAAGGAGGTTCGTTGTACTTTAATATGCCAAAAAGAAGACACGCTAAGTGAAGTTTGCGCCTATGTCCCATCTTTAGTAGCGAATGTTTATTTAGAAAAGGACTGACATGGCCTCTCCGCGGAATATCAAAGCAGAATCTTGCGCACGAATTTTGCACCCTCTGTATTAAACGCTTAGTTTTTCCATAAAGGCGAGGACCATAAACCACATCCGTGTAATTCAGCTTGGAAAGAACAAGTGACTCTACTAATTGAATTCGTATTTCTTCTGACATGTATGACCTTATTTTATATAATACTTTTAGCTTATAGAAGCAAGCCCTAACCAACTCGGCAATATGCTCTTCGAACCGAAGACTGGAATCCATTAGCAAACCCAAGTTACGAGCTTTATGGACTCGTTCAACGGGTTCACCCATTAATATAACATTCGAACATGGACCAATACTCGCTAGCTGATTAAGGGAGCCAAAAATCATATGTTTAGTTTTATTAGGGTTAAGCAGTAAACTATTTTTTGCAGACCATAAGGCAATACTTGCAAGATCCTCATTCAGTTTGTCAATTGCACTATTAATATCACATGGGAGGCATGAGATGTATACCTGTATGTCATCTGCATAAATATGAAATTGGCAGTTTTTTATGTGAGAACTTATGTCTGCTGCGTATAAAATGAAAAGAATTGGACCTAAGATAGATCCTTGGGGCACTCCTCTATTTACTGAAACTGTTCTTGAGAGGTTTGGAGTTCCATCACTACGAGCAAGATTAACATATTGTGATCGATGGCAAAGATAGCTAGTAAACCATTTCCGAGTGTTGTGTTCGAAACCATAATATGCCAACTTAGAGATGAGTAGATCGATATTTATAGAGTCAAATGCCCTAGAGAAATCCAAAAGCACTAACAAAGTACACATTCCCTTATCCTGTGCGACAAGAAAACTGTCAGTCACATCCAGCAAAGCAGTTACCGTGCCACGCCCTTTTCTAAAACCTGACTGAACATCTGGCAATATACAATTTTTTTCTAGAAAATTATTTAATTGATAGCTAACTGCTTTTTCGAGAACTTTAGATATACATGGTAAAATACTGATGGGGCGAAGGTCCTTTAGCTCTACAGGATTAGCGACTTTAGGTAGAGGGCGAACTATTGCTAGTTTCCAAAGATCAGGATATGTGGACATGCATATAGATGTATTTACAATTCTGTGAATGGTATCCAATGATTGAGGAAGCGTCATCATAATCATGTCAAGATTAATGAAATCGCAACCTATAGCATTGGATTTTAAACTTTTTATAATTTTAATAATTCTATCTAAACTAACTGGCTCCAATTCAAATGTTGCATCACCAAAACTATGATATTCAAAGTAGGTAAGTTGCGAAATGTCTGTATTAAATGCACCGGGAATATTCATGAAATGACTGTTTATAGCATCTGGATCTTGAAAATGTGTTGGAAGATCCGTATCTTTTTTCGGTAGTAGCGTATTTTTTAAGTTCTTCCATAACTGCTTAGGATAACTTATCTTATTATTAATATTGAATTTAAAATATGCTACTTTTTCCTGATAAAGAGCTTTATTGACGACCGCTTTGAGATCATTGTAATATTCCTTTTTAGTTATCAATTTAGTCTTGTGATATTCTATGGCCGCTTTATCACGTAGCTTCATCATATGTTTAATCGTATCAGTAATCCATGGGTAAGAGGGTTTTTTTATAGTTATAGACCTTACAGGAGCTTGTCTATCGAATAAGGAATTCACACATTGGCTAAAGGCTTTGACCATTTCGTTTACGTTCTCCACCTTTTGAATTTCATTCCAATTGATATTCTGCAGATCCTTATCAAAATCCTGCAGGGAGATGTTTTTGATTGGTCTATAAGTAACAGTTGTAGGCATGGGTTTCTCACGTTTAATATTGAATTCGCAAACTATGAGACAATGACCATAAAGCCTACCAACCATATCATTAGATATAGCTCTTGCTCGCAAATCTGTACATACAAGATCAATAAGAGAATCCGAGGTTTTTGTAAAATGTGTCGAAAATGTGACAAGTTGTGATAGTCCAAGGCAAGATAAGAAGATGTCCAACTTAGACTTGGTTTCAATTTCGTTAAAATCACCTAATAAAATTATATGGTCATGACTCGGTAGCGCATTTATTGAGTCAGACAGCGTGTCGAAAAACAAATCAACGCCTATCCAGCTAGGACGGTATGCCGTGCCTATTACCAGTCTTTTCCCATTAACTGTTATAGTAATCCACATCTGTTCTACCATTGAATGCGACGGGTCTACTGGGTGGGGCCACGTGCGTGCGTTAATACCACGTTTTATGTAGTACCCAACACCACCTCCGCGTTTTCGTTTACCTCGCGGTCGGGGGGTATGACGCAACCTATAATTTGGTAAAACAGGGGCCTTATCTTCTTGACCTTCGCGAAGCCAAGTTTCATTTACTGCCAGTACATCAATATCGTGACGCTCTACGGATGAAATAAAATTATCATGGTTTGTGCCGAGGGAACCAGGGTTAAACAAACCAACTCTAAGAAGTTTATTAATCATTATTATACGATAATAAGACTTTGCAAGAACAGAATAAGAATAAGCAGTAACAAATAATGTCATGATTAAGTGCGAAAAAAATCGCAGTAAATGCTATACTCATCAAAACCATAACAGAACCTTCACAGACATTTTGTCTCTCACAGAATATTAGATGGAAACTTAGACTTGTAAATACATAAAACAATGCACTCTGCATAATATTACACCTCATTATACAAAAATTCAAATCTACACTATCATGCAAATGTTTACCCAATGCATACCAGACTCTCAAACTGCGGCTTGCCCAAAAACCCGCGGGAAGTCTGTCTCATGCCGTATTTGATGAGCTACCTTCCCTTCGGATTGCCGGACGTATATGCGGCCACGCTTCGTCCAAGAGAAACGCCATTGGAGCTTGCGGCACTCCTCACGAGCACGATGAAACAGGAGCCGGTTAGTACGTGTAAGCCGCTCATTAATGAAAATGCGACCGCGCGATCCTGCATTGGCCGCTTTCCCAGCATCGGCAGCCGTCAGCGTCCGGCGCACACGCGCAGCCTGCAGAAACTGGTCGCGCAGGTGGCGCCTTGCCAACCGTACCACGACGCGACGTTCGCGCGGTACCGCACCTCCAGCCGCCGCACCCTGAGCCACGCCCACACGTTCCACGAACACGACATCACGCTCTTCGAGTGTCACTCCTAGTTTAGCGGCGAGCACAGTTACGGTATGGAGAATATTCTCCCCTTTTTCTTCTGGGAGATGCCCTATCTCCAGATCCGACTGCAGGTGGTCTTGGTCGCGATCATTAAGCTCCAACTTAAGTTGTGTCACAGTACGCTCCAGCTCGGCAACTACTCCAGACGCAGGCGATGTAGTTGCCGCTTGCTGCTCCACCACCTCTATTCTACGCTCTAGGCCATCCATACGCGCAGTTATGCCATCAATTGAGCTTCGAAAATCCGCCATCTCCCTTCGAAACTCACGCATCTCTTCGAGGCACTCTGCTAACTCTCGACGCAGGTCTATAACTCCGGAAACAGTAGCGTCAGTGGTGTTGATCGACTGCGGTCCTGCAGCCAGCTCATACGGGATAACGCTGCCACTCGCAGCCAACCCAGTCACGCTTCTAACTGGAGTGCTACTATTGTCCCCCTTTCTTTGCTTCTTTTTACACTCAGGACAGTTCCAGTCTTTACTTATAGTACCGTAGTCTGCGAGACCCACGCATGCCCTGTGATACAGCGAAGGGCATAACTTACAGGCGGCAGCCCCTACTGATGAAAGAAATTTCCCGCAAGCCGTACACTTCGTTGCCATTGTAGAAAGTTTATCGCAATGTAGCTAATAAGCAGCAAACAACAAAGAAAAAAAGCAAAAAGACAATCGCAAGCTAGGGTTTGAACTAGCGCGGCCGGCTCCAAAGCTACGTCTCTCTGCGACTGTGAACCACTCGTCCACCGAGTCAGTTGATGGGGCTTCGAAAAGATGCAGTACAAAGTAAAGTTAGGTAATGTAAGGCACAGTAAGCGCAAGCTCGATGACGCATAGATATCTCACTGCCGACCGGTATTGTCACCTTTGTTTGAAATTTAGGTAAGTCAACGGCACAAACACGAATGCTATTTTAGAAATAGATTTGATTATAACTTTTTTCTTAACTGTTCGATTCAGTAACACTTTTAGGATATGATTGTATGTTTAAAACTGCACAATTTGATATAAATTTTACGTGAGTTTAATAACTTTTTGCTCACTTTTAGAATATTATTCGAGAGAATAGATTGTAACACGTCCGCATTGAATAGGGCGCAAGCCGGCACTCCCGGCACTCCCTCATTCAGCGTGGCAATGCAGCCAGTGTCTTGGGCACGCTTCCGTCTGGTACTGGTCTGGAACAGTTGAGTGAAGGCCGCTTGTAACGGTCCTTAGGTAATCTGACTGATTCCTTTGTACATAGTTAGTTAGCTTAATTGTACATTTTATTAAACTACTTGATTAAGCCATATATCGTTCGTATTCGTAATCGTTATAAAATTTGTCAATGTTTGACACTCATCACCACAGAACACTTATATCCTAACGGACTCTCACTCACTATTTTGCCGTACAAATCCAATAAAGAAGTTGTAGATTCCCGGTTAGCTCTTCTCAAACATTTATTTTATGGCTACATATAACTAAATTTATGAAAACCGTTGTTTCGACGATTAAGTAAAATGGAAATAGACTTATTCATTTTGAATTAACAAAGTAACAGATAATAAATATAATATCCGTATTAAGTAGTGACAGCAGCGCCACCAGTCCTACCCTTAATTGTTCTTGTTTGGGCAAAGACCATATTCTTACTAATTAGACTGCACTTTGGCGAAGAAACCGGTCCTCGCAAGAGGACTCACGTTGGTAGTGTGTCCCTTTCTAATGAGGTGACAATGTCCTAACAGAACACAGGACAAATTGATAAAAACGTTTGAGTATCCTGGTAATTTGATGTTACCTAACCACGCTGCCTACACTTACCTAATTTATTGTACCTGAGTAAAAAAATTAACCATAATATCGTGTATATTTTTATTGGAATATACAGCACCTACCCTACACATGGGTTACGGGTCGGAAGTACTTTTTTTCCTCCCTGTATAATATGTATCATCTGACCTACAGTTAATTTGGCAACAACCTAACAAACCTTTCGCTCCTTAAGGAGTTAGTACAAAAAAGCTAGGTATGTTTGTCAAATGTGAGATTTCCCCACATATAACCTTGTAAGAATAGTAGAGCCTCTTGTGAAAGGGCTCGTCTGGGGAAGTACTACCACCATACCAATTTCAGCCGACAAGCAGCATAGCTGTGTTCCGGTTTGAAGGGTATGGTTGCCGTTGAAATTACGGGCACTGCAAACAACAGACGACTTTGAGATTTTTTCGGGCACTGCATTTTAATTTCTGGTTTTCATTCCTCGGAAATCTACAATACAATAGTATTTTTTAAACTTTCGCGATTAGAACACATTATTTCAATTCGAGAAACGGGTATTTTTCGTGTGTTTTACCTATATTTATCCCGACGTTTCGGCTGGGTTGCACTAGCTGTTTCTCGAATTAAAATAATACAAAACAATAAATATAATTAATAACAACAACCCCATTGTACACTCTGACCATGGTCAGTACATCTCCAATTTAAGACCTACCTACTACTGCGATATTGTAAAAAAATCACTGATCAACAAAATTCATGGTTACCCTAAATAGTATGATTGTTGCTTTTACTTACCCGTGGAAAGAAAAGCTGCTACCGGGATCGACATTTTTCATGAAAAACATACAGATTTATTAAAATGAAAATTTAGTTTAGTTTCATTATTAGTATATGATTTGTTCGTATTTACGTCAGTCAGACAAGGACACACTACCAGCGTGAGCCCTCTCGCCAGGACCGTTCTTATTTTAGCTAGCTACCGCATATATGGGATTAGCTACATACCCTAACTGTCAAGCATAGATTTCATTATAGCTAGACAAAAACTTTTAGTACACAGTCTAGTTAGTAAGTATAGGGTCTTTGTGTTTGAGTTCCTGTCCCGTCTCTTCTTACACACAAATTTAATTCTCTTTGATAAATCTATAAATAAATAATATTGGAAGGAAGGAAATATTTATTTAAAATTTTTAAGTTTTCTTGTTCTGCTTTATGCCAGGCCAGGCCAGCCAAAATCTAAGAGTAAGGCCTTAGATTTTTTGAGTCATCTCATTCGTCAGCCAGTTCAAGTTGTTCGAACGCCATGGCGTTAACAAATATGTTGTTATTGAACCAGATAGCTGGCTATGTGATCGGTTTGATTTTGTCTCTTTGTATGATCGTTCCTATGAGCATGCACCAGGATGAGTTCAAGTAAGTAACCACCCAGGCTTTGTGTCGGAATAATAATAAAGCTTACAATCCAGAAATTCATTTAAAAAATCATACAACAACCACAAGAAGCTGTTTAATGTAACTAGCCTGGACACTGGACTGAATGCTGTGTGAATATGTAACAGTCCCTTGTGTTGTGTCAGACTTCAGAAGCTGCTGACTAACTACCAGTGGTACAAGAAGTACCTACCCAGAACCATATCAGGGCATGCATGGAATCATCATACTTGTCAGTAAGGCAACCTCCCAACAATGAACAAGGTTCACAAAGTGCAGCAAAAAAAGATTTGCTATCTTACAACCCTAATTGTAGTCTTCAAGAAGAGAGTTACCTTAGGAGCTGGAGCTGCTTGTCTGTCTCCCAATTTAAAAATGATTAGGTTCTTACCATACTTCTGATTATGAACAGGTGCAACCACCTGAAGGTATTTGATGGTTCAAAATGATCCTAAAAATCATATATCTCTTGATTTTCAAAATAAATATCTTTATTTGTTGCACAGTGGCCACTGCCTGTTATTCTCCAAAGGCACCTGGAATACTTTGGGACTGCTGGACATGGACTGGGCATCTGCAGCATACTGCAACTATGTCATATTTGTTGGAGTATCTATGTTCTGTGCATGCGGCATTCAGATTTACAGGTAATTTTTTTTATATTTAACCAAGTTGTTTGAATGTTAGAGAAATAAATGAGACCCAAAATGAGCATTGCTTCAGTTATGTGGCCGTTTTGATGTTTGTTAACTTAATGGTCATTACCTGGGTGAGGATCAGGTTTACACTATAACAACCTTTCCCAGAAGCTGCCTATGTATATTTTGACCAAAGGTTGTTTTATCCGTTTCCTTGTTACTCTAATCACTAATTTATATTGTTTCAGACTGTCAATATTTATGTACAAAGGGATAGACAGCTCATTCCTGTCAGCATTCATGGAAGCAGTAGGGTGTGTGGTGCTCTGTGCATTTGCAGTGTCTGCTGCTGTCATTGTCACCCTTGGGTTCATCTCCTGGTGCCAGGTCATTGAGCAACGCTTACCCAGGTACCATTTTGGTGGCTGACCAGTATAAACCATACTGGTCAGTCAGAGTTGTTAACTAACCCTTAGAAAAGAGGTTAACTTATTAAATGGTAAGTATACAGTTTGACAGCAAACTACTCTGAAAGCTGTTCGACCATGTCATGTTAAAGGCTGATTTGAACTGTGGTATTGCACACATAATTATCATGGGCAAGGAGGGGTAAGATCCAGAGGACCTGGGTTCAAGCCCTAGGGGAGTACCATATTGAGCTTCGTTTGGTTGGTGGTAGGACTTTGTTCAAGTCCACCCAAGCAATTGACTTAGGTCAGATGGTGGTATGGTGGTACTAGCTACCACTATCTGACCTTAGTTGGTTGCTACTACAACGATTAGCCAGTTCCTCAGACAGTTGAGATAGAGAGGTACAGGACAGTACAGGAGATAAAGGCCAAGGGCTTCCCCAATGTAAAATAAAAAGTTGCTAGTGAGTATGAGGGCTTAGGTAATTGGCAATTATGAAACTAAATTATACTTAACAGTTTTATTTTTCTAGCTGTGAAGCCGCAGCGGGTCTGGATATTGACCAGAAAAAGGAAATAAAAACAAAATCCTTCTACATTGAAATTGGCAGTGTACAGGTAATGTCTTTTTTGTGTTGTTTAATCATTATTGAACCCTTTAAATTTAGGCACCGGTTTAATCATAAATTAAAAATAATGCACAATTGGTGAGCATAATGACAAAGCTCACCAAGACTGTTTCGATTCAACACTTAAGCTTGCAAAACTAGCCAGATTTTTTGATAACATTCTAACCTCATCATGAATATTGGAGATATAGTCATAGGACTATGACTAATCAGAGCATAGCTTTGTAAAACTCATAACCTTGTTTATGCAAGTTTTGAGGTTCTGCAGTGTTTAATAGGTAGTGAATACATAGGTATTATTATTTATAGCATTTATCAATATATCATACCAGTTGTGCAATGTGTCTGAAGTTCTAATCAATGAACGTAGCGGCGTAATAAGTTCGTGGTCACGAAGCACCTCAATTTGGTTTCTTTTCTAGTTCGGTGCGTGGGCGGCGTTCGCGACGTGGGTGGGCCTGGCGGTGTTCTCTACGCTGAAGGTGGTGCGCTACCACCAGCTCGAGAACATCCAGGTGTCCATGTACCGCGAGCGTCAGCGGCTGGTGCACGAGGGGTCCGAGGGGCGATCCACACCGCCTCCGCAAGACTAGACCTTCTTATCAAGTCAATGAAATTACTAGATATTTTACTATGTCTCCAAACGCAAAGTTAACATTGGTGGGAACTATGCCTTGTGTATTAAGGAAGCGACACTATCTGATTGTGTACAGAATTTTAGAATGAAACAATTAGCAGGTTGTTTTGAAACTATCATGGTTTCGGAAGGAGCATTATTATCCTATTATTATATATTATGATATTTGCGATTTGCTGTAGCGTCAAAATATCGGAGAACTCATTCTCCGTGTTATTTCCGTTGCTGATTATGTTTAGAATATGTAGGGTATTTGACAATGTCGTAAAGAGCTTCTAGCGGAGAAAACATTGTCTGGACAGGCTCTCCGCCACATGCAATTGCTACTAAGACCTGGGTCACTTACACCGTATCTGCTGGCGCTGAGGCAAACAATGTGATGTCTCCAGAAGAGAGTAGGTACCTTCTGGGTAGGCTCGTTCCATCGTAAGCCTAGTCCATGGGCCTAACCACAACGTCTTATAGCATTCTCGTTTTGATATTACATTACTTTTGTCTAGTTTTTTCTACACTGGGTAGATAGTGACAAAAGTATAGTAATATCAGAACAAAATGCTGTAAGAGGTCTTGGTCTTACCCGTCCAAGTTTCGAGGTTCCCATTCTAAATAAAAAAAAAACTTATATCTAATTGGCCTATGTAGTAAGATCTCAAACGTTTTCCTTAGAAACGAGAGCGCTTGGCAATTTATTTTCATGCAATATGTATTCTCGAATGAACATAAATTGTCATAGTGATACAGACATTTAGTGATGTTTATATTACAGCAACACACTTTTACTAACAAGCTCATTTTATGTAATTCGAATACCCATATGATTATGAACTTAAAACGACCAAGCTCATTTTATTTAATTCGAATGGGGTATTCGATGAACTTAAAACAATACATACAAATAAAATGATTATGAACTTAAAACTTAAGACTATAGTCGTCGCCTCTTTTATGTCGTCCGCATTTAGCACAAAATAAATAATAGGGTCGGGTTGTAAAAGATAAGGAATCTATAAAATTTTGTAGTTTTCCAGCAGGATTTGAAGGCGAAACTCTTCTTGAATCGTTATTGTAAAATTTTTGGTCTACCTAGACATGTAATATATAATTTATAAATAATAAAGACTGGGGGGCACGAAAGACTCAAGAAAAGTAGGTAAATTAATTAAATGTAATCAATTAAAATGTCGTATTTATTCGTCCTAATCTTGATTTCGTAAGAAATAAAATTATTTAGGTATGAACTTAAGATTATTTTCAATGTCCCCATTACTCAAATCAATCGGTCACCGCCGGTTTGGATTTCTGCCCCATTGACTGTATATAGAAATATAAAAACGTGAGATAATGCCCTAGTTACCTACTGTAACTAGGTCATTATCACTGACGTTTTATAAAATAGTAATTTTATCAAGTATTAACAATAAGTTATCAAAATTCGAAATTATCGGATAGATGGGGATTATTGGAACTTGTTGAGCCAGGAAGACTAATGACATTAATATAAAAATAATAATAAAATTTATTTATTTCCAAGAAAAATAATCGTACAGATAGATATACATAACATTAAGAGTATTTTTTTAAGAATATTTTTATTCATTAAGATTTTTAGGAAACGTCAAATCTACCGCCCGTTCAAGTGTTCCGCTGGTCGCGGAATCGCGACCAGCAAGAGAGCACAAGGAGAAAGGCAAGAACCTCGGGCTGGTAAATTTTTTGATGATCCATTTAACATTTAGGTATACAGTGTTTATTATAATTTAATAACATTACAAGTGTTACCTACATCATAAAACTAAATACTTAATATTATCTTAAAACATTGATTATTACATAACTACCCAATGGGCAGTTTCCTAGCATTGAGAAATCACAATATAACTGTCAACTGGTATAGCAACATCGCTATACTATTATGGTATAGCATAATAGCTATAGTCACTTATTTTGTAGTAGGCTCTTTTAATTAAATTATTCTTTATATACAATTTGAATTTACGAGCAGAGTTTGGTGGCGCTTTGAGGAAGCTTAGTATAGAATCCTTCACAGTTTCCTAAGCGTTTGGGGAATGAGGCTTATGCCCAGCACGGGTTACCTAAGAGCTGTTGGTGATGTTGATGACTAAGTAGGTAAAAGAAAAAAAAATAGTTCATGTATTTAATTTATGTAATCTTATAAATGTAGGTGTATAGGTAACTACATTTTGTTTTTTTTTTATTGAATAAAATTCTTGTATAGGTAGGCACCTACTTATTTTGTAAAACTTTAGTGAGATGCATTTATAAAAAAAAAAACTTTTTTTTATGTCATAAGTATTTAACGTAGGCAAATCGTATTGTAATAATAATAACGATAGCATAGGGTTCGTGTAAATAAAAAAACTGCGTATAATAAATTGTCTACTTTATTTTGGTAATCAATTTAAAAACATTGCGTACATGCAAAATAAATAAGTTATAGAAAGACACGTCAACCGGAATCCTCAACAGACTGAGAACTAGCTATCTTACCTCTAAATGATGGAACACAATAATTTAGAATTTGTGAATGTGAATACGTTGAAATGAGATATATAAACAAATTCACATTATAATTTAAATCAGTTGCATTAAAAATATAAATATATTCAGTTACATTAAAAGTATAAATCGTACTTGTTTATTTGTATAGTATCAATTCAATAACCAAATAAGTACTATTATATTATATGTATAATATTATATTTATATATTAACCTACTTAATTATATTATATTACAAATAAATACTAAAGAGTTGACTTGAAATCTATAATGTGAATATGGTAAAACCCCCAGTTGTTTCTTTTAAAAAATTTCGAACCTAACATTTAAGACGAGCTGGTAGTAGCAGACTTAAATAAAGTCCTACCACCAACCAATGTATAAAGGTAACTACATAAAGAATAAACTGTACATGAATAAATAACATCAACATAAAACTTGTTGCAAAATATACTTACAATAATAATGAGCCGAAGCGACAATTTCAATAATATTTTATATATCCTAGCCAGCCTAGGATTCCTAGGTTACAGTCAACTATTTGAACGAAATACAAAACAATTATTTGATAACGCTACCTACCTAGATTAAAATAATATACATACGTGGAAACTAAGCTTATTTCATTGCCTTTAAGCATTTATATATTAAGACTAGTACATAACGTAAACAAGAGTTTTATCGTGGTTATGAGTTACGATTAGGCTTTGGTGAATTACAGCTTTGTTCATACAAAAGTTAAATTCGTGACAACTCAATAAAATTGTTGTACAAGGCTTCAATTTACCAAAAACATAAAACTGGTGGGTAGTACCAGCCTACCAACCTATTCGTAACTCCACGCCACAACAAGTAGGTACCTACATCTAATTCATAAAAATAAACAATCCCCACTCAAGTAGGTAGTGTACTACCTGTAGGTGTAGTGCGGTTTATTATTCATTTAATTTATTTCGATCAACCAGGAATCTTAGACATTTCTTTTAAAACACTCATCATTAGGAAGATACGTAGGTATCTAGGTACCTATTAAAAATAAACATTTTTGCTCACATTATATTAATTGTAGTGCCATGACGTAGATACCTACATGTATCGGTTCTAATAATTAGTTTATTCAGTTCATAAATAAGTTTCCTAATACTAACTATTTACAAGGAAGGCAGTCGGGTTATATACAAAGAAATGTTATTACCTAATGAAATATGTTCGCGCACAAAATACCTTACACCATGCCAAATTACAAAAGGTCTTCCGACTGGAACCTTAAAAACGATTATTTAAATTTATTTTATTAAAAAATATTGAAAAGTTCCCATTATGAAACGTAATAATCCCTATTAAAACCCCTTCAGGCTGCGTGTACCTACCTATTTAAATGCTATGTTTAGATACAATCGCTAACTGAGCGACATTTGCTAGTAAAGATTCAGTCGCTATTATTATTATTATTATGAAAAACAGGTACCTACTTATTATTAAAACTGAGTACAGATTTAACGGGTATAATAATATAAACATGCAATATGTTAAGTAGATTCGAATATAGATTTTTTACATTTTAGCTAGATGACCCGAGCGCATCACCGTAGAACACAAAAAAAAAGCACTCTTTCCGTCTACTCCTACTGGGCGCTCCTACTGGTAGGAGAACGAGGACTACAATGTCCTCGTACTCCTACCATATCCTCGTACTCCTACTAAATATGTCCTATGGTTCCAATACAATTGACAATATTCAGAAGCTATGGTTCACTGTGTTCCAAAATCTACATAAACGTACTTACAGCTTTTGCATGTGTTAGTATGAATTATTATTTAATTTATTTTTATTGTGTTAGTAAGTTTTAACGGTGTTTAGGACACAGTTAATCGATCATTATAGAGCTCACACGAGCTCATAAAGAATTCTTGTTTTAATATTATGTAGGTTAAGGTACCTTACATACTTCACTATCGTCAAGTTATGTATATACTGGATAGTAACACAGACAGAGATAATGAAAGCAGGTGTTAAAACTTTTTTTTATAATTTTTTAACGATGGGGAAGGGCTTGGTCTTCGTCTCACCTGGTTTAAAGTGATAAAGGTAGTAGCCGACCTAAACAACACCGTTCTGACACGGCAAAATAATGTTAATTGAAATGTGAGCTCCGTTTAAGGCGGTGTTGTATAGGTTACATTGTGTGGCCTTTTATGCCGAAGATGGAAGCGCACTTCACCCGAATTCCTTAACAGAATAAGGAACTGGCTATGTTACCTCAAAATGCGATAGATGAAGAGAACTTATAAAAGATGGTGGCAGCCAAGGAACTAAACAAAGTCCTACCACCAACCAAACCAAGCACAATATTGTACTCCCCTAGGGATCGAACCCGGGACCTCTTGAGTCTGACACCGGTGGGCGGACCACAAAGGCGGTAAACTAGTTAAAAATAACTAAAACCAGATAGCATCTTTTTAAACTTACAACGTTTGAAATGAATTCGATCACGAATCGTGTTTGAAATACCCTAGAAATCCATACTGTAGATGACCATACCACGGTTGTAGTCCGTGTACGCGAGTACAAGGGTGGCAATTTCCATGCGGCCAGCCGCTTCGGGGCCGGTTTCAGCTCCAGCCCTGGGAGCCTCGTCCTCGGACGAGTCCGTCAGATCCACAACGTGAATGATGCGGCGGCTGGAGTCAACAAACGTTTGTGTCTTAGGTACCTATGTCATTTTTTTGAGACGAAATTAAAACAACTTCATTATACTATATTTTTTTATGTTTTGTAAATTTATTACATCGGAAAATAAAGTTGTTTTTATTTGAGTCACTTATTTTATACTGTATAGGTATAGATAGTGAGATGAAATCACAGATGAATACATAGTAAGCACCAACTCGTAATAAAGTCATCGAAATTCGATAAGCCGATGGAGCGTCATTAAATAACTAACATATTATTATTAGGATTATATGTTCATCCTACGGGAGCACTACGGGATAAAAAGTATTCTTGTGTTATTCCAGGATACCTACGGTTTTTTATGGCGATGTTTGACATCTCTTTTCCATCCCACCGAAATCGATTCATGGGATAAAAAGTAGCGTCACGCACGCTTGTAGTTCTACAAGGTACGGATTGTAACCTGCTGTACGATTGCTAGTCTGGTGACGGAAGAGGGTTTTAGGTCGAAGATATCGTTCGCACTCTCTCCAAAGTGATATTCATTAATCTGTTTAGTACAAACAAACAATGATTTATGAGTTTTGGTTCCTAATATATCCTTCAGTAGTATCTAGTTCTACACTCTCTTGTCTAGTTTGATGTCTTCTGGCGTGCATGTTGAGTTGCGCGCGCAGACGGAACGCTCGTCCGCACCAGCAGCGGTGGCTGCGCGTACCTGCGTGCACGGTGGCATGCGCGCGCAACTCGCCCGCGCGGCGGAACTGCGCGCCGCACGCGCACGCCAGCGTCCGCGGGCCGTGCACGCGCCGGTGCGAGCGCAACGCCGCCGCCGACGGACACGCTGCGCCGCACGCGTCACACAGCAGCGGACACGCGGGGACATGCACTCGAGAGTGTTCGCGCAGGTGCTCTCCGCGCGCGAACGCTCGCCCACACTCCCCGCACACGTGGGGACGTCGCATCGCGTGTACCGCGTCAACGTGCCGCGCGAGATTCCCTGCGTTCCCGAACACGCGACCACAAGTCGTGCAGCCGTGCTTTTGGACTCCCCGTTTCCGTTCGACAAGCTGAGGAGCGTCGACGTCTTCGGGCGGGTGCGGCGCTACGTCGGCATCGTCCCTGGAAAGGAGGCGCGCGTGAGCTCAGTGGGAAGCGCGGGGTGCGCACGGCGCGTGTGATCGCGTAGCGCGCGCCGTAGTTTGTACGCAGCGCCGCAGATATGGCACGTGTGGGGGGTCAGGTCCCCGTGTAACGGGAGATGCGCTGTCAGCTCGTGTCTGGCGGCGAACGCGCGGCCGCAAGCACAGCGGTGCGGTCGTTCGCCGGAGTGTCGCAACGCGTGTCGCGTCAGACCCGCGCGCAGTCTGAACGCCGCCCCGCAATCCGCGCAGCTGAACGACCGCCCGGGGGTGTGCGTGCGTCGATGCGCGTGCAACGACCCGCTTTGTGCGAACCGTTTCCCGCACTCGTTGCACTGGTACGGTCGCTCTCCGGTGTGCGTGCGGAGATGCTGTCTCAAGTTCTGTTCGTTCGCGAACGTCCGGTCGCAGAGCCGGCACGGGCGGCGGCGACGTCGCTCGTGCGTCTCGGTGATGTGTCGGGCGAGGCCCTGCGGCGCGCGGAACCGTTTCCCGCAGACGTGGCACACCTGCGGCCGCTCGCCCGTGTGGATCCGGCCGTGGTGCACGAACGCGTGGGGCGAGGCGAGCCGCCGCCCGCACACCGCGCACAGGTAGTACGTCCGGCCGTGCTGGTCCCGTGCACGAGCCGCGTCTAGCGCCACGCGCGTCTCCTCATCGAAACGATCCCGACGCATGTTGTTACGCGTGAGGTCGTCGAACTGATCCGCATCTTCTTCAACGTTGTCGTCTTTCAACTCTTCCTCGCTTTGTTCTGAAGAGGTCTCGGGTTGCTTATTCAAGTGTCGCTGGACGTAGTGGTCCCTCAGCGCTCTCAAGGCGTGCCGTAACTCCGCCAGTGGACTCGAGGCGAGCCCGGCAAGGGGGGCAGAGTCCGAGTCGTCTGTGGGTGATTCCGGTCTTCTCTCTGGTGACCGCTCTGGAGACCTACACAATAGCGGTCTTTTAATCCTTATTTTGATTTCATATTAGCTTTTCATCGTTTTGGAAACTAGCCATGCAACCAATCTGGAAGTTCCCATCCAGTAGGTACATACTCTTTCATTCTTGGACGTCCTAAGAAGCGTGTGATCAGGAACCTACGATTGAACGAGGACATAAACGAGATCAGCAGTCAAATGCAAACGAAATAAAAAAAATAACGCTTTTCTAGCAAATCGCAATTTCTCATGCATATTAAAGAGATGAGAGCAGAAGCACGACAGTTTCACCAAATGAAAGACAACTGGTGCTATCTACTTCTGGAGAGTATAGTAGGTATAGTTTGCGCTACCTAATATCTGTCGATCCTTTTCAAGGAAGTCTTGTGTGTCACATTAATTTGAAGTGGTCCCATCTGATCTGCGCTTGGTGGCTGTGATCACTTGGTGCCCCTTCAGCTTCGGGTTATTGGTGTGACTTATAGTCAGATCACACTCACAGGTTCCGTCCATTCTTTACCGGCCGGTGTTAAGGCCTAATAGAATCATAGTTTGTCGCTCATTTCGAAATGGCTCGTCCGATTCATGTGAGATTGTATTTATTGAGTATTATTTAGAAAACCAACAGCTGTATACACTATAGTAAGAACGGCTTAGAACTATAAAGCTAATTAAAGGTTCTCACGTCTTACGTACCTACTGAATTTAGGATACAACGGTAAAATACTTAAAACTGATTATGCTAAAAAAAACAAAATGGACACAATAAACGTATTACACGAATAATGCATTGTGAGTAATTGTATTGTATAATTTTTATGTTTCAATTTTAATTATTATGCAATATTATTTAATATTGTTTATTATATGTACAACCTGCAAATATATTTTTACCAATTTATTGATTCATGATGATTATTTATATATATAGGTATGGTATATACATAATATATAATATACTTAACATTATTGTGACCGAAAATTATTATGATATTGACGATATGAGATCAGACCGGAGTGTAGTTCTAATTAACGACCATAGTTTTGAGTTCATTATTAAAATAATTTGCATGTCTGATTCGATAATGAGTTATACTGTTTATTTATATATGTTATGTATTCATAGCCAGGCTCTTTTATAATTATGGTGTAATAACTTGTAGATAAATGGTACTTACGGTTCAATACTTGGGGCCAGTCGGAGCTGAAACAAAAACAGATTATTGCATTGCGACCGTTACATGAAAGCCTAATGTGTACCGAAAATCATCAGATTTACAGGACATTTTGGTACTTTATTTGAAAATAGTCATCATTTCACTAAAAATTCTCCACTACACTATCCATATTGTAGTGTATTATATATTATTGATATTATGGATTGTAATACTTTTTAAGGCCGTGATTTCGTAAAACCATGATGTTAATAATGTTGCAGTCCGGTCTTAGTTTTATTCTAAATTTAATTAGTTTGACTGACTGTATCTCCAAAAATGTTAGAAAATATTTATTCTCTTCAAAATAAAACCAAAAGTAACTTTCTTAAATCCAAAATCAAATAAGTATCGTTTGTCCAGTAAGATTTTTTAGGATCATTTAGAATCGTCAAATCTATCGCCACTGATCGGAATCACGCCTAGTAATTTTATTGATGACCCTTAAAATAATTTGAATAAAATTTATAAGCAGGTATATTATAAACCTAAATACTATATGATACTATCTCAAAAATATGTTTTACTACCTAACTACTTAAAGGGCCAGTTTGTCAGTATATTTACTGCCAACTGGTATAGCAACATCGGGTGCATCTGTCTCATCATTGCAAAGGTATTTATTTTGTAGTAGCCTCTTTTTATTAGACAATTCTTTATATACATTTTGAATTTAGGAATATAAATATATAGGAATGTTATATTAGAAATATAAAGTTCGGTGGCGCTTTGATGAAGCTTACTATAGAACCGTACCTACACCAAACTTTCTTACTACAAAAGAAAAGTTAGCTGTCCTGTATAGTTATTCTCCAACATTCGGAAAGCCGCTCGGGAACGCTATTCCAAAGTATCGAAATTCCAAAATTTTAACAGAAGATTTTTAAATATGGTTTTTGAAAAGCGTTAAAAATCCGACAAATATTGTATTTTATCGTGTTTTCGTGATATATTTGACGATTCTAAATGATCCTAAAAAATCCTACAATATTTGTCGTATTTGACATAAGTAACGTTTCCGATCCGAAAACTTTTCGCGTTAATGAATCGCTACACTGAAGTGGTCAAAAATGTGTCCCAACTGATATAATATTACTAGATTTATTATATAGAGGTAGGTATAGGTACCTGACTGGTGAGGTCTGAGTGCGAGTGGAGTAATTTGTTGGCCGCCATACAGGTTTGCCACATTTTCCGCCACTCCTGCAACTTTTCTGCACACGGATAGCAGACGTGCTCCGGTAAACCATCGCCTTTTACTACCTGGAAGATATGATTAACTGACTAAATGGGTGTGTGATCTACTCTCCTACTGGTCTACCCTGGGCAAAGGATTCGCTGGTAGCGCTTAAGGCTAAATGATCACAAAACTGGTGGCAGGAGCTATGAAGGTCCACCTGCGTGGCTAGCGAGTCCAGTTTGCCGCGTGCCGTCGTTATGCGGGAGAGCCAGTGCCTTCTGGAAATACTTGCTCCATGTTAGACCTAATCTTTGCTGTGGCCTAGAACTAGACAGCCTAAAAGTCAAGAGTTGACCCATCCCATCATTTAAAAAATATACTGAAAAATATATAATACGAGTATATCTATATCATCACACACAGCTTGTAATCATTCATGTCCACTGTTAGACATTTTTTTATTGTACGACGGAGATGTGCTTGGCCTTCATCTCACCTGATTTTCTCAAGTTATAATTAGGCCGAAGATGGAAGCGCACTTCACCGGGAATCCTCAATAATCTGAGGAACTGGCTATTTTACCTCTAAATGCCGGAACACAACAATTTAAGAGATTTGTTGTTAAGGCGGCAGAATTAGCTAAGATGGTGGTAGCTAGCCAGGCAGACTGAAAGTCATACCACCAACCAAACCAAGCACAATATTGTACGCCCCATGGGGATCGAACCCGGGACCTCTGGATCTGACACCGATAGGCGAACCAGTAAGACAGAGGCGGTTTTACACAAGTCTCTATCAAGATCTCCACAAAACACTTGGCAGACAGGATAAAGAAAAGTTATACAACATATCAGAAACACTGCTGTCTATTTTCTTGTCTTCAGAGGTCTTGTTGGCTATAAACATAGGCTCATAGGTGATAATTTGCTTAATTGTCGAGACCAATTTGCAGAGCCTAGAACATAGACGGTTGCCAGGCTGTCTGTTATCTATAAATACTAATTTGGCGAGTGTGCGCACGTTATCTTTGACCTAATCCTTCCATCCCCTTTCCACTACGGGACTAGCAGACGTACGTCAGACTTACAACCCGCACTTACCTTGTACCTAGATATTCCATTGTGCCGAACACATCGATTTGCCTGTAACTATATCATTAATACCGGGAAGGCACGGAACGTCTGTTTTTCCGCACCATTCCATCTTAGAGTCTTCAAGTCCAGTGTGAACGCAGGTTGCTTTTAACCAAGCGGGCTCCATCTTAGGCCTCATCTTTACTTGTTTTTCAAGTAAGTTGGTGGTCAAACGATTGACTTCTTACCATTTAAAAAAATATTAACACGAAATTTACTACAGTGGAATCTTCGTGTATATGTGATCATGCTGCAATGCAAGGCAACTGCCTACCTATAGCATTAAAATATCTAGGTAAATAGAGATGACCTCAAAATATTACAGGACAGGACATTAATTTCACACATCGCCACCTAGCTCCAAACTAAGCGTAGTTTGTAATATGGGAACTAGATTACGTGTCCGTTATGGTAGCGTTGTGAAATTATACACCAAATAATTTAGGTAGGTAGTAAGAATTAGTAGTTTTGTTACTTTATTACTTTATATAAACTTGCTTGAAAGGAAGATGAGCTTTCGTGAGTACTTTTACCCATATTTAGCTACTTATCAAGCAAAGCAGAGCAAATCGTGTAGGTTCATTTTAATTAGAACTAGGTACTTGTTCAAATATTTTCCTGAAGAGTACTCATGCAGTAGTTTTTGGAATAACAATAAATTTTCGAACAGCGGTGTTGCTGCTGAATTAGCGCGAAAATAATTCTCATCAATCCAACAAATAACTTTATGATTATTAAAAATATTGGAACAAGCGAAATTTAGAACAACTAGGTACTAACCTAGTTCTAATTAAAATGAACCTAAACGTTTAGCTCTGCTTTGCTTAATACGTAGCTAAATATGGATAAAAGTACTCACGAAAGCTCATCTTCTCTTCCAGCAAGTTCATATAAAGTAACAATACTACTAATTCTTACTACCTACCTAAATTGTTTGGTGTATAATTTCACTAAAAAATTATTTTTTGTGTGCGACACAATTCATTTGTTCCTAGAACTTTACATAGACTTTTTATATTGTTCCACTACGAAATTGCATTAAGTATGACTTTTGGCAGAGGCAGTATTTCACATACTATTTATACGTATAGCATTTATGATAAGAAAAGCTCGTTTTCTACAAGAACTATTACGTTGTTTAATGGGTACGCTGCCATAATGCCAGCACGGAATGTCATTCAAAAGTCTTGTTATAGAACATAGCATCTCCGTTGCAAGAGCAATCATTATGAAATTTTGTATAGCTCGGGCAGTATGTAAACTTTGTTGCTATAGTATAAACCGTTTTCGAGTACGGTCATGTGTACGCTAGCTTGATCGTTATGCTGGCGTACCCACTAAGAATGGTTCTTAAACCAATGAGGCACTATATTTTTTTTTTTGCACTTAATTATGCTCTATTTACGCAGTTTTTAGGCATAACCACGAACGTGAATTCGATTATGTGTACGCTACCATAACGGACACCTAGATTACGGATAAATTACTTACATACCTACTTTTTTTATTTTTCTTAAATAAAATCGTCGTGTCTAGCTGACTGACTGACAATCAATGCACATCACCCAACCATAGACTTAAAATTTTCAGGGTAGCCTCCTTTTATAGTGTAAGTTAAACTCACAGTTGTATCTTCAAATTGTTTGCAGTGTATAGCAAAGATTTAGTGAAGAGGATTGAAATCATTTTTTAATTTGAAATAGGTGAACTCTTGAATTGGGTATAACAATAGCCATAAAAACACCACACTTAGTAGACAAATTATCAGTGACCTTGTCATGTTGTTTAGTGACCGGCGGTCATGTGGAGTTGATTTCTATACATCAACTCACCAAGCTGACATGATTATATATGCCCAGGATCTCGAGGCTTGCCTGGGCAAGAATGTGGTTTACAATGAAATGATATACAACTGAGCCTTCCGAGAAATTGCTTTGTTCAGCAGTGGGCTTATATGGCCCGAAATGGTAGTGAACCTTGGCGCAAGTGTAACTGCGCGGGATCAATTTATTTCAAGTTATTGCACATGGTCACAACATTAACAACTGTTATAATGACTAGAACAAACAACTATATTCAACACACATGTCTGGGAACCGGACCCACAACTTAAAGAACAGACAGAAGGCAGAGCTTCTGTCAATCAAGCTGTTTGGCTATAAGTATTCATAACCATGATAGTTTCAAAAGTCACTAATATCTGTATATGAGTCTCTGACATAATCACCTTGTTGAACACATCCCCTAGTTACTCTCTGCAAACACAGTAACCAGTACAAACCTTAATCGGAAGAAAGTCATTGACTACATCTCCCAGTGGTTTGGCCGGGACGCAGGGGTAAGGCTGGAAGAGTGGGATGAGGTCTGTTCCAAGACTGTAGTACTTTGCACACACCCGACACACATTGTTTTTGAGGACTTCACTTGTGACAGTGAATTTCACATCTGTGGATTGTGAGGAATCTGGTTAGTTTGAATGATACTGATTGTGAATGTGAATAGAAATCCATATAGACACACAATTTTAGGTTCTCATTTTTAATTTCCACAAACCTCATTATTATTGTTATTTTTATACCTAATCTATAACAGAAAATTAATGGACTGTGGACATGTAAATGTTAAAGGCTTCAGTTTCCGCACATACACTCCTAAGTGGTCCATTGTGCATGAGTAATGTCTGGCTAGTATAGCCAGCCTATTTCTGAAGAGAGAATATTCCTGGGGTATTTGCAGGCTTCACGGATAGACCACAGGTTCTTGAGGGTTGGTTTATAATGTGCTATGACTACCTTGCATTCCAGAATTATGTGGGCAGCTGATTCCTCTTTGTTAAGACACCCTCTGCATAGGGGGTGTCTATTGCTCCAATGGTGAATAAGTATGTGTTAATTCAGTGGGCAATGGGGCTGGGGAGTGCATAGTAGCAGAAAACTACATAACAAAACCACCAGTCTCTGAGACAGACAAGGTGGTTAATTGACATCAGGGTCATTAATTTAGAAGTGATATCCATAACAAAGGGAAATTAGGTCCTGTTGGCACCTTATGGGTAGGTAGATATGGAAACACAATGTTATTATTCCACAATAGATATATACATATGAAGAAAATGTAAGGTAACTTACCAATGTTTTTATTGAGAGGGCTATAGACAATTTTAATCAGGAGCTGCTACGAACGAAAGACAGGTAGTTACCAACTAAAAATTATCTCTTATGGTACTGATGATGAGCTCTCCGCTAAGCATCAGGATCACACCGTGTAGGTTCCTCAGCATCTAGCTAGCTACTAATAATGTGTTCTTACCTGTGAGGTTGAGGACCTCGATGACTTTTTTTTTAACAGGTGATTTTTTCTTTCTGGATGATCTCGGCTTGGTCATATTGTGTCACAGGTGATGTAGGTATGGTGACGATAATCGTAACTAACATAAAAAAACTAGACGTTAGTGCACATAGTTTACCACTTTTTATTGATTTCTTTCGTCAGCACTTCTCTTTAAATAATAACAACAAGAACAAAGATTTTGGCAAATTTTCTCGGTTTGTTATTTACTTCATATTTATTTGGTTGGGATGGTTTGTGACAGTGGCAGGTGGGGTGGGGACTGAGGTTGGGGCTGAGCCACTAACTTCGCCAAAGTCACGTTCTGTCATACTCTTTGGTCACGTCACGTCACGTTGCAAGCAAAGCCCCCAAACCACAGAACAATGAATCTACTTAATAGAAAGGCATTGTGGGCGGGGCAGGCGCGCCGCATATATGCTCAAAATGGGCATATATTGAAAAAACTCGCTTCAACCGCTAATAGTCGCTCTCGGGCGATGTGACAGTGCAAAGCTCTGCATAAAATATATTATTGTGCCGAATTGCGCTGTCCTAAGCTGTATGAAAAGAAGCCAGGTGTGTAGTAAAAGGCAAGGAGGGATTTCTTTTCACCGGTTAGTCCATAAACCTTTAAATAAACGTGATATTTAAAGATATTGTAAAAGTATTATGTAGCTTACAGACGAAAACGATACAATCGCAAACAGATGTAATTTTGTACATTGCTTACTATGCATGGATACCACCTTATTTTTACATTGTCGACCGCGCAGTGTATTGCGTTTACAGCGATGAAGGTATTGTTTGCATTACGATTTAGTAGTAATGGCCAAGACGCTCGCGCATCGACTAGTGTTGCTCGAGATTCGTGCAATCAAAGATTACGCGTTTCATATCGATAAAATTTGTCTGTGTTTTTGTTTTATCATATTGTTCGCGACGAGGCCCACCACAAGGCGCGGGGGACGGGACCATCACTCGCCGCTCGGACAAAGCCACAGACGCGCGCGCACGCAATATTATAACACCAAATCACTTTCTAATTCTATTTCATAGTCTTGAAGATTAGTACCTAATATATTTTGTAAGCAAAGGATTGTTTCATTTGTTCACCGCAACACATATTTTATTGACACAAGTTATCTAACTTTATTAGTAATTTAGTTCTTCTCAGAATTTCATTTTATTTGTATGTAGAAGTTCGTAACGCTTAGTTAAACACAAAAAAAATATTTTCAGTTTCCCAAAAGATGTAAATATTAAAAAAAAAGTGGATTGAGGCAACGGGCAGAGTTGAATGGATGCCAAGATCATCTTTCACAATATGCTCACAACATTTACTTATATATACACTTACTTTCATTTACTTATATCCTTATTATAGTTCAAAAAATGACATTGCATTGCAAGTGATGTCATGTTTTGTCTTCCAGTCAAGATTGACCAGTCACCACAATAGAACCCAATGTGACTTATGAGTCATGATTGTGATTGGGTGCTATTGAGGTGACTGGTCAATCTTGACTGGAATTGAACTGAAAAGAATAGCTTTATTTTATCAAATTGGTTTTCATCACTTAATAGTTAATTATGCAATAGAATGGTCACGATATACTTACATGTAATTAATTAGTGGAATACGATTTGTTTGTTAAATATCATTGTCTATTTGTATATACTGTGTATCTAATGTATAATATAATATACAATCTAAAAGCTACTTTTATTTAACACATTGTCTATCTTATCTCTTTCAAAGTAAGATGCCGAACGCAGCGAGGGATTCTTGTGTTTAATCTTGAACGGAGCGAGGGATACAAGAACCGTGATTTTTTTCACTAGTTGTGTACTTTATTTGATACCATACACTGCAAGAATATAAATAATAGTTTGTATCGTATGTATTACATTATCAGCCCATTAATGTCCAATACTGAACAGAGCCTCCTCCGAATCTCGAGTAAAATGATATAATATGGTGTTATATACACAGATGAGAGCTGCTTCTTCTGGTGAGATTCTTCAATCGACTTTTACGACACACTTGAGCTAAGTTGGTAGATTCCGTTTTTATATCAATCTCATTTTACTATACAACTAGCTGTAGCCCGTGACTTCGTACACGTTCATGGATTTTGTTGTGTAGATCGTGACGTCACGTGACCACATATTATCACTTGCGCTGCGGGCGGCTGGCGCTAGCAACGGAGTTAGTATATATTATTGGTATAAAAAACGGAGCAACGGGCTAACTGTATTTTATTATGTAGCCCGTCATAAAAACATAGACAAAAATCTCCACGCTTGGTAGATGGATCGGTGCTCGTAGTAAATGTGTATGGTATTACTTTGAGTCACATGCTACGTGAGTGTGTGTAGCCTGCCACAGCGGTGCTAGTGCTAAATGTTTCTAGATGACCTTTCTAACCTCTATCATGTGTTCTGTGCCCCAAACCATACCCTACTACGCCCAATGATGCCCATAAACCTGCGCGACAAGTAGGTACCTACAAACTTTGTCGGACTCCGATCCGATGTCTGTAGTAGGTACTTGCTGGTACTTGACATGTAATAAGGTGTTCGTCGGTGAATTTTTGATTTATGACCAATAATTTTGTATGAAACCAAGCAACCTGTTTTTATATAAAAGGATCCACAAACAAAATATAAATATTAACCTACACTATAGCGAGAATTAAGCATGTAAGCATCTATTTATATATCGGGGTGAAGGGCCATTGGTTTGCCACTACAATAATTAATGCTTTGGAATTGTTATTATTAACTGTGTTCGGTTAAATCACTTGTTTAACTCATTTATGCCTTTTTGAGGTTCGCGAATTAAAGTTAATTTCAAGTTATACCAAAGTTAAAGTTAAACTACAATTAAAGTTAGACTACAGTCAAAGTTAAACTACAGTTAAAGTTAAACTACTGTTCAAGTTAAATAACGGTTAAGTCGAGCTGTAGATCGATACTTTCAAATGAATTACATAACCACCTAACTTTAGTGAAAAGAATGTGGCTCTGTCCTCCAAAACAAGTTTACAATCTGAGCAATATGTTGTTTTGCAGGCACCAAACCTTGCTATAAATACTGGATGACGAACGAGCTCAGGATATTCTACCTCGAGCTTTCGGACTGTAAAGACCTACAATACCAATGTTGAAACTCTGTTTGGAAAATAAATGAGCTCGCAATCTACTTGGCGTTTTACTGATTTGCTGCCCGACCGAAGGATGGATAGTACTGGGAGTCTGCCTTTCGTCCACCAGCAAAACAGTAACGTAGTTCTCAAACTCCGTCATATATATATATATATTTTATACAACTAGGAGACGGTTCAAGCAAGTAGTCCATCTGATGTTAAGTGCTTCCCCGTACAATGAAAAAAAAAATGCATCTCTTGCCTTTAAACATGCCTAACTGTCACACGGCCTTACTGTCCAACACGTCACTGAATTGCGCCCGTCGACATGAGGCATAAAGGTGTTAAGCCTCACGTGCATTACCTAACGTGAAAGTTGCTAACTTTGCCACTTTTTTTTGTTATCGAAAGTTAAATCAGATTGTTTTTTAAAGTGGATGACGCTACTGCGCATAGTCTATTCCTAAATCTAGCAAATTTCATAGGAATTGCTTATATAGTCATATTCTCCTATTTTAAAATTCCACATTATTTTAATATTTTTTATTAGTCTATTCCTAAATCTAGCAAATTTCATAGGAATTGCTTATATAGTCATATTCTCCTATTTTAAAATTCCACATTATTTTAATATTTTTTATTTTAATAGAATAAAATCTTCACTTTAGTATGTGTGAGTGGATATCTTAAGCCTAGTTCGGACTACTTTAGTAATTTAGTAAAGTAACGTGTAATTTAGTGGCTAAACTACTCGCTACTGCACTGAAATCGTTCGCATTACAGTCCAGTATAGTACAGTATAACATTTCGGTATGAAGTAGCACCAAACATTCTCGCATACATACAGACACATTCACACACACACACACACACACACACACACACACACACACACACACATACACACACACACACACAGTCACCTGTACAACAAATGTGTGAAGTGAGATTATTTGGTGGAATTTATTGTCGTCACTTCCGTTACATTGTCAAGTTTGTGGAATTTTGAAAAACCCTTTCTTAGTGTATACTTACAAACATATTACAAAGAATACACCCTCCAAATTTCATGTCTCTTTGATCAGCGGCTTAGGCTGTGCGATGATATATCACTAAGTCAGTCAGTCAAGACTTTGAATTATATTTACCTATATATAGATGGAGGCCCCGTCTATTTTTACGTAGGTCTCTTTGGTCTCTTTGGTCTTGTCCCGTCTCCCGTCTCTTATAACGTAGTGATTTTGAATGATTAGTTACTCTACTCTGTTATACCTCTATTTTGTTCTATCATAAATCTATCTATGGTCGAAGTTGAAGTCGAATTCAATTCGTGAAATGAAACCAGATTTTTATGATATTGCATTTTCATTATTACTTGTTGATTTAACGTGCAATTTGTGTCAAAACCAGTGATTTCTTGTGATAAAGTGTGTGTCCAGCTATGCTGTAGATCGTGTTTCTGAAAGAGCGCGCAGGTATCCTCAACAGGCTCACCAGGCCGCTGATTCTACAGGTAGGGTAACGGTATTATTTATTTTTGACGACGTCGGAGCTCTCTCGGCACGTGTAATCTATCGATTTGATTTCTTGTTCGTAATAACTTGAAGGTGGGATCATTTTAGAGTCGTTTACAAAGTTTGATCGTATGATTGTTGGTGTCTCAGATGAGGTAGGTACTATTCCTGCCTAGGTTCTTTTCCGGATTTGGGGATATTAGCTCCTGTCTGTCTGTCTGTACCTACTGTTTACAATATCCCTAGATTAAATAAATTTGAACCAGGTATTTATCAATACAAACATCAACAATAAAATTATAGTATACATGGTGAGTTTTCTCGAGGACCAAGGGCAAACTCTAAACAGATTATTATATATAGATATTAAGCTTATATATAGAGTTATGGAAAAATATCCACAGGAGTTACGGGATCGTTTTTTTATAAAAATATGAACTGCACTAAAAATAATCTTAACTTTTTTTTTTGTGAATATTTTTGTTGCATAATTTGACCCTTTGCCTACCTGACAAACAAATACCGTAATATACTTAATGTAACACTTAAAAAATACAAATCTTACTTCACATACAAAACCAATTTTATAATGTTAGTTAGTTGCTGTTGCCAGGTGTGATCTATAAAAGTTCTCATAGATGTGCTCCCAGAAGCTAAGCCTCTGGTTCCGATGAGTAGTGGTCATGGTAAGGGTTCTGCTGAACTGCAGCACTGAAGCTGTTCTCACAGTGAGAAGGTCCTGGGAACCCTCGGCTACTGACTTCCAGATCACAGGGACTATTGAAGTTGTTATTGGACTTGGATCTCTGAAAAATTATAAATATACTTTCTATATTCCTCAAAAGACAATTATACCAAAACTTTAAAACAAAGAATAAGCTTGTATGAATCAGTTTTTGTACCTTTATCTTTAACTAAAATTATTAATACTAGTGGTTACCCAGTGGTTGAAATTCATTGGTAAAAATAAATATATAAGAACAAGATGTTTCTGCACTCTTTCTCCATAATAATCTTTTACTATGCCAAATCTCAAACTCTTCCATGCGCACAATATTCTTAAAAAGATGTCTGACCTACCTTCTTATGTTATATTCAGTCTTAGAAATGAAGTCTCATGACCTCGTAAGAAAATAATTATGAAGTAAGTAGGTATATGATTTCTCACCCCAGTTTGATAAAGTTGCACAGTAGTGTGATCAATCTATCAGCAACCAGTTCATCTTGCTCCATTAAATGATCTTCATAAACATAATTGGAGACTTTCTCATGAGCTACAGACATTTCTTTCCCTGAGTTATCACTCACTTTCTTATACATAAATTTCATGATATACACAGGCTTAACAGTCCTTCCATACAGCACCCCAAACTTTATTATTGGAAATTCAAATAAAACATCATGGAAATATTCTGCATAATTTTGTGGTACATTCTCTTCCCCATCAAAGTAAAACTCCTTCACTAACTTGGCGATTTGCAATTTTTTCTCCTCATCTTCCATCCTCAAGTTATTTGGCAGTAACATATCAAAGTTTTCTGGCAGATAACTCAGAGTCTCTGTGTACTTTTCAATTATTGACAAGCCATCTGTGCTGCTGTAAGCTATAATAATGGGCATCTCTTGAAATTTCCCAGCTTTCAATATATCTATAGGGTCTTCACTTAGCAAACTATGAACGTAGAATGAACTACTTTCCAGGCAAGGTAAAAATACCTGTGATATGTTTGCCAATGACCTTAATGAGACTTTACGAAAGAATTTAACCAGTTTTTCGGGCTCCTCAGAGTGTTTGTACCCTATTTTTTTAGCAGCGTCATAGGCCAGACCCAGAGGATTGTAGGTAATTGTTGTTGGTGATAAAACAGAGCCAGATTCCAGTATGGCTTTATGGATTAAACCCTTGGTCAGTTCTGAGAGCAGAAGAATCTGTACCGCCGCAGCGCCAGAGCCTTCGCCGTAAACTGTGACGTCATAAGGGTCTCCTCCGAAATTCGCGATGTTTCGTTGCACCCAGTAAAGAGCGGCCACTTGGTCCTTTAAACCTGCATTCCCCGGCGCTTCGGGTATCTTCAAGCAAAGGAAACCGAGCGGTCCTAGGCGGTAGTTGAAGGTCACAATGACCATGCCTTGGATTAGCAGTTTCGCTGGAGGTTTGAAGGGGCCCCACCTGCAACGAAAAAACTGTCATCAGTTTCTATAACATGTTTTACTAAATGAGCGCCTGTTAAAGTAATGCATTAAGATGATAATTATTATGCGGTCGGTTATCGTTCAAACAAGACGCGAAAATGACCAGTTGTTTTTTTAGATCATTTTCAAAAATTGAGAGGTCTAGAATTTTTTATTCAAAGTTTCACCCATTTTGAAAGTGGCCGTCATGCACGAACACTAGCACAGAGCTGGCCGAGGCGTGCTCCGGAGCGAAGACGTTTACCACCAGGCAATTCTCGTCTCCGGTCTTTCGGTCGTCCTGGGGACATTTCACGCGGTGCGTGGCTTCGAAGATGCCATCCCAGCGGGGCGGTGGGTCAGGTGCCTATTGGGAAATCTTGTTACATGATACGTCTAAAAACAATAAATAAATTATTAATCCTATATGTACCTAATTATCTAAAAACCACTACAGGTAGTTTGTCCGATGTTTTAGTCCCCTCTGTGGTCCGCCTCTGTGGTCTAGTGGTTCAGCCCACCGATTTCAGATCCAGAGGTCCCGGGTTCGATCCCCAGAGGAGTACAATAGGTGCTTGTTGGTGGGGAGGACTTTGTTTAAGTCGGCCTGGCTAGCTACCACCATCTTACCTAATTCTGTTGCCATAACAAAAATTATAAAAATTGTTGTGTTCCGGCATTTAGAGGTAAGATAGCCAGTTCCTCAGTTTGTTGAGTATTCCGGGTGAAGTGCGCCTCCACCTTCGGCCTAATCTTAACTAGTAACGTAAGGTAAGATGAAGTCCAAACGCTTACCCGTCGTTCAATAAAAAAAAATGGTTGGACTTTCACACATTTTAAATAAGTTTATAACACACAATTATAAGGAGTCCAAAACTAATTATATAGAGCATAGGTTAACTAGTTCATGATAATGACCTAGAATAATCTAACCTAATAGTTAATCTACCTTGGTACAGAATTAGTTCCCGTGTTTGTTGTCAGTTTAGAACAAACCCTTCAATAAAGAATTTAAAAAAAATGTCTGTGTGGAGGACTTGTTTGGTGCCTTAACTGTGGAGGCGCGAATTTGGCCATATAGGTATTGCCCTCGTTAGCAAATAGGAAGAGAAACTATGAAGTTTCGTAGGTTTAATCTTATTTTAGTTGAATTTATAATTGTCATTAAGATGATCGGGCTTGAATCCAGGTCTTAAAATAAGAAAAACTGTTTAATTTGTGTCAAATATATCAGTAACAACTAACAAGGCTGTGTGAAAAGCAGCACGGTCCCCATGTGTGTGTGACAGTACTTAGTACCTACACAACAATATAAATTGATTAATATTAGACTATCATCATTTTATGAAAACTTTTCTTTCTAAAGATACCTCATCCCCTTGTATACCTAGCTAGATCGTCAGTTTGGTAAACCCGGTACAGATGAAGAGCTGTAAATAGAATCAGAACGAACACCTAAACGAATCAATTGTTCTTCCATTAAGTATTTTTCGTTGTGAAGGGGTATTGCGTTGGCGTCAGTCTGGAGCCAAGCCTCTTTCAAGTTGAAAACGTAAAAGCAGGTCAACATTGTTTGCCAGCGTCTTTCATTTCAGTCTTGAGTCAAATTCTATACCAATGGTGGCACTCAGACATTCTCTGTTTCCAAGGCAGCTCACAAAATGTACTTTCACTGTCCCGAGAGTGCCTTAGCGATGACACACTCGGTACTCTGGGAATTACGTCTCTGTCGACCGACCGTCTAC
Organism: Venusia cambrica; assembly: GCA_951394065.1. Taxonomy (NCBI): domain Eukaryota; kingdom Metazoa; phylum Arthropoda; class Insecta; order Lepidoptera; family Geometridae; genus Venusia; species Venusia cambrica. Next base: position 13,525,583 of record OX596042.1, read on the forward strand.
AAAACTAAATGAACCAAAATGCTATCGAATGTTAAGGGTCTGGAAATTCCCTGAGGCAGGCCTTTAGTGGGATTTTATAAGGTTGACCTACAAAGATGCTAGCTTGCAAGAAATAATACGAATTTGATGCGTGGCGTATATACTCAATACTGTAATTTGACATTACAGCCAAGTTTAGTTAACCACTGTACTTAAGAATGCCTAGTAGTACCGCTCTCCAATACCAACCTAATTTGTCGTTCACTTCAAAATGGCACGTCTGCTTTAAATTAAATTTTGCCGGTATAAACGGACAGAGATGAACTCAAGCTAAAATCAGCGGTGCTCCGAGGCCATCTCGGAATAACTGAGTTCACTAGGGCCTAAACTCTCAAGTGTTCCAATAAAATTTTGCCGGTATAAACGGACAGAGATGAACTCAAGCTAAAATCAGCGGTGCTCCGAGGCCATCTCGGAATAACTGAGTTCACTAGGGCCTAAACTCTCAAGTGTTCCCAATAAAAAAAAAACAACCTAAAGGCGCTCTATGTACGCTGTGCAAAGAGGGTGAGGTAATGAGGTTGTTTAGCAAACAATTTCTGGTCAACGGCGGCTCGATAACTCTCTCATACAATCTAGTTTATGCTCATCAATTAGAGTATAATATGTTTAGTTAGATAGTGAAGTACAGACAGACGGACAAAGTCCCCTCGTAACCTCAATACGTCGCAATAAACAAAGCGGATAACAATCTACGACTAATGGGGTTCCCGACATCGGTGGAAGTGAAGGCTGGTTTCAACCGTCACCTGACAGTCCGCAATCATCATTATCACAGCCCGTAACTATTCATTGTTGGAATGAGTCTCCACAAGGAGAGTTTTGAAACTATCTCCATGTCAGCCAGCGAGATGAAAAAAAACAAAATACCTGTATATGTTGAGACTTTTACCGCCTCCATGGTATTGGTTTGCCCAGAGGTATCAGATAAATAATAATAATAAATAAATATTACAGGACATTAATTTCACACAGCGCCATCTAGTCCCAAACTAAGCATAGCTTGTAATATGGGAACTAGATTACGGATAGAATACATAAATACTTTTTTTTTTTTGTAAATACATACTTATCATACAATACAACACCCAAACACAGAACAAACATCTACATTCATCACATAAATGTTTGTCCTGGGTGGGAATCGAACCCACAACCTACAGCGCAGAAGGCAGAGCTACTACCAACTGAGCTGTGAGGCTTGTTTCCAGATCCTGAGGCCCCGGGATCTATCCCTATTGTTGTGTATTTAGAGTTAAAAAAATAGCCAGTTCCTTAGTCTGTTGAGGATTCCGAGTGAACTGCGCCTTCACCTCATCATAACTTGACATCAGATGAGATAAAAGCAAAGCGCTACCCCGTATGGGTAATAAAAAAAAGTATAGTATAGACCTTTTGGGTCCGGTCTGAGGAAGCGTTTGGTGTGATTGCATTCTGTTCTGTCCGGCATTAGATGTCGTCACCACCTCGTAAAGCTTATTGTATCATTTTCATAATTTGCCCTACATTTTTCTATCGAGATGTTGTCATAACATCTCAAATTAATGTTAGATGTTCTAGTTTTTGTAAATAGGCGTGATAACCGACCATGTCCACCTGACGTAAGGGTATTTTTCAAAACTTTAACAGGCAGCTTTCAGTCTTTTTACCCAACTCCCTCAGATGGAGGATTATGTTTTTCGAGAGTTTGTATATATATGATGTAATATTTTTTAAGATAGCTACATATTTTTTTTTGTACATCCTTACATACGCACTACCCCTTTACAGTACTACATTGTTGCAAGATTTTTTAAATAAATTGAATATTATATTGACGGATTGACTTGAAAGTTGCTACAGATACCAAGCAATATAAGAAACGTTTAACGGGTTTTAAGATAATCAACGATTTAAGGTATTTAAAATGAAACCAACCTGAGGGGTCTTCTTATTCATCTTAGCTTGATGGTCTTCTATACATTCAATACAATTCAATTACAAATACTAAAGGATAGACTTGAAATATATTATATTAGTATGGGATAACTATCAGTTGTTTCTTCAAAATGTTTGCAGTGTCAGCTTATCAAAGATTCAGTGGCTGCGGTATGAGAACATTTATTTTTCTTTTTAAATGGGTGAGCAAGAATGGGTTGGGTCTTGAACTGGGTATTTAGTGGCCAGCAACTCAAATATAAAAGGAAGGATGATAAAAAAAAAACTATTGTAAGGATACCATATAATGACGATTCTAAAGAAGCCGTGTTTTAGTAAAACCATGAAGTTTACATTTTACAGTCGGAGTACAGATAGTTCTTCAACTTAGTAATAGTTAATACCGTTTACGATACACAGCAATGATGCTTGGTGATATAAACATTTATAGTAGGAGTACTTCCTCGAATGCGGCCTTTCACAAATAGCTCTCCCACTATCTCCTGAAGGTCATGTATGGTGCCCCTTGCTGTAACTTTAGTTGATACTGTTCTGCCGTAAAGACGAAGTACAGGCGGTAGTTATAGTTACCTTGAATCTGGTCTTCACAACTGCGTAAGGCATCCCGAGGAATTCGTAGTGCGGTGGGTCGTGTGCGAAATATCCTCGCGCATACCCCTGTGTAGTTTTCACGTCCCGCGTCCGCCGCCGGGGCTCTGCTGGCGTCCACCATGTACAGGCCACGCACAGGCTAAGTATCAGATTTGACCACATTGCACATTGGGGTTGCTAGACTTCGCACCAGTTGTAAAAAATCTGGTCTTCTTTTTAATTTTTGATGTGTTAGCTCTTGTATCTTGACCTTGGCTGGTAAATGTTTGCTATTGTAACACGTGTATGCAAAAAATGTCGTAAATTGCACTTGGTACGACTAAGAAACTAGGAGCCGAACTTTACTACTTTAAGCTCATACTATGCTCATAGCAAATTGAAATAAAAAAATGTTTTGTCTACCATAAAGATTACGTTCTTTTCATGCACTGCAAAACTACGTTTTCATATTGTCGTTATTGAACATTTTGTATGAATATAATATAATGTATAAAACATAATGTATTCTGAGATTGTATGAAGGGAACTAGGCTTCGACATGAGTTGATGACTAAGTGATTTTGAATGTATTAAAAACAAAACTGCATTTTAAATTAAATGTTGGAACTAGCACAATTATATATGAGAGGGTTTTCCCATGTTTAGCGAGCGACTACGTACTTTAGGTAAGTTTCGAAGACGCGTGTTATTGTCAACATGCGCCACACATAGGTAATCAAAACAAGGAATACCAAACTCGTATGTTTAGTTTCATACTGTTTATTTGGTAAATATACCGCTTACATAATAAGTACATGGCTCTAGTCGGATTCAATTATCGGTGACGATTCGTGGGCGGGCGCGTGTCTCCTTTAGTGGTAAACTAATTTGTGCGTCATCCAAAACATAAAGGCAATAAAGATGCTATATCCTGGCAATGGTGAATAAGCGATGCTCCGTTCGATAAAGTACTGTTCGTAAAGCTCGCTCCACAATGCGAGCCTGTCCACGTGCAAGCCACGCATGGGCCTGGGATCGGCAGCAATCAGCAAAAAATGGTCGTCAGTATCATTTCTAACTTCCAGCTTATGCCACTCGACGTTTTCAGCTGTTGGCGTTCTGAAAAAATTAAGCCGAGTATAATAATAATAAAAAAAAAGTTTTGTAGCTGTTGCAAATATCGGGTTCATTGTATGTATGGTATTATAATGGTAGTACATGGTAGTTAAGCAAAAATATATGTATATTGAGCTCTGCTCTGCGCTAGCTCTCTATTGAGCCTGTTTTGCATATGACTGGTTGGAGTTCGGGCTTGTTAAATGTCTGCCAGGGCTTAGCTACCACCATAACAACGATTTCTAAATGTTGTGTTCCAGTACTGAGATTTATTGAGATTTTTCAGTTCCTCACTCTGTTGAGGATTCCGGGTGAGTGCGCTCCCACTTTCGGCCTTATCATAATTTGACTCCATGTGATATGAAGGCAAAGCGCTTCCTCGTCAAAGTATGTAAAAAAAAAAACGTTATTTATATATTTTTTAATATTTTTAAACCACTTGGAGTCGAAAAAAGCGAGCAACCCGTTGCTGTTACATGTAACTCTTGCCTATAGCAAAGCCTTACTGCGAAGGTCACATACACAAATAACATGACCTACGCGGCACTGCATTGCGCCAGTCAATTTGAGTCATAAAGGTGTTTAGCCTCGTAATATCTCCGGTAATCCGTTCAAACCGGAAGACAGCAATGATGCTTTGCGGTAGAAATAGGTGGTAGTACTTTCCCGGACTTTTCCCTTTCACAAAGAGCTTTTATATGCGTAATCGAAACGGCATATGAGGTATGAGACTTGCTTACCCAGTTTCAATAAAGCTGATCCATAAATCCACCATCAGATCGATGGTTTTCTCCTCAGGCGTGCCCTCTTCAGGCAATCGCCCGTCCTGAGTAAACAGGTAACCGATGATGTCGTTACGAACTGCCCCTTCCACCGGATTCCCCAGAGAAATACTCTCTCGGTTGAAGTTGCCCACAAAATCGAATTCATATAAATAGACCGCCGCTCCTGCAGCCACGAGGGGCCTTGCGGAACGAATCAAAGGGTATAAATACGAAGCATCAGTACACCAGAGTGATAGTTCTCTTATAGCATCTGCTGTGATTGTGTCGTTTCCAAAATATTGCATTTTTACTCTCAGCGCCTCAGCGATTCTGTCATCACTGTCAGCGATTCTTAAATCTTCCGGTAACAACAGTCCAAAGTCAGTATTCAGCTGTTCAATGTAAGCTCCCGTATACGCCACGGCCTCGTGCGCTCCCGCGTGGCTAGCCGACCCCATCATGAAAGTGGTATCGACCTGCTTATTCTGTAGCAAGGTCCACGGCGTGACCTCCATAAACGACTTAGTATTTTGCTCAATGCACGGATTGAATCTCATATCTTTAGCGGCTTCCACTATTACCTGCATGGAAACATTTGCGAATAATCTGTGATCATTTGACGATATTCCGTCCGTGAGATTTGCTATGTGGGCGGCTAGCGTTTTCGCTTTTTCTCGAGGGTGTCTGTCAAAAGCCAAATGGGAGAGCATAGAGCCACTTTCGGTAATCACTTTGTGGATATAGGACTTTGTTCGCGAAGACAGTGCCAAGTAGCCAGCAAGGGCACCAGCGTATCCATCACCACCCACTACTATATTTGATGGGTTTCCGCCGAATGCTTGTATGTTGCTCTTTACCCATTTTAAAGCTTTCGATAGGTCTTTTAATCCGGCATTGCCTGGCACTATCTTACTATCCTGCAAACACAGGAATCCGAGCGCACCAAGTCTGTAGTTCGGTAAGACGAGGATTACTCCCTTGGGAACCAAGTGTTCGGGGCCGTAGACCATTGGGTCACCGCTTCCAAATCTCTCGTCGTGAACGTAGAAAAGCACACTGGCATTTTGAGCATTTTCTGGTGCGAATATACTGAGAGTTAAACAGTTTAAGTCTCCCACGAAACCGTTCTGAAATTGAGGACAGCGGGTTGTATGTTCTCTTACGTCGTGAACATCTACCCAAGATTGTGCCGTATGTGGAGGCTGAAACAAAATTAGTAAAATCATACTCATGACTTAAGTTTACAAAAGTAATGACTTATTATTACCTCAAAAGGCGAGTTGACCTCTCCATATGGAATATCAATAAAGGCGATGACTTCCGTTTCCTGCCATTTAAATCCCTTAACTGGTCCGTGTGTTGTCACAACTATGTTCTCGTTATCAATCGTTTCTTGGCTGGGGTTGATATCTGGTTCAATTCCAGTACTTGCCGTGATATGACCCCCGTCAGTTCTTTCGCCTGAGAGATCAATTGTGGTTGAGGTAATTTCATTGCTATCAGACCGATCATCCCTTGATTGAAAGTTATGTTCAGAGATTGTATCAACTGGTGGACATGTAGTTTCAATGTTCTCTTGAGGTAGATTATCTATAATGCCTTTCTCTGGTTCTTTGCTTCTTGTATAAGGACTATTCCTCGGTGATTTTGATGTTGAACTCATATACTGATCCAAATTGCTCAGATCAGGTGGTTGTGTGATGAAATCTGGTGGTTCGGAGTCTGTAAACTCTTCAGTCAGATGTTGAGCAAATGCTAGTGATATCAGGCAGACAACGGCAAATATCTCCCATCCCATCTTTTACGGGTAGTGTTTCGCTCGTTTTATCATTCCTTAAAATAGTTTAACAGTACTTATATAAGTTATTAAAAGCTTTGTCAAACTTAGAAAACATGATTACAGTCTTTTTTCATAATAATCTATTTTATATTTAGGACAATACTAGTATACATTTTCAAATTTTTCATAAATTTTTTGTTTGTTATTTTGTTTTATAATAAAATATATATTTATTTTCATGTATTAGGTCCTTACATATGAAATTGGCGTTTTGTCGTACTGGCCACTTTGATCTTAAATATCTCCTCTTTGGTTAGGAATTCCTAATTCAAATTTAAACAGCTATTTACTCATGCATTTGTGTTTCGAAAACCGTAATTCATTTGTTTTTTTCTCTTTTGTTTTTTTTTCTGCGTCACTCATTTCACAAAATGGAAAACTTAAAATATCGCATTATTTACGAGTACGAGTTCCACCGTGGCACCAGTGCTGCAGAAACGGCTCGAAGGATTAATGATGTGTATGGTGGTGGTGTCGCAAAAGAAAACACGGGCGTTTTTGGTTTCAACGCTTTCGTTCTGGAAATTTCGACCTGCAGAACAAGCCCCGTGGACGGCCGGAGACCAAGGTCGATAATGATGAATTGAAGGCTATTGTGGAAGCAGATCCATCGCAAACCACATCACAGTTAGCTGCAGGCTGCGGTGTTAGTGACAAAACCGTTTTAATCCACTTGAAGCAAATTGGGAAGGTGAAAAAGCTTGAAAGGTGGGTACCTCATGAATTGAGTGAAGCAAACCGACAAACGCGCGTCGACTGCTGCGTTACATTACTCAACCGGCACAATAATGAAGGAATTTTAAATCGGATCATTACATGTGATGAAAAGTGGATCCTGTACGATAATCGTAAACGCTCATCGCAATGGCTGAACACTGGTGAACCAGCAAAATCTTGCCCCAAGCGAAAATTGACTCAAAAAAAGTTACTTGTAAGCGTTTGGTGGACTAGTGCCGGTGTCGTACACTATAGCTTTCTTAAATCTGGTCAGACGATTACGGCTGATGTCTATTGTCAGCAACTGCAAACCATAATGGAAAAGCTCGCTGTTAAACAACCGAGACTTTTCAATCGCTCTACGCCACTGCTTCTTCAAGACAACGCTAGACCACACACGGCCCAACAGACGACTACCAAATTAGAGGAGCTTCAATTGGAATGTCTAAGACATCCACCGTACTCTCCGGACCTTGCTCCAACAGATTACCATTTTTTTCGAAATTTGGATAACTTCTTGCAAGGAAAAAAAATCAATTCCGATGAGGCAGTCCAAACCGCTTTCAAAGATTTCATTGATTCCCGTCCGAATGGTTTTTTTAGTAAAGGGATCAATGAACTACCTATAAGATGGCAAAAGTGTATAGATAGCAATGGTACATACTTTGATTAATAAAATATATTTTAATATGAAAAAATTGCCTTTATGTTCCTCCCATACAAAACGCCAATTTCATATGTAAGGACCAATATATTTTTTGATTTTCGTCATTTTTATAAATCCTATTGTCCAAGTGATTTTTATATGTTAATTAATAGTAGAAAGCGGGGCAATTGAATATACATTATCTCATTGCACCATATATCATCACTATGTATCATCATCGCTTATGGTAGGTAAATGTATAAATACATTTATAGGAGCACTTACCATGCGCCACATGTGTTAGCCGTCACGGTGATACAATAACTGGCTACCTATGTAGACATCCTACGAGTAAGTACAATGCAATCAGGAAGATTGCATGGATCGATTGCGGGGATACATAGATACACAAGTGGTTAATGTAAAGTGATGGTAACAAAATTTGTGCCTCCATCAACTATACGTGAGATTACGTGATTTTTATACACAGCTTTTACCCTTGCTTAAAAAAACATTAAAGAGTTCCATAAACCGGTAAAATTTCTTAGTACTTACCTTTACAAATATTAAAAAAATATATTTATAATCACAAAGTCAATAGATCTTAATTAGGTAAATGTTAGTAACTAATTAACTAAAACTTACATCCATTGACGGATTATCTATATGAAAAGTATACTCCAACTTGCAAACGTAAGTTTGGACGCGCCTCTCGACTATCCCCTAGTTGGTGATCCTCATAAGATCCACGGTCTGAGTAGTGAACAGAGGTTGTCTGTTACTGTACTTTTACTCCTTTGTGTTGCCAAATCCGTTGTATCAAATTTCCGAAAAATAGACTAGTAATTTTTTTAGCAATAAGCTGATGATATAACGATATTACCTATGTCAATACCAAAGATTTAAAAAATAAATCTATGTACCGTATCATAGATTTAGAATATAAATCTATGGTCAGTACCTACCTACTCGCTATTCTTATACGTTTCCAACAATAAGTTTAGTGAGAGATAAATGGGAAACAGCTATTAGACTGAGCCGAACTGAACCAGAATGGCAGTCATCCGCGTCCAGCGTAGTTTGTTCGGACCATTTCGTCGACAGCGATGTGTACTTAACAAAGCAAGGGCTTCGTCGAATAACTCGGACTGGATATCCAAAAAAGGTAAGTACACCTACATGTACACCTACAGCTCAGTATTCCTGCTTTCGATGGTCCGTCCTGGGTTCGATTCCCACCGAGGACAAATATTTGTGTGATAAATATGTATTTACAAAAAGCGAAGTATACATACTTAGGTACATGCATTCTATCCGTAATTTTTTTTTTGTATTCCATATTTCAGCCATTGAGATAAATTTTCAAAAATGTCATGTATCTAATCCTCCATCCTCGAACAAACATCTATTCATCACAAAAATGTTTCTCCTGGGTGGGAATCGAACCTACAACCTACAGCGCAGAAAGCATTGTTACTACCAACTGAGCTATGAAGCATGTTTGTCTAAAAAGATAAATGCATTAAGGTTTTTTTAGGAAAGGTAGAATATACGATAGAAGACCTCAATAAAATATTTTTGTTCACACTGTTCTATTTTATTTACTTGCAAAAAATTAAAATAAATCAAAAATACTGTCTCCAAAAACCTGTAGAAATAATAAAATATGATTAGGTTTTAATCCGAAGGTGTAAATAGAGCCTCTAAGAAAGTGAGCCGTCGCCGTCGACACCAAAAAGGAAATGATTAAAATGACAGAGGAACGGCCGTCGAACCTACAAATGTTCTTAATTTGATGATTATAAAAGTGTATTTGTTACTTTGTTTGGTGTCTGAAAATTACTTCACACTATTAAGTAATTGTTTTAAATTTTATACTAGTCGATTTACCACACCCACATTACCAGTGCTATATCTCCCCTTTTTCCTTGATCTAAGACACAGGCGTAGTCGTCACAGCATATGTTTTCTACTTCCACTCTTTCTACAACCCGTCTACTCATCATCAGCAAAGAGGTTACTATCTGTATGTATACTATGTATGTTTAATTTGTCTGTTAAAATTGAATTTTCATTCAAGTACACTTTTCTACCTTTTCAGTGTATCACCTCTCTCTCTCAAAGTTGGTTAAAAAATCTTTAAGGGTTAAGCTCGCATCTGAACAAGGACGTATTCCTATGACATGTTTAAATCATATTTATGATTACAATAAAGAATTACAAGAGGTTGATTGACATAAACAAATTATTATATAATTATGTCAGCGTTAGATTGTAAGCACCGTCCGTTTGTAATATGCCTCGGCATATTTTACACATGTCGGCATAAGATTATAAGCACCGTCCGTTTGTAATATGCCTCGGCATATTGTAAATGGTCGGCAAAAATGGTGATCGATGATGAACCCGTCCGGAAATAATGCGTAAAATCGTAAATGTTAGTGGCTGTTGACAATTTGCTGACCGTTTGCAATATGACGAGGCATATTACAAACGGACGGTATATACAATCTGACGGTGACTTATTACTTTGTGCTCGGATATACTTTGTGCTTTCGATAGATAGCTGAATTTTAATAATAATGAGTATGTGAGCGCAGTTGATGTAACAAAAGGGTAGGTCTTATTCTAGTGCGAGAGAAAGGCGTGCTAATACGCAGGAACTGTTCGGTTCATACTAAGTAGACAACGTATAAAAGTTATTTCTAGGAGCTTATGTGTATCTTGAAGAGATTAATGCTTGCATGATTCTTCATGCTGTCTATATATGACATATTATCTACCTACTATAATATTTAATCTACCGTTCACAACAAAGATGAAGTTATCTTCATCTTTTTTTGCGTGTATAACGCAAAAAAAGATGCCCTCTTTGCATGAGAGTGTAACCGCTGTGGAGGGCCGTTTATTTTTAAGCTAAAGGTTCAGGTACATTACACCTTACTTCAGTGAATCGGTCACGACTTTCCAAATTGCCTGTTTCGAATACTTTTTATGTCCGCCTGTACACAAAGCTCTGCTTATCTTACCACTAAACCACTTGATTGATTGATTTTATCTACCACTTGAAGCAGATAACGAAAAGCTCACCGGTTGTTGTATGAACATTGTCAGTACTCCGTGGCGGCACTGTAGCCTCCCGTAGACGTCTTTAGAGGCGTCTAAGATATTTTTTTATACCCTACGGTGGCAAACACCTGACCCACCTGAAACTTAACTGTAAAACTAGCTATGAGGCTCGTAATAGTATAAACGAAAAATTACTCATTATTTTTATCTAACCTATATTTTCCCACTGCGGGGCAAAAGTCTCCCCCAATTCTTTCCACGCATCGCAGCTTCTGAGGACATCTACCATTCCTTATCGAAATGATCGATTTCATCTCGCAAACGCTTGCGCGGCCGACCCCGACGTCGCCGTACATCCCGAGTTGTCCAAAGAGTTGCAACGTTTGCACATTTGTCGATCGTCTTATATTGCCTACATAGGCAATGCCAGTAATGGATCGTATCACCGTACTCTGTATCATATCTGCGTTTAAGTCCAAAGACACTGCGTTACATTGCCCTCGTACAAATCTTGAGCATAGATTTCTGGACTGAGTTCCAGTAACCAAGTCTGAGCGCCTTAGAATAAAACGTTTATCCTACATAAACATGTATCGATGAGTTTGTGCTGATGTGTCAGAGGTAGGTCTCCTTTCATGTACGCCTTCATAGACCAGAAGCTCTACCAGGCTTTGTCGATACGACGATCGAGTTCTTTTTTGATCTGTTTTCGAAGTTAGCTATCTGGCCCAGGTTGATTATACCTACTCATCGACATATTTTATCTCTTGTTCGTTTACCTCGATCCTGCGCTTTGTCACATTGGTCATGACCGGCGCTTGTGACCGGTTCATCTGAATTCCAATCTCAAGACTATTTAGATCTTGCAACTCCGCCGCCGATGGAGCAAATAAGACGATGTCGTTTGCGTAACGTAAGCTGGTCAGGCCTGTGACATCAATACCTTTGTTTTCCCATAGGACTGCCAGTGCTCTAAATAATTGTTCGAGCATATTCGTAAACAAAATAGGAGAGACTGAGTCTCCCCGCTTAACTCCTTTCTGAATATTGAATGCTTTGCCGGTTGACTGTAGTTTAATATTGGCTGTGTTATGACAATAGATTGATTTAATGAGATTAATGAATGTGGAATGGACTTGTGGCTGATGACTGTGTGGTCCAGGAAGGCTATTCATAGCGGTTTATCGAACTCTGTGTGCTTTTCGATAATCTGATAAAGCGTGTGCAGGTGATCTGTTTTGGAGAAGCAAGATCGAAAGCCGGCTTGTTCGGGTAGTTGGTGTCTGTCCAGTATGCCGCCAATACGATTTTTAATGACTTGAAGAAATGCCTTATACAGATATGCAACAAGGCTATTTGGCCTATAGTTTGAGAGGTCAGTTTCGTCTCCCATCTTGTGCGGTGTGAATTCGCCGATTTTGAATGCCTCGGTAGTTACACAATCTTGTCCTGGGCTTCTGTCGTATTTCATAGTTTTCATGCGTCATGGCGGCTCTCATGGCGACTTCCTTGCCAGTTATAAATAAAATGTCTACATCTTTCTTGTACTCTACATTATCATAATATTTGTTATTGTCTGAAAATAAGGTTATATAAAAAATGACCATATATATCAAATTCAAATAGGTTTCCTAGACGTATTACCTCGTTTTGGGATCTAAACTGTCGAAGAACTGGACCATATTCAGCTCCTCGGGAGAAGCACTCTTCATCTTAACCCTCATGGGCTCGTCAATCAGATTGTACTGAACCTTCCCATCGGTCACCGACGTCCATGACGTGTTATTACAAATTGGTGCACTGGAAATATAATAAATATAATATTCAAGTTCCTGTCATGTGTATGGTTAACTATTTTACGTTTAATTACCTACCCGCAGGTCATAAAATTTGTAACAATGTGGACCATCCAATACTTCATGTAATCATCGCTAGTCCTTGGCGGATACGAAGTGTAGCCTCTCAATAAAGAATTCACGCGAAATATGCAATATAAGTCATCCATATGTGCAGCTCCTCGATAGTCCAACCAACGAGCTTGTTTCATGACACTGAAGGCGAGTTGGTAAGAGAACTTGTACAGGTACATCGGGGCACCGCCTGTCAGGGCTCGCCACTCGGCCACTTTGAACGCAGGATACTCGAAAAACATGTCGTTGAAACATTTCATTAATGTATCCACCGTAGGGGCTTCCTTGAAATATCTCTCATAGATTTTCGCAGCGATTTTTTTTATTTCTTTCTCGGGCAAGGTATAAGCCAGTCGCGCTGGAACTATCGCTAAAGGATTCATGCTGAGTTTAGGCAAAATATTCTCCTCGTAAACCAACCACCTAGCGAAACCCATCTCATTGTTTGTGAAACTAACAATAGCGGGGTATTCGCGTCCTCTACCCTGAGCCATGAGCGTCAGCGGGTCTTTCTCCAAGATCCTCGTTACTCCTGGAAATTTGGACTCTACCACTGGGTTGAACGTTACTACGGCCGTGTTGTACAAAACGAAGGAGTTTGCATGCATTATCTTCAAGAGTGGCATTTTAATCAGTTCTTGATGAATGAGCACGGGGTCTGTCTGGTTGATACCGAGTTGTTCTAAGAACATAGTGCTGACTTCCTTCGCGTACTTAGCTGAAGTGGTGAAATACGATGGGAATGCAGTGCAGCTTGTTAAGATAATCCTGAAAATAAGTTTAAGACGCGTGTAATTTTTATGGGTCATTCTTGTTTTTCTTTATTAGTACTTACACATTTGAATCATATTGATTTTCTTGAGCGATGTGAATTAAAACACTTGCCTTTGAAAAAAGCCTTGAGCTGGTTTTGACAGTGATAAAATTTGGGCACTGGTGGCCCCAGCACTCTGCCCCATCAGCGTGACATTGTTAGGGTCTCCGCCGAAAGCTCGCGCGTTCCTCCGTACCCACCGAAGAACCGACAACTGATCGCGGAATCCCTGGTTCCCGGGGATTTCTTTCGAGTTAAGTGATAAAAATCCGAAGGCGTGTAGTCTAAAAACATTAACTTTTAAATATTGTTACGAGTTTGATACTGGTTTAAAATTGGAACCTACAGAACTTGAGCCAACCTGTAGTTAAAAGTGATGCAAATAACATCCTTTGTCATCAGATATTCAGGACCTAAGTCATCAGTGAGACCCGCCCCGCTCTGCAAACTTCCACCGTGGATAAAAACCAGTATGGGTAAATTGCGACCACAGTATTCATGTATGATTGGATGTTCTGGAAGCCATTTTTTCGGTACATGGATATTGAGGTAAATACAGTCTTCGCTCATTCCCTTGCTCTGCAGTGGCATTCGCCCTCTAATGAGATCTGTTTGAGGGCACGCTGGCGCATCTTCCGTAGCGTCTAGCAGCGTATCACCCCACGGCTCCACAGGTTCCAAATCCTGAAAATGTATTGTCCTTCGTATAGTTAGTTGCTAGAATTTGTTTGTGAGATGTGGTTATGAATGATGAAGTACGATATTGTTCTAGTCGATTTCACCACACTTTTTCACCCACAGTGACTTAAACTGCGCCGGCGTAGGTAGGTGATATTTGGAGGTCGATGGTCAACCCATTTGATGAGCTCTCTATGTTTCGTTATGTGACTATTGCAGCTCACTACCCGTACCTTGAAACGTCTTGCCCTTAATGGAGGTTTTCCGTAAGGTATTCCTCTAAAACTGGCGTACGATGTCCCGTCTTCCGCGCGCCGTAACCGCCCGCACACCCATCCCTCATGGGTGCGCACGCGCACCTGACATCGTTGCGTGCAGGTGTAATAGTTTATAGAGGTGGCTGGAACAATTGGCATGAAAAGTAACCATTGCGAGCAATTACTCATTAATTTTAACATTTTTCTCAAGTTTTATTGATATTCGGTTCTACAGATAGTACTGTCAGTGAGACTAATCAGTACACGTGTTTCTTTGCGAATATTTAATCTATAAGCAACATAAAATCTGTTCGAAATGTGAATAGGTTTGCATAGTTTATAGATGGAGTTTTACCTTGAATCAGAAGATGTGAAAATATCGCCAGCAGCGTGAAAGGATTCAGCATTCTTGTCTCCTCGGTACGTAGTATAGGTATGGGCTCAACAATCAATGAATAAAAGCTTATTTTCATACCTTTTGTTTCTAGTTCTCGTGTATGTGCTCTGTAAACATTATACTGCGTTAGGGCATTTACACACACTTAAAATATCATGTTTTTATTTGTCAGTAAGTCATGCGTCACCGGTGCATCAGCGGCTAATTTTAAATCATAATGTAATCCGCATATGGTGGGTCAATTATGCATTTTTAATCGACTTTCAAAAAAAAGGAGGAGGTTATCAATTCGTCTGAATCCTATTCTTTTATGTATTCATGTTCCTCGATTACTATATTATCCCTATTACGCCTAGACCGATTTGGAAAATATTTTTTTTGTTTGAAAGGGTAGGTATACTTCACCTCTTCTCTCCTACTCTGGGAACTCTTCAAATATTATAGGCACACTTGAAGTGATTTGGGTGTATTACCTCAAAAGTAAGGAAAATACGGACGCCGTATAGGATCACGCGTCTGTCTGTCTGTCTATACGTCTGTCCACCTGTCATCAAAATAATTGGAAAAAATACGTCATCGAGGTAAACGAAATTGTATCATATTCTTTCATTCTTTTCATTGAAGTCGGTTTAGTTTTTAGTTTTCAAAACGTAATTATTAATTAAGGGCATCAGAGTCGTCAATTGAAATCTGATCATTTCGAAATATTCGATTGGAACACACATTTGACACGTCACATTTGTTGTTGTACAAATAACTCTGAATATCAATTTTATACCTATTTAATTAAAAATAAATTAATCGGTATAAATGTGCGAGTGTGTAACTAGCACTATTATAAACGTCATAATTTCTTACAACAATAAAGCAATAAAAAATGAATAATTGCAGAATAACAATTCATTAGGTACAATAGAAAAACAGCTGCAGTGGTGATGCCTTTCCTGTGAGTAACTAGGTCCTAGCTTCCTTTCGGTCAAAATGATACCGATATGTTTTTTTTATAGTGGAGCTTTTTGCTTATCATCAACATCCACAACAGCTATTAGATAACGGCTTGGCATAAGCCTTCTCCCCCAGTCGCCACTCTAACCTGTTATGAGCTCTCGGTGGTCTGCCAAGATACTGTCTGATACTGAGTCCTCTGGACCACCAGTCGGTCAGTGCCGTGATCCACCTGTCATCACCAGATCTTGCCAGGTGTCTTATCCAGCTCCATTTGAGGTTAGTAACACAGTCACCTTTTAACCGCCTCTGTGATTTAGTGGTTCGATCCCCAGGGAATAAAATATTGTGCTTGGTTTGGTTGGTAATAGGACTTTGTTTTAGTCCTACTGGCTAGCTACCACCATTTTACCTAAGTCTGTTGCCATAATAACAATTCAACAATTCTAAATTGTTGTGTTGCGGCATTTAGAGGTACGATAGCCAGTTCTATATAATACTGGCCATAAAAACCACACTTAGCACACAAATTGTCCGCGACCTCACCGAGGGCTGTGTTGTGACCGGCGGTCACTTGGAGTTGGTATTTGTATAAAGGGGTTCATGGTCAGTAGCGAGGTCTGTTTTTTTTTATATAGGCATGTAGGGTAAACCCTGGATGTCGAGGTTTGCCTGGGCAACTCATTCATCAGTGGAATGCTTTAGTTAACTTAACTATAACTTACTTAACTACAGTATCACTGAGCAACTATATTTTAATCAAGATATTTTAGAGATCCATACCAAAACTCTAATGATGTAAGCCAAGGTGAAGAAATATTCACAATTTCTACACAAAAACCCGCAATTATAGTACTTTTAGATTTATTCAAATTGGACATTCCATTCAAAAGATATCTTGAATGTTTTTTTTAAGTGTCCATTAAATACTTCCACTGCAGGTTATGAGCGTCCACCGAAGGAGTGCCGTAGAATTTACAGATCAGTCCTGCCGTGAATGTTGTTAGAGGTGACTAAGGAATTATACCAGGAGATGGTATAATTTCTAAGTACTAACTTCCTGAGTAGGTACTTATTATTATTTCAGATGTGGTGATTATGGGTGACACTCCAGTTATTTGTACATAGTTTTAGATAAAGCTATTTTTAATTGTGGACATGTCGTTAATGTAATGTGAGTAAGGTGCCTATGTGATAAAGCTAATAGACCTAAGTGTGACATTGATTTTACAACATAATTTTACATTATTGGGTGGGGGTGGCGCCTTACTTCACACTGTTATTGCTCATCGCCTTTGTAACGTCGCACAATATTCTCCACAGTCTATTATTTTCCCAATTGCTGGAAACATTTGCCATAACATCTCACTAATGAGCTGGGCATGTGATAGTGATAAACTTTGAGGAAGTGGAACTGCGCGTTGTCAACTAGTTCTTATTATGTGTGGGGGTGTCTGACGGCCTGCACTGACGACCATGGGGAAGAATGCGAATGTGCATTTTCTCCTATGGTTTTAACTTAAAGTCTTAAAGTCTACCCCAGCCAGCCCAGCCTTGAAGTACCGCAGCAGGTCTTTGGGTTTTTGGTGACACTTACTGAACGCCTAATTTCGTGTGAACGTTGACGTTCGAGTTGACGGGCGACGATGCTTTTTCCATACCAGGAGGTCAAGAACTAATCCATAATCTATAAGAAACAAGTGAATACCTAAAACTTTGTTTAACATTTTATCGAGCATTCAGTTGCAGGAGCACTACATCGAGCATGACGTAGTTTTACAGGTTCTGATCAGCCCGGCTTCAGTAACTAGGGTACTTATAAAGTTCATTCAAGGAAATTTTATATTGTATACATTTTTTTGATTCAATTATACCCAAAATTTATTCATTAATTTGTGGGTTCTTTTAATGTGTTTTTGTTCAATTAACTCGTTGGTTGGTTTTTAATTTCATACTCATGTTTTTTGTTACAGGTAATCCTTTCAGTCAGCTTCTCAAATCTGCAGGCTGGTCTGGAGTCCATTGCGTAAGTACCTATTAAATAGAGCAAACTCTCGGAATTTCCTGCGGAGTTGTGGACATACCATAGCTTTTATAAACGTCGATGTTTGTTAGATACCTTTAACGACGCTGAATGGATCACAATGAAATTTGGCACGCATTGAGTGCTGTGTTACCATACCATAGATAGACCATAGGGAATAACAAAGGCAACTTTTAATCCGTGTAACAACACTGGTCGAAGCCACGGGCAAATGCTTGTTACTTTATATGTCCGGTTACCGACCTGCCAATGACAGTCCCGTCATCGCTTCAGCCGAAATGGAATCGGACTAAGCGTAAACACACCAATATATAATCTAAGGACCGATACGGTGAACCAGCTCCCAGTAGACCTAACCTCACTTTTCCAGTAAAACTGTGATAAAATTAGATTTTATTTTATGCAGAACTATTTTTTTTTTAATCGAGCACGTAACTCCTAACTTGACTTTTCGATAAGTCTCACGGATTCTGTGACTTGACCTCAGTGGTTGTGTAAAAAAACTCACCCTGTAGTCCATACAAGTTTAAAAACCAATTGAAACAGTTTTTATTGAAAAAGTGCTACTATGCTATTGACGAATTTATCAATTAATAAAATATAATAAAGAATTTTTGTGTCATTATAACATTTGTGAAAGTTGTGACCAAGTACAATCACTGGAAATAAGCATTTTGCAAAAAGTTGAATTCCTAAATGTTGAGTTTGCAAGAAGTTGAATTCCTAAAATGTTGAATGCTGTTGTAGACTGTGACACCTACAATATTCGACGTGTATGCGTGATATGCCGGTAATATGCCAGAATCGCATGGTTACTAGATAGCGGTTGACAATAATAATAAATAATACAGCATTATATCGAAATGGAATTCGTTTGAAGTTTGACAGCTGTCATTGAAAATATAGATCTTGGTCATAGCTTTCATTTGTACTTTAAACGGAGAGTCTAGGACGAGTACTTTCAGAAATATGGCCGTTTGAAGTTTGAAAGCTGTCATTGAAAATATAGATCTTGGTCATAGCTTTCATTTGTACTTTAAACGGAGAGTCTAGGACAAGTACTTTCAGAAATATGGCCGTTTGAAGTTTGACAGCTGTCTTCAAAGGTACTTATATCAAAACACCCTCATTTTAGAACCAGCTTACTATAAAATATAGCTTAGTTATTATTTTTTTTGCTAGGTATTAAAAACCAAGTTTCAATTTGATGGAATTAATTTTCTTAATGAAAACTATGGGGATATTTCTGAAGGCGAATAAGGTTACCGCAGAGCGTGGGCATGGAAATTTCGGTTCGCGGTATACCGTACATTTTATAGATAACTTTAGTGATTGATAAAAAAAACTATGTGATCCAAAAAGTCAACATTATGGGAATTCAACTTTTAAATGCAGCCAGTGTCTTGGGCACGCTTTCGTCTGGTACTGGTCTGGAACAGTTGAGTTACCTATAGGCTGTTTGTAACGGTCCTTAGGTATTCTGACTGATTCCTTTGTACATAGTTAGTATAATTGTACTTTTTATTGAATAAATATTTTTTTAAAGAATTCAACATTCTAAGAATTCAACATTTTGCGAATCAAAAATTAATCAACTTTCTGGGAAATTATACATTTGGGAATTCAACTTTCTGATCCTAAAGGAAAAATAGCCACATTTTATTTCAAAACGTCTGTTATCTGTTTGCACCTTCTAGTATCGCTGAAAACTTGCATGAACATGAAATTTATGCAACGGAAGCACAATGTACTGAGTAATGAATGTAAAAAAATATTGATATATATTATGTAAAATAAAAAAAAATAAAAAAACACCTTAAACAAAGTATCGATATCGTTATTTATATGTTCGTTGCGTGTCACAACATTATCTTTTAATTTATATTTTGGATGGAAAAGATACATCTAAATGAGACTGTTACTACTGTTTGCTTACTGATCTTCATTCATATCTGGCCTTATACTAACGTTTTGTGCCAACATCCTTTATTTCGGATTTGGTCGCACGCTTTAAAATGGATGGCCAATCGCATCCATATTGTGCAATAAAAAAGTTAAAATTCTAGGTGTTTTTCCTGGTTTTAAGAGTTGAGTATGAGTTTGGATTATACTAAATACTAACAAGCCTCATAGCTTAGTTGGTAGTAACTCTGCCTTCTGCGCTGTAGGTAGTGTGTTCGATTCCCACCCAGGACAAACATTTGTGTGATGAATATAGATGTTTGTTCTGTGTTTGGATGTTGTATTTAAGTATTCTATCCGTAATCTAGTACCCATATTACAAGCTATGCTTAGTTTGGGGCCAGATGATGTCGTGTGAAATGAATGTATATTTAATATTTAATTCATTGAATACTTCTGAAAACCGACTAAATCACCTACTTACGAGCATATTGCACAGTCATTTTTAGTTTGTATTTTGCTTTAATCACAAATTAAACGAAATAATTATGAGTTAGAGTTGAGTAATCATGTCATTCAACAAATAATTTATTTGAAATGAAGATTAGAAAAAAAAAATGAAACGAAAAACGATAATGTTTCGAAAAGAGGTAGTAGATTTTGAACGAATCACGTGGAATCAAAACACAACCTATCTTGTGGCATACAGAGTACAATTTTTCAATTCCTTATCACGGCGTGTTTGGAAACCGCGTTTGCGTTTAGGGCACGATATGACGTCACTCGTTATTGGCAAGGAATCTCCAATGTCATAGAGAATAAAGGCCCTGGTGTACCTACAAGTTATGATAAGGCTGAAGGTGTAAGCGCACTTCACCCGATATCCTCAACGGTCTGAGGAACTGGCTATTTTACCTCTTAATGCCGGAACACAACAATTTAGAATTGTTGTCATGCCGACAGACTTATGTAATATGGTGGTAGCTAGACGGACGTGACAAAATCTTAACACCAACCAAAAAAAATTAAACTTAGTACCTACCTATATATTTTATGAAATTATCATGGTATTAGAGACGTTGGAAATTAATCTTTGAACGCAACAACTTTGAACGACACAATGAATCGCCATTTCACAATAAAAAAAATTGTACCATTGGGAATCGCTTAGCCTTCATCTCACCTGGTGATTACAGGTGGAGGCGCACTTCACCTGGAATCCTCAACTTACTACCAAAAAGTTTAGGACCAAAAGTGTTTAACCGTAGCCCACAGCTATTTCGTTATGATCTTAACTGTTTTTCTTCCTATTCAATGATAAAAGTATATCGTTCATTTTCTTAGGATATAAAATGATAATAATAGGACTAGTAGAAATACGAACGGTGAGGGGAAACATTTATTGTAAATATTTTAACTGCGATTTTGCTGCCATTTGGTATTTTCGAAAGGACTTTTCAATTGTTATCCACTTCACCCTGCTTAAATCGTTTGTGTTATTAAAAAGACAAACACCTAAAGGACATCACATGATATCATAGCAATAATAAGCTGCGAAAAAAAACACTATATAATACATATTACTTGCAGCCGGCTGTGCGGCTCCAGAATCTTTATTTTTCTTTTAACAGAGTCCAAAAATTTGGTGCTAATTTTGATGAAATTAAATATTCTAAGTTTTCAAAACAACTAGATCTATACATTTATTATATTCTCTATAAACTTGGACCCGTTAGTTTTGGTTAGTTGTTTCGGAGTTTTTCCAGTGCGACCAAAATTACCAGCTTATTCATATTCACTACATTCTCCGTCGATTGAATCGGTGATGTTTCTGAAAAGAGGTAATACGTTTTTCAATAACAAAACATTATTCAAAGCAAGCTTTAATTCGATAGCAACGAGCAGATTCTGAACAAGGATATTTGACTGTTATTCACTGATGAGTTCTATCGAACAGCTACTGTGCTGACTCATCAGTTCAGCACAATTATCCATTTCTTGTTCTGTCTAACTCAACGTTTGCATCTGGTCCAGCCACGTACGACAAAAGAGTTTGCTACACTAACCTTAATTCTGGGTCGAAACTGTCGAAGAACTCGACCATTTCACTCTCCTCCCAAGTCGGGTTCATCATTTTGATACACATAGGCTCGTCGATCAGATTATATTCCAAGCTCCCTACGGATACCGGGGGCCATGAATCATTAACATCATCACAAACAGGTGCACTGAAAAAAGATGAAAATCGTTAAAACATTAATGACCAAGCGAGCGCGAAGTGTCTCTTGAAATGATGCTTGCGTATGTCTGTCTTGCGGATGTCCGCTCTCCTCTACTGGTCGCATTTCTGATGATTTTTTGTAAGCATGCTCAAAAATAATGTTTTTTTGGGTAACCGATGATTCAGTTTTTGGAAATGTTTCCAAATGGCGGAGATATGGGGGTTGAAAACTTAAAAAGGTCATATAACAAAAAGGTATTCAAGCTCAACTTTTTTTTTGTCCGATCAATTTTTCATCCGATAAACTTCAAGGGGTTGGAGGTTTGAAGGGGGATGAAAAAAAAACACTAATTTCCTGTTTCAAATCACAAGTGAATTTCATCAGCTTTCGGAATAAACCTAGGTATGTTTTTTGGTAATTGGTGACTTATACCCTTGTTCGCTACTTTACTTGCATTCGATCTATAATTAAATATATTATTTCTTGATTGCCAATCTATGAATCATTTTTGTTGCAAAGCTAAGATTACTGAACGGATTGAGCTGAAATTTTGCACAGATTGTTCTGGACCAAGAAAAACATGGGCTATATTTTAACCGGGTACCATGCGGATGAAGCCGACCATAAACAATTAAATATAAATATTTGGTACATACTTGCATGTCATGAAGTTTGTGACTATCTCAACCATCCAAATTTTCATGAAGTCGTCCTTCGTTGTCGGTGGATAGGAGACGTACTTGCTAGCCAAGGAATTCACGCGGAAGATACTATGCAAGTCATCCATGTAAGCGGCTCCGCGGTAGTCAAGCCAATGGGCGTACTTCGTTACAGTGCATTCTTGTTCGTATGCAAACTGATACAAGTATGTTGGCGCCGCGCATGCAGCCGCTCGCAATTCCGCTACTTTAAACGCGGGATGCTTGAAGAACATGTCAGTCGTACATTTAAGGACGCCATCCACAGTTGGGACCTCATTGTAAAAATATCTCTTAAAAAGCAAATGTGCTATTTTCTTTACTTTATCCTCTGGCAAAGAATAAGTTAATCTCGGCGAAACTAATGCCGATGGGATTTTATTGAGGACCGGCAAGAAACTCTTTTGATAAACCAGCCATCTCGCGAAAGCCATTGCGTTATCTGCGAAACCGAGAAGCTGAGTGTACTCGCTTCCTCTGCCTTGTGCCATTAAAGTCAATGGATTGCCGTCCAAGACCGTCGTGACTCCTGAATGCTTAGATTCTATTACTGGATTAAAAGACGTATAGGCCGTGTTGTACAAAACGTATGTGTGCCCTCGCATGATCGTTAACAGAGGCAAGCGGGTGAGCTCTCGATGAATGTGCACAGGGTCTGTATGGTTGATGCCGAGTTCTTTGAGGAATAATTTACTAACTTCCGCAGCGTATTTCTTCGAGACTGTGTAGTATGTTGGGATTGCGGTGGAGCACATTATGATCCTAAAAAAGAGAATGAACAGATAATTTATACATTCAAATTCATTTGAGCCAAGTTGTGTAGAAGTTCCATACATACCTATGGAATAAACCCCTGGCAGCTTTAGACAGAGACAGAAGATGTGAAGTTGGTCCATAAAACGTGACATTATCAGGATCCCCTCCGAAAGCTCGTGCGTTCTTACGTACCCAACGAAGCGCCGTGAGCTGATCCCGTAAGCCTTGGTTCCCGGGTATCTCTTTCGTGTCCAACGAGTAGAATCCGAAAAAGTTTATTCTGTAGGATATTGTGATCACAATGACATTCTTTGTCATCAATAACTCAGGACCGAATTCGTCTGACGTCCCAGATCCGCTTTGGAACGCTACGCCATGAGCATACACGAGTATCGGTAAACCTCGTCCATCGTTTATCCATGGGTACGTGGGCAACGAACATTTTGGGACATACGTGTCGACATAGATACAGTCCTCGCTCATGCCTTTCTTTAGATGTGGTATTCTGCCTCTAAAAAGGTCTGTTTGAGGACATGCTGGTGCGTCTTCAGTCGCGTCTAGTAGTTTATCGCCCCATGGATCAACTGGGTCCAGCTCCTAAACAATTAAAAAATAAAACAACAAAATCCAAGTTTTAAACTAGTTGAAATTTGATAAAACGAAAACCCGACTTTATTAAAGTAAAAAATCTATATATAGCAAGTCAAGACAGGTATTATACCATATTTTGGATCCCCTATTTATGAAGCTATGTCATTCACACAATCTACGACGAACCAAAGGACACCTCAGTTCCAATGAAATAGACACACATACACAGAAGTAGAAAATAAATAGAAATATAAAGATTTATTTGGGGATACTAACGACAAATAAGATACAAACATTCATGGTTTCGAAAAATTTACTCTCCCTTTTAATTAGTCGGGTAAAAATATATGAAAACGGTTATGGTGATGTACTCCTGGTACCTGGGCCCCGATTCTACTAAGCCAATCGTATCACTATGACAACGGTATCATCGCAGAATGGCCACTAGAATATGAAAAGGAACCTATAGTGGCAATTCTTCGACGATATAATAACCAGAAAGCTCAACTTGCCTTAAAACGTCTTTCATGCAAAGGAGGTTTCCCGTAAGGTATCCCTTTAAAACTGGCGTACTGCGTCCCGTCCTCAGCGCTGCGCAACTGCCCGCACACCCAGCCCGAATCCGTACGTGCGCGCACCTTGCATTGTTCGGATTGACAGAAGTAATTTATACTGGTGGCTGAAAAATACAGTTGTCATTCCAGAACAGGGAGAAGGATAGTTTAATGACTGTTCTCGCTTTCGGTGACCGTGTACGTCTCTTATGGACTGGTGAATGTAGGTATAACATTACTTTGTGTATTTTGGTAAATAAATATCTTGAACCGTCGTGTCAAACTCTCTTATTAAGGAACCTAAGTGTATTTGTCGTTTGGAGGAAGAGCCTATAATAATAAGGCTTCTTATTTCAATGACAACAGATCTATTTGTTCTCTCAATTGGGCTGCCAAGACAAGGGTGTCAATATGATCCATGAATTACTTTTGGGACATCATGCAAGGGGTTAGACTGCGCACATCCATCATCACAAAGGGCCTTTATTGTCCACCATAATTTATAAAGAATCTACTGTTTAAAACTACTGTTACTCTGTTTGCGAGACTTCAACACGTCGTCACAGGGTGCGCGAGCTTAACAGCAAGATTTTATTTCCTGAGGATGCCTCTACACGGGGCATCCTTCACATTTTATGTTTATATTATTAATATTAATTTCATTTTTTAAGTTAAAATTTCATTAAAATCGGATAAACTGTTCGAGAGCTATGTCGCCACAAACATACATACATACAGCGCCCGATTTCCTAACTTAACTAGAGAGATCTTGTTTGCTTCGCTCACTCGATCAATAAAAATAATCCGGCCAATTGCGGGTCTGATTCGCACACAGGTAATTATTTCCAAACCACATGTCAAGGCGAAAATGCAAGTTCTTTGAATTTTGTTCTTGAACCTTATAGTCATATTTCTGGTTTTACCATTTTTGCGATAGCCTGTGGGATGCGTATTTGTGGTAGATTTGATGTTTCAAAATTATCCAAAAAAATCTTATCAATATATATATATTTTAACTTTAACTTTGATGGTGATGAAATAAATTTACATTTGATTTTTTACTCCTTGCATATTTTATCACTTGTTAGGTAATCCGCCTATGTGACACAAAATATATTTAAATGGCTACATTTTAAGGTTCAACAAAGTAAGTAAGGGTGCCGTTGGCCTATTTGGACACGTAACCTTAAAATGCTTACCTTGACCCAGAAAATATGTAAATATCACGACAAAAGTCACGTGGTTATACATTTCACTGACATGTATATATCTGGATTACGTTTCGTGGAGCTCGCTCGCTGGTCCCTACGAATGTAACGATGGAATTTTGTGAAAAGCCATTTTTATATAATTGCAGCTTGCTTGTTTGTGTTCATTGCAAAAAAACATGTGGCTAAGGCAATTTTACACGAACGATATAGTTACTGAAATACAGATTGTAACTGAAAAACTGACCTTTTTGACGCCTTATATTACTTTTTGATACACTTTCAATCAACCATTTATTACATTTAAATATGTACATGCATACACAATTCATTAGATCTTAAAGTGAAATAAGATAAAATTATAGAAGAAAATTAAAATAGGTATGCATTACCTGTAAATATAATTAAGAAATTACTTATTACATGAAAATCATGGCACCACCGCGCAGTAAAAAAAAAGGAGAGACCGATTCACGGCAACCGCGACAGCCACCGCAAAATGTTCTTAAAATCTTCATTATTCTCGTCATATAATTGTAAAGTATCAAGTTATCTGTTTTATCATCATCATATCTTTCAGCACACACACACGTCTACTGCTGAAAATAGGCACCCCCATAACCTGAGCCTCCTCCATCCATCGAGTCGCCGTGACCGCCACAATGTCGTTGTTCCATCGAATGGGGGATCCATCATCTTCCCACACTTATCTACTTATGGGATGTATTTTATTAGTATAATAATGATTGCATCAAGCAAAATAATTTGATAATTCAGTATCATAAAATGTAATGTGTAAGTGGCCTAGACTTAATAAATCAATGTCGTATTGCAAGTATACAATTAGTTCTTTAAACAGCTGTGCTTATTGGATTAATATATTATTTTCAATACATTTTCATAATGAATAACAATAAATTAATATCTACAAGGTGACTTTCTATAGGGGCACAAATTCTATAAATGAATAACAATTGCATTTATTGGCTCTGCCTTTTACAATATACAAATAATAATAATAATAATGTATTTATTGTCTCTCACACAAACTTGTCCTTAATAGTAATAACAACAATTATATAAAATAGGCTCACCTGTTTAGTGAGGGACTGGTGCCTGAGATAGGTTTTCGTAAAAAACCTGTATTACAGTTCACCAGGTCTGCTCACACAACGGACTCAAACAAGACCGTAACCAAAAACCTATAAGCCAAATAGCTGATTATAAGATGGCAGGTTAGTATAATTACAGGCAAATATGAGTATGTATTAGGCAGAAGATTGAGGACGAAATAAAGAAATAAATGAGATAAAATATAAGTACTGTTTCAATACAAAACAAAGCGAAAATACTTTTTTTTTTTAACTTAAGTACATTCAGACTTGTGTAGGTGAGGGGGTGTGTGTGAGGTAATGGGGTATGGTGTGGGTGAGAGGGTGTAATAGTGTATGTGTGTGTATGTAAGTGGGATAGTGTGTGGTTGTGTGTATTTTTGAGTCGTATAACAAAGACCTAAACTTCTTAGTAAACACAACTTATGGGTACTATAGAATGGGAGCCATAAGATCCTCAGTCTTAAGCCAACAAGTAGTTGCCCTCTTACACTGATATGAGCACATTGGGTAAATACTGAGGATAGCGTTCACTTTGTTATAAATGCAAGGTCCTTGATAGCATAAGAAGTTACTGGAGAGACTAGTGCGGAATAACTCAGTTGGACAAACTTTTCCTTTTCTTCGTCTATCTCTCAACGAGTCCGAGTTCAAGTTTCAACTCAGCAAGGAGTGCTGAGTGAGAGTTGCTGGCCAAGGAGTTCACGCGGAAGATAACATGCAAGTCTTTCATGTAAGTGGTTCCGCGGTAGTCCAGGCAATGAGCGTACTTTGTGTCGGCGCTTTGCTCGCTACGCTACGCAAACTGATACAAGTATGTTGGCGCCACGCATGCAGCCGCTCGCCATTTCGCATAATATCAGTGCATTTAAGGAGTCAAGACAAAAGAAAAAAGAAATCTCCTTAGTCCCCGTAGGGTATTCCTTAAAATCTGGCGTACTGCGACCCGTCCTCTGCGCAGAGCAACTGCCCGCACACCCAGTCCGACTCCGTGCACCTTACATTGCTCGGATAACCAGAAGTAATTTATATTGGTGTCTGAAAAATGCAGCTGTCTTTCCGAATGCACTTAATTTGATGGGTGCAGTAAAACTCTTACGCTGTGTCTTGAAATAGAAAGCGGGACGCGCAACAACGTCAAGGAAGGCCGGAAGTCGGAGTCGGAGTCGGAGTCGGAGTCGGAGTCGGAGTCGGAGGTGGAGGCAAAGGCGGAGGCGGAGGCAGAGGTAGAAGAAAGACGCGCTAGTTAAATTTAAAGTCTAAAAAAGTTTAATAAGTAGTTAAAAATGTTCATGTAGGCTGTGTGTTGTTAGACTTAATAACGATGCATTTGAACTTGAGTCGCTCCAAATATCTGTTTTGAATTAGATTTTCTCAAAGTGTTTCAGTAAATCATTTATGTTTTTTGCTTATCTTGCATAGTCAATAGGCAATAGTCATTTATATCCTCTTTAAACATATTACATGGACTTAGATACTTCAAAAACAAAATAGGTAGGCTAGGCTCAGTATAAATAAAACAAAGACAAAGAATAAAAAGAAAGAATAGGTTGAAAGAATACCTTTAGTACCGCATTTAAATTATTAACAAATTTACTAGGTATACTAACCATTATAGTCACAAAATATATCCTTGTCGGCCAAAGCTTCGTCAATTGTATAATAACTTTTACTAATTAATTTAAGTTTAATGTCGTTAAAAAAATCAGTTTCCGGCTTATTCTTAGTGTCAGGTGGTATTTTATTATACAACCTATTGACAAACAAAGAAAGCTTTTCGATATCTTTGTGAGTCTTGTTTGATGAACTACAATATTTCCCTTATATCTATCTACTTTGAACTTCTGAGTTTGTTATAACACTATCCAGATTTCCTCGTATGTAAACAATATTTTGGTAAATGTACTCACTTATCATGGTCAAAATGTTCAGCCTTTTAAACATATCTTTACAAGAGTCCCTATATTTTAATCCTAAAATAAAACTAATGGATCGCTTTTGGAGTACAAATATTCGATTAGATTCTGCACCAGTGCCCCAAAACATAAATCCGTAACTCATAAGTGAGTGGAAATATGCAAAGTAAGCATCTCTTGCAGCCCTTTCTCCCGCTAGCTCCTTAATTTTTTAATTGCATAGGTTGCTGAGGTCAGTTTTTGCTAAGCTTCTATATGTACTGCCCATGTTAGCTTAATATGACCACAGACTTAAACATTTGATTCGATCCGATTAGAGAGAAAAAGTAAAAGATAAAAAAGTAAAAGAAGGTCAAAAGAGAGTTCATCCATAGATGAACTCTCTTTTGACCTTCTTTTACTTTTTGCCGCTAGTTGAAAATGCCATAGCATATTCAACTTTTTTTTAACGAAGGGGCATTTCCCGCCTGACATACACAAACTTGTTTGTACGCCGCGCTGCCCGCAGTCAATTCGCCGCCGCCGCTGTGCTTCAACCTCCGGTTCGAATGTAGCGGAACCGGAGTCCAAGTCGGAGGTGTAATTTTAATCGGAAGTTCCCACTTTTCGGAATCGAAACCGATAACACCCGTAACATCCCTAGGGGATTGTCTGACAAAATGCAGGTTTCACGAATTCCGGTCTGAGGAACCTTAGTGTGATTCTTTGTCCGTCTGTCCGGTTATAAAGTTTTTTTTGCGATAGAGCTTTCATAAAAACAACTGTAAAACACATTTATTGCTCTTGATGCTCTTGCAGGTATTAATCCTTTTTACTAATTTGCTTTTTGTATTTATTATTATCTGTTAGGTAATCCGCCTATGTTTGTTCGTAGTTTACGGCCGATTCACGGCAACCGCAACCGCCGCGCGAACGCAAAACATTCTTATAATCTTCATTATTCTCATGCTCTTTAAATAACTCTAATGATTTAAATGATCTGGTTTGGTTGGTAGGACTTTGTTAAAGTCCGCCTGCCACCATCTGACCTAATTCTGTCGCCAAAACAGCAATTCTTAAATTGTTTTATTTCCGGCATTTAGATTAAGATCCTAATGATTTTAGGTAAGATTGCCAGTTTTCCTCAGATAATTGAGGATTCCAGGTGAAGTGCGCTTCAGGTGGAAGCGGCCTTATCATAACTTGATAAATAGGTATGAGATATGGAAATGAAGGTCTATTTTTGCGATGTATTTTAATTTAATTATGAAGAAATAATTATTAAACAAAATATATATAATGAAACCTAATTATGATATTTTTTTAGTTAATTTGTAATTATCAAAAGAAATTTAATAGTTTTTAAATTTCATGAAAATCGGATAATTTGATCGAGAGTTATGCCGTCACAAACATTGCCACATACAAACATACATACAGTGTCGGATTTCATAACTTAGGTAACTCGGGCTTAGGACTACTGGGCCTTCCTAACATGTGGAAACTTGTAATTAACCTTCAGTATCAATAACTGCCTGCGTTATGTAATAATCTTTTTATGTACCTAGATGTAAGTTTTCTATAAATTCTTAAAATAAAATAAATTGGAAACCTTAAAATATACGACCAAAGCTGGATGGACACTCCTAGCTAAATTTTGTCCCAGATAGAACTTGAATTTAAAAATTACTAGAATATTTTCGAATGATGGTTACTGAGATTGTAATCAATTTTACACATGATATAGTAAATATTAATGATATATTTGACAAGCCTCATAGCTCAATTGGCAAAAGTAGCTCTGCCTTCTGCGCTGTAGGTTGTGGGTTCGATTCCCACCCAGGACAAACATTTGTGTGATGAATACAGATGTTTGTTCTGTGTTTGGATGTTGTATTGTATGAAAAGTATGTATATACAAAAAAAAGTGTTGAATGTCCGTAATCTAGCTCCCATATGACATGCTATGCTAAAAAAATCGGTTGAAATTGCAACCGTTGTTCTGTTGGCAGGATTGCACTCTAAATGTTGGTGCTAGATTTTACGAATTTGGCGTGCAATTTCTTCGCCGCATTAACTTTACTTTACAAATAACCCTATAGAAAATTATAAAAAAATATTCTTTCTAAATGTTTTTGGATTATTGTTAGTAGTAGTTGTAGTGTTTGTTTCATGTGAAATACCAAAACTACCTCAGTACAGTTCATAATATAAAGATTTTTATATGAAACTCAATTTTTTATTACCATTTACAAATGAATTCAAACAATGAAAGGTATCAGTAAATACAAAAGTAGTGTTAAAATATTTAAAAGGAAAGTCTTAAAAGTGATCAAAATCACGTCGATTAACTGGAGTTCCCGCCGAAATACCATTAAAATATAATGATCATCCCTTACTCTTCGTGATGTCCCGCTAGAGTAGCGGTTACTTTTCTGAAATTAAAAAACAATATATTTAATATTTAAAAACACAATGGTGAAATAATAGCAAGAGAAATCACCGGGACGAAAAAGGAAACACCTACACGTTAGTAGTGTAGATGGAAATACATACATACATGCCAATTTGAAAACCTAAATTGTTTACCTGACTTCTGGATCGAAACTTGAGAAGAATTCTACCAATTCCTTCTCTTCCTTCGTCGGTTCCTGCATATTAACGCGGTAGGGTCCGGTAATGTGGTTGTAACGCATGTTCTTTAAGGTTACCGCCGGCCACGTATCGTTGGCCGTTGGTTTACTGAAACAAAAACATTATACAGTTCATAATCAGTCAAACAACCCATTCACAACAGAGTATCCTCCAAATCTACGCTTTTATGACATTAACACCATAATGATGTTGTAAATATATATGTTCGATTAAATTTAAAAGGGATAAACATAACTTTTATATTATGTAATAACATACCCGGAGGTCATATAGTGGTAGATCGCTGTGACAGTGGTATGCACCATACAATCATCAGTGTTTTTCAGCGGATGGGATTTGTAATTTCCTAATATAGAGTTGACGCGGAAGATACAATAAAGGTCGTCCATGTGAGCCGCCCCTTTGTAGTCCACCCAGTGAGCTTGCTTTATAGGGCTGAAGCCGACCGAATATGCGAACTTGTACAGGTAGACTGGGGCGCCGCCACCGAGCGCGCGCCACATGGCCACCACCAGAGCAGGGTACTTGAAGAACATGTCCGTCATGTAACGTAGAGCTTCATCTACTGTTGGACGGCCACCTTTAAAATACCTCTTAAAAATTTTCTCTGTTATTATCTTTATTTCGCTTTCGGGCAAAGAATACGCCAATCGTGGCGAAACTACGCCCGTGGGATTATGGGCGATCGTTGGCAATACACTTTTCTGGTAAAGTAGCCACCTGGCGAAAGCCATTTCGTTGTCTCTGAAACCGTACAACAAAGGGTATTCGCGTCCTCTGCCTTGTGCTATTAACTTGAGCGGATTATCTTCCAAGACTCTTGTGATGCCTTCGAACTTCTTTGTCTCAACCGTTGGGCAGAAGGCACTGTATGCTGAACGATACTGTATCAATGTGTTCGCTTGCATTATCTGCAATAGCGGGGTGCGGATCAGCTCACGGTGTATGCGGACGGGGTCTGTGTGGTTGATGCCGAGTGCTTTTAGGAATATTTGGCTGATGTCTGCTGCGTGTTTAGGAGATGTCGTGTGATACGTTGGCAATGCGGTGACGCCCATAACGATCCTGTAACAGCATATTCATTTAAGAACACTTATTTTAATGGTATAAAATCTCTTAATAATCTCTACCTACCTGTGGAAAAGGCCCTTGGCTGCTCTCGATAGGGACAGGGTTTGAGCACTAAGTCCCATCAGCGTGACGTTGTCAGGGTCCCCACCGAAATACCTTGCGTTTCTCTGAACCCAGTGAAGTGCGGTCAACTGGTCTCGTAAACCTTGGTTTCCGGGAATCTCCTTGGTGTTCAAACAGTAGAACCCAAACACGTTTATTCTGAAAAAATATTCGAATTGTCATTTTAACCAACCAAAACCATCTATTTAATTGTTTACATGCTGTTTTGACAGTCGGAAAATGCGACTGGCGTCATGCTAACATTGTATTTTTGTGCAATAAAGTATCAGATATATACAAATGTAACACATTGTTAAATCTTATTTTAAATAAAAATTTGTTATTATTTTGAAATAAAATATCCAAGAACCTGTAATTGATGATGATGATGATGATGTCATTGGTTAACAAGTATTCAGGACCTAGTTCATCTGACATGCCAGCTCCGCTTTGGTATGCTCCACCGTGAATGAACACCACGATCGGCAGTCCGCGTCCGTTGCGCTTCCAAAAGTGTCTCGGCAGCGAGCTGTGGCGGACATTGACGCTGAGATAGATGCAGTCCTCGCTCATACCATTCTCCTGGTACGGTATTCTGCCTCTCATGAAGTCTGTTTGAGGACATGCTGGCGGGTCTTGAGTCGCGTCATAGAGGTCTATCCCCCAAGGATCTACAGGCTCCAATTCCTAAATAAAATTGAGAGTTTATTGCCTAGTTAATGGCGCCTGTAATAATTGTAATGGCAAGTGCTTGCCTTAAATCGCCGTGGTCCTAAGGGAGGTTTCCCGTAAGGTATTCCTTTAAAGCTGGCGTACGGCGTCCCATCCTCCGCTTTTAGCAGCTTACCACACACCCAACCAGTTTCCGTTTGTGCGCGCACGTCACACAAACCCGGTTCGCAGGTGAAGTAATTTTTTGTACAACTAACTGGAACAGTTACGTCATGTTATAATATCAACTGTCTGTCCAAACTCTGATTTTAAAGGTGATTGAATTGAATTGAATCGTATAACGCTTTATTGTACACAAAAAGACATCGAATAATACAAACATTAGGTGACACAGTGTATGAGTACAATAGCGATACGGGGTCATTTAAAATTTACTGCTACTCTTTCATCATATCACTAGACATTTTACACCACGAAATCTTAACCTAACTCTTAACAAACTAAGCAAAGTTGTAATTATGGGAACATTTTTTTTTTTTAATTCATAGGTACTTATATCACATAAATGTTTGTTCCCTGGTGGAAATCGAAACCACACCTTAAAGATTAGAAGGTAGTGAGGCCAGCTATAAAATTAAGTGATGTTAGTTTACCTTGCACTAGGAGATATGAAAAAACCACCAAAGCTGTAATGCGGCTCAACATTATCCTTTTTGTATCGACCCTCGCCTTTATATGGTGTATGTAGTACAAAGGGCTTTCAGCCCAATGATGATTTGATATCACCTACTGTTCCCTTATATACTAGTGGTTGTGGTTCAATTGTAAATAAGTTTCATTGAATAAACAAGTACTTTGTGATAACATTGTGTTTTTATGGCATCTGTGGAAATAACAAAGTGCGTTTAGGCCCTGATCGCTCAGGGTTCTCTTGTTCCAACTACATCGTTTGCAATAATATCATTGTTTTTTAAACTATCGCAATTATTATACACACTTAATAAAAAAAACGGGTCTTCATCGCGTACCTTTTTATATTCCCGACGATTGAGTCTACCCGTGACCACGGCCGTTGTAACACGGTCGAAACTGTCGGGAATGTAAAAAGGTACGGGATGAAGACTCGTTTTTGTTATTCAATATATCATAGTTATTTCTTGTATTAATTATGTTGAGGTACAAAGGTTTTATTATTGATAGAAGTTGTACTTATGAGTAAATTATATCTATACATTTAAACAAATTAAAAAAAAAAAAATGTGTTCCTGCATTTAGAAGACTATTATGTTGGAAGACATTTCCTTCATTAATCAATCGATACTTGTTTTCATCCAGTCCCAGTTTTTTGTTATTTTGTAATTATAGTGGGTAAATTAGTTTTAAAGATATGTACCAATTCAGTGTTGTATAAAATAAAAATATATTTTGATTTTAATAAAAAATAAAAATATATTTTTATTTTAATAAAAATATTTTTTTGTTTTAGTTTATGGTGATGAGGTGGAGGGGGGGATCGTGAGCTTTGCTTACTTACTTTTAATATTGATGGTAGATCAAAGTAATGTTCTAAAGTTTTATGGAAAATAACAATACCTACGAAAGAGTCCTAAAATCTAACGCCGCCGGTTGAAACTACAGCACATCATTTTTACCTTGCTATTAATCCTTATTCAAATAAATAACTTCTTATTCAATGCTGATTTATACCTACCTGTCGATTACTTATTAAATGTAAATTTAAACAAATGGTTTTCAGTTCTTTTAACCGACTTCAAAAAAAGGAGGAGGTTCTCAATTCGGGTGTTTTTTTTTTGTTACTTGATTTCTTGTTACTTCGAAATATATTTAGTTGATTATTGTTACGTTTGGTAGGCCATACTCGCGAGGTGGTCCCATAGAAATTTTATCAAAATCGGTTCTGTAGTTTGGTTTTTATATCAAAACTTTACATAAGGTTAATAGCTAGAAAATATATGTCATCCAAGTAAACGATATTGCGTTTTCTGCTTTCCTGTGGTGTTTGCGGTCACTAGAGTAGACCTTTTGAACCGCTTACCTTCCAGTATCATCGTCATCATCATCAGGGTTTTGCCATAATCACCACGCTTGGCATGTTGTTGGTCGCAGTAATGATGATTACGTAGTAGTAAGTGGAATTGACTTTGACGCATTCTGGCTATAAATACTGTATACATGTATCATCATCATCATTACAGCCCATAAAAGTATAAGACATGGGCCTCCCCCAATGCTAAAGAAAGCAATGGAGGGTTTTGCCATAACACTCACGCTTGGCAGGCGTGTTGGTGATCGATGACTCTTTAACGACTGCATTACATCAGAACTCCTTTATTACTCAACCGATTTGGAAAATATATTTTCATACCAAAAATTACGTATTATTGCACCCTCTAAAATAGTGTGTCGGAGACGTCGTGGTGTCGTAAGTTTTACAACGAAAAAAAAGCTAAAAATAAACTCTTTTTGGAAAAAAATGGAACCGACTTCACCACTAAAAACTTCAAATAACTCTTAGGGTAAGTTCATATAATTTGAAGGCGGTGCCATACAATAAACATGTTGTTGTGCTTGGCAATTCGGCACCAACTTCAAATTATATGAACTTACCCTAAGAGTTATTTGTAAGTTTTTAGTGGTGAAGTCGGTTCCATTTTTTTCCAAAAAGAGTTTATTTTATTTGTTTATTTTTGTGTCTAATTTAATAATGATGTATTATTTCTTCATTCTACTTTCTCCTTTGATCATTTTGTGTACAGATTCTTGGAGACACAATCTAGTTATTTTATTATGGTAATTAATTTTTGTTTATATTTCGTTGTATTTGGTTTAGTGCACTTTTATAAAAAATACAAAAATGAAATTGTGTTAGTTTTATCTATGACTTTAATGACATTAATTAAACAAACATTTGTATGTTTGTCAATGATGTTAGCCGTTTTAATAAAATCTAAATAAATAAAAATAAATATTACAGGACATTGGTTTTTCACACAGCGCCATCTAGTCCCAAACTAAGCATAGCTTGTAATATGGGAACTAGATTACGGATAGAATACATAAATTATTTTTTTTGTGAATACATACTTATCATACAATACAACACCAAAATAATTAAATAAATAAATGATTGACAGCGACAGCTTGTTAATAATTACGTAACTATAATGTAAGCAAGTTAGCAAGTAGAATGGTTTCCAGGGAAGTGGTACCGAAACGTCGGGCGTGCAACTGTTAGATGGGTTGATGAAATTACCAACGTAGCACGTCGCATCTGGATGAGACTGGCTAAGACCGTTCGGGGTGGTACATACATAGAGACGCCTATACCCAGCAATGGATGAAATCCGGCCGCCGGCGGATAAGGATAATAATGAATGTTACCGTTTTCAGCAAACCGTTGCCGAATGCTAAAACCTTAGCATTGGTGCTGAATACACTCAAGGGCATAATTCGACTTATGAACCTATTTATAAAGCTCATTGTTGCACCAGTTTCAAGATATACAGGTTTATGATATAGGAGTTATACAGGGTGAGTTTTTTTCCAGGGCCACTGAGGCGAAGTCTGAAACCGTGAGAGTTATCTAAAAGTCATTTTAAAAGTTACGTGCTTAATTAAAAAAAATTAGTTCTGCATAAGAAAATGGTTTTTATAGTTTTTCTGGAAAAGCGAGTTTTTGAATAATAATATTTTTGCATTTAATTAGTTTGCAAAAAATGTGACAACAAAGTGCCCAAAGTTGCTTCACACTTTCAAAATTGAAAATCTATAAATTCAACATAATTAATTTAGTAAATGTTAAGACTATGCGTAAGCGAAGCTATTCAATCCATTTTTGCTGTATTTTCTGTTCGTAATGAGTTTACATTGAATCGTACGGATTACAAAACGTTCGCTTTTCGCGGCAACACAGGCACGGACACCCTACCCTAATGGCTTAACTAAAATCCAAACAAGCGCCGTAAACAAGTTACCTTAATTACTAGCTTTTACTCGCGACTTCGTCCGCGTATTGGTTTTTTGAAATACGTGCAAGTATTATATTATAGATATATTTGTTGGATATCTGGATAAATTTGACCGATTTGCTCCTACATGGTGTGCAGACACGCACACCGAGGGTTCTGACCCACATTCCCAGACAAAAAATGCAGGCTTTTTGAAGTATTAGTGCCGGTCCGACCCACAGTTGGCCAGATTTTATTAGTCATTTATTTATTTACCACAAAGTAAGCACAATACTCACACAAACTTTGTTATTATACAGGTCGAAAATAACAATTCATAAAAACGTTTCATGTATGGGAACCCCTAGTTTTTTTTTGTTTATTATTAGCCAGATCGGAATATACTAATATCAACATACTAATTTTCAAGTGCCTATCATTTGTGGTTTCAGGGATATGCACGATTTTACTCCGAACTTTGAACCCCATTTGGAACCCCTTAGGGTGCGAATTTTCAAAATCCCCTTCTTAGCACTTATTTTCGCATCAAGAAAAACATACCCTCCAAATTTCATGTCTGTACGATTAGCCGTGCTTTGCTATCAGTGAGTCAGTTAGCATTTTATATTAGTATAAGATAAGATTATTTCCATAAATGTTGAAAATTACTCCCTCCTCCTTCACGAATGCACTCTCTTTTTGATACCCCTGTTAGAAGCATTTCTTACGCAACTCCTAACATGACTTTTCGATTACTCTCACCGTTTGGTGGCCCTGGATAAAAACTCACCCTGTATACATGTTTTGATTAAACAGCTGAGTTGAGTTGATTTATTATTATTATTTCTTATTCTTATTCTTATTCTTATTCTTATTGAATAAGTTTAATTAATGGCGACTGATATTTGTCTACATTGGGTATTGAACTGCGAACAAAGTCAATGTCAAAGTATTTTTTATATTTACTAAAATACTGAATTAATTATATTATTTGATTTATTTCATGTTTTTGTTACAGGTAAATCTTACAGTCAGCATTCGACATCTCATATTATTACGTAAGTAAAGTTATAATTTTCAGAATTTTTCGAAATTCTTGGCCGTTTGTTACTCTAAATCCATACCATTGGTTGTATAATTATACTGTTTGCTTGTTTTATTGTTACCTTTTATATATATAATGGAATTGGTCAAATAAATATATAGGTAAATAAATGTTACAGGACATTAATTTTACACAGCGCCATCTAGCCCCAAACTGAGCATAGGCTTTAATTTAAGAAGTAGGTGACGTAGATGTGAGATTTTTTTTTGGAAATACATACTTACCATTTGATTGAAAAACCAACATAGATCTAACTCCCTACTAGGAAAGATAATAAGCTACTTTTTAGTTACCACGCAAAAGAACCTGCAAGCCGCATCGAAATAAGCACATAAAAACATAGGCAACATACCAACTATGGCTTAACTAAATCATTTATTTTATAATCGCGCTGGACGCGTTATAAAACTGATAAACGATAATTTCTTTACAACATTTAAAGGTAAGTTACTATAAAACTATTCTACAGTTTCATATATCGGACCTTGATAACCAGACTGTCAATGAACGAAATTCGAAAATTTTGGTGATCGTAATACGTTATCAATCAGCGCGGGTAAGACATTTGGTCTGCGCAACCATCTCATGCAACCTTCTCACTTGCGTTCTCGATCGTGATACGGAATGGACGACATTGACAGTTCAGCGGCTTTGGCATTGTGTGCATAAAGAGGATCATACGCTGCGCACCTGTCAATACAAAAAGAAATAGCTCTTTTCTACCTTTTTAATATTGTCCGATTTCGGTATTTTTTTTTCATGTAATCAACACATTATTTCCTAGGCATTAATTTAATTAATATTAGCATAATTTTTGCCAGTTTTTATAATCACTATTGATTTATGTGATATTTTTATAGGTTTATATTTTTTTAGGTTTATATAGGAGAACAATCGTTCATAAATAAACTGTGATTTAACTGTAATTTACTACCATAGCAATGTAATATATTAATTACTAGCTTCTGCCCGCGTCGCCTAAAGAGAACAAGTAACATAATTAATATTCCTTCACTGACAATATCACAAACAAAGCAACAAGGACGAATTACTCCGTAAAACTAAACTAACTCTTGGGATAAGAGTAGTATGGGAACAGAACACAAAGCGTGTTTCTACAGATCTTAAATTCAAAGGATTTAATAATTAGGGAATAAATAATAAAAAAAATGAGACCAAATTTTCAGTCAATCGACCCAAAAAATAAAAGGTTTAATATAAAATTGAACCCCTCATTTCACCCTCTTAGGGGTGGAATATCGAAAAACCACATCACAAAGAACGCACAATCCAAATTTCATGTATCTAGGACTGGCTGTGCGTTGATTTATCAGTCAGTCAGTCAGTCAGTCAGTCAGGACTTTGTATTTTATAGATATAGATAGTCACCAGCGGCGTAGGCTGTACGTTGATATATCAGTCAGTCAGGACTTGGAACGCGTGAGGGATGATTTTGGAAAAAACAGAAATACACGTCTCTCATAATTTTAATTGAAGAGAATGTATACCTATATTTGATTCAATCGAACCAGAAAATAAATAGTTTCATAGAAAATCGAACCCCCCTTTCACCCCCTTAGGGGTGGAATTTTGAAAAACCCAGTCTTAGTGGATACCTACACATCACAAAGAATACACCCTCCAAATTTCATGTCAATTGCAAGCTCATTTGCATTGAGTAAATATATAATTAACTTCAAAGTGGGATCTACTGAATATATATATTCTATCTTATTCGATTATTGCAGTTTCGTGAATGAGCATCGGGCTTGCACTAGCAAAATATAAAACAAGATAATAGAGAGCACTCTTGTTTTATATTTTACCTATTAATAGCATATTTTTATGTTACCTATCAGGTAATTATTAATAAGCAATACCCGTATATAATTGTTCGTTAAAAAATAATGTGTTCTTATAGTGAAAGTTTGAATAAGAGTCTGAAATGATGAATGTGTCACCGTGAGATTGTAAACACCGTCCGTTTGTAATATGCCTCTGCCACCGTCAGATTGTAAACACCGTCCGTTTGTAATAAGCTTCGTCATATACAAATGGTCAGCAAATTGTCGACATCAACTAACATTTACCTACAATTTTACGCATTATTTCTAGCTTCTCCAGTTCTGCCGCTTGCTTTAGCATAGACACAGGCCTGCCTCACTCTCTCCTCAAGAGTGTGAGGTGAGAAAATGCGGTGGCCTTACAGGAATGTACAATCGAATCCTGTAACGCAAGCCTAGTGATTATCCTTCACGCGGTGCCCCCCGTGCTTGATCTACACTCGAGAGCTTAGAAATCGCACACCCCTACATTTTCATGTCGACCCTTATTTTTTTTTAAATTAAAGTTTGGTTGCAAATACAACTTGAATTAAATTAAATTACACACTGCTAGCTTCCTAAAAACCCATAATGTCTAGCCTTGACCTTCGAAATCATAAAAATGGCAACTTAACAATAGAATGGCCTAAATTAGCTCGTTTCAGGTAGCTCGGTTTGTGGGACTTTGAGCTGGTATAAAAGGATAAGGGATGATTGAAATGACATCATTTGCATACCAACTCCCAGTCAGAAAGGTTCTTTAACGAATACGTCATCACTCTAAACAAGAAAATGGATACCACACCGGAAGCAGCGTCTCAAGTGGTTGCACTAATCGAAGCTGGACAGAACCAAAGTCAAGTGGCTCGTCAATTAAATTTGAGCAGATATGCTGTTCGACGTGTATACCAGCGATATCAGCTAACTGGTGGCTATACCAGGCGACCAGGAACAGGCCGAAAACGTGCGACAACATTCCATCAGAATTAGAGTTAACTGAAACCACAGG
Organism: Venusia cambrica; assembly: GCA_951394065.1. Taxonomy (NCBI): domain Eukaryota; kingdom Metazoa; phylum Arthropoda; class Insecta; order Lepidoptera; family Geometridae; genus Venusia; species Venusia cambrica. The sequence continues at coordinate 13,566,670 of OX596042.1, forward strand.
ACTTCTGTCGAGATGGAGAGGTCATAATATAATATATGACAAATATAAAGATTTTTCTTAAAGTTTTTTGAACAGCACCAAATAAGTTTTATCATACTATTATAGTCATTATGCGATATAAGACGAGAGCTTTCTATTTATGTAAACACTGCATAATAGTAACAAAAAAGTTATCCATTGTTCCATACAAATTTGTGAAATGTGTCTGTGTCTGTCTGTTCACGGCTAACCTATTTAGATATTTTTTTTACTTTTTGTATACGTAGGGAGAGAAAATAACTAAATATTTTTGCACGCAGTTTTTATTTATTTCTTCAAATCGTAAATGTCTGACGATTAAGTATTTTCACGTGTTTGAGAATCCGTAGATAGGCATTTTGCGCCAAGCTTTCTTGTTATTTCTCTGAAAAAAAAATACGAAAAATTTCAAATGACATAGGTAATTATAAGGTATCGGACCTTATAAGTATTACTTAAATTTTAAAGCGATGAAAGTGTTATAACGAGAAGCACAATAAATAGCCGGATATAGATTATAGGTGCTGTGACCAAGTGCAGACTTCAAATAAAAAAAGACAAAAGATAGTAGGTAGTATAGTGGATAGTAAGTCTCCCAAAGGACAGTCTCTGGGCGTTCCGTTCTACTATCATTTGAAGGGTTCCGACAGTACTAATATAAATAATAATACAACAAAATTAATACCATTCACACCATTTATCCAATGTGCACATCTCAGTGTAAAAGTGTAACCTCTAAGTGGCTTAAAGCCCTTACTTATGAGGAGACTGAGAACCTTTTGGATTCTATTATCTAACGTTATTAATAACAGCCCCCATATGGGGTACCCATTCCAGCAGTGGATGCATGTGGGATGAAATGACGATGATGATGACTCACAGTTACCTGTAGATACCGAAGTAACCTGATACATACACACTAATCCACACACATCCTCTCACTTACTCACACATTTAACACACACACAAAAACACTCTCATCCATTACACCCACATCACAAACAAAATAACACTCAAAAAATTAGTCTGGTTCTTGCATAACTTTAATCTTAATTTTAGAATTAATTATGTTTCGTGTTCTTGTATCTTTTTTTTTACCTTATCCATATGCTATTTTAACTTTTATTTTTACTCTCACTAAGAATTATTGTTTTCTATCAATTTATTTTTATTTTTATTTCTGTTTGTTATGCTTGGAGTCTGTGGAGTGAGGCGACCTGGTGACCTGTAATTCAGATTTTCTTAAACCTATCTCAGGCACCAGTCTCTTACAAAACAGGTAACTACATTTACAATTAGATTTTCTTGCAATTTTATTTTATAATGTTATATACCTATATGTATGTACCTTTGTGAGAGAAAATAAACATATATTTTATTATTATTTATACTTATGCATCGCGAAACGCCCGATGTTCTACAGAAACAAGGCAGTGTTTACGTTATGTTTTTAAACTTCGTTGTTATGGTAAACATTGTAGTAGTACTCTTGATATAGTTTAAAGCGGCGCTTGTATAGTTTAGAATCTCGGGCTGCTCCACCATAGATAAGCTTCTCTAAATTGTGTAACTTAAACAGCATTACTTAGCAGCTTAGCACATTATCAACTCACACCAAGATGTCGAGCACAGATTGCTCACGAAATTATTCTAGTTTTTTTTTGTTTGCAATTAAGTTACCTGGACACAGGATCAAAGCTGTCAAAGAACTTGACCATATCCCGCTCCTTGGCGGTGGGCTGCTTTATATGGAACCTCATTGGGCCGCTAATAAGATTGTATTGGATTACATCTTTTGATATCGGTGGCCAAACGGCGTTGTTGTTGCATGTTGGATTGCTGAAATATAGTGTACATAATGTCATGTAACATTTATGGCACGCATTGTTCATTTTGAACCTTAGATAAAAAAAAACAAATGATATTGCACGCCTTTCTACGCAATGCGAAAATAGCGACATATTTTGACATGCGATGCCTGTAAAAGATAGCAACATATTATATAAATACGTCTTTTTAAACACTTTTCTAAACGGTAAAACCTTGACAGATAATGAGTAACTGAATGAAAACTGCTGCTCCGGTGCGTTTTGGCACAGTTTTAGCTAACACACATTCGGACGGATGGAGCAAAATCTTTTGTTTTTTTTAAATATGTTTTGAGCATTAAAAATACCTGCAGATCGCAAAGTTTGTAATCAAGTAGGTCATCCAGTATTTCATGTAATCATCTTTGTTCTTTGGAGGGCAGGAAAGATGGTGGCCTAGCATCGAGTTGACGCGAAATATGCATGCCAAGTCATCCATATGACCTGCGCCTTGGTAATCGAGCCATTGGGCAGCTTTGACGGCACTGAAACGAGCATCATAGGCGAATTGGTATATGTACGTCGGGGCTGCTTTAATGGCCGCTCGCCATTGCGCCACCTTCAGAGCAGGATGCTTGAATATCATGTCCGTGAAGTAAGCCAGTAAACCATCTAAAGTAGGCTGGCCTTTGAAATATTTGTAATCGATCAAATCAGCTATTCTCTGCACTTCTGCCGCGGGTAAAGTGTGCACCAATCGAGGTGACACTATCGCCGTGACGTCATGCTTTACGATGGGCAATAATAGTTTATTCTTCTTCGCGATCGACCATCTTAAGGAGGCTGCTTCGTTGTTTGTGTAACTCATGAGTATAGGTATGTTCCGTGCCCTGCCTTCAGCAATGAGACTCATAGGATCTGCGCCCAAGACCCTCGTGGTTCCTTCGAATGGACACTCAATAACTGGATTGAAGGATACGATAGTTGTGTTGAACTGCACCGCAGTGTTTGCGTGCATTATCTTCAGCAGCGGTATACGTGTGAGTGCTTTGTGTATGAGAACCGGGTCTGTTTCTTTGATGCCAAGTTCCTGAAGGAACATCTCATTGATTTCCTTTGTATATTTAGCAGATGTAGTATAAAATGATGGGAAAGCGGTACAACTCATAAGGATAAGTCTCTTGAACAGTCCTTTGGTTGAATTCGATAGAGCTAGAATATGGGCGCTGGTGGCGCCTCCGCTCTGGCCCATTAGCGTGACATTGTTAGGATCCCCGCCGAAGTTTCGTGCGTTCCTGTGCACCCATCGCAGCAATGAGACCATGTCCCGGAATCCTTGATTGCCAGGGATTTCTTTGGTATGCAGGCAGAAGAAACCAAACACGTTGAGTCTGAAAAAAATATATTTAGTACTCTTAAGAACCACTCTTAGTTGTTTCTTGTCAGCAAACTAGTATTTGAATTTAATTAGTCTAGTTCTACGTACCTAAAGTTAAAAGTGATGACGATAACTTTTTTCATCGTCATTAAATACTCAGGGCCCAAGGTATCGGTCAGCCCAGATCCGCTCTGGAAAGCCCCGCCATGGATGAACACCACGATTGGCAAACCATGTCCTTTAGGTTCCCATGGGAACTGGGGCACAGCTTTGTGGGGCATATGGAGGTTGAGATACATACAGTCCTCGCTCTGTCTGCAAGTCTGCATAAGCATTCTTCCGTAGATAACGTCAGTTTGAGGGCATGCCGGCGCATCTTCAGAAGCGTCTAGTAGTTTTTCACCCCATGGCTTTACAGGTTGTAGTTCCTATATTTCAAAACAATAAGCTCATAAACCACCAGCTAGATCAAATAAAATATACTTTCTAATTACGTAAATAAAACAGATTACATTTTTGGAGCGCTTGACCGGCCCGTAATGTCCATACCTTAAAACGTAGTTCTCCTAACGGGGGTTGCCCATACGGAATGCCCCTGAAGCTAGCGTAGCGAGATCCATCCTCCGCTTCCCGCAGTCTCCCACACACCCAGCCCGCCTCCGTGCGAGCGCGCACCTCACATTTATGCGGCTTGCACTCGTAGTAGTTAATACATGTAACTGGCAAAACATAAAAAAGAAAACATGAAAAAATAAGACGAATCAAATTATGGACGAACTGAGTAGTGGACGAACGGCAAAGTGCGAGATGGACGACCTGGTTATTGAACCGACACCTAACAAATCTTATGAATTACAGGGTTCCCGCATTAACGGCCTATAGTATCTCAGATTAGCGACACAATATCGTTATAATCAAGGTGACATTGCTGTGCACTCAACCACGGCGCTTATGACCACCAGATGACAGAAATACGCGAATTTCAACGTTTAATTTTTTTTAAAAACATTAATTTTGAAAATCTAAAACACAGACCGTTTGCTGTACACTGTGTTTATTTACTGTACAAAGTGTCAAGGCCTAATTAGGCGTATTTTTTGAATGGCGAACATTTTTAATACAAATTTAAGTCAACTTTGTTTTTTTTTCAATGTAATCGTGTTTTCGAAACACAAGCGTTCTAGTATCAATCCTGAACTATAATATATTATTTCATAGTAAATGCTACAGTATTGTGGAAGATATGATCGCTGAAGCCACAGAACAGACTCTGCTTATTTTAGGGCTAGATTTTGGCGCTGTGTAAAATATACCGTTGCATGTACTTTACTTATTTATTTCATACGTTTTAAAACACGGATTATACTCGTGTATACACTTATGTTGATTCACATGTTGAATTGAAAACATTGGTGCCTACATCAACATAAGTGTATACGTGAGTAAAACCCGTGTTTTAAAATGTAGAGTACGTCTTGCGCAAGAGCTGAAAGATATATTTAAAGTGATATAATTATTTTCTCGCTAATTAGTAATGTAAAGACATTCAAGCCTGAGGTTCTTGCCTTTCTCCTTGTGTGTTGGTCGCGATTCCGAACAGGCGGTAGATTTGACGTTCGACCAAAGATCCTAAAAAACCTTACTGAAGAAAAATATTTGACTTTGGCTTTCAATAAGCTATTCTTGATATATATAAGCTTTACTACTTGATCGAATGGAAGAGTTGTGTTGGAGGCTTAAATTTCTACCAGGAATTACCACACAACTTTATGTTCCAAGTGTCTTCTATTTTAAAATAATGGTCTTCTGTAAGCTCAGTGGTATTTTCTAGTTATCCGACTCCGAACTTTCCGTGACGTTAGTTTTACTAAAAAGTCTGGAAGGAGCTTAGCGATAAAGCCGCCTATTTATTTTCATTTGAAATGGTTGAACGTGTTTAAATTGATTTTTATCAACAATTGAATTGGATGAATTGCATTGAATCAATTATTTTATTGGTAAGAAGATTTTTTATATTATTTATACTCTATTGCACACATACATGCAAGGTGAGTTTTAAAAAAGAAGGAAATATACTAGTTGTTTCTCGCTTTGAAACAAAAATAAACTGCAGTAGTTACTAGTTATAAAGATGTTTTTAAGAGTAGTAAATGCAGTGCTGTGTAGGCCCTGTTCTTTGTGGATGTGACCTACGCAGTAAGGCATTGTTATAGACAAGAGATGCACTTAACATCAGGTGGGCTACTTACTTGTTTCGTCTCCTAGTAGTATAAAAAAAAAACATAAAAAGATATTGTACTTACCATGTGCCACATAAATTACGAGAACAGCATATAACGATGCTAAGGTTTCCATTTCGAAGATTCCACAAATAGAGCACTATTTTATGATTTCTAGGCTATGGTGAAACGCAGGCATTTCTGCCTGTGACATTTTCTTTGTTTCCCCGCTTTTAAATATAAGTTGGCAGCGTGTAAAGGCGTAAGCACATTCTCGAATTTCAAACTAAAAACGATGAAGAATGAGAATTAATATTTTTTGATACATAACACCAATAAAGCATATCGCTATTCTGGGTCAATCGTTAGTCTGAGGTCCGTATTACATGCTATTAATTCTTGTAGTTGGGGATCACAATTTAAAAAATACACAGAAGTATTAGCTGATGTCTTTGACATCTTCTGACCGTTTTGTGCGATATATGCAAGTAAATGAGGTTAGTGCTACTCTGGTTTGCCTGATACCACACGGCTTATTTCCCACTGTAATATTATAAATGTGAAAGCTTGTATGTGTGTATGTGTGTCTGAATATTTTGTAACTACTTATCCTTTTTTATTGATGTAATTTGTAATGTAGATAGTCCCTTATTTTCGAAATAAGAGACTAAGGGGGTTAAACAGAGTGATAAAAGGTAACATGGTATAATGAACCCTAATGAAACACGTATGTATTCTAATTTTTCAAACAAATATCTACGCACAGATAGATCTCAGAGCGCACGGCGGCGGCGGCGAGGAGGTGGCTCCAAATACAAAAGTCCGAAAAAACTGTCGTCGTAGGTACATTATTATTATTATAGTGTTGATTATAGATCATAGATTGAAGTTTGTGGTCTTCCCTGGATTCAATCAATGTCAATATATTCTACACTACAAAGCTACTTTTTATCAACATACCACGCGGGCGCAAGCTACTAATACATAAAGTAAAATAAGAAATTGTTGATAGATCTGAGATAGATACTAGTTAAAGAGCTGGGTGGCATAGTGGGCTTTTGCTCGCCTTCCGACCCGGAGGTTATAGGTTCAAATCCAGTCGTACACCAATGGACTTTTTGTTTTTTCGGAAAATTTATGTGATCATTTGACACGTACAAATGCTCGGACGACATTCTATTTTTACGATTAGATTAAGGCGTTTTTGCAGCTCAGCAACTTGAGTGTTTGTCGCCTCGTCAAATTGGCAGCGGGTCTATTTTCTCCCCAGCATGTCTCGCGTGCCGGCGGCGGCACACGTGCGGGTTTAATTCCTTCTAGCAAAAAGCCTTCTAGAAACCTATGCGGTACAGCAATACTTAGTGATGTGGCTATCTTTGGAAACTTACGCGTTGCCGTGCCCATGACGGTGCTGTACGTGTCCCGACTTTACCATGAAGGCTGAAGATGTAGTGGAATATGTGAGGCCGCCTTTTTAACCGCCTCTGTGGTCTAGTGGTTCAACCCACCGATTTCAGATCCAGAGGTCCCGGGTTCGATCCCCGTGGGGAGTACAATATATTGTGCTTGGTTTGGTTGGTGGTAGGACTTTGTTAAGTCCGCCTGGCTAGCTACCACCGTCTTACCTAAATCTGTCGCCATAATAACAATTCTAAAATTGTTGTGTTCCGGCATTCAGAGGTAAGATAGCCAGTTCCTCAGTTTGTTGAGGATTCCGGGTGAAGTGCGCCTCCACCTTCGGCCTTATCTCAACTTGTTACCAGGTGAGATGAAGGCCAAGTGCTTACCCGTCGAACAATAAAAAAAAAAAAAAAAAGGCAGAAGATGAAGATCTTACTCAGGATCGAGCAGTTGGAATCTCGCCACAATGATTTTAAATCGTTTGTGTTGCGAGTACCAACTGAACATCTATCGATTTTCAATAAAGAAGAACTTTGGCCGAAAGGTGTTGTGTTTAGAATTTATTGCGGACGATTATTAAACACAACACTAGTTAGTCACGTCCAGACTTTACGTGCCATTGAATAGTTAGAGAAGATAAAGTTACTTATGTATGTTAGTTTTTTAAGGTGGTACTATGGGCCGTAGACTTAGTCAAAATAAGATCTGTTATTTATAAATTGTTGCCTGAAATAAAATATTATTTTCAAAAAAATTATAGCGGCATTGCTACTAATTAACGTTTTCTATTTTTAGGTTAAATATTACAATACTGTGAAAAATAGTACACATAGGAAATTATGTCTATTATTACAATGTGTTCCCGGCTTAAACTAGACATGCCCTTTCCTAATAGATATATTGTTACCAAAAACAATGGTCGGTGATTAGTGCACAATTGCACTAAGTGCGATTTGTTAGTTGTATTTTTATTACATCATCATTATTTGGAATGGAAAGGTCAACCAGAGTTCATTAACTCCTATGATATTTACTTAATATTGAAAGTGCAATGTTAAGACCTATATCATAACCTGATAATCATCATACCTATTGTCTGAGTCAGCCCAAACTAGAAGACTAAGATAGACCTACGTTTGACACAATCTCGCCTGATGGGAAGCGACGATGTAGCACGCCGGTCTAGAAGACACCTATTCACTCTGACATTGAAGAGGACCATATTGTAATTTTCAGGGAAAACAGACGAAGGCAACGTATTCCACTCCTTAGCCGTTCGCATGATGAAAGTGGAAACAAAGCGTTTACGGTACGTTGTACGGATAGGCGGGACACTTACGAGGTAGGGATGGTAATGCTCCGTACGTCTGCTATTCTTGTAGTGGAAGGGAGATGGCGGGATCAGATCATGAAGCTCCTTTACGCACTCTCCGAAATGAAGTCTATAAAAAACCGAAAGACTAGCAACCTTGCGACGATGCACAAGACTTTGCATTTTGGTCTTAGAGATAAAATCCTCACCAACAAGTCTGAATGCTCTAGGCTCAACCAATTCCAAGGCGACGAGCTGATATTTAGCCGAGCCATCCCACAAATGATAACGATACTCCATTCCCGATCGGACCTGTACTTTGTAAAGAGAAAGAAGCTGTCCTGCCTCCACAGCACGGGGAGGGGATAAAAATGTTGTCCCCTGTTTATCCACCATCGGAAGACAAAATGCTCTCGAAGGCGGATAAAAACAGAGGACAAAGTTTTTATCCCCGCCCCGTGCTGAGGGGGCTGGAGTGAAGTACCGTTGCACCTTTTTGAGATAATGTTGAGATTAAATGCTTGATGAATAAAAGGGAGGTTGCTTTTTGGCCTCACAGCTCATTCCGTTGTAGCTGTGCCTTCTGCGCTGTAGGTTGTTGGTTCGATTCCCACTCGGGCTTAACATGTAGGTATGTGATTAATTGTTTATTCTGTTTGAATTTATTGAAGTGCTTGACCTTCGTCTCATCTGAGTTGCAAGTTATGATAATACCAAAGGTGGAAGCGCACTTCATCCGGAATCCTCAACAATCTGAGTAACTGGCCTCTAAATGCCAAACACAACAATTTTAGAATTGGAGTTCTGGCGACAGAATTAGGTAAGATGGTGGTAGCTAGCACTTAAACAAAGTCATACCACCAACCTAACATTATTGTACTCCCCTGGGGATCGAACCCGGGACTACTGGATCTAACACTGATGGACGAACCACTACACCACAGAGTCGGTGTTTTTTAATATCATAAGTATGCATTCTCCGCAATCTTGTGCCCATATTACATGCTTCGCTAAGTTTGGGGGCTGTACGGTGTTGTGTAAAATGTCTTGCCCTTATATTTATTAATGTATTTACAATGGTTCTATCGAGTCTTCTCACTGCGAGTATGCCCGTGTCGCTTATATTTATACTGAGACTGATGTAAAGGGTAAACGAAGATATAACATCACTAAGAGTAGTAGAGACCCTTATGAAAGGGCTCATCCGTTTTTTTTTGTGTGCACGTAACTGTAATAATAAAAAATAAAATAAAAATAAGTATCGTACTGGTATTAATCATCATATAACATCAGCTATCTGCCAGTGAAGCTCCGTCAAAATTGGCCCAGTCGTTTCGGAGATTAGTCGGAACAAACAGAAAGAGAGAAAAAAAAAAACTTGTTAGAAAATTCAACATTTTAGCAGTTCATCATTTTGGCATTCCGGACCTTAAGGGTTATAAATACCTATATATCCTTTAGCCTATATAGCTATATAGCTGTTATTTTTACATCATAAACAGACACTTCAATTTCATGTATTTGTACAGAATAAATAGTGTCACTCTCTGTCATGTTTGTAACGTACGTAGTAAGCGCCTGAACATAATATTACCGCATTTTCCATTGGTGGCAGCTATATTGCAAATACGCGGTTAGGAATTTAATATTAAAGAGACATATCTACATAAGTACTTCACAATATTTACTGTAATATACAACGAATACAGAATTGTATTACATTTTATGAACAGGTTCAGCCCTTTTTTCTCATTATCAATATGGGTTGTTGCAAATCACAACTTGTAGTCCATTTGCAATTGTCGGCATATTTTTGCTCGTAGATTTCGATTTCCTGATGTAGGTACTTATTTTGCTATTATTTAAGTCGTTCTGTGATGCCCCTGAAACGAATAAAATTGGTCAAAATCAATACCCCACCCGCTTCACATAGACATATTATGCATAAAAACATCTACTGAAAACTCCTGCACTAATATTGTTTTTGTTCTTTATTCTATATTAGGCCAGCGAATCAGCATAGCTATTCAGCGTGGCAGTGCAGCCAGTTTCTTGGGCACGCTGCCGCCTGGTACTGGTCCAGTTGAGTTACGGTTCTTATGAAAACCGACTGTTTTCTTTGTACATAGTTAGTTTAATTGTACATATTATTTTTAATGTTTATTCAATATATCTATTAAAAAAATAAAAGAATGAAAATCTATTATGATACAACGAGTACCGCTATGCTGTACTACCAGACTAGCAGACGGCAGGGCTATACCTGGCGTACCCGTAGTTGTAAATATTCCATTGTGTTGAACTAATCGTTTCGCATTTACTCTGGTAAGGAATTGAACTCCCCCTTCGTCGGTTTTTCAGCACCAGAACAATCTTGGAGTCTTCAAGTCCAGAGTGAATAGGTTCCTGCGAGCCCCACGTTAACTTGTTTATCATGCAAGTTAGTGGTCAAACGCTTGGCCGATACGAATAAAGTTGTATATATATACGGAAAGCATGCTTTGTCCTATCTATCGAACTTATGTTGTGTTCTAAGGTCGTCGCTACATTCTACAGAAAAAGGAAGGTCGATACCAACCTTATTTCGCTGTCGATACCGTCCATAAAGCTCATCATGTCGGCCTCCTCGGCAGTGAGCTCTGACATGCGATATGCTTGCGGCTCGTCGATGCTCTGGTACACGATCCTGCCTTCCGAGATTGGAGACCAGCCTCTTTCGTCTGACGCACAGGTCGGGTTACTGAAACATGCATTAGGAATTCCTGAAATCAGATGGATTTTGCATGGTCTGCAACGATAAATTAATTAATTACGTTCCTAGTTATATATCATAACTTGGTCATAACGAGATTCATAATGTATGCGATAGTCAAACGCAACACGCCTTTTAGTTGTTCGCATCATTTTTAGTACCTACGTAATTACAAACCATTAGGTGTATTCTGATATGAGGTGTAACTACCTCTGACGTGGAAGTTTAACTATGCTTGGTTATTATCGGACTGTCATTTATTTATTAGTGTAGAAAGGTAACTACATCTGCGTGTATGTTTGCTATGTATGTACTGCAAAAACGTACCTGCACCGCGTAAAGTTGATAACTGTCTTGGTCATCCATTCCTTCATCCTGTCATCGTCATTCTTCGGTGGGATCGCCACGTAGTCTCCTAACATAGAGTTGACCCTAAATACGTATGTCAAGTCTTCTATATGTGCAGCGCCTTCATAGACCGCCCAGAAAGCTTCTTTAATAAGACTCCTTTCGCTTTTATACGAGTACTTGTAAAGGTATGTCGGGGCATGCTTCGATCTCCACTCGGCTAACTTAATCGCAGGGTACTTGAAGTACGAGTAGCTTAAATAATGCAAAAAGTTGTCTAAACTAACTGTCTCATTAAAGCATTTCTGGTAAGCGACATTCGCTAAGTTCGATAGTTCTTTTTCAGGCAAGTTGTATATCAACCTTGGTGACAGAATCAACTTGGGGTTCTCCTGTACACGCCTCAGCAAATCCAGGGTCATGCTAAGCCACCTGAACGTCTCTGTCTCTTTGTCTGTAAAACCGATGAGTGTCGGGTATTCCCTGCCTCTTCCGTTTGCTATCAACTCCAAGGGGTCATCATCCAATATCCTTGTCACACCATGGTATTCGCGTTCTGCGACGGGCACAAAACTTGTAAGACCATATTTATTTTGCGCTATAGTGTTCGCATACATGATGTCGATTATATCTGATTGGACCAGTTTCTGGTAGATTTTAGCAGGATCCGTCGAGTTGATGCCGAGTGCTGATAGGAAAGTGTCGGCAATGTCTTGTGCGAACCTCGGAGAGGCCGAAAAGTAGTTAGGAATGCCAGTTCCACTCATAAGTATAACCCTAAAAGAGAATAAACGTGGTCTTTGTAAATAATGCCGTGATAATAGGAAATGTCTGCGTTGTCTGTTTACCTTTTGAATAACCCTTCAGTGGCCTTGGACAAGGTGAGGAGGTGTGCGCAACTAGCCCCGGCACTTTGCCCCATGATCGTGACGTTTTCAGGGTCTCCACCGAAGGCTCGCGCGTTCGCCTGCACCCAACGAAGCAGCGTCACCTGGTCGCGCAGAGCCTGGTTCCCGGGAATCTCTTTCGAGTTCAGGGATAGGAAACCTAAAACGTTTATTCTGAAAGCCGAAAAATTTGCAATAAAAAAAACATGTTTAGGATATAAACTATAACCAACAAAATAAAATGTATCCTGAATCCTGATTAAATTTGATTTCAGCCAAATGGCTATTGATTCATTTGACAAAGACCTTGACTTTTACATCAAGTTATGACTACGAATGTGTTCTATGGCACTTTTGTTACTGTTGCTCTACTTGCGTTCATATACTTTGTGTTTTTTAAAGAACTTAGCACTAAAGTATTCGTAACTGCTTAAACACATACGAGTGTTTAACACTTAAGAGTTCTTAACACATCATCAAACACTGAGTAGGTCATGTCCTCGGTGATGTTGTGCTGTATTTGAAAACGCTACCTGTAATTGAATGTGACAACCATGACATCTCCAGTCATGAGATATTCCGGGCCATGGAGATCTGTAAGTCCTGAACCGGTGTTGAAACCACCTCCATGGATCATCACCAGAATTGGAAGACCTGTGACATTTGCTGGCTGAGTTTCTCCTTGCGGGAAATACTTCATCGGAATGTGGACATTTAGGTACATGCAGTCTTCGCTCATGCCCGTTTTGTAAAGCGTGAGTCTACCATAAAGAATGTCCTTCTGAGGACATGCTGGACCGTCCTCTGTGGCGTCCCGGTCCCCGTTCCAGAGGTCTGGTGCCACCAGTTCCTGGATAAAGAAGGTTTTATACTGGAGGTTTAATTATCAATATACAGGGTGAGTTTTTTTCCAGTACCACTGAGGCCAAGTCTGAAACCGTGAGAGTTATCGAAAAGTCATGTTAGGAGTTACGTGCTCGATTTAAAAAAACAATAATTTCTGCATTAAAATAAACTATTTTTTTATAGTTTTTCTGGAGAAGTGAAATTTTAAATATTTTTTTTGCATTTTTGAGTTCTTTGTTTGATAATTAAAAAAAAATGTACGATGACTATGTGCCCAAAGTTTGTTGGAACACTTTTAAAATTGAAAATTTATAAATTCAACTTAATGAATTTAGTAATAGTTGTATGTATAGTCTGAAATGCGCAAGCGAAACCATAAGTCCTCTTTTGCTGTTCGTTTAGATATTTTGAAAGTCGGAACGTCTTCAAAAAGCCAAATATCGCCGAATGCGAAGATACAACTGTAGTTTGAAAACAGAATTGCTCATAAATTTAAATAAAGTTAAAAAAATTTAAAATATGAATAAAGTTGGTTTTATGTCATGGAACAAGTTTCTGCATTGGTGAGATGGAATAAGCGATACTGAAAATTTTAAAGTTCTTTCAATTTTTTTTTCTATCTGCAACTATACGGTGGTGAAAAATAAAATACAGCAAAAGAGGATTTAATAGCTTAGCTTACGCATAGTCTGAACGTACAACCTTTACTAAATGCATAAAGATTAATTTATAAATTTTGAAAGTTTCCAACAACTTTGGTCACATAGTCATCATACTTTATTTTATTTATTAACAAACAAAGAACCCAAAAATGCAAAACAAATATTTTTTAAATCTTACTTTTCCAGTAAAACTTAAAAAAAAACTAGATTTATTTAAATGCGGATTTTTTTTTTAATTGAGCACGTAACTCCTAACATGACTTTTCGATAAATCTCACGGCTTGGGACTTGGCCTCAGTGGTCCTGGAAAATAACTCAGCCTGTATATTTAATTAAAAGAAAAAACAAAAACCTCTTGGCCTTCATCTCATCTGGTTTACAAGTTATGATGAGGCCGAAGATGGAAGTCACCCGGCATCCTCAATAAACTGAGGAACTGGCTATCTTATCTCTAAATGCCAACAATTTAAGAATTGTTGCTAAGGCCACAGAATGTGTAATGGTAAGATGCTGGTAGGAGCTTTGTTTAGGTCCAGGCGGACTTAAACAAAGTCCTACCACCAATCACAATATTTATTTGGTTCCTATTCTTACAAATTTGAACAATTTTATATTTAATAATACCCGTTTTCATTATTACTATGCATAATAATCGCGAGCATAAAAAATATAAAATTGCTACATTGTGTTTTTGACAAAGATTTGTATGTTTTTGTTATTTATTTGTATTTTTAGTTCTTCATTCTTTTCGTCGAGATACTTACGAAAACAGCGCAGGATAGGTATCAAATAAGTGCTTACCTTAAACCGCCTCTCCCCTAGGGGAGGCTTGGCGTAGGGCACCCCTCTGAAGCTGGCGTACGGTGCCCCGTCCTCCGCGCGCCGCACCCTGCCGCACACCCAGCCCGCTTCCGTGCGCGCGCGCACCTCGCACATCTTCGGTGCACAATCGTGACCACTTACACTGAAGACTAAAACCAATAATCGAAGGATTAACATTCATATCTACATACATACCAGCATCCGTGCATCGGCTTGCTTCGTATCAGAGCCGTGTTGTGAAAAATCTTCAAAAAATTTTATGCAAACGCATATCAAATCGAATACTAATACTAGTAGTTTGCCCCGAACTGAGATCTCGTGATGTCTGGTTTCTGTTAGGTATTTAATCTTGGAGATTATCACACAAAAATAAAACTATTAACACTCCGATAAAAGTGTGCTTTCATTACGACCATGTGGTTTCACAAAAAAAAAGCAGCAAAATTTTAACTGTAAACTCCAATCTGTCTGTTAAGCGTGGTAATTATGCCCAAACCTAATAGTTGTAGAGGTCGCTTTACTGTGGTGAACATTAATAGACGTGCGCAGCCAAACCCATTCCAAAAGTTATCTTAGCTTGGCAACCCTATTGTGTGAAAAACAATAAATTAATAGATCAGTGTTCATTTGTGTAAGAGGCCAAATACCCTCACGTCACTAGCATGCAAGATCTAACTGAAACTTTTGCAAACATGTATCTTAATAAACATCCTTAGTGAGGACCAAAAGTACATATCCTACGATTTCAAAAAAGATAATTAATATATAAGGTACGTGAGAAGACATCTTGTATACTTGCCTCCTTTGCAAACCTAAATGTCAACACAGGGGTGGTTTCAGTAAATAAATAAACAAATAGTGCATTGTGAAGGAGAAGGGAGATGTCCTTTAACATTGTATCCTACAATACAAACCAACTGTTTAACCCTATTAATGCGCCTCTTTGTAAAAAAAACATTCTTAATGGAAACTTATTGGAAAGTATTTTTTCGAAATGACCAGTTGATGGTAGCAACCATTCAAAAGATAATGGTGAAATATTGTAGTTCCTTCCACCACAATATCTCAATAACTACCCCAGTTATTAAATACGCGACAATATATGTATGTTATCTCTTCAGAGAGAGAGTTATGCCGTCACAAACATACATAGTACTTGAGCGACTCAATTACTACAGTAAATTATAACTTTCGACTAAAGACTAGGATTTTTTATCTTCTCATGTATTTTTTTAATATAAACGATAATATATTATTTTTAATGGTTTTTAGTACAATAATTTACATTTTCCAAATGTATGGAAATAAGCGCCCTAAACGAAAACGAATATAGTTTCAGTTAACTGTCAGAAACTCATACTAAGCTCTCAGTAGGTTAGGGTGCGGTAAATAAAATAAATATTACAGGACGTTAATTTCACACAGCGCATGATATTTTCACATGTATGATATTTTGTGGGCACTTGTAGCTTATTCACAAAAAGCACGATAGGTTTACAGAAGTATACTATTTTTCCATATACAGTTATGTCACTGGCAATTAAACTAATGTTGGCATTGTTCATTGCAGGTAAAACATTTCTATCGATCGAAGTGATCCTAATCTACGAGCTGGGATCTTCAGTAAGTTTTCACTACCTCTATGGTCTATCTAGTAGAACCTATGCCCGCCATTATCGAATCCATTATCAAATCCTCTCTGAATTCGATCCCCAGGGAGTAACAAATTGTTGCCTGGTTTCATTGGTGGGTCTCTGTTAGTATGCCTGGCTATCTTACCTAAATCTGCCGCCATAATAACAATTCTAAATAGCCTTCTTTTTCTTCGTGAAAATGAATCAATAATTAGTACTTAAATTACTTCTGCTCATAAAGTAGATATTTTAATAGCAGATCGGTTGCCTGGATCAGGAACCTCTGTATGCAAGCAGTTCCACTCAACAAGTAGAAATGAAGTGGGTCTGAGAGTGGGAGTTGTTTTTTGGTCCTCCAGAGTTAGCATCTTGCTGCCACTGCAGATTCTTCTGAGGGTGCGTCTCGGAAAACTGTTGCAGCTTTTCAAATGAGCGCGTGGGTTTTCGGAGCCAAATAGGGGGGTGGCGGCAGTCTTGTTCTTGTTTCCACTTTTTAATAGAGCTGGCTATATCATGGCTATTCTAAATAGTTGATCGAGTTAGCGAAGGGAACGAGATCTCTAAGTTAAGTTAGGAAATCCGGCACTGTATGTATGTAAATGTAGGCAATGTTTGTGACGGCATAACTCTCTAAGGGGTTATCCGATTTTCATGAAATTTAAACTGTTAAGAGATAACGTAAATAGAAATTGATTGTCGCGTGGGATTTTTGATAATTGGGGTAGTTTTTGAGATATTGGGGTAAAATAAATACCATTTTTCACCCACATCTTTTGAATGGCTGATCCGAATAATAAAAAAAATTGAATTTGCTGAGATCATATTAATACTCGTCAATGGGTATAAGGATTTTTTTATACTGGGGTAGTATTTGATAAATAGGGGTGTTAAGTGAGATAAGAAAGTTTTTGGCTTGTGGGGTGTCATTTGAAAGAGTATCGGCTGCTTATTTATATTAAAAATGTTAATAGGGGTGGTTTTTGTAACCAAGGGGTGCGTTTAGAGGGTAAAACGCTTAGTATGTCTTGACTTCACAATTAACTTGTTTTTTATTTGCTTAACTGACACCCCACTATTTACATTAAGGGTTGCAAAAGGGGCGAATAAGATTGAAGTCTTGAAAATGTGTGATAACTTGAAATATAATTTGAAATGGGTGTTGAGACTGCAGATTTCGAAATAAGTTTAATTTTGCCCTTGTTAGGGGTGGTTTTTAAAGATAAAGGTGCAGAGGATGATCATCAGGTCTTGTAAGATAAGAGTGGGTATTCGAAATTTATTTAAACTGGTGTATTTACTTTTCGTTATTAACTCAACATTGTTGCCAAACCAAGGGTTTCGATAAAATCCAAGAATTACTTATAGGATGTCATGCAAGGGGTTTGACTAATGACTACGCATATTCCATCAACATCATTATTGTCCATTGTGGGAAAAACTTTCTCTAAAACTGTCATGTTTGACCATAAACACCACGCTTGGCAGACAGACAGTGGTGCGCAACGACTATTACTGGTGCTTAGCTTTCATTCTGAATTTGCATAGAATCAGAGTTAGCAACAAGAGAGAGCCTAGAACACTCAGGTGAATTAAGAGAGATTGAGAAAAAGAATGCTTAAGTAAGGTAAGTAAGGTGTAAAATGAAAGCACACTTTTATCGTTTTTCAATTAGGTTCTATTTGAGAAATAATGTCCGTGGTTAACTACCTAACACAAACCAGACATCACGAGATCTCAGTCCGGGGTGAACTACTAGTTATTTTAATGCTGAATAAGAATTGGTCCTTTGTTCTTGAGAAGTCAATGGCAACTTTGTGGGTTAGACAGAAATGTTTCCGGAAGGGATTTCACTGCAATAATGAGATGTGAAATTTGGCCGTTGTCTTCCTGATGTCATCGAAGAAACAGAGCAGTCCTCGTCAACTACCCTAACTGATAGAAAAAAGTGATACATAAATGAAAGTTGTCACATTATTTTAACTATATGATTGGTATTTTTTTTTTTAATTGACCGAAAAGACATGCTATCTAGGCCGTAAAATTCATTATAAAAAATGGTTTGGTCAACGGCAGTTGTGTCAGAAAGCTGATCGCTTGGATGGTTCTTACTCTGTGCTATGATTGGTGGAAACTGGTCCCGTGTACACATCAAGATAACTGGCTATAACAGGGGTTGTTTTCACTTCCCTTGGTCCACCTGTTTTACCAAAAAATAATTTAGACGTTCGAGAGTTTGTATGGAAAATTTATAAAAGTTCTAAGAATATATATTATCATCTTTCGACATATTAGTAAGAGAGTCATCGCACGAATAACATAACAAAATGTTACAATTTAAATTTAGTGACTCTGTGAGCTGTAGACCTCGCGGGTCTCTCTGCATACTTAGCTTAAGACTGAATAAATGTTCACCACGCACTCTAAAATAAAAAGCTGCGAGAGACGTATGTTAATATGGACACTGCCGCCGCGACATTAGGTATGCTAAAAGGTTCTTCAATCCATTAAGTTAGGTATGCAAGCTATGGGACACACACGTTACCTATCGATGCTAAAACTTCAAATTATTATTTGCACAAGTGCAAAAAAATATTAAAAAAAATGTTCACAAAAGTGGCCTTGGAAAAATTACGTTCAGGAAATATAGAATTTCAGTTTGCGTTAGTGTGTAGTGTTCTCGTGTTTATGTATGTTAACAAACAAGGTTGCGTCGATTGGTTAATCTGAGGTAGTGTGAGTGAGGTCTCTGGTTATATTTTTGTGTTTCAATAATGGATCATCTAATCAATAACAATCTTTCCACAGGGACTACCCGCTAGTATCATGGGTAAAATCACATTTCTCGTGCATGACTAATCTGATAATGCCGGTAGACATTTTTTTTTTTTCGGGAACTTGATTTTCAGAATCGTAAAAAATACTCGATATTTGGTACGTACATACATACCTAATATCGTTCTAAAGTTCGTTTCTCTAGGTGGATCACTGGCAATATTTTCTAAAAACCGTTAACATAGGTGGACCACGGGAAGAAAAAGTTTCCCCAGGTGCATTATGTAGGTGGACCACGGGAAGGGACCGTTGGAAGTCTGTGCAGCCTTTACCATGGTATGCGTCATTTTGATTGAACGATTTGTTGATATCTGATGATTTTTATAAAATGAACAAGGATACAAGTATGCCTTATTATTTGGATGTAGGTAGGTAGGTACGCAAAATGCTTATATCAAAATGCGTATTTTATTAATCCTGCGATTGTTTTTATTTTTAAATGCACATAATTGTACTGTCCATGAATACTTTTTTTTAATTTAACTTTTATTTTTCGTGATACGTTTTTTTGTTTATTATTGGAGTGACCTTGGTTTTTGGAATATGTATTAGTCAGTTCATACAAATACCTTACATGTGCAGTTGCGGTCCCGCGGTTCTTACGTAGGAAATCCAACAAACTCATTTACACCAAGGACTTTTAGAAAGAATACTTCGAATAAATCACTCGGGTAGGATGAATGATGTGCCATTGATTGGTTCGAAGGAAGGTAGGTTTCATATGAATATAGCAAACTAACTACATAGTGTTTTAACTAGTATATTGGGTCATTATATCATATAGTACTTATGTATTTACAAAAAAAAGTATTTGAGTATTCTATCCGTAATCCAGTTCCCATTATACAAGCTTTGCTTAGTTTGGGCTAGGTGGTGTTGTGTGAATTTAATGTCTTTTTATATTTACATTTATTTATAGTATAAACTATTGAAATACAAGAAAAAACTCCTACGAGCATGTTCATGTTGTTTTATTATGTCACAATGTTTGGCTTGTGTTTTTTTTTCTAAAGTAAGTAAATTTTATTTGTATCGTTAATTCGGAATATTAATATTTATATACATAATACTTATAAATATTCATATTCTATTATTGTGGCAAACGTAAGTTTGAACCTGTCTGACCTTTATTTAATACAAACCGTATTTGTGATACAAATTCAGTATATATTAAATCCTAGTAGTTGATCCTCATAAGATCTTCGCGATATAGGTGAATAGGGGAAAAAGTCATGAGTCATGCTTTTTTTTATACAGGTATGTTATTGTAAATACATACTTATTGTATCCAAACAGCGCCAGCAGCGCCTTGAATAATAATAATTTACAAGCTTATACGTGTATACGTTTTTTATTGTTTATTGAATGTATGTTATTCCTATAAAAACTATAATTATGTTAAAGCTGTTAGTTTTTTGGTCATTACCCCGACCAAATATATCTCAACGCTTGTCGATATGCTAATTTGTCGTGTTGCGTCAGACTGGATTATATTTCTATAAAATGTAAATCTGTTATTGGTCTTAAGAAAAACATGTATGTTAAATTTATTTTAGAATAAGAACTGTTGATTTAGTAAATAAATAAATAAATACCTACCTACTTGTTGCGGATATTGAAAAAAAAAAATATATATAAATTAAATTTATCAAAAATTAATGAATTTTAAAATACGTGTTTTGTTATATTTTTATAAGCAAACAAAAACTTGTATGAGATTTCACCAATTGGACTTTACAAAAAATAATTGTAATATGATTATAGTTTTTAAATATCCATTTATTATATTTGTTTATATACTCGATCTTACCTGAAAATAAAAATGACTGTTTATTTTTTATTTATTTAGTTCACCATTGCATGGATCCTAGTTTATATTTTTAAACAATTGTTGATACTATAATTAATTTTAAAGTCATTATTTATCATGCCTTATTTTATGTGGGTGGTTTTTTAGATAAAGGGTTGCAAAGGTTTTAATGATCATCAGGCCTTGTGTTAGATTAAAATAGAATTCTATACACAGATTACTTAGTTTTTTTAAATGAAAAAATAGAAAAAAAAGCTTACCGCATGACATAATAACCATCACAAGTAATCCAATCATTTTGTCTCGAGTGGTAAATTCAGCTCGTTAGTTTATTTGTAGCTCTGCAGCCTGCCTGTGTCGTTCGCCGCTGACCGATGATGATTGATTCTGGTCACGATTTGCCTGTTTCCGAGTATTTATCTACTCAAGAACTAGTAACCGATCCTTGTCTTACTTGCGGCTATTTGACCGAGCGAGCGAAGCGTCTCAGTCTCGAGATTGGCCAAAAAAATGCTTTTGTCCGCTGTCGGTTTCTTCTCGCCTACCGGTCGCATTTTTCAACCGATTTTGATGAAAATTGGCACACATGGTCCTTGTTTTTTTTTGTCGATCGCGATTTTTGATTGAGGTAAAAAGGGGGAAAGTTTGCTGTAGTGTTATTTATTAACGGATTTAAATTTCAATTCTACAGAAGATGTTGTAAAAAAAAGGAGGAGTGGAGGGAGAAAAGGGGAGAAGTTTTCTATAGAATTTCAATTTAAGTTTTTTTTTTTTCGGAAAATGTACACCTACGTTTTCTAATCAGACTAAGCAGTCTTCTCCGCCTTTGTAAGACAAATCCGTAATCACCAGGTTCGATCTCCTCAGACCAAGGGAACGCGAGTAATCGCTTAAACTTATACCCCTATTTGCTCAAAAGTCTAAAAGGAAAAGTGAAAGAGGAAATCATCGGTTATTGCATGGTTATAAGGGCTCGCGAGGTCTACTACTAGTTAGTCCGTACCGTAGTCACCTAGAGGATAAGGCAAAGCTGGCATCCAAAAAGCTCGGTGTGCTCAAAAGGGCAAAGTAGTACTTCAGTGCGGGGCAGAGACTACTTCATTAGAGTCGCAAATCCGACCCCACATGGAGTACTGTTGTCACCTTTGGGCAGGAGCACCTGAATGCCAGCTAAAGCCGTTTGACTCGGTTCAAAGACGAGCTGTGAGAATTGTTGACGATCCCATACTCACAAGTGGTATTGAACCCTAAAGTCTCAGGAGAGAATTTTCCTCCCTGTATGTGTTCTACAGCTTGTATAATGGGTTGTGTTCTGAGGAATTGTTTGATATGGTGCCTGCAGCCTCTTTTTATTATCGCGCCGCTCGCCAGCGACAGAGATTTCATCCACACACTTTGCACACAATGCCGTCGCGCATTCAATTTTCCTCCCTATGTGTGTTCTACCGCTTTTATAATGGGTTGTGTTCTGAGGAATTGTTTGATATGGTGCCTGCAGCCTCTTTTTATTATCACGCCGCTCGCCATCGACAGAGAATTCATCCACACACTTTGAACATAATACCGTCGCGCATCGTAAGGTTCAAGAGGAACTTCCTCCCGCGAACTATTAAATTGTGGAATGATGCTGGGGTTTTCCCTACTAGCTTACAGTATGGAGTTTTTCAAAAAGGGCGTTTCAACTCCTCATTTTTAAAGGGTCGGCAATGCGCGAGTAATGTATGCTTCTGGTGTTGCGAGCGTCCATCGGCGACGGTAACCGCTTTCTATCAGGTGGGCCGTATGTGTTTGTCACCTTAGTTATATTATATTTTGACCGCCTCTGTGGTCTAGTGGTTCAACCTACCGATTTCAGATACAGAGGTCCCGGGTTCAATCCCCAGGGGAGCAATATTGTGCTTGGTTTGGTTGTTGGTAGGATTTTGTTTAAGTCCGCCTGGCTAGCTACCATCATCTTACCTATTTCTGTCGCCTTACTAACGATTCTTAAAAAAAAAATTGTGTTCCGGCATTTAGAGGTAGCTTTATAGTGTGCCGTTACATTACATATAGCTCAATTAAATATACATACGCGGGCGAAGCCGCGAGTGGAAGCTATGTTACATTACGGAAAACTAGATTGAATAGACATACGCGGGCATAGCCGCAAGTGGCACCTATTGCTTTATAGTAATAAATAAAAGAAATATTTAGAAGTTATTGTTTTATAGTGTAACTTTACATTACGGACAGCTCAATTAAATATAGTGAGTTTTTTTTCAGGGCCACTGAGGCCAAGTCTGAAACCGTGAGAGTTATCGAAAAGTCATGTTAGGAGTTACGAGCTCGATTTCAAAAAAATAAGTTCTGCATTCGAGAAAATCTATATTTTTTTATAGATTGCCTGGAAAAGTGGGTTTTGGAAAAAATCAAAAACTTACTTTTCCAGAAAAACTATAAAAAAACTGTTATTTTTTAATGCCGAACTTATTTTTTTTAAATCGAGCACGTAACTCCGAACATGACTTTTCGATAACTCTCACGGTTTCATACTTGCCCTCAGTGGCCCTGAAAAAAAACTCACCCGTATACGCGGGTGAAGCCGCGAGTGGAAGCTATGTTACATTACGGAAAACTAGATTAAATAGACATACGCGGGCATAGCCGCAAGTGGCACCTATTGCTTTATAGTAATAAATAAAAGAAATATTTAGAAGTTATTGTTTTATAGTGTAACTTTACATTACGGACAGCTCAATTAAATATAGTGAGTTTTTTTTCAGGGCCACTGAGGCCAAGTCTGAAACCGTGAGAGTTATCGAAAAGTCATGTTAGGAGTTACGAGCTCGATTTCAAAAAAATAAGTTCTGCATTCGAGAAAATCTATATTTTTTTATAGATTGCCTGGAAAAGTGGGTTTTGGAAATATTTTTTTTTTTGCATTTATGAGTTCTTGTTACCGTTTGTAACGGTCCTTAGGTAATCTGACTGATTCATTTGTACATAGTTAGTTTAATTGTATTTATTGAATAAAAAAAAATGAGTTCTTTGTTTGATAATAAAACAATTTTGAAAGAGTTCCAACAACTTTGGGCACATAGTCGTCATACATTATTTTTTTTATTATCAAACAAAGAACTGAAAAAAAAAAAATTTCAAAAACTTACTTTTCCAGAAAAACTATAAAAAACTGTTATTTTTTAATGCCGAACTTATTTTTTTTAAATCGAGCACGTAACTCCGAACATGACTTTTCGATAACTCTCACGGTTTCATACTTGCCCTCAGTGGCCCTGAAAAAAAACTCACCCGTATACGCGGGTGAAGCCGCGAGTGGAAGCTTTTGCTTTATAGTGTAACGTTATATTACGGACAGCTCAATTAAATTATATATATACGCGGGCGAAGCCGCGAGTGGAAGCTATTGTTTTATAGTGTAACGTTACATTACGGATAACCCAATTAAATATATAAAGAAACCCTAGAGCTAAAGATTAAGTGCATAGGGATGAAATAAGTTTTTGTTAAAGCCATGAATTGTAGAAATATTTTACATTTTAAATTAGAAACGGGTCATCTTTTAACCTTGCGTAGGCAAGGATGTGGTCTATGGACCAACAAGATGGTGCAAGCTTACTCAAAAGGTGCCTTTCCCTTTGTTGAATGTTGTAATTATCTATTTTATGGTTGGTATAAACAATGTTGACGATTAGAGTCTTTATTTGGAATACACACGGATTACGAACGACTAATGCCCGTTGATCATCTATAATAAGCAGCATATAAATACTATATACATGGAATAGGTATACCTATTCCATGATGTTTTGATGATTTATTGTTATGTATGAGGTTTTTTAGGCTTCGAATCGTACCCACGACAAACAATTGTGTGATGCATATAGATGTTGTTCTGTGTTTGGGTGCTGTATCATACAGGTTTTTTTTTATTGTACGTCGGGTAAGCACTTGGCCTTCATCTCACCTGGTTACACAAGTTGAGATAAGGCCGAAGGTGGAGGCGCACTTTACCCGGAATCCTCAACAAACTGAGGAACTGGCTATCTTACCTCTAAATGCCGGAACACTACCATTTTAGAATTGTTATTATGGCGACAGAATTAGGTAAGATGGTGGTAGCTAGCCAGGCGGACTTAAACAAAGTCCTACCACCAACCAATACCAAGCACAATATATTGCACTCCCCATGGGGATCGAACCCGGGACCTCTGGATCTGAAATCGGTGGGTTGAACCACTAGACCACAGAGTCGGTTAAAATAAGTAAAAAATATAAAAATAAATTTTAATAGTAGCGTTACGAATATATATTTACAAAAAGTTAGTTAGTTTCTCACCAGTCTCCCGGGATCTTGTTGTTCTAATCCCCACATATCCATATACATGTGTTCTGATCCCTCGTTATCCATTTAATTTACTTAATTATATTCCTTATCCCCTCACCCCTTAAAACCGAGTATTTCCGAGGAGGGTTGACGTCAAGCAGGCGACTGGTCTCAAAATTTAAGCCAAAAACGAAAACCAATAAGATTATGAATAGTTCAAACAGTGCTATCGATCAATTATGTGAGATGATTGGCTTTAAATCGCTTTGGTATAAATAATACAACAAGAACTTGTATTAAAGTTTTTACGATAAGTCGGTTGACTTATCGTAAAAAGGGAGTTATATTTCTTGTTGATCTTTTTCCATTGATTTGATTTGATTTTCCAAGTCTCTGAAACAACGATAATTATTCATCTTGTTAAATTGATTGAATGATTGTCGTAATAATACCGGAACTGGCATGGCCTACTAGATTAAAGTATTTCACACATATCACGTTAAATGCGATATTGTGTTTTGCTAAAATAGCATTGCAGTGTTGACCTAAAGCTTAATTATTGTAACGAGTGGTTGTATTTACCTGATCTCGTCGTCAACGCTGTCGAACAAAGCAACGCTCTCCCTCTGCTTCCGAGTCAGGTTCCTCATCTGGTAAACCATCGGTTCCGCGAGGTCCTGATACTGTATAATGCCCTCACGCAGGGGTGGCCAGTCACACTCATCTTTACTGCATGTGGGTTTGCTGGAAACATATTATGAGCTCATATTCCGACCGCTGCTGATTGAATGTGCAGGCACAATCGCTGCTGTTTATGCTATCTTGACTTACCCGCATCGCCCAAAATTAGTAAACGCCTCAATCACCCACTGCCTCATAAGATCATCTTTATTTTTAGGCGGATAAGAAACATAATCTCCTAGCATTGAAGTGACTCTAAACACGTAAGTTAAGTCCTCGACATGAGCCACTCCACGGTATTTTGCCCAAATCGCCTCCTTGACTATACTCCGGATAGCTTCGTATGAGAACTGGTACAGATACGCCGGAGCTCCGCCCATCATGCTTCTCCACTGAGCCACCTTCATAGTGGGATAGACGAAGAACGTGTCCGAATAACTGTCCACTACTCCATCAAGAGATGGCGTTCCATTCGTGAACTTCTGATATATTTTATTTGCAATGATATTTTGCGTCTCTTTGGGTAAATTATATCGCATTCGTACAGGTATAAGTGCTATTGGATTTTTTTCCATCTTATTTACTATATCGGACCCCAATAAGGACCATTTGAAGAAGTAGTATTCAGCTGTGGTGAATCCGATCATCATGGGGTATTCCTTTCCGCGTCCTTTGGCGATTAGGGTTAGCGGGTCGTCGTCTATCACTCTGGTCACGTTAGGGAACTCCGACTCGATCACGGGTACTATACTAAAACTGGTAGACTTTTCATTGAGTTGCAGCATGTTGAAGGCATCCATTATGTCCAGTATAGATGCCGTTATAAGTTTTTCGTGAATCTCGTTAAGGTCTGTTGAATTCACGCCTAATGCTTTGAGAAACTTAGTAGCCGCAGACTTTGCGCTTGATGGCTTTGGAGAATAGAAATTAGTGACTGCGGTAGCGCTCATAAGGATGACCCTGCAACCAAAATTAATTTGAAAATACTGCTCGCTGTGTTCGTTGTGAGTGTGGGACATACGCAACGTACCGATGTATGAGTCCTCGGGCGGGCAGGGACAGAGACACGAGATGCGCACACGTGGCCCCCGTGCTGTGCCCCATCAAGGTCACCTGCCGAGGGTCCCCGCCGAAGGACCGCGCGTTCCTCTGCACCCAGCGGAGCAGTGTGATTATATCGCGCAGACTCTGGTTACCAGGTATCTTCTCAGTGCCGAGAGAGAGGAAGCCTATCAAACCGATCCTGAAATTTATTTTAGAAAGTTTAAAAAACATAGAGTCATTATTGACCAGTTAATAGGTAACATTTTAGTGCTAGGTGATTTTATGATATTATTCAATTCCATTTATAAAATATTAAAAACCTACCTGAAGTTAAAAGTGATGACAATGACCTGCTTGGTCATGAGATACTCCGGACCATGAAGGTCCGTGAGTCCTGAGCCGGCTTGAAATCCTCCTCCGTGAACAAACACCAAAATGGGTACGGGTAGCCCTGGCCTCTTACTGACCGTGTTAGACAGAACATTGTAAGGCACGTGGATGTTCAGGTAAATGCAGTCTTCGCTCATGCCCTTCAGCTGTCTTGGAATTCGGTTGTAGATGAAGTCCATCTGAGGGCACACTGCACTGTCTTCTGAAGCATCCAGTAAACCGTCCCAGGACTCGGGAGGCTCCAGCTCCTGTCAATACACAAATATCGCATAGCAGTGCAGCAATGCATAAACCCCTTCAGTGTGACATTTCACCCCCTCACTCGAATTAGGAATTAATATTACTATATTTGGCTCTTTAGTCCACTGAGGCCGCTCAAACTTATCCCGCGGGATCAGTTGACGCCATGAATATTTTGAATCGGGCAACTGATCCCTTTGATACGATTTACAATATGTAAAAAAAATAAACACGTACAAAAGTGTTTCGACATTAGATTAACGAAAACAACAACGCAACCACAAACGCACAAATGCGCTCGAGTAATGTCCAGTTGAAAGTCAACTTATCGGATTTTGCGAATACGACTACCTGTATTCAGCCAATCACAGACATGAATCTTTTCAAAATAGGTTGAACGCATCTTTCTATTTGTTTCGTATTTAGTCGTGCATTGTTTCATCGTTCTGTTCATTAATTAAACGACTGTGTTTTTTATTATACCTATCAATGTAACCAAACAATAGTGTGTAATTTATTGCCCCAAATTTTTTTGTTCACGTGTATAAGTACATAACATACACTCTAAGCATAATTAACACAATTAATTATTGAGTCAACTCATCCCGTGGGATACGTTTAGAGCAGGATCAGCTGACTAAAGAGCCAGTAATTTAACATCGACACGTAGACATGACATGAATACGAGTTACCATATTTTGTA
Organism: Venusia cambrica; assembly: GCA_951394065.1. Classification (NCBI taxonomy): domain Eukaryota; kingdom Metazoa; phylum Arthropoda; class Insecta; order Lepidoptera; family Geometridae; genus Venusia; species Venusia cambrica. The sequence continues at coordinate 13,594,781 of OX596042.1, forward strand.
TCCTAACATATAATTTTACCGCTTGGAATATATATTAGAACAATCATGTGTTTTACAAGTTGTACCCGTGCTTGTAAAACCTAATTCGTAAAAAGCACATACCTTAAACCGCCTTTCCCCTAGGGGAGGCTTGGCGTAGGGTACCCCTCTGAAGCTGGCGTACGGTGCCCCGTCCTCCGCGCGCCGCACCCTGCCGCACACCCAGCCCGCTTCCGTGCGCGCGCGCACCTCGCAATCCTTCGTGTAGTTGCAATGCCCTTCTGTTAGGCGCTCTGAAACGTCCATAATATATCCAACACTACAACAAACTAAACAATTCTACCTGCACTGAATACATAGTAAACAAACAAAAATTGGTAGGTTATCCCAATGCTCGCACTAACCATTTAAAAGGACGCCAAATGTTACCATAGCTATCACTAAAGTTCTAGAAACGCGCATTTTGCAAATCCTCTTGATATCTATATATTTAAAAAAAAAAACTGAAAGGGTGTCGATTTTTTATTAAACCACAAAACAGGCTAAACTATTTAACTCTGGGTCTACAACTCTACACTGTCTACAAAAATAGTCGTGTATGATGGTTTTAACGTGTCGTCAATGTCGTAATGGCAGACAGCTAACTGTATTAGGGCGCATTCAAACTTGCGAGGAATTCACACTGCGCTACGACTACGATACGATAATATGTATGTGGATGACACAAAACTCACGTGTGTCTTCAATTCTGTTACAGTTTCATACACCATATAATAATCGAAATATCTAGTAGTTCACCCCGAACTGAGATCTCGTGATATCGGTTTTGTATTGGGTATTTTTCTCCACGGAGATAAAAAATAATAAACGATAAAAGTGTGCTTTCATTAAAACTTAAGCTGAGCGCACTTCTTATCAATCTCTCTTTATTGCCTGAGTGTTCGAGGCTTTCTCTAGTTGCTAACGATGTGTGCAGTCAAACCTCTTGCCAGTGGGGTGTCACTCCGAAGTTTAGGTACGTTTGGCCGGACATCCTCCCGGGGAGAATGACGGCAGTAGGTTGCCACTCGACTCTCATGTCGGGTCGCACGCTAACCGCGTCGTCGCCGTGCGTTACATTTGTATTCTTTGGATGGAACAATTAGTATGACTTCGAGACATAATAATTCGTATAAAAGATACTGTGATGTGTATACGAGTGTTCAAATGAAATAATAAACTATGCATTTACTTACAGTAACATTTTTAAAATTCCGATAGAAATTGAAAGGTATGCCATTTTTATATTAGAACCATCACATAAAGAACTTACCTACTCTGTAACTTTATGTACCTAGGTGCATAATAAGAAATAAATTGATATACCTACACCTACATAGACATTTTAGGATGTCTAAAAGAATGAATAGTTGTGTGAAATCTTATTATTTAGGTGCCTACTTAGTTAATGTTTTTTTTACCTTCCTAGGTACTTATTTATGTAGATTTTCATAAATAAAATTCGATTGATAATTTAATAAATAAGTACCTACACCTACCACCGTTTCATTTAACTCCGTCTCAAACCGCGCGGATCAACTGAAAAGAAATACAATTTTTCGCCCATATCATTTGAATGGTTGATTCGATCAACTCAAAATTTGTAACATGTAGAGATTATAATAATACTCATCAAAAGTTACGAGGTTTTTTTTAAAACTAGAGTAGTTTTTAAGAAATAGGGGTGTTAAGTGAGACGAGATGATTTTTGGCTTGTGGGGTGTCATTTGAAAGAATATCGGCTGCACATTCATAAAATATTAGGTCCTTACACATGAAATTGGCGTTTTGTATGGGAGGAACATAAAGGCAATTTTTTCATATTAAAATATATTTTATTAATCAAAGTATGTACCATTGCTATCTATACACTTTTGCCATCTTATAGGTAGTTCATTGATCCCTTTACTAAAAAAACCATTCGGACGGGAATCAATGAAATCTTTGAAAGCGGTTTGGACTGCCTCATCGGAATTGATTTTTTTTACTTGCAAGAAGTTATCCAAATTTCGAAAAAAATGGTAATCTGTTGGAGCAAGGTCCGGAGAGTACGGTGGATGTCTTAGACATTCCAATTGAAGCTCCTCTAATTTGGTAGTCGTCTGTTGGGCCGTGTGTGGTCTAGCGTTGTCTTGAAGCAGCAGTGGCGTAGAGCGATTGAAAAGTCTCGGTTGTTTAACAGCGAGCTTTTCCATCATGGTTTGCAGTTGCTGACAATAGACATCAGCCGTAATCGTCTGACCAGATTTAAGAAAGCTATAGTGTACGACACCGGCACTAGTCCACCAAACGCTTACAAGTAACTTTTTTTGAGTCAATTTTCGCTTGGGGCAAGATTTTGCTGGTTCACCAGGGTTCAGCCATTGCGATGAGCGTTTACGATTATCGTACAGGATCCACTTTTCATCACATGTAATGATCCGATTTAAAATTCCTTCATTATTGTGCCGGTTGAGTAATGTAACGCAGCAGTCGACGCGCGTTTGTCGGTTTGCTTCACTCAATTCATGAGGTACCCACCTTTCAAGCTTTTTCACCTTCCCAATTTGCTTCAAGTGGATTAAAACGGTTTTGTCACTAACACCGCAGCCTGCAGCTAACTGTGATGTGGTTTGCGATGGATCTGCTTCCACAATAGTCTTCAATTCATCATTATCGACCTTGGTCTCCGGCCGTCCACGGGGCTTGTTCTGCAGGTCGAAATTTCCAGAACGAAAGCGTTGAAACCAAAAACGCACCGTGTTTTCTTTTGCGACACCACCACCATACACATCATTAATCCTTCGAGCCGTTTCTGCAGCACTGGTGCCACGGTGGAACTCGCACTCGTAAATAATGCGATATTTTAAGTTTTCCATTTTGTGAAATGAGTGACGCAGAAAAAAAAAGCAAAAGAGAAAAAAACAAATGAATTACGGTTTTCGAAACACAAATGCATGAGTAAATAGCTGTTTAAATTTGAATTTGGAATTCCTAACCAAAGAGGAGATATTTAAGATCAAAGTGGCCAGTACGACAAAACGCCAATTTCATATGTAAGGACCTAATATATATTTTACTTTTTAATAGGGTTGTTTTTTGTAACAAAGGGGCGCGTTAAGGGGTTAAACGCTTGGTATGTCTTGTAGGATAGACCGTTAAGGGGTTGACTTCACAATTAACTTTCTTTTGATTTGCTGAAACCACCCCTATATTTACATAAATTAAGGGTTGCAAAACGGGTAAATAAAATTGAAGTCTTGAAAATGTGTTTAAACATGAAGTATCATATGAAACAGGGGTTGAGAATGATTTCAAAATTAGTTTATTTTGCCCTTATTAGGTGTGGGCTTTTTAGGGGCAAAGGATGATCATCAGGTCTTGTAAGATAAGAGAGGGTATTCGAAATTTCAAAACTGGTCTATTTTATATATTGTTATTAACTCAATACGGTACGGTACGGCCATTATAGCCACCACGCTAAGCAGACAGATTGGTGCTCACAGTAAGTTTTGTTTACACAAAGAAAAAAGCTGCTTTCTTTGTGGTTGACTTTACGATATCCGTGGACTGAAAGGGTAGATTTTTAAAACACAACTACTAAGGCAACAATTTTGAGAGCACATTTTTATCGTTTGTTAATGACGTTCTATTTAAGAAATGTTCTCCGTCACAAACCAGACATCACGAGATCTCAGTTCGGGGCGAACTACTAGTTAATTCCTTATTAATAAACAATTCCTGTTACAAATTAAAAAATGGATCAAAGTCAGTAAAGTCAAAGGAGTTTTCAACCCTTTTTCTTGTCAACCTTTTTGGAGTCGCCATTTTGTTGAAATAGAAAGCCGCGCCACCATTTTGTTGAAACGAACGGAAAGATTTGGGTGGTAAGTCCTCGCACACCGTTATTAGCCTGCGATACCCATCGTATGAGAGAGATCATTTAATGATATGCTTTATATTAAATTACTTCGTCGTGCGTTGATAAAATATGCCCGGTATTCTATTACCGAGATAAACGCAGTAGGTACTAACGGGGAATTAAACAAATATGTGGAGATTGGAGAGATCAAGTATATTCGTACAACCATCTAAGCTTTCATTTGAATATTGATATATTGGAGTTCATTCTCGAGCCTTTTGTCCAGTTCTGAAACACAACAGTATACAGTACCTGCAGTAGATATATTATTACAGTATTAAGGACTCTGGTAGATAGATGTTCCCTTTCTTGGAAACAATCTTACTTAACGTATTATCACTTAAAAATGAATAAATCTTGAGTCTCAAATGCCCTTAAATACACTTTAGAGGTATGGAATTTAGATTGATTCTCTAATTTCCTGTGCATTTGTATAAAAAGATCCAAAAAGTTACGAAAAGCGAGGTTCATACTATTTGCTTGTCAACGATATAATTGAGACGTAAGTTAGTGACGTGACAGAGACTGTTTATGTAAATGAGCGGCTCGAAGGACGCAATCCTTCAAGTCGCGTGTCGATCCCATCGGTTGTAGTCTCGCGACTCCGTCTGGACCAGTTCATCTTTGACTGACCGAGGATATAACTCTTGAGCTGTCAATGCTGCTATTTACTGTCACCATCCATTGCCATTAGACCATGTTTATAAGGTCTAGAGCACATGCCAACTCATGGCGATGTATTTCCCAGTTTTATATTCGAATTATAATGTTATAATATATTATTGTCTGCTCTTAGCAAACTTTGTTTTAATTTGCCGTGTTAACATTTGCGGAAAAAGATAGTAGAGTACAGAAAGTACAGCTTTCGCCTACCTAATAGAGTTAGTTTACCGGCCAAGATGAAAAGTCAACGAATAAGTGAAAAGTAGAAATCGAAATCCATTTCTACTACTGTAATTGTAGATACATATTATTTTTAATGCTACAAAATCGTATAAAATTCAATGAATTGTCATCAGTTACTAGTTACTCGATACAGAACCAATTGTATCAAAATAACGAATTAACAATAATAATAAATTGTATTCTCTATTATTATTGATTAATTAAAGTTCCTTAAAGAAACAATCCTCATATATAAATAGCCTTGCATATGTAGCTCTGTCAATAAAAAGGTTAAGTTATAAGCGTGGCTGTTATTTTTCTATGTGTAAACAAAACTTTATCTGTGAGCACCAATTTTTATCGACACCCTAGGTTTGGCAACCCTATTGAGTGAATAACGAAAAATTATTAGACCAGTTTTATTGAGATTCCGAATACCTATTATCTTGACCGGACCTGATCTTAAAAAACCACCCCTTATAAAGGGTAAATTAACCAATTTTGAAATCTGCAGTCTAAACCCCCATTTCATATGATATTTCACGTTTTCAGAATTTTTCAAGGCTTTGATCTTATTTATCCCTTTCTATCCCTTTTTCAACCCTTAATGTCAGGGTAAATACAGGGGTGGTTTCAGCATATTAAAACAAGGTAATTGTGACGACGATGAGTATTAATATATTTTCTGCATATTAAAAAATTTGAATAGATTGGATCAACTATTCAAAAGATATGGACGAATAATTGATTTTATTTTCACCCCAATATCTCAAAAACTACCTCACTTATCAAAAATCCCCCGCGACAGTCAATTTCTTTCTCCATCAATCAATTGGTGACCTGTAATACAGGTTTTTTACGAAAACCTATCTCAGGCACCAGTCCCTCACTAAACAGGTTCAATGTCACCTGAGCCTATTTTATACAATTGTTGTTATTACTATTAAGGATCTGTTTGTGTGAGAGACAATAAATAAATTATTATTATTAATTTCTATTAATGTAACAGTTTAAATTTCACCAAAATCTGTTAAACCGTTCGACAGTTATGCCGTCACAAACATTGCCACATACATACATACAGTGCCGGATTTCCCAACTTAACTATTACAACTTAATTTATCGACACCCTTGGTTTTGGCAACCCTATTGAGTGAAAAACAATAAATAAACAGACCAGTTTTAATTTAAATAAGATGCCAAATACCCTCACGTCTCCTTGCAAGACCTAATCATCATCGATCCATCACTTATCTTGAAAACCAATCCCATGACAAAAAAAATCAAATGTTGATATCTGCTGTCTTTTCAATCCTTTTTATCCCTTTTGCAACCCTTAATGTCAATGTCATTTTCTATTATACGAAGGAAAACGCTTGGCCTTCATCTTACCTGGTTACAAATTAAGATGAAACAGAAAGTGGAAGTGCACTTTACCCGGAATCCTCAACAGTGTGATTCCTCACACTCAACTATCTCACCTCTAAATGCCGGAACACAATTATTAAAATTACTTGACCGTCACTGGAAGCTAATTATAATGAGAAGGCATATCCGTCGAAAAGTACGTAAATCTACGTAAGACTTCCGGTCTCAGTGGTGCACCTGGCGGCCGCGCGCCTCTTTTAGTTTCGTAAATCTGTGAGCGCCATTTTTAGTTAATTGGCGTTTCGTTTTCCGTCGAAGCAACTTGTGCGCAGCTGCTCAGGTTCTACGCCGTTGTTAAAATAGAACACATTTCAGATAATATTCAGCGCTACAGAATTACATAGTTTTGTGGGCGAATCTTTTTAAAAGTGATTTAAAGATGGGTATCATGTAAGTGTCTTGATACTACACACTACCCTCGATTTTACGCAATTCACACTTTTAACGGTTTTTGCCGTTCGGATTTTGGTACGTAATTGAATAATTGATTTTAACAATTTTTCTGCTAAGAATTATTGTCTTGATTGTAATTCCTGTTGGTAGTCAAATATTAAGGGTTTAAATATTACGTACGGTAAGTCGGTAATATTAAGATTATACCTATTTATGTTTCGGAAATTAACAGTTACCTTTTTCAGTATACTTTTCAGTACAAGTCTGTACGGGCTGCCAGCGCAGCTGGCCCGAGCACGAGTGCTTGTAAACGTGACGAATACATACGCTGTTATTATATTTTGTCTTGAGCGAAAAACACAAGTACATATACTGATCAAAGTAAAATAGAAAAGTAAGTACTCTGATCTCTTGCAACTAGCCGCTGCGGCACTTTTGCTGAAATCATGAAATACGCCCTTTTCTACCACTGAAGAACTCTTAACGCTATAAAAGGCTCAATCAAAGATTTTTGGCTCTTCTAAACGAGTAGGAAGATAGCCAGAGCAACAGCTGCTCCTCGCGGGGGCAAGCCTCAGCCTAGTCAGCAGGTCCATCGCGTGGATACTACATACACGTTTAGAGAACTCTGGTTCCCAATTAAACGTAATTAATGGTGATCATGCAGGCGAGCACGTAAGTAACCCACCCTCGCGGGTTGAATAACAATTAGTATGGATTTAACCCTCAAGTGACGCCATTAGCCATAGCCATTTATCTAGTGAGAAAGGTCTCATTTTCAACAGAAGCTCGCTCGCGGCCCAACCTTAAGGAGATATGGCGGAGGAGGCACAAGTGCTCCCTTAAAGCCTACCTTATATTGATAAAAAAGATTCAAGGTCGGTTCTCCCTTAATTGCTTGGTAATGGTAATGTATTTAGTATTGCATACACCTTTTTCGAAACCCCCCGGACTTATCAAAATGTAAAACGAGTCTTCACTAATGTAAGTGGGGAATAATATGAACAATATTATTATGTCTCTGCCCTCTCGGATTAATGAAATACCGTTCACAATTTCACATAAATATACCTATGGGTTTTCTGATATGCCTATGGAGATAAAGCGAAAGGCTACTTGAAGCTTCGTTGCGGTACTCTGATGGTTTTCAATTAGTATTACTTGATGACCAACGCTGTAGTCATCATCATCGGTCGAAACATTATTCTAAAACATACTCAGAATTAGTTTTACTTTATACTTCAGGTTTCATAGACATGGAGACAAACAAAAGGGTAAAAATATATGACACCTTACGTCAGTGCAATCATGTATATCCACTACACACACTCGCTTAGAAAAATCTTATGCAGCTTATTATACCTAGTGTGAGCTTAAATAAGAAGAAACCCTCAAAAATGTTTGCTATGATTCACAAACGAACAAACAAGGGGTCCTAAAAGTAGCTCCCCAATCACAGAGTTGTACTTGTACCTGCCCTCCATAAAGTACCTGTGTGTGTATACTGGCTACCCTCATATTTCTGGTACCAACACCGAAATGTAAACATGTCTTTTAGTTAATCTTTATGTGCTTATGCTAAACGATTTCGTAGTGACAAAACCTTTTAAGTGATTTATAATTGTTTGTTATTATTGGGTTGCTACAATCGCTGACTGTAGAAATAACTGTTCAAGGTCAACCTATCTTGAACCTTTTAAATATGAAAGTCTCACGGGCGCACCTTCTTTGTCTTGTTTGAATGAGTAATGAGATAAATAACAATTAGAGACGACAATGTCTTCGACTGAAGCGTTTGAACAAAACCCTTTTTTTCTTTTAATGAATGGATTGACTCTGTTGCGTTAACACTGCAACATGAGGTTCAATTCCTGATTGTATATCGGAATGTAGAAGTGCTTACCTACCCGCAGGCACATCAATCAATAGGTTCAATAACTCTCTATTGGTGAAATGTACTTAAATCTCGGGATATGAGTTCTCAGATCACAACAAAACATTAATTTGTTTAGGTATTAATACAGAAATACAGCGGATTCTAAATAAAGTTTGGCTGGCCAAGGTAGCCATGTATAATCTTGGAAGATTAATTCTAAGCTCTGCCAGTTTTGACATCCTTGGTTCCGACAATGGTTTTTGTGTATTACTTTAAGTGTAACTATGGTTGGGTGGACCTGAGTATGTCTTCCAGGTAACGTCTCTGTTACACATTTATCGAGCCTAGCATGACCTAGCAGCGAGAACACTACTAAAATGATCTGGCATTCGGACAAGTCGCTCTGCAGACGGGCAACCTTTTATATTTTAATGCAGTGGAGGGCCATCATCATCATCATCATTCACAGCTAGGCCCACTGCTGAGTATTAGACGTCTCTTGCATATACCATACATACTCCACAGAGGGCCACTGCAATGAAAATTAAATATTGGCTATTTCCAAAGCCTGGGTATAGCCCAATTTACTACATGCGTGAGATTGGTGGTATTTTAGTACAACAGATTTTAAATCGGTAATTTACATAATTTTCATTCAATATAGAGAGTAAAGTCTTTGCTCAAAATGGAAGTAGAATATATTCAGGCAAGTTCTACAATCTTTCACTTGGCGCTTTGACGCACATCATCATAATGGTATCTACTTACCAGCCTGTGTGAACATAGTGTTTGCGATACTCGATACCCCGAGTAGATATACTGCCTCAAAGACCGCGCATAAAGTTACAACCATGTACCTTCCTTATAGCTTTTTAGCTCCTAGCTTTTTAATTGTAAGGTCTCTTACAATTAAAAAGCTAGGTATGTTCCAAGAATCGTTCAGTGTTCCATGAACCCTCTAGTATGGGTATTAGACCGCTTTTCTAATTATTATACTACCTACCAAAAGTGCCAAAAGGTACCAAAGTGTTGATTTATCTGAATAAATCTACAGTAATATACTTCGTAGAGGTACATACATACCCCAATGGGAGAAGGTATTTTGACGCGCTGACATCAAACGATTGTATTTGGTTTGGCCAATATTTGTTCATAACGTAATAGTAGTTGTTTCAAATGCTAGTCGGCCTAACCAATCCCTTTTGCTGTGGGTATTATCGTGACGTTATCGTTTCAATGGGTAAATGCTATCTGTTCTGAACAAATTATAGTCACGACAATACTTAGAATATGACACAGTTTTACGAAATTCACGCACACCTCATTATAGCTATAATTCGGGAATGTTGTTTAACTTACCACATTCCCTCTCTGGTCCATATAGACCTGTCTCGCTCTCTCTCTTAAGAAAGGTGCCGAACGGCCCCATTCCCGCTCTGGTCCATAGGGACCTCTCTCGCTCTCTCTCTTAGGAATGGAGCCGACTGCTCCCATTCCCACTCTGGTCTATTGGGACCGCTCACGCTCTCTCTCTCTTAGGAATGGAGCCGACTGCTCCCTTACCGCTCTGATCCATAAGGACCTCTCTCGCTCTCTCTTAGGAATGGAGCCGACTGCTCCCATTCCCACTCTGGTCCAAAAGGACCTTTCTTGCGCGCTCTCTCTCTCTCTCTCTCTCCCTCGTAGGATTGTTGCTGCCGACTAGCCTCATTGTCTCTCTGGTCCATAAGGACCTCTCTCTCTCTCTTAGGAATTCAGCAGACTGCTCCTACCCCAGCTCTGGTTCCCCTGAACATTCCTCTCTCTGCGGGACTAGTTGCCCCTTTCTGATCCTCCCTCGCCGCCCCTATAGATCAGCCCATAGCCTACCAAGTGACCTCTATACAATGAACTTAGGAAACGGTGAAAAGCCCATGTCCTGCTGGTCCGACTCAATATTATTAGAAGGGTATAACTCTCTTCCTTCTCGCTCGATTCTCTTACCGCTGATACTCGTAATCTCACGGAAACAGAATGACACTACCCTCCATATACGTAACCAACAAACCACTATGAATATTAAATCACTCACCGGATCATATCTTCTTTGTACTTACTCACTCTCTCTCTGCATCACCCGAGCCATGCTCTCTCGATCCTCCTTCGGGATACACCCTTTTCCCGTCTAGCACTGTCACCTTGATCGTCCCGTCTCGATCGCAGTGTTGCACTACCCGCTTCCCTGGCACGGCGAGCCACCGCGAAAAACGTTCCTTTTTCATTCGGTCGCGCCACAGTGCAAACGATTCTTCTAAGACCGTCTATAGAATAAATATAACAATCATTTAATAATCTCAGATTCTTAACAATGTAAAATATTTATGATCCTGACACTTACCAAGGTTTTGTCTCAGAATGCAATCGCGCTGTACGCGACAGGTATTGTAGAAACTACTTGCTACTATGCTACTAAAAGATGTAGGTTCGGAGCCTAATATAATTATATTACTAATTGGTACACCAAACAAATTGCATTAGAGTTGACTTCAATGGTTCAGCTGATTCATTACAGTTTGACCAAAAACTTAAACCTAATTCGTGCACCTTTGAGTGGTGTGCCTTGTTGTCTATAAGGTAGCTGGAAAATCATCTTCTAGCTTAGGCTAGAATTAGTCTTGACCCTTAGGGGTCCAGACTAATTTCTCAATAGGCTAGTGGCCATTGATATTACTGTATAGTATTGATATTACATTCAAAAGTTTTTCAGGTTCAAAATAATGAACAATACCATACAGAATGTTCTGATAATTATGTGTTTTAAAATCTAACAATGCAACCCAAATGTTAAATTATTATTGATAATATGATATATTGAATTCATTTAATGAAATATTTCGATTTCTTGATTAGTTTTCTAGTGCTTATAATTAATTTCTCAATGGTTTAAGCTGATTGATAAAATAAATATTACAGGACATTCCAGTATTCGTCATTCATCATTATGAATGATATTAAAAATTTACCATACGTCTATGTATTATGTATTAGTATGGTGTTCATATAGGTATATTTAGTAACTGTTTTATCCATAATGCGGCTTAGCTTTTCTATATTACGTTTACCTAGTTAATAATGACATCACATTAGCGCTAGATTAACTCCCCTCATAAGTGGCGACACCAGTCGATAACAAACAGGTCTCATTATAATTAGCTTCCAGTGACGGTCAAGTACTTTTAATAGCAGCGTTTTACCTGAAATAAAACGCATATTAAAATACTCACCTCACTGTAAGTTAGGCTTTTACCGCTGCCTGGTGTAACTAAACCAATGAACTAAAAATGGCGCTCACAGATTTACGAAACTAAAAGAGGTGCGCTGCCGCCAGGTGTCACCACTGAGACCGGAAGTCTTACGTAGATTTACGTACTTTTCGACGGAAACGGATATGCCTTCTCATTTTATTTAGCTTCCAGTGAGTTAAGTATTTTAATATGCGTTTTATTGCAGATAAAACGCTGCTATTTATAATTTGTTAACCAACTACTGTGGTCTAGTGATTGAGAGGTGGTTTCAGTAAATAAAATAACAAATAGGTAGTGAATTGTGAAGTCAACCCTCTTAAACATTATATCCTACAAGACATACCAAGCGTTTTACCCACTTAACGCGCCCCCATGTAACAAAAGTCACGCCTTATAAAAAGTTAAATAACTTTATTTAAAATGTGCAGTAAATACTCATTCAAATCACACCCAACAAGACATAAATCTTTTTGTCTCCATTGACACCTCAATTTATCAAAAACTTCCCTAGTGTCCTGTCCTGGTGTAAAACTTCATACCGGTTGACGAAAACCAGTGTAATCTATGTTAAAAATGTTTGATTGATCGGATCAACTATTCAAAAGATATGGGTAATATTATATTTATTTTCACCTCAACCCCAGTTATCAAAAATACCCTGCGACAATCAATGTCTATTTATGTTTTCCGTTTTTGCATTAAATTTCATCAACATTTGATAATATACCATTCGAGAGTTATGCTGTCACAAACATTGCCACATACATTCATACAGTGCCGGATTTTTCAGTAACGAAAAGTTGGAACGATATTGTGCGAGCGTTTTAACGTTGAATGCGCCCTTAGCCGCGATTTGAATACAATAGAAGCACAATTAACCTTTTATTGAGTATTTCACTTTGAAGAATGACGTAAAAGTAGATATCTAAAATTAACGCAATATCATTGACAAATTCAATATTAACATTATTTTTACTGTTCATAACAGTATGTATATTAATTAAACAGACGAGCACACAGTTTTGTAAAACTTAATGTAAAACTAAATCCTATCAGATCAGGGTCTATCCCGTGAGTAGTAGTATTTATCGAAGATGTCATCCCACATAGTCGCAGAGCATGCGTGCGGGTACTCTGTCATCTTCAGATCGGTGCTGATGTCGAGCAGGTAAGGGTGTTCTACGTCCACCGTGTCCCAAGTTGTACCATCTTTGTACGTAGGGTTTCTGGAAAATAAACAGTTTTTAAACGTTTTTCTGCTACCCAAGAGCTCTATTACAAGAGTAGCTCATCTAAAATTATAAAAAAACGTACAAATATTTGACAAAGTTTGTCCAGAGATTCACCAAATTCCTCTGAACCACTTCATCATCTCCGTGCAAGTCTCTTCCACTGAACAGGAAAACCAGCTCGTCAGAATGTGCGGCTCCCGTTTTACGGACCCCTGGCTCTTCCTGGATGCCGAGGTCCGATGGGTAAGAAAACTGGTAGAAGTACACCGGGTGAGCTGACGCGTGGAGACGCACGCTGCGGTACACGTGGTTTACAAAATATGCATCTCTGTGGACAAAACACGTTTTATGCAACCAAAATAGAGAGACGTAAAATTTCAAATAGGTATGCTAGGAGTCTTAATGTTTACAAGGTTACGATAGTAGTTATTATGTTTACCTATGATATGCTAGCAAATCGGTCATATTCATGTGGTTCTTAAAATACATATTTTTAATCTGTCTAGCTACTTGTTGCATTTCTCTATCATTCAAGAACTTCAGCTCCTGTGGCAGTAACACCGTCATTTGCGACTTGGACACTTCTATCTCCTTGAGAATTGACGCGAATATGTAAGCCTCGTCACTATTGTATCCGATTATCATGGGGACTTTGCCAACCTTCTTTGCGTTAAGCATATCTACAGGAGCTTCGGGAAACAGTTGCTCTTCGCGCTTCATAGGCTTTTCAATGCATATCCCGAAAGGGAAGTATGGCACCTCGAGTTGGTTGCTTTTCTTCACCAACTCTTCGATTTCGGTATTCATGAAAGCAGTCGTTGAGTTGTCATCAGGTAGCATATCTTTGAGCATCATAGCTCGTTCTATTGCATCGTAATTAAACGCCCACGGGGCTAAAATAGTTCCACTTTCTAGTATCACTCCTTGGTACAGACCGTCGGCCATCGGTGAAACGGTTATTCCTTCTACAATTGCCGCACCGAGACTCTGTCCTGCTATCACAACATTCGCAGGATTTCCTTTGAATGCTACGATGTTGTCTTGCACCCATCTTAGTGCTAGTACAACATCCTTTACGGCAGCGTTTCCTGGGATTTTTTCCTCCCCTAAACATAGAAAACCTAATGGACCAACCCTGAAAGAATTATTAAATAAAAACAAACATACTACAAAATTTTACACAAAACATATAATATGGATACATAGGTACTTAAACTATTTTAGTTTTCGTAAAAACACTAATGGTTCAATATAACACCCAAACAGTGAACAAAAATCTATATTAATTCCACAAATGTTTGTCTTGGTTGGGAATCTAACCCACAACCTATAGTGCTAAACACTACCAATACCAACTGATCTGTTAGGTAAATGTGTAACATTAAATGTTTGTTACCTGTGATGCACTAGAATTACAATGATGCCATTGCGCACGAGTTTCCTGGGATTGTAGTGTCCACTACCGCCGGTCACCCAGACCAGCACGGCCCAGGGTCCGGAGCCGGTAGACGGCATGTAAATGTCTAGCTGCAGACAATCTTCTACGCTGGATACTGGCGAGCAGTGGGACTCTTTGGAGTCTCTTATGCCTGACCAAAGCGGGGCTAGACCAGCTTTCTGGAACTCTCAACCGTGTTAATTGGGACATATACTATACAGCAAGAAGAGTTTCTATAACACACACACTATAGATAATGGTTCCCGCGGAGCTGTCGGGGACTTGGGGCCGTTTTATTTTTGAGTCGATCATGTTTGGGAGATGCAATATCACTACATTTGGTGGGCGGATTGATGATCGCAGTGAGTGCGATAAATGATTGTATTATAGGTATTTATAAGTGTATCAAATGGTACTCAGGGGACGCTGCTGCCATTCCCTGGTGGAATGTGTTTTTTTGTTGTTGTTGCGCCAGAGCCTATTGCGTTGTTTAAGCAGGGGGTGCAGGTAGGGTTTGGATTGAGTCTCGAAGATATTATTTGAGTCCCCGTATCTCCTCTTAACCATTCAATTACCTATACCCGCTTGCTCCGCTATTCGGCGATAACATATAAAAGGGTTTTCGTCTATTGGGCAAAGCCAGCTGACGAAGCTGAAGGCTGATTGTGGCAACATCACTTCCGCTAAGCCAGAGATCTTGAGAGAGCTCGAAAAGTTTTATGGACAGCTGTAATCCTCAGTCCTGCCAATAACTCGGCACGCGATAAAATAACCCTTTAACTCGACACTATATCGAAGACATCACGGACGTCAGCCTTAGGAGATAAGAACGACTCTCACACACTCAACAGCTTAAAACCACAAGGCTAGGGAATGACGGTGTTACGTCAGAACTTCTGAAAGCAGGCGGATCACCGGTCCTTAAAGTCCTTCAGAGGACCACCTCTATTAATCAACAAGCCTCATAGCTCAGTTGGTACTAACTCTGCTTTCTGCGCTGTAGGTTGTGGGTTCGATTCCCACCCAGGACAAACATTTGTGTGATGAATATAGACGTTTGTTCTGTGTTTGGGTGTTGTATGATAAGTATGTATTTACAAAAAAAAAGTATTTAAGTATTCTATCCGTAATCTTAGTTCCCATATTACAAGCTATGCTTAGTTTGGGGCTAGATGGCGTTGTGTGAAATTAATGTCCTGTGTCCTGTATAATATTTAACACAAATGTTTCTCCTGGGTGGGAATTCAACCCACAACCTAAAGCGCAGAAGGCAGAGGTACTTACTACTATCTTAAAAAATCGCTCAACTATTCTAGCTAGCTATAAATATATACAAAAAATTTTGGAAATAATAGACGATAAAAGGTACGGAATCGGACTACTGCTCGATATGACAAAGGCATACGACAAGGTTCAATACGATATTTTGCTGACTAAACTGTACGGAATCGGAGTCCGTGGGATCGTGTATGATTGGTTTAAATCTTATTTACAAAACCGGACTCAATATGTAGATGTAACTTACTACGATCATAGCTCCCAAAGTTCGACTGTTGTCAGATCGTCAGAGATCCAGATCCACAATTCTATCCCACAAGGAAGCGTACTCGGATGCATCTTATTCCTTATTTACATAAATGACCTTCCTAAAACCTTGAACCAGTCATGCGTACTTTTTGCCGACGATATATCTATTTTGACATGTTGCGAAAATAATGATAATTTTAATTTGACATCTTCCCTAAATAATTTACTTGACCGCATTACAGACTGGATGACTGACCATAACTTAGAAATAAATTTTTCAAAAACTAAACTAATGCAATTTCGACCATATCAAAAAAAAGCATTGACAATTAATTACACATATAAAAACCAAAGAATTGATTGCGTAAACACATTTACTTTACTAGGTTTAGACATTGATACCCACATAAATTGGAAAGCCCATATAGAAAAAATTAAAGCAAAACTGTCAAGCTTCGCCTATGCACTGAGGGAACTGAAAAAAGCTACTGACACAAAAACCGCCATAACAGCATATTTCTCATATGCTGACTCATGGTTAGCATATGGAATAACCCTCTGGGGCAATAGCGTCGATGCCCCAGACCTTTTCATCTTACAAAAAAAATGTATACGTTCAATCTCTCAAATAAAAAAACGAGACAGCTGTAGGCCTTATTTCTTAAAATATAATATTCTAACACTTACTGGAAAGTACATCTTAGAAATATGTAAATTTGTAAGAAAATACCCCCAATTCTTCCCTAAATTAGTAGACCAACCGCGACGTTATGAAACTAGACACAAATATAATTTAGTAATACCAAGCTCCAGGCTAAAAATGTTATCCACAGGCCCAAATGTTATGGCCATAAAAATATATAACGCGCTCCCAAAGGCGATTAAAAGTATTGAGCAAAACAATAAATTCGAGAAAACACTGAAAAATTTATTACTGGAAAAATGCTATTACTGTCTTAAAGATTTCCTTGCTGACGAATCTTTAAAAAATATATCAATAAGTTAGTAAATTAGGCAATGTTATTAAAAATAAATATAGAATTATAATATTATGACGATATGTCCAAATAGATTGTTTATTATACTTATTTTAATTAAAACTTTTTGTGTAAAGCCCTCTCTTGACGTTGCAATACCCTAACAGGGTACATGTACAGTACTATGTAATATTATTAAGAACTATGTAACTAAGTACATGTAGCAATAAATGTATTGAGTATTGAGTATTGAGTATAAAAAACATTTATACCAAACTACCTTATGGGCAGTTTGATAACATTGAGAAATCACAATTTAGCTGTCAACATATTATAGCAACATCGGGCTACGCGTTCTTATCGTCAATATAGTCACTTATTCTATAGTAGACACGAAAGCTTATCATGGAATCGTACACAGTTTCCTAAGAATTTATAATTACTTTACCTAGGTATATCAAGTTTATTTTTATTTCTGGTATTAACATTTTGTACATCACTTCTTTTACTAAACTCACCAATGTTGTTGTGAGCGTGTATTCGATTTTAATAAATGTTTTGGGAGCTGACTGTAAGAATACAAGTTTCATTTTTATAAATTACCCTTAAATCTCTCTTCTGCAGAGAAAAAATGCTTCCAATATCTGCTGCACTTCCCAATGAAAATACGCCATAAGCCACTGTGAAAGTAACTGAAATAAAATAACCTGGTGGCTTCTTCAGTTAGATACCTTATTGTACGTACAGCCTATGCACTCGAGCTTAATGTGCTAGCTTAATGGTGGCAATTCGGTTGGCACTTTCTAACTAAAAATTCAAAATCTTAGGTTTAGGATTCTTAAAACCTATTCGGTTATTACGTTGAACTAAATTTAGAAAGCTCAAATGTCTGACTTGATTTTGACATTTATAAGTTGAATTGGTAGTTGGTAGTTTTACAAGTAATTCAGAAATATTTAATAGAAGAACGAATGATTATGTAATTCTGTTTTTGATTATTTGTCAGTTTCCCGCGTTTATTTCATGATTTATCTGTGTTATGTCTAATTGCGCTACTGTTATACTCTTTGCTTACATGATTGTGTAAACAAACAATTTTCTGATTTTATTTCGTGTAATGTAAACTTGTGATTATTAGTGTTCTATGAATGTAATGTTATTTTAAATAATTGAGTACGGTTCGGGTACGATAATGAACCATCGGTACCTAGCTTTGTAATCGTTCGATCTAAGGCAAAAAGTTTGATCCCCAGGGGGTGTACAATATTGTGCTTGGTTTGGTTGGTGGTACGATTTGTTTAAGTCTGCCTGGCTAGCTACCATCATCTCACCTACTAAGTCTGTTGCCAAAACAACAATTCTGAATTGTTGTGTTCCGGCATTTAGAGGTAAGATAGCCAGTTCCACAGTATGTCGAGGGTTCCGGGTAAAGTGCGCTTTAACCTTCGGCCTTATCATAACTTGAAAACCAGGTGAAATGAAAGCCAAGCGCTTCCCCGACGTACAATAAAATAAAATTTAGGGAAAAACGGACCCCTGTTCTCAGGTCAGGATCTGATGATGGGATCCTGGAGAAATCGTGGGAACTCTTCAAATATAATAGGCACTCTTGAAGCGTTTTGGGTATTTTTAGCATATAATTACCTCAAAAGTAAGGAAAAAACGGACTATGTTACCCTGTCTGTTACCCAACGGTAACTACGCACGAGGTTTATCGCCTGATTCTGAATACCATGTTTAAGCTTTGAGATGGTGTCATGATCTACACAGTTAAAAGCATAAGAAGGTCGAATACCAACTTATAATAATCTTTAAATGTGTGATATAGTCTCACCTTGAATTTCCCATCAATAGGCGCAGCAGTAGCGTATGGTATGCCTCGGTAAGAGACATAACCGTCGTGCTCAGTCCCTCGCAGCTTGCCTTGAGCTGTGCTAATCACATTCTGCTCCGAGATACTCGCCAGGCTAACGAAAATCAGTATAGTTGAGCGCATCTCCGATCTTTTTCCAATTTATCTTACTGATGTATTATATGATTTGCTTGGCATCCGATCATTAATGTTGTAAATAAAAACGTTACTCTACGGTCGGGGTCGGTTTGTATGTCACATAGCAATATGCTTGCACGTGCAACTTGTTCCCCGTTCCACGCACAAAACAAATTTGCACGCAACTTACTGTGAATTAATTGTGTATGTTTTTAATTAAGAGCGCACCATGGCAAAAACAATAATAGACAGCATAGTGTTGCCTATACACATTCGCTCGTAGGTAATTTAATTTCCATAGTATCTACGTCATCCGCACGAAGGTGAGATAGGTCAATAGAAATGTAGGTATTACTTATATCGACATCAGTTTCTACTAGTTTTAGTTAAGTTAATAATTATAATTGACTTTTAAGGAAATGCAACTTGCTGCAATTGAACAAAGTCACATTGTCTGATATTTAAATGTAAAACAATTATCGACGTACATAAATGATGCGTACATTCAAAACATTTTTGGTAATTGATTTTGTTTTCTATCAGCCTTCTTCAAACATGCTGTTCGAGAGTAGCTATGTATGTATGTATGACTATTTCATTGGCTCGCTCTGCAGTCTAAACGGCTTGATGGATGATGACGTGTTAGAAGGATGCTACTCATTAATTGAATCGTCGTTTGTAGAAGTAAGAAGAAAATAAAGAAGATTTAACTTATTTGTAAATGTAAATTATAATGGAACGTAAATCTGTTTTAGTTATATAAACTATTCTAAAAATGAACTACCTCTCACAACGGTTAAGCTTACACTCAAAGAAAACTTATAGAAGCTAAACACATAAAAATACTTTGGTAGTTGCGGTTGTTTAGTCACCAATGGCGACTAACAACCAGTGAATTCCAGGTGGCTGTTCGTCTGGTTTAAACTTCTTTGCATATGAGCGTATACCCACGCCCATCATTTAATTTTTATAGTGGTTTATTACATCTTATGTCGTTTACTCGTAGAGCCCGAGTACTCGTGAGTTAGTTGCTCGTAAAAGAATCACGAGCAACTAACATAATCAATAAGTTTGGTTGCATCTGTTTTATTAAAAACTTTTATAAAAACATACATTTAATACATGTACTTACTAAACACATTTTTTCACAATGATACAATTTGAATTTCGACAATAATAAAACTCCATCTCAATTTAAAATATCTTAATATAGGAATAAAAATAATTAATATCGATTATCGATGTGATTGTACGTAATTTTACAATATCCCATCTCTATGTTTACATTGGTTTATATTTTACTCCGGATGCACTATTGTTGTCTTTTGCAAAATGTCACAATACGTATTGTAACAGTGAAAGTGAATTCATAACGCGTGCAAAAAGCATGATGTCTCTCATGTTGATAGGGATATTAAAACAGAAATGGTGTACATTGTTGGTGATCGATTGTGAATTTGATAGTTATTTACCACCAATTTAATTTATCATAATTCAAAATTGCGTACATTTGTGAAAATATCATTGGAGTAAATTTCTAGGCTCAAAAGCAACTAACATGGTCGTGAAAGTAACGAAACAATTACTCCTAGGCTTAAATAAATTAATAATTAATATCTAGCACAAGCTATAGGGACTAATCAGTCTGGTTTATGTCACGCTTAAAATTATAAAATCCTCTTCCCATATAAAATCCTCAAAAATCAAAATACTTGTAAAATTACAACAACATTTCTTCGCTCAATCGAACACGTCTCGATCGGGTTCAAAAAGATTATTTACGTCGACAAATTAAAATTTATCACAGCCTAACATCTAATTCAAGATTTATTGGAGGATATCGAAAAACTTAAAAATGTCTTTGAGCTCCTTTGTCAGTTCTTTGTGGCTGTATGAGGGCTCTTCGATGTCTTGGAAGTGCACCTGCCGTGACCTCACTGACGGCCAAGCAGACGACTTTTGGCACACTGGGTTACTGGAAGAAAATATATCGATAAGATTCACAAAATACATCTAAAGAAGCTTCTGGTTATTGGTACATTGCTAACGTAATTCTGTAATACCTGCAACGCATGAAGTCTATGAGGAAGTTTGTCATCCAATCCCGCATGTAGTCATCCCTAGTCATATGAGGCAGCGAGGTGCTTACTTCCTGCATCGAATTCGTTCGGAACACATACGTCAAGTCCTCGATATGTGCCGCCCCCTTATACTTCAGGTCAAAAGCTTCTCTCAACACACTTCGCTCACTGTCATAGGCGAACTGGTACAGAAACACCGGCGCTGCATCGGGACTGGATCGATTTTCCGCCAACTTCAACGCCGGGTATTTGTATAAGCCATCCGTGCAATAGTTGATGAAGCCTTGTGTGCTAATGGTGCTGTTGTAATATTGCTGGTCGATTTTTTTCGCGATACTTGGCAGCGTTGCAGGATCTGTGCTATATATGATTTTGGCGGGAACAGTCAGCAGATAATTTTCTGTTATCCGTGAGGTTATGTCGATCTGCTCCAGTCGCGGACGGAACACTTCGCATTCAGCATCCGTGAATCCAATTATAAGAGGAACGTCTTTGCCCCGTCCGTTAGCTAACAGCACGTCAGGATAGTCATCGACTACTCTCGTGACTCCAGGGAACTCGGATTCGACTGTGGGCACGAATGTTATCAAACCAAACTGATCCACTAATATTTTGTGAACATCGTTTATCTTCTCGACTGGAACTTCGGTCAGTTGGCGGTGGATGACTTCTGTATCAGTAGAGTTAATGCCTAATATGGTGAGGAATGCCTGGGATATTGTCTGAGCGAATAGCGGAGAGGGACTGTAGAATCCTGATATTGCGGTTCCGCTCATCAAGTATGCCCTAAAATAATAAAAAAGTAAGAAAAACTCTTCAAATAATTACTTGCTTTAAAGCTCTCCTTATTTAACCAAAATTATGCTCGTTTATCAATGATGAACGTCGGAGTTGCATTTATTTCGTTGAACTGGTTGTGTGAAAGTGCGCACCTTTTGAACAGTCCATTAGCCGCGTTGGACAGTGTAAGTAGATGCGCACTGGTGGCCCCGGCGCTCTGCCCCATCAAAGTGACGTTGTCGGGGTCTCCGCCGAAGTTGCGCGCATTTTTCTGCACCCAGTGGAGCAGCGTCAGCTGATCACGCAGCCCTTGGTTCCCGGGAATCTCCTTGGAGTTCAGGGAGAGGAAACCAAAAACGTTCAATCTGAAAATTGAAAGCACCGGCTTGTTATTTGCGATTATTAGCTGACCTGATTTAATTTCCACAGATGTGCCGATTCTACTCTAGTAATATGGAAAAGAAGAAATGAATATGTTTGCAAAATCCATGATGTATTGACAAGAAAAAATATTGTCAATAAAATAGTCACGTTAGTCAAGAGTGTAACGAACGGACTGACGATATTATATTTCCGTTCTGGGAAAACTTTCTCGTAACCCGATTGCCTCTTAAAGCACGATATGCATGTATCGTAGGAATCACTATTGCACTTGGAGTTGTATGAACATGACAGCCTGACCAATTTAACGGAGCAGCAGTTTTCATTCAGTCACTCGTCTGTCGAGGTCATAACGAACAGTAGCTTACTTTGTATTTTAAGTAATATGTTAACGATAAACATTTTATGTTGCTATCTCTTACTAGATGACAAATAATGGCACTATTTTCGCAGTGCATCATAGTAAAGCTTGCGATATTTTGTTTAATTTTGCCTAGCTTAGCTTTTATTGATTATAGATGTAAGATTCATAATTGGTATGGCACTCACTCAAACGGGATTCTTATCGGTATCATTTTCTGAATTAAATTTAGAAAAGTCAACGTTCGCTGCCATCAAAGCTCTTGTTCATCCGGTGGGCTGGTTGTTGTTACGTCACCAGGTTTAATTCAAAATAGTTATAAGAAAAGGTACCTATAGTTGAAAGTGATCACGATAACATTCTTGGAGACGAGATATTCGGGACCATGCAGGTCCGAGTCTCCGGAGCCGCACAGGAAGGCGCCTCCGTGGATAAACACCAGGATCGGCAGACCTTTCTGTTCCCTCTCCTTGCTGCTGACTCCTGAAATGAAAATGAATTTATTTGCACCTTGTTAACAATAAGTCTTAGGAGTATATATTGTTTCTATAGTATGCTTAAGGTATGTATATGGTAAGTGTACAACAAATTACTAAACTAGGGTAACAAGTACCCTGTGTGTTTAAGAGTCAGCGCCCGCCCTCGACATTAACATAGAAAACTCTTAAAGCTAATAAAGTTTACAAATTAGTTGCTCGTATTTATTAAGATAAGGTCGGTAAATAGTAGGTATTATTTATGAAAACATGGTAAACTAAATGAAGTGAGAAATTTTAAAAGTTTGTATTGTATAACTTAGTCTAACAGTCGTATGGGGTGTGGAGTGTTGCACCACACACTCCACACCCCGGTGAATGTCAAGGCTCTCCTGTGTAAAATGATCGATTACTATTTAAGAGCTGAGCCACATTACCATGGCGCGGCATCGTGGTTGGTACCACTTCAAACTATTTTAAGAACCCGTAAATTTCCACGGTACGGCGCCTTGCCGTGGTAATGTGTCCAAGCCCTTTTGCTGGCACGCGTCAGCCCTGCAGTGTCTCCATAGTATGAAGGTGTGCCAGCAAAAGGGCTTGGACACATTACCACGGCAAGGCGCCGTACAAAAACTACTAACCTGAAAAAACTGAAAACCCTACTGAAAAAACGGTGATTTTACAATAAATTACGGCATATCTAAAATAAAATAACGTGTTAATTACCGTGTACAAAATATA
This sequence comes from Venusia cambrica, assembly GCA_951394065.1. NCBI lineage: Eukaryota > Metazoa > Arthropoda > Insecta > Lepidoptera > Geometridae > Venusia > Venusia cambrica. The sequence goes on from OX596042.1 coordinate 13,618,550, forward strand.
ATAAGATGTTGAGAACCTGTCTACATCACTCCTGTTTGTAATGTCTCCTTTGTTCTTTTCTTGAAACTATCACTGTCACTTTACATTGCTTTCCAAAGACTTCATTTGAATATTGTCTCAATACAAAAATCTACAATCCAATCCAATTTTTCAGCAAAACAAATGAATTACCTATCATGGGTCGTAACATTTACTCACATCACACGGATTTAGAAAAGCTATAGGTACAGATTCACTTGAAAATGTTTCATTCTTTCCGGTAGGGATAAATAAGGACGACAGTATACTATTCCTACCAAGAATATATATTGTGAGTGAAAATAACCTACCTACGCATAAAAGTGGTCATTCGGTTATTCCGATTAGGTACATAATGTTTACTTTACCAAAATGACCCCTGAACCAAGTGTTGCCTTTTGATAAATTTGTGTTGTAACGCGGTGTTTCGTAACAGTAATTCGTAAAATCCAAAGTGCTACACAATAATAATGCACGGTAATTCTTATGACACGGTAATGCATAGTAACCGTAGCGTAGACGGTAGATAACATTAAGGTTACGGTGCATCTACCGTAATTACCGTGTATCTGGGCTCTTTTCATACATTTATTTGTAGCGAGTGTCTACAAATAAATGTATCTCGAGATTCTAAACCTCTGCTGAGGTTGTTTTGCAAGCGTTCATAGATTATGGTACCATCAAGAAGCCAGTTTATAATCATCATAATCACCGTCACAAGTGCACAGAATGCGCAGCTGTCATGAAGGTGACGAAAAGACTGCCATTACCACCGCGCTTGACAGGCAGGTTGGTGATCGCAGTATTAGTGTTTAAGAAGTAAAATAAGTAACAGACACGACTTTTATCTTTCGAGGAATTTACCTATGATATAAGGCACCTGTAATGTAAGGTAGTCGAGGTGGATAGAGGATGAGCGCATATTATTTGCCTGGACCGTTACTCTCATCACGTTCTGGTTTACTATTAATACATTGAAAACTAAAGTGGTAGGAATTCTTCGAACCTGCATGGTACATCGATTCCTGTTTCCTGGCCTTCCTCTGGCTTGTTTCCGGCAGAGCCTCTATCGGGACGTGTACGTTGGCGGTGATGCAGGCCTCGCTCATCTCACGAGGATGCATTAGGCGGCCGTAGATCACGTCAGTCTGGTAGCACAACGGCCCTTCCTCCGTTGCGTCCAGGAGATGGTTCCATGGCTCTGCTGGCTGTAGCTCCTGAAAAGAAAAGAATACTATGACACGACAGATAAAGTCGAAAAAGCGCAAAAAATAAAAAAGAAAGAGATGAGCTCACCTAAATGACGTTGAGCCAAAGTTATAAATAAACTTTATGAACTAAAACACGAAAGTGCTCATTCACACGAAGACGATTCGTTTTTTTTTATGAATCGTCTTTTTTCCCTCTAAGAAACGTGAAAAATGTCGGACGCGTCTTAAATCTCATATCGTGAATTTTTTGTGACGGATTTGCAGATGCACTCGACCCCGCCCGTATCCGCCTTTAACCGCCTCCATGGTCTAGTGGTTCGACCACCGGTGTCAGATCCGGAGGTCCCGGATAAAGCCGAAGGTGGAGCCGCACTTCACGCACCTCTGAATGCCGGAATACAACAATTTTAGAATTGTTATTATGGCGACAGAATTAAGTAAGATGGTGGTAGCTAGCCAGGCAGACTTAAACAAAGCCCTACCACCAACCAAACCGAGCACAATATTGTACTCCCCTTGGGGATCGAACCCGGGACCTCTGGATCTGAAATCGGTGGGTTGCACCACTAGACCACAGAGGCGGTTAAATCACTCACATCATATATATTTTGTGTAAAAAATACGCGTCCTCTCTTGCCTATTTAATAACTCTCTTGCTGAAGGTTAATTTATTGTACGACGGCGAAGCGCTTGGCCTTCATATCATCTGGTTTTATTTTATTATCAGGCCAAAGGTGGGAGCGCACTTATGTAATCGTTACCTTAAACCGGAGTTTTCCCACTGGCTGCTTGGCATAGGGCACTCCGCGGAAGCTGGCGTAGACAGCGCCATCTTCACCCCAGCGTGTGAGGCCACACACCCAGCCCGCGTCGGTGCGCGCGCGCACGTTGCACGCGGGCGACTCAGGCCGCGCGAATACACATACTGAAACATTCAAATTAGGATTTTCAGTTGGCTGTGTGCTTGCCATGAATTATTTCAATCATTTTTAAATAATGATTTATTTGCGAACAGTCTCTGCCATAACCTTGTACGTTGTATGAAAAACATCACTTTTGCAGTTTGACTTTAAGATTATGATCGTAGTAGGACTGTAGTAATGCAGAAACCAAATAGTCTCTTAGCAAGCGCTTCAGGGTCCGCCGAACGGACTCAGAATATATGTCATTCCACGTAATTAGATCGGCTGGTATAACTTCACTGTATTTTTAATCAGGCTACCCGCTCTTGTTATGCCAAGGATGGAATCTGTTGCCTTCATTTCTCCGCTTAGTATTGAGGGGATGGAGAGTAACAAACCTAGGAGAGGTTTGCTACTGGCTTGGACATGAAAAAAGCCTTTCACACTGTTTCTATACCCATCCTTTTGCAGAAGTTAGAATTGATTGGCATTAGGGGCACACCACTCTTACTGTTTAAAGACTTCCTATCAGATCGAATACAAAGATTGAAAATTGGTAACTACGCGAGTACTAACAAAGAAGTAGAGTTTCGGTCCCCGCAAGGCAGCGTACTTGACCTGACTTTATTCCTGATATATATAAATAGCTTAAGCTATCTAAATATAGAGCGGGGAAGAGTCTTGTCATATGCTGATGACACTGTTTTAATTTATTTTCTGGGAAGACTGTGAATGTGCTGAGGATGGATTAATAAAGGTAGCTGATTGGCTTGACTCTAATCTTTTGACCCTGAATGTAACAAAAACTAACTATATATGCTTCTCTATCAATATTGCTTGTCAACCTTCAAATGATTTTAAACTTCAAATGCACACATGCTCTAACTCAAACCTTGCTTGCTCGTGTATAGAATTAGTTAGAGTGAAATACAATAAATACCTGGGGATAATACTTGATTTTAGACTCTCCTGGCATATGCATATTGAACTTGTTATGAACAGAATCAGAAAATTCATGTGGACTTTTAAAACACTGCGACATGTAACAACACAGACTCTACTTACAAGTATTTATACATTTTTAGCCCAATCAATTATAGGTTATTGTTTACCAGTCTGGGGAGGGGCAACTAAAATAAAATTTCTAGAGCTTGAGCGTGCTCAACGATCCCTACTTAAGGTGATGTTTTTTAAGCCCTATCGATTTCCCACTGAAAGCCTTTACCTAACATCTGGTTTACTTTCGGTTCGGAAGCTGTATGTGCTCCAGCTAGTTTTAAAAACGTATACGTCACTGACTTATGATGCCCTAATAAATAAAAACTCTCGTCGAAAAAAAGACCCAGTTGCAGTAAAATCATCGAAAACAACATTTTCCAAGAGACAGTACAATGATCAATCAGCTCATATTAACAATAAATTAAATAAACAATGAGGAATCTATGAGGTCACTTATAAAGAATCACTGTAAATAATTAATTATTTAGTGGCTAATGAATAAAAATTATGACGAAGTAGAAGAGTTTGTACAAAGAATGATAATTTAGATTAATTATTGGTGGTATATTTAACGATGATTTGCATATTTATATAACTTATTTATTTCTTTATAATTTTATTTTTAGTTTAGTATGTAGGTAATTAAGTAAAATACCCTTTCATTGTATCATCATTTTTTTTTATTTAGTTTATTTATGTCACTGGCAAGAGCGGAGTTAAACACAAGAAAATGTTTGCTTGAATGGAGGCTCCCAAATCTGACCATGTTTGTAAAAAAAGGCACTGCAATAAACGTTTTTATGTTTATGTTGGTATTTACATATCTCTACCTTTATTTTTATAAAGAAATCGCGTGCTGATATTATACGTGCTGAAGCGTCTATGAGATCAACGTTATGATAATTATTTGATTGCTGTGGTATATTATCACCACGTTGATCTCATAGACGCTTCAGCACGTATGCTGGGGTTACAACGCAACGATGGAACCGTGTTTACACCAACCTTCTCGCTTTCTTGCGTTATTAATTGATACAACAGAAATACACCGTGTATTTCTCTTTCAATCAATATGAGACACTGAGAAAAGGTAAAACGAAGGTAGTTATGCACCTATCTCTCTGGTTTTAAGCGCCCGTATTAAATTTACTATTTCTCAACGGCGTAGCACCTAGCTATGGGAGGTGCTACGAGGTCTACGTGCTACGTGCTACGAATTTTTAATGTAAAAATGTATATCATAACCCCTTGGATTCGTGATTAATTGATGATGATGGTTCCCTGTTCTTTTAACACTGATGTGGTAGATGAGTACGCTTCGAATATGGATTTTGCCTTTATTTATTTTCTGTCGTGTTGTAATCCTGTCGTTTCTACTCCTAGGCACCTTTGTTTTTGTGCGCCAACTGGTTTGCTGAGAAGCATATTTTTGAGATGAGATCGGTTAATGTACTCTTCTGATTGAGTATTCATAAGTTTTTTATGGTCATACGTGTAGAATATACCTACTTAATTGATTCCAAAACTGGTTTCTATTTTCATTGTATAAAAATAAGCAGATCATAAATATAACGTTGGATTTTAAAGTAGGAACCAGTTTGGATGTATACAAAAAAATGATGTTAAACTTCATATCCTAGCTAGATAATCTAAATATGGCAACAATTTTTTTTTAGATTAGTTACCAATCGAACACTGGGCTTTTTATATATTAATCGGCATTAGTGTTCAGAGTAAATGAGTCAAAAGAGGTGTGCAAGGAGCGTAGTAAGTTGAAATCCGTTGACTCTGCCTGAGCATATCGTATGTATAATTAATGTTTATAGTATCAAAGACAGGTATATTTTAAGGTGAAAAGTTGAGTCTAAACTTAGAACAGATATGTCTGAACTTCGTGCTCCGATTATCGGCAACCTTTGATTGAGAGTTGCAAAAGTCAAGCGATAACTAATTAATTACTGTTAAATACTCGTGTTAGATTAGTTGTTCGCTGTCTGATATCGGTAGTCTCATCTGATACACCCGGCGCCTGTTGTCATGGCAATCTTATAAAAAAGGTAAACTTTATTCAAAACTGGAACCTGCGTCAGGAACCTCGTTGCTCAATTGGTTAGAGCGTTTCCAGCTTGAGGAAAAGATGCGGGTTCGGTTTGTGCATTTTTGTGTCATTATAACATTTGTATAAGTGACCAAGTGTCACAAATCACAAAAAATATTGATTATAAATTGAATTGATCTAGATAGCCAAATAATAAATCTTACTACAACAGCAAAAAAAAAACGAAATAACAATAAATATTTAAGATTTGACAAAGACGAATGTAAACAATGATCAAAGCTGTCTCCTTCTCCCCTATTATTCATTCAAATCATGGTAAATGCAAACGGAAATTATCTTGATTTTTTCAGCCATTTCGAAAAATTATCAAATAATGTCTATTGTAACCCTTATTATTAACTTTTCGTCCGATCAACTTTTTTATCCGATAAACTTCAAGAGGTCGAGGAGTGATGGTGGAAAATATTGTCAAAAAATATGTGTGTGTACTTATGTAAGTATGCACGTAAGAAGTAACTTAAGAGTAACTTAAACAAAAATAACTAAATAATAATAATTTATAATGTTAACAAAAAAAAAAATACATAGGTACGAATGAATATAGTTATCAGTTCTGACGAAACCCTGATAGACAATTACCAATGGACACTTGACAGGGAATTTCATCCGCTACCTTAAAAAAAAACGCAAATTTCCTGTGTCACATCAAATCACAAGGGAATTTCATCCGCTTTCGGAATATTTTTGGTTTGATATTTGGTTTTTAGTGACCCCATAGCTTTTGTTCGCTACTTTACTTAAATTTGGTGACCTATATCCCTATAGCTTTTGTTCGCTACTTTACTTAAATTTGGTGACCTATATCCCCATAGCTTTTGTTGGCTACATTACTTGCATTCGATCGATAATTAAATTAGGTATAGATAATAACTTGTTTTGACAGGTTCAGTTTTGAGCTATGCAAAGACAGACTCGCGAGGCTTACAGTTCACAGAACCACTAGTCTATAACAGTTAATCGCACACATAAATACCTCATTATCAGGACAATAATATGAAGATTCTTTACGACCCTTCCTGTCAATGAGTTTCTTTTTCTCACATCGACGACGCACACTTTGCAACATCTTATTCGCACTAATTTATTTATACTCTGACGGCGGAATTATTTCAATAAAGTGCCGAGCGGCAAGCCGTGCCTTTGATCCTGCCGGGGACCTTCTTCGAATCCAGCTTCTTCCGCCATGACTTCGCCGCACGGAATATTCCGTGATTAGCGCTTGCATGAAGGACCAGCATCACGGAAGTTTTCGTGATTCGCTTGGAAAGTGTTAAAGATAATCCGATACTCTACATATTTTTCTTAATGTTTCGAAAATTCCAACAAGAATTGGTGAGCAGAGCACTCACCGGTGAGAAGCGCCGCCGCCGCCGCCGCGCGGGTGAACACTTTTGCGACCATGTTTCGTGGCGAATACCCCACGTCTGGCCATCTACCCGTACGCTTCTCTATATATAACCGGCCAATAATCGTACATTACACACACTGACACGCGGATCAATCTGATGCTATAAGATAAGGGGATATAGTTCAATTTCTCGAGCAGTCTGAAACTTAGACAGTCTGAACATTTTACTGAGACTTGTGACAAATTATATGGGTAATGGTAATATTTTTTATGAAGAGATAATTATAACTTTTAACAAAACATGTAACATTGTTTTAATAGTATTTGGATTTTCTTTATGTACCGAATCTTGCTGGGTGACTAAGTTGACACAGTGTTTTTTTTTATTTAAAAGCTCGGAAGTAAACTGCTAACCTCCTGTATAAATCATTAATTTTACTATGGGCGTTCTTCGTGAGAATTTATCGCCTCCTAGTTTGGGCAACCAAGCTTTTCAAATTTCACTTGTGTAATGGATTAGTTGACACAGTTTATTTATTATTAATTTCGTAAGTTGTGATAAATCAATTTATCTTTGCCTTTATTTTACAGAACGTAGGTGCCTAGGTACTGCTCAATTCAGTATAACATGTCAATGCAGTAGGTAACTTCAATTTATGGTCAAATAAATGACCAACATAATTATGGCATATCAAACAAATGCCATAAAGATTTCATACCTTTGGGTTTCACTTAAATGTTGTAGTAAACCTCATAGCCGTAATGTTTCCTAGTACCTACTCATAGTAGAAGCTATTTCATACATAAATACTGATTATCTACTAACTTGTGCACGCGGCTTCGCCCACGTTATATCGAAATAAAAAATAGCCTGTATGTTATTCCTAATGTTCATTTCGTTCACTAGTTTTTTCAGACCTCTAGCCTAATTGTGTAACTTGAAATCTCTTGAAATTATTACCAGTGAATTCAGTGTTTCTGGCCTCTTATTATGTAAGATAACACCAAAAACTCAACTCAAAAAGTCTTTGTCAAACCCAGTCAGCATTTGACAAAATGCTGAATGGGTTTGACCAAACAAAGTCCTACCATCAAACAAACCAAGCACAAATTTATGTCCCCCGGGGATAGAACCTGAGACCTCCGTGTCTGATACTAGTTGGCGAACCACATGACCACAGAGGCGGTAAACATTGCATAGGTTATATAAAAAAGTCTCATATTTTAAAAGCTAATGTCAAATCAATTACCTGCTACGAGTTGAAACTTCTATATCCGTTAACGTTCGTGTCTGCATCTGGCGGATTGCATCTATTTTTTTATACCACTAGTAGACGAAAAAACCAAGCAGCCACCCACCTAATGTTAAGTGCATCTCTTGCACATAACCTCACTAGGTCACATCCACAAAGATCAAGAAATACGCGGCACTGCATTGTGCCTGTTAACTTGAGGCATAAAGGTGTTAAGCGTCACGAGCCCGTAATGTAACCGGAATACATACCCTTCAAACCGAAATACAGCTATGCTGCTTGGCAGGCAAAATAATGTGTGGTGGTAGTACTTCCCCGGTCGAGCCCTTTCATAAGGAGCTTTACTACTCTTTAAAATATGAATTGCTGTTACGGTAGACAAATCATGTGTAGATGTCTAGTTTTCAGTTCGGTTGATTAGATACTTTCTTAAAGGGACTCTTTTGAGGATCGAAGCTCGTGGATTAACATGACACGACATGCTAGTTAAACAATCTGCTCACATTAACGAAGTTGTCGCATATTAACAGCATCCTAAAGGTGAATTCAATGTCGTTCTCCATATAAACTCGCTATCGGGAAAGTACCAAAACAAAACGGATAAGTGGCTCTTTCTGTATCTTATGCATTTCTCATAATAAGTGACGTAGGTATACGTAATGTTCCCTAAAAGCTTTGGCTTCGGTGAAGTATGTTGAGCCGGAGGCTGTACGCAGTAGTATGTTTCATCAGTTAAAATCGGTAAAGGATACATTTTTAAGCTCAAAATAGTCCGTTGGTGCCCGTTCACTAATCAGCCATAACTGTGCCAAGATTTCATTATAATATGGGCAGCAATCGTCTTTGAAATATTAAGCCCGGCAGCGATATATGTTATCCTTGATCTATGTAAACAAAATGTTAATGTGCCCTTGCATACCTACCTATTATCTTATCAAGAACAGGGTTCCCTTCAAGAAAATAGGGAACTGGCTTACTTGGCCGTTCCTGTCCTTTTTTTATTCAACATGGTGTACAAGCAATTAGCCCATCTGATGTTAAGTGCAACTCTTGCCTATAACAAAGCCTTACTGCGTAGGTCATATCCGCAAAAAACATGACATACGCTGCACTGCATTGTGCTCATCAACTTGAGGTATAAAGGTGTAAAGCAAGTACCATGTGCCAGTAATTTCACCGGAAACTATACACTTCAAACCGAAACATAGCAATGCTGCTTGGCGGTTGGTAGTAAGTATAATACCACCATACCTTTTTCAGAAATCAGCTTTTCAAGTCCGCGGACAAGCCCGGACAGTTCTCAGGAGTAAGTTTAAGTCTATTAGATAAATCAATTATAATTGTTATAAATATTCAATCTTGATTATATATTTATTTTGTTACCTGTGTATTCCACAGCACAGCACAAACCGATTTGATGTATTTCATTGACTTGGAAGTGCAGGGTCGTCTAAAACAAGTGCTTACATACTCAAATGAAGATATAATGCTATGCAACATGCAACGCAAACAAAGCTATATTTTTTTTATATTTTTTTTTCTCTCAGAAAAAAAAATACACCAAAGTTGTAAAAAAGATTTATTTGATGAAGTCCAAACATAAGTCACACACAAAGATAGTAAATAGTGTTATAGATACAAGAACCACATATTTTAACATAATAACTGAAACTGATTGTATCCTGATATAAGATTAGTGTCATAACGATTATTTCCCAAGTAGGTCAAGACCGCGAGCGTTGCGTCTACGCATCTCTCGTACGCACTACCTACGTAATTATGATAACAACTATTGATTTAAACGATCTCTGTAAACACTGAAAACACGTGTAAAACTTCATCTATAGTATTTTCTCTACATTTATACTGTCATAGCTATACTTACGTGTACAGTCCTGCTTGCAATAATGTGTAAGTACTTATTTAATGATATATTTGTGAAAACTTTGAAGTGTATGAATATAACATGGCATTAAACAAAATGTTCTCAACACAAAAAGACAAAAATATTACAGACCAAAATTTGGTTGGAACGCTGATGAGAGTAGGTAGTGCTGGTGCACGTGCGTTTATTGCTCATATAACTTGATAGTTATTTAAGCAAAAAAGGATAAAAAATATCAAAAAACCAGATATTACAAAACAAAGTATAAAGAAACACCTCACCGAAATGGAACAAACAGCGACTCGTTTTCAGTATTCTACTAATATTCATCATCGTTCCTCGAGAGAAAGAGAAAGGAGTTATGGGTAGTATTGTTCTTGTCATAAACCTTCTCTCAAACCTTCGAACTGGCTTAAAACAAGTCAGTAAAAAGTCGCATCTTTTGGTCTGCGGTTGAGCCTCTCTTTGGCCTTCATCTCTCTCGGCCTAGTTAAGATAAGGCCGAAGACTTCACCCGGAATCCTCAACAAACTTAAGAACTATCTACCTTCTATGCCGGAACACAACCATTTTAGAATTGTTGTTATGGCGACAGAATAAGGTAAGATGGTGGTAGAAGGCGGACTTAAACAAAGTCCTACCACCAACCAATCTTTCCAAGAAGGAACTGGCTTTCCCTCGCACCATCGGAACATTGCAAACCTTTGGCGCCGCACTTCGGCAGGCCTTTGGTCTTACCACCTGTGTTGTAATTACCAGTTGTTGCAATGCCACAGTTTGTCAAAGACAACACGTCTTCAAAAGCACTTTTCCCTAATCCCAGCTTAATATCAACTGTGATAACAGTGATCGATTGCATTCGATCAAAACCCGTGCAAGTGACGCGTATTTGTGTCTCCAAAACCTTAGTCCTCTCACAAATAACTTATTTTTTTTGTCTTCTTCATATTGGTTGTTTTAATAAAAATATTTAAAAAATTGAGACAACTATATAAAAGTTCACCATGTGCGTGTGAGATGAACAATAAAATACAAGATGCTAATCTTCTCTTTTATTGTTCTATCTAGTAACAAAGAGTATTGAGTGACTCTGTTTCGGGAAAAACGGACCGAAGCCCGCGCGCTTCGCTAGAGTAAGCTGTTAATGATAAGGCTGTGTTTAGCTTGCCTTGGACCTTACACGTGTTTTAAATGCTCGTGTCGCTAGTGTGTTAGCCCGTACAAGATCATCCATGAGCTATTACTTGCCATGACTTGGTAACAGCTCATACTTTATGTTACATCATAACCTACTAGTAGTTATCACGCTAATATTATTAAGGCGAACGTTTGTTTTAATTGATGTTTGTTTCTTCTTTACGTCTAGGCTACTATTGAACTGACATTTTGCCGAGAGCTGAAGCTAGTGTTAATAATAAAAGCCTTTTAAACATTACAGCTAAAGTCTATAAAACTCTTTAAACAGTTCAATTTAACTGACTTATACTCGTAGTTATGCCACTTTTAACACTTTAGCACCCTTTTAGCAGTAAGCGAAGCAGTGTGCACGAGCATAAGCAAGTGGAGTGATAAGATCAAACAACGTTGCAGACAAATAAGGTCCACCTTAAAAAAAAACCGATAGTGAAGTTGTCATGGCGGTAACTGAACAAGACGATGGTTGACCAGTTGTTTTGCACATTATATAAACAAAACATTAGTGATTCAATCAGCTATTACAACTCGGAGCGATAGGTTATCGCACCGCCACGTGTACTATTGTTGACTGCTCCGGTGGCTATCGGTGTACCATTTCAGGGCCCTTGACCCTTTGCGGTGGACGTCATCGATTTACCCTTACTCGCTTCCTAGTCAATATATGACAGCGATTGCGAAGGTTTGTTCTGAGCTTAAAATTTAATAGAAACATTGATATTTTGAGATGGAAATGATGAAAACGACAATTTTAGATTATAAATAAAATGGAACTAACAAATAAATATTACGAAGATACATTATAACTCAATACAAAATCCCACAATAAGCAGGCGAACGATACAAATATCTTTAACGAATGCTGGTGTGGCAGTCATGGTGATACACTTTCAAATTTTACGACGAGTGCTCCCCTTATAAATAGTTGATTTAACTTAACTAATAGTTTGTAAAGTGGTATGGTAAACAATAATATACCCCATCATATATTTTTTTTATTTAACCCAGTTACAAAGTACTCAGGGTGGCAAAAGTTTTTTATTCCATTCAATACTTTGACGGATTGACGAATTTTGCTATAATTACTATGCAAAGTAAATTATGAATCATGTGTTTAACGAGCTTATGATAATCGTCATATATAGGCTTTAAAAAAACAGACGTTTAAAAGAAACCAACATAATATAATGAGCTCTCTGTACAAAGAGTTTTATTTTGCGAGTTTACTACGCACTAGGGAGCTGGAAGCTGTTTCTATTGTATTCAATTAATTAAATTACAAGTACTAAAGGGTTGACTTGAAATATATAATATTAATTTGTGAAAACCCCCAGTTAATTCTTAAAATGTATGCAGTGTATTATAGTTAACCAAAAATGCAGTGACAAGGTATGAATATTTTATTCCTTTCAAATGGAAGGACAGGACAACATTTTAACTTATTTTAACATTCGCCATAAACACCACACTACAGACTAAATGGCCGCGACCTCACCGGAAGCTGTGTTGTGACCGGCGGTCACGTGGAGTTGTATTGAGGCGGCTCATGATTATATACATAGGGCCAGGATTTCAAGGCTTGCCTGGGCAAGAGTTAAGCCTACAATGGAGCGAGCCTTCAGAGTAAATGCTTTGTTCAGCAATTTGAATTATATGGCCCAAAATTATAGTGATGAACTTAGAACCAAGTATAAATGCGCGCGGTCAGCTAGTTATTCATAAGATAGCGAAGCAATTTTCGTATGCCGAGTCAATGGTAATTGCGATAAATGCCGGCAAATCAACAAATTGAACACCTTAACATCCTGTAACTAATTTTGCTGACAAGAGGCAAATGTGTGCGCTTCTAATATATATGTACAAAAGTGGATCCCTACACGTGTATGCACTTGATCGATGTCTGAAGGCGACCGACAGCAATCGAAAACAGAAATTTGATGTGATATCGTTCTATTACACGTGTCTAAAATGCAAGGTCGTACAGGTGATCAGGTTCCAAACTTACACGCGATTAGAGTTTAATAATAAATTAAAGTTTTTGTACCCCTATAATGAGTATTTATGATTGATGTTCTACGCTGCGCATTAAAAAAATAACGACTATTAATAAACAAGATTCATAAATAATAGAATAGTATAGTTATATAGTTATAAATCAGTTACTGATGACAAACACCGCGATAAGGAAGTGCTAGTGAAGTCGTTCTTTTACGTCATTGTTTCTGATGACGTTAGCCGATATTCCTTGTAGCATTGTGTCACCTTTTTTTATATTTGCATAAAATGACGTTTACAGTAGTTGTAGTCATAGTAAATCCTAGTTCCCATAGTGCTTTTAAGCGGAAGCTGTTTGGCATAATTTTGACTTATTAATTCACTTACTTCATTTACACTTATGCTGTTTGTTTTCCAACAAAATAAAATAAAAACAAACAGTATTCGTACGAGATGTGGGTGTTTTGAGCTAGTTTTCTATGCTCCTAATATGAAAGAGCAAGATAGTCGATAAATGAATCGATTAGTCTTTTAAAAATAACAAAATAGGTACCTAGTTAACTAATAAGTTATCTTAGCTTTATGATTAACGTTATTATGTAAGCATACAAACATAGAATTTAATAAGTATGGCAAAGCCGAGCTTAACCCAAAAAAAAGTTATCTTCCAGCAAACATAAGTAGAGAGAAACAAGATTAAATAGCTACCTATTTTATTGTTTTTAAGTCACCTATTGTTCAACAAGGTCCTTTTAAATGACCTCATGACTGCATGCCGGTTGTTGCTTTTACGATTCAAAGATCAAAATCTATACTCTCGACATAAACCACATAGTTTCTTACTCGTATAAGCTGAAAAAGAAAAGAAATTAATCTATGCACTTTGCACCACCAAACGTCTACGGAAGTAAAACTGTCAGCTTGCATAAAAGTTTGCAGATACAAAATAGATGACCGGTTAGCAACTGCAGCTGATAATCTCAAGATCAAGGCTGCGCGAGCGTGGAGCGGGCTGCGATGCCCAATTGACACGTGTAGCTTATCTATCATCAAGACGTACTGTCGGCTATAAATCTAGGGTGGTAGGTCGGGTTTTACAGTCTCATAGTTTACAAGCTGTCTGTTTCATTTATAAAAATATGTATTCTAATTTAAAATAATTGCAGTTGCCGCTTTTAAGCAGCAAACCCCACAACTCTACGCCGTATTGAAGGATAGATTGGACAGAGGTGACATAAAATGTTGCATTATTTTCTTGACTTATCGACTTACCTGTCAGAGAGGTGCTAAAAAGAAAACCCTTTTTCTCACATTATGTCAGTATGGTGTTTACTTAAATGGTTTATCCTAGGACCACACCCTTTTTTCACATTATGTCAGTATGGTGTTAACTTAAATGGTTTATCCTAGGTCCTCAGAAACCATGTAGTTGGTCTTTGATGGAAATAATTAGATTTCATTCATCATCAACCTATTGCAGACCACTTTTTTTTTGTCCGACGAGGAAGCGTTTGGCCTTCATCTCACCTGGTAATAAGTTGATATAAGGCCGAAGGTGGAGGCGCACTTCACCCGGAATACTCAACACATTGAGGAACTGGCTATCTTACCTCTGAATGCTGGACCACAACATTTTTTTTTAGTAATTGTTATTATGGATACATAATTAGGTAAGATGGTGGTAGCTAGCCGGACTTAAACAAAATCCTACCACCAACCAAACCAAACACAATATACTGTACTCCCCATGGGGATCGAACCCGGGACATCTGGATCTGAAATCGGTGGGTTGAACCACTAGACCACAGAGGCGGTTATCACACTGCTGGGCTTTGGTCTCTCCCGAGGTGCGCCACCGAGTACGGTCTTCGGCATTTCTCATTCACTCTCTGCCAGCCACTGTAGGACATTTGTATAGTTAAAGTTTGCTAGGGTTCAGTTTACTGTCTAGTCTAAAGCTTCAATAGTTAAGGGCTTCTCTGCGTTTACATTTGCTTTTGAATTTACTTGAATTTACCCCACTGCCTCAGAAGGAGGTTTATGTTTTTCGAGAGTATGTATGTATGTATGAATGTATTGGATTTCTAACTTCTTAAACTATGCAGCTATGCATTTTGCAGTCTGGTTTTAGTTTTATTCAACTTTCAGCTTGTTTTTTGAACTAGAGATACACTAGAGGTGTGTCATTTGTACTAAAAGTTGTACTTCTTAGTAGTACTAGTGACACGGAGCCTGCTGCCATGTCGTCTGAGTACAACGGGATGTGTGCGCATCATTGGTCGCGTGTTGTCATCGAACAGCAGTTGAACAGGGCCCATATTCACTATGACCAGTCGTGTCTTAACTAGCCCGCGTTCCGATAACTGCTACGATAAATCCACGCAGAAATCGTAACGTGTACGCGTTAAGACACGATTGGGTAAATAAGGGCCCAGGATTGTTTTAAAATTTCACACTACATTGCCGCTAACTATCATGAAAACGGCAGTCAAAAAAATAATGGTATTTTGTGGTTGATTATATCTCAACGGCGTCCGATGAATTGCATTATGTATCTCCAAAACGATGTCACGGTCACAGCGTTCGCAGAACAAATTGTGTTTATTTTTATAATCTCTGTTATGTCACCACAGTGTTCAGATTTTATTTATTTATTTATCTTTATCACGAGCATCGATAAAATTTCCACGTCTGTTGTCCAATTTTTGGTTTGTTTCCGAGTTCGAGTATATTTTGAAATTAATATTATTAAGATTAATAGGGTTTAATTAATAGGAATATAAGAGTTTTAGCAAAGAATAAAATATTAATTCAACGCGTTGTAAATAAGATTAACAAGCTTTTAAAACCATACTTATAAGCGTTTACGAAAATTTTACAAAAACGATGAGTAAGGAGCTACCTTCCCAAGCCACATATCAGTTTTCTGTAGAAACCCTTCAAATCCTTCTTACCTATCAAATTTCGCTATTGTGAAAGCTTTCAATTAGCATCCCTCTATTGAATTCGCCGAATGTAGTAAGTTTGCCAAGGTTTTAAGTTTCTACCACGTAGTGAAAGGGAAATTTACATTAAGTACCTCAGAAACCCCCTTATTTGCTGACTAACACAATTACTAAAAATGACGTGGCACTTTGAGACTATCCTATGATTTAATTTATTGGGAAAATCAATTTATTTTATCAGAAAAAAGATTTAGTGAAAATTAACAAAAGAGACATAATAAACGCATTACATGAATAATCCATTCATTGATTCATTGACTCATGTGGTGGTCATTAAATATCAGTATGGAAAGTTCATAAGAAGAAATTTATAAATTCATTTGATATTCGTGTGCTTAAAGATAGAAACAGCCTCTGGAACTGTAACTGGAATCATTTAATTACCCTAATTAAATAAAAACATATGTGGTTGTTACGTAGAACTTTAAGATGGCGATGGTAGACGGTCTTGCATTCACTTCTACCTTTCGTGATAATCAGTGGCCATAATCTAATGAAGCACGATGAAATACAAGAGAAATCATTTTAGCGAAAATGGCAGATCCTGTCAGGGGTCATGTTGGTGAGAAATCACGCAAATTTTTTATTCCAACCTGACTTTCCACCTTCAGCCTCGATAGTTATCGTAGTTTTTAAACAATAAACATGCACTTTCGCTATTTTCGGCAATCCGCCTCGTGTTTGTACTTACCAGTTTGATAATTAGTACCCTTCGTAAGGTCGCAAAGTAGTACCTATATGTAGCCTACTGGTAGCCTACTGCACATTTGCCGCTCAAAGATGAGTCATGTCAGCATGTATGCCCAAACTGACGTTCGGGTAATGTCATGCCCGCAAGTATTTGCGGAAATTCATGCTAATACAACACGTTAGCTTTAGCGCTTATCTATTTAATTGACTGATAGTATTCTTCCTGAAGATGTCTTTCCTGAAAATATAAGCGGGATTGTTACAAAATATTCTACAAGATATTTGTTTGTTTGTTGCAGGAGTGCGAGGCGGCTGGTGGCGCTATGGAGGACGAGGTGACGTTCCTCTTCCAGTTTGGTATGCTGCGCGACGCCGTGGCTGCGCCCGCGCATCTTCTCACGCTCGCGCAGCTCAAGGAGATGGCCGTCAAGTTTGTACAAGAAAAGGTAACTATTGAACGAGCCTTAGAGCAACGCGCAAATGTCTGCTGATAAATGGCAATTGGTGTTCCGCATTCATTTCCGCAATGATTGAAAGCGAGCCCTTATTGTACAAATGTCATACCTACCACTACAGGTCATAAACAACATTTTAAATTTTATATCGTCTGAGCTGGAAGAGTTGACGTCGTCTTATGACAGTTTCGCTGCTACGCATGCTAAGATACCAGGGCAATGTGCCTGCTGTCTTTTTTAACAAATACCTTTTATCAGCAGTGAAAACATGTAATTTGATTGTTAGATTCGGAAGACTGTATACCACTGATCAATGTGCCGATCCGATGCCGGGACGATGTCTTCGATGATGATTATGACTGTCGGCAGGTACCGGACAACGGGCTGTCCCGGTTGGGCGACCGGATCCTGCTGTTCCGACACGACTACTACTCGCCCAACGTGCTGCAGCTCATCAACTGCGCCACCGACGTCATCGACGAGACGCTAGTCGAGATCGTCTTCACACAGAACCGTGAGTGTGACACATTCAAAGATTTACATTGCAATCAAAGTTTCGAGTTTTTTTTTGTATTCTGATTCGCAGTAAGCTGTAGCAAGTGCACGTGATTGAAATGCATGATGAAAAACTTTTACTCGAAAAACTTTCCTGAGGCAACGTAACTTAGGGTCCAATGTTCCCTAGTAAGTTTCTCCAGGGAAGCCTGACGGAAAATGTTACGCGGAATGATTGACATCTTATCCACCTTATCAACACCTTATCCATTGGTGGCTCGATTCTTCACTCCTGACAGCTATGACCGGGCTCCGAAACATGATCTGGCGTTGTCGCACTAAGCTTGCTCTTAGTCACCCTTGCACTGCGCTCCCACCGCGCTTAACAACCTCAATAATAGGGATCCAACACAGAACGAGATTTATTTGCGAAACATAATAAACAGGCATTTTCAGAGAAAGGTCGCACCATCGTAGACCTCATTCTTACCCTTTAAGCCTCGATGTTAATACTCATCTGAAAGAATCCATCCATACCAATATTACAAATTCGAAAGTTTGTTTATATGTTTGTTACCTTTCACGGCTAAACGGATCATAAGGAAATTTTGCAAAGAGATAAACATAGGCTACTATATGCACCAAAGCTAGTGTATGTAAGTGTGGTGACGTGGTGTGTTCCCAGCGGTGATCGTGGACGGCGGTGACAGCAGCGCGGTGCCGCGGCCGCACACTCTCGCGGTGCACTCCTACAAGTCACCCACCTTCTGCGACTTCTGCGGAGAAATGCTCTTCGGACTCGTGCGCCAGGGACTCAAGTGTGAAGGTACATCCTCCTCTTCAAACCGTAGTCCTCATTACATTCCTATACGTACAAACTCGGTATCTCTCGGTTGGTGGTATGACTTGTTTCATGTCCGCCTGTTTAGCTACCACCAGCTTACCTATGTCTATCGCCATAACAACAATTCTAAATTATCGTGTTCCGGCATTTAGAGGTGACATAGCCTGTTCTTCAGTCTGTAGAGGATTCCGGGTGAAGTGCACTTCTATCTTCGGCTTGATCATAACTTGACACCAGGTGAGATGAAGGCCAATCGCGTCTCCGTCGTCGTACAATAAAAGTATTCTGCAAGTGCTTGCCACCAACCTTTAATTGTGACCATTCATTAGAAGAAGAAGAATATTATCTTAATATAAGATTCGAAGCAATGGCTTTTTAGGCATAATAACAAATAAAACAGATAACAGTAACAAAATCGTTTTAGAATCCGTTTGATTTACCGACTTTCAATTGTTTTCCATTGTTTTTGTCAGTGCATTAATTCGATTGCACTCTGTATGCTATTAAAATATAAATTAGTTTGAAACCTCCATAAGGGTGTCAAAAAGCAAGCCTGAAAAGGTATATCAGCACCAGCATGAATATCCATGACCTCTTGCCAAAAAAATGAACCCTTTCATATTCTGTCATGGATGTCGTAAGAAGCGAGTAAAATATGATGATGGAGCATCATGAGACGAAGGGCAAAAATCAATTTTCAGCATCTACGATACAATTCAACATCTTAGTGTAGATTCTGTAACCCTAAAAACCTCAGATAAAACCTAGTATGGTAAACCCTAAAAATTTTTTTCACAAAATTGCACATTTTAAACTCGAGTAATTTTTTGTAAAAAGCGCTTGAAAATGTAATGAATAAATTTATTAGTATTATTATTTTTAATGAAGACGCAACATAAGCTGCAAGAAATGAGTCTGGTAATGGTAATGAAAGATCGACGGAGGAGAAGACGAGTTTTTCAATAGAAATCTTTTCGCATTCCAGGGTGCGGCCTGGACTACCACAAGCGCTGCGCGGTGAAGGTCCCGTCGAACTGCACGGCGCCTCCCGCGGCCGCCGGCTGCCCGCCGAGGGTGACGTCCCGTCGCAGCCCGTCGCGAGCGTCGTCCGCCTCGCTCGCCTCGCAGGACGACTCGCTGGTAAGGCGGCTCGCCGACCTCGTCACTAAGAAGGACTGGCCGCCGCATATGCAGTTCAGAAACGAGTAGACCACAAGCATAGCCTCTTTTGTAGCAAGCAATTGTCTTGTAAATATAACATGGCTTATTCACGCAACGAAAATTCGCAGATGTAGCTTTGGGAACATCGACGGTACGCAGTTCAGAAACTTATAAATCACAACTATATGCTGGATGCTAATATGCTAATGTACGGATAGGTTAACTCAACTGACGAAACAAAAATGTTTTTGACTGGGCAATCAAACCCTAGAACACAACAAATCTATCTTTACATAAAGTCAAACTGTAACGGACAAAATATGTACACTAAATATATTATGCAGTTCAGAAAGTAATAAACCACAAGCATAGGCTCTTTTGCAAGTAACGTCTTGTAATTATACGATGACTCATTTCACGCAATTAATCTTCACAAATGTAGCTTTGTGTACACGATATAAGTGTTTCATAGGGCAGTTCTCAAAACTCGTCACCATACATGTGGTCGATACGCAGTTCAGAAACTAATTAATTACTACAACTATAATGCTGTATAATATATGCTGGTGAATGGATAAGTTAACCCAACTGACGAAACAAAAATCACAGATATGTTTTTGACTGGGCAATCAAACCCTAGAACACAATAAATCTTTACTTTAATAAAAATGTAACGGGTCAAAATATGTACATTTTTTATGTTTACTTAGCTATTCAGCTCCCGCTGTTTCCTTAAACAATTCAATCACAAATAAGTATTAAAAGGTTGAATATTGGAAAACATCCAGTTGTTAGTTGCTAACCTAAGATTCAGTGGCCGAGGTATTCAAACTTTTTTTTATTTGAGCTATAGAACTGGGCTTAACATTGGCCATGAACACCACAGTGAGATTGGCCGCGGCCTCACCGGGCGCTGCATTGTGACTGGCGATTCCGTTAGTTGATGGATAGAGTCGGCTCATAATCACTGGCGACGCCTGCTAATACATAGGGTCAGCCCTGGAACTTAACCTTATTCTCGCTGAGGCAAGTCAATCCATTGTCTCGAGCGAGAAAATTCTCGGAAAATTCTTTGATCATTGTTCAGTGGGCTTATATGGGCTGAAATGTTAGTGATGAACATAAAACCAAGGGTAACTGCGCGGGGTCAGCATGTTTCTCATTTCAAATATTTAAATAAATAAGATTTCTCAAACTAAGCAATTTTAAGGTATTTCACAAATGGCCTTAAATAACACATAGGCAGCGAAGATAGGCATAGATTGGGTATAAATAAAAGTTGCAATACAAGAACGCATTTGCAACAGCGTAAGACTGTCTGATTTGGATGATTTTTGTTTAGTTATAAGGTAAGCGGTGCAAATACAATGATATCGGTAATCTTCGCAAAAGTTATCGACGGATGATAGAAATCTACAATTTTAAGATCGAATAATGTAAATTTAAAATATCGATAAGTACTAACTGTCAAAGTATTAAAATTAGGCTTAATTCCCGTACGAACTAAGAATCTCAAAATGTATCATTCTATTGAAACAGAAAAAGGCTGTAACATGTATTACTAGGTATTTACTTTTTTGAACGGTTTGTTTCGAAATTTTCGCCATTTTTTTTTAAATTACTAAGTACATATTTGTATTAATACTTGTACAATTTCTTCACACGCTTGTCTTCGTCCTACTGGCCGTATCTACAGCTCAATTGGAAGTAGCTCTGCTTTCTACGTTGTATGCGTTGGGTACGGTTCACTCCCGTGACAAACATTTGCGTGATTAGTGTAGATGTTTGTTCTGTGTCTTGGTTTTATATTATATCATAAGTATGTAAGTATAATTACAAAAAAGTTGTAGTTTTTTGCTTATAGTTTGTTTTTTTGTAGCTGAAAACGACTAAATCTCTTCACACTGGTAAAAGCAGGAGCTAAATACGCCCTCTGGGGTAAGTACACATTTCAGGGAGCTGATTAAGCAAGTATGAGTCGGTATTGGAACCGATATAAAAAATCTAAACATTTATTTTTACCTACATACGTGAAAGTTGATAAATCTTAATCCCAAATGCAAAAATTTCACTGTATGTGGTTTACGTAAACAAGGCCTTACAGTGTTACAATCTATATTGTATTTAGAATCGACATGTTGCTATATTTCAATGTATCCCGACGTTTTGGCCGGTCTGGACAACAGCTGGTATACAGGGAGCTACCGACTAGAAGGGAAGGCGTTTTAAACAACTAATCTCGACTTGATCTTGATTATTATACAAGTCCACCTTCACACTAGGACGACACACAACACTGTCAGTATCGACACAAAACCACTAGGTCCTAAGGCAAATTTAGAACGGAATCGAGTGGTTGTCAGATGCACTAGTATCTGGCTACTACTGAATTCCAGAGGCCCGTTTTTCACAACAAAATAATGTTCGATTAGAGAAAGTTTTAATAAAACATTTTTATTTCACACAGTCCACTAAAATGATTATATAGATTTTTTTCAAATCCTCAACAGACTGAGGAACTAGCTATCTTACCAGTCTAAATGCCGAAACGCAATGTTTTAGAATTGTAGTTATGCGACAGACTCAGGTAAGATAAATGAGCCCTACCATAAACCAAACCAAGCCCAAAACATCACTCTATCGGGGATCGAACCTGGGACCTCGGTCTGGTGGGCAAACCACTAGATCATAGAGGTGGTCAAGGAAGCTTGTGAATTCAGACTAAACATCCTTCTGAGGGATGGATACTAGATAGGACAGAATATGTACGGTTAAAATAATTAAAATATGTGCTTAGTATGGCGATTTCAAATGTATTTAGATCTGAGGTACCTAAATAATTTAGGTGTAAATATACATGGTAAATTATTTCAGTTATACAACTTATAAAAATATGTTATTATTTATGATGTTACTTTATCATAATTATATTGCTTTATACTCGGTTAGGTCTGATATATTACGCATATATTATAATAATACGTTGTAAAACCGCGCAAACGGGTGGTGGGTAGCATTGGTCTTAAATAAATGTATTATTCAAAATACATGGTAAATTATTTCAGTTATACAACTTATAAAAATATGTTATTATTTATGATGTTACTTTATCATAATTATATTGCTTTATACTCGGTTAGGTCTGATATATTACGCATATATTATAATAATACGTTGTAAAACCGCGCAAACGGGTGGTGGGTAGCATTGGTCTTAAATAAATGTATTATTCAGTTTTTTGAGTTTTATTTTGAACACCTATGGTACCCATCATTCAGTTTACCTATATGTGTAAGAGTCTGTGTATATTGTGAAGTGGAGATATATCAACTAGTGGAGTCAAAAGGACGTTTCTTTTGGTTAAGACTGGAAGTCTTTTCTTGAAATTTCGGCGACTGAACGTGGAATGGAAAACTACCCGTATTGTAGCGGCCGCGGAGAGTATTTGGATGGAGGCGGCAAATCGCTATTAATGGTGTTATGTTTAGCGGGGTGGGCTGACATGATATTGAATAAAAATGGATCATATATATTTTCATAAAGAATTACTCATTACATAATAGTTCTTGTTCTTGTTAAGGAATTGACTAAGGTCTAATAAGATTGTCATCGCGAACGAGAACCAAACTAGGCATGTGTTGCCTGCTCTGGAATTTGGATGATTTTGATGACGATGTCTATGACTGAGCTAAAGTTAAAATAGAGAAACAAAGAATGGAGTCCGTAAAACTAGGAGCATCGCTTCTTTTGTTATATTTTCTTTGATACTGAAATCTAATCTCTATATATATATTTTTCATTTAGTATGGGTCGCCTCTTGACAATTTGCTTATCTTGCTCGTGCAAAGATGTAGTCTACTTTGGTGCGAGCCTACCCAGAAGTGGCCTATTCTCTCTTCTACAAGACTCACTACCACATTTTATTACGGAGACTTACAAAACCTTGTCTTGATACAGGTTTATATCTAATAAGTGGAAAGAGGTTTATTACGATTCTCGAGGACCTTTCATGAGTTTCAAAATACATATAGGTATATATGTTTTAATATAACTAGGAGACGGAACAAGCAAGTAGCCCACATGATGTTAAGTGCAACTCTTGCCTAACAATGCCTTATTGCGTAGGTCACATTCTGTGTATCCATTTGTCGATTCAAACACATTTGACACGTGATTATTTTCATTTGACAGTTTACTACTCATAAATAATAACAAAAACGGGTCTTCATCTCGTTCCTTTTTATATTCCCGACAGTTGAGTCTACACGTGACCACGGCCGTTGTAACACGGTCGAAACTGTCGGGAATATAAAAAGTTTACTACTCGCATGTCAAAACCAACTAAGCCGTTTTACAGAGCATTTAAAAGAAATAGATATACTTACATGACTCATATTGTCTCGAAGAAAATAGCTCTCCTGAGGTACTTGCCCATTAGTTATTTTGTCCGCAGGTCAAACTTATTTATACGAAGTCGGGTTGAATCCGTCTATAGACAAAAAAGATATCGTAGACTAACAAGAGTTTTAAGCAGTGCTACGCTAAGGTTCAAGGTCGTAGCCGACTGCCCATAGCAGTAGCAGGCGACGGTGACATCGTTGAAATGAATGAAAAATGAATGAATGAAAATACTCTATTGCACATCTTAAAAATAGAACTAGATAACTAAAACAAAATTGTACATACAATGGGCAGTCTTATCGCTAAGAAGCGATTTCTTCCAGACAACCTTGGAGAGGATTTCATGGCTTAAGAGGTGGTTGGTGGTGCACATATTAATTTGGGGTCTAAATTAACTATATATCATACATTATAAGTAAAGCTATGCTACAAATATACACACTACTTATATATGTACAAGTACTTACATACTATACTATACAAATATTATAATTAGAAATTCAATATGACTTAAGATAGTATTATAAGAATCAGTATGGTCACTTATCAGTAATTGTCGCCTGCTGCTGCTACAGGCTGCTCACTTGTGTACGAGTACCTTTAGCATTGCGTATGTAAGTAGTGATGTTATTGGTTGTACGCAGCTGTCGGACAAGCGCAGTCGGTCGCCGTCACGCACCGGGTCCGTCGGGGGCTCGTTGCCGGCGCCGGCGCAGACCTCGCAGGGGATACCGCACACATTCGAGGTAAATATGGATTGCCGGATGAAACAATAAATTATAAATATTTTAGAACATTAATTTTTACACAGCGCCATCTAGCCCCAAACTAAGCATAGCTTGTAATATGGGAACTAGATTACGGATAGAATACTTAAAAACTTTTTTTTTAATACATACTTACTATATGATACAACATCCAAACACAGAGCAAACATCTATATTCATCACACAAATGTTTGTCCTGGGTGGGAATCGAACCCACAGCCTACAGCGCAGAAGGCAGAGTTACTACCAACTGAGCTATGAGGCTTGTTAAACAAGAACTTAACCTATGTCGATTTTGCCCCGTTTCCAAAAGGATGGGGTCCATAAGGTTCCTCAACAGTCTAAGGAAGTGGCTATCTTACCTATAAATGCCGGAACACAACAATTTTAGCATTTTTGTTATGGCGACAGAATTAGGTAAGATGGTGGTAGCTAGCCAGGTGATATTAAACGTTCTTCCACCAATCACAAAGCACAATTTTGTACTCCCCCTGGGAATTGAACCCGGGACCTCTGGATCTGACACTGGTATGCGAACCACTAGACCACAGAGGCGGTTACGCTAGATAGAGAAACCCGCCACAGTATTGCATTTACTGTATTTATTTTAAACCAACTTCAAAATATTTTTTTAAAAAAGCAATGACAGAAAGAATAGTTTACTCATAGTTATTTGTTACATGCATGAAACAAATATGTGAAACGTTAGTTTATGTGGAAATACAAATGTTTGAGTCTGTGTTGCTATATCTTGTTAGGCCAGTTGCGTAAAAGGCGAGCGCGTGATACCAAAAAGGTTTAACTTATGAACATTTCAGATTCACAACTACACACGACTTACGGTGTGTCGACACTGTAAGAAGCTACTGCGAGGACTGTTCAAACAGGGCTGGCAGTGCAAGGACTGCCACTACAACGCGCACCGCAAGTGTCTGCCCTTCGTGTCCAAGGACTGCAACGGCGAGATACGAGATGTGCACAGTAAGTACCCCCTCAGCGGTTAAATATCCTACGGAACCGCCTCTGTGGTCTAGTGGTTCAACCCACCGATTTCAGATCCAGAGGTCCCGGGTTCGATCCCCATGGGGAGTACAATATATTGTGCTTGGTTTGGTTGGCGGCTAGCTACCACCATGTTACCTGATTCTGTCGCCATAATAACAATTCTAAAATTGTTGTGTTCCGGCATTTCGAGGTGAGATAGCCAGTTCCTCAGTTTGTTGAGGATTCCGGGTGAAGTGCGCCACCTTCGGCCTTATCTTAACTTGTTACCAGGTGAGATGAAGGCCAAGCGCTTCCCCGTTGTACAATAAAAAATAAATAAAAAAATAGGATGTTTGCGTCACCTGTTCCCCTTGAAAATGTAACTTCCGAGATCATCCCCGAAAGCGGGCCTTGAAACTGCTGTGATGTTGTGAGTGCTCATTGTGGGTCATGTTTCAGGCGAGGGCCAGGATACGAGTAGCATGTGTAGCGAGTTCTCGGACACGGTGCGGTTGGTGGATGACGAGTCCGATGAGAACGGAGACACGCACAGCGACGACAACGAGGTGTGTTGCTATCCTACATACACACACACACACACATACACACATGCTTGGAATCAGAAAGTGTCATTTACAAATTGTCTACGAAACAAGCACTAATCCGCACACTAATCCAAAAGGAGACTAAAGGAACTAGATAAAAACAAAATAATAAAGTAATTTATTCCTACCATCTTATATTATTAGGAAATGCTTAGGAATCTATCACAAATTGAAATTTTGTTTTAATCATATCTTTAATTGTGAGGTGAGAACCACAGAAACCTAGCTGTTAATATTATGTATATTTACAGCTAGGTTTTTGTGGTTGTCGCCTCAGCGGCGTAGGCCTCTCCTCAATCCCTCCGCTGAATTATATACTAAGACATTCAAAAATAGGATAAAAGGTTAGATTACCCATTGTTTATATGTTATATGCTTAGTTTGCATCTAGATGCCGCTGTGTGAAATTAATGTCCTGTTTTTTTATTTAATCAATATGCCCGAATACTTCTGGTAATTTGGTGCTTCAGAAGAGGTTCGATTGAAGAAAAGGTTGACCTAAGAGTTTTGATAATTATTTAGTTTTTTATCAGTGTAGGTTGTAACAAGGGGTTAGATGGTCTAGGTAGATGTACAACGGAATTATGTGTTCTGAAAGTATTCTTTATTAGGTTGTATTGTTCCCACCGCGTCGGCCTAGTCTTGACTATTGAGAGTGATCTGGTTAAAATTCACCAAGCCGACCCAGTGCGAATGAAACTGGATCAAAATCTATGAATAAATTATGTAAAAAGTAGTTTCGTATTCTCTTTATCCCGCTATCATTCGATCAAAGAGATTATTAGATATTTAAAATGTAAAAACATTTGTGTAATGAATATGTATTTTTTAAACTCTGGTTTTACTCAAGTATATATTTATATCAATTTAGGCACCAACGGTTTCAATTCACATTGTTTTTAAATGTATATTATAACTCACGCTAGATGTTTGTTCTATGTTTAGGCGTTGTATTGCATGAAAAATATGTATATAAGAATATAAAAAACCGTAATTTGTAGTTACCCCCAGTAGATGACGCTGTGTGACATAAATGTGCTGTGATATTCATACTCACGCTAGATGTTTGTTCTATGTATAGGCGTTGTATTGCATGAAAAATATGTATATAAGAATATAAAAAACCGTAATTTGTAGTTACCCCCAGTAGATGACGCTGTGTGACATAAATGTGCTGTGATAATCATATGGTTTCACTGTAACCTCCCGGTGACTATAGTCTGTTGTCGTCAGGTGTCGAGCCGTCAGCTCACGTCAGCAGAGCAGCCTCAGCGCGATTCTCCGCCCGAGGTGGCTGCTAGCAGACCCAGCAGGTGACTATGATTTACGCTGCTTGTCTACAATGGTGGACAGGCCCATATAATAATATTTATTTATTGTCTCTCACACAAACAGGTCCTTAAAGTAGCGAGGTAATAACATCATATAAATTTGGCTCAGGTGACTTTGAACCTGTTTAGTGAGGGACTGGTGCATGAGATAGGTTTTCGAAAAAAAAACATGTATTACAATTCACCAGGTCTGCTCACACAACGGACTCAAAGAAGACCGTAACCATTGTGGTATCAATGCGTATTCCTTCAACATTTATAATCATAGGCCTGTGTTTCCCGTCTCCTCTTTAAGAGTAAATAGGTTTTGAACCTATCATATCACCACTATATATAAACGGGATATTTACTACGATTTGATGTTGAATGAGTTCTCTGATATATCAGCGCAGATGCTTACTCGCAAAGATCATGACGCACAAACTCGGTCAAAATATCGAATATTAAAATAAATAAAATCCCATGAGGGTGATTTAGGCTGAGCATAGAGTTACTACCACGCGACATCATCTGCGTCCTTTCATAGTATATTTAACGCTTTACCACTGCCCCTAAACATATCTCCCCCCTCAGCTAGCTCAGTAGCACTAATCGTACCTCGTTTCAGCTCGTCGTCGTCTCCCAGCGCCAACATCCCCCTGATGCGCATCGTACAGTCCGTCAAACATACCAAGAAACGCACCGGGCAGTGGCTCAAGGAGGGCTGGCTCGTGCATTTCACTAATAAGGATAAAACGGTGACTACTTAATTGCTACTGCATCTTACTATTTTAGATTAAATTCAATCAATATTAGATGAATGTCTTCATGCGAAGATTATAGGAAGTAAGCCTAGAAGATTATTTTACTTTTTTACTATTTTCAAATTAACCTACCTCGAATTTGTGAATAATGAAGCATATGATTAAAGAATTAAACAAAAATATTATTGTGTAAAATAACAATGCAAACGTCTTACCTATAAATATAAAAAACAGCTGGTCATAAGGACTTGAATAATTAGTGTGTGTTAGTTCTGCGTTGGCATTAATATGTTCTTAATAAAAAAAAAAACACATTCCGAGCAAATTAGGATTTTAATTGAGGATTAGGTTCTGAACAGCGATATTATAATATTATATTTCCTCATTATTATTATTTTCAGATAAAACGGCATTACTGGCGATTAGATAGTAAATCTATAACACTCTTTACGTCTGAACAAGGATCTAACTATTACAAGGAAATACCACTCAACGAGATCCTGGCCGTTGACACGGCGAGACAGCCGCATCCGGGTCAGTTTTTATAGTCACATTGGTCAACTAGTTTAATTTATGTTGCTTATTTGTCTACGCATAGCTTTAACAAAAACGGTCCGATAGTAAACCCTTGTGGTACTCCGCTTGTTTAACTGTAGTAATGTCTGATTTTTCAATATAAATTTTTAAACCATTAAACATCCCGATGATACAATTATTAAAATAAATCAGATAGTAACCTATCGTGTCCAACATAGAATGTAGTGCTATATTTAAATTCTGAGGCACGTTATCGAAAGCTTTTGAAAACATTAAACATTCGTAACCATCACTATCAATATAAAATATTACTGCTTTATCACGTTTTAAATTAGTTGGATTTTGGAAAAGCCATACAGTCCGGTTAGATATAATCCTGTTTATACGTAATTCTAGAACATATGTTGATATTTTCATGTTTCGTAAGAAGTATTGCCGTTGCAAATAAATACGTTTGTACGTAGGCACGGATGTGATGCACTGCTTCGAGCTCCGAACTGCTAACGTGGATTACCTCGTGGGAGTCGAGAGTGTGGGCTGCGGAGCCGCTCCCGACTCGGGCGTCGGCGCCTACCTCGCGAGGAGCTGGGAGACGAGTGTCAGGCATGCGGTGCTGCCGGTCACACACGCCGCTACCACAGGTGCGCTACTTCCTTCGTGGTCGAGAACCACTAGAAGAATGCTCCAAATTACACCTTAAAAGAGGAATACAAATTAAAGCAATTCAAGCTTTTTCACCGCAAACACTTTAACTATGCCAAATGTATAATATATATATATATCTCTTTAAAGCCTGCGTATGTCTGACTGACAATCAACGCACAATTCAATCCAGAGGCCCTAATTTCAGGGTACCTTTCTTTTGTGGTGCAGGGGTGCACTATGAAAGGATTTCAGGAAATACCCACGGGATGACGGGAAGGATCCCGGGCGTTCCACTAGTAAAATATAAAAGTAGAAACTTTTTATGAAAACAATTAATTGCCTACAACAACCTAGTTACGTTACTAACGTGTTTATTTCAAACAAAGTGCGTACTTATGTTATTAAATAATGTAATGGAAATCCTTACATTCCATGCAGCAAGCAACGCAACTACAAGAAATATCTCTCGTGTTGGATTTCTTTATACTGTCGATTTCGAGTTTATTTTATAATAAACTTTCTAATGCATCCAGAAGGTTCGCCGGAGTTGGAAGGCGCGGCGGGCGGGTCGAACGCGGCCGGCAGTGCGGGCTCGTCCCGCGTGGAGATGGCGCAGGTGTACCAGATACATCCCGACGAGGTGCTCGGCTCGGGACAGTTCGGCATCGTGTACGCGGGACGGCACCGCACCACGCTTAGACCTGTCGCTATTAAGGTGAGGGGCACATTTCATGTTTTACAATTCTCTATGTCTATAATGGACATGATCTAGGATTTCTTACACAGGTCCTCCAAATGATAAGCTACACCTATACCTACTACTAGTCTACATATGGGTTTATGAATAGTTAGTTAAAAAACCCAAACACAGAACAAACATTCATCACACAACGTTTGTTTCGGGTTGAAATCGAAACGGCAACCTATAGCGCAGAAGGCAGAGGACTACCAACTGCGCTGAGAGGCCAGTAGCAGTAAAGGGTAGTTAGTATTCGGATATCTGTGGTATCAAATACATAGCTCTTACAACTAACATGTTTTAGGTACAAGTTATGTAGGTAAAGTATCTTTGGTAGCTGGATTGAAGTTGCAATATCGGTTTTGTGTTCACACAATGATGTAATGTCGAATTACTGACTCTCATTTTCAGTTGACTCTAATTTGTACCAAAAATTATCGCCCTTCAATAAAACGCCCGATAAGGCATTGAAACTTTGTACAGTAAATAAACACAGTATATGGCAGATGCTCTGCGTTATAGATTTCAACATTAATATTTGTTTTACCGTAGAAATAGAAAACGTAGAAATTTGCGCGTAATTATTCTGTCATCTGGTGGTCATTATTGCCGTGGTTGAGCGCACAGCAATGTCACCTTTATTGTACTGTATGTTAGTTCGAAACTATCGTAAAGTTGCGTCGAGTTGTCTATCTGAGGTAGTATCGGCCGTATATATAGCAGATGCTCTGCGTTATAGATTTCAACATTAATATTTGTTTTACCGTAAAAAAAGGAAACGTAGAAATTTGCGCGTAATTCTGTCATCTGGTGGTCATTTTTGCCATGACTGAGCGCACAGCAATGTCACCTTTATTGAACTGTGTGTTAGTTCGAAACTAGCGTATAGTTGCGTCGAGTTGTCTATCTGAGGTAGTATCGGCCGTATACGTTGTACGTACAAATGGTGTACAATACTAACATACACTACGAAATTCATCTCGCACCGCCAGGTGATAGACAAACTCCGGTTCCCGACGAAAGAGGAAGCGCAGCTGAAGAACGAAGTGGCGATCCTCCAGAACCTGTCGCACCCCGGGGTCGTCAACTTGGAGCGGATGTTCGAGACTCCGGAGAGAATCTTCGTGGTGATGGAGAAGCTGAAGGGAGACATGCTGGAGATGATACTCTCACATGAGAAGGGCAGGCTGACTGAGCGAGTCACCAAATTTCTAGTCGCACAGGTACTTCAATAAGTTTTTAAATACATCCCAATTGCATTAGAATCTAGCCAAGTGGTAGGCTAATGAGTAATTCAAAACTGACCTAGATTTATACATCGAGTTATAACTAAGAATGTGTCCGTTAGCACTTTTCTTACTGTCTCTATCTAATGTTATTCACTTCTTAAGTACATTTAACTAGTCAATGTCTTATTAATTTATCTTGTAAGATTTTAACCGCCTCTGTGGTCTAGTGGTTCAACCCACCGATTTAAGATCCAGAGGTCCCGGGTTCGATCCGCAGAGGGAGCAATATTGTGCTTGGTTTGGTTGGTGGTAAGATTTTGTTTAAGTCCGCCTGGCTAGCTACCACCGTCTTACCTAATACTGTCGCCATAATAACAATTCTTAAAATAATTGTTGCGTTCCGGCATTTAGAGGTAAGATAGCCAGTTCCTCAGTTTGTTGAGGATTCCGGGTGAAGTGCGCCTCCATCTTCGGCCTTATCTCAACTTGTAACCAGGTGAGATGAAAGCCAAGTGCTTCCCAGTCATACAATAAAAAAAAATATTATTAGGATCATTTGAATCGTCAGCTACCGCGTGTCTTACGAGCAGCACACAATAAGGCCCCAGAGTACCGCAGATTTTCACTCTCCCAAACAAACGCTTGGCTATCACTATTAAAAAAAAAGTTGTTTGTCGTTCATTTTGAAATGCCATGGGTTTTTCTTCAAGACGATAGGGAAGCGCTTGGCCTTCATCATCACCCAACACCATTGGAATGGGATAATCTAGGTCTGCTGCGCTTCAAATAATTTAACAAATTTCCCATACAAACTCTCCTTTGCAATTGATTCTCTTGATCTTGATTGCAAATGTGTTTTGAGAAAAAGTAAAAGAGCGGTCTACTGGGCCTACCAAAGGAGAAAGGATCAAGAAAAGATCCATTCTTTGTCTTTCGTGTTTACAAAGTACAAGAATGAGCATCCGAAGCTCCCGTCCTAAAATAAGGATACGACGACGCACTGAACTGTCTCCCGTCCTAAAATAAGGATACGACGACCGCGCTCCGTGTACGGAACTGTTGATTCCCCAGATCCTGGTAGCGCTGAAGCATCTCCACGAGAAGAACATCGTCCACTGCGACCTGAAGCCAGAGAACGTTCTGCTGTCGTCGGACGAACAGTTCCCGCAAGTCAAACTGTGCGACTTCGGGTTCGCCAGGATCATCGGCGAGAAGTCCTTCCGGCGGTCCGTCGTCGGCACACCCGCCTATCTCGGTAAGTAGCCTATACATCCATCATCACCGAACCCGCCTATCTCGGTAAGTAGCCCATACATCCATCATCACCGAACCCGCCTATCTCGGTAAGTAGCCCATACATCCATCATCACCGAACCCGCCTATCTCGGTAAGTAGCCCATACATCCATCATCACCGAACCCGCCTATCTCGGTAAGTAGCCCATACATCCATCATCACCGAACCCGCCTATCTCGGTAAGTAGCCCATACATCCATCATCACCGAACCCGCCTATCTCGGTAAGTAGCCCATACATCCATCATCACCGAACCCGCCTATCTCGGTAAGTAGCCCATACATCCATCATCACCGAACCCGCCTATCTCGGTAAGTAGCCCATACATCCATCATCACCGAACCCGCCTATCTCGGTAAGTAGCCCATACATCCATCATCACCGAACCCGCCTATCTCGGTAAGTAGCCCATACATCCATCATCACCGAACCCGCCTATCTCGGTAAGTAGCCCATACATCCATCATCACCGAACCCGCCTATCTCGGTAAGTAGCCCATACATCCATCATCACCGAACCCGCCTATCTCGGTAAGTAGCCCATACATCCATCATCACCGAACCCGCCTATCTCGGTAAGTAGCCCATACATCCACCATCACCGAAACACGTCCTATCTTGTTCCGACTTACTCCTATTATCCTTACTCTTTTTTTTTATAATTGTACGACGGGGAAGCGCTTGGCCTTCATCTCACCTGGTTTCAAGTCGTGATAAGGCCGAAGGTGGAAGCGCACTTCACCCGGAATCCTCAACAGTCTGAGGAACTTGCTATGCCTCTAAATGCTGGAACACAACAATTTAAGAATTGTTGTTATGGCGACAGAATTAGATAAAATGGGGGTAGCTAGCCAGGCGGGCTTAACAAAGTCCTACCACCAACCAAACCAATCGCAATATTGTACTCCCCCTGGGGATCGAACCCCTGGATCTAAAATCGGTGGGTTGAACCACTAGACCACAGAGGAGGTTATAAATACATATTATATATTTATCACTACCCATTACACTAATGACTACCCCACACACTAATCACAACTCATTACACTAATGACTACCCCACACACTTATCACAACCCATTACACAAATGACTACCCCACACACTTATCACTACCCATTACGCAAATAACTACCCCACACACTTATCACTACCCATTACACAAATGACTGCCCCACACACTTATCACTACCCATTACACAAATAACTACCCCACACACTTATCACAACCCATTACACAAATGACTACCCCACACACTTATCACAACCCATTACACTAATGACTACCCCACACACTTATCACAACCCATTACACTAATGACTACCACTAACCATTAATAATGAGTACCATAAACGCTCACAAACCGTAAACATCCGTATCGTCTGTCCCCCTAGCACCGGAAGTGCTTCGCAACAAAGGCTACAACCGCTCTCTGGACATGTGGTCGGTGGGCGTCATAGTGTACGTCTCGCTGTCTGGCACGTTCCCCTTCAACGAGGACGAGGACATCAACGAACAGATCCAGAACGCGGCGTTCATGTACCCGCCCGCGCCCTGGAGGGAGATCTCCAATGAAGGTATGTTCTGTTACCGAATCGAAGACCATTTTTGTTTTTTTTTTGTATATATCGTTTCAAAAAACGCTACTAGGAATTTCCCCGGATAGTTAATGTATTGTCTAGAAATGCATGTGTATAGTTTGCACAGGCTCGGCACGCAATTTTTTAACGCGACCACTCTCGCCTACGGCTCTCGTGTAATGACGCGGTGCGTACCCACGTACCTACTGTGTATGTGTATGTACGTGTTTATGTATATATCTATGTAACATTGTTATGTAGGTACGCACTTATATTATGTAGGTATATATGCCAGAATATGTAATTTGCAAACACTTCAGTGAAATCATTCAGACTTTATATAAAGACATTTACTTTCATACGTCATAAATTTAACAATTTCATAGAGGCTTTACAATTTTTAACAGACAATAACACAAGTTACAACAAATTTACATATTATATTTCAAGGTTCTACTTACCTTGTACTACTTGATTATTATTTACTGATACTATTTTATACATTACCGAAACCGAACTAGAGCTACGACGGCCAGGGGCCTATCCACAAAGTCTTAGAGAGCATTCTCGTTTTGATATTACATTACTTTTGTCTCGTTTTATTCCACACTGGATAGAAAGTGACAAAAGTAAAGTAATATCAAAACAAGAATGATTAGACGAGGTCGTGGTTTTTTTTTCCACACAGGTCATATATATATTTTTTTGTTGTATAAATTATGGGTTGAATCTTAACTTCTAGGCTTATCTAGAAATACTCTAGATTAGAGGAAAAATTAGGTTTATGATAGCGAGCTTTCCAGGAAGCACTTCTCCCGCGCGCCGACCCAAAATGGAAAACCGTTTGGCGCCGGACCGGTGACCTTTATAGATCCTACACCCAGTGCTGTGATCCTTGTGCAACCGTTGCCTATGGTAGACCAAAACCTGCCTAAATATCTATATTTCTCACAGCCTTCTTTGTTTTTATTAACAAATGTGATGGTACTGAAGTACTGGTACCACATTTCACGTTGAAAATGCAAACATTTTTTTTTTAGGAATAAATGACCACGACTTTGAATTTGATGTCGACATTGATTTGGAACATACTATATCCTAATTGTACGCCATTTTTGTGTTGAGTTAGGTCTGATTTTCGTTCTGTTACTTACACACTTAGTTTGTCTATTTACACGCTCTGTCCAAATATATATGTATATGTCGGGATCTGAAGTTACTAGTTAGTCGATACTCAACTGGCAACATGGTACGCAAGCGCCATCTGCAGGCACTAGACGGAGTCTACGAACTGGAAAACGGCACTGTCTGTGGGCAGACGTTTTACAATGGTCGAGTTACAAGGTCGTAGGAACTGTCTCGCGTTCAGTTGTCATGGCTACCATATAACAGAGAACTGGAATTGCAGCTTAGCTTTTCTTTCTATGTTTTCTTATCATTCGTACCGACACCTACCCCACTCACTGCCCACAAACTATGGCCGACGAAGATGTAAATTGTTATAAATCTTCATAATACACAATGTGTTATGAAGGACAATTTGGTGATTCTGTTCCGCGGTGTGTTTCCGCAGCGATCGACCTGATCAACAATCTGCTGCAAGTGAAGCAACGCAAGCGTCTCTCCGTGGACAAGTCGATGGCGCACGCGTGGCTGCAGACGGAGGAGGCTTGGCTCGACCTGCGCGCGTTGGAGCGGGTGGTGGGCGCGCGGTACCTGACGCACTGCAGCGACGACCGCCGGTGGTGTGGCCCGCACTGACGGTGAGCGTACTGTTTCAACTGTTTTTTTTTTCGGTCATAGCACTTTAAGATCGCCTGGCTACCACCATCTTACCTATAAGATGGTCCAGACCAAGCGATCTTAAAATCCTATGACCGAAAAAAAAAAACTTGATTTTTTGCTATGATTTTGTAGCAAAAAATCGAGTTTCTTGCCTTTCAAAAATCGAGTTTCTTACCTTTCTTCTTTTTATTCTTTCTTTTCACGATAAACAATTTGGATTTACAAGAGATCGCTCAACTGCTGATGCCGGTATTAGTTTAGTGTCACATATTTTCGAGGTCTGGGAGAAATCGCATGATGCGTTGGGAGTCTTTTGTGATTTGTCGAAGGCTTTTGACTGCGTGCACTATGATATACTGATTATGAAATTAGACCACTATGGTATTAACCACTAGCGCGTCCAAGTACGGCAGCTGTCTCCCTCTGGAGCGTCCATACGCGTGATCGGAATTTCGCGGCGCCAAGCACCTATTCCTTTTGCAACTTAAAGCGTGATATGTATCTAATTATTAGAGCTAGAATCAAATAAAAAACACTGAAATATAGCTAAAACTATAGGAAATCAATATATGTGCAACACAAACTACAACTATCTACTTATAGTACTGAAATAAAAGTTTAAACCCGCTAATTTAATCTGAATTTACATCAACTTTACATTTTTATAAGTTTTTACAGAGCATGTTACCATGTATATCAGTTAAATATTTTTATAATTATACTAGGGGATACAGGCTTTTTTTTGTTATCAATATATTTTTATTTAGAATACCGCGTTTACCACAATAAACCAAAACAAACCACCCATTTATCATAAATTTTGATGTCGCCTCCGTTCGTGAATCTACGTACACAACAAAAATCGTAATAAATATATGCATGTTTCACTATAATCTAATCGGGTGAATGTGTTAAATAGTATTTATAACATTGTTTTCTCAATACAAGGACTATTTACTGAAAATATAATCGATCAATAGAAATAAATAGGATAGAACACGATACGCAACGGTCAGTTTCTTTTCATGACAATTTATCGCATATTTTTGCTTTGAACATGAGATATTTGTAAATGTTCGTAAAGCTATAATATTGAGGAATACGTTGATATACGACACTAATACCCAAAGCTATTAAAAATATAATATTTAGATCGAAACACTCTCAATAGAACCACTTCACTGCTCTTCACAACACCGTAAACAAAATAAAAGTTTAAATTTTTTTTCTTAATAGATTTTGTTGCTAGATTGTTTTTCCAAAGAGTATATTACACGGATAATTTATTAAAGAGTCATCTAATGACGAGTAGTAAAAGCTATCTTCATGTTGAAACAGAGGAAAACAAAAATAAGACTGTGGGTCGACTGGGCTGCCATAGTAGCCTTAACGCTCAACGGGAAAAATTATTAGGCTACTATGGTCGCCTAAACGCGTCAGTGGTTAAGGGTGTTGCACTAGACTTACTCACGTCTTACTTATGTGAACGCATACAGCATGTTGACGTGAACGGCTAGCGCTCTTCAGGACCTTTGGTTACCATGGGCGTGCCGCAGGGTTCAATGTTGGGGCCTTTCTTATTTTTAGTATGTATTAATGATCTGCCCCAAACAGTTAATGATAACTATGAGATTGTACTGTTTGCAGATGTTACGTCACTTCTATTTAGATTGAAGTGACAAATGACTAACTTTGACAACGTAAACAATGCAATCTCAAAAATTGTTAACTGGTTTAATGTAAGTAACTTAGTACTCAATCAGAAAAAGACCAAATGTAATTGAAGTTGAAGCTAATGTAAAAGTTGAAGAGGCAAACATAGAATTAGTCAGTACTGAATGCAAATTAAGTGCCCTGAAGTTCTTCCCTCTCTCCTTGTGTGCTGGTGACGATTCCGAACAGGCGGTACGTAGATTTGACGTTTCAAAATAATCCTAAAAAATCTTAATGAATAAAATTTTGATTTTGCTGAGCTCACTCTCACCAACCTGTATGTAGGAAATAAAATGATGTAACTTTACTTAATTCGTTTTCAGTTCGGGCCCGGCGCGGCGCGCGGCGTTGCGGCAGTGCGCGTGGCTGCGCTGGAAGAAACTCCTTGTGCGGTGAGGCCCACATACACACACAACACGCGTTATCGATACACTTTAGTATTGACTGCCAACGGACATAGCACCGGTGACCTAGACACTCGCAAAAGTGTCACAAATTTGTTTATTTGTGAGTTTAACCGGTCGACTCGTGTCACACATTGTTGTCTATAGGTTAAACAAAAGTACCTACATAATTAATAGAAAAAAAATCATGGTGAATGAAATGCATAATCATTATTATAATCACAACATCACAATTATTTACAAGTAATTCTAGTTTAAACTTACAATTCATTTGGTATCTCCTATTATAGTCTTCCATTTGTGATCATTGTCTTCTATTTATAACTCATTTTTATTTATAGTTGATATTTAACGTAGTTTGTTACGGGTAATTTTAAATTATTTACCTTTTTAATACATTTTACACATTTTGAAATATTTTTTATTATAAATTAATTTGTAAATAAATATTACAAGACATTTATTAATTATTACATACGCTTTTTGCTATGACAAATAATATTTTCAACATAAATCGTAATATTAACTTGCTTGTAATGCATTTATTACAGATAATTAAGGTGACCAATGTTAAGTTTTCATTGTTTAACAATAGTAATAAATGCCTTTAAAATTACGGCCTAAATAGGTACCAACTAGGTAATTATACGCATACACTGTATTCGCCAATAAATAAAATTATTTAGTCGTATATTATAAGACATAGAGTGCAGTGGCCAATAGTAAATTGTTAAATAATAAATAATGCTAACATAACGGCCGCACCTTTAGTAATTACTTAACGTAACAAGCTCTATCAATTCTGTTTGTATTAAAATAATAAAAGTATTTTATAAAAAATTAAGAGAGTTCCTAGTTAAAGGGCCTGTTCGGGAAAATACTACCACAACTAACAACTTAATAAATAAATAAATATTACAAGACGTTAATTTTACACAGCGCCATCTAGCCCCAAACTAAGCTTAGCATGTCAAATGCGAACTAAATTACGGATAGAATACTTAAATACTTTTTGTTGTATCATATTGTACATACGTACTATATGATACAACACCCAAACACAGAACAAACATCTATATTCATCACACAAATATTTGTCCTGGGTGGGATTCGAACCCACAGCCTACAGCGCAGCAGACAGAGCTACTACCAACTGAGCTATGAGGCTCAGTAATGCCTCAAGTTGATGGGCGCAATGCAATGCAGCGTAGTTCATGATCTCTCTGGGTATGAGTAAGGCTTTGTGGTTACATCAGGTGGGCGGCTTGCTTGTTCCTTCTCCAAAATAATAAAAAAGGTGGTGAAAGGTGGTTTGAAGTTATGATAAACCCGACGGTAGAGGCGCACTTTACCCGAAATCCTATGGTGGTAGCTAGCCTGGCAGACTTGAACGTACTACCACCCACCAAACACAAAATTGTACCCCCCTGGGGATAGAACCCGCGACCTCATAATCAACTCATAATATTTTAACCACCTTTGTGGTCTATTGGTTCAACCCACTGATTTTAGATCCAGAGGTCCCGGGTTCGATCCCCATGGGAAGTACAATATATTGGTTTGGTTGGTGGTAGGACTTTGTTTAAGTCCGCCTGGTTAGCTACCACCATCTTACCTAATGATGTCGCCATAATAACAATTCTTAAAAAAAAATTGTGTTCCGGCATTCAGAGGTAAGATAGCCTTCCACCAGAAGTGCGCTTCCACCTTCGGCCTTATCTCAACTTGTTACCAGGTGAGATGAAGGCCAAGCGCTTCCCCGTCGTACAATAAAAAAAAACGGATACCGGTGGGCAAACCACTAGACTAAAGAGGCGGTAAATTTATTAAATTTTCTTTTTTCAACAACATGGTTGAAATGGACGGAAATACATGAAACATGCATAATGTGACGTCCATCTTGCAAGATAGACCTGTAAAAACTTTTAGAGAATATACGTACTAAGTATATTACATAAAGATAAGTGTTATCTTTCTTCAATAAAAGTAAATCATATTTATAAATAATTATGCAAAAATAAACATATTAACTTTGTTATCATTATAAAAATAACATAATGAATTGAAGTTAAGTAGGGACTGAAGGTGCAGCTCATAGGTAGATGTTAAGGTTTCGTCAAATAGCTGTGGCAATACTTTTAATCCAACTGTATTACTGATATTTGAATAACTTGACTGATACATTATAATATTCAGGATGTACAAATTACATTTCTATAATATTAAATATCTTATAGGGTAGGCCACGTTAATTGGTCACATTTGACACTTCATCTGACATTTGACACTTCATCTGAATTAAACAGCATAACCTTGTAACCCTCCGCACACAATGTTTTCGAAGTTTCAACTGCACAATCGATACACTTTTTTCCAGTTAAACATTACATATTTATTGTAATAATGATAAAAGAAGGCAATTTTACGACTTACTTTGACAAATAAACCATTCTCAACATAATAATTTATTTTTTATTTAAAAAACTGAACGTTGTTACAAGGTTACGTTGTTGAATTTATTTTCTTTGAAAACACTAGGGATGTTACCCAAAAATCAACAGATTTATGGTTGTGATTGAATATTTGAATTACTTGTGAAGGAATGTTAGGAATGTTGTAAAGGAGACCGCAGCTTGGGCCCTTTGATTTTAAACGAGATGTAATAATAGACAATATGGTTCAAAATTAATTATTCATATCTCTGAGTACGGGCAGCAGCAGTGATGACGTTGACAACACGAGTTATTATTCAGATAGCTCAACTGAATAAATGATTTTTTTGTTATTCTACGAAAATCCATCGATGATTTAATTTAATCGATGTTTCTAAGCAGGTCACCTCACTATGAAGCTAAAACAGACAGATGTCAAATGTGATCTATTGAATTGGCCCTACTATAGTATCGTTTTTCTAAAGAACACAAAACAGTGATAAAAAAGCTTGCGTAATAAATAAAGAATTATATTATTTAAAAATAACTTATTGTGTAACATTATTCACATACAGATTCCTGTATAATTCCCATCACATGTTGTTGACTGTAATTGTCACTACACTATAGTTTAATTATGTAATTAAAAATAAGCTTATCATTGTTGTCAAATTTTATTTATACAACTTATTGTGTAACATTATTCACATACAGATTCCTGTATAATTCCCATCACATGTTGTTGACTGTAATTGTCACTACACTATAGTTTAATTATGTAATTAAAAATAAGCTTATCATTGTTGTCAAATTTTATTTATACTATACTAGATATACATATATTTAATATGTATAATATAATATAATATG
The DNA here is from genome assembly GCA_951394065.1 of Venusia cambrica. Classification (NCBI taxonomy): domain Eukaryota; kingdom Metazoa; phylum Arthropoda; class Insecta; order Lepidoptera; family Geometridae; genus Venusia; species Venusia cambrica. Next base: position 13,660,185 of record OX596042.1, read on the forward strand.
TATATATTAATTAATGTATGTCTGATTTAGTATATTGTCATCTTTCAACAATTGTATACATATTGACGACAGGCACATTGCGTAATATATTATATATATCACATACTTATAATGCATATATGTTTAGGTTTAGCAAAAATATGATGCAGCTGTATTTAAAAAATGCCTATGTTGGTTTACTTACTTTCTTTATTTGAATCTAAAGCCAAGTCATTCCGGAACAGCACATTATTCTGTGATTTTATCCTGTTTTTAGTAGTAATTACTTTGCACTATTACTTACTTCCATTTCTGTGATCTTTTAATACTATTTAATCGCTTTAATATTGTTAAGCTGCTTTTGCAATATAATACGTTATATATAATGAATGTAAATTTTACATATACAGACAGACATATAATGAAAAATGCAAGTCTTTGTTAGAATTATATAAAATAAGCTGATTATGTATAGGTTAACTATTTAATCACGTTTGTTGTGTGGATCAATCTTTATTTATCAACGTCTCATAGACTAATCTCACTTGGCATAAGTTAATTATATACTTAATACGTTTTTAGTTACATAAATATATCAATTTATAATAACTATTATGGTACTCACATTAGTCGATAGTTTTTGTAGTTATTTACTTTTTAGATTGGGTAGGCTCTTGATCTCACAAACAAGGATGAGATCTAAGATGTAGTGAGTCTACCCAGAAGGTGCCTATTAACTCTCTTCTTGAAAACATTAGGTCCACACAGGTGTTACGACACCTGTGTGGTTTTTTTCAGTGCGCATATTAATTGTTGAACGCGCTTTGTTACATGGCGATATATTTTTAAATGTTGCCTCATCACAAACTTTTAATACAATAAAGTACAACATTTGTAAAGGTATTTACTTTTAGATTAGTATTAATTATAACACTAAATTATTTACTTATTCCATGTTTTATTGCATGTCGTTGTTATTTCTTCCATTAGTTCAAGCAATTAAATGAAACTACTAGATAACTAACGATGAGTGTTTGACCAAATAATATTTGGGGAAATTAAATAATCATAATCTTAAGAAGCAAAACACGTAAAAACGTTAGTACCTAATGAGTGTCAAATATGAATAGAATATTATATTGATGTTAATGAGATTAATGAGATAGCAAAATATATTTAATCGTTAATGTAAGTGGTGATGTGGTTATTGTTGTGGGTGTGTGTTGCACAAACGTTAACATATAAACTAGATATAAACTGTTACCCAGATAAGTAGCCTTGTCACTAGGTGGAATGAAGGCAATGTGCTTCCCCGTTGTTCAATAATAAAAATGCCTTTTAGTTCTTCTTTGTCTAGAACAGTATCTGTGAAAAGGATTTATTATTTCTTCTATTCATGTTAACTATCTTTTGTGCAACTGCCCCTTGATGTTGTTGTATGGTTGTAGTAAGAGAGCGATTATACATTGTGTAATGATATATTAAATAATAAAATGCCGTTTATACCATTACACTGTATTTAATTTATTTATTTTCCCATTACCACAGTCAGTTAAAGTACGCTAGTTGCTGGTTAAAGTACGAATGTGTAATCTATTGTTTAGGTTATACATGCAAAATGTATTTTGAAACAGACATGTCTTTTTGATATGAACAATCTACGATTACTACGACGCTCCCACAAATCTGTGCTATAATAACAAATGTAAAACTTTTTCGTGTTCAGATTAATATTTAAATCTGTGAGTGAACTTATAACTTGGCCGTGAACAATTTGAAAGATATAAATAAGACTTACAAAAACATTGACCCTTACCTACATAGACACACATGACATACCTATTTAATAGTTTGTCTGAATGTATAACAAAAGTACTCTCGCCGTCAATTTCACGCGTCGTTGCCGTTGGTGCGCTACTTCTGGAGTCGTCGATCTGCGCATGGAGCGGATAATGGCGAGCATCTCGACCTGACACACCTGGGGTTGACAACAGTTTGTATGCCATTACTTATCATATGGTAGTAATTAATAACCTCCATACATAAAATACCCATTTTTTTCAACAGAATATAACCTACCATATTCAAAACACAATTATAAACTCACGTTTATTTAATGTGCTATGAACAACTACTTTAGTTTATGACCGTCTAATATATCAATGTACCAACGAAAATAGCTTACCATATTAAGCAAAATTGAATACCTAATTGGCACATTCAGCGGCCGCTGCTACGTTCGGTCATGGCGAATAAAGACCCCTTGTTATGTGTGTACATTCGAGACCGTAGAATGGAGCGCCATCCACATTCAATACTAGGGTTTATAAGGCATCTGATAGCCATACCGCTTAGACTCAAACTCAAGACTTTAATTAGACCTGTAGATTGAAAAGTACCTACTGATTTTATGCTAAAATATATTTACTATGCGCAAAGCAAACGAAGCGAGTCTATGTACCCCGATAACTATTTCTGAGTGCCTAGGACTACAAACCCGGACTAGGCACTCTGAATCTTCAAGTCACGAGAGAACAGAATCCTTTATACTCCCGTGCTCCACCGTAGCTCTCTAAATCGCAAGTTCACGGTTTCATGTAGGCGTTGGTTCTCCACCAAATTTACAGTAAGTGATTATTGCAACGCTTATCGTCTGGCGCGTTAGCTGTCAAACACGAACCAATTGAATATCGGTTAAACAACCCTCAATAGATTTTGCTATGAAAATAGTTTATTTTATATAGTCCGTTAAGTGTAGTACCCCTGGCTTGGAGTTCCGTGGCCGCAAGCCACACGCCGTCATGCTGTCACCCCGTCTCCTTGTCCTCGCGCTACTGCCTTACGCGCGCGCAGGCTGGGTCGAGATCTCGCAGCAACACTACCGGAAACCCGTCCGGCTCACCGACAGGCAAACTGACCTCAAACACGTCGAACCAGCAAGAGATACCTTCATTCTCAACGATGAAAAATGGCACCGAAATGAACCTGATGACAAAAATGCAAACCAGAAACATATCTATCGTGATACAGACCTTGATCACAAAGGATGGCACACTCACGACAAAGATTCATCTGCGAACAGCTTGAAAAACTTCGATAGAATGCGATATCCAGCGAAAAGTATTGATGGTAATCCCCTCCAAAACGTGACAAAAAAATATTTTTCAGAAGATAGACCGATCAGATTAAATCCCTTCTTGCAAGGTGATACGTCAAACAGAAACGCTTTTATAACTAAAGGAGATACAAATACCAGGAATACATATTTTGAAGAAGTTTTGCAAAGTGAAAGGAACCCATATTTGAATCAGAGCCTAACTGAGCCCAGGTGGAGTCAACATGCTTATAGACCCAATTACGAAAGAGGTGAAAATAAATGGAATAATGACTATTTTGACGATTGGGATGACGACATTGATAGTACAAGCCAAAATAAACCCACGAAAATTGAACATAAAGTAAACGTAATGGAAAATAAAAACATAGATGAAAGAAGTAAATACGAAGAGAAAGATATATCAGAATCAGACAAAGGTCAAATCGTTTCGGGCAAAATCGAACGAATTCCAAACATAGGCAGTGTTCAGAGGGTACAGCTAGCTAACACTCCTGTGAAATCGCCTGCTGTGAAAGTTTCTGATGTAAATCGTAGAAGCGAAGGCAATATACACAAACCATACGATGATTTTGGTGATAAATTGGATGTAACAACTGATATTTATAACTCCCACGATGAATCGAAGATGTTCGATTTGAAGAATACAAGTAGTACCACTGAACAAGTCTCAGATATTAATGACGGCGAATTAAAAGTTTCATCTAATAATAAAAATACCATGAATTCTACAACATACTTCCAGAAACATTACTTTTCACAGAAACCTGATATTGATCATGCAAGACTTATTAAAAAAGGTGACACAAAACACAAGGAAACAAAATCACCGGATTTAACTGCCTCTGATGCTGGCAATATTGCAATCGATATAAGTGATCAAACTCAAGAAGAAGTTAGAATTAAAAACAAGAAATGGCCTGACTCTTTAAAGCATGTTGAAACAGCTACTCACAAAAATGCAAACAATATTGAAAACAATATAAATCAAAATATACATTATGGATCGGCTACAATTGAAAAAGCAAGAAAAGAACAGATCAAAACTTCCGAAAAAGAGGAAATCCCTTTACCCGGGGAAATTAAAATAAACACTATGGAGAAAATACTGTCATTTATGAGAGTGGTGGCGGATACGATATCAAAAAACACGAGAAACGGAGCGAATGGAAAAGTGGCGTATCTGAACGAGCTGAAACACGCTTTGCTAGCCAATATAAGTGAGTATGAGTACCTACTTAAGTATGATTTCAAACCGCCTCTGTGGTCTAGTGGTGCAACCCACCGATTTCAGATCCAGAGGTCCCGGGTTCGATCCCCATGGGGAGTACAATACATTGTGCTTGGTTTGGTTGGTGGTAGGACATTATTTAAGTCCGCCTGGCTAGCTACCACCATCTTACCTAAGTCTGTCGCCATAATAACAATTCTAAAAATTGTTGTGTTCCGGCATTTAGAGGTAAGATAGCCAGTTTCTCAGTTAGTTGAGGATTCCGGGTGAAGTGCGCCTCCACCTTCGGCCTTATCATAACTTGAAACCAGATGAAGGCCAAGCGCTTCCCGTCGTATAATAAAATAAAATCCTTGGATAGTCAAATTTTCATTGGTCTAATTAATATTCAGTCAATTTCCCGGGATAGGCAGCACAGGTACGTAGGACTTATATGTTTTGATACACAGGGCAGTCCGAGACTGTTTGAACTGCCTTGTGAGTGAGATATTTCAGTTTTTTGTTCAAAGTGTTACGAAGTATGAAAAATGGTAACACGTGATACATGTGTCTTCCAGAGGGTCGTATCGACGCAACCTGGCCGGACGACCCCCAGCACACCGGCCCTGGCCGCCGCCACTCGCGCGCCGCCACTTCCCGCGGCCACGTCGAGTTCCCCTCCTCCGAGAGCTCGCTTATGACTATCTCCTTCCTAACCTTCGCCGTGTTCCTCATCAAACTTGTACTGGTAAGATATTTGTTCCAACCGCGTTCCGTAAAGTACCAGTCGATATTTCCCTGTTCTCCAACCAATCAACCGAAGGTTCCCGGAAGACGTAGGTAAGGCTTTTTTGATTTGTGGTGGAAAACCACACCTATAGTAGGTTTGGTTCGGATGCTTTTCGTTTAGCAGTGTCGTGTGAGCTACGGTGTCAACGGCATCTAACATGGCTCGTGAGACTGTTACCAGGTGCAATACAAGTGATCGACTGCCTGTGTGCCTTTTGAAATTTTCTTTGAGACGGAACAAACAAGCAGCCCACGTGATGTTAAGTGCATCTCTTGCCTATGACGTCTTACTACGTAGGTCATATCCACACAAAAGCCCGTCAACTTTAGCGTACCCGTAATTTCACCGGCAACCATACCCTTCAAACCGGAACACAGCAATGCTGCTTGGCGGCTGAAAAGGGTGTGGTGGTAATACTTCCACGGCGGTGCTCTTTCACAAGGAGCTCTAACTCTTACGGAATTATCACACCTAGCCGACAAAGCGTGCAATGTCCTAGAATAACAAACTGGAGACAATTAGGGAATCGAACCCAGGCCCTGCGGATCCAGAGCCGAGCGCCCTAGAACTCGAACAACGAGGCCAAGCCCATCTATTGGCTGAAACGGTGTTTGGTGTCGTTCCAGCAAGTGATCCATACGTACAAGCACAAGGCTATGCTGATGGCGCCGCTGATGGTCTCCACGGCGGGACGGGCGGCGCAAAAACTACGGGACTCGCACTAAATACCCACAAGGTCTTGTAGGTCTTCACATCGTCAACGGCCTCTGGGTATAGTAAAGGTATAGTCATGTCATGGATTCGAGCCATCCGAAAAAAAATCCTCATCGGGGATTCACCTCTGTTCACTTCTCAAAGCGTACAAATCTTTGAGTATCATTTTCGGTAAATGCCCACGGTTTGCAAGTAACTAGCATTCAACATGTGACAAACCCATCGCCGGTGAGCCGAATACTGATAGTTTCCTCACGATGTGACTATCACCATCAGAACTTATATTTATTAACTTATATATCAGAAACTGAAAGTCCGTTCTCCTAACATAACTCTGTTCACTTGCTTTGTGATATGGCTGCTGATGCATAGTTGGTACTATCGTTTTCGACTTGGTTTAGGATGTCCGTCGGTCTATATGTAACTACTGTAAGGCAACTAACTAACTTAATTGCACATTCGTAAATTAGAAACGAACGAAAAAATGGTGCTATTTTCCTTAATATTTATTTACAGTCGAAAGGCTTATAGTTAAACTTAAATCGTATCTACCTTTGCAATGGTAGCGAACAAAATTGTATACTCAACATCAACATTGGTTTTGTATCTTGTAATTTGTAAGACAATGATAAGCTCAAGAAGCTCAAGTAGGTATACAATAAATGTCTTAAAAAGGTATTAAGTATGCTGAATCAAGAAATCTGTATTAAACTCTCATATCAGATTGGTACTTACTAATTAATTTTAACTAATTATAAGTCGAAGTTTAATAAATCCCATCAGGGTTTCTCATGGCTAAATGTCTTTTGCAACCTACTGCATGGAAGACAGTAGCATCAAAAAACGTCAACCATCAGCACTCTTATCTTTATAAAATTTCCTTAAACCTAATAAATGGAATGTTTTTGCTTTATTAACTTAATAATTTAGATACGAAAATATAAAATTATTTTGAACATAATAATGCTTTTGTTATGTATTTAAACAACATCCTAAAGGTACCTTGGACAATAAAGGGTCACCTTTACTTTACATAATATAGTTAGTGGTATTTTGTCATATATCCCTAGGCATGACCATGACCCATCACGGCGTATGGCATCACGGCATCACGGTGTATGATCTTTACCTGGTTTTCTGTATTGTTAACATATTGGCAAGATATCAAAACGATCGACATAACTGTAAAAGCGGGGAAAAAATACCCATACGTTTTGAAACACCCAAGAAGCCATTTACACCCTTTAGGGGGTCATTGGTATCAAATCATCGCAACGGGACATCAGTGGTATTTGACCAAACTGCTATTTTTCAATATAAATGTTATTATTCTAATAGCTGACTAACCCTGATAGTTGGGGTTTAAAAGCATGAATAACAGTGTTTTGGAAAAAAACATCATATCCATTGCGATGGGTTGAAACCACGTTGAAAACACGGTAAGTCACATTGATAAAAACGTTAATTCTATTTACATTTTACTAACATTGACCAATTCAGTTAATTAAACATTTTGTTTAATTAGTAACATTCAGGATCATTTTGAATCGTCTTGACGAAAACCACTGACAGCTGCACTACCTTTCGACCAACAGATGGCGTTGCTATCAACATTCGCATAACAACAATGAAAATGATTTGTAGCTAATAAATTCTTCCCACACAATTTGCAGACAATCGAATAATGCATACGTTGTTGGGTTATACCCGTTTCACAGTACTATGAGGAATCTTATTTACCTATATTTAATACATACCACGTATAGGAACACAGTCTATAGAACGTAAACCTCGTTTCTCTATAAAATTGGAAGGTACTTATAGGTACATGGCAGGTACCTATTATGTAAAGTTGCGAACATTTTATGTCATGTTATGAAATAGGCACAACAAACCAACAGGTTTGAATTAAATTCGTGATTCCATTGGTGGCATTTAGTTTATGAAGGGGCATCGCTATGCTTCTTCATGTTTCGAGATAAAGAGCTATTCTAAATAAAAAGAAATAAAAAAACGAAATTACTACATTACTAAAATACTAATAGAAATTACTACAATAGGTTTCTTTATTTTTTTGATAAATATTGTAGTCTTATCAAAAACGAAACGAACATTTGAGAACCATAATATACCTACCTAAGGTTTTTATCTAGTACGTCAGTACTAATAAATAGTTAATTAGTTTGGGGCTAGATGGCGCTGTGTTAAATTAATGTTTTGTAATATTTATGAAGTTTAGAATCAAAATTTAAGGTAGGTAATAGACAAATACTAGTTGACCAAGGAATTTCTGCGAATCCACATTTTTTTACGAATTATAGTCGATAAAGCCAAACAGAAGCACGCAGGAGCCTGTATCTGGTCTCATTGGCAATGCTCGGTGAGATCGACGACGGTGTTCTTTCGCCATCCAAAGAAGAAGTACCCCACGGAGAGTCCAGCGACCAGCGCCAGGCAGAGCCACACGTTGTACGTCATGAACACCAGCATGAGGATATAGGAGGCGGTGGACTGCACCGCGTGGAGACACGTCTGCACCATGTGGCCTGGAGACAGCATCGAGTATCTGTGGAGGAGGAAGCATGCCTACAGACGGAGAACCTTCGAGGCTTAAGGTGGGCTAATATAATTTTATTGCCGTATGTTTTTAGGGATGACAAATTTACGACGGTTCTTTTGCTGAACAGAATCGGTAAGCAAGCCTACATTATCAACAAGATATCTGTAGTATATACCTTGATGAAGATACCACAATTTAGTATACCATGATGTTGTATATTATGATGTATTTATCTATATTTATTTATCTATATAGTGATGTTTTATACCATGCCGTGGCGGTTGCGGCCGAAAAGAAAGGCAAAGAAGCGCAGCCTTCTGTATATTATTTACACCTTTACTGCGATCACGAATCCGCCTGCTAAGCGTGGTTATTATGGCAAATCCCTCCAGATTTGGAGGAGGCTCTGTCCAGCAGTGGACACTAATGGGCTGTTGATGATGTGAAGGGTTTTCTATACCATGATTGGTATACCATGGGGTGATAATACTAACTTACTACGATTTGAGGTGAGAGAGAGCTCATTAATCTTCAAATAATGGTACATGTCCCGTTGATCATTATCAACGAGACATTTCTAAGGTATACCAGTTGCAACAGGCCTCGTAGCTCTATGGTAGTAGCTATGCCTTCTGCGCTGTAGTTCATGGCCCGAGACAAACATTTGTGTGATGAATGTTTGTTCTGTGTTGGGCTTATATATTATCATAAGTATGTACTTTTTTACAAAAAAGTATTTATGTATGCATATTCTCCGCAATCTAGTTACCATTACAATCTTTGATTAGTCCGGGCCAAATGACGTTGTGTAAAATCTTAGTAGGTAAATAATATTATTTATTAATCATTTCGGTTAAAAAGTTATATCACCGTGATGCCTTTTGTTATTAGAGAACGTTTAATGAGGTCTTTCTCTATTGGTTTTTAGGTACCGAGTGGGTTTTGTACAATCTGGTTAGTTCCCTGGAAGTAAAGCTAACCAGTCGTCGTAGCGCTATAAATAGAACAATATCTGTAAAAGTCTACAAACCAGCTGATAACGTGACTTTATCATGGTATAGTCTCAAATTCGTTGAAACTTAGATACTACACTAGAAATATATGAAAGGATTAATTACAGTAAATGGGTCAGACTATTTAAACACACCCACATACATCCTCTGAACACAGGCCTTACCCAATCGACGCGACGCCACAAATAGCAATCGTGGCCTCCATACATCGACTTCCCGCGATCGCCATAATGTATTCGGTCAAATATGTTGTGGTCTTTCCGCACTACATTTCGCTAAAAACTATTATACTATAGTCAAATTGTTATGTCTAACACTTTTTATCCTCTGTGGTCCAGTGGTTCGTCGACCGGTGTCAGATCCTAGAGGTCCCGGGATCGATCCCCAGGTGGAGTAGGTATAATATTGTACTTGGTTTGGTTGGTGGTAGTAGGAGTTTTTTTAAGTCCGCCCGGCTAGCTACCACCATCTTACATTATTCTGTTGCCATAACAACAATTCTTAAATTGTTGTGTTCCGACATTAAGGGGTAAGATAGCCAGTTCCTCAGTTTATTGAGGATGCAGGTGAAGTGCGCTTAGGTCTTATCATAACTTGAAAATCAGGAGTGGGGAGGCCTTTACTCAGTTATGGTTAATAGTCATAATGTAAATATATATAGATACATAGATACTTATGATACAGTACAAACATCTATATTCATTACACAAGATTCATTTACTGAAGACAGAGCTACTACCAACTGAGCTGTGAGAGTGAGACTGCATGATGATGAGATGAGAGCATGTCAGTAGTACTTACTTGACAACAGTAGTGCCCCCACAAGCCCCGTTGGTCCCGCACTCCGTCTTAGTGATATTGACAGTGGAGTCCCCAGTGGAGCTCGTGGCCCGCGAGTGGAGTGCCTCCCGATAGTACTTCAGCCCCTCGTAGATGACCCCCGCCAGGAAGATGGCCACGCACGAGCCCACAAGCTCCAGGGCGGTGGTGGTCACCCAGCCGTTGAACAGGATCTCCTGGCACACTCCCGTGTGGAACTGGAATCGATAAAATCAGTGCTTAGATGGTGGATGGTGTAAAATATATATAATAAATATATATAATAAATATATATATAAAAATATGTAAAATATATATAATAAATATATATTTTAATATCATAATTTTATCGAGTGTTCACAAAACGCTTAGTAAACGTAAAATGAGCGAGTGCAGACGCATATCATATTTAAGTATATAAAAAATAAAATAAAAAAATAAATATTACAGGACATTAATTTTACACAGCGCCATCTAGCCCCAAACTAAGCATTGCTTGTTATATGGGAACTAGATTACGGATAGAATACTCAAATACTTTTTGTAAATACATACATACTATATGATACAACACCCAAACACAGAACAAACATCTATATTCATCACACAAATGTTTGTTCTGGGTGGGAATCGAACCCACAGCCTACAGCGCAGGTGGCGGAGCTACTACCAATTGAGCTATGAGGTTTGTTATATATGTGTATAGAAAACTTATTAAGTTACCTATTCGTATTCTTAACTTTTCAAGTTTTTTAGATGTTATATCTTGTACTTTGATTGTATGTTCGTTACGTTGTATGTTCATAAAACGAAGAGGAGAAAAAAACTGTTAGCATTATTGACCTCTGGATCTGATATCGGTGGGCGAACCACTAGACCACACCAGAGGCAGTTAAAAAAAGTTATCACAAACTTTTCTAGTCTCGTTGACTGCTTGTTATACCTTATATATTCGAGTCTACCAGCATTGAATGAGTTAACGGTGTATAAAGAGCACTATAGGTTTGTTGACGAGTAGATACATTGGCGATTGTGTTTTGTCTGCGGTTATCGTCATCGTGGGAACCGAAACTTGATTGCGGTTGTCGGTCCGCGATAACGCGATACATTGTATGGACACTTGACTAAACTCTAACACTTGGGTACAAAACATATTATAATTAGGAGCTTTCTTTAAAATAATCAACGTTGATTGCTATGGGGAGTGCAACCTGGCGTCTGATAGGGTCTACTTCTCGCTGCAGTAACCCAGGACCGAACCAAACCAAAAGCGCTGTATCATCTTACATATCGTAGTCCAGATTCTACTTGCCCAATCAATTCTGTGTCTGAGCACCAAATATAGAATCCAAATATAATAGAGTAAGAGTAGTAGAGTTCCTTAAGAAAGGGCACGTCTTGGCATGTACAACTACAATACCGAAAGCATTGCTGTATTTCGGTTTGAAGGGTATAATGTAGTTGCCTTTATGTCTCAAGTTGATAAGATTGTGAATAAAACCTACGCAATACAGTGGCTTGGTCAGGTTTAGGCTAGAGTTGCAATTAACATCTGGGTCCTGATTCTACTAAACCAATCGCTTTACTATGACAATCATCGCAGAATAGGTGTGCTGGTTTGGTTGGTGGTAGGATTTTGTTTAAGTCCGCCTGGACAACAATTGAAAAGATTCCGGGTGAAGTGCGCCTCGGCCTTATCTCAACTTGATACCAGGTGAGATGAAGGAAAAGCGCTTCTCTGTCGTGCAATAAAAAAAGGCACTTGAATACCAAGTGGCATCTATAGTGGCAAAAACAAGCCTCACAGCTCAGTTGGTAGCTTTGCCTTCTGCGCTGCAGGTTGTGGTTTCGATTCCCAGGACAAACATTTGTGTGATGAATGTAGTTGTTTGTTCTGTGTTTAAATGTTGTTTTGTATGATAAGTATGTATTTAAAAAAAAAAAGAATTCTATCCGTAATCTAGTTCCCATATTACAAGCGCTTGGCGACGGAGCTTGGCGCTGTGTGAAATTAATGTCCTGTAATATTTATTTAATTAATTCTGCGACTATACCATTGTCATAGTAAAGCGATAGGTTTAGTAGAATAGGGGGGCTGTTGCTGGTTCCGTCTCAATTTAGAGTAGTAGGTATACAGTACTCACCACCATCGCGTGGCTGTGACTTCCTCCACAGGGACTTTCATGGTCGTGGTCGTGGTCGTGATCGTGGTGGTCGTGACTCATGGTGGCGGCTTCTGGAAACAACGAAACATCACCAATCAACCACTAGTAAACCCAAACATTAGAAGGGTAAACACATTATTGTCGCGGAGGTCGCGGCTTTAGGGCCCCGGAGGCTCTCCAGCACAAGCGTAGTTCCCTTTTCATTTCGAAGTGGTTGATCCGATTCACATGAAATTTTGCAGGTATAATCGGAGAGATAACATGTCTGTGGTTCGATACTTTTTTTTAAAACGCAATAACAATGAAAGTATATGAAAAAGAGTGTATGTTTGGAAAAACTCTAAAGTATATATTTGTTTGTATTAGTTTTTTTGAAAAAGTAATGCACACACATTTTCCCTATTCGATTATACCTGCAAAAAAAAATTTGAATCAGACTTGCCATTTCGAAATGAAACTAGAACTACGTTTGTATGGGAAAGTGAGACTACTGGGCCATCTTAAGAATCGACCTCTCAAACTCATCTCATGGATGTTGTAAAAGCCGACTATGGGATGGACAATCTCACTTGAATGGCAGCAGCTTCCTTCTGTGTACTTCACTTTTAATGCGATCACCAATCCGAGGAGGCTCTGTCCAGCAGTGGACACTAATGGGCTGTTGATGTGAAACCCAAACAAATTATGACGTCATAGCTCACACGCAAGTAAATTTTATCCGGGTATAACTAACTCAAATACCTATATCGGTTAAAGCCGAAACTTTTACAGTACAGTGCGTTTCTAAAATATTACTTGGATCTTATTAACAAACGGCAATAATTTTGTCAATTACCTAAATGACGTGCGCTCATTCACAGACACTACACTAGCGCAATGTATGAATGTACACTGCGTTGTACTACGAGCCAGCTCCCGTAATGGGCCTATCTATACTCGTACAACCGCTGATATTACGGGACCTCGGCTGGAGCATGCTTTTATTTGATTTGGAGGTGATGACGAGATGATTCAAGTACCTACTATTTTCAATAATAGTTTAGGTATTATTTCAAGATGACAGGCGCTCATTCCGGACACAGTATCATTAGGTTTTACTAGACGGCTACATTGTGCAATTACATATTTTTTTTACCATATTTTACACATAACGTAAACAACTAAGGTAGACGTATAATTAGAATTGCGCCTTTCAGTTAATTTGTATAGGACTGTTACCTATAACCTAGTTAATAATAATAATAATGTAGGTATTAAAATAGAAATTAATTGAATATTTACATATTGTGCAAACAAGTGGCGGTCTTTTTCTTAAGGAAATAAATATTTGTTTAAGTCAATGTGACCTACGTAGTCACTGCTGTAATGAATGTGACCTACGCAGTACGGTATTTACTACATAAACGATTTAAAATAGCTACCTACAATAACATACTTTCTGGATAAATTTGCATAGCAATGTTTACACAAATGAATTTCAACATTGACGCGAATACATAACTAAATGTAAGTACCTAAAGGTACCTAACCTACCAATAAGTAGGGAAGTAGTATTCACAGTTTCAAAAATACTCATACTTATCTCGCTTTATGTTTTCTTAGTATCCGTAGAAAGGCATAGGTGTTTTATAGAAACTAGGTACGTTACGTACCTACCTAGACTAGATGAGTTTATTACTAAATACCTATATGATCTTAGCTTTCACTCTACCGCTTGCGTAACCGCGTAGGTACCTTACCTACCTACCTACCGCTACCGGACCATGATTCATCAGTTAGAGGAGATACTAATAGATACTATACCTAACATGCAAGATACCTACCTACAAGTAACTAGTGAATAATGATATACAGGCTATTAAAATGTAAAATTTTCCTCATAGAACTTCTAGATTAAAAAAAAACCGCGTGTAGCTGATTGAGACTTCACTTCAACGGACCAATAGTGTCTCACTGTCTACTGCTGGACAGAGCCTCCTCCGAAGCTGGAGGATTTTACCATAATCACCATGCCGGCGGATTGGTATTCGCAGTAAAGGTATAATACACAGAAGGAAGCTGCTACCTTTCTTATTGTGAGATCCCTTAGTCGGCTTTGCCGATCATGACGATTTTCACATCCATGAGTTGGAGGAGACACCAAATTCTGTTTCAGTTTGGTTTTTCGATTTCGTTGAGAAGTCAAAGAAAAGCCGCCATTTTTAATGAAACCGATTGAAACCCAAATGAAACAGAATTAGCTAATAGGCCAGCAAGTGAGATGGAGAGGCCAATTGCTTCTGTGTCGTACATTAAAATAAATGTTCCGTTTTGTCGGTATGTCAACGACGGAGAGCTCAGCACCCAACGAGTTAAAAAAAGTCAGGTAAAGCCAATCCAAGGTCCATTAAACACAAAACAAAGATTATACACGCTACAGACGGGTTGTGTAAACCTCACTGTTGATACATGCTTCACTGCCCTTTCTTCTCGGGTAGTGAACGTGACACGGTTTGCCAGTTTTATACAATTTTACAAGTAAATAAAGTACCAGCCAATTGAGAGATTACCAGAAAAACAGCAGCTTCCTTCTGAGTATTCGGCGCTATGTTAAATTAATGTCCTATAATATTTATTTATTCTGTGGTGTGGTGATATTATCAAAACACTCCAGTTTCGGAGGAGGCCATGTCCAGCGGTGGACACTAATGGGCTATTTTAGAATTGACATATATTATTGCACTCTTTTTAGCAAATTAGTATAGCTTTTCAACGTGACAATGCAGCCAATATCACTGGCACGCTTCCGTCTAGTACAGGGCCCCGATTCTACTAAGCCAATCGCTTCACTATGACTCTAATATGCGGTTAATACTAGAGTCGATGACCACTAGACCACAGGGTCTAGTGGTTCAATCCACCGATTTCAGATACAGAGGCCCCGGGTTCGATCCCCAGGGGGAGCAATATTATGCTTGGTTTGGTTGGTGGTAGGATTTTGTTTAAGTCCGCCTAGCTAGCTACCACCATCTGACCTTATTCTGTCGCCATAGTAACAATTCTTAAAACAATGTTGTGTTCCGGCATTTAGAGGTAATATTGCCAGTTCCTCAGTTTAGTGAGCATTCCGTGTGAAGTGCGCCTCTACCTTCGGCCTTAACTTGTTACCAGGTGAGATGAAGGCCAAGCACTTCCCCGTCGTACTATAAAAAAAATCACAGAATGGCCATCCATAATGGCAATACTGTGACGATACCACTGTCATAACGAAGCTATTGGTTTAGTAAAATCGGGGCCCTGGTCTAGAACAGTTGACTTTTCTATAGACCACTTGTTTCATGTTGTTTTTTTTTTGCGTTTGATTGACTTGAATATTCCGGATGAAGATCGCGTCCACCTTCGGCTTTATACCTGACACCAGATGAAATGAAGGCCAAGCGCTTCCCTGTCGTTCAATAAAAACAACTTGTGTAAATAACATCCAACATTTTAAAGTTCTAATGATGTTTGCTGAAATAGTAATAGTTGAGAGGCAACGGAACGTTAATTGCAGAACCTTGTGATAGGGTAAGTATTCGAGTTATCTGTTTTACGATCTCTACTCGTGTCAAAATAATGTGTTCTAATCGTAAATTCAAGCGCGGACACGCACACCGATGGTTCGACCCACCCGTTTCAACAAAAAAACTCACGTTTCTTGTAAAAAAAAAATGTTTTCCCATAATAATTTGTTGCCTATGTTATAGTTGAATTAGTTGTTATAGCCTAAGTTATAGTTGACAGACAGACGAACAGATGAGGGTTTTTTTCAGTAGCCAAGCGTTTGACCAACAGCTCACTCGATAATGATGTGACCTAAGATGGAATAATAGGGTCTCATTGGCACCTTTCGTACTTTGCGTACGGAACCCTAAAAATAATTATTCCTTCCAATAAATTCAAGGCAGAGCGATAAACTACTGCATAATAATAATGTTCAGCTCTAATAACTCCGCATAACCAATTGTATAATGTACCTGACTACTACTAGTATAGTACCTATACCTGCCTACCTGCAATGATGCGTGTTTCATCTTCGTGTAACTACATAATTATTACGTTGATATATTTACACTATCATTTAATTCAATACAGAAACACCTAAAACAGTAAACCAGTAGGCATGACTTCACGTATAAGCGTGATTATCGATAGACTACGACGATTTTATGTTTAAAAATGTATTAGCCGAAAACGTGTCAGGAAATTAATTATAGGTATATTTCATAATTATTTATTCAATAAAATGTACAATTAAACTAACTATGTACAAAGGAATTAGTCAGATTACCTAAGGACCGTTACAAACGGCCTATAGGTAACTCAACTGTTCCATACCAGTACCAGAGGTAATCGTGCCCAAGACACTGGTTGCATTGCCACGCTGAATAGACATGTATATATATTACGTGATGCGCAACTCATCATCATTCTCCTGCCCTTATTCCACGCTAGGTGGGGTTGGCACAACATGTTCTTTTCTTCCACTCACTCCTATCAACCGTCAACTCTGCATCTACACCTTTCATACCCATGTCCGAAAAGAGATTGATGGATTGTGTGAAAGACACAATCCATCAATTTCTTTTCGGCCTTCCCTTGCTCGCATGTCCAACCACGCTCAAATTCATAACCCTTTTGGTCAAATGACTATCATCCCTCCTCTTACGTGCCCATACCATGCCAACCTAGCACTCCTTATCTTTTCTACAACTGGCGCCATTTTAAAACTTCCCCTTATAAACACATTTCTGATCATATCTAACCTGATCACCCCACACATCCATCTTAACATTCGCATCTCAGTAACATGCACTTTCCTCTCATCCGTCTTCTTCATAGCCCAACTCTCCGATCCATGCATTGCGACAGGTCTGATGACCGTCTTGTAAATTTTCCCCCCTAAGTTTAAGAGGTATTTGTGGGTCACATGTTGTTCCCGAGACCTGTCGCCACTTCATCCATCCCGCATTCATTCTATTATTCACATCTCCATCAATATTTCCGTCGTCTTGTAAAAGTGAGCCAAGGTACTTAAAATTGGAGCAGGATGGTAGGGTTACACCATCTAAAGCAATTGGGGAGAAATGAGAGGAGCCACCGAAGTTGCAGAACAGGTGTTCGGTTTTTGTGCGGCTGATTTTTAGACCTCCGACTTTCTCCAATTTCTCCTGCCATTTTCCCAGTCTGCTCTGTACCTCGGCTGCATACTACATAACTATAATAGTAGATAGTAGTATCTGTAGACTTCGGCGATTTTCTATAAAAAAAAACAATTATCCGAAAACATGCCGGTAAATTGTATTGCCTCCGCTAGACAAAGGGGGCAATATATCTGCCGAGATGTTTTTAGATTTTTCTATAGTCTGAAACCAACTTGGGTATAAAAATAATATGGGTAATTACGGTCTTATCTCGGCAAGTAGTACTCTAGAGGTAGTATACTAATTACTCTGTATTATACCTCCTGTTCGTGGAGTTTTTATTGTACCTAACGATATTGCGATTTCTTGAGCAGAAATTTGTGATTCAGTGCGATGAGTATCTCTCCATTGAAGATATATCAACTAACTCTTTGTGTCAAGCCAAACTATACTTTCCTTTCATGACCTACTCATAAGACACTATCTACAGGATGCTGAACTTATGAACTCTCTGTATATTGGACCTGTTGAATTGAGTGCCTATAATATCTTGTTATAATTTGGAAACACTATAGGTATTTTGAAACTTATTAATTTTGGTTTAAACAAACTGATACAAAACCTCTCCACCACGGTGGTCTGGAAGAGATCGCTCTTAAGTTATAAGACCGCCCAATGTACTGTTAACTTTAGTTATTCCATAGCCATTTCCATTTCGAAATAACGGTAACGTATACCTACGCTCATTTTACACAATACGTATTTTTTTTTGCGAAATGTGTAATTCAAGAAGGCCTATCTCTACACTTAGACAGAAGTACATCTTAGACTAAATACATAGTAATTTGATATTCCGACAGTACTTATCATTAAACTTCATGTCGCTTATTGTAAAACCACTTGTTTGATAACCTACATATTGTAAACAGTGCCTCAAAGTGTGCATGTTTGATTGACCTGTCCTTTGGTACAGCCGCATACCACACCACAACCAGTTCACCTTGAGCTGGCTAGATACGCGCGAGTTTGTCTTCGTGACAGAACCTCTTCCTATCGCGTTATTGCCATAGATCAAAGGGATATACAGAATTTTGCGATAATCTGAAGCTGTTCTTTCACCACCTCTCTGGTCAAGTGGTTCATCCACCGGTGTCAGATCCAGAGGTCCCGAACTTGATCCTCAGGGGGAGTACCATATTTGCTTGGTTTGGTTGGTGGACTTTGTTTTAGTCCGCCTGTGTAGCTACCAACTTCTGTCGCCATAATAATCAAGCATATTGGTAAGATAGCCGGTTCCTCAGCTTATTGAGGATTCCGCGTGAAGTGCGCTTCAACCTTATCCTAGCTTGAAAATCAGATGAGATGAAGGCCAAGCACGGCCCCGTCGCACGATAAAACAAAAAGTCCACCTCAGCTATACAATTTCAAAGAATGCCTTTTTTGAAGTATTCTAAACATGAATACCTAGGTTGTTTAGGATTAAATGAATCAAACAACATTTTTAACAGCACTAAGTAGTGCATGCACTTTGATTTGATAATAAGCCTTGCATCCGGCGGGATACGTGAGACGTGACGTGATTGGCTGAGCACGTGATGCGCAATGTCAAGGATGCGCGCGCGCACGGCGGGCGATACCTCCGCTCCGTACTACTAATACCGACCCAGTGCTCAGCATTGATCTGTCCTCTCGGATATAAAGACCAACATTGTGAAAGAAAAACCTCAGAATGTCACGTCTCTAGAACTTCTGGTTTGGGCTGTTCATTATCAGTCAGTTACACGACTATTTTATCACATTTTTTCCATAGATTAGATAAGAGCTTTTTTATGGGTACTTAAGTAAATTATTATTAGGAGTGGTTCAACCTGGAGAGGTGGCTCCTTCACTTTTTGGAAGTAACACCATCATCACAATGATTATATCCCAAAACGTCAACTGCAGTTGAAGTGGACGCGGGTCTCCTCAAAGATAATGCAATGGGTAATTTGCACAATCACCTTGCTTGACTAGTGGGTTGGTGATCACAATATTGTTGTTAAATACTCTAGACGATGCTGCTATCTATAACCGGTGTAATTTCCGTCTATTACTAACCGACCGACCAGGCTGTCCACCTAGTTGGTATTTTTTTTTCTTAACCGACAATTAGTCGCCTCTGACATATCCATCCAGGATAGAGAGGGGCCCGTATCTTTGAAATACTTCAATCATGTTTTTTTTTTTATTCGCCTCTGTGGTCTACTGGTTCGCCTACCGGTGTCAGATCAAGAGGTCCTGGGTTAGATTCCCAGGGAATTACAATAGTATAATAGTGTGCTTGGTTTGGTTGGTGGTAAGACTTTATTCAAGTCGGCCTGGCTAACTACCACCGTATTACCTAAGTCTATCGTCATACCAACAATTTTTATTGTTTCTTCATGGGGTAAGATAGCCAGTTCCTCAGACAGTTGAGGATTCCGGGTGAAGTGCGCTTCCACCTTTGGCCTTATCATAGCTTAAAAGCAGGTGTGATGAAGGCCAAGCGCTTGCTCGTAGTACAGTAAGATCGGACACCGATCCGTCCGTCAGCTTTCAAACTACGGTTATTTTAACATTTTTGGACCGTTTTCTAAACCAGATTCAAAGCATCTAAATAACCTAGATCTAGACGGAAAACATAATGCTAAATTGTGCACATTAGGTCGCCACGGACGCGGGCGCGAGTTAGCGGTGTGGCGACACTTCTAGCGGGCTACTAAATAGAAGTGCTAACCAAGCTCATCCCATTTAACTAAAACCGGACAATTCACGCAGATTCATACAGGTGCTATCAAACAAGTAACAAGAAACCATAATAAGAATCGACAAGATTGTCAAACTTTCTAGTCTGAAGCAGATTTAGGTAGGCCATTAAAAAAGGCAGTGGTGAAGAATGTCCCAAGCAAAAGAAAAAAAGAGTAGTAGAGCCCATTGTGAAAAGGCTCGTCCGGGGAAGTACTACCACCATATCTATTTCAACCGCCAAGCAGCCTTTCTGAGTTCCGGTTTGAAGGGTATCTATGGTCACCGGTGAAATTAAAGGCACGTGAGGCTTAACACTTTAATGCCTCAAGTTGACGGGTGCAATGCAGTGCCGTGTAGGCCATGTTGTTTGTGGGTGACCTACGCAGTAAGGCATTGTTATAGGCGTTGCACTTAACATCAGGTGGGCTACTTGCTTGTTCCGTCTCCTAGTTGTATTAAAAAAACTGACTTTTACAGGGCAACAACCGATTGGATCATTCTGCCGAACCGTTAATGACCGTTAACTGAAGGTTATTGATTCCGTTGCCCGGATAATCCCACCTACCCCAAAAGTGTGGTTTCGAAAACGTAATTTACGTTTCAATACGCTCTCAATCGCTGAGTGTAGACCCCAGCCTGCAAGGAAACGATCAGTTGTTCTGACTAACTAGCTATTACAGAGTTGTGTAATCTATAGGAGAGTCGGATAGCTACCGCTATTTGTAGCATAGCTTTCCCCTATGTTAGAGTGGTCTCTTCCTGGTATTTGCGTATCGATACCATTTATTATCACGACACGTATATGGTATAGCTAACAAGTATTATTGGTGTAAGTACTTTTATCAGTGAGTAAATAAATACATTTCATGTTTTATAAGGACTAAGTTGTACCTTAGCGTCCGTTTTGGAACAAAGTTGTTGACCCAACAAGTATTATACACCTAGGTGAATTAGCTCAGGTGAATTAAGTTTACGAAGCGATTTATTGTTGTAGTTTTGTTGTTTGACCAACACCTTAAAAAAGTTAGCAGTTCGCTTCATCGTTGATTAATCCTTGCCCGGGCAGGTTTCGAGGTCTAGATCTGACCCAACGTATGGAAGAAGTTAGAAACTGGCTGTCTTATTTTATCGGAATTTGAAGATAACATTTTTATAACACGTAATAGGAGTTTTTTTTCCAAGATTGTGATTGATTTTTTTTTCTTATTTACTACCCAGGCACTTTTTCTTCCTATTCGCACAAATCGGGTTAGTACTAACAGCATCCTAAAATAAAAATCTTCTGTTTTCCTTTCTACTACAGTTTTTAAACAGCTTCTATATCTTCTATACCTACTTATAATAAAACTGTAACGGGTCAAAATATGTTTTGAAAATGTCAATTGGAGCAAACACGATTATTGATACAGAAGCCAAAACAATAGTTTTTTCCATTTGTCAGTCTGAATCTTGAACCCACATCACGCTGAAACTAATGGATGGATTTTAAAACTTTTCATAATCATTAATTGGCTAGGATCACAAAAACGTACTATCTGTATCTATATATTACTATATCAACCCCTATAAAGGGGCGTAAAATCGTTTGTATAAAACGTTTTACTGGAAAGAATTTAGTACCTATTCGAAACATGGTGTAAATATTATTATCAGTAAACGATAATATACAACATCATCAATTTATTTAAAAGTGTTGTACGGTTACCCCGTTGGAGTACTACAGGGTTGAAAAGTTATTTAATCAACTGAATATATTGACGGGTTTACTTGAAAGTTGCTATGAATACTAAGCAAAGTAAAATGCTGTGCATTTTAGTGTCATCTTCCTGCCCGTTATCCCACCTGCCTGACTTCAACCTTCCATGGGAAAAATATTGCATTTTTTCCCTTCCACCTTGCCAGTGCCGACGAGCTTCCCTAGGTTAGTATCATCCTTTCAGGCAATGTGACCGAAGTAGTTCAAAGTTCGCTTATACGGTAGACAAGAGCCTTGCAGTTATTTTTTTATTGTTTCAGGATTGATGCGGTAGTGAGTAGAACAACTAATGTTTAAAGGAACAACAAAGACATAGGCCAGAAAGATCACGATCAGCTGGTCAAGTGACGAGAGCCGGTAACACATTATTCAAAGTAAGTAAGTCACTACTGGACATGTTCTTTATGTCAGTCGAACTCTGGGCTAAAACGACAAGAGATTGGGTGCCCGACAGAAAGCGGTCACGTGGAATACCCAGGCCGAGATGGCGAGATGATCTATACTCCTATATAAAGGAATGGACCCAATTAGCCGACAATAGAGATATATGAAAGGAGGAAAGGGAGGCCTTTGCCCTGCAGCGGATAACCCAATCTAATAATAAATATAAATAAAAAGAAGTTACTACTACCTAGTACCTCGCTACTGCCACAAGGTCACAACTGACCTCACGTGCCTGTAATTTCACCGGCAACCAAATATGGCTGCTGAAATAGGTATGGTGGTAGTTCTTCCCCGGACGAGCCCTTTAACAATGGGCTCTACTACTTTTAAACATGACCTTTTTATTACGTTGTCATGCGAATCAGATTCCCAATAACAGAGGTGTAGGTATCACTATGTTTACGTTACCACTGCCAAAATAGGTGACTAGTAGGAATCACGATGTTTGGCAAACGCTATCCGCCAGTGTCAATGTTGGGTGATGTTTGGTAAACCTCTCCGTCACCCGTCACTGGCGGATGTTTACTACACAGATACCTTACGGGCTTGCCGTTTGTGTTTTATAAATATACATTAGCACCCATTTGCTGTATTGCCGATTGCCGAATTTAAAAAAAAATACATTATACAGGACTCTCATTTCACACAGCGCCACCTAGCCCCAAACTAAGAATAGCTAAGCAAATATTTTGGGAAATTTCCACGTTATAACGGGGACGAAGTCCAGGGCGTTTTGCTAGTGATACAATTCATGAGCTTGTTTTTTTGACTGTGATTACACAAACATTTTATTGATAGACAGAACTGTGGAGTGCAAATTTGATAGATCAAATAATTGGTAGTAAAAGGCAGCCGAGGGATAAAGGCGGTTCAACTCAACTGTAAATTGCTCGCAATTATTGTAGCTGTTATTTAACAGAAGCAAAGGAAGGAAACATCAGAGACAACACAAGGAAAACGGACTTCTAAATATAATTTATCAGTTCTACAGCATTCCATATCCGCGGACCCAATTGGTCAATTGGTCAGCATGACCATGCATGCCCCGATCTTTGAAGCTAGTCGACAGAAGTCGAAAGTGATGCAGTTTTTCTTTTACTGGTTTTAGAAACATTATATAAGCCTTACAGCTCAGCTGGTAGTAGCTTTGCCTTCTACCCTGATGTGGGTTCAATTCTCACCTGGGACACAGTGAATAAAATACTAACGTTCGGGACTAACATTTGTATGATATAGATGTTGGTTCTGTGTGTGCGTGTTGTATATATGTATTAGGTCCTTACATATGAAATTGGCGTTTTGTCGTACTGGCCACTTTGATCTTAAATATCTCCTCTTTGGTTAGGAATTCCAAATTCAAATTTAAACAGCTATTTACTCATGCATTTGTGTTTCGTAAACCGTAATTCATTTGTTTTTTTCTCTTTTGCTTTTTTTTTCTGCGTCACTCATTACACAAAATGGAAAACTTAAAATATCGCATTATTTACGAGTACGAGTTCCACCGTGGCACCAGTGCTGCAGAAACGGCTCGAAGGATTAATGATGTGTATGGTGGTGGTGTCGCAAAAGAAAACACGGTGCGTTTTTGGTTTCAACGCTTTCGTTCTGGAAATTTCGACCTGCAGAACAAGCCCCGTGGACGGCCGGAGACCAAGGTCGATAATGATGAATTGAAGGCTATTGTGGAAGCAGATCCATCGCAAACCACATCACAGTTAGCTGCAGGCTGCGGTGTTAGTGACAAAACCGTTTTAATCCACTTGAAGCAAATTGGGAAGGTGAAAAAGCTTGAAAGGTGGGTACCTCATGAATTGAGTGAAGCAAACCGACAAACGCGCGTCGACTGCTGCGTTACATTACTCAACCGGCACAATAATGAAGAAATTTTAAATCGGATTACATGTGATGAAAAGTGGATCCTGTACGATAATCGTAAACGCTCATCGCAATAGCTGAACCCTGGTGAACCAGCAAAATCTTGCCCCAAGCGAAAATTGACTCAAAAAAAGTTACTTGTAAGCGTTTGGTGGACTAGTGCCGGTGTCGTACACTATAGCTTTCTTAAATCTGGTCAGACGATTACGGCTGATGTCTATTGTCAGCAACTGCAAACCATGATGGAAAAGCTCGCTGTTAAACAACCGAGACTTTTCAATCGCTCTACGCCACTGCTGCTTCAAGACAACGCTAGACCACACACGGCCCAACAGACGACTACCAAATTAGAGGAGCTTCAATTGGAATGTCTAAGACATCCACCGTACTCTCCGGACCTTGCTCCAACAGATTACCATTTTTTTCGAAATTTGGATAACTTCTTGCAAGGAAAAAAATTCAATTCCGATGAGGCAGTCCAAACCGCTTTCAAAGATTTCATTGATTCCCGTCCGAATGGTTTTTTTAGTAAAGGGATCAATGAACTACCTATAAGATGGCAAAAGTGTATAGATAGCAATGGTACATACTTTGATTAATAAAATATATTTTAATATGAAAAAATTGCCTTTATGTTCCTCCCATACAAAACGCCAATTTCATATGTAAGGACCTAATATTTACAAAAAAACGTGTGCATGTATTCTATCCGTTATTTAGTTCTCTTATTACAAGCTTTCAGCTGTTTGGGGCTAATAGATGCCGCTGTATGAAATAAATATCCTGTCCTGTAAATGAAGGCGAAATTAAGGCGAGAAGCTCTCTTATACTTGTTGTTGACATGTTTTCTTCATATATTTGAAATCCTTGTTCTTGGGACACCGATACGTTTGTTATTATACAAGGTTACAAGACTCAGTAAATTCAATGATGAGATTTATTCCATGATGGCATTTACGCCCTTGCGTGTAATTCTTGGATGGTGACGATTTACAACAATGAGGAAATGTCCACGTGATGCGTGAAGATAAATACGCGTGAGAGTTGTGACTGTTTTTGGTCGATTGTTTTTTTTATGACACATGGTGAGTGTATGAAAATTCAATTCTTAAATTACCTAATTTGTAAGATATCATATGTACTATATTGTAGTTATGCTACCAGCTACCTAAAATTCCCCTACTACCAATAGGGGAATTTAGTAGGAGCACGACTCCGAAGGGTAATTATCTTGTATGATTAAATTTGAGGTCACTGAAAAATAACACTCATTTTTGTATATAAAAACAATATACGTACACAATAAATAAACTAGTAATAGTAGGTCGTAATATTGCAGATAAACATTTTTTTTACGACCCATAGTACTATCATCGACAAGTCTCATCTCAAATTAACTTTCAGAGTCTTTATCCCTACTGGATCTGCCAAAAGAGACCTAACCTACTTACGTTTTGACGAACTAGAAACTTGCATTAGATAATATTTAATGCCTGTCATCCCCCTTACTAAATTCTCAGTTGGTAGTAACAAGCCTCATGGCTCAGTTGGTAGTAACTCTAACTTCTGCGCTGTAGGCTGAGGGTTCAATTCCCACCCAGGACAAACATTTGTGTGATAAATATAGATGTTTGTTCTGTATTCGGGTGCTGTATCATATAGTACGTATACATTTACAAAAGTATTTAAGTATTCTACCCGTAATCAAGTTCCCATATTTCAAGCTAATGCCTAGTTTGGGACCAGATGGCTCTGTGAAAAAATGAATGTCCTGTAATATTTATTATTATTAGTTTACTTAATTTCCTTCCCACACCCGAATAAGCATTCTCAAGTAGGGCCAGGCAGGCTAAGGTTTTAGATTTTTTAACAACATGTCCTTGAAGAAATGTTATGCCGACCCCATCTAATGTGGAATAGCGGGCAAAAATATGTTAAGTTTGATAGCTAGATAATACCTATGTACAGTACAGGGACACAGCTGGGGTACTTTATGGGACCGTTACATGCTAAAATCTTCAGTTGAAGAACGCGTTGATGTCTTTTGTATCGGTTAATGGAGCTGGTCACTGGGATAATATCTAAAAAAAAAACTAAAAAAAAAACTCATATTGTTTTATCTATTTTTTGTTGTGGCGAAATCTACGCCTCCAAATGCCTGCAGATGTTGTAAGAGGCGAGTAAGGGAGCATTTTACTGAGATCACCAGTCCTGCCAATCGTGGTAATTATGGAAAAACACTTATTTTGCGGTTGCTCTATCCAACAGTGGACATTGATAGGTTGCTGATGATAATGATGATGACGGGGCATTTAGAACACGAAGGAAAGCAACTGACTGAGGACTTATTTACCGTGATTCTTCTGTGGCTTTTAATACATTTCTTAATTTTTTGTGTTCCGGTATTTAGAGGTAAGATAGCCAGTTCCTCAGTTGTTGAGGATTCCGGGTGAAGTGGGCTTCCACCTTCGGCCTTATCATAGCTTGAAAATCAGGTGAGATGAAGGCCAAGCATATCCCCGTCGTAGGTACAATAAAAAAAAACATGTAGTTTTTATTGACTCGACTCGAAATGCGGTGTTAGAGCATCTGACATCTTTACTGCGATCATCAGTTCGCCTGCCAAACGCTGTGATTATGGCAAATACTTATTTTCCGGTTGCTCTGTCCAACAGAGGACGTTTATGATAGTGATCATGAATTGGGGCATTTAGAACACGAATGTTAGCAACACGTGACTGTTGACCTATTTACCACGATATTTCTGTGGCTTTTGAATAAATACTTACTTATGTATTTTTTTTATATGATATATATCTGAAAAAATCGGAACGTTTTTGTGTTTCAAGGGTCTTGGTCACAACATTTATAAATGTTATGATGACACAAAAATTCACAACCCGCGACGAAATTCGGAATTTTCTGACAATTGACGCACAAACCCCTTTGGGTTGTGCGTCAATTGTCAGAAAATTTTCAGAAAAAGCAAGGAAATTCAAATTTACACGGTCTTTTTTACGCAGTGCAATTCCTTTAAAACCCTTTTTAGTGCATCCTTCAGATCATCCTTTAAATAAACTATGACGGGAATTATTCAACGCACAGACCAAACCCGAGAAACATGAATCCCAACAAATATAATTGAGCAGATTGCGTTGAGCAGTGGGGATTCCCCACTGCTCAACTATCTACGGTTGAGCACTCCAGTTGAGCAGTGGGGAAAAAGGGAAGTTTTCAGAGTATCTTCAGTATATTTGAGGAATGGAACGGATATCAGGAACTGAATTTCTGGCGTTTTAATAATTTCCTTATCATAACAATACTTAATAACATTAAATTAATTAAATACATAATTCAACGCAACTCGTTCCGGGTAATGTTTTTTTTTTAAATAGGCGCAAGGAGAGATGACTGGTATCACTAAAATAAATAATTTTACTGGAAAATAATTAAGCATTATTTTTCTAAGCTCAGTATCTTACGCCAACACACCAATACAACAAACCCTCGAATTGTCAAGTCTGTAGAACCAGCGGCTTAGGCTGTGTGCTGTGTTGTATCTGTTGAACAGTCAGGACTTTTATTTTATATACTTGATTGAATCATATAGTCAGCGAGTCAATCAGGTTTTCTTTTTATACCCAGAAGAAGATTTATTTAGTTTCCATATTCTTCCTCCGTACGTTTTAGTGCAAGCGGCTCCAAATAAGTAGATGATCGATTGGTTGTCATTCATATTATTCATTTTCATTATCACTTTTACTTATATTATATTATCTTATATTATAATATCTTATATCTTGTGGACATGTGTCACATCGCACATTTGTTTTGCAATAGCTTTTATTCACGGCTTCGCCCGGATAAAATGTAGCAATTATATTATTTCTGTAAAATCTTTAAAATATTTTTTGAAATATTAGCTCAATCGGTTGAGTCAAACAGGCGGTAGATTTGACGTTTCAAAATGATCATAAAAATTTAATGAATAAAAATATTTGACTTTGACTTTGAGTCGTTTTTGCGTGGAAGAGTTACAATATAATATAATTATCCAAACAAAGTTTCGCATTTATGAATTAATAAATTAAAGTGCTAATTTTGCAAACCAGCTTATTGTCCAGTGACAATATATGATAACTAATTTAATCTATGGTGGGGTCTTTAAGTAGAAGGGATAACGCTAACTAGTGAATAACATATTGAAAGATGGTTTTATTAACGTAAATTGTATTATTTTATGTCTTGATAAATTGTTGTACTCTATGGGGCTGACATAAACATAATGTTCATAAAAGTGTTTCAAATAAATAAAAACAGACAGACAGATACTTTTTTATGTGCATAGGGATTCTGAATGTTAACCAATCGATCAATTTCTGTATTCTATTAAACTCTAGTTATCTCACTGTATATAAATGAAAACACGCCGCCGTTTGTATAACCCGATTATTGTCAAATCTGCTGTTGCACCTTGTCAGATAGGTAGCACATATTTTATCTTATTTCTTACTTATCAGCGAGGTACCTACTTACATGAAACCATTGTCTTGGGGCATGCCTTCGTCCAGTAAGATAGGTACAAGACGTTTCGGGTAGGGCTTATCGTGCAACCTCTTGCTTCAGATTCATGGAGGCCAAGGTCATCCTGCTTTGTTTTATTCTTGCCGGAAATTCGTGATTTTAACATAGAAGTGATATAGATCACACATATAGAAAAATTGCGATTGCCGCCCTGGGTCTATACCCAGGGTGGCAATCGCAATTTTTTTTTTCTGGATGTTCTTTTCGTTCATCTCACTTGTTTTCAAAATACGATAAGGCCGAAAGTGAAAGAGATAACAAAATAAGAAACTGGCTATTTTATCTCTTAACATTATGAGATGAATCGCTACTGGATCTTACCCCTATCAACCTCCTCACTATTTTCGTATCGCACCATCAAAGTTGTACACTTAGTTATGACTAACTTCGACTGTAATGGCTGTCAAATAAATATGTTCAGCCGAAGCAACGTTTTGTAAACCTTAAAATGGGTTGTACCGTATTGTTTACCGAAAATGTATTTGTTCATCTGAACCGCAGCGTTACTGACACTATAGCTGTACCTCAAAAAACCAAACACGTTAATCGCTCTTATAAAATATGGCACTGACTTGGCCACATCAGCAGCATAAATAAATCAGTATAAATCTGCTGTGGTGACAGTTTTAAATAAGCAGCTCTAAGAGTCAATGGACAGTTATTACAATTCGTTACACATATTTTTTTGCGTACGTACTGACCTCCAGCTGAGGATTTAGATAAGAAGGCTGAGCTGAGTAGGTATGAAGAGGATTTAGGATAAGAACGATAATAGATGGATACAAATATATTCTTCTTTAAAATTATTGACTGTTTTGTATTATTATTTACCATGCCAATCGCTGCTTAAGAATCGACCCCTCTAACTCAGCCCGCGGATGCCGTAAAAGCCGACTAAGAGATTTAGACAGATAAAGGCAGCATTTTTTCTGTGTATTATTTTAATTTGTTACTGCGATCGTCAATCCGCCTGCCAAGCGTGGTGATAATTGCAAGCCCCTTACATTTAGTAGAAGGCTCTGTCCAGTAGTGGACAGTAATGGTCTGTTGAAGAAGAGGAAATGTATGACTGTCACAGGGTTTTTAATTATTTCAGTTCGGTTATTTTAAAGCCAAAACAGAAATACGCGAGTTTTAGCACTTTTATGGTTAGTTTTTGTTATACGACGGGGAAGCGCTTGGCCTTCATCTAACCTGGTATCTAGTTACGATTAGGCCAAAGGTGGAAGCGCATTTCACCCGGAATCCTTAACTGTCTGAAGAACTGTCCTTATCTTAAAGCCGGAACACAACATTACGAAATTATTGTTATGGTGACAGACTTAGGCAAGATGGTGGTAGCTAGCTAGGTGGACTTCTTAAACATATTCCTACCACCAACCAAACGAAGAATCATATTGTACTCTCCCTGGGATCGAGCCTGAGATCTCTGGATTTGACGATGTTCGATCCCCAGGGGGAGTACGATATTGTGCTTGGTTTGGTTGGTGGAAGGACTTTGTTTAAGTCCGTCTGGCTAGCTACCACCATCTTACCTAATTCTGTCGCCATAACAATAATTCTTAAAATTGTTGTGTCCCTGCACTTAGAGGTAAGACAGCCAGTTCCTCAGTTAGTTGATTTATCCGGGTGAAGTGCGCCTTCACCTGAGACCTTGAGATAAGGAACACCTTATCTCAACTTGTAACCAGGTGAGATGAAAGCCAAGCGCCCGTCGTACAAAAAAATCTCTAGACGTTAGCACTGATGCAATTCCAATTTCTTAGTTTATAGTTTTACATGCCTGCTAGTTTTGTGCAGTACAGGTACATTTATGGCAAGTTTGACAAAAAAACGTCTTTGATAGCCGTTATTAATGTCTCGCAATATTGAAAGCAGTCGGTAATCGAAGGCTGGTTGTTTTGAAATACAACCTTCGAGTGGCCAAGTTTGAGTTTCCACAGATCAGCGGTAGCCTATAATACCTACTTGGAGGTACCTAGAACTATATTCGATTTATTTATTCGGCTCATTTGGTTCCATTTTGTTTACGCTATCGATCACATATTATTTATTACCAAACAAGCTAATCATTTATAGGTATCAAAATCTATTAACCTGCAACATAACTCAGACACTACTATTATTATAATCAAGAGTTTCTGTAAGAAAACCCTAAAAGGGAAATGTACCTTGTGTATTTTGTATAATACTTTTAATATTCGTGTACTTATAAATTAAATTAATTATAATTATTAATAAATAATATCAAAGTCGGTACTGCTGACAGAAGTGAAAACTTTGTCAGTAATAATTCTTATACCAAAGTATTTTATCAATTTTTTTTCACGTGGAATCGAGTTTTTAAATAACCATTTTGCAAAATATACCTACTTTTTATGACAGTTTATCAAAATCTATTTAGTTAGACCAATAAACAAGTTTGAGTACATTTTACTCTATACATATAGGGTAAATTTATTTTGTATTTTTATAGAATTTTTAATTTTAAAATCCGCGTCAAAATACCTCCATACATAGTCATATTATACAAAGAGTCAATGAACTCTCGAACACCTAGGTTTTGCACGTACCAAAAATCTCTCAACGCGGCTAAAGTTTGCATTTAAAAAATCTATTTCGGGGAAATTTCAACTCGTGACTTTGTAAAACGCTCTTGCGACGAGAGACCACTCAAACTAAAGAGAAAACTAACAAAAGACAGTTTTGGCATTACAATACAAACTCTTTAGTATTAACACGTGCTATTGAAAAAGATTACGAAAGTATCGGTCGTCAACCTGCCGCTGGTGATTTGGTAATGCTCGTAAATTGAGGTTTTGCTGAGGGCGAACATTTCATATCTCGGTTATAAAATCACGTACCTACACTACTATGTAGGTAAGGTTTATTCATATATGGGTTATAAATTTCACGTACCCAATCTACCTAGTATGTAGTGTGTGTGTCTACTGCTGGACAGAGCCTCCACCAAAGCTGGAGGGTTTTCCTATGATCACCACGTAGGTGATTTAATTGGTGGTCGCAGTAAAGGTGTCGATAAACGCAGAAGGAAGCTGCTACCCTCATTCTGATGAGCTGAGTTGGAAGGGTCGATCCGCCACAGCATTAGTAAGGTTTAGGTCATGTTTACAAGAGCAGGTAGGTGCCTAACGCACGAGTAGCGAGGATCGTACTCGATCGGCCGTCACTGGTACCTATAGCTGGGCTCCAAGAATTCTAGGTAGCTAGGTTTTTATTTTATGTAGCTTGTTTCCTTGTAGTTTTTGGTCTTTTTTTATTGAACGACGAGCGTAAGCGCTTGACCTTCATCTCACCTGGAGTTAAAGTGTAGTGGAAGCGCACTTCACTTCACCTGGAATCGTCAACATACTGAGGAACTGACTATCTTACTTCATAATGCCAAAACACAACTATTTACAGTTATTGTTATGGCAGTAGACCATGTATGAAGATGGTGGTAACTAGTCAGGTGGACTGAACTCTCTCCTCTCCACTTGTACTCCCCTGATGGGGTTCGAACCCGGGACCTCTGTGACTGATACTGGTGGGCGAACCACTAGACCACGGAGGCTATTGCTACTCAGTATTGCCCTCTACACTATCGATAACAGAATTCTCATCTGCAGTAAAAAAATGAAGCTGGAATTTCTTATGCTAAAATTTAAAAAATCCTGTACCAATTGACTAAAATAGTATTAATACTTTTTTTTATTTTTTTGTGACCGTGGGTCCGTACTGCTTTTAGGTTTAATTTTACATACCTACCTTGTTCGAATTAATTCGTGTATATTAGGTTGTCATTAGTGAAGGTTTGAAGAAGGATTGGTGAAATAATGAAACATTTAGAATCTAGAAATCTTACTTGAAATATTTACAAACATGTACCTATAGTTTACGGTGATGAATTTAAAGTCAAACTGAAGTTGGTTTTCAAGTGCGTCACTAATACCAAACAGTTAATATAATAAGAGTGTGAAAAATGCCAAACTGTGCCTTGAAGAATCGCAAATTTCACGCGATAACGACGAACTCACCACGACAAGTTTTTATTACTTGATGGTTCACTGTGAACATGATAACAAGAATCTACATACGAAAATAAAAAGAAGCCTGTTTGTACTTAGTTTTTTTTACAGGACATTAATTTCACTCAGCGCTATCTAGTCCCAAACTAAGCAAAGCTTGTAATATGGGAACTAGATTACGGATACTTACGCCTATAATAGTCTTAAATAGTTACACCCATAAGAACTTACTTCTTTGGCGCAACAAAACAAGAATATGATTGGGGACAATTATAAAAAATGTTATTTATAGATAATGTTTACAAATATAACAAAGGTTAAGTTAAGCTCAATGATACAAAAAATAATACTTTGAAAATATTCAAAAATATACAAACAACTTTTATCGACAATTAGTTTTTTTAAGATTTAACAGTTATTTGATATGAGTTTATCTTTTTCATAATCCGCTATCTCCTTATGAAGAGTATAATATAATGAAAAAGTGGTGAAACGTCCGTTTCGTTCGTTTCCGTTATCCCGTGGGATCCTTTCTTAGTGCACCCCTACACTATGAAATTAAGCTACCCTGAAAATGTCAAGTCCCTAAAACCTCTGGTTTTGGCTGTACGTTGGTTATCACTTAGTCACATTCAGATTATTTCTTAGTGCACCCCTTCACTACGAAATTAAGCTACCCTGAAAATGTGCAGTCCCTAGGACCTCTGGGTTTAAGCTGTACGTTGATTATCAGTTAGTAAGATTCAGACTCTCTCTAAGTGCACCCCTACACAATGAAATTAAGCTACCCTGTAAATTTCAAGTCCCTATGACCTCTGGGTTGGCTTCATTCCCGTCATACGTAGGAATTAAGAGGTAAGATAGCCAGTTCCTCAGTTTGTTGAGGATTCCGGCTGAAGTGCGCTTCCACCTTCGGCCTTATCATAACTTGAAAAATCAGGTGAGATGAAGCTTGGCTCCACGACGTACAATAAAAAAGAACCCCAAAACACAGCCAACTGCATCCTTACACGATAAAAGTATCTATCCTATAGTTTTTTAGTCCTGGGGAGTACAACGACTTCTTAGGGCATTATTGTTTTGATATTACTTTACTTTTGTCACTATCTATCCAGAGTTGAGAAAACGAGACAAAAGTAATGTACCTGATATTAAAACGAGAACGCTATAAGACGTTATGGTTAGACCCCTGATAATATGTTATGGTTAGGTCCAAGGTCTAGGTCATCTCATGGTTTGGACTGTGCGTTGGTTATCAGTCAGTTATACGGCCTACATGTCGAATTTACTTACGTTGCATAACAAGTAACACAGACAACTCCCACCCTGCCAGCGGTAACGTAACGCCTCGCAATCTTATGCCGTATGCTCAGGATATGTCCGATAAAACAACTTTAAGATAAGTGGGTTTAATCTCGAAAGATAAATGTATATTTTTAGGCTTTTGATATTTCACAGAGCGCCATCTAGCTCCAAACTAAGCATAGCTAAGTAATATTGGAACTTGACGGATATAATACTTATATACGCCTCTATTGTTGGTACAAAAGTCCCGGACTCAGGGGAGTAGGTAATGCGCTTGGTTGCACTTCGTCTAAATCTGCCAGGCTAGCTACCACCATCTTACCTAGGTCTGTCGCCATTACAACAATTCTTAATTGTTGTGTTCCGGCATTTAGAGGTAAGATAGCCTGTGCCTCAGTCTGTTGAGGATTCCAGGTTAAGTGTGCTTCTATCAACAATTGTAAAAGAAGGGTTCCGGCATTTAGAGGTAAGATAGCCTGTGCCTCAGTCTGTTGAGGTTTCCGGGTGAAGTTCGCTTCCAGCTTTGTACCTTATCATAATCTGATCATCTTTATAGTGCTGTGTTCTTGCGGTCCATTAAAAAGAGTCAGAAGCGAGCGTGATGCTTCTGGTATTGCAAGCATTAATTGGCGACGGTATCCGGTGGTCATATGCCTGTTTCTGTTTGCCACTATAGTAAGTAGTAGGTATAAAAAAAAACTTCGTCATCAACAGCCCATCAATGTTTACTGTTGTATAGGGTCTCTAATAAGACTAGTGTGCTATGCCGCTAGCGCAGGCGGATGGATGATCGCAGTAAATGGGCTATGTTACACACATAGAATCTGCTATTATTCTGGTAAATGTTCATTTGTCTTTTACATCCGCGGGCTGATTTAGGAGTCAATTCGAAAATAGTTTTCTTTATGTTACGGTTTCTAGCTAGAAGCGTTCTATTTAAATGCATTCAAAATGACCCGTACTGGTCTAGACGCCGAGTCAGGGCTCTTTGAACCGAATCCTGTTTGCGAACCGGTATTCAATGGAACCTACACCAAAGAACCTATATCTATCTATACGTACCTGTAGGTACCTAGATACATAGGTAACAAACAACTCCAGAGAGGAGTGAGCTAGAGTCTTGAATCGTGCGCTAGGGAAATCAAAATAAGAGTCAAAAACTGGTTATAATTCTAAGTACTTAGGTACTTGGAAAGCAACTACATTTTTTGTCACTGCATCGTAACAGTCTTCTTCTATAACACAAATTTGCCTATATATTAAAATACGAACAAAGTGTTCTCATGCACGATCTCTTCCAGACAACCTTTCCGGCATTAAGATGTAAGATAGCCAGTTCCTTAGACTGTTAACGGGTGAAGTGCGCTTCAACCTTCGGCCTTGTCATAGCTTGAAACCCGGCCGAGAAAGTGCAATAAAATAAAAAAAATACAAACCAGCTTACCTGGCACTAAATGATTACGAAGTACGAACTAAAGACTATGCTGGTAAAAACCATTTACCAGCATAGTCGCCTCGACACACAGGAAAGGTCACAATATAAGATCATGTAAAACTCATTTAAACAGGAATATTTAGGTAAGTATGATATTTTCCTTTACCGCAAAATCCATTGATTATTCTATAGGTTCTTTATTCACTTTATATTGATTTTGCAATGCTTACTTGAATTCTGCATAAAACGCTAAGGCATTTTCAAATTAACGTTAACGCAACGCAGAACGTATCGCACGCGTTACCTACACATGGGTCCTCAAAGTACAAGAAAAGGAGGACATTAAAAAAAAAAATATATCTGAGTATATATATATTCTGATAATAATAATAATAGCATGTCAATTTTATTCCCTAGCTAGAAGGTACATGATACCTATATGTTTATTTGTCTACATTCTACAAATAATTGATTTAGTCATAGGATCATAGGTTACAAAGTGTTACGTGAGGTCATTAAGGTCATCGTTGCTTTGTTACGCAGGTGATTTATGTGGTTGCCTCTACAACTAAAACGGCTACATAAGAATTAAGTACCTACTTATTGTATGGTAACTGTTGGTGCCAATCTACCTAATTTGTTTGAGGCAATAATTATAATTCTAAGAGACACGATTACAACAACTAGGTAGTGTTGTTTTGAGTAATCTTATATTCTTTATAAATCACAAATCTATATAAACCTTTAGGATTTTAGAACGAAACATTGTTGCTTTTATTACATGTCGCATGATTTCAAAATATAAACCTTCATAGAATCATTGTTGTGTTCATTAGCACCTTCATGCAGCATTGTGCCTCAACTTTACGTTCACTCAAATAATAACAACAATTAATTTTACAAGGCCGCATCGTCGAACCGCAAAATTGTAGCATATAGTTTTAGCTATTATCTTCACACAAATCTAATAAAAAGCTCACCTAAACGCGTTGCTCTTAGAACTGAAGAGATTCGGGATACACTTTTCCTGTTTGCAAACTTTTTGATTCAATGCACTCGCGGTAAACTTGACGTTTATGTGACAGCTGTCAGAATTGGCGTGAGACGTGAAGACGCGGCGGCGGGCGCGCGGCGAATGAGGCTCGATTCGACCTATGACTTCGGTCGGCGCAAGTACCTACCTATTGCGCCCGCGATTACGACATTGCAGCGCTGCGCCGCAGTTACATGCATTTCTTTGCAATTTTATGTAAAATCAATATGAGTTTTAATGGATTATGTTAGTTGTATATTTAAAACAATAATATTTTTAAACCATAAATATAGGTAGGTAGGTATATATACCTACCGATCTCAAGGTAGGCCTAGGATCCTAGGTTTTGTAGTATTAATCGATGCCTAGTCAAAACTACCTACTATATCTGAAGTGTAAATCACTTCTCTCTCATAATCACAAATATAAACATCAAACTTACAACAAATCGCAACATGGTTTGACATTTGATGTCAATGTCACATAAATTCGGAACGCGATCGGCATACTGACCGAATGGACGCGGAAGTCGGTCGGACAGTGTGACGTAACCTTCATCAATAAACATGATGCTTCAATTTGGATTGCCTGTTATATCATCCTAAGATAAATGGTCTGACACCATTTCCCACGACAAGTACATACAAGTACCTACTAACTTTAGGCAACCAATAAAAAAAAAGCTGGTTGTATCGTAAAGACACACGATAGATGTGTTTTTTTTATTACGGGATTTTTTTTTTATCTTCCACTGTACTCGACACATTGATTCGATTTTTTTTTATTCATCAAATAAAAAAAAAACAAACATCTTCGTCACACAAAAAGGTTACGGTTTAACCGTAACCGTTAAAGACATTTAGGTATTCCCATAAGAATGACAAAAATTCGCTTGTAAAGAACATAAGAACTGGAGTTTAATATTATTTTTAGTAGGTACCTAAGTAAAGAGGAAAAGGATGTGCTGTTGTAAATATATATAGGGGCAACTAGTTAGATAGGTACATTTATAAGCTTATGATATGAATATAAAGATAGCTATAGGTAAAATCGTCTGTAGGTAGGTATGTGTATAATATATGTAAATGTAGACTTTTTGAAAGCAATTTGTTCAATATCGAAGATGTAGGCAAGTGTAATTTAATACAAAATTGCGTTTGCAAAGTGGTTGCTGATCAGAATTTCAAGAGCCTCCCATCCACTCTACCTGAAACAGTGCCTCACATATTTGTGAAGAAGGTATTTTTAAAGATGATAGTCAAGTCAAGCGTTAGTGAAAGCAAGTAAAAATGTAATACCTAGTCTAAGATGTAGAAAAGTATGTTAATCCAATTAGACCACATTTTCAATGTTTCGTTTCTATATAGCGACGAAGAAACCTACACGTCATTGTTGGTAGGTACTGTAGGTACTGAAATAGTATTGCATTATTTTTTAAAAATAATATGTACTTTTTTTTTATTGTATGACCTCACCTGGTTACAATTCAAGATAAGGTCGAAGGTGGAGGCGCACTTCACCCGGAATCCTCAACAAACTGAGGAACTGGCTATCTTACCTTTAAATGCCTTAACACAACAATTTTAGAATGGTTATTATGGCGACAGAATTAGGTAAGATGGTGGTAGCTAGCCAGGCGGACTTAAATAAAGTCCTACCATCAACCAAACCAAGCACAATATATTATACTCCCTCTGGGGATTGAACCCGGGACCTCTGGATCTGAAATCGGTGGGTTGAATGAACCACTAGACCACCGAGGCGGTTAAAATTATTTATTAAAATTAATCTTACAAGAAACGAAGTCAGGCTACCTAAGGACCGTTATAAACGGTCTCGTCAATTTCAACTATTCCAGACCAGTACCAGACGGAAGCGTGCCCAAGACATTGCCTGCATTGCCACTGAATAGTAGCTAGCTATGCTAATTCGCTGGCTCTTAATAAACAAAGCATAGATTATTTAGGGCTTTGGTTAATTTATATAGGTGCCTACGAATGGTTTGTAAGTTGTAAATATATAACTTGCGACTGTTTGATAATCAAATTACAATGTCAATAGCAATTCGTTATAGGTACAGCCTAAGGCTACTATAATAAGTCCTAGTAAAGACTCCGTTATTTGCTACACTTGTGATATTAATTCCACAATGGCTGACGTAGGAGAACTAAGCGTATATACCAGGCATAGGCAGCAGTATCCTTTCACAGCAAATTGCCCCAATTTTTTTTGCAGTGCCTGTGTATGCCAACTAATGTTACTTTTAAGGTTGGGATGGTAATAAAGGAGCCCAATAAGTACTAGAAGCAAAGTAGAGGTCCAAATTAGAACGTACAAATTTATTATAATTGTTCATGTAAACTTTTTCGGGTGCGTAATAAGATTCAAAAGAGGTCTGAAGTACCTATTCTCTTAGCGTATCAATATAAAGATATCCGTTATTTTCAACTTACCGAAGTAAAGGGCTATGTCCGTACTGTCCCGTAACGCGATCAACCGGCAACTGTCCGTAGTGAGAGATAGCCGCGCTATATGACTCCTAGTGGAACTCCACTAATCAGGGCAATAGTTCGATTTGATCTTCGATTAATCTTATTTTATTGCTGATGCTTTATTAGATATAAAGGCGGGTAAGCGCTTAGCCTTTAGCTCACCTGGTTTCAAGTTATGTTAAGGCCCAAGATGGAAGCGCAGTTCACCCGGAATCAACAAACTGAGGAACTCGCTATATAAATGCCGGAACACAACAATTTTAGAATTTAAAAATGTTATTATGACACAAAAAATTCACAACCCACAACGGGACTTTATCTTTTATTTACCTATGTTGATTTCTACTAACTTTCTGAGGCTGTCTCTCACTTTTTATTTATTTTTTAATCTATTTCTATTTGTTAATGTCTGTTATTGGCTTTATGTTTCTGTTCATCACCTATCTTATTCTGCTTGTTTAGCTGGCGAGATTCCTTTATAATAAAATAAATAAATAAAGTACTACCACCAAATAAACAAAGCCCTACCACCAACCACACTGTTGTGTGGCATGCTTGAATCGCCTGATTGTCCGATAAGGCAGATGATTCCGTGCTCGTATAGCGATTCTCAAACACACGGAAGCTTTCGGATCCGAAATAGAATCCGATAGATTCAAATATATTTAAAAATCTTCTGTGGAAGTCTCGAATACTAATGTCAAATTTATTAGTTATATTTCGGAATTAACAGCATTTCCGGAATCACCATCGGACCACTGTGTTTAAATCCCAACCCGGGATTTGAACCCAGATCAAGAGCTACACACCCTAACACGGAGACTAGACCACGTAAGATGTTAACATCTGTGAATGACAGGTTTGTCTGTTTGTCATAGGAACCTCGATTAACGAAGAACTTAACCTTTGGGTTGTTGCTCCATTA
This sequence comes from Venusia cambrica, assembly GCA_951394065.1. Classification (NCBI taxonomy): domain Eukaryota; kingdom Metazoa; phylum Arthropoda; class Insecta; order Lepidoptera; family Geometridae; genus Venusia; species Venusia cambrica. The sequence continues at coordinate 13,700,358 of OX596042.1, forward strand.
GCTAACAGGGTTGTCTTATTTAAGTCAAACGACCATTATATATTTAAGTATCAATGATTTATTTGAGATAACGAGGCAACGTACTTATAGCTAAAATAAATCATTATGTACTTGGCACTGGCTGTCTACAGGCGGGTACCTTGATTTTAATAGTTATGACATACATCTTTATACACAGGTTTTACTCACGTATACGTTTATAAACTATCGTAAACGTGGGTAAACTCCGTGTTTTAAATGTGTAATAGGTAAGTAGCACTCACATAAGTTTTGAATGTGAAATAATTATGGGTAAATACTATTACTGAAATAGTATTTTTTTTTGTAAATACATACGTACTATATGATACAACACCCAAACACAGAACAAACATCTATATTCATCACACAAATGTTTGTCCTGGGTGGGAATCGAACCCACAGCCTACAGCGCAGAAGGCAGAGTTACTACCAACTGAGCTATGAGGCTTAATTTTGCAAAATGAATGTATTACACGAGTTTCTTGTCTGTGCTGTATGATATAGATGGTGTCAGTTAATAAAACGACGTTTTTTTATTGTGTGACAGGGAAGCCTTTTTCTCACCTGGTTTCAAGTTATGATAAGGCAAAGGTAAGGGTAAGGGTGGCAGCCGGAATCTTTAAAAGGCTGAGGCACTGGCTATCTTACAACTTCCAACAATTTTAGAATTGTTGCTTCGGTGACAGACAGTTAGATGGTGGTAGGTCAAAGGTGACTACTCCTGGTCTTGAATACTAATGTGTAAACCAAATGATTAATACATTTACTCTCCTTAGTATATCTATATAGCAACGTTCAAGTCAACATACATACATAAAAAATTGCAACGGTAGTTTGCCACTGTTTTTACATAATTAAAAAAAAAATGGTATCTTTATCGTTAACCATTAAGAATATTTACAAGGTTATAAATTTCGTGTTACATACAAAGTTTTTATCCCTTTAATCCCTACTGGATATAATGACCTTCCAATGAAATCAACAATAATACTTACCTACCTGTGCAAAGTTTCATTCAAATCCATCCAGTAGTTTCAGATACAAAAAAACAGACAGACCGACGGACAGACGGATAGACAAAAAATGGAAAAACTTTTGCTTTGACTTATTGTACCAATCTATAATAGTGTTTCCTCGAATTGAAATTTTCAAAACATATTGAAAAGTATATAGATAGATAAAACAAGGCCGGCTGTGCTGTTATCACTAAAGAATAAACTTCACAGTAATCATTGGTATTTTTATAGAAAAAAAAAACAACAATATATGTGTAAAATCTACTGTGTTTTTACTTTTAAGCCATGATCAAACTATTGCGGTCAACGGAACGGCAGGACCTATAAATATCCATCTGTTTCCCATAGAGTAACTAACGAACACTCCGTCCCTTGTATGACGATGCTATTTTGCATAAGAAAAGATACTAAGATCAATGCGACTCAAGCGCTGGGTTATGCGATGCGAAGCTATTTTCTATCAAATACTTCTCCGGCTGGCATTTCAATAGTCAAGGCAAGGCAAGTCATCTTATGTGGTCTAGTGGTTGACCCACCGGTGTCAGATCTAGGGGTCCAGAGGAGTACCCAGCTACCACCCTCATACATAAGTCTGTCGCCATTACTACAATTCTAAATTGTTGTCCCGACATTTTTAGTTTTTCCTTAGTCGTGGTGGTCGCGGCCTTAGAGTCGACCCATCAAACTCAGCCATGGATGTCGTAAAAGTCGACTAACGGATCTCATCAGAAGAAGGGCAGCAACTTTCTTCTGTGTATTATTTTCCTTTACTGAGATCACTTATCCACCTGCTAAGCGTGGTGATTATGGCATAACCCACCAGTATTGGAGGAGCCATTGTCCAGTAGTGGACACTAATAGGCTGTTGATATGAATTCGGATGAAGTGCGCTTCCACCAGCCAGGTGAGATGAAGGCCAAGCGCTTCCCCGTTGTACTATAAAAAAGTAGAGAAAAAGAAATCTGGCACGGAGGAGAGTAAGATTTGGCATAGGTAGCTAAATTGTATACGAAGGAGTGCGGAAAGATATTTTTTTTAATATGTATTTTACGGATATCAGATCGCCCATTGTACTGTTAACTTTACTTTTAAAGTTTTTAATTGACTTAAATGTCATTCATTCATTCATTCACTTTGCTCAGTTTAGGGTTTCACTAATGTGGTGACCACATTAGTGAAACCCTAAACAACCGGACCAGGTGACTTGTGACGTGATGCCGTGCCCATGACGCTGCTGTTCATATCCACAATACACCACTCCATGAAGGCTGAAGATGTAAATCTTCTGTTTCATATTAAGTAAAACAGAAGACCCAGTTCTTACTGAGGATCGAGCTGTTGAAATCGCGCCACAATGATATAAAATCTTTAGAAATCATTTGTTCAATCATTTTTTAAATCGCTGGGACACGCAACGTTTCCCAAGTGATCATATATCGGTCCTCAATAAAGTAGGTAGACTAAGGCTGAATTTAATGGTCTTGTATTTAAAAAATATGGCGAATGATTACCTACTGACCACAACATCCTTGAATCACGTACAGATTGTACTTGCTAATAAATAGTTGTAGTATATTCAAATGTATTTTAAATTCTAATGGATAGATTATGTAAATTTTCATCTGTACGGAATCTTAAGTTGTCTGAAATTAAATTAATAATACATTTTTTTAATTTTAGTAATAAGTAATTTTTGAAAAAAAAAAAATTCATTGTAAAACCTTCGACACCAGACATCTACGACACCCTATTTAAGAGTCGTGTAAGGGTGCAATGATACGGGATTCTGGGAAATATCTACGCAAACGATGGGAACGAAGATAAAATTAAAAACAGATGACCTAACCAAATGTTAAGAATCGGTTCGCATTGCGTAGATATTTCCCAGAATCCCGTATAATTGCACCCTTAAACAACTCTTGAATAGGGTTCGTAGACGTCATGGTGACGTAGGTTTTACAATGAAAAAGATAAAAGTAAGTTATTGAAAAAAAAATGAAACCGACATCACCACTATAAACTTAAAAATATGTCTAAGGGTAAGTTCATATAATTTGAAGGCGGTGCCATAAAATGGCAATGGTTAACAACGGTTAAATCATAAGAGTTATTTTTACGTTTTTAGTGGAGAAGTCGGTTCCATTTTTTTCAAAAATAACTTAATTATTATTATAGCGGCGATATACACTGTGAAAATTTCAACTGTCTACCTATTACGGATTATGATATATAGACAGACGGACGAACAGACAACGGAGACTTATATCAAGCTCCCGTTAGCACCCGTTGGGTGCGAATCCTTAAAAAAAACATAGCTACCGGGTCATACGATCTGAATTATTATTAAGAACCTCCGTCTTTTTTGGATACTACATGCTCCGAATTAAGAACCACCGTCTTTATGGAATACTACTATGCCGTATTCCATGGCAACATGGCAAGGTACAAAGATTAATCTAGACTAGTAGGTACGTGAGTGAGTATGAGTACACAGTGGTTAGTAACAGAGTGTACTGTCCGACATTCAACGTTCGAATGTCTTCTATCACTGATAATGATAGTACCTAATCGATTACTTATAAGTATTATTGTTTCTCAGTGCCGTGTGCAAAACTGTTAAGGAGGGTGACACCTACTAAACTTAACATTCTAGGGGTATCTTAGAACCAAATGTTACATATCGCTTCATTATACACCGTATCACGTGAAGAGTCTAATTGGTAAAACGAAAGTTTATCATTTTTCAAAAGTACCAGTTTTCTTATTAATCTAGATATTTATTTATGATGGGTTTAGCTCTCGACCTCTTTATGCATGTCGGGCACTAGGCTAAAGCAAGGATGAGGTCTACGATGGAGCGAGCTTTCCCAGAAGGTCTCTCCCGCGCACCGACAAAACGTCAGAGAACCGTGTGGCACCAGACTTCGGCTGGAGGGTGGTAGCTAGCCGGGCGCTACAACCAGTCTAGCAAAAGTTAGCGATTCCATTGCCGGGCTAGACCACTAGGAGTTAGATCAATGTAAAAAATATTTTTGATTGTGTTTCAACTTTGATACTAGTCTTATGATAAATAAATAAATATTTCAGGACATTCATTTCACACAGCCCCAAACTATGCTTGTAACATGGGAACTAGATTACAGATAAAGTACCTACTTATTTTTTTATATCTACATACGAAGCAAGTCACACCATACTACCTATACCACCATATACCATGCTACCTACGGAGGAAGAAAATGCTTTTGGCACACTGGTAGGATACATATCCCAGCTGCCTGCGTTGGCTTTTTGATGCGTTTGCTTGATAAACAATTTCCCCTTAAGTTTTGTTCACTCGGCCCTAAATTATTTGTAGTGCCGTGCGCAAAAAGGCTTTAAAAATCGTTTTATCAATGTTGATTGTGATTCGAGTTGATCGCCATTCCATTGATACAATGCAATCAGTCCACACAAAGCCAGCTATCAGCTCACTGATAAATAAAACAAACAATATTTTATATTCTTGTTTTATTACTTACCACATAAAATACCTAGATAATACTTAAATTAACTAGACGATCGTGCAACATAAATCATTTTCTATGATAAAAATAAACTAGTAGCGCCATCTAACGGAGAGTAGTAGAACGAACAATGAATGCAAAGAAGAACCATCGATCGGTACAACGGAACCCACATAGAGGTATATGAAAGAATTATAGCAAGCAACGTCTAAGCTAGTTGCCGCTAGATGTCAGGAGTTGTTGTGCCGTTTGCTGTAGTCACTCTCACTGATTGCTCATATCAGTTGCATAGCTCAGAGCCATAAAAATGTTTATGTCCGAAAACCTTTTATTATAACTCTATGCAAAAACAACTAATAAATTACCTAGGTAGGAAACGTAGGTACCATAATATTTGTTGTTATAATTTTCACTTAGAAGATTAAGAAAGTACCTACCCACATAATATGCCTTGTAAAATCATCATTAGGTCCGTCATCATCAAAAGCCCGAAAAGTTCACTGCTGGAAATAATGCCATAAAAGTCCAAGTAGGAACTTTTCCATATTAAATACAAACTACGTGTGTCGTTCATTTAGAAATGGGATTTTTATAGGAACAGTAGATTATAACTCTTCCCATTACCTAGGTAGTTAGGTATTAATAATAAATGTTTTGAGATAGTATGAAGTATTTAGGTTTTATTGTTAGTACCTAACTACTTGTAATGTTTGGTTGTTGTATCATTATAGTAGATACGTATTGTATCAGTATTGTATTCTATCCGTAATCTAGTTCCCATATTACAAGCTATGCTTAGTTTGGGGCTAGATGGCGCTGAGTAAAATTAATGTCCTGTAATACCTATTTTATTTTAACTTTATGTTATTTTAAATTATAATAAACTCTGGTTAGTTTTTTGATGAACCATTCAAATTTAGCACACCCACTAAAGGTTGAATGGATCATTAAAAAACTAACCAGCCCGAGTTTCTTGCCGTTCTCCTGTGCTGGTCACGATTCTGAACAGGCTGTACGTTTGACGTTTCAAAATGATCCTAACATCTTAGTGAATAAAATATTTTTACTGTGTGACTTTGATACTTTTCCATATTTTTATAAAAAGTACCTAAGCTCATAATCACAGATTATCCCTATACGATTATGCCTGCAACATTTCATTTGAATCTTTTTAAATTTATTTGAAGCTCTCCTGTTGTGCTCATAACAGCTAGGCTCGCCTGGCATTACCTGGGTGAGTTACTAGAGCAAGTTTTCCTAGAAGCTGCCCACATCGACACACCCGCGCACCGACAGAACATAGCGTAGCTTGGCGCCGGACTTATGCAGTAGGCCGATTTCGGAATTAACTGCAACTACTTACGTTTGTACTAAAGAACGAAAATCATCTGTACATCGACTGCAATGAACAGATACGCATTGTTGTTAGTACTTGCCCTATAACAAGGAGCTCTATCGTTTCAAAAATGTTATTGTGTAGATTGTCTGTTTACTTTTTGCATGTTTCTTAGTGGCAAGGGCAACGTGTAGAGGTCGGCCGCTTTGACTCGGTCGCGGATCATTGGCATGGTCGCAGACCGCGGCACATGGTCGGCGGCGCTCTGTGTTGTGACCGCCACGCCCACGGCGGCGGCGCGGCGGCGCGGCACGGCACAGCATTACACGGCGCCTGCGATTGTCATCGAGCCATAGGGCTTCGTCGGATGCAGTTCAGGTCACAATAAGTCAAACAAAACAAAAGAAAAGACTTAAAGATTAATAAATTAATGAAAATACTCTATAGCAGGCGATGATGTGATAATTGTAGATAGAATAGAATAGAATAGTTTATTTCTGTCTTATAAAATATCAACACGTAAAATAAATCTTACTCCTACTGGCTAAAATATGGAATGCGAAAATAAGTGGTTTAACAACAGTAGCAAATTAAACATAGATGCACGTCTAAGTAAGACCATAAGGCGTACATTACATGGAGTTCCTAGCTCTAACTTAGTATATACTTGTATGTAGATGCGAGGGCTTTGAATAAGCGTGACGAGGGACTCTTGATTTAACTACACAGTTTTAACATACCTAACTCTCGAGCGAACTGTCCTGGGACGCTACCGCCGACGGCGAAGCCGATCTCCATTGATGGCTTTAAATTAGCTTCATGAGAACTAGAAACGATTTTTACCGTCAAATGTACTGAACGGATAGGTTTCATAACATGTGTACACTTTTGAGATGGGAAACGCCATTTCGGATATGACACATACCTAAATCGGTAAAAATCGTTTCTAGTTCTCATGGAGCTAATTTAAAGCCATCAATGGAGATCGGCTTCGCCGTCGGCGGTAGCGTCCCTGAATGAAGCAAGGGGTTCAAGTGGCCCGAAACGAAGACATGTTTTATCCCAGAGGTGAAATACTTACTCCATATTTTACAGCATCTGCGAGGCAATTAAAAGCCCGGGCTATAAATAGTGGGTACCTACATATTATAAGTTGATTTATATTGTCATTGGCTTTTCTGTACACATATTTAGATTTTTTTTTGTGGTAGGTATACCTAGATACCTAATTAAAAATCCCGTCTGATGAAATACACCCCGAATTGAAATCACTACCGCTTGACGACATTTTGTGTCAAGCTGAAAATAATAAAATACACAACCAAAAAAACTTTTAGAAGCGCCTTTTATATTTTTTTGTGTTCTGCCTAAGGTGGCCAGTTCGATTTTCAAATAAATTTCTCTTTAAAATGAGAAGAGCTTTAAAATTTTAACGTTCTAAATTCAATTCACATTATATCCTTTAGGATTTCTAGTACTAAAACTAGAACTGATATCTAAATAGTTAGGTAGATAAAAAGTTAGGTAGGTAAATATTAGGTCATCTCCATCATTAGGGGCCTCTGGATTTGAAATCGGTGGGTTGAACCACTAGGCCACAGAGGCGGTAAAAGAGTACTACTATATGTACGTACGTACTATACACATATACCCTCCTTCTGAGGCAATCAGGTAATACGTAAGGAACTACTAATGAAATTTCATAAATCACTTACATCCAAGATTACCAAGCCGTTTTGTTGCTAATGACCCTACCTCCACCAGCATACCACTAGATTTAAGATAGTTTTGATAATAATGACGAAGGACTCTAGATTTAACTGCTTCGCTTGAGTCCTTACTGAAGCGAGGGGTTTTTAAGTCGCCCGAAAATGAATAAGTACTCTATTTGTCACACTATCTGCAAGACAATAAAAAACCAGCGCACCAAATATGTTCAGTAATAATGTAGTTAAGTAGCTACATAATAGCAGAAGGAAACAAAAAAAGGAATAAAAACAGTTAAAGACGCACAACTTTATCCCCTTCCTTCGATTCATCTCTGATCAATAAAGCGTGGATCTTATAAGGATCACCTACAAGGGGGTAGTCAGAGGCACTTCCTAACTTACATTCGGCGCATGCCCACGGTTTGCAAGCAGCTACTAAGTATAGTATTAAATTCGTGACAGGTTGCATGGCAATCGCAGTTTAGCGGAATACTAGCATCATAGCCACTAGCCACAAACTAGCCTTTGGATTGTTGGTCTAGGGACACCGGTTGCACCACGATGTGACCTTCACCATCACAGCATGTGCAAGTGTCATGCACATATAAACCGAAAAGTCTATTGGTGAACCCACAACCTCCTATTCAGAAAGCGGGCCTATAGATACCCACTTAGCAACACAGCTCTCTAAAAAGTATCTAATATTGATTTAAATCGTCATAGGCTTTTCTGAGGGTCTTTTGTTTTTTCCCACAATGAACATTTACGCGGATCATTTTGCAATCCGTATTGGAAGGTTCAAGAGGAACCATAAAGTTGTGGTGTGGTTTGCCTGCCGTGGCTTTCCCTAGATGCTAATAGATACTGAAAAGGTGGTTTAAATAATTACATTTTAAAAACTAAAAAGAAAACCGACTTCAAAGAAGAATATGATACAATTTCGTTTACCTGGGTGACGTATTTTTTCCAATTATTTTGATGCCAAATGGACGGACAGATAGTCAGACGCGTGATCCTATATGGGGTCCGTATTTTCTTTACTTTTGAGGTAATACACCCAAATCGCTTCAAGTGTGCCTATATTATGTTTGAAGAGTTCCCTCGATTTCTCCGGGGCTCTATCATCAGATCCTGACCTAATGATAAAAGGATAACAACCTTTCAAACAAAAAAAATAATAATTCAAAATCGGTCCAGGCGTCTTCGAGTAATCGGGGAACATACGTAAAACAAAAAAGATTCCGACGAATTGAGAACCTCATCCTTTTTTTGAAGTCGGATAAAAAAGGCTTACAATACACTATGGTAGTGGTATAAAATGGGCATGTGATAAGCGCATTTGTCATGCAACGATATTCTATTTAGTACATGGGCAGTACATATAGAAGAGCTTAAGAAAAAAACTGACCTCAGCAACCTATGCAATTAAAAAAATTAAGGAGCTAGCGGGAGAAAGGGCTGCAAGAGATGCTTACTTTGCATACTTCCACTCACTTATGAGTTACGGATTAATTTTCCACGTCCAGTCCACGAAGCTATTTACGTGCAGCTAAATATGTTATAATGTGTTATACATAAATTTACTGGATTGTATTGTATAATAAGAAGACAAAATCTTACAGCTAAAATAAACCCTCAACTGCGGCAGCAGGTACCAACATTTTTTTTAAGGTGACAAACATTTATACCTACAGCTTCACCTGATGAAAAGCGCAATTGCCGCCATTGGATGCTTACAACACCAGAAGCATTTTTCGCGCAGTGCCGACTCCCAAAAATGTTAAAACCACACCAAGTGAATGTTCCTATTTGTGTTGTTTTAATGTTGTGTGATTGTGTGAGATCTGACGAGAAGACAGACTCAGCTCGACCGTGAATATGACACCAGTCCAGTGTATTACAGAGCTGATGAGTGCGGTGTTCTCTTTGTAACGCTATATCTGCCCCGCCCTAAGGGACAGAGGACTGCCGCGCCGCGGCCGCTCCGGGCGCCGGCGGTGGCCATCCAGATGTGATTTCTCATTTTTAGAATGACCTTCCTCTATGGTCACTGATATTTAACACAACTCTTTCACCTTAAAATCGTGGTAAATATTCCGATTGGTTCGACTGTTCATAAACATGATACATATCTAGTTTCGAAAGTTAGTACCTTAGACCTTTGTTTACCAGGTGACCTTGTTGTAGGTAAACAGAGAATATGCTGACTCTGGGCAAGCAGCTAGCGGCAAAGATCTCTAAAGGTCACAGCTGAAGTACCCTTTGTATAATTTTAGCATTTTCAACGCATTCGCGACAAAGCGGCCGCGGCTCGGTTTTAATTATGTAAGCGGCCGACGAGTAGCCTCGCTCCGCGATCCCTTCGGCGTCAAATGTCATTTTACCGCCGGCCATTTTGTTTTTTGCTCCCGCGCTTTTGCTGAACGACCGCGCTCGTAAAACTTTAATGCAGTAAAATTTCAGATTTGGTTCAGGTGCTATTAAAATTTGAAACGAAGCGAGGATTTTTTATTGTGATTCGTGTCATTTATTTGGATTACAAACTATTTGATGTTGGTTCACTCGGTTTAGGCAGGTAAGTAAGTATCTAAGTATCATCTACCAACCTAGTCATAGTAAACTATATTGCTATGAATAATAGGGACTGCCGATAAAAGGTGAAAACTTCAAACTCTGGAATAATTCTTACTTATTTCACTGTCTATAGTATTTTTTTTTTGCAGGATCGAGGAAGCATAAAAATTATCACAAAAAAAAATGGATAAATATTTACCTACTTTCTCTAATTATTAGTACATACCTACAATACCTACCTGATTGTAAAATGGTAATGGTGAAATTTAATGATATAAATTTATATATATCTACCGAATTACAGAACTAGGTATCTACTTACTTATACCTACCCAGGTAGAGTAACAAGTCAAAATCATCAATTCAAATGTGCATCAAATATGTTCAGAAAATTTCAATTTGAGGAAACACTACTTATTAATTGATACTGAAGGCAAATCAATAGTTTTTTCCATTTTTGTTTGTCTGTCTTGTGACTTCCTCGTTGTGAAAGCTGAAACTACCTAACTTCTGGGTGGATTTGAATGAAACTTTGTACAATTATTAATGATATCTTTGGCAAGGATGATGTAAGCTTATAACCTCCCCTTACCCCATCTGAAGAGGTGAAAAGGGGTAAAGGTTTGTATGTATTTTTTTAATAGAAAGGATTTGGTACACGAAACTTAGTGTAAATAGTATCTATGATAGACGTTAGTAAGTACTTATACCCCACCATAAATTTATTGAAAATCAACCCCGTTTGAGTACGGATCTACTTGAAAATTGATATACTTAAATACTTACTAAGCAAAATAAATTATCAAATAATTTTTAAACCAATTTATGATACTCATCGTTTTAATGCTCTCTGTATTGCGATCAAAAGTTTACATGATCCTAGCCAATGCTTTATTTACGATCCTAGTAATACATATTTACATATTTTTAAATTCAAGATACCTTTGAATGGTATGTCCAATTTGAATATTAATTCAAAAAGTAACTTACAGGTAATAAAATAACCTTGAATACAACGTGATTTATTTGGATAAGGATAAATACCAAGGTGTAAATAACGTGGTTAAGTTTCTGCATGCATTAATATAACTTAAAGCATAAAAAGTATGTATAGTGATATATCTATAGGTAATAGTTGGACGAATTTACACTATTTAGCAAAATCGAGTTAAGTGTGTAAAAAAATATGATGAGGTTGATTACGTTCGGAGAAAATTCGACGGAATTTGTGTTATATTACGGTATTCCGAACTTTTTGTTGGTTGCCCTATTGATGTGTTCTCTAAAACTGGAGAACATTACTTTGTTATATCAACAATAGATCTCGTAGCGCATGCGTTGTAACGACTTTTATGGGTCATTTTCCTTCACCTTGAGTTACATTATTATTATAGAGATACTATATATTAGTTTTCGGATTGAAGGATCCTCAATTAAGCCTGAAAAAAATATAGTCCATATTATGCAGTGATATCTAAGTAATAGCTGGTGAATGGATTTCGATCTTCAATTAAAATAGTGCAGATTTCATTCCTTTACATTAAATTGAATATAAAATGATGAATACCTATAGAATACGCCGCTCGCCGCCGCCGGTCAGGCTTTGGAAGTAGACAATATAATGACCACTTACATTGTTTCCTTCCTTGGGCGCAACACGTCACATTAGCATGATGCTGTCACATTTACATGTCAAAGACGCGTACCCATAATTTTTACCCCTAACCAAAATCTCTCAACACGAATAGAGAAGTTTAATTTTATTAGATAATCATAGGAAAGGTACTACTAATAATACTAACTAGGTACCTAGTACTACTAATCCTACCGGCTTCAAGCATTTCCTAGAGGGTCAACTGACAACAACAGGTCAACAGACGTTGACCATTCTTTCCCGTCTGAGACTAGGAAATAAATGACAATTACCGCAGTAATCTGCAGATATTACTTTTGATATGGTTGTCAACATTATACAAGTTTTAATCTATATAGATAATTATGATGTAAGGTATTTATCAAAAGCTTTTTGGAAATAAAAACCAGTAAGTATTCATAGCAACCAATGTATTTTCACTGGTTATATTTTCGATATTTATTGTGAATACGTTCTTATTAAGTAAATAGGTAGGTATAGGTAAATACCTGTTAACTTACTATTAATTTTTACTATTAATCACATAAACCCAATTTAATCAAAGTCGTGTAAGATTAACATAAGTAATCTTGGCTTTAGATTAGCTTACTGCATTAACATGCAGTATACGTTATTGAATGTGTTTATAATTAAACAGATTCAATAACGTGGTATGAAAACCATGATTATTGATTATAAACTAATATGTACATAATTGCACCCAATGCACTATATTTTTTTATGTAAGTAGTTTCTTACTGTAAAACCAAACCTTTCTTCATAAAATACCTAAACCTACTTATTGCTAAATAATTTATGATTAAACTTAATATAAATAATCTATTATCTTACAGTCAATATAGACTATGTACATTTAATACTTTAATTGTAAAGTTACACAATCCCTTTTAGATAATTTACATTTTGTGAGACGTCTATCCACCAAGATATAGTTATACATATTATGCAGGTACTTGCACATTCATCTATCGTCAGATACCTACACTCATAGTACCTACTATTTAGTTTGAATACAGATTATTAGACGATATAACTTTATCCATTAATTAAACAAAGTATACATGATGTTTACATATTTAAAAGTGTCTAGCTCCTTACTTCAAAGGCTATCTTTGTCTTGTTCTAATTTAATACACATTTTTCTGATCACAGCAGTTGTGTCTGTCCGAAATGAAGAAGTACAGAAATCTAATTTTAAAACGAAAGCCAATGTAAGTTTACTAACGAGGCAACACAATAAATATTGAATGTCGATAAATAATATGAACTGTGTATATTTTATAATGATGTTTTTGTTATCATATCTATGACTGTTTTCAGTTCACCGATGGGTGTAAATGATCAGTTTGTATATATGTATTCTCTCATTTAGGCCAGTGAAATAGCATAGCTTGCAAATTCAGCGTGGCAATGCAGCGTTTCGGACCCGTTTCTGTACTGGTATGAAACATTTGAGTTACCTATAGACCATTTGCAACGGTCCTCAGGTAATCCGACTGCTTCTAGTTAGTTGATTGGATACCTACATATTGTTTATAATGTTATAGTTTTGGCAATAAATCTGACACTGCACTAGTCTCAGTGCGAGAGTTCAACAAGGGTGTATCATATCGCCATCGCCACTCTTGTCACTCACAAATGAACACGGAATTTATTTCGAACGATTCTAATTGTTATGTTCCGGCATATTATGAATGTCAACTCCTCAGTCCGTTGATGATTCCGTGTGAAGTGCGTGTCCACCTTTGGTCTTATCAAACACTTGACATCAGGTGAGATGAAGACGAAGCGTTCCCCGTTGCACAATAAAAAAACAAACGAATCAAGATCACTTTAAATAAAAATATCGCTCACACCATACTGAGATAGGTTTCACTGAGTTTGTCACTTGATGTGTGTCTTTATCACTGTGTGTCATCTGTGCTACCATCACAATCGATCACTAAACGTTAGTGTATGTATCACATGCGTTACGCTGCGTTGTAAGTTTTCTATAACGCCTGCGGAAAACCAACTCTATAGGTTCCGGAATTTTAATAGAAATTGATAATGCTCATCTTACGCAGCAACTCTACTGTGGCATGAAATGGATGTCAGCTGATCACTAGAAACATCTGCCCATCACTGAAGCGTCGAAGTAAGGTCTACACACATTAAATCGTCTTCAGTGATGGTATAGGTGGGACCAGTACACAAAGAACTGTCTAGTGATGGTAAAGCAACACTGTCACATGTCACGTGTGCGGTTCACATCGGTACAGTAATGGCCGCCGTGACGTCACGCGCACCGTCAGAGCGCATGCGCGTGCGTGTGGTGCGACGGCGGCGGCTGTTGGTGCGGGTGGTGTAGGCCGTGTGGGTTGCCGCCGCTGTGCTGGCGACCCTGCGGACAAGGGATTGAGATAAGATATAATGTTTCTTAGATAAAAAGGTCATTAAAAATTATTTAAAAAGCTAAGATTCAAATAAAATCAACTGACTAAACATTTTCTATTAATATTTTATTTCTTGAATTTTATTTAGATTTTGTCAAAAATGGCAAGACCGCCTCATACCCTAATCAATTACAGCAAAAAACAAAACAAAGCTGTGCAACACGACGTAGGTAGGTATTGAAATTTTGTTATGATACACTGTATGACAAATTTCCCAAAGTATAGTATCTGTATGCTATATAAAAATGTACAGAAGAGATGTAGTGATATCTGTGGGTCCAATCATGACAAAACGGTGACGCTTTGTGTGTGGCGTACTGGATGTAAATCTTAAAATATTTTTTAAAATTTTATTTGAATAACAAAATATATATTGCTTGATTACCAAAAAAAATTTGTAAGTACCTTCTTAATATACAAGGGAAGCAGCCTGGTTACCTAAACACTAAACCGTTACAAACGGTCTAAGTATTTTGAATTTCAATATGAGAAAATATCAACCGACACTAAGGTATGTGAATACTGGTATAAAGACCCTTACATACCTGTAAGTACACATAGTAGTCATAAGGCTGATGCAGAGGCCAGCACCTCTGCGGGGGGACAGGGTACAGCGGCGGAACAGGGTACAGCGCGCCTCCGCCCAGCTTGTTGCGCAGTATTCGGCTGATGGAGGAGACTGAGGGCACGTTGTACTTGTCACACACGCCGTCGGCCAGCAGCCGGTCTCGGATCTCCCACGCGAAGATGCCGGGGTCTTTGGCTTTCAGCTGCTTTATGTATGACACCACCTGATAACAAACGATAAGCTTTTTGTGATTGTGATCTTTGTGAATTCCTATAGTTTCACTTGTGTGAATTTATGAGCCAGAAATTATTGAAGGATTTCCCTTCACTTCAGCTAACCGCACACCGGAACCATATTCACACAAGTACCTAATAAACTACAGCCACACCAAATAAATAATTTGACTACAAAAATAATGACTGCACAACCAAAACTCTATTTGAGTGAAGCGAGCGTGCCGCAGCAACGGCCACCGAGTGCCAAATAGGTACCCATTCGATTTTGCATAATCTGGTTGGTGCATTGATATATTAGACGGCCATAAACTTAAATAAACTTCGAGTTTATTTTATTTACAAATGCAAATTTGATGGGCAAATAGCATTTTTATAGTATATTCTGTTGGAAAAATTGGTATTTTTTGGTGTGGGGTTACCTAATTACTACTGCCCATTCTTAAAGGTTTCTATGGGATAGACAACATTTTCAGACCGAATGAAATAAACTATTAACTTATTTGTATTAATCTCTGTTATGTTATTCAGAAAAAAATGGAGTAAATATCAATTAGCTATAGTATTATCTATATATAGTATCAGTAGGGTTCCGTACCCAAAGGATGCCAATAAGATGCATCTGTCTGTCAGCGGGCTATATCTCATGAACCGTAATAGGTAGACTTGAACACATAGTTGACATTTAAAAGTGTAGGAAGTATAGGATATTACCGCGAAAACATGAATTAATACAAATTAAATAACCCCTTAAAAACGTAATTTTTTGTCTTGAAATGTGGGTCAGAACCCTAGGTATCCATGTTTGCAATTGGCCAGCTTTATTTAGTGACCTTGCTATTTAAAACATTGAATCTGTATCAGAGTGTAAAAATACTATTATTAATAGTATTTAGGGTATTAAGGGACTTTTGCATTTAATATCCAGACATCCATTAGTCGTGACATATGCCAATGAATTAAATTTTATTAATATATTATTTTTAATTATTCTAATAAAGTTTTACTGTAATAAATGAATTGGATGCATAGACAGGGGGGTGTCACTCCAAAGTTTAGGTACGTTTGGCCGGAGCTCCTCCCGGGGAGGATGACGGCGGCAGGTTGCCACTCGGCTCTCGTCTCGAGTGGCGCGCTAAGTTACTTAGGCCGTTTGTAACGGTCCTTAGGTAGCCCGACGTCTTCCCTTGTACATAGTTAGTTTAATTGTAAATTTTATTGAATATAGATGTATACCTAAGTACATATTCATTATAGGATAGCTAAAGGAATGAATTGTGTGTAATATTATTATTTAGGTGCCTACCTACTTAGTCAATAGTTTTTTACCTACCTAGTTTCTGATTTATGTTTATTTTGTATTCCGATCGTTCACAAATAAAATTGGATTGATAATTGAATAGATAACCTAACACCATTTCATTTACCTCCGTTTCAAACCGCGCGGATCAACTGAACAGGTCGATACAATCATGTTTGTAGAACTTGAACGCGCTGCCTTAACTAATAGTGGCCCACCCAGTTATACCTTGTTGCCTATGTTTGTAGTTAACTAGCCAACCACCTAAGTATATTTATATCAGCGAGTATCCTACCCTATGCTCTGACCGCGAAACCAGTTACAAGTCAGCGATGCCAAACGGAGAATCAACGCTAGCGCCACACGGAGGTACATTTTTATACCTAAACATGACTTTTGTTAGAGAGTGATCCTTCTGTACGTAGTACTATTAGTTATTCTGTGTCAATATGCTAATGCTGAAAATAGGCCTGATCATTGTAATGGCTTAAGCTGAAATATTTCTCTTGAAGGTAATTCCTTTACCTTGGGGGTAGTGACCCTGGGCTTAGACCCTCCGATGGCCCCGGGGAGTATTGACCCGGTCTCGTGATACCGCGCCAAGATTTTGGACACGCAGCCGTGAGACACTCGTAGTTGTCGGCTGATGTCACAGGGTCTGGTGGACAAAAAAAACAACCATTCAAAGACAATAGACTTTTTAGACTTTTTATGAATATATTTTGAGACAAAAAACGGGTAAATATTTATCGCGTCTGCCCGCGACCACGGCTGCTGCATACCCGCCAAAACGTCTGGATAAACATAGAATACGCGATAAATACGCTTCTTCCGCACCGCTCAACTAAATTGCTCAACTAGTTGAGCAGTTGAACAGTAGGACTTAGCGAGCTTATAGTGCTCTATTGCTCAACTATTTCTTGTTCTACTTAGTTGATCAGTAGGTCATCCTGTTATAAAATACGCTTCTTCCCCGCTGCTCAACTGAATTTCCCAACTGCATCAAGTTGAGCAGTGAGTCAACTAAAACTGCATAGCTATATGTAAATATTAAATATACCCGTTTGTTCCTATCAAATTAATACATTTAAAGAAAACCATATGTCAAGTTAAAACTATCAAAAATGTCTGTTGACGAAGTACCCACCTGATACCTAGCTGTGCCAGCTCCACTATCCTGAGGCGCACGGCGTTGGGCAGCGGCCGTCCGTTGACGAAGACGCCGCCCAGCTGGTTCACCTCACCGTACTGCTGGGCTGACCCTCCGATACCCGTCTGGCCCATGCCCGCCCCACTCGGATCTACGGGCAAGAAGAGAACACATAATCTACTGAGTACTTATATATTTAATATGTTCTTAATTCTGTTAATGAGTTTATATTATATTGTGTAAGTTCATTATAGTTTAACACGTAGGTATACATGTATATTTTATATTTGTAAGTAGGTGTATCAATATAAAATAAATGGTGTGTAGATATTATTTTTAATAAGCCTCATATCTCAGTTGGTAGTAACTCTGCCTTCTGCGCTGTAGGTTGTGGGTTCGATTCCCACCCAGGACAAACATTTGTGTGATGAATATATATTTTTGTTCTGTGTTTGGGTGTTGTATTGTATGATAAGTATGTATTTACAACAACAACAAAAAGTAAGCATTTAAGTATTCTATCCGTAATCTAGTTCCCATATTACTATGCTTAGTTTGGGGCTAGATGGCGCTGATTGAAATTAATGTCCTGAAATATTTATATTTCTTTTTTTTTTTATATTAATTATTACATGTTGTTAAATTTTGAAATGTTTATTACCATAGTGTATACAATAATTGTATACAAAAAGGATTCTGGAAAAATCGAGCGAACTCCTAAAAAAAGTACCGCACGATGTTTATTACCGTAGAACTCCTTCATTTATCAACCGTATGTACCTACTTTTAAATTCGTCCTATATCAATTTCATAAAAATCGGTTCAGTACAGTGTTTAGTTTTAAAATCAAAATAATTGAAAAAAATACGTCATCTGAAATTGTATCATAAGTGCTCATTATTGATGTCGGTTTTCTTTTAAGTTTTTAAAACGTAATTACGTTGTACATATTTATATCAATTATTGTTCATAATATTTTTGAACTCGCTAAAAGTCAAACAACAGAATCGTTGTCGTAAGGGAGGGAATTTACATAACGATGAGCACCGCCTTTCAAAATATATTTTATGGTACGACCGGGAAGCGCTTGGCCTTCATTATTGAAGTCGGTTCAATGTATTGATATAAAAATAGCTCGTATTATCCTTTTGAGTGATAAATTATTTATTATACCTACATACGATTTTAGCACTAGTCACAATTTACCACCAAAATTGACAGATGACAAATTTATTTTACTTGAAACTTCTCATTCAAAATACGTAACACTACTGTATACGTCCATTCCTTTTTGTTAGGCAATAAGCAAAAAAATATTGATATTATTGTAGTCACTTCTCTTGTACTGCCAATGTCTACATATATCGTATATACTTAAAATGTTCAAAAGGTTTTGGTACGCTTAGAAATGTCCCATCTGCTAATTACAATTCTGTTTTACTTATTAATTTCATGGACCCTGGGCTTATTTAACATAATGCAATGAGTAAATAGGCAAGTACCTATAGGAGACGTAGGTTTCTTCATATATATATCAATTTACTGCCGCATATTATCATATTATCATGATTTTCACAAATTTGTCTACCTGTACTTTCTTCTGTAAAAAAAACAGGTACAAAAGGTATCTATAATTAGAAAAATGAGGCATTCAGAAATTTAAGAATTGGTAAAATTAAGAGTTTTCATAAAGAAGAATTCTTTTAGATAATAATTTGTTAAATTTCACACGAGGAAGATTTTTGATATTCGCCAAATCAAATTGAGACCGACTTCATCGATCGACTAAAATATTTTCCAAATCGGTTTATAAATGACGAGTTCGACATGACTATCAAAAAAAGAATTGAGAACCTCATTCTTTTTGGGAAGTCGGTTAAAAAGCTGCACCTACCTTTTCACGCTGTAGCAATTATCAAAAATGCTTTCTTAGAATGTTTTTTATTTCTTACACTTTCTCTATAAAAAGAACTCCTTTGCCAAATTGCATGCTTCCACATCCAACCGTTTAAGATGTACCTACGTTATCTGACAGGCAGTATATAAAACTGTATTGAGTAGCATTTGTTTATACAATTATTTTAGTAGCTGGTTATGAAATCTCATTAGAAAAATGTAGCAAATAAGCGCAACTGCCCATTTCTGCAGAACCCTGCACGAAGGTTCCGGCTAAAGGGTATGATGGGCGGAGTTTTATGTGTGTACCTACCCATAAATTGACAATTAACTTAATTTTTCCTTTACGGTGTTCCGAATTTAAAAAATCATATATACCTAATCACTATTAATAATGCATACTCAATTTCAGATTGCAGACGTTAAACCGTAGTCACCTTATTCCGTTTTGGGTTCCGTACCCAAAGAGTGCAAATTATATCTATTACCTATTACTAAGCCTCCGCTATCCAAACGTCCGACCGTCCGTCTATCTGTCAGCAGCCTCTATCTCATGAACCGTATGACATTTGAAAATTAATTTCACAGAGTGAGTTCTATTGTCGCTATAACAACAATTAATAAAAATGAAATTAAATGAAAGGGGGGTTCCATACAAGGAACGTCATGTTTGCCTTGAAATATCGGTCGGTTGGTGTGCGTTTCCGGTTCAGCAATCATTTATCAATCACAGTAGCAATGGCGTAACTCCTACAGACTAACTTGCAGGAATCAGAATAAACCCCTGTATCGGGAGATAGAGCCGGGTTTCACGGGAGCGCCTAGTGCTGACGTCAGCGGGCGTGACCCGAGACTGGGATGTCATCTGAGCCCGTTTGAAGTCCCAATGTCATGCGCATGTCGTAAACCGGCGCTTGTTAAAATGTTTAATTTTACGACGTTCACACTGTTTCGCATTTGGGCTCGTATTCCCGCTTGTTAAGTCACCTTTAGGGTAAAGTTTAGGGTAAGTAAACAAGTATTTTTATATTGTATATCTCATATTATGTAATACATAGTTTCTGTTTCAATTGTATGTATCATTTTATGTGTCGAATGACTGATGACATAATAAAGCTAAAGGAAAGTCACACTTGATATTTTTTTCTATGAAAACGATACCATAGTGTTTTGTTTCTGTTCGTCGCTGTCGCCGTCGCGGACTTTTTTTTTAACTGTTTTGGATCATTTGTCCAAAATACTTTTAACTATAAATTGCCAGGAGCTAAAATTTATGACATGTATATAATCTAGGGATACACTTAAGTTTCTGTTGTACTGTGTATTAGGTTTAGAAGTTGGTTTGAGGATTGTGACACAAGGATTTATATCTAGGTATTTCCGTATATATATTCCCCATGAAATCCGTATGCAGATAAGGTAAAAACGAGTTTTATATTGAGACTTTATATAAGGTTAATGTATCGAAAACATAATTTAATCTCATCACAAGATAGAATATATAACATTAAATTGACGTATAAGGTATAAGAGCGAGCAGTTTATAACACATCAAAACCATGCGTGCGCGCATCTCACGTTACATCCGCCCAATAAACGTCACTTCGTCACGCCAACATGTCACTATGACAGGTAAGTGACACTGAAGTTTGTCAGCACACGTCAGTTTCACTCGATGGTTTTGGCGGGAACTATAAATAAGCGAGGGAGGGCGTTTGTAACAAATCGACTACAAATTTGTTAAGAGCCTTTTCAATTTATTTTGCAATTAATCTTTCCTCTTGCAGGATTGTGAGTGAGTAAATATAGAAAGTGGAACGTTTTGCGGTGAAAATAACCTAACAACTTTAACTTGTAACTAGGTTGATTTAAAATGGATTGTTTCATCTAAAGAAATTTAATCATTTTAACAAGATATTTAAGTCATTTGCTTTTCATCAAATACTTTTCAAGGGATTCCCGTACAACTCATAATCACTTTTGTCTGAAAATCACTTTCCCGCACAGACATTTTATAATCATCACTTGCCATAATGCTAGATTCTAATACATTTTGATTATTATAATACCTTTTTCCCGAATGATCTTCAGCTATAATATAGCAATACATAATATTCACATCTCCGAATTTCAATGTTCCTAAACTCATATACCTTATTGATGATATAACATAATACATAGTATTCCGAACGATAAAAAATCTAAAAAACGAAATACTAATTATGTAACCTATTTGGTTGTATTACGAATTACAAGTATACTTAGGTGACAGATCTACATTTTCATAGTTTTTATTTGCGAGCTCATCAGGACTGTTTGATATACTAGCAATTGATTTCGTTCAAAATGAATGACAGAACCGACACGGTGGGTCCGGAGATAGAAGCTCACATAGAAGGTTCTGAGAGGAGCAAACTCGTGAAACAAAGCGCAGCGAAGGGGAGAGGTGGCGAGCGAAGCGAGCCGCTGACCTCCATAGCGAACAAATGACAGAACCGACACGGCCAACCCCGACTCTACCTGGTCTTGTGCGTGACATTGGGGTGAGTATATAAAAAAGGCGGAGCCAGAAGCTCGCAAAGAAGGTCCTGAGAGGAGCGAGCCCGCGAAACTGCTTGCATGCTTCTTGCATGCTGCTTGCATTGATTGCATTTTATAATAAATTATTTTTATACAACATGAATGTTATGATAATATACTATGGATAAAGTGTTTATCACTTTTGAATTTTCGGGATTATGTCAATTATCATAAAACAATTTCGGAATTTTGATTATTATAGAATTTGCAATACGTACAAGTGATGTTAGGTAAAATGATATTCGACAAAATAGGTTTCGGAATTTTGATTACTATGGAAAAGGTTGTTATGGATTGCTAAATTCGGATCATCAATTTTATGAGAGATAAGAGAGAACCACTTAACAACAAATCATTGAGTCTTATTTTTGAAATTTAAACAAAATGAATGAAATATATCAATCACTTGAAACTCCATTTAAAATAACTGTGTCATATTACTTACTAGCTTCTACTCGCAGCTTTGCCTGGGTACCCTGTTTAAAAAATTCCTAGGTCAATGTTATCAATATTATGTGATAATTTAATGTTATGAATAATTAATGTTGTAATAATGTCAATGTTATTCTTGGTCAATAACAGTATATCTGAACGGGAACTGTATACATTTTCGGATTTATACTAGTACTTAGTTCACCCCGAACTGAGATCTTGCGATGTGTGTTTTGGATAAAAACCATTGAGATTTTTTTATAGTAGGTACGACAGGATACACTTGGACTTTACCTCGTTTGGTTTCAAGTTGTGATAAGGCCAAAGGTGGAAGCGCAGTTCATCCAGAATCCTCAACAGACTGAGGATCTAGCTATCTTACCAAAAACTTAAAAATGTACCCCTTCGGTCCACGGATATCGTAAAAGTCGAACCAGGGGTTTTACTATATAGGAAATTATAGATTTTAGAGTCACATGACATTTCACAAGTCTTAAATCTTAATTACCCCCTTTGCAACCCTTAATATTAATACAGGGGTGGTGTCAGTAAATCGGAAAATCGGATAGCCCGAGAGTTATGCCTTCAGTATCATTACCACAAACATAGAAACCTACCAGATTTACCAAATTAAATATCAGTATCAATATCAATATCAGTGTGGCTACCAGACATTAAAAAAATGCACAAGATTGAATAAATTGAGTAAGATTTGCTTTGATTTGAGTCCTGTTTTAAGTTAAATACAATATAATCTTTTTAAGTTAAACACAACTGCCTCCTCCCCGATTGATTGAGAAGTGCAAACGACTCGCGTTGAGCAACTTGACAAAATGCTACAAAAATAAACAATATGTCGTGTTTTATTGGACGGGAGTTACTATGGCATTGCTATTTAAATCGTGTCTGGAGATTAGTTAATGAGGATGGATAGGAATTTCAGATCTTGATGTATTTACGTTCATTTTCACGAAGATATGGCTATAAGAATACGTGAAAGGTTTAAGCACCTAGTTTTTAGTCTGCAAACGGGCTAACTAAAGAATAATAAATAAATTGTTTTACTTATCTTTAAGTACATACAATTATTTGGTGCCCTATTTGCCAAAGTTAGTTTGTGAAAACTTGTATTTTGTGTAGGTACTGCTCTTTCTTAATATTTGAGTGGGTCAGATCAGCTTATTTTATAATTTTGGTAAGGAATAGTGTACTAAATTATATGTAAAAATAAATTAATTTAGATTAATAAATTGGAATTGAATTTAAATAGATTTGTGTTAACAATATAAAAGGAAATAAGATAGGTATTCAATTATAATTATTTATAGCTAGGTAAACTTTTTTAGTTAAGTAGGCAATTTACTTAGTTTGTGCCTACAGCACGATGATACGTGTAGTAAATTAAAAATAATGGGTGGCCCTGTATTTTTAATATATATTTTCTTAATAGGGATTCATCCCTATAACTTTAAGTGGGTACAACTTACCTATGATTTCTCTAATAACATAATTGTGTGATTATATTCCGCCTTCGTCTGAAACCGCAAAAACGTTATTGTGGTGAATTTTTGTTTCAAGCTTATTTTTGTTGCAGATTTTTTAAGACATTTATTATTGGGGACG
This sequence comes from Venusia cambrica, assembly GCA_951394065.1. Classification (NCBI taxonomy): domain Eukaryota; kingdom Metazoa; phylum Arthropoda; class Insecta; order Lepidoptera; family Geometridae; genus Venusia; species Venusia cambrica. The sequence goes on from OX596042.1 coordinate 13,724,391, forward strand.
GCGACGTGGCTCGCCCACATGTGGGTTCGTGGAAGGCACACTGTCACATCAAAGAGCCGCGCTACAATGTGCGCCCGCGCATTCTCACAATAGCGCACTTGTTTTACGCATTAATATCTACTCTGTATACGAGGGTTATAGGAATCGCCTCGCTTTCAGAACTAAATGTATCTAACAGTGCTTATGTTCCAAGAAAAAACCTGGTGGAAGTGGATGTTAATTTTTATATTAGTCCTATTATGTCTCAAATTTTTAAAATATGGATAAACTATAACCGGCACAACTTAGTTGGTAGTGGGCTCTGCCTTCTGCGCGGTAGGTTGTGGGTTCGATTCCCAACCGAGACAAATATTTGTGTGATGAAGATAGTTGCTTGTGCTGTGTTGGTTGTTGTATTGTATGATAAGTATGTTTTATTTATTGTACGACGGGGAAGCGCCCTTCAATCACACCTGTTTTTTTCAAGTTATGATAAGGTTGAAGGTGGGAGCACACTTAACCCGGAATCTTCAACTGTCTGGAGAGCTGGCTGTCATACCTTTTTTATTTTTTTATATGCCGGAACACAGCAATTTCGAATTGTTGTTATGGTGACAGACTTAAGTAAGATGGTGGTAACTAGCCAGGTGGACTTAAACCAAGTCCTACCAGTAACCAAACCCAAAGCACAATATTATACTTCCCTGGAGATTGAACCCAGGACCTTTGGATCTGACACCAGTAGGCGAACCAATAGACATCAGAGGCGGGTATTTACAAAAAAAAATATGTTAGCATTCTATTCATACTCTATAGTATCGGTATTACATGCTATATTTAGTTTAGGGTTAGATGGCGCTGTATGTGAAATTAAAGTGAGATGATGCTGTTTTATATATGTAAAAAAACCTTCGGCGTTAAAAATTCTGTCGTAGTAATATTATCATATTACTATCTGTTAAAACACTTATACGATATTCAAGTGTCACATTCTATTTCTGAATGTTATAAGCAGAACTAACAGTTTTCGGTCATTCAATCCGTCGTTAACCACGGCGAATTTGTCTGCGCGCCAAACACAAATAAAACGATAATCGACCGAATCACAATAAAAATAAAACTCAAATAAAGAACGTGAAAATATTCAAAGCATGAATTTGTCGCAATATAAATAATTATGTGCGAGTATTATTTACGATTACAGCGAGACGGATAATATACTGACTGACGATCAAGAAATTAGATCTATAGTGTTGGGCTTCATCAAATCGATACTATTGATTTTGTGAAATTTAGAGTGATTGCTATCTTACACATATTTATGTTTTTCTAGAAAAAAAACACACAATATAAGCAATAGAAATAAGTCGTCACTTATGTGAGATTTCTAAATTCGTAGACCCTCTACGACAGATGCTACGAAAGGTCTACGAACATTTGACTTCAACGATTTGTATTTTTTACAAGTGTGATACGATTTTATTTGTCTATTAATAATTACAGCTTATTTACATAGATTCCAGTGTAAAACTCTTCTTGAATAGTTATTTCTTTGACTAGATAATTTATACAAAATAAATTATAATACGAAATAACCTTCCCTTATTTCGTAAATATTTTCGACTTTAATTTAGCATTTAATAAATCGTCCGATGTGGAATCCCTGACTTTTAATTCCAGTGTTAATGACACTGGAATAAATCAAAACATACTGCAAATTAACCTGAGCTTTTAAAAGAGAATTAAGAATTTAAAATTTCGAACCGATATCAAAACTGTCGTAGTAGAGGCGACTAGAGGAATATTTACCAGAACAAGGGCAGCAGCTTACTTCTATGTATTACCTTACACATTTACTGCGATCTACAATCCACCTGCCAGGCGTGGTGATTATGGATTTTTTTTGTTTTTTTGGAGGGACTTTCTAATAGTGAACATTTAACGGGCTGTGATGATGGTGATAATAATTCAAAACTATCTCAAAATAATAAGTATATTTTTGGATAATTTACAATTTGACCTGATTTTATTTAAATCGAGACACAAAGGATGGATGAATATGAATCCACACTCATTAGTATTTGACTTTGCTTTAAATCACTTGTTTCAGTTTCCTATCGATATGCTTTTCAGTCCCGACATCACTGAGAAGCTATCAAATGCAGTCGGCGCCTTTAAACTTACTAATTGGTACTAAAGCGAGACGGCGCGATACAAAACTCCTATTGTTGGAAAGAGACGATGGGATACAGGGCGAGATACATCTTTCTTTCCATAATTTATGGTTCTCCTTTGACGCTGACAGTTACTTGTGTTTTCGCCGAATACATCGCGTTCACATCTCGGCATAGAATATGTTGATAATTGCTGCTAACGTGCCGAAGTCTCATCTAAATAATGTATTGTACAAAAAAACATTTTGTAGTAATTCGCAAAGAAAGAGAAAATAGAGTCACGACATGCTCCATTTTGAGGATTCAACTCTCATATTTTATCAATACAGTGTAGATCATTTACGATTTGGTGTCGGGAATGTGACATTTTTGTAATCTGTGATAGAGGCAGTTCAGGGTCGAAAGCTGAAGAAGTTGGTAGGTACATACCTAGATACCACAGATTTGTAAAGATATGTAACATTACTGACATAAAAAGCCGGAATTATGGGATATTTCCACAGGTTCAATGGAACCCAACCAATGGATCAGACGTTCACTATAACCGCCTAATCCCATGGGGAGCAATATTGTGCTTAGTTTGCTTGGTGGTAGGATTTTGTTTAAGTCCGCCTAGCTAGCTACCACCATCTTACCTAATTCTGTCGCCATAATAACAATTCTTAAAAAAAATGTTGTTTTCCGGCATTTAGAGGTAAGACAGCCAGTTCCTGTTAATTGAGGATTCCGGGTGAAGTGCGCCTTCGGCCTTATTTCTACTTGTTACCAGGTGAGATGACGGCCAAGCGCTTCCCCGTCGTACAATAAAAGATTTGATTAAAAGCTATCTCTACCTTTTAAGTTGTTCTCAATTTAATAAAAAAGTTATCTACACGTTTAACATAAAGACTTTCAACTGACATAATCACATAGATTGTTTATTCAAGTTCTATCGTGATATTCAAAATAACCGCGAGAATTATTAGAACAGCTGTCGATTTCAGAGTGGCACAGGCTAATCGACTATACAACAAATACGCTTTACAATTCCGAATTTAGTACGAGCCAGTTATGTGGCTCAGAACAAAGGCAGCAATGGTTCGTTAACATCACGAGAATATCGCAATAAACTGTGCTTCGTTTAATGTCCTCAGTTTTGGCGATTAATTATTAGCTCTCCGGTTTAAAGATGTCGAGTATTTTGAGAGTCATTTGAGATTTTGTCGGGGTTTCCTTTGAAATCGTTTGATTGATTTTCTTTCTCTTTGTAGATTTTTGTTCCGTAATTACGTAACCTACATTCTTTTCCGTTCAAAGGCAGGTTATCGATTCAAATTAACAGTTTTGGTCGTATAGCATCACTTAACACCCGTAAATTAATTCACTGTTGTGTTTCAAGCACATCCCATTTAATTTTGGTAGCCGTTTACAAAACTCTTAATATTTTACAGGCAAGCGGGTTGAAGATCGCAATCTAATCACAATAAATACATTACTATCTCATTCCTACAGGTTTATAAGAGTTTATTGGGTTGAAGGAGTCTCTTATGGCCTGGAATGTGAGTTGATTCTGTCAATCCATTAGCTGCATATTGGTCGTCATTGACATTTAGATAAAACCACTGCTAGTTTTCCTTATCGAAACGTAAAAATACATAATGTAATTATTCGATATCAGAAATAACAACGCGATTTCAATACATTTGTAATGGAAAGTCGATTAGTGCGCGGGCGCAGGGCTACGATTGGATACGGAATAAGTAGCGGGGCTCCGATTGGTCGATATCGTAAAAGCACTCGTAAACAGTCCGATTCTGACCGCCATAATGTCGCACGATAAGCCGGCTGGTGTTGTTGGTGCCATGCTTTGTAATTGAAACTTTATTTTATGAAAACATTTGTAAAGTTAGGTCTGAATATTATTAAAATAGCTTCGAATAACAATGAAAACTTACCTGAAGTTGCAGATAATATGTTTTTCATTTAACATATCGGCTCTGACAACGGCATGGCACGGCGGCGGCCTAAAATGTTTCTTTTGAGATCGACACACATTTCGAGAAAAACGGTGGCGTACCGCCACCGCTGTGCAATCTAGGGGGAAACCGCACTTTGTCTAAAGAAGTCCTGACTGACTGACTGATGCAGCTAGATAATCTATTTGACTGACTGATCCAACAAAACATTGCACAGCCTACATTGCTGGTTGTACAGACTTGAAATTTGCAGGGTATGTTTATCATGGTGTATATCTACACACCATGATCAAAATCAAAAAATCACCGTCCAAATTTCAAAATTAAGAATTCTGAGAATTCACACCGTTAGGGGTTCAAATGGGGGTCAAAGTTCAGAGTGAAAATTTGCATGTCTCCGCAACCATACATGATAACGGTTGAAAATTCGTATTTAGATTGCCTTTATTTTAAATGTGCCATTATATTTGAGGGTTTTTTAGAATTTTCAAAATTATAGGTGGTCCAACATTTAAGGAAACAATCTTTAAATATCGTCAAATATCGTGGCAAAAAGGTCACCTCGGTACCTCCCATTATTTGGGACACATAATTAATGAAAATTTGAGGGATGAAGATGATTTAGAAAGGGAGCGAAGAGCGTTGACGGTAATAAGAGCTGATATATGCAGCATGTCCGCAGGTTTGCGCGCTGCTCGGATGACGTTATAATTAACTTATTCAAGTCATTCTGTCAATCTATGTTGCATGTATGCAGCCTGTGCTTCACATACACTCAAAAATCCGTCAATACTCTTCGCGTCCAGTATAACAATGCCTTCAGGATGTTGTTGGGGCTCCCGAAGTTCTGCAGCACATCCGGTATGTTTGCGGAGGCGCGCACGGACGGGTTCGTCGCCTGCATGCGCAAAAAAACAGCCTCACTGCTAAGCAGAATCCGACGGAGAACCAACACCATTCTGATGATGATAGCGGGCAAGCTTGATGGTCCGCAGCAACACAGCGTTGATGTGCTTATTAAATAGAGGCTTTACCTGTGGTCCCACTACTTTAACCCCCAATAGTGTGAGTGTGTACCTATTACTAACATTTCTATAAGTCAAACTACTAATAATTTATCTGAAAGTAATTATTATTATCCTTATTATTATTATTATTTGGTTTTAGATTTTCATAATCTCGGCTCGAGGCCGGAAAAATACAGAGGTACACGGGCCTTAGCCAAGTGCTCCTCCGTTCGGTTGTTTTGAACAGACACATTATTTGGTTGAGGAGTGTCAAGCGTAGGGGAGTCAGTATTTAGAAACTTTCTGACTATTCGACAAGTGTTTTAAATTACTGCCTTTTGCCGCAGGGCAAAAGTATGCTTAGGAAGATTATGGGTTAGAAGGGAATTAAATAATTGCTTAGGTATAACGCCTGTAGTGGATAATACGATTATTATTATTAAATGTCTATCTTTGAACTGTAACAGGTAGTAGATTGAAATTATCTATCAGACCTTATAATGAACAAACAAAAAATTACAAATAACGTTGATATAAATTGTTATTTCCTCCCTATATCAAACTTAGTGTGAAAACAGTGCTTACTTTGAAGTATATAAAAATAAAACCATAAAAACTGGCTAAGCGTGAGTCATACCCGAACTAAGACTAGAAAGTGGGGGCGGAACCCTCGGTGAGCGTGTCTGCACACCATGTTTGAGCTTACCAATCCAATTTATCCCAGATATCCAACAAATATATATGTATAATAAAATAATAATTGCGCCTATTTTAAAATACCATTACGCGGACGAAGTCGCGGGTGAAATATAGTAAACCTATATAATAACGAAAGGTAAGGCAACTCCGCGCTACTCCACGATTTTTAAATCATCCTTCAGCTAAAGAAGGTTAGGTAAAAACTTGTTCGTGATATTATAAGTTGCGAATTTTTAGAAATAATGTATGAAGCCTGCTCAGGTTGCCTCCATAGGTCAGCCGGTCGATGACCGTCACAAACTCCTCGAGAAGCAGAAGCACAAGCCTCAAGATCAACCCGGTAGCTGTTTGCGTAGCGGCGCGTTTGGCCCGTTTGGCGGCGGCGCGCGCGCTTCGCGGGGGGTCCCTCAAGAGCCCTTCAGCTGCTCGAGGCTAGGAAAATAGATACGGTCGTGTAGTGGAAATGTCTATACTTTTGATCAGTAGTACCAGTGGTCGATACTTCGCAAAAATATCAAAACATTTTTGCTCTTTGCGTAGATAAATGACATGCATTAGAACTAAAAGTGAAAGTTTGCTTGGATGTTTGGATGGCTGTTTGTTTCTTTTAAACTACTGAAAGGATTGAGCTGTAACTTTGCGTATTGCACATGTGTTGTTAAGTAGGCTACTAGGTATATCTCATTAATCAGTTCCCATTGGATGGATATAGGATGTCAAATATCACCATACAAAACTGATTCGTTCTTTGTGGCTCACGCAATAACTACTAAACAGATTGAGTGAATAGGCTACTTTTAATCCGGGTATCCACGCGGGCGAGGCTGCGAACAGATGTTGGTAAAGGTCATAAAATATAGTCTTTGTATCACATGATTCACATGATTGCCCTTATTAAGGATACAGACAGAGTAAGTATTGTAGTTATTTATATATTATAGCTAACCCAAACCAAACTACAAGACAAATGAGTAGCCAAAGCGGCTCTCTGCCCCAGCTGCCCCTATTAACCTAAATTAACCCCTAAATAGTATCAATGACGTCTGTCAAACTTTCCCTCGCCATTACTCATGGGGCTAATTATTGAGCCAGCCCCCCACCACACCTACTTCGTAAGATATTTCGTAGAATATGTTTGAGCCGATTAACCCGGCGAGTATGTGAAGGGCTCAATTTGACCCTGTTAACTTTGATTGGTGTAGATATAATCACTTCCTACAAAACTACACGTTTATTGAAAAAAAAAACTATGGACATTGACATTAAGTCACGATTCTACTGATTATTGTAAAACTTTTACCATAAATTGAGCTACACTTTTCTCGCAGTATTTTTCTTGATTATATTTTTACATAAAATTTCCGTTTCCATGTAAATATAATATCAAAGACAAATCATATTATGTTAACACCGAACCAGCCTGTGCTGTAGCTGCCAATAATTTATCTCCAATTACAAAAGCCAAGTGTGCATACTTATGTTAGATTCGCATTTGCAGGCTTAATTTAAACAATAACTGGAAGAGATCGCTTTTAAGCGATAAGACCGCCCATTGTACTGTTAACTTTCGTTTTAAAATTGACCAGTGTCCAATAAGTTTTTGGTGACCAAAAATAAAGAATTTTCATTCATTCATTCAACAAAAGCATGAGCTTTTGATAGTAGGATACACAACTCTCGTTTGTGTTCACACCCGGCAAGTTCAAGCCGGCACTCATGCGAGGAAAAACTATAACAAACTACCTGTAGTAATAAATAAATTAACGTTATTGTACTAAGTTTTGAAAATGCCTTGTGAGACTTACAAGAACAGCCTACTATTTGAACGAATGTCTTGATGACATATAACTATATACACATTTTGTGTATACTTCATAGTCTTTGAGTTCATATTCAAAGAAACAAAATGATTTTTTGATCAAGACCGTTTGGAGTGGCACATACCTACATACCTGTACCACTGTGGGTAAAATTCGCTGTGGATGAATCAAATTTTCCTCTACTTTCTACATAAATTCTCTTTTATCGATATAAGTATATGCAGCCTGTGATCCGGGATGCTATCAGCTGGCCTAATGAATTTCTAACCCCCATAAACAGTGTCACGCTGGGTATCCGCGATCATTACTCATGGGTACTAATTATCGACACATCCCATCGTGGCGCGTGCCGGCTGAACATATTGCTTGGGTTCTCAAAGTTGGGCTACACCTCGTCTCAAGAGTCTACTAGAGTAACTACCAACAGCTGACCGCATAATTCAGGACTCTAAAAACAATGTTACTCATATTCCAAACGTACTGACGTTTGTGTTGGCGTGATATGAATACGGAATGTGGAAATCCATTTGTAGACCCAAAGGTGACTGACGATGACGACGTAACTCTCGGAACAAGTTTAAGTGGCAGTGTGCAGGACATATGCGTAGTTATTAGCGTTATATAGTTGTATAGCGCGCAGATTCCAAAACCGTTAGGAAAGTTTCTCGGACAACAGTAAGAAGATGTGTGTAATATTGAAAACATATTAGCTGCATAAAAGCGCAAAAAAGTGTTTTTTTCGGAATATTTACTCTACTATATTTACAATCAATCATTATTTACAAGACCAACACGGAACAACACTACACGGCAGTGTTGAAAGTGGTGGTCGCGGCTTAAGAAGCAACCCCTCTGAGCCCATGGATGTCGTAAAAGCCGATCTAAGGGATCTCACCGGAAGAAGAGCAGCGGCTTCTATCTCTGTATTATCTACATATTTACTGCGATCACCTACCTGCCTGCCAAACGTGATGAAAGCAATAGCTGTCGATGTGATTCAAGGAAATTAGTCGAGCTACTAAGGACCGTTACAAACGGTCGATAATTAGTCCACACCAGTACTAGTCGGAAAAGTGCCCGCTGTCCCAGACACATTGTCACACTGAATAGCAATGCTAAGCCAGCCCTTGTGTCATGCGACACTTTAATTAAAAGCAAAAAAAGATAAAAATATAAACAACAATTATACGATCTTTTTGTAGTAGGTACTTGTGTTTCGAAAAAAAAACCAACGAATCTATGTGAGTTAGCTAGATTGTAAGTAAATAAAAGTTAAATTAATTATTAATGGCTGGGAAAAGTCCTCAAGATTGAGCATCGCCCGCTCCGTAAACGCAGGCGCAACCACTCCGCACCGCAATTTGTACGCGGCGCGGCGCGGCGCGGCGGCTTCACGGAGGTGCATTTTGATTTGTATTCCGATATTTTTAGACATCCGCGAGGCAGCTGGACCTTCATGGTATTTGTGGAGTATTTTAATTAACGCGGCAACACTCGCGAACTGGCGAATATTGATTTCTGTAATGGCTTCAGCTTTGTTAGGTCGGACAAAGTTCTCATTACATTGGTAGAGCAGTGCCTATGGCCTACGGAATATTAAAACATAGTAAAAATACTGTAGCAATGTAAAAACTGTAGGTATTGAAGAAAACTTAAATAAATCAAGTATTTTTAACCGATAAACGTGATCTAGAGTCATGTTTCACAAGACAGCCTCAGAATGAAGAAAATGTTTTTCGAGAATAATCTCGAAAATTTTCTAGATTCATTTTCATTTTATTTCATTAATAATTTGAAGCTAAGACATAAGGCCGTTATGAAGGTTTTATGCTTTACAATATAAGTACCGTTGCGCGTACGCATCTGACGGTAGCCGGCGGGAGGGGGGGATGTTTGCCGCCATTACTCTGTTGACAGTGCGGGCCAGGCTAATGCGTGCGCAAACATGCGGCCAAGAGTGTCGCTCGCGAAGGGATTTATGTGTTTTAGGGGGAATTCATATGGAGAATTAGAGAGATTCCTGTGTCGAAGTACAAAAAGGGGAGGAGCTGGCTTGAATTCAAATGCTGGGGGAACGAGTAACTTTATTTACTGCTTATTCTGAAAACTCTGTTCATAAAATCCACTCCATCCAAAGGTTGTCTGAAAGAAATCGATTCTAAGCGAAGTTACTGTGATGGTAGGAGAGCTAACAAGGAATTATTTACCTACTTGTTAGTCAGGGATCCATTTAGCAAAAAAAATGAAATTCAATGGCGATTCTTATGTCAGTTGATGCTGTCGTAGGTAGAGGACCTCTACCTACGCTGCACTGCAAGTTGACGAGTTCTCTAAGAGGAGAGAACTTAGCAGCAGGACTATATTTCCTGAGGATGCTTCGTGCAGAAGCCAATCACGTCTGATAAAATTTCTTCAAAGGTATCTAACGGATTTGTTACCAAATATTGTTATGCTTTCAGGTTTATATAAAAAAATGGATCTTCGCAACTGAAACGTCGATCTAACATCTATGATGCTCAACAGAATAGAAATCGGTATCTGCGACAGCCTTTTATTTCCCCAGTGCATTAATGGTGTAGACGTTGAGAGAAAAACTTATAAAACATGTAAAGTGATATCTTTTTTTTTTTTTTAATTTAATATACATTTATTCAATAAAAAGTACAATTAAACTAACTATGTACAAAGGAATCAGTCAGATTACCTAAGGACCGTTACAAACGGCCTATAGGTAACTCAACTGTTATTGAAATTATGCATCGAAGCAGTTTTATTTTTTCTAGAGAGCAGGGCAATGTTTATTTCATCATCCGCTCGGACACAGCACAGCACTTGTGTCTGTTTGTACTGGAGGGCCGAGCTGCGCTACCGAAGCCAAACATTTGATCTGCGCCGACGCCGACCGAAGGCAAACACACCAGGGTGCAGCTCTATGTCTCAATGATTAGTTTTATAGCATAGGTATTAAGTGGGAACGTGATCTCCTACTTTTCCTTTGACAGACTTTATTTACATTCAGTGCGCTAAAAGGAAGAGATAGATTAAAATGTCATGGCTATATCGCTCTATTATGGCGTCGGTTTTTCTGCATTTTTTTTATTTTATTGTACGACGGTGAATCACTTGGTGGTCATCTCACCTGGTTACAAGTTAAGATAAGGCCGTAGGTAGGGGCGCACTTCACCCGGAATCCAAAACAGTCTAAGGAATTGGCTATCTTACTAACGCCGGGACACAACGATTTAGAATTTTTATTACGGTGACTTAAGGATTAGTAGAGCCCCTTGTGATAGGGCTCGTCTTGGGAAGTACCTGCTACCACCACACTTATTTCGGCCACGAAGCAGCATTGCTCTGTTCCGGTTTGAAGGGTATGGTTGCCGGTGAAATTGCAGGCACAATTGACGAATTTAGTTATTGAACAAATTGACGGGCGCAATACAGTGCCGCGTAGGACATGTTCTTTGTGGATGTGACCTACGCAGTAAGACTTTGCTATAGGCAAGAGATGCAATCAACAACAGCTGGGCTGTTTGCTTGATCCGTCTCCAAATTATATATAAAAGAAAGACTTAGGTAATATCGTGGAAGCTAGCCAGGCGGACTACCACCAACTAAACCAAACACAATATCCCAGGGGATCGAACCCGGGTCCACTGCACCACATAGGCGGTTATAAAATCTTGTTTATAGAGAACAATAATGTAAGTATTGTAGCGTAAATTTAATAGTACTTTGTGTACTTATAATAAACAAATATTATTTTAATTAAACACCAAAAAATAATATATTTGCACATTGTCTCGCCATAGCGGTCCATAAGCCTACAAGCCCATTTGTTTGTTTTATTTGTGGATTATGGTAACTCGACGCCATACAGGAGTATAAGGACATCTGCAAACAACGAATGATGTTACAATTTCCTGTCAATTAGGTTTGTTTGGAGGCTGTGTTTGGCGACTTAGATTTTTTTACTGCTTTGCTGTCTTTTATAGCTCAAGGAGAGTACAGCGAAGGCAGGAGATTGATACATTTTAAGTAACTATTCGAACTAAAAGACGTTGGCACAAAACTGACATAACAGATTGAAATAATAGATAATGATGGCGGGATAAGACCCATAGCCGTAGGCACCACCTATCGCCGCCTTGCAGCCAAAGTCTGCTGTCGCAAAAAAGCCGCGTATCTAGGCGACTATTTCCGACCCGTGCAGCTAGGCTTTGGTTCGCGAGGCGGTTGTGAGGCCGCGGTCCATTCTTTAAGAACATTTTTAGATCGAAATTACGGGGAGGTTATTCTAAAAGTAGATATCAAAAATGCTTTTAATTCGGTTGACAGAGGCACCTTGCTAAATCAAATCAAATCCAAAATTCCCGAAATTTATCCTTTTCTTTTTCAATGTTATGGTTCGCCATCTAAATTAATTTACAAGAACCAAACTATTTCGTCTGCAGTTGGCTGTCAGCAAGGTGACCCTCTAGGCCCGGCCATTTTTAGCCTTGCCATTCACCCAATTATTCAACGCCTGAAATCTAAATTGAATGTTTGGTATCTCGATGACGGAACCCTGGGTGGCGATGTGGACTCAGTATTTGGCGATCTAAAAATTATTATAGATGAATTTCGGCAGATTGGCTTAGAACTAAATTTTTCGAAATGTGAAATATACATTTCAGATACATGTTTGGATAGAAATTCAATTATTCAAAAGTTTGAGACTTTGGCTTCCAATATTACTGTTGTAGATAAGAGTTCACTCCACCTACTAGGTTCACCAATTCTTGATGAATCTTTTCCGGGTTTCGTCGACGACAAAATTCAAAATTTTATGAAGGTTTCGGACAGACTTTCAAAAATTAACTCACATATGGCTTTCACCATTATAAAATTTTGCCTTTTTGTCCCAAAATTTACTTATGCTTTACGATGTTGTCAACTGTGGAAACACAGTGAGCTGGTGGAAGGCTTAGACATCATAATAAAGAACACCCTTTCCACGGTTTTGAATATTGAGTTGGATGACAGAGCATAGTCGCAGGCCTCATTGCCTATTCGATTGGGCGGCTTAGGTATACGCAAAATTTCTAGTGTTGCTTTGCCAGCGTTCTTGTCTTCCGTCTATAGTACACATTATTTGGTTGAGAAAATTCTAACACCATCAATTTCGGCTGTTCCAGGCAATATACTCCAAATTTCTTATCTTGACGAGGCTCGAAATGCTTGGCATAGTGCTTGCCCTAATACCGATCCCCCAAAACACCTTTCGGCACAACGGCAGTGGGACGGGCCTCTGTGCGAGTTGACACGGAATTATCTATTACATACGTGCTCAACCTCCACATATCGTGCTCGTCTCTTAGCTGTTTCAAAATGGGAATCAGGTCTTTGGCTGCAAGCACATCCATCCTACAATACCGGTACACTTATGGATCCTGTAACTTTCCGTATTGCCACTTGTCTTCGGTTGGGTGCAAGATGCTGCGCCTCTCACCAGTGCCGGTGCGGTGCGGCCGTAGATCATTTTGGTTTTCACGGACTTTCGTGTGCAAGGTCTGCCGGCAGGATTTCGCGCCACGCTAGTCTTAATGACATTATCCGTCGAGCGTTTACCAGTGTCAATGTGCCAGCCGTTCTTGAACCGAATGGTCTGTTACGTGATGATGGTAAGCGGCCCGACGGTATGACTCTTGTCCCTTGGGAAATGGGTAGGCCTTTGGTGTGGGACGCTACCTGCGTCGACACCCTAGCGCCATCTCATCTGCCTGGGACATCAGTTAGGGCTGGTGCGGCGGCTGATTCGGCCGAGGATCACAAAAGGCGCAAATATAGTGGTCTCGACAGAGCTTACCTATTTGAGCCTTTTGGGGTGGAGACCTTGGGTCCGTGGGGAGCCGGTGCCCTCCGGGTTTTCAAAAATATTGCGGGGCTTTTGATTGAGGCGACACGTGACCCAAGGGCTGGCTCTTATTTAGGCCAGAGAATTAGCATAGCTATTCAGCGTGGCAATGCAGCCAGTGTCTTGGGCACGCTTCCGTCTGGTACTGGTCTGGAACAGTTGAGTTACCTATAGGCCGTTTGTAACGGTCCTTAGGTAATCTAACTGATTCCTTTGTACTTAGTTAGTTTAATTTATTGAATAAATGTAATACTTATTTAAGTAACTATTCCAACTCAAAGACGTACAGACTGACATAAATAACATTAAATAAGGTTGGACTAGAGAAACTCCTCCTGTTTGGGAAGTCCGATCAGTCCCCAAAACAAAGCAGTCCAGTGAAATTCGGCTGTGCCAGGAATGAAACTTACTGTAAGGAATGATATTATTAATATGACACAACCTCAAAAACGGTTTATATAATTAAATATCTGGATTTGAAACTTTAAGGCCACTGGGACCTTTCTTGCAGGAAATAAAAAAAGTCGCTTAGCTTAAAGACGTCGCTTGAGACAAGAAGGCTGGTTGATTTCTAGCTCAAAGAATATCTTAATAGCCATTCAACGCGGGATTGCAGCCATTGCTTTTGGTTCAATAACACATGAACAACAATGATTGTTTTTAATTGTAAGTTTTTAGTCTAATTATTGTTTTTAATTTATAATTCAGATACAAATTGTTTTTTCATATTTTTTATCTAACTGACCGCGCATTTCCTTTTTCGCATTTTTTTTTAATTGTCACTATCATGTGCCCAGCCCAGGGTGACGTTATGGCAAATGTTTTACAAATGGGAAAAATATTAAATTGATCTTAAGAGGGTGAAATATAAAAAGGGTTGATGTGCAAACATTTGTTTCTGTTTCGGTTTCTGTTTTACGGTTTATTGAAAGGCATTTTGGGAAATTCATCCTCAAAAGGGTAAAAATCAGTCGGGCTATCTAAAGACTACTTAAGTAAACTTGTAAGCTTGTAAACTTTTTTTGAACAATAAACTATTATTATTATTACTTCTTAATAATTAATAAAGTTTAAAATTTTGAAGTCTGGTTGTAGTTTTTTAACTATCAACTTGTTGCATTGCACCTACGCAAAGCTCAAAAACTCATTCAGCTAGAAGCTGGCATGCATTTATAATCGGTATTGTTTTGTTTCCATTGGTTGCCTTTTTTATATCCAGGAGCAGATTTGACAACCCATAGCAGCGAGTTAATGGTACAAATAAGCGGTCGTTTGTCTGTTTGTCCGTCCTGTTTGCGTCCACAGAGCAAACAGAATTGGCTGCGCGTTGATGCGTCGGCGCGAGCGCAGCGACGCACCGCAAACAAGGGCCCGCTACTGAAGTTGACAAATAAATAAATAGGCTAGCTTATAATTTATTTTTATGAATAAAAGCTCTTTAAATGGCCACCACTTGAACTTTCTTACTGTAGAATACGAGTTTTACTAGTAAATAAGTGTTTTCAGGACATCAATTTCACACAGCGCCATGTAGGTAGCCCAAAACTAAGCAAAGCTATATGGGAACTAGATTACGGATAAAGTACTTGTGTGTGTGGTTTTTTTTAAACAGCTAGAAGACGGAACAAGCAAGTAGCCCACCTGATGTAAAGTGCATCTCTTGCCTATAACAATGCCTTACTGCGTAGGTCAAATCCACAAAGAACATAGCCTACACAGCATTGCACCGCGACCGTCAACTTGAGGCATAGCGGTGTTAAGCCTCGCGTGCCGGAACCAAACACAGAAAAAACGTTTATACATTTATCACATAAATGTTTGTTCCGCGTGGGAATAGAACCCACAACCTACTGCGCCGAAGGTGCTTTTTAGAAAAATAATATAGGACAGGATCACGATGCATACTTGGAACTATGGAGCCACAGGCTGCACAGGCATAGGAATACGCTAGAGATACCGGGAGGTTAGATAATTGCTGGGTCTTCTTTTTTTTTTCATTGTACGACAGGGAAGCACTTCGTCTTCATCTCACCTGGTTACAAGTTGAGATAAGGCCGAAGGTGGAGGCGCACTTCACCCGGAATCCTCAGCTAACTGAGGAATCTTTTTGGTTGGTGGTAGGACTTTCTTTATGTCCGCCTGGCTAGCTACCTCCATCTTACCTAATTCTGTCGCCATAACAACAATTCTAAAAATTGTTGTGTTCCGGTATTTAGAGGTAAGGATAAATACCGGAACAACAATTTTTAGACACAGATTACAGATTATAAATAGACTTCGAGTATTAATAGACTACATATACCCAACCGTTGAAAAAAAACAAGAAAAGGTAGACCGCACAGAAGATGGGACGTCGACATTGTTAGGGTAGCAGGCAAAACTTGGAGCAGACATACTAGAGATAGAGAGAGATGGCATGAGCTGGAGGAGGCTTTTACCACGTCAAGTGGTTCTAACAAGTAAATTACGTTAAGAAATTTAGTCTATAATTGTAGATGTTTATTTTTTTTTTGTAATTTTAAATGTATTAATCTGTGTTTAGGAATAATTATTATTAATATAATATACCATAATGCAGGTACCCTAGAGACAGCCAAAGGAATCGGGGACCTGAAAATGGCAGCCGGACCGAACTGGAGGAGGGTAACCCATGACAGAAGGCAATGGAAAACGTTGGCTATGAACGAAGAACGAAGAAGAATATAAACGAAGGCCTATGCCAAAAGGCACACCGAGACTAGAGATATTTTATAAGTAAAGTTTTTATATTTTTTGTAATTTTGAAATTATTTGTCCCAAATATGTAGTAATTAGTAAGACTAATTATTTTTTTTCTTTTTATCAATTATGTAGTAGAAAGTAAGTAGAGTAACGTAGATATTACACTTGTATGGTACAATACAATGAAATTTGAATTAGTTCAGAAATCATGTCACGTTCAACCAGTACATCAGAATATGTTAAGAGCTTGACTCCTGAAATACAAGTGATTCACTTAGTTCAGGTGTCAAAGGACCATCCACCTACCTTATTGTGCACAAAATAATATTATTTTGGTTCGGCCTCTAAAATACAAATTTTCTACTTAGTTTAGAGGTCATATATCTTCAATATTTTATTTCTAGTGCTAAATACATTACCTGCCTATTAGGTTTACCTAATAAGTAATAAGGCTGTACAAGTGTTTAAGTGTTTTTTTGAACAATAAACGTTATTATTATATTAGGTATATTAAGAAATCAGTTGATTAAGGCCTGCAATGTCCTAACCAAACTGAGTACAAATATAACGACGAAGTACCTACTACCTGAGATCTGAACCCAGAATCTCCGTAAGCCACACGCAGTATCAATAGACCACGGACGTGTAAGGCTAGCGTTTATGATTGATGATAAAAGCAGCTGAGCCTCTTGGTGAAGCGAGCGATGTTAAACCAGTCATAATTCAAGGCAATAGGTAAAAATGCGTGTTAAAAAGTAGCGATAATAGTGATGTGGTACGAGTGGAGTCGAGAGGTCGACGATTATCGCCGGTTATCGATAGGTTATCCGCCCTGCGTCACTCAGCACGCGCCATATTCACAATTAGGTTGGGAGGTAACTATAGGCACTACACGTACACCTTATGAAGAGTGGCCTTACCTAAACACTTTCGTGGTCTAGTCGTCTACTTTCGTCTAGTTGAAGGCGTGTGGTTTTCGTTCCGGAGAGTCTGGGCTCATTTCCCGGACAGAAAGTAGTAAAATATATAAATAATACCAGATATTTCACACAACGCCGTCCCTAAGTTTACGTATCTCTGAAATAAAAGCTCATGTGCAACTCTTAACAACTGTAAAACATTATTATCAGGTTGTAATGGAGGGAGGTAATAATCAAAGTCTTATATTATTTATATTCGAGATATTTCAGAGGCACCTAATATTAATGGAACTAATCAATTACCAAATCCGCCAATTATAATGGGTAGGTATAACTATTCTTAAAGGGTACTTCATGTGAAATTAAATAGTCATTCTAATCTGAGGCCATAGAGTTGTATTCAATTTCATTTTTATTGTATCAAAATTCTTCAGTCACGTGGAACGTGGCGGAACAGTCTATAGAGCGCCTCGAGAATGCAGAAAAATCGATGGCAATGGCAAGCGAGGTCGAGGCAGATCGCCCATGAGATGGATTGACCAAATCAGCAATGGATGGTTCTCTACACGAGTACACTAGGGCAACGGCCATCATATAGAGTCATGATGCCGGGTTGTCAAACTTGCAACAACCCCAACACATGACATGACGTGTTGGTCGAGTTATTTTTTTCAAATGGATGTATGACTGGCAAATCAATTTGGTACCTACTACCTGTTAGCCTTTGGGCTAATTGTAGTGGTATATAGATTAAAAGGCTCCAGTCCAAGTTACTTATTTATTATTAATTTAATACAATTTTGGAATTTATAAAGATGGTGAGCCGAATAGGAGTTTGTTCGAAAAGTGAAGAGACTGACAGCTGTGACTGTCAAACGATAGCTATATTCGTCTGGCATTGCTTCTACTATTGTGGTAGGAGCTGGTGCTGGCGCAAACACTACCTAGTTGAATAACTAGAGACAATCACAATAACGATTGTTTTTCACAATAATGACGCGCGTGTATATCGCCGTGATAACCCGCCGCCCTCCGCCGATAAACGGTTTAGTGCAACTATGCCACACTAATGATGAAGCAGGTAACTATTAATTACCAAATAAATATGGAATTTTATAACGAAGGTTATCTGGGAGACCTTTCATGGTTGTTTTTAGACTTTCCACGATAAGCAAGCGTCGCCCTGGCGCCAGTTCTTTGCTACAGGAAACACGATTTTTTTTATCTACGTTCAACTAGAAAAGTTTTACATTCTCAGTAATCTAGTGCATATTGTATATCCATATTAAAAGCTTTGCTGAGTTTAGGGTTAGGTGGCGTTATGTAAAATGACTAAGATCTATTACTAACTGTAGAGCGATGAAGTGGAAGTAACATATACATTTTTATTTTATTTTATTGTTCGATGAGGAAGCGCTTGGCCTTCATCTCGCCTGGTTACAAGTTGAGATAAGGACGAAGGTGGAGGCGCACTTTACCCGGAATCCTCAACAAACTGAGGAACTGGCTATGATATGAGAACTGATTATCATGGTTTCCAGAGCTGATTATTATCATGTCTACAATGTTGGAAGGTAAAGCGGTAATGGTAACATTGAATACTGTAAAGTATTTCATAGTAAGAGTTAAAACTGGTAGGTAGGTTAGGCATCAGTAATAAATAAATAAATAAATAAATAAATAAATATTACAGGACATTAATTTCACACAGCGCTATCTAGTCCCAAACTAAGCATAGCTTGTAATATGGGAACGAGATTACGGATAGAATACTTAAATACTTTTTTTTTTTGTAAATACATACTTATCATACAATACAACACCCAAACACAGAACAAACATCTATATTCATCACACAGATGTTTGTCCTGGGTGGGAATCGAACCCACAACCTACAGCGCAGAAGGCAGAGCTACTACCAACTGAGCTGTGAGGCTTGTTCATCATCAGTAACTTTAGGTTTACCTACTTAGGTTTTGTTATCGTGTACTTTACCAAAACCTGTGTGGGTATTTAAATCCCGGTTTACTTTGAACCTCGTTAGCTTCTTTGAATTAATTTTAATTGACTGGCAGATAAGATTTATTATTATTATAAGCATTTATATGGGGTAAAAATCTTTTCATACATTAAATATAGGTAACTAAGAAGAAAACTATGTAGGTAGTGAAAAAAACCGAGATAAACATAATTATAATACTTGAAATAAGAATAATTTCGCTGTTCCACACCATGCTCTATTAAGTTAATTGATCATGCATATAGTGATCATACATACTATATACATATTTCATATATTATATGCTATACGCTATTATAAATGTAATTATTAGCTTCCAAGAGTTTTTTTTTAAACAAAAGCTATCTTAGAAAGTTTCTTAAAAATAAAGCCTGGTTTCAAAAACAATTAGTATTTGGTTCCATAAATGAATTATTTCTCAGAAGAGTATTGTTCAGAAGTGAATCCTCCAAGGGAATCCTTCATGATTTATCAGTCTCTTCATTAAGTTTGTTTGAATGGATCATCAAATAATTAACTAACCCGGAGGATACCTTTCTCCTTGTGTGTTAGTCGCGATTCCAAACAGGCGGTAAATTTGTTTTAAACTGAAAACGTTTTAAAATGATCCTAAAAAATATTTGACTTTGACTTTAACCAGTCTTTCTAACAAAAGAGTCGTGTGGTTTATTAACTTGAAGGTATGGATCCATCAATACCTGGTTAGTGTACAATCCAATCGGACTAAGATGCTCGAATCCACGTACATTAAAAGAACGGGCAAGGTGTGGAAGGGTAGAAATTCTGTACCATCATCAGTCTTTCTTGCTACGTATAACTTGGATTCTTTTAAGGCAAAGGAGTCATCTATGAATCATAAAAAAAATACTCTCCGCTCGTATAAAAATACTAAGTACTCTTTAGTCTATTATTACCAAAGTAGAACGCCTAGTCCTTATCAAACTAATGTTATTAAAGCGTAAATTTCTGTGTATGTTTGTTACTCCTTCACGCCCAAACAGCTAAATGGATTTAGAGTAATTTACTGTGAAGATATTTTATACCGTGGATTAACACATTGGCTACTTTTATCCTGGAAAACTAGAATTTTCCCGTGGGATGGCTAAATATTCAAATACCTATGTTTGTCACTCAACTCAGTTACGCTTAAAAGGCTTAGCGAATGTAGATGTTATCAAGTATCAGTAGGTAGAGCTACCCTAGATTGACACATAGGCTATTTATGCTGGAAAAGTGCAGATTTTCCGTGGGATTACCAAAAATTCTAATATGTTTTCTATAACGCTTCAAATTTGTATGATATTTGATATCACACTAATATTATTGTGTTACATTTTGTTATTTGTGACTTGTGCACACCTAAACGTCTGATCAGATTTGTATGAAGTATGGTATAAATATATTTTGTACCCTAGATTAGATGATTCTTTATTCTTTACTATACACACATAATATAAAAATAATTCAGAAAAATTATGTACATAGACGAGCTTAACCCTTGTAGAGTTTTCTAACAGCCAACCCTTGATCATATAGATTGGTTGCAATAAAATGAATAGATAATGATGATGATATGACATAGGCTAGTTTTTATCCCATGAATCAGTTCCTGTGTTGAAGGAAATGGGATGGGAAAATGTAGCCTTTCCGTGGGATGAGCAAAAATTCAAATAAGTAGGTACCTTAATTTGTCTCTGAATTACGCCAAACTGCATCGTAAAACTGATAAAAAATGTACTTGTCCTTTGTTGCTCCTTCACGCAAAACTACACAACGAATTGAGCTGAAATGTTGTATAGATCGATATTTTTTCGGATTAGGAAAACATATACACCAATTATTTCCGGGTTCCATGCGAGCGGATAAAATAGATATAGCTTTTAAAAACCTTTTTTTTTACTTGGAATCAGCTTCTAGTGTTTGTATTTCCACTGTTTCACGACCCTATTATAATGTTTTCATTCATAGAATGTATAGGGTGTCTATGAATTCTGGCTCGCTCTGTCATAGACCTCGTTATTGCATGTCCAATATTCGAGTCTTCGTCCTTGAGTCCTCGAATCTTGCACAAAATTGTCCCACGGGCGTTTTACTATTTTAAAATCCTTCCATATTTTTCTTTGTGAAATTATAAACACATCAGCATTTCCGTATAAAATATCAAGGTAACGCTCGTATAGCATTACTACAATAATATAATTAATAATAATAATAAATATTACAGGACATTCATTTTACACAGCGCCATCTAGCCCCAAACTAAGCATAGCTTGTAATATGGGAACTAGATTACGGATAAAATACTTAAATGCTTTTTGTAAATACATACGTACTATATGATACAACACCCAAACACAGAACAAACATCTATATTCATCACACAAATGTTTGTCCTGGGTGGGAATCGAACCCACAGCCTACAGCGCCGAAGGCAGAGTTACTACCAACTGAGCTATGAGGCTTGTCAAAAATTACACCGGCCAAGTGCGAGTTTGACTGTACACGCACTTTTAGTACCTACCTTCTTATGTTGTTATACTTATTATTATACCTTAGAGTAAATTAACGAAATATTAAAAGCACGTTTAAACAGTGTTATTGGTTTTTCAATACAGGTGAGTAATAGAAATATCACAAAGAAACATGTTTGTTGTGAATTACGAGGATTACACCTATGTACCTTCAATATCTCACCTGGTGTCAAGTTAGGATAAGGCCGAAGGTAGAAACGCACCTGGAACCCTCAACGGGCCGAGGAACTGTCTTTCTTATCTCTAAATGACCTTTTGTAACGGTCCGGTTGTAAGGTAACCCGACAGTGTCCCTTGTAAATAGTTAGTTTACATTGTAAGTACATATGGCTTTTGTATTTTATTCTTTGACAATCTGCAATCGGCTTTAACCATACTCAGATATTTTCAGGACGGTTTATGTTGGAGCCTATCCATCTAATGGTACCATAAAATAGCTAAAAAGAGTGTCCAAGGTATAAGTATATAAGTATATAAGTGTAATTATGCCACCGTTTTAATAATTTACTTTTTCTTTATCGTCTAGAAGGGTTTTGGTAAGTTCGTTTGTGTGCCTGCTCAGTCGTTCTTTGTATTTGAAGCTGTTTTTTAGCTTTACTATTGAAAATCAGCAACTGTATTCAAATAAAACTTACTCTAACGTATCCCTACGCTGAATCCCAGCTATAGGGCGAGAGGTGATAGTGAATGAAGAGTGGAGAGTACCTATATAGACAGTGAAGTGACGCACGCGCATTGACCTGCGATAAATCAACGCAGGAGAGTGACCCGCGTCATCGCACTATCTCTGCACTTGGGAGATTGTGAGACAATCGATGAAACATTGATCAATGGAAGTGGTTTGTTTGGACCGGTATCAGACCCTGAGCTCTTGGGAAAATTTTAGCTCCTATAAACCATTAGCCCACCGATGACAGATCCAGAAGCCCCGAGTCCGATCTCCTGATGGGGAGTATAATACTGTGCTTGGTTTGGTTGATGATAGGACTTTGTTCAAGTATGCTAGACCATCTTTGCTAGATCTGTCGCCATAACAATAATTCTAATTTGTTGTGTTCCGGCATTTGGAGTTAAGATAGCCAGTTCCTCAGACTACTGGATTTCGGGTAAAGTGCGCTTCCACCATCAGCCTTATCATAGCTTGATCACAGACAAACTCACGGAATTGCACCTTAAATAGTATGGACATATTCAGAGACGAAATGAAGACCATGTTGTTAAAATTGCTCTAAACCAGGAAAGAAGAGACAGAGGCGGCCCGCCAGCCAACTGGTGGTCAAATATAAAGATTATCTTGACTATCCTGACACAGATGTGTGGGAGTGTGCAGGAGGCCCGACCCCAAATGATGGGAAAAGGGAACGACAAAGAGCGAGATCACAGCTTGACACCAAGAGAGAAAGGCCAAGCGCTACTACGTCGTACAAAAAACAACTTCTTTCTGCTCTTTATCCCACACTAAGTAGCGCATAGTTATCGTTAATATAATTTGAAGGAGTTAAATACTCGTAGGTACCCAAAGGAGCCTTTTGGACATTCACCTAGGGGTTATAGCCGATTCTTACACTCTACTGTTATGCAAATTTTGTGTTTTTGACCCTGTCAAATTAAAATATAGGTAGGTACTTACAATTATCAAAATATGGTTGTTAGGGTATATCAACAATCAATCACAGATTTATGAGTCAGATAGAGATAAAGCTTACGATCTCTAATCATATAGGTATTATTGAATTATTAATATGTGTTTAGTACAGTCATTGTAAATATTACAGTAGTTACAAAATATAGTTGATAAAGAGCCCTGTCTCAGCCCTGTGGGATACGAACAATTCACCTGCGAAGTGTGGTATTGCAAATGTTTTCACTATAACGTTAAGCACCATAAAATGACAAAAGATGGATGGATGTGAAAGAGGACATGGGTTTGAAAGGCGTAGATGCAGAGTTGACAGGTGACAAGAGTGAAAGGAAGAGAAGGACATGTCGACTCTACCTAGTGGGATAAGGGCTGAAGAATGATGATATAAGGATGAGCTATATCAGTATGAGGGTATAAAAGGCCCAGAAGTCAACCCCTAAAAAGAACATAGCGCCGTGATGTTGCAAAATCAACGTTACGATTTGGTATATCAGCTTTAACAAACCTCTAAAGGTAACACAACCCCCGCTCAAAAAATGTCCTCTGTTGAAAAGAGCCTTCACATAAACCATGTTAAAATTTGAAGTGTTTCCCATAATCAGTACATAATGGCATGCAAGGTTATAACTTAGTATTCAGGAAGTTCCTGTCGGTACTGTTGTTCCGGCCGAGTACTTAGTATCAACACTAAGATCAACCCACATGCCATTATAATGTGATAATTACGCTTTCTGCGCTGTAGGTTGTGGGTTCGATTCTCACCCACGACAAACATTTGTATGATGAGTATAGATGTTTGTTCCGTGTTTGGGTGTTGTATTGTATGATAAGTATGTATTTACAAAAAAAAGTATTAAGTATTCTATGCGTAATCTTAGTTCCCACATTACAAGCTATGCTTAGCTTGCTAGATGGTGCTGTGTGAAATTAATGTCCTGTAATTTTGTCTGTATTTTGTCAGGTATTTATTTAAAAAAAAAAAAAACAAAAAAAAAAGTCAATTCCATCCATAGCTGACTCTGGGTAAGGCTCAAGACCTGCATCGGACGATTTTGTGAACATTTGCATAACTCAGTACCTAGGTATCTATCCTACAGTACCTACCTTTGCACACTACAGTCTCATTTAAACCGAATCCTATATTTTACCTTCCCAATTAGGTACACCCTAATCATATTTACCATTCATAGATATCAAAACCCTACCCATTTCCCAAGGGACAAGCAAGACTCATACCGTCGCGGGCCGCTTACCATCATCACTTAACAGACCATTCACTCGAGAACGGCTGGAACGTTGACACTGGTAAAAGCTTGACGGATAATGTCATTATTAGTAAGTATGTAGGTATACATTATACCTGAGAGGTTTGTAGATTTTTTGTAATTTTTCTGCAGGTATCGGGTATGTAAATTCCACGATATTTTGCTTAAAATATATTTGGTATAGTCCCCTGTGGCCATAACCCTTAGTAATTTTAAGGTTTAAGGTTTATTTCTTTAGAGTACCTACTATACTTGACCAGTTACATACAGGAACAGATTTAAATAGACGCAAGGAGTGATGTTTCAGCATCTGATTAAAGTAATGAGTTGACGGAGCTGTAGCTTAAATTCAGTAGCCAGCCAGTATCATGGGCACGCTTCCGTCTGATAATGGTCTGGAACTGTTGAGTCATCCGTTTTTAACAGTCCTTAGGTAACCCGACTGCTTCCTTCGTTCGTTTATTTGTACATATGAATTCTGTTACTTTTGTGAATCATTTCAGTAGGCGTTCCAATGTGTTGAGTACGTAATTAAGGCAGGTTAGGTTAGTATTTTTTTTACGGGGGGAAATCTGTTCGCAGACTCCCTAACGCACCGAGGGATGCGAAATGGTGGATGACGGACTCGTCGACTCACTAAAACCACCCCGGTGGCCTCGATGCATATCGAGGGTCTCCGACAACTCTTTTTAGAACATTTCAGTGCCCCTCGCAGATCGCCTTTAAAGCACGTCCTGGGAACGACACAGTCGCCCCCAGCACTCGTGGTGCTACGGCTGCACATGCCACAATGACTGCAAGTAACTACCTAATGCAACGCCTGTGCATGCGCAACGCTTTGTACCGACGGCGGTGGCGGCCAACCCAGCAGCGCCACCGTATTTTGTATTCTATTATCTACCTAGGTATTTATTTTGCTGAAATCTTTATAGGAAGAGTAAGTTAGGTACCAACCTACATGGTTTTTTGTGTTGACCTGAATTAGATCTTCATTCTAACAACAATCAACTCCTCGATCTGCACCTTTTAGGTATAAATTTATTAGAATCTGTTTAGTTCCTCGTGTATAGTTGCGATGTAGTTTTTTTTAAGGTAGATGTCTTATGTCGTACCTACATATTATATAGGTAGGTATCTAATTTATTTGTTACTTGTAGGTATAAGTTGTATAGGTATGTTAATTATTATAAGGATTAATTAAGGCAACAATTAAATATACTTAATATAACATTATTTAAAAAAATCTTGAAAAAAAACATTGTTGTGAATTGTAAATAAACAAACAACCATTTAACGTTATTTATTACCTATCAATCAGGAGATTAATAAGTTTGAAATCATTTTTTTTGTACCAATCTATAGAACTGCATTCTAGGATTCTAGTGTAGCTAAGAGCTAAATTATGGCGGGGCAATACCTATTTCGAAAGAAGGCAATGCTGCAACTATGTTTTTTAAAATGATTCTGCCGATAAAGATCATAAGTCTGATGACATGGTTTAATAGAAAATAAGCTCACCAGTGTCCATAGCGTATCCAGCGGCGGCGGCTGCAGCGTGCAGCGCGCCGTACTCTTTACCGTCCATACCGCCCAGCATCGCGCACTGTCACACATCCGCACCGCACTGCAACACACTCGGACCGTGCGTCCACCGCGGGCCGCTGTCACTGTCACGTCTGCGCGGCGGCGGCGGCGCGCGCGCACTCACTCACCCCGTCCCGCCCCGCCCACCACCATTGGCGCGCGTCGCCCAATCACCGCGCTCCATTTCAAACGCTTTCCTTTTTCCATGTCGCGTTCTATTTGAAGCGTGTTGATGCATCTTGGAAAGTCACCATTGAATTTTGAGCTTTAGTTGGACCGAGTAGAGTGTAGTTCACGTTACTTTTGGTGAATAAATATGTCTGTTTTCCCATTCGGTCGGATGCGCACGGGCAGCGAGCGCGACGAGAGCCGAGGAAAATGCGTCCCGCTCGAGTAGGCTGGAGTAGGTAGGGTGCATGCACGTAAATGTGGCGCTGTGGAGGGAGCAATGAGCTACGTATGTGTATTGTACATACTTTTTATGTAACACTGTGACGAACGTACCGTGTATATGGCGTTTGTAATTGATATTTTTATGTTCGATAAATTGTTTTTCTAACACGCATACGGTTTCACTTCTACTTGACTAAATTAACACACGTGTTTTAGTTTCTTACGTAGGTACATAGTTATGTTATCGGCTTTGTGATGTTTATTATAACGAATGCGTCTTTACTAGTAGGTAGTAGGAGTACTTAGGTAGGTATACACTACCTGCACAGACATACCTACCTAAATTATTTTAAATACATTTCTATAGGCATAAATAGTATACGAAACGGGTCACAACCGCGCATAGGTTCCTTTAAAATAACACACGGTTTCCGACAGTTTCAATTTCAACTGTGTGACAATGACAATAGCGAAGGTCCGGCCAACATACTGACGTATAAGTACCTACTCGCTGTAGTTTCGTCGCTGTGAGGTTGTTTTTAACCGACTTCCCAAAAAAGGAGGTTCTCAATTCGGACGGTATTTTTTCTATACCTATGTGTAAGTATCGATTTCACTGTGAGTGGTTAGCGGATTTGTGAAAAAAATTTTTGATCAATAGTCTGAAATTGGTTTCATTTTAATTTTGTGAAAATCCGATGAAGATCTCCTATGATGTGCTCGGTTTGCTTCAAGGCCGCATGGCAAGCTACTCTATCTTAGGTACTCAGGTATATCGCCATAATAACAATTTAAATTGTTATTTGACACTCAGCACAATACTTTTTTTTTCGGGTGGAAATCGAACTAACACCCTACATACAGCACAGAAGTATCAATAAGGTATTCACACAAGTGTTGCAATCAACACGTGACATGCAGTAGCGAATGCTGGCAATTAAAGGCACCGTGCATGATTCGACAAAAAGGGCTCAGTCGCGCCGACAGCGGCGGCGGCGGCGGCCGTATTTCTGTTAATTACCACAAATATGTCGTGTGATACAAAAACTTGCTTAATGAAAAACACATTCAAGCGCGAGTTGTTCTTCGAGAAATGGTTTGCTTTCGTTTGTTTTATAATCATTTAATTTTGTTCAGGTTTAACCCCTCGTCTGTGTATCAACTAAATTTACTTCGAGTAACGTTAATAAAACAAACATAGAAAAAGAAATGATCTACACTGATATTATGAAGAAATAAAGTTGCTAGTTACATTAATGATTCAGAAATTATTTCAGCAATATTTTGAATGGACTTACAGGGTGGACAAAATTACTTATATCGCTTTAATATATATATATATATATATATTTGGGCGTGACTGAGTGACTGAGTGACTTACTGACAGACTGACTGACTAACTGCCTAACATACAACGCACAGCCTAAGCCGTTAGTCTTAGCGACGTTAAAGTGGGTATCTATGTTCCTTATAAGGTCATCCATTAACAATATTTTTGTAAAAACATAGGATCTAAGTATCATAAAGGATACAAAACCTTGACACAGAACAAACGTTTGTCCCGGGCGGGAATCGAACCCTGTTCCTGCAGAGCAGAAAGCAGAGATATTACCAACGGAGCTGTGTTGCCTTTCTCCTTGTGTGCTGGTCAGGATTCCGAACAGGCGGTAGATTTGACGTTTCAAAATGATCCTAAAAATCTTAATGAATAAAAATATTTGACTTTGACTTTTGACTTTGTGCCACCAGTTCCTGTACAAGCGTTTTGGTTTACCATTGATGTTAAGGAACTCTAGAAAGCATAAATATGAAAAACACAAAAACATCTCTATATTGCGCCGCTGTCGGCGGATGGAAACAAATTACTGGTGCGCAAATGATGCGTGCAGAGACGCAGACTCAAACGCACCGTCTTCGCTGGCGATGTGACTGACTGACTGACCTTTGTTCAAATATCCCGTTATAGAATTTGAGGAAGTTGCCCATTACCGACTTATACTTGGCTGTTCAGATTTTTATTACTAACGTGTTACGATGAAATGCTAGTCGATAAATTGCTATCTTAAAATGTATTGTCGCCTGCAATAACTATTCTATACATATCACACATCATCAACAGTCCATTAGTGTCCACTGCTGAACATAGCCTCCCCCAAAGCTGGAGGGTTTTGTCGTCACCACGCTTGGCAGGCGGATTAGTGATCGCAGTGAAGGTGTATCTAATACTCAGAAAGAAGCTGCCTTCTTCTGGTAAGAACCGCCGCAGTGGTCTAGTGGTTTGACCCACTGTTTTCAGTCCAGAGGTCCCGGGTTTGATCCCTATGGGGAGTACAATATATTGTGCTTGGTTTGGCTGGTGGTAGGACTTTATTTAAGTCCGCCTGGCTAGCTACCACCATCTTACCTAATTCAGTCACCATAATAACAATTCTAAAATTGTTGTGTTACGGCTTTTAGAGGTAAGATAGCCAGTTCCTTAGTTAGTTGAGGATTTTGGGTGAAGTGCGCCTCGTAATTACAAAACCTTCGGCGTTATCTCAACTTGTAACCAGGTGAGATGAAGGCCAAGTGCTTACCCGAAAAAATAAAAGTACAAAAATAAAAAAGTAGGGTAAGGTATATTATATATATCGTGAAAGTCGAGTACTTTCACGATATATATAATATACCTACCTATGTATAATATACAAATAAATAGTTATAGTGTCTGTTTGTAGTGCCGAAGGAATAAATATTTTCTGAAGTCAATATATTACGGTACCTACAAACTGATAACTTAAACACATTTTTTTAAAGATTGCTTGTCTATCCGTCTGTCGGTTTGTTCCGGCTAATCTCCGAAATTTCTGGATGGTGGGATTGAGAAACAAACATCTAATCTAGTAAATAAATAATGATTAGATGCTCAATCACGCAAAACGGCTTGACGGATTTGGATGAAATTTGGTATACTGATGGTTTATTATATTGGTTAACCATGATCTAGTCCGACAAAATTAATGTTTCCGATCCGAAATTTGCCTCGAGGTAAGCTGTAAATAAAGAGCTTGCAAATGGAACTCCATCGACTCTTCCACAGTCGCCGAGTGCATACAAAATACCTATACCTACAAGCCCCATAATCAAGCCTCATAGCTCAGTTGGTAGTAACTCTGCCTTCGGCCCTGTAGGTTGTGGGTTCGATCCCCACCCAGGACAAATTTGTGTGATGAATATAGATGTTTGTTCTGTGTTTGGGTGTTTTATAATATATAGTACGTACCTATGTGTTTAGAAAAAAAAGCAAATAAGTATTCTATCCGTAATCTAGTTCCCATATAACAAGCTATGCTAATTATTATATCATTTTTCTTCCGTTAAGTAACATTACCACCCACTACATAGCATTAAGTTTGCCCATGTACATGTATTTATATGTGCAAAAAAGTATTTTCTATCTATCTATGCTAAGTTTGTGGCTAGATGGCACTGTGTGAAATTAACATCCTGTAATATTTCCTGTAACATATTTAGAAGCGAACCTTCCATTAAAAATTAAAACGGATATAAAATATCAATAACAAGCTCATTCGTTCTGAATTATTTCTGGTTTTTACAAGAGTTCGTCGAGTTCCCCTGCGACGTTCATAAATGCAGTAAAGCGCATTGTTCTCGCGCACACCGCGTGGTTTATTCCCAATTGTCCCACCGCTGGGCCGAGATTGGCCCCACGCATTGTGCCCTTTATCTTTTCTATTGAATTTCACTTTATAGCCGTTTTATTATTTTTCACGATTTTTCTTTGTTCCATCAGGCTATCGCAGAATGTTATCAACTGTGTTAACGAATGTATTTGAATTTTAGATGAATGTTTTTTAAATTGAGATTTGATATAATATTTTATGTTCATGCAATGTTTCCTTATCAGTGGTATTGATTAAGTATGATTATTTTTACATTTAAAACTACGATTCTTGTTACTTGTTGCGGTGTGCATAGGTAGGTATGGTAAGATAACTAAAAAAACAGGTTCTCCCTTTTTTGTACGGGAAGCGCTTGGCATTCATCTCACCTGGTTACAAGTTAAGATAAGGCTGAAATTGGAGGCGCAATGAACCCAGAATCCTCAACAGTCTGAGAAACTGGCTATCTTATCTCTGTATGCCGGAACGCAACAATTTAGAATTTGTTGTTATGGCGACAGATTTAGGTAAGAAGATGGTAAACCAAGCACAATATTGTACCCCCTGGAGATCAAACCCGCGGGACCTCTGGATCTGACATCGGTGTGCGAACCACTAGACCACACGTATCTGGCTGTAGCCGTACCTAGGGTACCTAAAGGGGCCGTACCTAAAGTAGCCATACCTAGGGTACGGTTACTTTTGGCTCCATTACTATTCAGTCGATATAATATACTTGCTTCGTCAATCTGCTTCAAGAATAAGGGTTTAATATTAAATAAATACATTAAAAAAAAAAGATCAGAAAAAATATATATCTTCCCCTAACAATTGCGTATTTATTTGATTCCCGGGTGGGAATCAAACCCACAACCTACAGCTCAGGAGGCATAGGACTTCCACCCACCAACTGAGCTGAGAGGCGGTTTACCTCGGTTGGATTTGGGTCCAACTTCGGCTAAATCTTTTACCTATATAGGTTAAGTATAATATTTTAATATTTGGCACGTTCAGTGCTTACCTTTCCTTTTGCAGTAGAGAAAGCTCTCCAGAACGAAGGTTCTTAGAAATTATAAGGAGGAATAGATAGGTCTCGATAATTTACTTTGGGAAAGGAGTCCCCGGGAAATAAATAGAGTCGATTGCAACCAACTCGAGATTTCCTCTGATCACAACTCAGAGCGTAGATCTTATTAGGGTTACCTACGAGGGAGTGTCGGATGCACGTTCAAACTTACGTTCGGACCATTCCCACGGTTTACAAGTAGCTAGTATTATATCGTGACAAGCTGCAAACCCAATACTTACTAACCAGTTACACAAGCCATTCGGGTTTTTGGTCTAGGAATATGCCGTTTTCTTCACAATGCGACCTTCACCGTTAGAGCATATGCAATATGTGTCAAATGCACACATGAATAACGTGACCTGACGTCCCGTTTCGAACGGGACTGTCCCTTTTTGTAATTACGAGTCCCGGTGTCCCCGAAATGAACACTGGAACGCAAAATTGTCGCGTTTTTAGTTTCTATGAATAAAACTAAAAAATCATTGTTGCACAACTGGATTTGAACCCACAGCCTCCGGATCGGCAGGCGGGCCTAACATGGGGACCTGGCCAAACAGCTTTTTTTTTTTTTTAATTTGTGGTTTCTGACCGTTATTTTATCAAATATCTGATAATCGCCTATATGAGCGTAAAGCATTTATTTCATTCTTTTGGTACCTCTTTTGTCAAACTTACGAATTTAGGACATTAGGTATAACAAAGAAAAAAAAACCAGCTTAGTGCGAAAATGCTCACCGAAGGTTCCGACCCACATTTCAAGGCAAAACATATATTTTTTTTAATTATTCACTGCCCAACTCAACTGCTCCGGACCAGACGGAAGCGTGCCCAAGACACTGGCTGCATTGCTACGCAGAATAGCTATGCTAATTCACCGGCCTAAATTAGAGCCAGCCCTTAGGTCACGTGTCGCCTCAATCAAAAGCCCCGCAAGAGTTTAGAAAACCCGGAGGGCACCGGCTACAAACAAACACTATGTCAATATTATCTATATTTAGTAATCGCTGTTATATAAATACTCTGAGATCTACCCTCTGTGATTATTTCAACTACCTTAATAGGTAGACACCTATTACGGTTCATGATATACAGCCCGCGGACAGACCAGACGTTCCATAGCTCTCTCTTTTTTATTTTTTTATGTACAACAGGGAAGCGCTTGGCCTTCATCTCTTAACTAGTTGAGATAAGGCCGTATGTGGAGGCGCATTTTACCCCAAATCCTCAATAAACTGAGGAACTGGCTATCTTACCTCTAAATGCTGGAGCACAACCATTTTTAAGAATTGTTACTATGGCGAATTAGGTAAGATGGTGGTAGCTAGCCAGGCGGACTTAAACAAAATCCTACCACCAACCAAACCAATCACAATATTGCTCCCCTGGGGATCGAACCCGCGACCTCTGGATCTGAAATCGGTGGGTTGTACTACTAGACCACAGAGGCGGTCGTATAGGTCTCTGGACTCCTTGACATCTTGACATCTTGTGGTCCGTCACTTTTTAAGCGATGTCTTGGCACCGTAGGTCATAGTCGGCACGACATATTGGTTGTAGAGGTTCTTTTTCAGACATCGTAAGTAGGTTAGATGGTATGGGAGATTGCTATTCATGATACTTCCGGTTTGATATGCTTCCAGACCGCAAGCATCTTAAACAGCAATATCATTCAAAGCAAGTCAAAATACATTAGTGTACCTCACGATCCTAAATCTGCCTTCACTCCTGCAACTCGAGTTTCAATGAGGTTTGTTTGTGCGATTGTTTCATCTGCGCGGGCGGAGGTCACGCTCCGTCGACCGCGACCGGCGATCCTTTTGCACTAATAACTACCGAAGCACAGGGCTTTTTCTATAATACCTATACCTATAGCGTTACAACAAGAAGCAAGCAAGAAAAAACAAAGATTTTATTTTTTCTGTTCTGTGGTTACAAGCGTCCACAGGCTATATACGTACGATAACCGCTTAGTAGCAAAGTATTGTTCATTAAAAATACGTACTATTTATTTAGAGGTTAACATAGAGTAGAACAAAGTGAAAACATTGTACCTATCATAAGTAGGTATTTACAAATAATTAGTCGGTATGTGCTTAGGTATTCATATTCTGAATAATCTAGTTCCCATAATAAGTACAAGCTATGCTTAGTTTGGGGTAGTATTATTCGTTATTCTGTGGTTTGAGGCTAGATGGTTTTGTGTAAAATGTGTAGTAAGTAGGTACCTAATTTTTGATTGATTTGAATTATTTAATACGAACGTTCACAGATGCTTAATTGCTGAGTGTTATTCAAGCTCCGTACAACTCTATAAATACCTTCCTCCAAAACCGTGGGCAGTCCTACCGAACGCAAGTTTGGGCGTGCCTCTGACCACCCCCTTATAGGTGATTATGAGATCTACGCTCTCAGTAGAAGAGCTCACTACTTTTTCTGAAAAAGTCTGCTACTGTTTTCTTTTACAAAGCTGTATCAAAAGACAGATTTAATATATCTCAATAGAGATGGGCCGGATCCCGGTTTTGCCGGGTAACGGTTAACGGGTACTCGGCATAATATTTAGCAAATCCGTTAAATTTATCTGGCATTTTAAAATCCACCTCTCGAAAGGGTTGAGCAGTGTGGGTGAGGGGTGTGGGAAGGATGGCACCAGCGTGTCTAGCTGCGGAGCTTGTTTTAAAGAAGCGGCAGATGTAGCAGCCAACTCCACTGCAAAACAGAATGCAGAGTTCAGCTGCAGCAGAGAGGAGAGGCACCTGAGCTCTGCTAGAGTGCACATGAGTGCAAATCGTACCCATCTCAGTCTATCTTGCTCTGTATGAGTACCTATTCAGAACGGCTGTTTTTGGATGCTAGCTTGATCCTACGCTTGCCGAAAAACAATTTGGCCGATGCAATTTTATTTTCTCATTCTAACGATAACTTCAAAGAGTCTTTATTTAAGTATTACTACTATAGTACATTGTATAAGAATTGCATGATTGTTATTTGACCGAATATACCTACTATAAATTGTAAATTAAAATGAAGTAAACTTAAGTACAAAACAAAGTTTATTTACTTTAAAGCTTTTTTAAAGTTGTTTTGTTTTTTCATATTACCCGGCATTATCCGGTATCCGGCCGGATCCTGAAAACATGCCGAAACCGCCGGTTACCGGATCCTAGCCGTACTCGGTGCGTCTCTAATCTCAACGGATTGTGTAGTGCTGGCTATGTAAGTGTAACTTGTCATAATTTTGCCCGTTTTGAAGACAAGAGCTTTTGTCTTGTTATTAGATCATCTAGAAGTGATTGTTTCATCTGCTCCAACGGACGCCGTCGTCGCGCTCCGTGGACCGCGACAGAGTATCCCTAATAATAGGCAGAGATGTTTTATGTCTTGTGATGAAATTTATGGCTAATAACTAAACATAGGTATTAGGGTACCTAGTTGAGATGTTCGCGAGTGAAATTTAAATTGGATAAGATATGAGTAACCGCCTCTGTAGTCTAGTGGTTCGACAACCGGTGTCCGATCCAGAGGTCCCGGGCTCGATCCCCAAGGGGAGTACAATATTGTGCTTGGTATGGTTGGTGTTAGGACTTTGTTTAAGTCCGCCTGGCTAGCTACAACCATCTTACCTAAGTCTGTTGCCATAACAACAATTCTAAATTGTTGTGTTGCGGCATTTAGAGGTTAGATAGCCACCTTCAGTTATCATAACAAAAAACCAGATGAGATGAAGACCAGCTACCACTATAGGTAGGTAGGTACTATTCGTCGTGCGTCGTACCTACAATATAAAAAAAATGACGAGGTATTCTATTATCTTCCCTTTTCCGGTACAATTTGGACAAATCCTTTACCCAGCCAGGCTCAAAAACGCTATATTTTCTTGTCATTAATATTTGTCGAACATTCGCTCAGTGCCCCAAGCCCCAACTGCACTAAAATAGCTCTCGTGTATAATAACTGTTATTCTATCTTTGTCATTTGTTGGAACAACTGTGTTGTATTCTGCCATGGCACTTCCCAACTGAGCATGCGCGTTAGATCTCAGCGGCGGGCGTTCCGCGCCACTGACAGCCGTAATAGTGCCGCCTACCCTACTCTTTACCACCACTACACAAGCAAAACTCAACCTTGTGACCTTAAGCTACAGTAGGTTCTTGTATATCGTGGTGTCTGAAAGCTTCAGCAAACTCGTGATTTATATTTTTGATTCCTATTTCAATCGTGTTAGGGTGCACAATTGTTTGCGGTATAGGTACAAAGGGCGTAGAGACAACGGAAGCGGCTTCGTCGATGGTATCGCGTTCTTTAATTAGACGGTTTAATTAAAACGCGGTCCAAAGCGATAATAATGGTAATTGGATCATCCATTTTCGCGAACATCTCCGGATTGAAGTTTATATCCGCTGTCAGGATTTGTCTTACATATCTATTACAAGCCTCATAGCATCAGTTGGTAGTAACTCTGCCTTTTGCGCTTTAGGTTGTGGGTTCGATTCCTACCCAGGACAAACATTTGTGTGATGAATATAAATGTTTTGTTCTGTGTTTGGGTGTTGTATTGTATTACTAAAAAAAAGTCCGTGATCTAGTTTCCATATTACAAGCTATGCTCAGTTTGGGGCTGTGTAAAGTTAATGTCCTGTAATAGGTATTTATTATTAATATTTATCTAAGCCAGTCTTCACCGATTAGAAAATTGAGAAAGTACGTCTTACCTAACTCACAATTATTCACAGGTATTCGGAACTCAGACCTAGTAAATACTTACAATTAACTCGGAATTTCCTAAGCCTATAAGTATTTACAACATCAGAGGCTAGTCACCTGAAGTTTGTCTGATCATTTTAAATTTTAGCTCTCACCCATTTCATTTTACCTATATATTAATATTCTTATTCATTTATTTCATGCAACTAAATCTTAACAAAGAAATATCTTATTCTAACACTATGTAGGTACCTAGGACCACAATTACTTAATTATGTGACCCAATTAGGGTGTAGCACTTTTGTATACTTACCTATAATTTATTTAGTACAACAATTTAAATGTTTTAGTTGGTATTAATCTGTCAAGGAATTATAGCAATAAATTAATATGCGATTTTTTTTGTTGAGATATATGAGGAATTGCAATCCAATTTAATTACCTATATAAAACAATGTAATATAACAATTAGAACATTTTAACAATTTCGCAAAATGAATTTGAATGAGTATATACCTTACCTATCTAACTATACTTATACTATAAACAATAATTCAAATCATCCAAGAACTCGTCCAGGCTATAGTAACATTTATCAATAAGTATACCTATATACAGGGTGAAATTTTGTAATACCACCTGGAGGGAAAGTACTCATAATACTGCAGATAGAAAATTTTACTAAAAGGAAACATTCCTTTATTTTTGAATAGAAAGCAAACTGCATTCAAAGATTTTCGAAAATTCTCTTCTCCCACACCCGGGAATCGAACCGGCTAAAATCTGAAAAAATTATACCCTGTACTTTATTGCATCGAACGTTAGGGTCAATTATAAGGAATGTTTCCTTTGAGTAAAATTTTCTATCTGCAGTATTAAGAGTACTTTCTCTCCAGGTGGCATTACAAAATTCCACCCTGTATAATTGTTGTATTATGTAATGGCATAAAAACACTAAGGTAGTTTCTTACCAAACAATAAACCTTCGCTTTTTAAAGCTGGCTAATATAGGGCCTTAGCCATCCCGTCCCGCCGACTAGCGACGGGAAGGGAAGACGACCCGATCCGACAGACGCGACACTACTTTTTGTTTTGTTTTTTACAAGTTAAACAAACAAACATGACAGTTACAGGATCAAATATCAAAGCGGCTCTTTTCGGGAGCTCGGAGGGCTTTTCATGCAACGTACACAGGGATACCCTGTATTTCTCCCGAAATATACAGGGTCTGTGAAATTGGACTAACTGCGCCGTGAATGAAAATAATGACCTAACATTGATACCGAACAGGTAGTTCACGAATCAAAATTATCCAAATAATCTCACAGGATAAACGAATTGTTTATATTGATATTTGCAAAAGAGACATCAGAGACAGACGCCATGCCACAATTAGACTGATTATCTTTGTCTGACGCCAGGCAGCAGCATTCCGCAAAAAAAATATTTTTTTTATTCCATGACGGGGAAGCGCTTGGCCTTCATCTTACCTTGTTTCAAGTTATGATAAGGCCGAATGTAGATGCGCACACCAGGAATCTTCAGCAGTCTGAGAAACTGGCTATCGTACCACTAAATGATGGACCACAACAATTTATAATTGTTGCTATGGCGATAAACTTAGATAAGATGGTGGTAGCTAGTCAGTCGGACTTGAACGAAGCTAACCACCAATCAAACCAATATTGTACTCCCCTGGGGATCTGACACCAGGGGGCGAACCACTAGACCACAAAAGTTGATAAAACCTTCATTGCGATCACCAATCAAAACCCCAAGTGAAAAAGTGGTTTTGTTAAAAATATCGCATTTCCCGCAGTTTTCTTGCAAGACGAATTATGTGCATGGAGAGCGCTCTGGAGCTCACAGCCCGGCAGTTGTCAGTTTGGTAAGCATTATAGTGAAGCGTGACAGACAGACAGTCACATGCTGCTTATTATAAAGGCGCCGGAGTCGATACGAAGATGGTACTCAGATTACGGTTCATGAGAGACAAAGACAACAAAATATAGATAGTAGCTATACATACCTAGTCCTACATTTCAATATCTACTGCGCAACTTAAGGAGCCGTACCGGAATCTAAGGTGAATAAGGGAGGAATTATTTCATCGTCATTAATACATTCGTTCACGTATTGGCTATGAAAGTGGAGGTTTTAAACGGGACTGACATGACGGGAGAAATTCGTCGTATTGTTTTATTGGGGATAGCCAAGCGTTTGAACGCCGGCACTAGCTCAGTTGACCTGGACATGAAGGTTTGAGGTGAGAAAATTGTATATAAGTGATAATAATATTTGGATACTATCCCATATTGGTTTGGCGGGAAATGAGGAAGTGGATCTTTTTTTTTATTGTACGACGGGCTAGTACTTGGCCTTCGTCTCACCTGGTTACAGGTTGAGATAAGATAAGGCCCAAGGTGGAGGCGCACTTCACCTCGAATCCTCAACCAACTGAGGAATTGGCTATCTTACCTCTTTAAATGCCGGAACACAACAATTTTAGAGTTGTTGTTATGGGTTTCCCCAGATCCTGATGCGATTTTTTAAGGTTCCGTTCCTCAAAAGGAAAAAACGGAACACCTAAAGGATCACTTTGTTGTCCATCTGTCTGTCTGTCAATACCATTTTTGTCAGGCACACGTGGTGATATCAAGCTGAAATTAATATCAAATAGGTACTCAAGTTACTGTCCTTTAGAGCTGTGTAAAAATCAAACTTCTAAGCCAACGCAATAAAAAGATACAGCCGTTAATTCCGCAAATTTTCGACACTCGTTCCGTGAACTCAGAATCTTGAAATTTGGTACGAAGCAACAACTTATAAAGAAAAAAGATAAAGGAAAAATTGCGAAAAGCAAACATTTTTAGTTACATCATATAATAAAATAATTTTAAACTTACTACCCCATTTCTCATGAAGGCGTAGATAGTGGTATTATATTGAAATTTATATCAAATACTCAAATCTATAATAGGTACCTTTAAGCTGTGACAAAATCAAACTTCTATGTCACGCAATCAAAATGTTTAATCGCCTCTGTGGTCTAGTGGTTCAACCCACCGATTTCAGATCCAGAGGTCCCGGGCTCGATCCCCATGGGGAGTACAATATATTGTGCTTGATTTGGTTGGTGGTAGGACTATGTTTAGTCCGCCTGGCTAGCTACCACCATCTTACATAATTCTGTCGCCATAATAACAATTCTAAAATTATTGTGTTCCGGCATTCAGGGGTAAGATAGCCAGTTCCTCAGTTTGTTGAGGAATCCGGGTGAAGTGCGCCTCCACCTTCGGCTTTATCTTTACTTGTTACCAGGTGAGATGGAGGCCAAGCGCTTCCCCGTCGTACAATAAAAAAAAACATAAACAAAAAACAGCAAATTAGAAAATCGCAATACTCGAAGGGGAATCCTAACCTAAAGGATACTTCCAGTTGACCTAGAATCTTGAATTTTGAATTTTTCGTCGCATGAAGCAACGTGTTATAGCACACATAGAGGAAAAATTCCAAAAACTTAAAACTTTTAGTAAAATTATTTTAAAATAAGTAAATTTATTTTTATTTTAATTACATAATAATATTTTTTTCTAGATTTAGAAACGATAAAGAGACCTTTGTCTCAAATTTATGCTCCTCCAGCTTTTCACATTAATGTTATGCACTTCATTGAGCAATAAAAATACCATAACTTTTACTAATTGTACGGAACCCTCGGTGCGCCAGTCTGACTCGCACTTAGCCGGTTTTTTTTTACTTAGAATTCGCCTGAAGACTTATACTATAGGACCTCTGGTTTGGCCTGTGTTGATTTATATATTTGTATTTGAGTATTATATTTGTATAGTATGTAAGTACATAGTGTATAATGTGTAGGTATTTATATTATATAATTAGTGTGTATATTTGTAGCATAGCTTTACTTATAACGTATGATATGTAGTTAATTTAGCTAGCCCCCCAAATTAATATGTGCACCACCAACCACCTCTTTACCCATGAAATCCTCTCCATCCAAAGGTTATCTGGAAGAAATAGCTTCTTAGCGATAAGACCGCCAATCGTATCTACAAAAAAATTTTTAGTTATCTAGTTCTATTTTTAAGATGTGCAATAAAGTATTTTCATTAATTCATTCATTGTTAATCAGACAGGCAGTTAGTCAGTCATTTACCTTCTAGGTGATTTTATATATTTAGATGTGAAGGTTTCTTTCAAATGTGGCGTTGACTAGACATTCTACGGCAGCGATTCAATTGTGGACTAATTGTTCTGTTTGGCGATTTGATGATACTCATCACTTATGTCACGGACCTGGCGCGTCGTACATCTGAAAAAAATAATTATAGCGATCAAATTATTCCATTAGGTGTTTAATTAAATTTTCGTAGCTCCGAAAATAACATAAAGCCGGCGTCACACCGAGTGCAGCGGAGCGCGACAACGCGCTCGCCCGACCGTGCCTTCGTAGAAACTCGCTTTCATCTGTACACAGAATACACGACAGTAAGCAGTACCCTACACAAAGAGGCAACAGGTAGATACACTGTTATACTCTGTGGAGTTAGAACTCTTAGAACCATTCATAAATAAACCACGTTGACGTGACATTTCGCCCAATTTGATTTACGAGCGCGAATCATTTGATGAATTACTTGAATGTTGGGAGATAAGACCGCTGCCAAAGTTTTGATGCTTTGACGTAGCAGATAAACTGCAATGTACATACATTACTGTACTAGATATGTGACCTTTATTTAGCAACTAGTTTACTAGACACAGTACCAATATGATACCTAACCTACATGCACATAACCTACATGCATGTATTTACTCTGTAGGTTATAAGTTGGTAAGGTAAAAAACTTCTAGTTTCTTACCTTACTATTGCTCCTGGTTTTAGGTCTCTAAAATGACGGAAATATAAAAAGGTACACGCTATATCATCTATATACCTCGCTATAGGTAATCGCTATTATTTAAAAAATCTCAAACACTCATTGAGTAAGTACTTCTAATCTGAACATTGCCAAAATATCTAGACTAGACGTTAGTGGCTAAAATTACTAAAATGAAATACAACGATGAACTTGCCACAAATTCGCACGTCCAATTGACCGCCAAGCACCTGAATCAAACAATCAACAACAGAACGCTAAAAGCTACTGTTGCAAACCACAGATAAACCTACAGTTTCTATTGAAAACGCGCAGGTAAGTTGATAGTTAGTACGAAGAGGGTGTAGAAGAGTGTGTAGTTGGTATTGGTACTGGCCGCGGTTGGACGCAGGCCATTAGCTGGCGTGCGACACAGCTTGTTACCGCCACATGTGGCGTGCCGTCGCGTGGCGGCGCGGCGCGGCGCTCGGTGTGGCGCAGCCGTGTGTAGCGGCCCGTAGTTGCCTCTACGCTACGCTACGGCTACGCTACGGCTCCTGCTACGGTATGGCCAGTTGATTGCTGAATTAAATTATTTGGCTTCAAATTATTGTATTATCAATCCAATATGCGGTTTTCCCATAGCTAAGTACTTCGGTGCCTTATTACTTAGACAGCTTAGATCAAGGTTTCCTTGATCTAAGCTGAATCCAATTTTTTGGTTTTATACAAAACGTCACACAATGCGAACTTTTATAATACAACTTTTATAGTAGGTAGGTCTCTACTAGATCTATTCACCTTAAATATACAAAAAATTTTCAGCGCTATTTTAAAGGTTTACGCTTTCAAGATTAATCAAATTCGCCACAGTCGAGTTGAATCAAATATGCGATCGTCTCGCCGAACGCGCGTCTCGGTAACGAAAACAACGTTTAGTTGCGCCTTTTATTTTTAAGGTTGCGTGTCCGTGACAAGAGTTATTTGTTAGGCGTCGCAATTAATCAGCGTAAGCGTTTTATGCGTGGTTCCGCCAAATACGTCGCGGCGAGAGACAGACAAGATGGCGATCGTTTTGTTTGTGCAAATGGCGGCGGCGTGGCCGCGAGACGAGTTCACGGACCGAATTAGTGATTCAAATTAGTGATTCACGGCATAGCAAGCTACCTACCTACCTACCTATCTATATTTTTTGTATGTAGACAATTTACAATGAGCGACGTCTGGTACAGCTATTAGTTTGTTTGATTCTGCATAGTATAGGTAGGTATAAGTATTATATCAGTTCCCATGTTACAAGCTTTTTATAGTTGGATGATGGATGGCACTGGTTCAAATTAATGTCCTGTAATATTTAATTATTTTTGGTAGGTACGTAAGTCAAAGTCAAAATCAAATATTTTTACTCATTCAAATATTTAGAATCATTTTGAAACGTCAAATCTACCGCCTGTTCGGAATCGCGACCAGCACACAATGAGAAAGG
Source organism: Venusia cambrica (assembly GCA_951394065.1). Lineage (NCBI taxonomy): Eukaryota > Metazoa > Arthropoda > Insecta > Lepidoptera > Geometridae > Venusia > Venusia cambrica. The sequence continues at coordinate 13,766,798 of OX596042.1, forward strand.
CAAGAACCTCGGCCTGGCTACGTAGGTACATTTCCCTAAAAGTACCTTGGTACTTACATACATTCGTCTATAATAGACGGCTTTTGGAAAAGCTCGCTCCATCGTAGACCTCTTCCTCGCCCAGATTATGCCCAGACAAGCCTCTAGATCAAGAGCTTACCCATTTCACCAATTAATTTTACCAACAAAAAAAAAACTGTGTGACCGATAGCTGCCTGACAAGAGGACGCAGTCTAGTCAGGGTCTAGTGGATTGCCCACCTGTGTCAGGTCCGGAGGTCCAGGGTTCGATGCCCAAGGGGAGTACAATATTGTGCTTTGTTTAGATGGTGGTAGGACTTTGTTTAAGTACCTACCTACGCCTGGAATTAGGTAAGAGGGTGGTAGCTAGCCACCATTACCTACTAATTCTGTCATGTCATAACAATAATTCTTAAATTGTTGTGTTTCAACATTTTAGAGGTAAGATAGCCAGTTCCTCAGTTTGTTGAGTATTCTGGATGAAGTGCGCTTCCACGTTCGGCCTTTTCAAAACTTGAAAAATCAGGTAAGAGCATCTCAACGTCTTACAATTAAAAAAAAAGGTTGTTAGGCTAGAATAGGTGGGTAAATGTACCAATGCTAAGGAAAACTAACGTAAGTACGTACGAGTGTGTCACATACACTTTCGAACTATTGTTTTCTTTCCATCCACCCTTGGTAGTCTCCTAGCCTCAATCCGAATAGGCTGTAGAGGAAATGTGTACGACATGATCCCTTTGAGGGAGAATGAACCCTATTTGAAGGATTATCAAGTTATTTCAGATTTAAGCAGCATTTACTGTTAGCAAATGTATCCATTTAACTTTTGTGATACCTTAAATGTTTATTTTTTTATTTTAATTTGTAGATTTTACTTTTTCTTAAACCCTACCAAAGGATCATCTTGGAAAGGAATCTTGAAAATGTATGGGCAAGATGAACCTGGGGATCATCTTGCCCTCAGTTTAGAAAAATTCTGGGATTTTGGTATAATTTATTGAAAACAATCCATTGTAAGTGTTCACACAGTCTTTATTTAGGTAAAAAAATTGTATATATTAACTGTGCTTTGTGATCAAACTATCAAGGTACCTACTTATTCAAGTCAACTAGAATCCGATATTAGAAATCGATAAGACATCGGTTGGATTCATCCGGGGAATAACTTCCACCATACAAATTTCGGCCGCCAAACAGCATTGCTGTGATCCGGTTTAAAGGGAAATAGGTATGGTTGCCCATGAAATTTTGGGTCTCATGTTGTACCTATTTTAAGTAGTAGGTACCAATCACAGGCACATAAGTAAGTAGGTACTAGGTACTTACTTACCTAATTGTGTCCGTTCGTTTCGGTGGATGCAGCGTCTCACCGCGGCATCCGAGTGAAGACAGAAATGGACAAACAACTAACAAAGGAAACCTATGAACGAACTCGAAACAGTCGCGCTCGCAAGTGTTTTCTAATCGATTTTGACAGATGTCATGACTGCTGATAATACTTACAACAAATTATTTAATTTTCATCGTGGGCACTAAGCTAAATTGGTTACTGTTTTTCACGAAATATCGAAACTCAAATATTTTTTATGTTGGTAGGTTAAAAAAAGGTTTTTTTAATGGAAATTTATTAATAGAAAGGTAAGGTAATGGTACTTATTATCAATTCAATATTCATTATCTTACCTTTGTATTAATAAATGTACCTTAGTATTTTTTTCTTGTTTATCTTCCTTCTTCATTCTTACATTGAATTTAAGGCTACATACCGCCAACAATATAAAAATAAATTTGAGAAGGAATTTGAGAAATTTAAGAACTAGGTACTCAAGATTAAATCTACTTATTTTGTGAATTCTAGTTTTATCAGCAGAGCAAATAAGTAAGTCAGTTCTCTATTATCGAACTAACCAATACTGGGATTGTATGTTTCGTTTACCAAGCTTAGGTTAACCTACCAAACCATAGCCATATTATATTTCCTGAAACAGTAGCTCTCGCCTCGTCTGTCCTGTCGTCCCTGCTCGAGCCATTTTTCATACACGCCTGAACGCTCGGCCGCCGCCGCAGCCGCCGGCGGATTTAGCTCGTCCCAACATTTCAGCTAATTGATTTTTTCATATGACTGTACTGTGTAAACTGCTGTTTATTCTGTAGTAGTGGGAAATGTTTTGACACTGTCTGTGGTGTCAGTAATCTGTGGTATGGGATGCGTATATAGTAAGTACCTACCAATTTATCATTTAAAGTTAGATACTTTTGTATTGTGTTTTTTTATAGTATGACGGGGAGGTGCTTGACCTTCATCTCACCTGATTTTCATGTTATTATAAGGCCGAAGGTGGAAGCGCACTTCACCCGAAATCCTCAACCAAGCATCATAGCTAGTTGACTATCTTACCTCTAAACGCCGAAACACAACAAATTTTAAGAATTATTGTTTTGGTGACAGACTTAGGTAAGATAGTGCTAGCTAGCCAGGCGGACTTAAACAAAGTCCTAACACCAACCAAACCAAGCACAATATTGTACTCCCCGTGGGATCGAACCCAGGACCTCTGGATCTGACACCGATGGTCGAACCACTAAACCACGGAGGTGGTTTCAAAAAATTAATAGGTGCATCTTATAATAAATTCATAATCATCCCATTGATTTAATCATCCCATCTACAGCCCAAATCAATTCACTACAGGATCCTCCCCAAAAAAAGGTGCCATGTACTTATCATATTTAAACAAGCCTCATAGCTCAGTTGGTAGTAACTCTGCCTTCTGCGCTGTAGGCTGTGGGTTCGATTCCCACCCAGGGACGCTACCGCCGACGGCGAAGCCGATCTCCATTGGCTTAAAATTAGCTTCATCAGAACTAGAAACGATTTTTACTACCGGGTATGTGTCATATCCAAAATGGCGTTTCCCATCTCAAAAGTGTACACATGTTATGAAACCTATCCGTTCAGTACATTTGACGGTAAAAATCGTTTCTAGTTCTCATGAAGCTAATTTTAAGCCAATGGAGATCGGCTTCGCCGTCGGCGGTAGCGTCCCAGGACAAATATTTGTGTGATGAATATAGATCTGTGTTTGGGTGTTGTATCATATAGTACGTATGTATTTACAAAATTATTTAAGTATTTTATCCGCAATCTAGTCCCCATATTACTAGCTATGCTTAGTTTGGGGCTAGATTGCGCCGTGGTGGTCAGATAAAGCTCTAATAATAATACAAAGTTTCATTAAAATGCAACCTGTAGTTTCAGCACGATATGCGTTCAAGACAAAGACAGACAGAAATGGAAAAAAAACTATTGTTTTGGCTTCCGTATCGATAATAGTAATGTTTGTGACGGTATAACTCACGAACGGGTTATCCGATTTTGATGAAAATTAAATTTAAAGATAAATATATTTTGAATGTCCTGTGAGATTTTGGAAATTGGTGTATTTAGAGATACTTTAGTTTTAGAAATTGGGGTGGAAAGAACTACGATATTTCATATTTATCTTTTGAATGGTTGAACCAATAATAAATAATTATTTTTTTAATTTGGAGTTTCTACTTATTTCTACTCATTCATCCGTGAAAAGTAAGTATTTTATTTAAACTAGGGTAGTTTTAGAGAAATATGAATGTGTAATAAGACAAGATTGTTTCTGACTTGTGGGGGTGTCATTTGAAAGAGTAGGTATACCTATCGACTGCACAATTCAAAAAAGATTGATTTTACTTTTTAATAAAGGGTGGTTTTTGAAAAGTGGGGTCGCGGTAATAGGGTTAAACGATGTCTTGTAGGATATATGTTAAAGGGGGTTGATTTCACAATTCACTCATTGTTATTTATTTACTATTACCACCCCTGTGGTTTCAGGAACGCACACCAAAACCATTAATTAGCATTACAGCAAACCTTAATGTTTGCTAAGGAGGTAAATAAATGTCATATGACAGGGTTTCGAAATTAGTTTATTTTTGTCCTTGATGGTTTTTGCAAGATAGTGAGGGTATTTGGTTACTAATTTAAATGAAAACTGGTATATTTCATGTATATAAGTATATTTCCTTCAATAGTGTTGCCTAGTGTCGATACATTGTGTAATTTGTGTCATGCAGCGCAAATCTCGCATCAATAGCCCATTAATGTCCACTAAAGTGAAAAGAGAAGTTCCTCCAAAACTGTAACGTTTGGCCATAATTACGAACCAACCTTTTCATAAATAAATAAATAAATATCACAGGACATCTATTTACACAGCGCCATCCAGCCCCAAACTAAGCATAGCTTGTAATATGGGAACTAGATTACGGATAGGATACTTAAATACTTTGTTAAGTACTATATGATACAACACCCAAACATAGAACAAACATCTGTATTCATCACACAAATGTTTGTCCTGGGTGGGAATCGAACCCACAACCTACAGCGCAGAAGGCAGAGTTACTACCAACTGAGCTATGAGCCTTGTTAAATTCATATCAGTAAGGGTTGTCTAATTAATTTATTGTATTTTGCCTACCTACTATAACGTATGGTCAGTGTTTTGCTCTGATTCTGGATTTAGAGCCTCGAACACTCAGGTGAATAAAGAAAGATTGAGAATAAAGGTTTTTTACCGCCTCTGTATGGTGGTATATGTGTTCTCCTACCGGTGTCAGATCCAGACGTCCCGAATTCGATCCCCAGGGGAGTACAATATTGTGCTTGGTTTGGTTAGTGGTAGGACTTTGTTAAAGTCCGTCTGGCCTGATACCTCCATCATACCTAAGTATGTCGCCATAGCAACAATTCTAAATTGTTGTGTTCCGGCTTTTCAGAGATATGATAGCCAGCTAGCTCCTCTGACTGTCGAGGAATCCGGCTGAAGTTCGTTTCCACCTTCGTACTTATCATAAATTGAAACTACTAAGTAGCGCTTTCCCGTCATACTATAAATAGCAGATTATTAACCAAGGGGATAAAGCAGTGTCTTCTGTCGCGGGTGACGATTTAAATCGCGAGCGTAACGAAGGACTCGAGGTTTACTCGAGCGTAGCGAGGGTGTTAAAAACTTAAATCACGAGCGAAGCGAGGGATTTAAGACGAGTCCTGAGTGTAGCGAGGGATTTAAGTTCACCCAAGACTTAGCTTTATCACCGAGGAAAATACTCTACTTTTCGTATCATTTGCGAAAAAATTAACACAATAATAATATGAGGTAAGCATATAGGCCTTTCGCACTTCTCCACGTTGAAAATTCTTCATAAGTTTTTAAATAATTTTCCTTGGATTTTGTTGGAAGCAAATTATTTATAATTGCGGCAGCATTTGCACTGATGGAATCCGACAATTCACTGTCACTGTCGCTTTGATTTAACATCGTAACGTATTTTTAGAACATTAACTTATTTATAAAAATAAATTAAAATAAACTTAACATTTATGTATTTGAAGAAAACCAAAACGCGGCAAATTCCTAGACTAATATTTTTTTGTCGGAAAAGCAAAATCAAGCTCATACTGCCTTGTCGGTTTTCGTAATTTTATTTAATGATCATAACTGCATAATAAATGCGTATTCCTTTTTCAAAAAGATGTATAATGCTTTACATACAAACTCAATGGTGTAAACACAGATGTAGTTCAGTATAAATTTCGGTAAGTATTCCAAATTTAAATCACATTCTCCCCCTAGAGGATGAATGAAATTCAGTACAATTTTCTTTCCCTGTTTTTAACAGATTAAAAATGACTATTGTTATGTTCGCTTTTTGTGGCATAGAATGTCACTTTTTTGAGCAAGTGGTATGAAAAAGTATATTACCAACCGACCAGCCAGGCTGTCCACCTAGTTGGTCGGTGTGTTTTTGCAAGTAGGCGCCCACATGGGGCACTTTTACACGTCCCAATTACCCTACCACTTCAACCTACCACTAAATTGTTAAAGAACTACCTACCTAGGTACGTGTTTACTTAGTAATAAGATTATTTTTGTTGTAACTATCTCTCGATAGTTAAAAAAGCTCGTTAGTTAAATCTTTATCTAAGTTTAAAAACATTATTAACCTTTTGGTTACAAACTTTTGGTTAACCTTTGTATTTTCTTTGATTTTTTGAATAAATTAACAAAATAGATGCCACTGCTTTGGGACAAAAAGTGGGCCACTAAAAGTGGTACCACTAAATTGTTAAAGAGCTACCTACCTAGGTACGTGTTTACTTAGTAATAAGATTATTTTTGTTGTAACTATCTCTCGATAGTTAAAAAAGCTCGTTAGTTAAATCTTAATCTAAGTTTCAAAACATTATTAACCTTTTGGTTACAAACTTTTGGTTAACCTTTGTATTTTCTTTGATTTTTTGAATAAATTAACAAAATAAATGCCACTGCTTTGGGACAAAAAGTGGGCTTGTGATGAGAAGAGGCTATTCAATGAAATAAATATTTCCTCATTGCCTGAATTATAAGTTGCACGATTTGGCCAGAAACGATATATTCTCATGAAGGGTATATTTTTGCCATTTTAGGAGTCAGTCGTTAATTCAATAAAGTAATTAAGTAGTATTAGTAACATTATATTATATTAAATATAGCATCACGGACATGACTTGACATAAGTAAACATTTTGTGTAGGTATACCTATATTTTGATATATTTTGTTGTCATTTTGTCACTGCAACATTTGTACAAACATGTAGTGCAACCTTTGTACATTTTGACTCAATCGAACCATACGATCAGTCATGTGTCATGTAAACAGCCATGTTTAGAAAGACGAACACTACCTACATTGTATGAAATATATGTGTTTGTTTGCTATTTATAGGTACTAAATAAGTAGTAATATGTCGGTAAGTACAAAATGCTATATACCTACGTTAAGTAATAAATACTTAGTTGATGTACAAACATGCAGATCTTTGTAATTGAGCACCTACCTACCTTTAAACCTAAATGCATTCATGTTTTTTGCGTAGAAAAAAAAGAGACAAAAGTAAACACTGGCGGGATAAGTAGGCAGGTATTTTCAGGTTAGTAGGCATCATGTATGTAGGTAACCAATTATAATCGAATGCTATTTTTGGGTTCTCTGAAAATGTTTGCATAGAATACAGTTTCCTACATTCTTCAAAAATGCATAATGAGGCTGGCGATGATGATGATGATGTTATTAATAATGGGATATATTTTAGCTCTGTCTAACATTGACCCAAGCAGGCTCATAGTCGACAGGTTTCATTGTTCCGAGTTTCCATTCTTTGGCTTTAGACAGTAATATTTTTCTATGGTTCTGTGGCCATGTCCCGGAAGGGAAAATGTACTAGGTTCGAGAACAGTGGAAGATATTTTTTATTTTTATTTTAGTATGAGAACATCTTCATTGGAACAGCTACTAAGTTTATTATCATGTGTACATAAACGATCGTACAAGGGAAGAATTCTAGATAATTGTCCTGAAAACCCGTCTTGCCCATACGCGAGAGCGTTTTCAATGGCATTGTAGTTGTAGTCCGTTCTGAGACATCAGAGCGGAGCGGACCAAAATGCCGTCACCATGTGTACCAACGTAATTAATAGAAGGGATGGACAGGAATGCGCGATGCTAATCAAATCGAAAGTTTTTGCTATGCGCCCTGCCTACTACCAGATTTTTGCAATGCGATGCGAACTCGCAGTTTTGTGTGGGAGCCCTAAGTAGGTACTACCTTACAAAAAAAAAAAGTGGGTCACATGCAAAGATATGTGGGATTGTTAGTACCTACAACAGCGTCCTAATTATTTATACAGTGTTCATAAACAGTCTCTGATCCGATGCCACGTCGTAGGTAGGTACCCTAACGACAGACAGACGTACGGACAGGCGGGATGACTAAACTTGATGAATGCTGCGAGTGACAGGCGCTAGGCGGTTGACAGCGCAGAATGCTACAGAGGTTTTTGCCAACAATACCTACTTAGATACTTACGTATAAGTTACGTATACTTATAAGTAGCAGGTAGGTGGGCTAAATAAGTTTTTTCCTCTACGCGGTCGCCACCCGCTGTCCTTGTAGGTATGTATGTAATGTATGTATAACCTATACCAACCTACTCGTTGTTATTTTTTACTATTACCTATCTCTCGCAGAGTCAAAAAATAATCATTTAATTGTACTTAATATTTTTTGAAATCAGCTATGTAGGTACCTACATAAGTAGTTACTATTCCTACAATAATGAGATAACCTATAAAATTCATACCTAATAAGTAGGTAATGATTGAGACTAGAACTAGACAAAAGGTTGTAAGGAGTTTTTATTCTGGACTCGCGAACGCTCGGGACTTTTTTTCCGTCATCCCGTGGGAATTTCCCAAAATACGTACTTACTGCACCCCTATAATAAAGGCTGGTATATATATATATACCTATCTAGGATTTTATGGGTTTTGATTTTTTTGTGCGGAAGCCTGATTTTATTTTTCTCAATTAAATTATGCTTAGGTTACAATTCATATATATATATATTCATACCTAGAAAGTAGGTACCTACCGTAACCTCTGTGGTTTGTGTTTCGCCCATTGGTGTCAGATCCAGAGGTCCCGGGTTTGATCCCCAGGGGGAGTGCAATATTGTGCTTGGTTAGGTTGTGTTGGTAGGACTTTGTTTAAGTCCGCCTGGTTAGCCAGCACCATCTTAGCTAATTCTGTCGATATAAGTAACTTAGTGTTCCGGCATTAAGAGGTAAGTGAATAATAAAAGATGAATAAAAAAGCTATCTATCATTTTGACATCATTAACAAACACATAGATTTTATTTCATTGTAGTAACTATATATCATGTAGGTACTTAATGGTATTTTTTTAACAAGTAGATTTTTATAGATAATAGTAAGTAGGTGTTATAGGTAGTGGTATTCACTTCACTGTGCTTTACTTTCTTGTAGGTAGACACTAGGTACCTATAACACTTTTTATCTAGGTAGAATGCCTACCGTATATTTAATTATACTATTATTCATGGAGCGTGGGATTTAGCAACGTACAGGGTACCTACGAATGGAATGCTGGTTATGTTGGTAGGTACCTACAGCTAGCGCTATCTTGTGCCGAGTAGCAATATTTTTCTTGACATTGCAGTTAATGCAATGTCAGCGACATCTATTGATGTCTATGTCCATCAACTATTCATAGACCGTGGAAAAAGCACAGACTGTTCTATTTAACAGAATCAAAGAGACTCATTGATTCTGTTACACAAAGCATAAAATATGTTAGCTTTAAGTCAAAGTCAAAGTCATACTATCTATTATACGAAATTACAGGTACATTGTACTCTTTGAAGTACAGAAAGAAAGAAGTTGAAGTTAAATTAAAGCTTGCGAGCGATAGCGACCAAAGAGAATATTAGAATTAATTTTACGTTGGGTTGCGTTGCGATCTCCCTGATGGTTTGCGATTGCGATTGCAATGTTATCGTGAAATAGAAGTAAATAATTCTTGATAATTTAATATTACTGCAAAATGGGGACAGAATTTGCGCTATCGTTTAGTTCACTACGTGCTCAACTAGAAAATGAAAAAAGCAGCTTGTTTAAAATAGACGAAAACATCAAAAAAATTGTGCAAACTGGTGGCGGCGGAAGATTTATGAACGATAGGTTAGCAATCTACCTTGAGCCTTTATTTACGAATTTACGTTTACGATATTGACTTTGCTGTGTGTATTTTTTGTAGATTCAATCATACCGCAGATTATACTAGAGGAGGTCGTGTTGGAGGCCGCAATTCGTTCCCAGACGGGGGAAATAACTACGGCAAAAATGACGAGCATTTTGGTAAACGGAAACAAGAAACTAAAACAGTTTTTAGCAGGTATGCGTGTCCAATTCTGATTAGATTTGCATCGTATCTTATTGCTTATACATCTAACGAGCCTAACGCTTGCTTCTTCGTGATGCTAACTTAGTCAAACACACTTTAGTTTACATATTAAATGCTTAAAAGACACTAACAAACCATACACAGTCTTAACCTTACACATAACTTATAGTAGGTACCTATTTATTGTAATTTACCAAGAGCTATCATTCCTTTCAGATTATCAGCAAAAGTTCAAGACAGTGATGGAGAAGAAGAGATGACTATGTTGGGTCCAGCACCTGTGGTCAAGCGAGTCAAGGTGCCGTCGGCCGTGACTCGTGAGCTCCCTACCAGAGCCGCCGTGCTGAGAGCCCAGGGTGGTGATGAGCAGGCCAAAACCAGGAACAGGAGAATGTTTGGATCCTTGTTAGGGACACTGCAAAAGTTTAAGCAAGAGGAAATTGTTTTACAGACTAAGGTATTGTAATGTGATAGCATATAGGTACCTACTATTCTGAGCTCTTGTCAGTTTTCACATTATACTGGTAACAGATTAGTTCTATGTTGAGAATTCCTATTGGTGCGCCTCCACCTTCTGCCTTATCTTAACTTGTTACCAGGTGATATGAAGGCCAAGAACTTCCCCATAGTACAATAAAATAAATAAAATTGTATAGGTAGATAAATATATATATATATTTATTAAATCATCATATAGCCGAGCAAGTGATTGACAAAAGACCAAACCAAAGGTCCTAGAGGATTGAAATTTTCTAAGTATTTTGCTTTTGTAGTATAGGGCTGCACTAAAAATTTTTGTAGATTCTAATGGAAAGATGGGAATGAAGTTCGGAGCATCTCTTGTTATCAAAAGAGATTGGCCACTGTTATTAAAAGCAAGAAAACTGGTTGTATCCATGAAAACTTGTCTTTTACTATTTATTTCATCACTAAATGTAAGTTATCAAATACCAGGAAGAGAAAAAAGCACAAGTGGAACGTAAAATAGAGGAGGCAGCTCGTCAAGAGAAGGAGAGAGAACATAAAGAACGTAGAACACTATTCGCAGAGAGAGAGCACAAAAAAGCCACAATCAAGGCTCTGGAAGCCAAAATGGTGAGAGTGTCTGAGTTTGAGCGTTGGGAAACATCACAAAAAAACCTTGGCAATTTTATACTTACCAAAGCCAAGCCTCAAGTTTATTGGCTGCCTAAGAAGATGAACGATAAGGCGGACGAAAAACTGACATCCAGTAGAAAGTCTCAAGAAAGTAAGTTACCATAACATTCATAATTGTCTGTGTTACTACTGGCAGCTGGTAGTGACACGGGCAAGGGCAACATACATTATTTACTCTGGTCACTGCTTGATGGACTTTATAGATATAGCATTCTTACACTGCCTATACTTGTAAGTTTTAATTGAGGTTCAATATTTGTTTTGAACAAAGACTTCAAAGATGCTTTTTGATTTGCAGCAAAATATGGTCCTTTGTATCGCAGTAAGTAAAACTACTGATAGGATTTCTTCCAAATAGTGATCTTGCTGCAACTTCCTCATATACCTTTAACATGCCAGTTTTACCGTTCTCAATTACTACTTGATACATTTCTTGGGGTGTGAAAGAATCTTTATTTTCAACATGTGATAATGATAATAAGATTAAATTCGAATGAAACTATCATATAGATTTTAACAAACAACACAACAAGAATTCAGATAAGGGTTTCTTAAAAAAATTTGGGTACAAAGAATTGAGGATGTTTTGTGACATCTGTAAAGACTGTGTTCAGAAAGAGAACCATCATAGATTTTGGGGTGCTTCTGTGCTCTTTACATTTAACTTTTTGAACTTACTCTAGCATTCAATTTGCCTAAAGACAATCATGTTCTATCTGTTGAATCACATAACGAACTCTGTTCTTCCAGAATACATGTCCAAAAAGCGTGAAGAACTACAAGAGGAACTCCAGCGAATAGAACAAAGGGTGCTCCGCCCCCGTCATGGCCCTGGCGCCAAAGAAAACAAGCCTACTGCACACTTTAATGAATCCCTCTTAAACAACTCACACTTAAATGACTCCCACTTAGAAAACAGCCACTTAGATGACTCCCAGAACGCTGGCAAAAAACGAGACAAGTTTGCGATGGACGCTGACAAGGATGATAGTGACGATGATCATCATGATGAAGAGGGGAAGGGAGAGTTGAAGCAGGAAAAGGATGTAGCAGGTACCAACGATATGGAACAAGGTTTGCATAACTTTTTTTCATTTAATTTTTTTGCATTTATTTCTTACTAGCTTGCCCATGGCTTCCGCCAAGTGGTTCCCTGGTAAAAAGTAGCCTGTGACCCCATATTATCCATCCATAACAAATTTGATCAAGATTGGTTCAGCTTTATATGTTAAAGATAACAAATAGAGAGATAATATAAGATAGTTAAGCTCATCATCATCATTTCGGGCCACAAATATATGCCTACCCCAAACGACGCCATACATAGCAATCGCCGCCACAATCTCTTCGGTCCATCGAAGGGTAGGTCTTCCCACACTCTGTTCCGCATTTATCCTCGGCCTGCTCACTGACACTAGCTTGCTAATTTGGAGAGCTACAACTTCTTTACTTTTAAAAAAGATTGTGAAAAGGTTCAGTCTTGTTACGGAAGTCAAATCATCCTATTTTATTTTACTTATACTACTACTAGCATGATGTCACTGAAACTAGCGCTCATTACGTAGTTGACAATCCGTAATTAAACTTTTTGGAACAAGAAAGTTTTGCATCTTTGTCACTTGTCAGGCAGGTTAAATATATTTAATCAATTTAGTTATTACTTGGGATTGTTATTGGTGAGCCAAGCGTTAGCTGCTAGCTTATTTGAAAAACAAGTAAAGATGCCTAAGATGGAGAACGTTTGTCTTAAAGGATTTCACTCACACATTCACATACAATTACAGACGAGGGCAACGAGCTACATTTCTTTTTTAAATAAATAAGTAATAATTGGGCAGGAGTGGTCACCGAAAGGCGTCCCAACCCAGCGAATAGGCGTCGCGGCAGACCAAAACGCAGATGGCGAGATGAGCTTGACCAGTTCCTCGAGAACTGGAGAATCGCAGCTCAGGATAGGACGGTCTGGAAGGAGTGGGGAGAGGCCTTTGCCCAGCAGTAGGACACTTAAGGCTAATAATAATAAATAGTACAAATATGTTGCTCTCCATCGCCTGTTGAAATTCCCTTAGTCGTAAACGAAATCAACTGGCTCAGTTGGATTTAGTCTTCCCTATGTCATCACAAAAAATAAGGAGCTTGACCCTTAAAGACGCCATTTTCCTATTTTCGTAGTCCTTTTCTTTTTTTGAAGTCTTGCTGTGACATACATTGTGCGTTGTCCCACGTATAGTTTAAACTAACCCTAACTACCTTACCCCAAGGAGCTTAGATATAATGTAAACTAAATGGTATTCGAGGTATTTTCTGCCTATTTAACTATTATACTTAGGTACTTGTTTGCTCTCAGTTACAGTTATAGAAGAATCAGTACCAGCACCAAGCATCATGGAAACAACAGAGACCTCAAACTCATCCACAGCGGAGGTAGAGCCTCCGACGAACACAGAGCCTCAACCCCCTGGCACTGAGGACTATATAGAGCACTTAACAGAACCAGTAGAGCCTACAGACAAGCCTGAAGACCATTCCTAACGATTATAGCGTGTGAAGAGTATAAGAATAAACCGTGGTAATGAATTGAATGAGTTTCTTATTTTGCGCCACACTATGTTATCGTGACCTCGGCCCGCTTTAGAAAATTTTATTATAATGGTAATTTTCTGTAAAGACAAAATGTACAGAGTACATTAAATATAACAAAATTTTGCTTAGTTTGAGAATAAATAGATGGCGCTGTGTGAAACTAATGTCCTGTTTTTTTTTATTATAGCTTAGTATGTAGGTAGGTACCTTCATTTTGTTTTAACAGAAGAACAACTACCATATATCTACCATGCTAGAAATAGACGCAACCTTAACGGCGTTAGGCGCCTTGCTAAATCAAATCAAATCCAAAATTCCCGAAATTTATCCTTTTCTTTTTCGATGTTATGGTTCTCCATCTAAATTAATTTACAAGAACCAAACTATTTCGTCTGCAGTTGGCTGTCAGCAAGGTGACCCTCTTGGCCCGGCCATTTTTAGCTTTGCCATTCACCCAATTATTCAACGCCTGAAATCTAAATTGAATGTTTGGTATCTAGATGACGGAACCCTAGGTGGCGAAGTGGACTCGATATTTGGCGACCTAAAAATTATTATAGATGAATTTCGGCAGAAGGCTTAGAACTAAATTTTTCGAAATGTGAAATATACATTTCAGATACATGTTTGGATATAAATTCAATTATTCAAAAGTTTGAGACTTTGGCTTCCAATATTACTGTTGAAGATAAGAGTTCACTCCACCTACCAGGTTCACCAATTCTTGATGAATCTATTCCGAGTTTTGTCGACGACATAATTCAAAATTTTATTGAGGTTTCGGACAGACAATCAAAAATTAACTCACAAATGGCTTTCACCATTATAAAATGTTGTCTTTTTATCCCAAAATTTACATATGCTTTGCGATGTTGTCAACTGTGGAAACACAGTGAGCTGGTGAAAGGCTTAGACAACATAATAAAGAACACCCTTTCCACGGTTTTGAATATCGAGTTGGATGATAGAGCATGGTTGCAGGCCTCATTGCCTGTTAGATTGGGTGGCTTAGGTATACGCAAAATTTCTAATGTTGCTTTACCAGCGTTCTTGTCTTCCGTCTATAGTACACATTATTTGGTTGAGAAAATTCTAATACCATCAATTTCGGCTGTTCCTGGCAATATACTCCAAATTTTTTATCTTGACGTGGCTCAAAATGCTTGGCATAGTGCTTGTCCAAATACCGATCCCCAAAACACCTTTCGGCACAACGGCAGTGGGACGGGCCTCTGTGCGAGTTGACACGGAATTGATACATACATGCTCAACCTCGACAGATCGTCCTCGTCTCTTAGCTGTTCCAAAACGGGAATCAGGTCTTTGGCTGCAAGCACATCCATCTTACAATACCGGTACACTTATGGATCCTGGTACTTTCCGTATTGCCACTTGTGTTCGGTTGGGTGCAAGATGCTGCGCCTCTCACCAGTGCCGGTGCGGTGCGGCTGTAGATCAACTGCGGCAGGATTTCGCGCCACGCAAATCTTAATGACATTATCCGTCGAGCTTTTACCAGTGTCAATGTTCCAGCCGTTCTTGAACCGAATAATGGTCTGTTACGTGATGATGGTAAGCGGCCCGACGGTATGACTCTTGTCCCTTGGGAAATGTGTAGGCCTTTGGTGTGAGATGCTACCTGCGTCATCTCATCTGCCTGGGCATCAGTTAGGGCTGGTGATGCGGCTGATTCGGCCGAGAATCACAAAAGGCGGTCTCGACAGAGCTTACCTATTTGAGCCTTTTGGGGTGGAGACCTAGGGTCCGTGGGGAGCCGGTGCCCTCCGGGTTTTCAAAAATCTTGCGGGCCTTTTGATTGACGCGACGCGTGACCCAAGAGCTGGCTCTTATTTAGGCCAGCGAATTAGTAATTAATATAGCTATTCAGCGGGGCAATACAGCCAGTGTCTTGGGCACGCTTCCGTCTGGTACTGGTCTGGAACAGTTGAGTTACCAATATAGGCCGTTTGTAACGGTCCAGGTAATCTGACTGATTCCTTTGTAAATAGTAAGTTTGATTGTACTTTTTATTGAATAATAAATATACCTTAAGGCGAGGCAATTCAAGAGCTTTTTTTTAAGACGTTTCGGTAGGCACTGGCCGCCCGGCGCGAGCGTTTGACCGGCTATATTTCCTTTGTTTTTGTTCTCAAGGATCAATAATAACAATATTATATTTGTCTTCGGCAAGCTATAATAAATAAGCAGCCCTATCTTTTGTAATAACTTTAACATGGTTTCAACGAGAAATCCCCCAGTTCTACACGTTTAAATATCGATTTAGTGTCATCTTTATGTTTTTTTTTATCGAGCCAATTATTATGATTCACGTTTCCGTCTTTGCACAGCGCTTGAGTATAGGTATGTTAGATTTTTTTTTGGCGCTACGTCGCTTTATAATAGATTTACAGAGGTCCAAAAAGCTAAAAAGTGAAACTACCCCGCCTTAACCATCAATGAGATAGACAAAGGCTAAAAAAATGATAGTGTCTGGGATGAACATCCTCAGAAACCCACTGAGGATATTTTTCTAATTATTTAGCTCGCAATGGGGAAACCGGATTTGTTGGAATTATAAAAGTCAGCTTTTTCTACCCTGCAGTATGCGGCTAATAGGACCCTAAATAGAGTGATGTCCCTGACCAGTTTTACCAATATCCTCAACATACCGAAGTCATCCCCATCTGTCAAAATTTTTGCTAAACTGAAAAAATATTAAAACAAATATCAGCTAGTACATTAAAAAAGTTTAATAATAGGTTTTTAAACTAATAATTTACAAAAAATCACAGTTTATACAGCCTAGCATATTACAAACAAGCACAATAAATATAATGCATAAATTACGGGTAGGTATGCAGTTTCGGAATCCGCTGCTGTCATCGCTGGCTAGTCTAATGTCCTCAGTACTCTCACAAGCCAGCAAGGAATGCAAAATTTTGCTCACCAAGCTCGGCTTAAAGCTAAATATTGGTTTCCTTCCCTTCGGGAAACGGTTTTGTTTAGGTGTCAGGAAAGTAAGTAGGTACTTGTATGGATGTGGGAGATCACAGTAATTGTTAGATAATCAAAATCGTGTGCAGGTTAGAAATTGTTAACAGAAGACCTACCTTCCAATCTCAATATGACCTCCCAGATGATCCTCTCTTATTTTTTGTGGTACCTAACTACTAGGAAATAGGTAAGCATGTTCCCGAGCAACATTGTGTTTCAAGATTTGTGCTATTAACCACTAGACTCCCCACTTGCACTTTATTTTCTGTCCTTCTAAGTTCTCCTAAGTTTGGTTCTGCCCAAGTTTAACCCAATGCGAGTCTAGGAGTAGATGGTAGAGAAAATATCCAACAGAGTCTGCAGGACCACTGACAACTGAATGTGTTAACAAATATAGATAGTAATGATGAGATAATAACCCTTTCTATCTTGAAAACTCTGTGAATATTCTCCAAAAATAATATTCCATCCAGCAGATTATATCTGTTTGTTGCCGAGGAGGTTAGGTTAGCATTAGTAAATAGTAAGTGACTACTAGTCTTTATTCGAGTGTGAATATCCTGGAGGCGATATCATCAAGCATCCAGTTCATCCCTTCGAGTAGGTTCTCTCCAGTGACGGCCGAGCAGCGCTCGATGCGCCAGTGGTGCGACTTGATGCTGTCTAGATTTAGTGCCTGCAAAATAAACGTTAAATTTTGACGATTGGTAGAAACTCGACAATAAAAACATCTGTATAAAAAAGATAAACTTTCTGCACTACATATGTATAACTTTAAATCTTAATAAATTCTTGTTTTTTTTTTTACTGTGCCATTAGTTAGACGCCATGTTTAGTGTGCTACGCGATGGGAAATTACGTGTCGTCGTCGTGGTCACGGAAAACTAGGCGCGCCTAACTTTCGGTAGCGCGATGTTTCGCTTGCTATGCACAATACATTGAATGTGTTCTCATGGAAATTCTCGCTCGTAAAGTTTGTCAAAAATACGACTACATACGACATTTTCCCCTTCGAAGCGATCACTCAGAGCGTTGATCACTTACTAGAGGGACTTCAAAGCTCGTCCAAATTTACCTTCAACAGTCATGCCTATAGTTTGCATGTAGCTAGTAGGTTGTCAATATGTGACAAGTTGCAAACCCATCGCCGCTTAGCAGAACAAGTGACACGTGCCATACGGATTTTTGGTACTGGGGACCTGCGGCTTGTTTTGTTTTTATGATATCTTGTTTTTAAGATAAGCAACACAATATGGCATTGACCTGTCGGATGTCGTTGAGCGACTGCGCCCCGGGCAGGTCCGTTTTGTTGGCGAGCACCAGTAGTGTGGCCCCGGCCAGCCTCTCCTCTCTGAGCAGCGCATGAAGCTCGCGACCACAGTCGGCCAGGCGTTGTGGATCTGCGCTATCCACTACCCACGTCACGCCATCCGTGCTCTCGAAGTAGTTCTTCCAGTATGACCTAAAGGATTTGGATGAAGCGGGTGATATGTTTAATTTTATATTATTGAACTTATGTGTATGTTTTAAATGTATTTGTATGAACACCACACACAAGATGTATTTTGTTTTTTTTTTTGGAATTATGAAATTAAATGAATACACCCACATAAAGATAATAGAATACAATCACAGAACCAACATGAAAATCATCATACAAATGTTCGTCCTGGGTGGAAATCAAACCCACAACCTACAGCACAGAAGGCAGAGCTACTACCAACTGAGCTGTGAGGCTTGTTATCTAAATTTATATCTAAGTACTTAATCTAAATATCTATTTTCTTCCTCTTCTCAGAGCATATGTTTCAAAGACCAAAAACTAATGCCGGCTGGCTAACTAGCACACTGCCCAATATATGTTTCAAGATATTTAGATTTCTGTAATGTTTGATGATTGCTAACAAGTACAATTATTCATAATAATAACATATATTAATATAACCTATAACATAACATTTAGTCCATGTATGAGATAAGTAGTAGCAATCAAATAAAAATGAATGCATCTACTTTAGTGTCACTGACACACTATATAATAAGCAGAGGTCCTCAAACAACCCTTGGGCCGACCCACCATTACAAGTATATTATTTACTATAACAGCAGGTTTCCTGATATCCAAGTAGACATTACAAAATTAAATAATTAGGATATCTACGTTGGAGTGAGCCTATGGGGCCTATTAAAATCTCTTTACCTGAGTGATTTCTGTCCTCCAACATCCCAAATATTTAGTTTGTACCCCTTGTGCTCCAGTGTCTTTATGTTGAAGCCAAGAGTGGGTGATATGGTGTCAATAGGTTCGCCATTGAAGCGCTTTAGTATCGTCGTCTTTCCAGCGTTATCTAGGCCTCTGATCAAACGCTAAGGAATATCAAATAGGTGAACAAAACATACAAATTTCTCATGCTTTACAAAAAGGATACAACATCAGAATTCGCATTTCCTTCTCCTTTTGCCGTAGTTTCTTGAGAATTGTGAGGAATCCCATATTTAAACTTTGCTTAAATATCACTTTTGTTTTTATACAAGTCTACTGTTTTTTGTGTGATAGCCGCTAAGTATGAAACGTTTCCTTTCTTCTTTCGGACTTTACGTAGGTACCCTTTGAAAATAAAATAATAAATTAAGCAGATACGGAAACAGCTAAAATAAATATTAAGACTGAAAGAAAACAGAAGTTTCACTTTCAAAATTCAATTCAATGTGAGATTGTGTTGTTGGTCATCATCATTATCGGTCAACAACACCGCTACCGTTTCTGGGAAGTGCGGGTAAGAAGCGAGCTTTGACTTTTATTTCTAGCATCAACTTCAGCAGTAACGACTGCTGAGTAATTTGGTTTGCCAAGTTTGGTAAACCTTTCAGCGGCTTACAGTTACGTTTCGACTGCCGGTATCTTCTTGGCTAGCGGTATGCATGTCAATCTAATGTTAGTGATTAGTAAGTTAGAGGCTAATTACAATTTTGCTTGTACAATAAACGGTCTAATATACAATCAACTCACAATTCATAAAAACTCAACATATAAAATGACACAGAGATAAATAGGTATCAGGGTGGCGTAGGAGCCCACTAAAATATACTAAAACGAAAACAGAATTTCACGTGGAAGAGGTTGCCAGGGGTGGTTGTCGTCCGGAGGTCTAGCATGAAGCGGGGCAATAGTGTTGAGATGCACGTGGTGACAATTGTCCGTACGATCGTACAAGCGTCGTGCCAACGTCACCATGAACTTCTCAACACTGGGCATTTGCAAATCACGGGTAATGGTTTTGTTCCAACTCGCAAGGCTATACTTAGCTGGGACTCCATTTTGTTGCGGTTTGTAGCCGAGCACAGCACATACCATGCTGGCGCCGCGTAGGTGAGTCTTGACCGTAAATATGTTTTTTATACTCCACTGTGTGTTGTTGGTGTGAATTCAAAAACTAACACTAACACTGACCTATGAGTGCGTTCCGTTACTATTAAGCCTTATTTCGCCGCGGTCGACCATTTTGGCGTTCCGTTAGCCGCGATCGACCAAAGACCTGGTAGTGTGTCCCTTTCTGATGAGGTGACCATGACCAAACAGACACAGTACAAATTTATTGTGTAAACGATTATGTAAGTACTTATCCTGATTATATTGATGCTACCTAACGCTATCTACTCCTAATTAATTGTAAATAAAAAAAAATAACCAAAACTTCGTATGTATATTTTTAATGGAATCTACATAACTTACCCTACACGTGGGTTAAGGGTCGGAATTACTTTTTTTCTTCCCTGTATAATAGGTATCTGACCTACCGTTAATTTGACAACAACCTAACAAACCTTTCGCTCCGTATAGGCTTAGTACAAAAAAGCTAGGTATGTTTGTCAAATGTGAGATATCCCCACACATTTTTATTGTTAAACGAGTGCGAGGTCAAATGAACGTGATGCAATATTCTGGACGGAAAAAAACGGAAATATGAATAAATTTTTGTAGATTTTTTTATACATTGCTGAACAATACAGTTTAACGCAATTTTTGTCGTAATGTAGCCTTGTCTCCTACGTGCTTGAGGGTTAACTACTTTTGGATAGAATTAGGATTTTTGTAGTTTGTATCTGTCGAAGGTTACTATTTTTTTTTTGTTTCAACGTTAGACGGCGAAGAAGACGCGTTTCCGCTGTGTTTTCTTTTTCCTTCTCCTTCTTCTTGGTTCACTACGACATCGAACCGTTCCGTTTGGAGTCGGCTTCGACCGCGGCGATCTCAAGCTAGTGGTACGGGTAATCAATCAAGGTGTTGCGATCGAAGGCCTTGTGGTCGAGTAACGGAACGCACCCATCGATCTGTGGCTACATAGTTTTAACAATATGTAGTAGCTATTGATCTGTGTCACTGTCACTAGTGATTTTTTAGAAATAAACTAATAGACTTGTGTCACCGAGCAAGAAATTTCGTCTGTCTGTTCGTATTCATCTCATCGTTTGGTTCTTCACCACATGGGAGGTGCGGGTAAGAATCGAGCATAGTCTTTTATTTTTAGCGTCAACTTCAGCAGCTTGAGAATTTACTATATTTTTAGATTTTAATTGAATATATTTCAAACAATTAAAATAATATGTACAATTAACTAGCTATGTAGGGTAGGTACCAACACAGGAAGCTGTCGGAACGTTACAAACGGTCTATAGGTAACTAGCGGCCCTAAGACACTGGCTGTATGGCCACGCTGAATAGCTATGCTAATTTGCTGGTCTAAATAAGAGCCAGCCATTGGGTCACGTGTTGCCTCAATCAAAAGCCCCAAAAGGTTTTCGAAACCCGGAGGGCACCAGTTCTCCACGGACCCCACCATTATTATGGTATTTACCATATTCATGAACTTCGAGCAATTGCTAGAAGTTGCGCTGGCCTTTCAGCGTTTCGTCTGCCAGTATCTTCATAGTTTGTAGTAGGTGTATGTATATGTACGTCAATATACTGCTAGTGGTTGTAAGTTACAGGCGTATTAACATTTTGTGAGTGACTGATATAAAATAAAAAAAAAAACAAATCAAAAAGACATTTATTTGCAACTCTTACACAAAAATCAACATAAAAATAATAATAAATAGAGACAAAGAATAAAAAAAAAAAAAAATAGTTAGCACGCATAGAATTGCAAAAAGGTCTCAAGTCAGCGTTAATGCAGGTTCGGGGAACCTGCGCTGATCTTCCGTTGAGACCTTTCTCCTTTCCGTTGAGACAGGGCCTCTAATCGTCATGGCCATAAATATTTCATGATAATTTAATTATTATTGATTAATAACGCTAAATATTACCTAGAGGAGAATCTTCATCCCAACTTAACATTTTAGGTAAACTTTTAATTTCTCACAAAGAAACTCGATTTGATTAGAATGTGACAATAAAAGAATAACTAACATACTAATTATTTTATTGTCACATCGTTTATTGTAAAAACTAAATACTTTAAAACCTGTTAACACACAATAGAATTCATTCGTTTTTCACTCTGATGATGAGGCAATAGAAAAAAAAACAGCGTATAAAATAAACAATCTAGATAGGTAGGTACCTACACCAAAAAAATATAATGACCGCTCTAAACTAAAATAGTTTTGTTGCTTTGGACGTCAAAGGAAAGCTCTGACTGCTTAGAATTAAAAAACTTCCAGTGACCGAAATACCTACGACCACAGCTGGAGTAAGTCTCCCAAAGGATAGGATCACGTGTCCTCCCATATACTATTTCCCATATATTTATCTTCTTTTGAATTTTGATACAATTATAAAACAATACGCAGATTTCTAAAGAATCTGCGTCGATACTCCCGTAGCTCAGTTGGTTAGAGAGTTTCCGGCTTTAGGAAAAGACGCGGGTTCGAATCCCGTCGTGGGTTGTAAATTTTTGTGTCATAATAACATATTTTGTCAATGTTGTGACCAAGTGCAATTACTTGAAATACAAAAAAATTATGTTTGTACCAAAAATTTGTTCCTTACGATTGACGCTTTCGATCGGTATCATAAAAATACAAGATGTTTATCACATTTTGCGTTTGATTCCCAGCTCTAGCAAGTGACTGAAAAAAATGATGACGGCAGTTATTTTCATTTCTCAAACTATAGAAATGATTTCTTTTAGTTTGGTCCTTCCTGTAATTTCAAAGTCACAAGTCACAATCACTTTAGTCATAGAGAAGGTACCTACCTCCTTACCTTTTAGGCCTTGGAGTTCAAATAAAAATATGATAGACACTAAAAAAAAATAATTATAAAAAAATTTTGCTGATGGAGGTTAATCTGCTCATTCGTTTGGATTGATTTAATCAAAAAATGCAACAATAGCTTTATACTCTGAATTTAGTTACAAAAGCGCACACACGTTACTACCAAGTGTGCGCTAGCCCTAACCCGCAGATCAAGAAAAACAACTGAAACCATTTTTTTCAGGAAATCGAATCGAACGAAACAAAAAGAAAAACCATAGAGAAAAATAACCATCCATGGCGGATCTCGTCGATGTAAAAGGCTTTTATTTAGTTTTTGCCTGAAAAATGAAGCACCTTCAATGATTCAAAGCTGGTTTAAAGTGTGGAAGTGATCGTGTGGCGGCGCGGTCTCGGTGATACAGCTCACTGGGCGGCTGCATCATGTTCAGTGGCACGGTGCGGGTGCGGATATGTGAGGCCACAGGCCTCAGGCCGACCGACTTTCAGAAACGGCACAACATGACCTTCGGGAAACCAGGTGAGTCCTGAAATCATCCACAGCACTCTACGTAGATACTGTCCGTCGTAGAATAACGTTACAAAAAATTATCAACATCTCGGGGATGTCATGTTTTTGTGCGCAGCAGTAGGGTGTAGTGTTTACTAAAATGGGTGTTGGTGTAGTATGTAAATACGAGGTATCTTGCAGACGACCAGCCGATAGACCCGTACGTGGCGATCGACGCCGATGAGCACCACCTGGACCGCTCTACAACCAAGCCCAAGACATTTGACCCTGTTTGGAATGAGACCTTTGTTCACGAAGTTCATAATGTTACCAGGTATGTGCTATTCATTTACATGTAAGAGAAGAATATGATTACCTACATTATTGGTAGTCTTTGTGTCACCTTTGATGGATATGTGAGATCATTTCAAAACTATTTTTGGCAAATTATGAGAGCAAAGCTTGGAGAGCTTGTAATAGATTGGAAGCTTGAGAATCTGAATATAAAATAAAAAAACAATGAATCAAAATATCTAGTTAGAATTGGCTCATATTGTTGTACTACTACTGTACATACTTGATATCTACTTACCTGGAACAAACCAACTGATGCCTATAGATATCCTCATTGTATTTGTAGTTTGGGCATCACAGTATTCCACGATGCTGCCATACCACCAGATGATTTTGTTGCAAACTGTACAATACCGCTGGATGATCTTATGCACAGGGAGAAAGACCCAACGGACTTCTGGGTAAGTGACTACACAGGACCAAGGTGCTACTGATTATGATAGATAACTCCATGTTTGACTGTAATCTGCTCTAATCATAAGATAAGATATAAATATCTTGTCTATTTACATTGTTTTATCAATTGTTTGAGAGCCCATTTGTTTTGGTAGATAATGTGTCTAGAGATTTTAGTGCAGTATGTTTTTGTCAATTATGAATACAATACGCAGAAGATTTTCGTTAACTGATCCTAAATATGTGCAGTTTCATAATAAGGTGATTGTGAAGTGACTCAAACAATGTGTTTTCCTGTTTGATGTAAATTTCACTTCCGATTCTTTAAATTGGTCTTGAGATGAATCATAATTCATATAATAAGACTAGTATATCTTTTTTTGATCTACTTACTGCTCTGTGACACATCTTAGTTATTTTACTGATGATTCTATCCTGTATCTCAAGAGCTACTTAGGCTTAGATATGTCTGCCCTGGAAGTACCTATAAATTGGTTATGTTATAATTACTCAGCTCCAAATAAATACACATAAAACAAATATGTACAATATTGTGCTTGGTTTGGTTGGTGGTAGTAGGACTTTGTTTAATTCTGGCTGGCTAGCTACCATCATCTAACCTAGTCCTAGTCTATTGCCATAATAAAAAATCTAAATTGTTGTGCTCCAGCATTTAGTTGTAAGATAGCAATATCCTTAGACTGTTGAGATTATGGGTAAAGAGCGCTCCGCTTTATAGTCTACTTTTATGTTTGTGTAAATTGATAGAAATACTTCTATGCTCTGGCTATATGCTGATTTAGGCTGTGGTGTTTGCTGTGAATTTCCTGTGAATTGTGACTTTGAATTAAAATTGGTTTCTAAACACTTATTTCCTTTTCCTTGAAATAAATAAGGATTTAAATACAAATATAAAATATATTAAGTTCATAATTTGTACAATTCCTTTTCCTTGAAATAAATAAGGATATAGAATAGGTCATATTTATTTTCATTTTGCATAAATAGAACAGCAAGCATTGCTTTTACTATTTAATACATCACTGAAGAATTTGGTATAGGATAAGTTAAATTTTATCTTATCACTATGCAGATTTTTTTTTCCTTAGTTCCTTAGTTCTAATCCACTTGACATCAAGTAGGTTTATTCTTCGATCATGCTTAAACAGATACATAAAGGATGATATAATATTATCTCACTGATCAATGATATCAGTGCTATCACCAACCTAGTAGTCATATCTTACTTTGACTGACTTTGACATTAGAAAAACTACTTGCATTCCATTCCTGGATGTAAATCTCATCAGGGAAGAAATTACCAGAAGGAAAATATAAATTCCAGGTAAAATATGGTATCTTGACTGATTTACATGAATTATTAAAAATAATCCAGATGCTCAGCATTGCGTGAAATTAGGCAGTGGTAGATGATTATGGCCTTACAGATTAGCAAGGTTTTATGGCTTTTGTGAAGTGACATTTGACATACCATTTGGTATTCTAGGTTGACCTGGAGCCTCAAGGGAAGCTGCATCTGAAAATAGATCTACAATGGAACTCTCAAGGTTAGTTTGTTTTCTGTTGGTTACATGTGCAGTGCAGTGTGCGGTTACATCTTATTAATTGTGGTCAACATGTTCATTATTTATGACGTCTCCAATGCTATGCTGAGATGACAAACAACATCTGGCTCCTTTCAAATAATAATACATACAGAAATAGACATGTATGGGAAGTGGATTATTCCAGTACCACAACCTCTTCTAGCATTCTTGTTTTGATATTACATTTTTGTCACTATCTATCCAGTGTAGATTAAACAAGACAAAAGTAATGTAATATCAAAACGAGAATGCTATAAGACGTGATTAGGCCCCAGCATATCATTGGTTTATAATACAGAAGATCGTAATGTAATTAATATTTTTTATAAAAGCTTTATCACAGAAAAAATGGTTTAAGATTTTCATCAGATTGCTAAATTCTTCTGCTTAAGGTCTTGGATAATCGATAAGGGTTGTGTTCAGCAGTGGAACATCCGTAATGGCGGGCGTATGTCGTGGTTCTTGTCACTTATTATTTTGACTGTAAACTGGTGCTACAAGCCGCCACATCTGTAACAACTACTAACTACTAGAGCCAGGACGAACTTAGTTTTATCTTGCTCTCAAAAATCTGATTTAATTTTAGCCTGCAATATCCTATCTTATATACTAGAAACTAGAAACACCTGGTCACTCAGGATGACCCTACCTGAAAATGAGAACATAGAACCACGGGGACATACTACGAAAATAGAACGTTGTCGTTGAATTTGAAACACATCCGACTTTCCGAAAACAATGTTTATAGGTACTCGAACGACGGAGTGACGGATAGCGGAGGCTTAATAACCCAAATAACGCTATTACTAAGCCTCCGCTGTTGCTATTGATAGATAATTGTAATTTTCACAGGTTGTGTATTTGTAATGTTAAATTATAAATATAACAACAAATTATAAAAATAAAAGGGTTCCCGCAACCCTGGGTGTGCATTTGCACTTGGCCGGTTTTTTTTTCAATTTTGTTTTGATTTCGTGATTATCACCTGTGAACTGTGAAAACCTTTTGGGCAGGGATTTGTATTTCTGTCATTTTTCATTACATAACCACTAATCCGTCATCCTGTATTTTCGTAGTACCCACGCCTCCCATTTACCTAGGCTCTAGTTTGTGCCATTGAGCGTGGTTGTGGTTCTGAGTCGAATGCTCTACTACTCAACACTTAAACTACTCAACACTTCTAGACCACATAAAGTGTTACGGGTAGTTGATAAGGTGGTCGTGACTTATAGGTGCCAGTGGCGTGCTGGCGCGGGGTGGCGGGGGCTCCGGGGGCGCGTCGTCGACGACGGGGGCGCGGCGCAAGGAGTTCAAGGAGGGCGCGGGGTTCGCGCGTCGGCGGGGGGCCATGCGGCGTCGCGTGCACCAGGTCAACGGACACAAGTTCATGGCCACCTACCTACGGCAACCCACCTTCTGCAGCCACTGCCGCGAGTTCATATGGTGAGGCGTTACTTAATAGATGGTGAATGGAAACAGGCTCCTATGGGGTCGATCATTTCTGTATTCAGCCATTGACATCTCGGAAGACCCTTCCGAGAGGCACCCGACACTGATAATGGAAACTTACACCGCCATAACGACGGTTAGGTACTTCGGTTCTGTTCAACTGTTGGGAGTTCATCTTGTAATGATAAAGGCTACGGAACGATTTCTCACAGGACAATGTGTGAACCAGTGACTTGGTACAGCTATTCATTATTTCTTTGTACTGGTGAGAGGCAGACTCGAGACTTTAAGTATGAGTCCATCAAGAACCGCTGTTCTCGTTGATTATCGTGTCAATATACGATCGACGATATGCAAAAGGTACTCTATAAAACATCATTAACCGACATCTCAGTGAGAAGAAAAAATCCATCATTATTCTCCAATCATATTTATCCGATTCCTTCCCTCGATATCAGTCCTCATTTTATGGTCTGACTTCTTATTTCCTTTGCAGTTTATATCTTGAAAATTAACTCGAAACATACAGTATCGCCCTACTCCTGTCCTTGTTTCCTGTGAGTCCCGTGACCTGCTCATGCTTGTAAAGTGATCAGAATGACGCGAATTAATTGGTAAGGATTACTTAAAATGAATCTAATGAATCGCGACCATCATTCGATCTTGTACAAATTCGCTTTACCGTAGAGATGTGGCATTATTATAAGAGTAGTAGAGCTCCTTGCGAAAGGGCTCGGCCGGGGAAGTACTACCGCCATACCTTACATTACATTTCGGCCGCCAAGCAGCATTGCTGTGTTACGGTAAAAAGGGTATGGTTCACTGTATGGGCTTAACACTTTGCCTCTAGTTGACGGGCGCAATACAGTGCCGCGTAGGTCATGTTCTTTGTGGATGTGACTAACGCAGTATAGCTTTTTTATAGGCAAGATATGCACTTAACATCAGGTGTGCTTCTTGCTTGTTCCATCTTCAAGTAGTATAAAAAAAAACTTATGTGTACCTAATTATTTCGTTTAATTGCAGGGGTGTTCTCGGCAAGCAAGGATACCAGTGTCAAGGTGAGTTTCGCTTTTAGTTGCATCGCGAACATTTGTATTTCATTGTTTAGTTCAGTTTGTGACGTTTTCGTCTTCTGTTGCAGTTTGCACGTGCGTGGTCCACAAGCGTTGCCATTCTCTGATCGTCACCAAATGTCCCGGCATGAAAGAAGAGGTAAATTCGTTGTTATCTTATACTGTCGCAAATGCCGTGGCGGTCTTAAGAATCGACCCCTCGAACTCAGCCCATGGTTGTCGACGCCGACTAACGGATCTTACCAAAAGACTGCACTCCCAATGTCAGTCCAATTGTGAAGATAGACTGACTTTTTAAGATTGTCGCCATAATAACCATTATATAATTGTTGTGTTCCGGCATTTTGAGGTAAGATAGCCAGTTCCTCAGAGGTGCGCTTCCACCTTCGGCCTTATCTTAACTTGTAACCAGGTGAGATGAAGGCCAAGCGCTTCCCCGTCGCACAATAAAAATAAAATAAAAATTGATCCTGATTTTAATTTCTGACAAAATAGTTTTTGTGATCCTAGTTAGTAGTTGTTGACCCAGGACAAACACTAGTGTCATGAATATAAATGTTTGTTCTATGTTTGGGTGTTGTATTGTATGATAAGTATGTATTTACACAAAAAAAAGTATTAAAGTATTCTATCCGTTATCTAGTCACCATATTACAAGCTATGCTTAGTTTGGGGCTAGATGGCGCCGTGTGAAATTAATGTCCTGTAATATTTATATTTTTTTTTATTCTACGACGAGGAAGCGCTTGGCCTTCATCTCACCTGGTAACAAGTTGAGATAAGAGATATATTTAAGTTTAAATTGCATTTTGCGCAGCAACAAGACCAGGCGCAGCGTTTCAACGTGAACATCCCGCATCGGTTCGTGGTGCACTCGTACAAACGGTTTACATTCTGTGACCACTGCGGCTCGCTGCTCTACGGCCTCATCAAGCAGGGACTGCAGTGTGAAGGTACGTCTATGTCACATTTCATCAACATAATGCACCGGACTTATCACTCCCTAGCGCGAATCCCACACAAAGTAGGATTGATTAGCAGGGTGGTAGACTTAAATGGGGCATAGGCGAAGACGGACCCTTGTTTTCATTAAAATTCTATGTGAAGGTTTTTATGGCAAACGTATAGTGCGTCAACTGCCATTTGCTAATTATTAGTGCTATATTTCGGTAGGACTGAAGCGATTTGAAGAAATACCCTTGTCCAAACTGGGTCGACCAGGTAAAATAGTATATTTGGTCACTTTGATTGTCTCTTCTTTAGCGTATCAATCTTAAAGAGCTCTACAGAGAATCACCTGTATAGCTATTCTCAAACATTCGGATCGAATTCGGAAACTTCCGATGGATATTCCGAAAATGCTATTCTGAGAATACAAAATTTAAAAATATTCGAAACTTCCACAGAGGATTTTTAGAAATAGTGTAAGAAGTTCAATGTCGGATCCGACAAAAAGTGATGTTTCCGAAAACGAAAACTTTCCGTGTGTTTGAGAACCGCCACACAAGTGTCAAGTTATGTTATGACCGAAGTTGAATCGTACTTCACCCGGTAGCCTCAACAAACTGAGGAACTGGCTATCTTTCTACTAAATGCCAGATAACATTTAAAATTGTTGTTATGTCAACAGACTTAGGTGGACTTGAAACAAGTGTACCACTAACCAAACCAATTGCGAATTTGATCCCCTTTGGGCTCGAACCCGAGAATTCTGGGTCTGATAGACGAACCATTAGATCACAGAAGCGGTTGCGGATAATGTGTAAGTAATGTATCTGTTGCAGTATGTTCGATGAACGTGCACAAACGTTGCCAGAAGAACGTGGCCAACAACTGCGGGATCAACACCAAGGCCATGGCTGATATACTCAACGAGATGGGCATCTCGCCCGACAAGAACCCGAGACCGAGGCCCTCCAAGGTAACATTTCTTTACCATGTCTAACCCCCAAACAGATTCATACGCAATTGTGTTAGTTGTCTGCATAAGCTGTGGTTGTCTTCAAAGAGTGAACTCAGGAAATATAACACGCAAAGTTTGTTGCTTAGGTGCGCTAGCTTCAAAACACATTGTGGATTAAAAAATAAAAAAATTGCCGAAAACCATGTTGTGCGTACATAACCCTGCTGAAATTGCTGTAATATTCATTGATTGTCAATAAATATATATACTTATAATAATTAAATAATATGATATGACGTTATCGGCTTCTTTCTCATCCAGTTAGTGCAGAAAACTGGATGAGAAGAGCCGATAACATTACTAAGCTCAATAGCGAAATTTAGGAGACGCCTAAGCCAGTATTGGACCATGATATTGGTGATTGTGATGATGTGATGTGGGTGTAGTAAGCTATAATGGTCAACCGCCGCCTGCTGCAACTCCAAAAAGCTGAAAAAAAACCGGAAGCAAGTTCAACAATTAGACTGAACCGTAGCAATAGCGCTACGGACGATTTCTTGAATTACTTTCGAAGGCACTTTTGACAGATATTTCCATCGTCGTTAGTTATTTTTGCTGACTGGACTGGTGTGAGCGAAATTATAACCAATTATAATATTACAAGACATACATTTTACACAGCGCGATCTAGTCCCAAACTAAGCAAAGCTTGTAATATGGGAACTTCATAACTTTTTTTTATAGTACAACACCCAACACACAGAATGTTTGTCCAGGGCACTACACCCTCTTATAGCATTACTATCTATCTAGTGTAGAAAAAACTAAACAACAAAAGTAATGTAATATCAAAACTAGAATGCTATAAGATGTTGTGGTTAAGCCCCTGGGTGGGAATCGATCCCACAACCTACAGCTCCGAAGGCAAAGCTAATGTCAATGTAAATTCAATGGTTTTCAAAATGTACTGACTTGAGCGTACAAATAACGAATGAATACTTACCATATTTCGAGTGTAGTGCGGATCTGATCAGACCAAACATCCCTCTACGTTATGTTCTGATGCAGCTAAAGATAGAGATCGATGGCGCGCTATAGAAATTATCCTATTTGGAGGTCACGACCCCCAAACATGAGGTTTCCGATGCAAGAAAGACTTACCTTATTGCGTTACCTGTTTTAGTACCTGAACCAATCACTGCTGGAAGGCAACCCAGATCTAGTCGTGTCGGCCGACGGCGACGCCAAGGATGACAAACACGATGACAAAGGTACGCATTATACTCAACATTAACCTTTCACACGGCTTTTAGTGCTGAACATGTTTTTTTTTCAGGATAATTCAGGAAAAGTAACACCACTTTTGGTGTATGAGTAAATGTCAGATTTTTTTCTCAGGCATGCAATTATTGCAATGTCAGTAGATTTTTTTCGTTGTTAATTTTTCTGTGTTCAAAATATCTATGATAGAAAAAAAACGTGTAGCGCAAATGCCGTGTGAAGGGTTAATTACTGTGTGTTGTTTGTACATTATGTATTTGTTGACTTGATCCTAGTCAAAGTTGCAGTAGCTAAGGTACTACTTACCTTTTTGATTTATTACTTATCATGTTCCTTGTTTCCGTGTGTTTTACCATTATGTGATATTAATTTGCTCATGAATTTATGTTTTAATGAACCATTTATGAATGTCCAATCCCCTTATCCCTGTGTTTTCATCACTTTATTTGCTGACCTGCATTGGCCGTCACCCCGTAGCTTGTCTGCTAGAGTTCGCTCGCGAGACTGGTTCGGCGCCGTGGGGAGGTTACTCCCATTGGGGAGAGTTGGAGGATATCTTTACATGTCCAGGTCAGTTGTGTCGCTTTATATGCATGCATTTAAATATCTTTATATATATGGATTTAGAATCGGTGTGAAGCTGACTGACAGTCAAGAGACTGAAGACTTGATTGACAGGGTAGCTTCTTTTCGCATTGTAGGGGTGCACTAAGAAAGGATATTAAGAAATTCTCGAACGGGAACGAAATCCCGTTTCACTGCAAATTATTTTTACTATGTTTAACTTGTCATAGATAAAAACAATGAAGACCAAGGGCTTCCCTGTCATCGTTCACTAAAAACAAATAATGACCTAGATAAAATATCTACCTGCATGTTAAATAGTCAACAAGTCTATCACTTAAATTTCTATCAAGCTAACTTGAGATGGACTGCATCCTCCTGTCTTAATTTCCGGGTCTATTCCTTGTACGTAAGCAACACGTGACCCTGACGAATTCTTTGGTGTTTTAGATTGTGGAGTAAAAATGTGTAGAACAGTTGTTTTCTTTTTAACTGGCATTGGCATCTCGGTTGGTAGTAGTTCTGCCTTATTTTGCACAATAGAACATATTATACTTTTATTTCTCAAATTGTTGCTAATAAGCAATCAGCTTCCAGTGTCTGTATACCCTCGCTGTGCTACGACCCTCTCTTCAAGAAGAGAGTTAGTAGTAGTTAGGCACCTTCTGGGTTGGCTCACTCCATCGTTGATCTCATCCTTGCCTGTGCAAGTGTATTATTAAGGGTCAAGGTCAAGAGCAGACCAATATTACAAATTCTAAAGTAACTCTGTTTATTTGTTGGTTGCCCTTTCACGATGATACGGATCTTGATGAAATTTGTCATGGAAATAGTAGATAAATAAAATAAATAAATATTACAGGACATTCATTTTACACAACGCCATCTAGACCCAATCTAAGCATAGCTTGTAATATGGGAACTAGATTAAGGATAGAATACTCAAATACTTTTTTTTAAATTACATACTTATCATACAATACAACACCCAAACACAGAACAAACATCTATATTCATCACACAAATGTTTGTCCTGCATGGGAATCTAACCCACAACCTACAGCGCAGAAGGCAGAGTTACTACCAACTGAGCTATGAGGCTTGTTATATGCCACGGAGAACAACATGATTATGCGACTGTTTTGATGTGATGTGAAATAAACAGTGGTATGTTTTGTTCAGGCGGCGAGTTGACCGGCGCGACGCTGACGGCCCGCGACAAGGTCACGTTGGACGACTTCTCGTTCATCAAGGTGCTGGGCAAGGGCTCCTTCGGGAAGGTCATGCTGGCCGAGAAGAAGGGCACCGACGAGGTACTACTATTACTGTGTCAGATAAATGTTTTTCCTTTCTTTCTTCTAAACGCCGTTCTGTAGTCGAAATTCTACCGTATGCTAATGCACTAACTTCTAACGAATATTCCTTAATATTTGCAGGTGTATGCCGTGAAAGTGCTGAAAAAAGACGCGATAATCCAGGACGACGACGTGGAATGCACGCTGACGGAGCGGAGAGTGCTGGCGCTGGCTGCCAGGCATCCCTTCCTCACCGCGCTGCACTCGGCTTTCCAGGTACTTGCTGTGCTATTATTCGATATTGTTACATTCTGTGGGTTCGGGAAAAGCAGCATACGATTTTTTTTATTTGTATAGCTGCTTATTATTTTTGTGTTTCAGGTCTACTTCTTCTTCTTTATTAGCATTTTTGTTTTTATACTGGTTGTCCTCTGTTGTTTTTTTATGGGGAAGCGCTTCGCCCTCATCTCACCTGATGTCAAGTTATGATAAAGCCGTAGGTGGAAGCGCACTTCACCCGGAATCCTCAACATACTGGGGTACTCATAGCTCTAAATGCCGGAACACAACAATTGGGAATTGTTATTATGGCGACATACTTAGGTAAAATGGCGGTAGCTAGCCAGGTGGACTTAACAGAGTCTTACAGCCAACCAAACCAAGCACAATGTTTACCCCCCTGGGGATCAAACATGATCGTATAATTAACTTGCTGTATCCACTGCAGGGCAAGGGCCTCCCTTTCCTCCTTCCATAAATCTCTACCGGCGACTGATTGGGCCCATCCCTTTATGTGGGTGTCTAGCTGTCAAGAGCATTTAAATTTTAAATGCTCAAATATGATATTAATTTGAAATGATCTTGTGGTTGATAGCATGGTTTTGTTCCTAGACCCGCGACCGGCTGTTCTTCGTGATGGAGTATGTGGACGGTGGAGATCTCATGTTCCAGATACAACGCGCCAGGAAGTTTGACGAGCCCCGAGCCAGGTTTGTTCTACTTCTTAACCAGCTCGGTACCCGTTGGATGAGTATCTTTCTTTATTGAAGGGTGCACTCTAATCACCGTAAAGGGATTTCATTTATTTTCGTTTGTTCGATCCAGAAGCTTTGAACAATTCTTACGAAGGACCAGCTGCTGCCCGCGCTTCGCTCGCGTGGTACCTTTTTCTGGTCCAGAACAATATACTTGCAAAGTTTCAACTCAGTCCGTCGAGTAGTTGTTGCGTGAAAGCAATGATGACGAATCAGTTTTGTATGGCGAGATGTCTAACGACCTCTATCACTCCCAACGGGAACTAATTTATGGGTAGAATTTCCCGGTCTAGAGCAACATGTGTGCTGGTTGAAGATGGAAACGCACTTCACCCGGAATCCTCAACCGACTGAGGAACTATCATCCCTCTAGATGTCGGAACACAACAATTTGTTATAGAGCAAGAGTTTGTTATAGAACATTAATTTCACACAGCGCCATCTATTCCCAAACTAAGCATTAATGCTTAATATGGGAACTGGATTACAAAAATAATACTTATATACTTTTTTTGTAGATACATACCTATCATACAATACAACACCCAAGCACAGAAAAAACATCAATATTCATCACACAGATGTTTGTTCTGGGTGGGAATCGAACCCACAGCCTACAGATCAGAAGGCAGAACAACCAACTGAGCTGTGAGGCTTGTTATGGCGACATACTCGACCCGTTTTATTGTATTTTTTATTACACGGCGGGTAAGCCTTCATCTCACCTGGTTACAAGTTGAGATAGGGCCGAAGGTGGAGGCGCACTTCACCCGGAATCCTCAACAAACTGAGGAATCGGCTATCTTACCTCTAAATGCCGGAACACAACAATTTTTGAATTGTTAATATGGCGACATAATTAGGTAAGATGGTGGTAGCTAGCCAGGCGGACTTAAACAAAGTCCTACCACCAACCAAACCAAGCACAATATATTACTCCCCATGGGATCTGAAATCGGTGGGTTGAACCACTAGACCACAGAGGCGGTAAATCGTTTTAACGTGAAGGTGGGACAAACTTGGTGATAAGGTGATAGTTTAAATTCTATCCTTTATACAAATTCATTAGTTGGACAGTAGTCAAAGTCAAAGTCAAAGTAAAAATTTCTTTATTCATTAAGATTTTTTAGGATCATTTTGAAACGTCAAATCTACCGCCTGGTAAATTTGGATGGTTCGGAATCGCGACCAGCACACAAGGAGAAAGGCAAGAACCTCGGGCTGGATAATTTTTTGATGATCCATTCAACATTTAGATACACAATTTTTAATTATATTATAAGTAGATACATCATAAACCCAAATACTTAAATCATACAACATTTGTTATATTACCTATCTACCTAATGGGCAGTTTGTTAACAGAAAAGTTGAGTTGAGGTCAGTTGAGAAATCACCATTTTGCAATATATATATCACCATTTTGCTGTCAACTGGTATCAGTTGACTATATATATATATATATATTTGGCAGTTACTATACAGTAACTCGGCTAGATACGTAGGAATCAATCGTACGTGTGTGCAGGTTCTATGCGGCGGAAGTGACGCTGGCGCTGCAGTTCCTGCACTCGCACGGCGTCATCTACCGCGACCTGAAGCTGGACAACATCCTGTTGGACTCCGAGGGGCACTGCAAGCTGGCCGACTTCGGCATGTGCAAGGAGGGCATCGTCGGTCAGTCACATTTTTGTGTAAATGCCGGTTTCGTGTAAAGGCTTTTCCCGCCTTTATGTAGGCACTCGGATGAAGGGAAGCGCGTGCCGATCAACTGATGTTTCTTTTTTTTTTATACTACTAAGATGACCAACAGGCATACGGCCCAGCTGATGGAAAGCGGTCACCGTCGCCTATGGACGCTCGCAACACCAGAAGCATTACTCGCGCATTGCCGACTCTTTAAAAATATCAAAACGCTTGTTTTGAAAAACCCCGTACTGTAGCTAGTAGGAAAAACCTCAGCAGGGAGATCGTTCCACAATTTAATAGCTCGCGGGAGGAAGTTCCTCTTGAACCTTACGGTGCGCGGCGGCATTGTGTTCAAAGTGTGTGGTTGAAATCTCTGTCGTTGGCGACCGGAGCGATGATAAAAAGAGGCTGCAGGCACCATATCAAACAATTCCTTAGAAAACAACCCATTATACGAGCGGTAGAACAAACACAGTTAGGAAAATTTTTCCTGAGACTTAAGGGTTCAATACCACTTGTGAGTATAGCTGAGCTGTGAGAAATGTTGAGTAGTCGTCAACAATTCTCACAGCTCGTCTTTGAACCGAGTGTGTGGCTATTAATATTATCTGAGGGCACGTGCCAAACTATAATGAACTGTATATGTGCGTGTGGTCAGGGGCGATTTTCAACTGTATCACCTTAAAATAGGGTGCATATTGAAGTGATGGTTTGTTTCAGAGGGTGCGACTACAACTACGTTTTGCGGGACTCCTGATTACATCGCTCCTGAGGTGAGAATATCAATGTTTTAGGTTAGTTTTCGGTGACACTATAAAGAACACCATTGAAGGCGTGTGGCAGCCTTTTTGTCGAGGTCATTTTAGATTTGTATATTTTATCGCTAAATTGGTTTAGACCCGTACATTGAATTCACTGTTCTGAGCTTGTGGTCTTGGATAAGCCAGAAGCTATCCAGCTACTTCCACTATCCAGTGGAAGGCTCAGTATAACCATAGCATATGTTATTCCACATGGCGTACACTATTTCTATATATCTATCTGTATAGTCGTGAAAAGGTAAAAAATAAAACGAATAAACAAACATAGTTCAGGAATTAGCAATATTGGTATGGATTATGATTAGTTATAGAATGTGAGAGTGAGACGGAGACACATTGCAGATCCTGCAGGAGCTGGAGTATGGGCCGTCGGTGGACTGGTGGGCGCTGGGCGTGCTGCTGTACGAGATGCTGGCCGGCCAGCCGCCCTTCGAGGCCGACAACGAGGACGACCTGTTCGAGAGCATCCTGCACGACGACGTGCTCTACCCCGTCTGGCTCTCCAAGGACGCCTGCGTCATACTCAAAGGTCGGTACTCTTACGCGCAGGCATCACTCGCTAGCGCGGCAACACCATGCGCGGCATCACTCACTAGCACGGCAACACCATGCGCGGCATCACTCACTAGCACGGCAACACCATGCGCGGCAGCACTCAATAGCGCAGCAACACCATGCGCGGCAACACTCACTAGCGCGGCTACACCATGCGTGGCATCACTCACTAGCGCGGCAACACCATGCGCGGCATCACTCATTAGCCCGGCAACACCATTCTGAGTTCTGGTCAGATAGGAACCATGCTCCTCATGCACATCTTCAAAGTACTTGTGGTCCTCGTCACTTGCCTCTAAATGAAATGTCGTAAGTAATTATTTTTGTTTATGACGAGGAATCGCTTGGCTTTCACCTTCCTTCTATTACGTTCGTACTTCGATAGAACTCACGTGTGTCATGGAAACCTTGCATTTTTAAATTCTTGATTTTTCCTTATTTTTTCTTGGTAATTCGCTGTAAAACACATACTTTTTGCAAATTTCAACAAGCTACAAAACTAGTTAAAATTTAATAAAACTGAAACCTACCGGCTATATGTTGTACTTCATAGGTTTACGGAAACACTGCCCCAACCGCATTACAATATATATAAAGCATCGGCATGTTATTACCATTTATTTGAGACCCATATTGTAGTAATTAAACATCCATATCGAAGTTATTAAACATTTTAAATCGCCAAAATGTACCTACTCGTATTTTCATCACAACAAAGATGAGCAACATGTACGGCAATAAGGTTGATTGCTTGTTTTACATGACTAGATGTAATAAGTTTCTTTGATCGAACTTGAACTTGTAACCAGGTGAGATGTTGGCCAAGTGCTTACCCGTCGTACATTACTTAAAAAAAAATGTATCGAGTACTCTTCTCGACACGCCAATGGTAATTTACTCATGCTTACTTAATATCTGAACAGAGAGCCAGTGGGCTCTCTGTTCAGATATTTGTCTCACGTAAGTGTGTGTCAGGTTTCATGACGAAGTCTCCGTCGCGTCGGCTGGGCGTGTGCGGCGGAGCGGCCGGCATCCGACAACACGCCTTCTTCCGAGACATGGACTGGGACGCGCTCGCGCAGAGACGGCTGCGGCCTCCCTTCCGGCCTAAAGTGGTACGTCTCATATTCCGACATTGTTTATTCCATGTTTTTGCAGGGCGCATGATGAAATACTCTTGGAAGTTCGTTGTCCTGATATGTAAAATATAATGTTAATATCAACCAGGTGGGGTGATAATTAGCTGTGCATTCCTATAGAACGGTGAAGGCGGAATAAGCTCGGGAAGCTCCCGAGCACACCCGCCGAAGCACATCATCGTCGCCTTGTCTCGACAGTTTCCATTCTTGAATCGGACCGAATTTGTCTTTGATATATTTATGATTGAACTATTGACTTGTGATACAAAAATGGAGTGATATACTATTATGTTCGGTTCGTTTCAGAAGAGCAAGCGTGAGGCGGCCAACTTCGACGCGGAGTTCACTAAGGAGGAGCCCGTACTGACGCCCGTGCCCAACGACGTCGTACGAACCATCAACCAGGTGGGTGCAATGAACTCGAAATGCAATGCATATACTAGTCATTTTCTACTAAGGGCGGGAATGTAACGTATGTAATACTAATGTGTGCGTGTCTGCAACCCACTTCCTTGGGTGCGGTAAATGAGTACATGCCATGTCATATCACTCTTACCTTATTTCCTTGCTCAGGCAAGCTTTGAAGTGGAGTGTTGATAGATAGATAGAAAATACTTTATTGCACTATTAAATAAAAGTACATGGGCGAACTTAATGCTGAAAAGCATTTTCTTCCAGATAACCCTTGTGCATTATAGTGCTACTAAACGAGAGAAAATGATATAATAATTTATTGCTAATACTTATTATACACTTATTATACCTATAATAAAATAATAAAAATATAAATTAAATAAAATGACTAACTACCTACTTAGACATACATATACTAATATGTTACATAAAAAATGTAAATTTAGTTTCTCTAAAAAAAAGAAGGAAAAATTTTGATTTAAAGATGCCAGTGAGTTCCAGAGGCGGTTGCACTAACAGTGTAGGAATCGGTGTAGTAGAAGGTTCGAGAAGAAGATGCTGAGAAGAGCAAGAGGGTTGATTTGTGATTCTTGTGTTGACCCATTGTAAAAAAAAGGCATGTCTCGCGAGTAACACTTACGCGTCTGTTTCCGTCCGCAGGAGGAGTTCCGCGGCTTCTCGTTCGTGAACGCGGACTTCAACCCGAGCGCTCCCCCCGCGGCCTCCGCTCCGCCCGCGCCGCACACGCCGCCTTCCAATTAACGATCGCGGGAATCTCACCTCTAACTCGACCAACACAAGGTTTACTATACTCTACTCACAGGTAGACCACGCCAGCTTGTGTCAGCGGTTGTCATTGCCAGTGAAGATATTGGCTAAAACGCTCGTATTCACGGCAGATGGCACCTTCGCCAAGAAGTTTTGAAAAATCTTATTAATCTTGAAAAAAAAAGAGTATGTAAAGTAACCTCTAAGTTAACTTTTGAGTTGTATGAGGAGTTGATTCCCTCGGGCGGATATTTGTGAAACGTTCGCGGTTCGATGTATCGGTAGATGTCGCTAGCACAGACGAAACGATGCTGATTCGAACAAACATCTCATTTTATACAAAAAATATATTAGAAATACAAAAAAATCGCTTTTCAGAAGTTACTAGTTGCGTTCCGACATCTGCCGGTGCCATAGATAATTAAAACGCCATCAGTCTAGTCAGCTCGACTACACGAGTATTATTTTGTTTTGTATGTCTGTATCTGTAGCTTAGGATAAGGAGCCTTGGAGTCTCTAGTTACCGCGGTTTTTCAGCACAATTTTAGCGAAAGCGTACTGATCCGGTTATACGAGCGAGTATCGACCGTATTACAAACGTGTTAAAGTCTAGTTCGCGATACTTTGCGAGTAGAACGTCAGTTTATTAAGAATATTCTGACGGAAATAAACAATATTTCAAACGCATTAGAGCCTAATACAGAGTATATTTTGTCACACGCAGCGGTACAAGCAGTTTAAAGTGAAGTCTAGAAAGTTTTGATGGATCACAGAAACAAGCGAATTTACACCCTAACCTGATCACAATGAAACTATTGTAGTGTTATAGATCCCAGTGATCATCGAATATAAAGCGTAATGCATATGCTGATATGAAGTTTACTGTCAAATGTGCTTATAGAGCATAGAGAATCAAGCTAGTGTAGATAATATTTCAAGCACTGTAAAGTTAAATATGGAATGTTCGTTAGAGCAAAGCAAAAATCGCATTGAAATCAACAATAGATTAAGGTTCCGTTAAAACAATAAAAAATACACCGGATACCAGTGCAATATACTATAAAG
This sequence comes from Venusia cambrica, assembly GCA_951394065.1. Classification (NCBI taxonomy): domain Eukaryota; kingdom Metazoa; phylum Arthropoda; class Insecta; order Lepidoptera; family Geometridae; genus Venusia; species Venusia cambrica. The sequence goes on from OX596042.1 coordinate 13,807,515, forward strand.
TATCGTAGCAAACAGTCAAAGCTTCGTGATAGAATAAGAAACATTTACCTCCATTAATTGAATGCCAAATAATTTATTTTGAAATGAAAATCTTATGCCGTTCTGTCCAAATAACAACTAAGGTCAATAGAAAGTTAACATCGGGGAGCTATTCTCTCTGTACGACATCCCGAAATTAGAAACAAGTGACCGTTTCGGAATCTCGCACAAGCGAGAATTGTTATGTAAACACGAATTTGCTTTAGTGAAGCTAAAGTTAAACCGTGTTTTGAATTGCATTTAAATATAATCAAATTATTGGATGTTATTATCAATAGGTCAAAATGGGACACAAAAATGTTGATTCAGATTTGAGCATGTTTTAGTATAAGCAGGTAAATCAGAAATTATATATAAATCGTTTTAAAGTAGATAATTATATTTACTACTGTGAATCGTCACTGCAAATTAGATATAATGAAAGTTGATCATGAAATAATGTATTTATCCTGATTATCTGAGCTGGTTCAGAACATGTATGTTATCCTGGTATTTCTTGTCACCTTTAAAATATGTATACAGTGCAATCTATAAAACAAAAAACCACAGATTGTGCCTCAATTTTGATGATTTAACAACATAATATTTGAAAAAAGGTGGTTGGGTTAAAGAAACTTGTGTCATTAACTTATATAACATACATGGTAACATACATAGGATGAGCTCTGTCAGTTGACCACAATGTTGTAAATATTGGAGAATGTATAGTGTGCTGCCTCGGCCAGTCACTAGGTGGCAGCACAGACGGTATAACCCCAAGTAGCAAGGACGTATGTGTGTGTGCGTTTGATAGAAAGAGAGCACGGATAGTTTTGGTTTCACACAACCGTACGGTGCTTTGGTTATATAGGCGAACGATCGGTTAACATATATTAGAAAATGAAGAAATACTATCAGTTATGTCAAAGTAGACTGTTTTTCGTATATCGATAAAATATTCAATCAATCAATCAAATGGTGAAGTATTAAACTTCTAGGTCTCGAACTGACAGGTCCGCGGGCAGTTATTGGACTATTTAGTCGATAAATGTAATAAAACTAGTATATTATTCCGTATAGTTGTACAATTTAGAAGACATATATTTGCTATTGTAACTCTAGTATCTGTGATGACAGCTAACATCGCGCTTACAAGCGTCATTGTGATTTGTACTACGTGTTTCTGTATTCTAAAAGCGTAGGTATAATTGTAATCGACAATCCTTTGATTAAATAGAAGAGCGCAGATTCAGCTACTTTGACATAACGTTTTTTAATCGATAACCAGTGATAACCGATAATGGTTCCTATGTACGGGTTGGCAAAGCACACTTTACCCCGCTTCTAGTCCCACGTTGTGTTTGCGTTAAGCATTTCTTCCAATACTCATACATTTCTCGCTAAGTATTATTTTACGTTCAGTATTTCGAGCATTCGACTTACCATGTTACACTGTGAGGTCGAGTTTAATTAGAATAACCGCTGAATCCAATACGTATTTAACGTTATCTGTTTTTCTTGAAGTATAAGTTTTCTAAAACGGATGAAGAGTTTTACTTTATAGCCGACGAGAAAAATGAGATTTTTTTCTTTTGATAAACAATTAAGCGATTTTTGTTTGTAATATTTGTTTGTCAGGACGCCATACGGTTGTAGTCGGTGTTTTTTAATAAAATTAGATAGAGATTTCTGACAAAATGGCGACTAATGTAGATTCTTTTTCAACTCGCTCGCAGTGTAAAGGTCTCGCGTATCCGCAATGAGATTATTCATTTAGTTCTAGTTATTTGATAATTTTATAGAATTTATTTCGTACTGCAAGTACAATATGACGTTAACCAAACCAATATTTTTAATAATTTATTTCTTATATTTTTATTAAAAACAAGCGTTTTGACGAGTATTATTTTGGTTAGTCGTAGCGAAACCAAAGGTGTTAAGTTTATTATAAATATAGTTTATGACGTAGTATAATTTGTAGTGGAGTTGTTGTTTGTGTGCTGTGTACGCCCGCGTGACGGTTGCGTGACGATCGCGCGTCGCAGCGGAGAGATCTATGCACAAATGTAATGCTTTATGTAGTTGTTAGTGTATAATATATATATGCTATAAATAATTATAATAAAGAAATCTCTGTTCGTGTTTCCGTATTGAGCTGTTACGTATTTTTGACATAATATATTTTACGTGTCGTCGTTTTTTATTTGTATTTATTTTGATGTGAGATAATATTTTATGATCAGGGTTATTTGTTATAGAATGTTGTTCCCGGCATCGGGCTCATTACACGCAATAGGTAAATCCTCTCAATCATCTCGAATAATATTTCAATCGGTATATTCAGAGGATTTCACCTATTTCACAAATTAAATGTTATATTTTCTATCGCAAAATTGTCCACCCAACCAAGGTTACAAACTCGCTAACTCGCCGGGAAAAGTTGGACCGTTTTGCGACAGAAACAAGTAAACAGTTTGACGTATTGTATAACTAAATAATTCTGGCCGTTACTAGCGTAAGTTAAATGTATGTGCAAAAAATAATTTTTGATGTGACAGTACTAAAAAAAATAAAAAAATATAGTGCATAGTGAAATGTTAGCTGTAAGTATCGCTGTCTCGCGGTCGAAGGTACCCATTCACGGTGCGACACCAAGTCGCGTGCGACTTATGTCGCGCGTCGCAACATACAAATGTTTTTATTAATTCTAACATAATTCATAGATGTATGTTGGTCGCGATGTATTTTTTTGTCGTTCGTGTGTGCGTGTCTGGGTGTTTGTGTGCGATCAGGGGCCCATTTGTAACTGATTTAAACATATTTACCACAGTTAACCCCGTCGAAAACGTTTCCACTACACGCATTTCACATCGTAGTATTTTTAATCTGCGTTTATTACGATTACAATGAGCTGGGCAGAGCTCTACCTTATATTTCTCCAAACGTTTCATAAATAAACTGCGTTTGTTACAACGAATAAATACAAAACGATGTCATTTGAAATGAGCTCCCGTAACAACTACCAATTGCAAATGCTTGGATATAGATAAGGTAAAAAAACGCTACTAAATGCGTGTATGGGTACTGACATAGATAGCAAATCCTACTTTTTGCCCAAAATAAACATACTTATTACACACACTGTCTCGACATACTGCTTTCGTAATAGTTGTGAGCATGTGTGTTAGTACCTTAACGAAACGGAATGTAGTAGAGGGTTTCTTTGTGGTAAACATGTCGAGTTAACTTAGAATTGGGTCTGTGGTTGCGGTCGCGAGGGCTGCCTTTGTCTCGTAGTGGGCGCCGTGTAGGGGGAGATATATGTTATCATCATAATTCTGAGTTGGTTTGGTCGCGTATCGCTTCACGGCAGGACTACGAAACATGACGAATCCGATTACAGCTTTTCAGTACAAAAGTGACATTTTTAGTTTTTCATTCGATTATCGTAATGGCCCGGTCTCAAGCGTAGGCCACGCGTTCGCGATTGAAAGTCGCGGGTGTACGTCCCCCTTATTCCAGCTCGCCGGCCACTGGTCACTGCTACTAAACGTCGCCACGCTTTGAACCACAATTCCCCAAAAAATATCATGTTTGAGTAAAGCAATCACATAATACATACATCGTGAAACCGTAAAACGTAACAAGATATAAATCCCTAAGCCTATTTTACAAATCCCTAGAAATTACTCAATTGAAGTGACACAATCTGATATTTATGCTATTATTTCCTTGAATCTTTTCTACATTATTGTAATGATGATGAAAAGATTCAAGGTAATACTGACTGACGGACCTAAAAAGCACAGACTAAACCGTTAATCCTGCAACTTGAAATTTGGCAAACAGACACAGATAAAAAATACAAGAAAAAAGGTTAAAAAAATACATTTTAAGAAAGGTTTGTTAGAAATTCTTACTAGGAACAACTACTGGAGAACTTAGTGCATGAACACACAAAACTAAAGTTACTGAGCAATTATTAGTTAATTGCTCAGTAACTTAAATTGAATGTGCAGCCAACACTTTACTCAGTCATTGTGAAATAGACCCTAAAAGTACTGTACTTATATAAACCAAGCGTGCTTGGTGAGCCAAATGACTTGGTGAAATGAGAGCTAAGCTTTTTAGAGCAAAGCTTAAACCTTTTGTATGTAGGGTGAAATGTGGCGGCCGGTTTTTGTGGCTATGTCTTGTGACCGGACGAGTGGCTCGCTACTGTTTAACAAAACGTACGAAGTTGCCGACCTTTTTTGAAAGATGTTATTATATTTTTTTGGAAATTTTACACGGTTTATTTATTTTAATTTTTGATAGTGTTACGTCATAGCTGTTATTATAGTGGTACAAGTTATGTGGTAACGGGGCGTTGCAGTATGACGTACAAACGGCACCAAACGCTACTTATATAGAGAGAGCACTATCGAATACATTTTATGCAAAACATGCATAATATCAAATGGTTACAAAAATGTAGCTGATTTTAGACTACCGTCACTTCCATCAGCTGTCAACATCGACATTATATTGCTGTCTAAAATCACTCACAAGTTAAACCAGCTACGTATTTAAACCTCTCACTTATTATGTCGATGGATGATGCTTGCAACGTACAAAAGAAAAATGTCGATCTTGCCGTCGGCATAGCCAGTGTTTATCGTACAGCCAGTATCCTCGGTGACAGGACTTACCCTTGCTTACCCCCCGCCAGAGCAGGCGCGATGATAAATCAGCAGCTGTTAACACGCGATCAGAGTACGATGGAATCATGACAAAATATAAGACTAAAAGTACCTATTTCTACTGCTTACCTAAATGTATAGGTAAAGTTCAAAACGACGGTCGACTGTGCGCTTTCAATCTTTTGCTATTCCTTAACGTGGTAATTATGTGCATCCCCCACCATTATATCTAAATGGCTGACTATAAAATGCTTGTTGCTCATGGGTAACATCATAAATGTGTTTCAAATCAATATATATTAAATCAACGCGCTAGCGAACGTAATATTTTGTATTTCAATGCAGTTAAATTGACTCTCGCTTTGGTTTTCAAACGACTTTTTTTTACTTGGGCGAAGATAAGGTCTGCGATGGAGCGAGCTTTCCCAGAAATTGCCTATTGAAAGCACTGGCTCTCCCGCGCACTGGCATAGCGCGATACAGATGCGATCCCTTTTTATTTTGGTTTCAATCAATATGGTGGCTTTTCTTCTGAACATTTTTTTTGGTTTCAATGAAAAGTGAAAGAAAATCCGCCATTTTAATTGAAACTGATTGAAACCCAAATGAAACAGAAATAGGTTATTAGGCCAGCAGGTTCTGAATTCGGATACCATATTTTACTTCTAGATATTTCATTCTACTCTAATCGCGCGGGCTTTGTTCACATCTTCCGATGCTGAGATTTCCGTTTTCTTCCTTTTATTGAGCGTTCAGTCTGTCACCATCTGTGCCAAAACACCCGCGTCGTCACACGACACCGACTAAACCGACTTTAGCCGGTTCTTGTAGCGACAGTGTGAACTTTGACCGGTCAGAACACACTGTATATCAGATCGATTCTCGCATTTTCTTCACTGTCTATACTATATATACATATTACTTTCTCAGCACCTTAATTATCACAAGTTCACAAAGTGTTCGACCGGTCTCTTTGTAGCAGATTGCTTATACACAAACTTATGCGATTATGACCTGACCGCGCTCTTACGAATCCTTGTGAATACATACAATTAGAATAGTTAACCCAACTCACACAATAAAAATTGTAGATCATTTCTTTCATTATTTAAATTCTTGGTAGAAATTTTGAGTAATCAAAGGTACAAAACTAGTTGTAAAACCTACAAATAAAGTTAAAGCAAAGATCTACTACGGTGTTTCTTAATAAAGTGAGACGAAACTATCTATCTCACTCTTTGTTATGGCTGAAGAATAAGATAAATAGTTTGCGTCTAACCTGATATCTATGATTTCATAAACTGGTTGGTAGAAGCATTATCACTTGACAATCTACAATCTAACTAAACAAAAGTTTACTGTATGTATAATTTTGTCTAAAGTTGCGAATAGCTACAAGCTTGTGATAGTAAGTTTGAGCGCGATCGGTCACTGCATTAGCTTGTTCGTCCATTTAATGAGGAATCGAACGTACAGTAACGCTATTCGATGCCATTTTGAAACTGTTAGGGTCGGTTCACACTCGATCTGCTGCTGGTTTGAACTAAGCCGTATGCTCATTTAAACCATAGGTAATAACGTCTAATTTTTCAGGTCATTTTACTCGCGATTATGCTCATTCGAGCGTACTGTGCTCGCTCATAGCAGCAGCTAATACAGTGTGCACAAACCCTACGCTAGCTGTAACTGAACATATCACGCTATTTTCTATGATTTTCGAACGATATATTTTATATTGAATCAAATCGTTGATTATTTACATTTTATTATATTAGTACCACGATGTCCTGTGTCAAACATAGCACATTTATTTTTGATTGGAATCTTCTTCACCTGTGTTTATTGAAATCGTCGTGGATTGTGCCTGATTCATGAGTCTTTTCACAAGAATAGTGAAGGTTCCAATCAAAACATCCGCATCATTTATTTCTTATCACAATGCTTATAATTATAAATTCCGATGACGAGGGGCAAACAAAAACATTTTTGAATGGTTGAATGTGCTTCAAGTTCAATATTTATATTTCGCATTGACATACGGCGCATTGCATGCCTGAGCTGAGTGAAATTAAAGAGCGGGATTTCAATGATTTGCAAAACGCAACTTTTGGTAACTACGTTAATACGTAATAATTTTAATTTACGATACATATTTTAATATGTATCGTAAATAAAAAAATATATATTCAGAATGTTTTAAATAAATAATTAACACCTATTCAACCCAAACTTACCCAAAAGTGTCACGCCGCTTCAGATATTAATTTAGAAATTTGTGCAGAACAGATTTTACCGTTAACCGTTCGCATTACTGAAAATCCCGATTGTAGACAAAGCACGAAAGTTTCATGTACCCATACATTTTCAAGGACCGAGGACTATCGTTGGTTTTAAGGTCTTTAGAAAAGGCGGGCGGTTGTTCAATAACAGTTTTTGTTTGTGCTTCTGAACCGTGTTGTAGTCAGAACGCTTCCCAGAGGCGATGTAGCCAAAGAGGAGCAACGGTGCGGCTGAAAGCCTCGCTTGTCTTGCCAGTTGCCACGTCATGTTGAACGCGAGGTACACTTTTACGAATCTCTATGTTTGGGTGCTATTTGGTTTCGTTCTTTATTGCATCTGAACCACAGACCGAGAAATTGAACCTTCTCTGCTCTGTGGCACAATGATTTAGATCTTTTAAAAATTGAAATTGTGAATAAAAACGCATAATAATATTGTTTATTGTTGTTATTTAAATTGTTTTGTTTTATTGGTGTTGGTGTTTGGTGCTTTAGGTTGTATAATGTGTTATGAAATTGTATTGAAAGTGTACCTTGCTGTATGAAGATGTTTATTATATTGTTTGCGTTATCGTAGCTAACACGTTGTGAAATCTGTTGGATTTGCGTAAGCTACAGTTTGTAGTATCCCTCTACAAAATCTACAGTGAAACGACTTACGCCCGATATTAATACATATTAATAGTTCTATTGTATTACAGGATATAATATTTCAGATAGCTACTGTAGAGTTTCTTTCAAATATCCTAGGCTCAACAATCTGGATTCGATTCCCATCGGGACAAACATTTGAGTGTTGAATGTTTGTGTTTGGGTAATATATTGTATCATAAGTATCTATATCTGTAAAATTAAAAACAATGATATTAGTATTCGTATTCTTCGTAATCTAGTTCCAGCATGGCGTTGTGTAAAAATGTCTAGTAATATTTATTTATTTTAATATGATTAATATCGGACGTCGATCTATTCATCATATTCACAGAACAAATTAATCGAAGTACATTTCTATTAATATTGTTGTTGGCTTTGTGTTCTTTTGTGGGGTTAGTACAAACCGTTGTCTTACGCAGCCGCATAATAATTATATTTGTTGTTTGTTCACTATCTCACTGTTAGTACACTAGCTGGAGTAATGCATATAATATAGTTTTATGATGAGAGTATGTATATGTAATCCTACATGTCTATTAAATCAATGAAATAGATAACTATGGCGTTTTTATTGTTGCACAAACCCTACTTTATGAAAGAACACAGTATAGTCGCCTGCAATAGTTTGTAAACAGAAAATATAATTTAAATGATTATCATGATTAAATGATCCAAATATACATGTCAAAGGATCGTGATTACGTACCTATAAACAAAAAATGTTACAAGCAATATTGCCTAATAAGTACGTACTAAAAATTAACATAGGTAATCAATAAGGTACAAAATATGTAGGTAGCATCTATGTAGATGTATGACTAAATAATTGCCATATAGTTTGCATATTTTTATACATGCTGGGATAAATTCCTCGACTGTATATGATGCCATTTCCAAGAAGAAATGTTTTTTTTTAATAATTAATGAATCTGCGTTAACTGTGTTCATAATTTTCAAGATGTTGCCTTTACTTTAATATTTACGTTACGTTAGTTTACACCGTTTGTAGTGTAACGTATTAACGTTATCTCTGTCACTTTTGTATTTAAGCCGGACGGAAGCGCTTGGCCTTCATCTCACCTGGTAACAAGTTAAGATAAGGCCGAAGGTGGAGGCGCACTTCACCCGGAATCCCCAACAAACTGAGGAACTGGCTATCTTAACTCTGAATGCCGGAACACAACAATTTTAGAATTGTTATTATGGCGACAGAATTATGTAAGATGGTGGTAGCTAGCCAGGTGGACTTCAACAAAGTCCTACCACCAACATAGCTAAGCACAATATATTGTACTCCCCATGGGGATCGAACCCGGGACCTCTGGATCTGAAATCGGTGGGTTGAACCACTACACCACAGAAGCGGTTAACATATAACATCTACCAGATAGGGAACAATACCATTTTGTAAATGATGAAGTGTATACGTGTACATTATTATTGCAGGACTGTACTTTCTCGTCTAAACTGTGCACATTATCGCAGATAATAATGACTTAGTGGAATGCGTTAGATGAAACGATTATTCTTTAGACTGAATGTTAACCTGAATGTAAAACTACGAACACTAGTTATTACAATCAAAACCAGTTGACTACTTGTTTGACCAGCTGGCCGGTTACCTAACTCTGTTTCATTTGGGTTTCAATCAGTTTCCCATAAAAATGGCGGCTTTTCTTCGACTTCTCGATGAAGCCGAAAAATATTCAATCAAAACCAGTTGACTACTTGGTTGACCATGCAGTTGGACAGTTACCTAACTCTGTCTAATTTGGATTGCAATCAGTTTCAATAAAAATGGTGGCTTTTCTTCGACTTCTCGATGAAGCCGAAAAATATTCAATCAAAACCAGTTGACTACTTGGTTGACCATGCAGTTGGCCAGTTACCTAACTCTGTTTCATTTGGGTTTCAATCAGTTTCAATAAAAATGGCGGCTGTTCTTCGACTTCTCGATGAAGCCGAAAAATATTCAATCAAAACCAGTTGACTACTTAGTTGACCGTGCAGTTGGCCTGTTACCTAACTCTGTCTAATTTGGATTGCAATCAGTTTCAATAAAAATGGCGGCTTTTCTTTGACTTCTCAATGAATCTGAAAAATTGTCGCAAATTAATATTACTGCATTATGTTATGTGAAATATCTGTATACATACCAGGGTACATATAAACATAAAATATAATACATACATGAACACTTACATACATAAGTTCAGTATTACATAGCTTAATATTTGTGAAAGTGTGACAACGACTGGAGACAGTGATTTTACAAAAACCTAAGAAGGTAAGTACTTATTTGTATTAGTCAGGTTATGTACTTGGTTCACTTCGTTATAGTCTTTGTTTAAGTTGTAATACAATTTAAATGTAATCTCAATCTAAACAAGCTCAGCAAAGCCAGGAGTGGAGCATAAACATTAGCTAATGAAGCGATTGGGTCGGAGGTCGTCACTATCTCCGTGCCATGGTGCCCTGGTGCTTACCGTAGTCTCCTGGTACTTGGGACACGAGCTCTGCCTTGTAAGGACACTTCGACTAATTTGTGAAGCTATTTGTTTCATTGAACTACATGCGAGAGGATTCTATTGTTGGAATTGAATCGAAACTCGTTTTGTAAAGTACCTATCCTTTGTTCATAAGTTTTGTCTCGGTGCGTAAAGTACCTTCCTAATGTACTCATAGCATAAAGCTTTTTATCGCAGACTTTATATATAATCATAATGACAGTGCGATAATGTTCTCTGCAGGGCATTGGGAACCTAGCTTTGGGAAGGCCGCTATGGTGCAACATAGAAAGCCATCAAACTTGACTGAAGCACGTAACTGATGTTTTGACATACAAAGTTTATTCTGCTTGGTAACAAAGCCATATTCAGTAAGTAGTTTCCTAAAAGTTCAAACGTGAGTATCTACATTCCCAAAACGGGGTTAGGTTGTTTGTTCATAACAAAACAGAGGGACGTGCACAGACTGCAGATTGTCCACTTGTATTGTGCCGCGCCATGGCCAACCCACGAAATTATCGTGCGCATCGCGAAGGGGGCACTATCGAGAGTTTTTATAGAGTCAGCTGTGCAAGGGCCCATTGTCTGAGCTCGTGACAAAAATACAATTAAATAGCTCTTGTAATTCACCTAACCGACATGTGGTTACTCGATTAAAACGTTTCTTTTCACCCATTGAACTCCCTCGCGAATTAGTTTTTTATTCATTATTCTTTATCCCCTTCGGGTCATAGCGCATCGTGGCGTGAAATCGGATCGATTACTATTATCAATCGAACGTATAATCGAGAGCGATTATAGTAAACGATTTTTATTCTATGCTACCGTTATAAGTGCCGCGGTTGTGTCGAATCGGAATGTGAATGATAGCTACTGTACGCTTTATGGGGATTTGTAAATTAAATTTTGTTTTATCGCGTTTTTTCTATGAACATGGATGACTATTAAAAGTAAATTGGGTGACTTGAATGGGAGATCGTGTAATAAATCCCATCGAGGTGTCGGAGACAGTCTCACGGTTTCGTAGCGAGTTTGAGGAGTCCATCGATCAGGGCTCGGGGTTTGCATCGCCGTGTCGCCATTTGACTGCAAGTTGCGGTCGTTTGTTTCTGTAACGAGCCAGTTCACGCCATTATACTAGTATTCAGCCAGTCCCTAGACTCTGTTACACTCGATTCGGCTGAGTCACTACTCTATTTTCATAGTACATAACTGTCACCTGGTAAGCACCTTTTCGTAATTTGGCGTATCAGCGTTTGCCGGTTTATTCGATGGAATCTAGTTCTTGTTGGTCGAAGTGAGCGGTCCAGGTTCGGGGTTGCAAGGCTCGCGTGTCGGTAACGTATCGACAAATCGGCTACATCAGTTACCATTGTCACGGCGTCTCATTATTTCACACTTGGCTGCGGAGGGCATCTCAAAGTCAGATGTAGCTGCAACGGCGAGCGCCGACGGTAACAAGCATCGTGACCTACCGGACACGAGGCTTGACGATTGATTGGGCGTTTCAATAATTCAGCTAGATTTCATCTGGGATTCAAATGAAGCAATCAGTCTGGAGAGGCCAACTCACGATTAGATCGGCTTCACTATTTTTGCTTAGCCGTAACCTTCCGAATGCAATTTATCAACATAATTTATAGACATATATTATTTAGTATGGGTAACTCTTGGCTTCGAATTTGCACATACCAGGATGAGGTCTACGATGAAGAGAGGCTACCCAAAAGGTGCCTATTAACTCACTTCTCGGAGACATCGGGGGTTATACAGACGCTGGAAACTGATTCTCAGATCAGTGTGATAATTAGCTGTGCGTCTGAAATTTCTAACAAAGAACGGTGAAGGCAGAATAAGGTCGAGAAACTTCTGGGCACATTCACCGAAGTGCTTTCTGTAAAAAATCGATAAACACGCCACTTTGTAACGATGGCTCAGGCTGTCGAGACATGCTTTGGCAAAATACTCCTCACCCTTGCGCTCCACCGAGTTAACGCGGCAAGGCAATATGCTATTCTAATATTTCTCGTTATTGTATTCCGCATTAAACGCATTGGTTCCACTTTCATCATGCGCACGGCTATAAGGGGTGGAATAAGCTGCCTGCGTATGTTTTTTCTGAATTAAATCTCTTCAAGGCGAGAGTGGATGGTGTCTTCTAGAACGGCGTGTATATCGTAGGCCACACATCGCTTGCCATCAGGCGAGAAAAAATCCGGGTGAAGTGCGCTTCCACCTTTAGCCTTATCATAACTTGAAAATGCCATGAAGGCCAAGCACCCGTCGTAAAATAAAAAAAAAACATTTCTAGCAAAAACGTAGTCAAACGTAAGACTTCTAAAAGTAATCTTATTAAAAAACATAAATTACATTACAAAAGTTTTCTGTTGACTTAGTTTGAGTCATTACGGCTTATCTTTAAATCCTAAGGGTCAGTCCCCGTAACCCTAGTTCCATGTCGTCGCTGTGTCACGGAGTACCTAGGCAGGGTACCTAGGTATACTTCCGCGACAAGTCTAGGTTAATTAGACTAACCACTAACCCTACCAGTATGTCTGGCACAACACAAGTGTGGAAGTAAGGCTAGTGGCACACCAAGCTCCTATTGCACCTTACCGACTGAATAATAAACTCACTTGGATACTTCTAAGTAAGTATACTAGATGCAGTAACTAATTCATCTATTTACTTACAGAGGAACTGACGGCAACATCTTATTGCTGTGACCTTTACTGCGACTAATCCTAGCGTGATGATTTTGGCAAAACCTTCCAATTACGGAAAATACACTTTCCAGCAGTGGACAATGTCTGTTGATATAAATAAGTCCATAGAGAAAATGAACTTTAGCACTTGTATTATTCAACAACGGATTATCATTAACAAAAAATAATGTGTTTGGCCAATTGATTGTGGTCATGGGTCAGCTCTTGATCTCGAAATTTGCTCATATGAGGATGAGTTGGATAATGAAGCGAGAGCAAAAAAATGGTGTTTACTCTACGGCGGGCTTGGTGTCACCAGGTGGTAGGTGTCAAGTTAAGACAAGAATGGTGAAGCGCACTTTGCTACTTCACTTCTAAATGCCGGAATACAACTATTACAATGCTTTGCTAACTGATAAGAGTAGTAGAGCACCTTATGATAGGGCTCGTCCGGGGAAGTGCTACCACCATACCTATATCAGCCGCCAAGCAGCATTGTGTTCCGGTTTGAAGGGTATGCGAGGCTTAACACCTTTATGCCTAAAGTTGACGGGCGCAATGCAGTTCCGTGTAGGCTTTGTTCTTTGTGGATGTGACCTACGCAGTAAGGCATATAAGGCAAGAGATGCACTTAATATTGGGAGGGCTACTTACTTGTTCCGTCTCCTAGTTGTATAAAAAAAAACCATGTTGTTATGGCGCCATACTGATGTAAGATGACGGTAGCCAGACAATTTTATAACCAGCCCTACCACCAACCAAACCGACCTCTATTTGTACCCACTGGTGATCGAACACGGAACCTTTAAGTTTGATACCGGTGGGCGAACTACTAAACCTCAGAGTAAATGGCTATAGGTGGCTTGGATTTAATTGTAGGTGTGCTAGCTGCAATGTTTTCGCTGTGCTCAATTCGCTCATTTATTTATTCAATCATAATCATCATAATAATGATGAATGTGCTCGCTCCTAAGTCATAAGTGTCAGTAACTGTCAATGTGAACTGTTCAGTCTAACCTTAACCTTTAAACACTACTGAGCAATGTTTGTGAAAATGTTACGTGATTAAATATAAATAAATAAATGTTATTATAAATCTATTATTTTTTATCGTCCACAATACAAGCGTAGTTCAAAAAACATACAAATAAATCTTTGGCCGTCTTCTGTCACAAGTCTGTACACAAAAAGCAAATGAGAGTCAAATTTCAGTCAAAATTCACAATATGACTTACTTTAATAATCTAGAAGCAAATACCATCTGTTGTGTCTATACCCTTATGCTCCGAGGATATCAGATTTATCTGCGTGTTTATCTGAACCACCTCGTCTGTAGTTTGTTTTTGCCATTTTAGGAGCAGTCGATGAAAAGTGGAGCCATAGATAAGGAAACAGAGAGAAAATTAAGTTGGCGATGTAGAGATAGGGTGCAGTTAGATGAAAGTCTAGGAGAGACGAGTGCTAAGTATAGAGCATTTCATTTACATGAAGAATAAAGTAATAATAAAGTTACATTAATACGTTCCCTCCTACCTTTATCATTCGTACTGGTAAGGAAAAGAATGGAGCTCGTTCCCTCGTCTGTTTTCTGCTCGTGTTTTTCCGCACCAGTACTACCTTGTAGTTTTTACGTTCAGAGTGAATAGGATCCTTTCAGAAGAGCGTGCTCATCTTCTCTCAACTTTAGGTAGGTACTTGTTTTTAAATGAGTTGGTCACAGTTGGTGTTGTGTAGTGAGCTTCAAACGCTTTGCTATATCACCAATAATAAAAGAGTAACAGAAATTCGCCGAGTTTTAGGTGAATACAATGGCATCCTTTTTAATAAATATAGCATATTCGAAATCTTGAACATATAGTGTTTCGTCTAGGCAAGACCAATGCTTAGCGATAGATTTGTAAGGGCTGAAATGGCGATGATGATTCGAAGTTAGTGGTGAAGTCGGTTCCATTTCTTATTCAAAAACAGTTCATATTTAGCTTTTTTTCGTTGTAAAACCAACGAAACCGACACCCTATTTAAAAGTCGTGTGAGGGTGCATTAATACGGGATTCTGGGAAATATCTACGAAATTATGGGAACGAAGATAAATACAGATGACCTAAGCAAATGTTAAAAATCGGTTCCTAGTATGGAACGAATCGTTCCCATTATATCATTATCCCGATAAAAAATGCGATCACAAACACGCCTGCCAAGCGTGGTGATTATGGCAAAACCCTCCATTGCTTTCATTAACGTTGGGAGAGGCCCATGTCCTGTGGACTTTTATGGGCTGTAATGATGATGATGAATTGTTTTATTGCGGAGTTTCGGTGAATTGTCTACCTTCTAGCTACAACATCAGACGATGATGATGAAGCTAGAAGGTAGGCAGTTCAATAGGACTACTCTAGTGACTAAACACCACAGGAAAGCAGAATACGCAATTTCGTTTACTTGGATGACATATTTTTGTCAGCTAATTGATTCAGGCGTTATTTTACGGAGATCCATATTAAAAAAAAATGAAAACAGAAAAAAAAAATAGTAGCAAATCCGCCAAATCTCTGTGAAAAAATCAAATCGACACGTGTTTCGCCTCTACACGAGGCATCATCAGGAAAAATTGTCTTGCTGTTAAGCTGATAAGTCCTCTGTGGACGTGTTAACGCTCAGAGTTCTATAGTGTTTTACTTGCAACGCAGAACTCGGAGCGTTAACACGACCACAAAGGGCTCACCAGCTTAGCAGCAAGACTATTTTTTCCTGAGGATGCCTCCTCGATTTTATTTTGGATATTTTTGCCAGTTATTTTGATATGAAAACCAAACTACTGTACTGATTTTGATGTAATATCTATGGGACCACCTCAGAAGTATGACCTACCAAACATAATAAGAAACATCAAAATCAATTTCGAATTGGCGGAGTAATCGAGTAACAAACAAAAAACAAAAACAATTCATCCGAATAGAGAACCTCCTCCGTTTTTGAAGTCGGTTAAAAAGACTATACACTCTTTCCTGCCTCAGTTTTCATACCCAATACCAAGCCACACCTAAAACGTATCTACCTGTCCACTTGCTGGTAAATACCAACAGCGGCAAATAAATAAATAACACCTGGCTTATTTTACCTTCACTTAGTTTTTTAGTATCGGTGATCTCCTGAAGGTGTTCAACAATCAGCCTCTGCTATATCCATTGCGATAGCTCTCGGGCATTATTTCACAGCTGGCTAAGTGGTGTCGGCGGCGGCGCGGCGGCGTAGTGGTGGTATCGCACATCGCCCGACGCGGGACAAACGATCTAGGAACACGCCACAATGGAAGCGGCGACCTACCTAGTACATACCTAGCCTTCCTAGTGTAGGAATTTCAGGATCATTTGATATCATTGGCCTGCGAAATACTTTTCTAGTTTCCGCTCACGGTCAAATTGTATGGGTTCGATCCCCACAGGAGTTTAATATTACAGGTCCAGGAACATAGGACCATAATTTCACACAGCGCCATCTAGCCCCAAACTAAGCATAGCTTGTAATATGGGAGCTACATAACGATAGAATACATTTTTTTTGACAATACATACTTATCATATAATACAACACCCAAACACAGAACAAACATCTATATTGATAACACAAATGTTTGTCCTGGGTGAGAATCGAACCCACAACCTACAGCGCAGAAGGCAGAGTTACTACCAACTGAGGTATGAGGCTTGTAATATTGTGCTTGGTTTGGTTGGCGGTAGGGCTTAAGTCCGCCTGGCTATCACCATCTTACCTAAGTCTAAGTCGCCATAACAACAATTCTCAATTCTGGCATATAGATATAAGATAGACAGTTCCTCAGACTGTTGAGGATTCCGGGTGAAGTGCGCTTCTACCTTCAGTCTTGAAAACTTGAAACCAGGTGACATGAAGACTATGCGCTTCCCTGACACACAATAAAAAAAGTATGGTTATTCAAATACCTATTATAATGATTATTACCTACTACTGTACCTACTGACCTTAAACCATTACATACACCCTTTCAACGAAATAGACCCTCGAAAACCCGTAACGTGGTTGTTCGAAGTTCTACTAATTGATAAAAACAGTTTTGATAGGTATTACAATGTTCGAAGTTCTACTAATTGATAAAAACAGTTTTGATAGGTATTACAATGTATATCTGGAAGCTGATTATAAGCATTAAACTATTAGATTATCAAGTCCTATCTAATACCTCCCTAAAGAGCGCTCTAATATCCGTATACAGATAAATGGTCAAATAAAAATCCTTTGCAATTCATGGTAGTAGAGAACCAACGTAGTACCTACGTACGTAGTGCTAGCGATTTTAGAAAGATCAAAGTTTTACCCGCAGTTTATCCTCGCTCGTTTGGATCTCCTGCGCCCGCGCAGCCGCGCCTTGGCTAGATTCGTGACCACTGCACAATTACACGTCACGGCCTCTTCTGCCGTCGACGATAATTTATGAACGCTGTAGCCAGCCTGCCCCGTTGCTCCCAGCCCCGTGAGTGTAGGGACTCCATGAAATGCCAATATAGAGATAATTGTAACATCTTTTTGCTGTAACCTACAAATCAGTTACCCAAACTTATGCTGCGGAACTGGATGTAAAAGAATCAGGTAGTCAACTGGCGATGTGTTTTGCGTCATATCTACCACTCGAACCCAATGCATGGCGGGTATCACATATTTTCTAATTTTGTACCTACCAATTTCTTTAATTGTTCTATTGCTTAGTATAGTTTTCCTTCTCCGTATGTGCAAGTATATAAATAAATATTAGATATAGGACATTAATTTCACACAGCGCCATCTAGCCCCAAACAAAATATAGCTTGTAATATGGGAACTAGATTACGGATATATATAATAAATAAATATTACAGGACATTAATTTCATACAGCGCCATCTAGCCCCAAACTAAGCATAGCTTGTAATATGGGTACTAGATTACGGTTATATATATATATATATATATAATATTTGCGTATCTAAATATACAGAAAAAAACAAAACTAAACTGTTAGCGAGTCATTGGTCACGTAATCTATAATTGGTTAAGTGATCTAGTCAACCCACTAAGATAACCCAATACCCGCCTAATCTCCGATTGGAAAAGGTAATTTATTCTATGCACATTTGCAGTCAAGTGTTAAGTGTTAGCAAAATGTGCATACAAAAGACATCAACGCGTTTGCGACCGAATTAGATAAGTTTCAGTTAGCTGCGAGCATGGTTATTTATAGAAAACATATTTCAACTTTTTTTTTTTTTTTTTTTTTTATTATTAGGAAAACCAACAGCTTGTTACAATATTTTAACAATAACTTTAGAAATAGAAAGCCACTTATAGGTTTTCGCGTGTAGGTACTGAATCAGGTAAACAACGGTGAAAAAATAAACAGATTATGTGAAAAAGAAATACAATAGATACACAGTAAATGTACATGATTAATCCATACATTGATGGTCATTAACAATCGTATCATACTATGCTGTGAACATATTTCAAGGCAGTTACATGCGCCCTGATCACGGATAGGTACACTGAAGTCTTTGCGAGTAGGAGTGATAATTCATTCACCAACTTATGGTAAATACCCCGTTAATATTACTAATATAGTTAATTATATAACTATCAGGAACATGCAAAGTTTTTTCCAAATACTCAACTAGAAGACTGATCGAGCAAGTAGCCCACCTGAGCCCTTATTCTATATGACCAATCGTGTCTTAACGCGCCCGTGTTACGATATGTCAATACGATGATTCCATTCAGATATCGTAGCGCGGGCGCGTTAAGACACGATTGGTCAAGCAGAATAAGGGCTCTGATGTTATCATCTCTTGCCTATAACAAAGCCTTACTGCATTGGCCACAAATAACATGGCCTATGCGGGACTGCATTGAGTCCGTCAACTTGAGGCATAAAGGTGTTAAGCCTCACAACAATGCAATGCTGCTTGGTGGCTGAAACAGGTACGGTGGATTTATATTTTAGCAAAATTTTGCAATTAATAGCCCTGCAGGTAAATCCAAACTCATGGCGAATGTAGCGGTGCGCGCTCGGCGATCATCTGTCCTGTCACGGATATAGCTCATTGTACATTTTTCTGCCCCCGATGCCGATGTTTCTCATTTGCCGAGCTCATTGTAACCATATCTCGCTTGCGAGAGGGATCTACAATGTTTTATGGGAAGTGCTTACCGTTTGTGGTGGTAAGAGCGAGGATTGGCATTTTGAATCCTGATACTTGTAATGTTGAAACATTTTAACCTACCAAAAGCGTTTTTACTTTGTCTTAACAGTAGAGTGATTCAAATAGTTGACAAACAATAATAAATTAAATTTTAGTTTATTGCGAGCAGTGATTACAGTTTTTAAGGCATAATTTATTCAAAGCTTTAAATGGAGTAAAGAACGAGAGCACCTGGCTAGGGTTCCATTCGTCTGGTTGAATTATTAACTTTTTATTAGACTCATAAACCTACCTTCTTCTCTCTTCTATACCGAATGGTGAATGAATGACAGTTTTCGATTCAAACTTGGTTGTTATAAAACTATACTACTGATGCCGACTGGTTTCCTTGCGATTGTTGCCTCCACCCTCCCACTTGAATGTTTCAGAAACCATTTTACCGAGTGATTATAAGGGAGTATTCAACCTCGTAAAGTTTAAACCTTCAATTGCATTTAAGGGCAGATTTAGTACGCGGATACAGCTTGTATTTAAATTTTGTAAGTCAGACATATAAATAAAAAAATACCGCCAAAAATATCGTGTTAAACTGAGTGGCTACATTAAGTAATAAATCAAATGCCAAACTATGCTTTAAAAATGACACTTTTTAAAGATTGCGCTATTGTGAATGCCATTATAAAATAAACTAGCTAAGTCATGGCTACACCTTCGCAACGCCATTGAAATACTAGGTAAGGTATCTAGACTTGTGAACAAAAAGACAAGGTACTCTAAAAAATTCAATCAAAACAAAACGAGTATGGCTTTGCTGTGGTACGTGGCGTGGCGTGGGCGACGTTCTTTCAATAAGTATCAATAAACCGAATGGCATCACATATAATGCCATTCGCCGGCAACATTCAATTACCTCTCGTAATTAGTTTCTTGTGGAAAGTGAATAAAGTTGTTAATAACTGACGTATTTATGGCTGAGCCCAGATTAAATTATGAACTAGGAGAAGGTATACGTAGTACAAGTATTTTTTATTTGCCACGGGTCGGCTCTTAATTATGAGTCTTATGAAGGTAATAAATACTATGACTTAGTTTTTTTTATTTACCATGGGGTTCTTGACTATGAGGCTTACCTGGACGTGACAATCTGGTGTGATCACGAGTTTGCATAAAGATGAGGTTTGAGATGCAGTAAGCCTTTATAGAAAGTGCTTATTAATTCTGTCTTTTTTTATGGGTTAACACCTTCAAGGAGGGAGTGGGTCGTAGTGTGTTAGTGGAAAAACGACCGCTGGTAGCTGATCTATTGCAAAAAAACTAGGTATTATGTATCTACTTGAGAAGAATTTTGATGCCATAGTTTCCAAATGTATCAAGTCCAAGTCTTATTAAATGAAGTTCAAAACGAGTATCCATATTCTAAAACGCAATACTTACACGTAGGTATCCAAATCAATATAAATATTAGGTCCTTACATATGAAATTGGCGTTTTGTATGGGAGGAACATAAAGGCAATTTTTTCATATTAAAATATATTTTATTAATCAAAGTATGTACCATTGACAAGCCTCATAGCTCAGTTGGTAGTAACTCTGCCTTCGGCGCTGTAGGCTGTGGGTTCGATTCCCACCCAGGACAAACATTTGTGTGATGAATATAGATGTTTGTTCTGTGTTTGGGTGTTGTATCATATAGTACGTATGTATTTACAAAAAGTATTTAAGTATTTTATCCGTAATCTAGTTCCCATATTACAAGCTATGCTTAGTTTGGGGCTAGATGGCGCTGTGTAAAATGAATGTCCTGTAATATTTATTTATTTATTTATTATTGCTATCTATACACTTTTGCCATCTTATAAGTAGTTCATTGATCCCTTTACTAAAAAAACCATTCGGACGGGAATCAATGAAATCTTTGAAAGCGGTTTGGACTGCCTCATCGGAATAGAATTTTTTTCCTTGCAAGAAGTTATCCAAATTTCGAAAAAAATGGTAATCTGTTGGAGCAAGGTCCGGAGAGTACGGTGGATGTCTTAGACATTCCAATTGAAGCTCCTCTAATTTGGTAGTCGTCTGTTGGGCCGTGTGTGGTCTAGCGTTGTCTTGAAGCAGCAGTGGCGTAGAGCGATTGAAAAGTCTCGGTTGTTTAACAGCGAGCTTTTCCATCATGGTTTGCAGTTGCTGACAATAGACATCAGCCGTAATCGTCTGACCAGATTTAAGAAAGCTATAGTGTACGACACCGGCACTAGTCCACCAAACGCTTACAAGTAACTTTTTTTGAGTCAATTTTCGCTTGGGGCAAGATTTTGCTGGTTCACCAGGGTTCAGCCATTGCGATGAGCGTTTACGATTATCGTACAGGATCCACTTTTCATCACATGTAATGATCCGATTTAAAATTCCTTCATTATTGTGCCGGTTGAGTAATGTAACGCAGCAGTCGACGCGCGTTTGTCGGTTTGCTTCACTCAATTCATGAGGTACCCACCTTTCAAGCTTTTTCACCTTCCCAATTTGCTTCAAGTGGATTAAAACGGTTTTGTCACTAACACCGCAGCCTGCAGCTAACTGTGATGTGGTTTGCGATGGATCTGCTTCCATAATAGCCTTCAATTCATCATTATCGACCTTGGTCTCCGGCCGTCCACGGGGCTTGTTCTGCAGGTCGAAATTTCCAGAACGAAAGCGTTGAAACCAAAAACGCAGCGTGTTTTCTTTTGCGACACCACCACCATACACATCATTAATCCTTCGAGCCGTTTCTGCAGCACTGGTGCCACGGTGGAACTCGTACTCGTAAATAATGCGATATTTTAAGTTTTCCATTTTGTGAAATGAGTGACGCAGAAAAAAAAAGCAAAAGAGAAAAAAACAAATGAATTACGGTTTTCGAAACACAAATGCATGAGTAAATAGCTGTTTAAATTTGAATTTGGAATTCCTAACCAAAGAGGAGATATTTAAGATCAAAGTGGCCAGTACGACAAAACGCCAATTTCATATGTAAGGACCTAATATAATGATAATAATAATAATTTAAATTTAACTTCAGGCTTTGTTGCCTGATGGAATAGAATTACAGATCTTATTCTAACTTAGTCTACGGTCCATAGTAATATAAACCTTAAAAAACTAACATACATAAGTAACTATACTATAACTATTTTTAGCACATAATATCAATTGCATGTTCACTCGAGAAGTCAAAGAAACTCAATGTGTTTTTGCTATGATTTATTTTGATTTGTTGTACGATAGGGAAGCGCTTCATCTTAATTCATCTCCGAAGGCGGAAGCGCACTTCACCCGGAATCCTCAACAGTCTTAGGAACTGGCTAACTTACCTCCAAATGTCGACACACAATAATTTATAATTGTTGTTATGGCGACATACTCAGGTAAAAGACTTAGTTCAGCCCGGCTAACTACCACCAGGTAGCTAGCGGACTTAAACAAAGTCCTAACAGCAACCAAACCATATTGTACTCCCATGGGGATCGAACTCGGGACCTCTGAATCGGTGGGTACGCTCACCGGTGTCACTAGACGACAATAAATGTAAATTATTGTGGTCTTCTAAGTGAAGTAATAACTTTACTTATTTCCTATTTAATAGGGTATTTTGGTAGCATCAACATCCGTAAATCATTATGATTGCACACTTACATTGCCAGCAGCGTCATTACAGTACGGTGGCGTAGTATACCAGTTCGTGAACATGGGGTGTGCCTAAGTACCTACTGCACCATCCGCAATGGGAGCACCGTTATCTGACGGCAAAGGTCTCAAATAGATTTAGTGGGGCTAAGCTGGATCACAAGATACCGTTTTGTGATCAAAAATACGCTGAATTAATATCTCTTTAGGTATGCTGGAGATGGAGTTTATTGGTACTGATACACATTTATAGGCTGCCTGCTAAAAAATGCGCGGCATATGCGAACATATTGTAGATATTGTTTATATAGGCGATGAAGATGTTGTGCTTTTGACTACTGATTGTTAAATAGACAATAATATGCTTTCTCGAGCACATTTAAGAAAAATAACTAACTTTGATAGAAGTTTGATACAAAAGACTTCAACGCGCTCGCCCTGTAGATTGAGTTTTTGATATTATTGATGTTAATTGTCATTTAAGTGTATGTATTTATTACAGTATTGAATGTATGGCCCTGATTTTTATCGTTTTCTTATTTAATATTTAAGTGTAAATATTACTATTTGTAGAACCATCCATCAGTTTTCGAGAGTTGTTCCGGACAGTCAGTCAGGTTTTCCAAAACAAAATCCGGTAGCCTACAGTTAAGTAAGCTAGATGGCCTAAAGTGTCCTCAGGTCAACTGTCACCGTTCACCAGAGGGCGGGGGGCGTGGTCAACTCCCATTGGCTACGACGCGCAGATTTTGACGGTTCGCTGCGCCCGCGCATGCTTTGAAACAATGAAAGTAACCTGATGGCGGGGCTGGTAATGAGAGAAGCCATGAAATATTGCTATGGCTGCGTAAAAAGGTCATGCCTAAATTATGAATACTCTATACAGGTCCTAACTAACAGACGCCTGGTAAAGGCTTCAGATCCGGCTATAGCTTAAGCACAGAACTGTAAACGATGACTGAACAAATAACTTCAGCCTCTTTGGTCTAGTTTGTAGTGTTCGGCTTCCGATGCAAGGTTCTATTCCTGCGTCAGCGACTCTTTTTGGTGGTAAGGAAATTTCGAATCTGGAATCCCTATCGTCTTATAAGTACGATGAGTGTTTCGCAAAGCATGCTAAGCTATAGCTCCCAGGTACTGCATCTAATGGTAAATAGCCGTTTTATGACACCATATTAGAGTGAGCACCAGAGCTAAACCTACTTCACATACATAAGATTTCAATAACCTGTTCAAAATGCCTGCTTGTTTACCTATACTGAGTAGAATAGTTTCTCATCATTTTCAAAGTACACAATA
The DNA here is from genome assembly GCA_951394065.1 of Venusia cambrica. Taxonomy (NCBI): domain Eukaryota; kingdom Metazoa; phylum Arthropoda; class Insecta; order Lepidoptera; family Geometridae; genus Venusia; species Venusia cambrica. The sequence goes on from OX596042.1 coordinate 13,831,525, forward strand.
AGTAACTGATATCCTTCCCTGAATCTAAATCAAGCTGTTTTTGCTTTTCCTATTGCATTTCATTTTTACTTACTCCTAGCTAGATTATGGTTATGAGTTGCGCAGCGCGCGTGCGCCGTTCGCTTCGGATTTGCGCAAGAGTCGAGGTAGCCGCCGGATTAATTGCTTTTGTTCTTTGCTCTCCTTCCGCGGAGCAATGCTTGGGTATCCGAGATATTTGCATTGGACTATGCTTGGTACTCACAATCAAGAGGTTTGGTTGCACTGCACCTACTTACCTTGTTTGTACTCGAAGTGTTCGACATTCTGAGGTAGATTTACTCACTATAATAATAATTATCTTCTACATCTTGCAATTGCATGCTAATTTTCGTTATTTTAGATCAGTTAGACAGGTAGATTAATATATATTTTTTGTAAACATTGAATTTTATTTTTTTGCTCTTCAAGTAGCAGGTCCTCCGAAATTCAACATCATCATCGAGGTAAAAAATGCGTGAGTTGGTTTTTCTCGTGCTGTTGCCAATCTCACATAACAAATCAACTTTCAAATATTTTAAGATCTCATAAAACATCTCACGGCTCTCGCCCGACTCCGTTAGAAGGTAGGTTAGTGTTATCTCGGCAATTACGGACGTGAGCTGACTTCCACTCGACTGGGGCTGGCTGATGGATGCCCTGATGATGGAGCGTCGAGCATACTAACTGGCTCTAATGCCCTGGGGTGTAGGGGCCTCTGCAGATTGGTTGGATGTTTTTCTTTGACTTAAAATTTTGTTATGTCTGGTCAGCTAGAACTATAGTTAATAAGTTAGAACTAACTAGGCTTCCCAGAAAATACGTACCTACTTTATAACCTTTTTTAAGGTTAATTAAACACATAAACGGGTCTTCATCGCGTACCTTTATATATTTATTATTATATTTTATATAATTTTTGATATATTTCTTGTTATATGTATAATAATCGTGATAATTCAAAAAACGCTTTTTTAAAGTATTCACGATATCACAGATGTTTTATATTTTGTATCACGGGTACATTTTATATTTACTGACGTTGTGCTGTCGTAAGTCTGCAATATGATGGGATTTCATTTTCCGACTGTTCCTAGAGCACTCTTGATTTATAAAGACAGTGGTAAAAAGAAGAGAAAAATATAGCTTTCTGCACTTTTCCGTATTAACTTAAAGTAGGCGAAATCTCACTCCTCTAAGCGCGCATTGAGCTTTAAAAGGGGACCGACAAGTTGTATCTCAACGTATTAATCATCATCATCATCATCTTCAACCTATCGCAGTTCACTGCTAGACATAGGTCTCTCAACAAGGAGCGCCGCTGAGCCCGATCTTTGTTCTAATTCCACTATCTACCCGTCACTGTACGGAGCTCGTCGCTCCATCTAGCCGGATGTAGCGCATTCATATATCTTGCGTATTAATACATAATGTAGGTAAAACCAACAGCTTGTACAATATACTAACAATCGCTTCCTAGGTTGATTCTATGTATTAGTAAAACAATGTCAGTGCGAATAAAGCCTTACAATAACGCTGGAAAATGAGTCCTTAAATGAGTAAAACCTTCGTAATCATCCCGTTCCGAGATGGCATCGTCGCTCGAACACGATTTGTGCATTGAGGTGACACGTCACCACGCGACTCGCGTTGCTTACCGGAAGGTACGCTATCCACTGAAGCACAACGGCAACCCTCCTGATCCTCCCGTGGATGAAGTACAAGGCAGCGGGATTACAGAGACAGCAGCAGCATCCACCTAAGTACATTTACTGCCTACCAAGCGTGCAATGGTGGATACCATTATATTATTTAGGGAACTGGCTCTTATCGAGATTTAAAAATTTTTAAATCAATTAAAGAACTTGAAAAATATATGTTATCTTTTGGAAAATAGAAAAACATTATATAATAATGACACTTCAAGTGCTATTACACCTACAAATATTAGACAAGCCAAGAAATTGGGGAAAAGCATCCTAAAAATCTGCAAAAAAAAAATGTCGTGAGATTTGATAGATACGGTGACCGATGACGGTGTAGATTATCTGTAACAAAGCTTTAGTGGGTGTAGGCATTTGCGGATGCTGTCTGTACAGTTACAGATGACGTTGTATGATACATTTCATATTTGTTTATGAATAATGCTCTGAATAATAATAAGGTACTTAAGTACTTTGAGGCTGCTTGTTGCAATATTATAAAAATATAAAGTTTATTCACGTAGTAGGTTTTTTTGCTTATGGGCTATTTTTGTAACATGAGGTTATTTAATACGATTACTATCTTGATTTAAGCTTTTTGTATCCGCAAAAATACTAAGATCAATATATTTAATCATCTACAAAAAAAGTGTCACATGGCAAAGGAACCTTGAGGATTTACATTGAGGAAGTCGCAATCAAGCTTTCACATATATTGTTTTATATTACCGCAGATAAAAGCACCTCATTAGTAAATAACTCGTTAGTAAAATGATCCCGGAAACACTACGTTCATCTATCTGTAAGTCTCTATGAACAGAGCTAATTGCGTCGAACTACACGTCGATTCATGTTTATTGTAATCGCATGTAATTGATACTCGGACTGTGTTGGATAGATTTACGCGCTCCGGAAGTGTAAGGATGCCCGCACATTTTCAATTTGTCAATGTCAATGTTTAAAAAAGTTTTATATGCTCAAAACTGTAGTACCTCTTTTTCTTGGAAATTTTGATTTATTGGAGATACTCTCGCAGTCACTAAATTGAACCGCGCGCTCTGTTAAACTTCGCACACTTATATTGATTGTCTATTTTAACTAAAAACAAGGCAATTTTACTGACTAACCATTAAGGTACAAATTAAATCAGTAGATAAGTATTAGATAGGGTTCATTTCCTCCATATTTTATAACTGAGTAACATATTTTATAAATGTTTCGAACTTGTGGCTCAACCAAGTCATGTGTGATGTGTGAGGCAGTTCTAACACCGAGGAGATTTACAACACCATGCGTAGGTCTAACTGGCTCTATATTTATAATGTTGTGTGTTCGGCGCCGTAAACTCACGACGTGACCGCTACATGGTAATGGGGATTTATTTAATGGGACGTCCAGCTTCGTTCATCTGTGTGTGCAATGCGAGAACTTATATAACTGTACTACAATGAAACTTACCCAGAATAACTTTTTGTTGGATAATCATAATATATCATAACATGAAACCTACATTGTCAGCACTTAGCCTGAGATTCGTTTCTTCGAGATTATATAAGAAATATAAATTGATGCTTGAGTTTACATGCTAATACAAATCTAAACCAAAAGAAATACACACTCACAAATTCGAGTATGTATACCACCACGGAAGTCAAACCCTTGGCAGCCATCTTTTTCCCCCGCGATATAATCCGGTAATAAGCAAAAAAACTCATACAATTGATAAATGCTTACGGTTCATACTTCTACATCTAAAGGAGTACCTATAGATAGTTCGCCGCTATATATCCTGTGTCAGAATCACAGCGTACTCCTATTACCCTCACGCTGGGATCAATCCGACGCGCTATAAATCCCTGCCACGGATGCACCGGAGTATATATCTACCTGTATACGTTGTAGAGTTAAGAATGCAGAAAGGCAAAAAGTAGCTCTCCCAAGCACCATTTATCAGCACTTGATTTCTAGAAAATAATTGAGCAATAAGTATGCTAGACAGGACTCGGTAATAAATAATATCAATGTAGTATTATTGTTATAATTATATTTGCCATTTAATATTTAACTCAATGCACTTCTTCAAAAATCACCCAACATCGAGCACAGCTAAACTATTTTTGTAGCTATTTCGATATCAACATATAAACCACATAAACATTCAAACTTGCAAATCATCCACAAGTGTCCAGAATCATAGCGCCGATAGAGTATAATACCGTGTAGGTAAATTTGAGATTGAAGAAAAATCTATTGTGATTGTACTACTGTTTCCCCACCTTACATTCCCTGACCACACCAATCGCTCGCCAATCAGGCATGCGATCCATCTTCAGTAATTACTCCGTGACCGTGCAATTACCGAGCTGTATTAATACGACGTAATTTACCTGGTACTAATAACTCACGGCAATTTGATCGGAGCGCGCGTCCGCTCGTCGCGCTCCGCTGTCAGCGAATGGCCGCCATATTTCTTTCTATAAAAGGAGCGACGCATGCGTCAAAGGATTGATAGTGACATTCTATTGTTTTTTTTTGTCAAGTTTTATGTCAGGTCAATGTTTAAAGAGTTTTTCGCTGAATAGAAACTCGCAAATTTTTAAGAACAATTTAAATCACTTTATTTGTAAAAGCTCAATGACAATGTTACTTTCTTAGTATATGATTTTAATTTTATAATACTTCACTAGATCGATTTTCATGGTAGCTATGAATGAATTGTTAATATTGAAGAGTTAGAACCAGGTGAAGTTTTTTTTTCTTTCCATCCCTGGCCATAAAACAGAATGAGCCTAATAGTCGTTTAACACGTTTAGCCACAAACAGTCCAAATGTTGACACTCGCCCACGTATCTATCGTCAACTTACGAATAATAGAAACGACTTTGTACCGTAAATGAGGTTGGTCAGAGTCCAAATTAGGCCAGATTATCTTCCATTTGGTTCACAATGAATGATCACACAGTTTTGAATTTTATAGGTTTTACAAAAGAGTTGAAAATCGATTGAATTGTGTCATTGTTGTTGTAGTTAGAAAGATGGACGTTTGTTTAGTGCTGTGATGACAAACTGTAGAGAGAATTATTTGTTCAGTGGAGCAGGCTCTTGTGTTGTGCTCTACGATACGATAATTCAAAACAGGTGGAATTATTTTGGGGTTACCTAACATTCGATTTTAGAAGAAACTCCTGAAACAAACATTTATTAGTTATATTTGAAACTATGACCATGACTCAACTATTCTCAGACAGAACTTTTAAAATTATAGATAACATATCTAGCTTCATAGCTCAGTTGGTAGTCAACCTTTTGCACTTAAGATTGTTGGCTCAATTCCCCACCCGAACGAATATTGTTTTTTTATTGTACGACCAGGAAGCGCTTGGTCTTCATCTCACCTGATTACAAGTTGAGATAAGGCCAAATGTGGGACGCACTTCACCCGTAATCCTCAACAAACTGAGGAACTGGCTATCTTACCTCTAAATGCCAGAACACATTTTTTTTAAGAATTGTTATTATGGCGACATAATTAAGTAATATTTTTTTTTCTTTCGCGATTAGAACATATTATTTTAATTCGAGAAACGGATATTTATCGCGTATTTTACCTATAAAAAGCCTAAGAAAAATGTGTTGATACTGTCAGTGCTGTTTGTCGTCTTAGTGTGAATGGGGCCTATTCCAATAATCAAGACCAAGCTGGGGGTAGTTGTTAAAAACGCCTTCACTTCTCGATGGTGGCTCCAAAGTTCCAGTCTGCTCGCGACCAAGGCTGGTGCAACCCCGCCGAAACGTCGGGATAAATATAGGTAAAATACGCGATAAATACCCGTTTATCGAATTAAAATAATAATTAAGTAAGAAGGTGGTAGCTAGCCAGACGGAATTAAACAAAGTCCTACCACCAAACAAACCAAGCACAACATTGCTTCCTCGGGGATAGAACCCGGGCCTTCTGGATCTGAAATCGGTGGTTTGAGCCAATAGACTACAGAGGCGGTTATTATGTGCGTTTATTTTGCATTCACACAAATTTGTGTTTTTTTTAATTATTTGTTGGTGGACTTGTACAAGCAGGACTTATTTCAAGCCCACTTGACTATCTTACCGAAGTCTGTCGATCTAGCAACAATTTTAATTGTTGTGCCCGTCATTTAGATGTACGATAGCTAGTTCCTCAGTCTGTTGGATTCCGGATGAAATACGCTTCCACCTTCGGCCTTATCTTACCCGTTATACAATAAAATACACACAAAGCCTATAATTATGTAATCCCTAAAATATGAAAGTCATTTATAAATGGTAGCATAGTTTCGTTTTCAATAACATTATACAAATAGCTCGAACCAGAAGTCCATAGCCGTTCCGAAGTAAAGGCCATAAACCACCGATAAGTGGCGATGACAAAACGTGAAATATACTGCGCTTGTTATCATAATACTGCTATAGTGGAAACACGATTATTATGTAAATCAAGGAAACATTTTTCATCGTCAATGAGATTTTTAACTGTTTTGACGTGTGTAACTTATTTTTCTAGCTTTTTTTTCTAAATTTTTTAATGTATGTATATCAAGTGAAACGCTCGGGACTTCATTCCAATCATTCTGTGGAAATTTCCTTATATCCTATTTCAGTACAACTATCATTTCAAGTCTCTTGGATCTTTGTCTATGCGTGATTTTCTGTCAGTCAGTTACATGACGATTTTATTAGTATAATTTTACAACTGAAACTTAGATGATTTCTTTGCAATTTTTTGGTGAATTTTCTAATTGTATCCACATATACACTGTCGATTTGTTCAAATATAAAAAAAATAGTTTGTTTTTTTCGTAGAACCAGCTTGGTTTGTTCAACATTGGAAGTTCCGTGATAGTCGAGGTCACAGCACTACTGACGGTGAGCTGGTGAACACCATCATTTGTTACCGCATGCTGGCTCACTATCACAGCTAATTGTTTAAATCAGTAGGACTGGGAAAAGGGTACTAAGCAGACAACGAATAAATAGCTGTATCACTTCCAATAACCTTTTTATTATTTTCGCCAGAACATAGGCATGCACATAATAACTTGTTTGCGTCAGACTCGCATGCGTGGTAAATCGAGAGATCTAGTTGTCACGGTTTTTCAATAATAAAAAAAAAACAATTTTTATAAACAAATTACTGCATCTAGCCCCAAACTATGCAAATCACTTTCTTTACTCTTAAGCATCATCACGAGTAGGTATTTAGGTATTTGTTATTATTTGTAGGTTGGTAGGTATTCTATTTTTCTAAAGCATATAAGCCTCTTCCGCGATTGGTGTAATGGGAATCATGGGAATCCCAAAGGCGTTAATCTTTTTTTTATACCATTATATACACCATCGTGCGCAACATCAGAAGCATCAATCGCGCGTTGCCGACCCTCGAAATTTGAAAACCTCTTTTTTTACATGCCCCATACTAAAAGTCTGTCTGCATCAAAGTAATACAGCTGTATTCTAGTCCACTGCGCACGCGTCGCAACGAATCGTAGATTTATAGAATTGTTTCATTATTGCCCGTGTTATGTTAATATTTGGATACACATGCCGTATTTAATGTTGAGATCCCGAAGCCATATGTAATACTTTATGGATGTTTGGAATGTTATTGCTTAATGTTACGCATGCGCGTGCTACTAGGAATTTAAATTGATTAGTGAAATGTATGTGCCATCATCATCATCAACAGCCCATGCATGTCCACTGTTGAATACCACAAATAAAAGTTAAACGTAAAAGTATAAGGTGTAAATAGAATTATTGAGTATATTATTGTAAGTTGACTTGTTGACTTGCAGCGCAGCGCTCGGATCGACAACACGTCAGCCGCGGGGTCGTCAAAAGCAGCAAGACTATATTTCTTGAGGATGCCTCGTGTAAGGCAAAACTCGTGTAATTTTTTTTGTCAAAGGAACTTATCTATTTTTCATATGAAATGGATCTCCGCAAAGTGACGCCTTAATAAATTGGCTACGATTTGAGGATATGTGATACACACAAGTAATTATACGTATATACGTATATGTATTTTATTTCAATTTCCAGTAAAAACTTAAAACATAAAACAATTAGACTTAGTACTAAACATGCTTATGTAGGTAGGATTCACTATAGTTTTATCTGTGTGGGGAGAGAAAAAAACCTTTGTACAAAGGTTTTTATAACACGCGGTTTTACTTGTACAAAGGTTACTACATAATTGCTATAAATAGTAGGTAATAGTTTTCTTTGTTAATTTGTTTTGTACGCGGAAGTTCTCATCATATTATTATAATCTTGATAAAACATATTCAATTCTCCGGCGATATTCAATTAACCCAGAGTTAGAACAAGGAAGTACAACTATTAATAAGCTCTCCCGATTCAATTAAAAGATAATGAGAAACGCGAGAGAAGCCGGGCGCCCTCGCAAGGTTAATGAAATGACCCACGGCCACGGTTATTGTACCCTGGATACTTTTGCTAGTGAGCTGTAGACAGGTTAGGTAGCTAGAGAATTACCCAAGATTGTCCAAAAACCTTTATCTTCTATAGATAAATACAACTTAGTTGGATTAGGATTTTTTATGTAATACCTTTTTATCTATTGTATCTGTATGTTTCCCGATTTAAATAAAACGAAATAAACTTCCTGAGTAATACGATGGTGTATTATTCAGGAAGTTGTTGTGAAAGCGCAGAGATACCCAAATGTATGAACGAATAACGAGGTCGTGTAGTCCTGAAATGATCTTAAGAACTTTGGGTGTGATCTACCTTTTTTTTAACCGCCTCTGTGGTCTAGTGGTTCAGCCCACCGATTTCAGATCCAGAAGTCCAGGGTTCGATCCCCATGGGGAGTACAATATATTGTGCTTGGTTCGGTTGGTGGTCGGACTTTATTTAAGTCCGCCTGGCTAGCTACCACCATCATACCTAATTCTGTCACCATAATAACAATTCTAAGAATGGTTGTGTTCCGGCATTTAGAGGTAAGATAGTTTCTTGAGGATTCCGGGTGAATTGCAGCTCCACCTTCGGCCTCATCTCAACTTGTAACCAGGTGAGATGAAGGCCAAGTGCTTACCCATAGTAAGATAAAAAATACCTCTTGTGGTCTATCCCGGGCAATGAATACGGCTGAATAAACTACTAATAGAATAATATTTCATTCTATAATCCATTAGCTAGAATGGCTCATCAATACAATGACTTAGCTAGTAATAATATCGAACTTGATATATTCGTTCCAAAACTAAGTCAATTCATTAAAATTGTTAGGACTATCCTCTATCCCAATAAAGCTATTAACTAGGCCACTCTATTGTTCAAAGTGATTTAAGTGATTTAGTTGGTAGATAAAAATCTAATATCCTAATCATTAAAGATATACATTGGACAAATTTGTGAAATTACATTTGTCTCATTTTATTTAAATTTAATTTATTTTTAACTGTATAAGCTTTAAGCGAATTTATATATTTTGTTTAGATATCCCGGAACTTATTTTAAGTTAGGTTTTAAGTATAGTTAATTCTGCTCGATATTATATGTTTTGCTTAGATGTGCGTGCATATGTTTATGTCGCAATCAAGATCAGAACTATACAATCTTTGTTGAACTATAATTTTATTGTGGTTGTGATGTGTTTTGTGCGTTTAAATAAATAAATAAAAAAATAATAATAATAAATATTGGTAGTAGAACCTGTAAAGGCCTATCTGGCCGTTCTGTCGCCTGGGCCTTGATGTTCCGTCGGTTCGGAAGCGCGAGAGATCCAGTGCCTTCTGGGAAAGCTCTGTTAATATATGACGTTTTACAATCCAGACCATTCGAACCTAACCTCTACAACTATGTATATCTAATGCTAAGAGTTTATATATTTACAAGCCTCATAGCTCAGTTGGAAGTAACTCTGCCTTCTCGCGTGATTTGCGCTGTAGGTTGTGGCTTCGATTCCCACCCAGGACAAACATTTGTGTGATGAATATAAATGTTTGTTCTGTGTTTAGGTGTTGAATCATATAGTAGGTATTTATTTACAAAAAAAAAAGCATGTAAGTATTCTATCCGTAATCTAGTTCCCATATTACAAGCTATATGCTTAGTTTGGGGCTAGATGGCGCTGTGTGAAATTAATGTCCTTTAATATATACATATATATTTTATCATTCCAACTTGACGAAGCCGGTTTCATATCATAACAAGCTCGCTTTTTCTAAGGCCTCTTCTTGCTCTAGCCTAGAGCTAGACAAGCCAAGATCAAGAGCAAAAAAATCTCTCAGGATTCTCATAGTAAAATAACAACACAGCACATCTCGGTTTGCCGAGCACACAAATCCCAGTGAGCGGGAATCCCAGCCACGATTCCGCCATTCTAATCAGCAGTATCATTACATTACCGAACGCCTGTACTGGCCATCCGGCAGGAGACGGCGGATGGTAACGGTATCTGTAAGTGTTACTGCTAATAGTTACACTGAAAATCGTGAACGCTGCGATGGGTGGCCGCTGTTTTCACGATATCTGACTGTCGGCTCGTACACTTGGCGAAACAAAAGGTTTTATGATAAAACAAAATTCCAATTAGATTCTACTGCGAATCGTGATTTTCAATTAATTTACATCTGTATTTGTTTTAGGCTGACCTGTGTTTGTCTTATTAAGTTATGCGTGCTATGAAAACATTAAGGAATAAGGAAAGCCAAAGGAAAATATAGACCGGGCTCGATTTTTCAATGACCCGGATCTACAGATCTACAGCATCTGGTAAATAGGGTAAATTTCACTAACATTTCTTATCCCCAGGCACCCAAAACAATGATAAATAATTCCTCAACCTGATGTGTCCAGGAAACCTACTATGGAAGACGCATTCGATGACGGATTGTAGGTACGTCATTCATTACAAAAATTACAGAAGTTCTTTCGGATCCGATGACGTTCGGTTTTCGTAGTAAGGCCTCGGTATGGTTTACAAAACAATAAATGGTGGTTTATAATTAGTTAACTTCCAGCTTAACCTGCGACCCCAAGCACTGGCATCCAGTGAAAGCGTTTGCGATTTTATATAAACCGTTCCCACAGCAGTAAATAACGTATAAATAAAGATATTGATTTGAATATATACCTAAATTGGCTACTTATACGTGATTAACATAATATCAGCTCCTATTTCTATCCTTTTGACAAACAAAAATAAAGCAATAACCATAATGTTGGTAAATCCCCCAATAAAACTGTGAATGGCATAAGACATACACAAATATTCAAATGTGAGTATTTATTGAACTGAATTTGACTTCAAGTCTTCAATCACAGTTCAAATATCTGTTAGAATTTTGGTTTATCCACCCCAGTGACCTCTGATCTGAACTTACGACCGCGCATTCCGCAGACCCAGCCAGTTGGTGGCGGATTACCATAACACATAAAGTTCAGAAGAATAGACCCAGCTATTAGGTTGTAGAATACTTAGCAGTATACATTGCAAAGTATTTTATTAATCATTTTAAAACACTGTGACTGACAGGTTTAGATTGCTACAAAAATCTTAAATCGTTAATATTTGAGTATAGTTTCAGGTCGATATTTCATGCTCAGTTCATAACTTTGCCTCCACAACACTTTCATATCGTATTGTTTGCTAGTAGCCTTTCGTGGGGTCAACCGGCACTAAACATCGCAAAGACCAATATACATTTAACATTAGTTAGTATCTGTGACATTACTTAACATTTTTCCACAGTACATTCATAGCGTATTACTTACTAGTGCCTCGCCGGGGGTTGATCGGCACTATGCATAGAAACAATTCAGTGACACATAAAAAGACTGAAATTATTCAGCAGCACTTTCATAGCATTTAGCTTCGCCTGTTAGTGCTTCGCTGGGGTTCAACCGGCACTAAACATCGCAAACATCCAATGACACATTACGGCGTCCCGGTGAAATTAACGTAAATCTGCAAACAAACTACACGCAGATATAATGTTACGGATACATTTTACTACGTTGTAAGTACATAGGTATTTGCAATTCAACAATGAGGTAGATTGTGTATTTATTATTCGTAATCAACGCAAGGTGCACGTTTAATATTGAACATTGCAATGAAAAGACCAAAAGATTGATAGATCAATAAGCAAATCATTTTATATTTCTAATCGACCCTTTATCTCAACCCGCGGATGTCGTAAAAGTCTGCTAAGTGACCTCATCAGCAAAAGTGCAGCGGCTTACTGTTGTGTTTTATCTAATACTTGTACTACAATCACCAATCAACCTACTCGCATCCGTTGTGATTAAAGCAAGGCCCACCAGGTTTTTGTTTTATTTCGCGAGTGTCAAAAAAACAAGAAAAAAAAACTGTTTAACATTGGACATAAATAGGCGGTTCATGAATAAGTAATAAACTCAAATGTGAAACATTTTATGACCTGGGGGCGTACCACGACCTCTCATAGCATTCTTGTTTTGATATTACTTTGCTTTTGTCACTATCTATCCAGTGTAAAAAAAACGGGACAAAAGTAATGTAACATCAAAACGAGATTGAGCCCCTGATCTTATTACGCTATTTTTCTGGGCGCTAGTCGTAAAAGGCGTAGTGTACTTTGGTCTCCCTTCGTGTGATTACGACACTAACAATAATTCGCTTTGTCCGTCTGTCCGAGTATCTGGGGCGAGTGTGATTGCATGTTGGCCAATGTAAACAATTACATGCAGGCATACCGACATGGCACAATCTATTATTATGTTCCTTCAATAGATAACCGCCTCTGTGGTCTAGTGGTTCAACCCACCGATTTCAGATCCAGAGGTTCCGGATTTGATCCCAGCAATATTGTGCTTGGTTTGGTTGGTGGTAGGATTTGTTTATCTCCGCATGGCTAGCTACCACCATATTACCTTATTCTATTTCTATTATTCATAACAATTATTAAAAAAATGTTGTGTTCCGGCATTTAGAGGAAAGATAGCCAGTTCCTCAGTTTGTTGAGGATTCCGGGAGAAGTGCGCCTCCGCATTCGGCCTTATCTCAACTTGTAAGGGTGAGATAGGGGCCAATTGCTTCCCGTCATACAATAAAAAAAAAGATTAAACATAATCCATACTGGTCTTTATGCCGTAAGGACGATTGGTAATTAGGTAAGAATTTATCATGTACATCTTCACTCACTCACCGACATAACACAATTTATCAATTGGGTCCTAGGAGTAATGAAGTTGTCGACATTTACCTACTTGTTCCATTTAATCAAAAATAAATGTTAGCTTTCTGGACTCCCCTTGAATATAAAATTATTGATTATCTCAAATCTCAAACTCTCCGTGCACTCAATATGTCTAATAATTACGTTTTAAAAACCAAAAAGAAACCAAGAAGAATTTAATACAACTTCCTGGAAAATGAGTTACCTATAGGCCTTTTGTAACTTTGATTCCTTTTTACATAGTAAGTTTAATTGTACACTTCCTGGATGACGTATTTTTACCTATTTATTAACTATTAACTATTTTGATGACAGATGGATGGACAGACAGACAGACGCGTTATCCTATACGGGGTTCATGTTTTCTTTACTTTTGAGGTAATACACCTAAAGTGCTTCAAGTGTGCCTACAATATTTGAAGAGTTCCCTCGATTTCATCAGGATCCCATCATCAGATCCTGACCTGATGACAATGGGACCACCTGTGAAGCTGTTCACCCTTACAAACAAAAAAAAATAAACAAATCGGTCCAGGCGTATTCGAATAATCGGGGAACATACATGAAAAAAAAACAACGATTCCGACGAATTAAGAACCGTCGGTTCAAAAGGGATCAGAAGAATTATCTAAGCGTATCTATTGATATGGCCACCACATCTTGCATACGTCTGTCGTCATAACAACAATTCAAAATTGTTGCTCTGCATTTAGAGGTAAGATAGCTGTTCAGTCCGTTACGGATTTCGGATGACGTGCGCTTCCACCTTCGGCCTTATTATAACGATAATAAATAAATAAATTAAATAAATAAATATGATAGGACATTAATTTTTACACAGCGCCATCTAGCCCCAAACTAAGCATAGCTTGTAATATGGGAACTAGATTACGGATAGAATACTTTTTTTAAATACATACTTACTATATGATACAACACCCAAACACAGAACAAACATCTATATTCATCACACAAATGTTTGTCCTGGGTGGGAATCGAACCCACAATAATATAAAGAACAATAAAAACATACATACAGCTACATGTATGAAGACTACAGACTTTTCAATATTTAGACTGCCGGACAATCGAACAAGAGAAAGTCGAGTTAAAAGTTCGCAGTTTGGCAATCACTGTGCATTGTAGTCCAAAATGCATTGGTCATAGACATAGGAATAAGAAAGAGCTGTATCATCTTTGTACACAGGCACAAGCTAAAAAGTATAGTTTGTCTAGTTTTAGATATTCAAACATTACCAATCCCAATATACTCGGTGAATTGATAATTCAAATATTATCAATTCACCGTGTTTTTTTTATGTAAAATATTTTCCCTGATTACCCGAAGACGCCTGGACCGATTCCCAAAATTATTTTTTTGTTTGAAAGAAAGGGAATAAATACTTCACAGGTGTTCTTGCACACTTGAAGTGATTTGGTTATTTTTAGGGTCTGTATGAAGAATATTGTATTGCAGCCTTTGCAACCTTTTGCACGCGATATTGTGTTTCAACGATCGGCATATCGTGCATTCGATTCTCTATCTGTAGCAGTTCATCCAACCTCTCCGACATCGGCGTGTACCTGTTCTACTGAGCTCAGATCGAGATTACAAACAAATTAAAAGGTGAAGTTTAATGTTTCTTTGTGTATTGTATAACTTGGGAGTATAACATTACCATCCGTAACTAGACACGCCATGGATGAGATAACTCTGGACCGAATTTTTAATATGTATTATCACAGGACACTTAGGTATTTCACACAGCGCCATTTAGTCCCAAACTTTGCTATATGGGAACTAGATTACGGAAGAATACTTTTGTACATTTATGTGGATACATTACATATCATACAAAGTAACACCCAAACACAGAACCAACATAATATATATGATCTACCTTGCAATATTCATTGAGGCATAGAGTAGTGTAGCTTTGCTTAGTATGACTAGATGGTGTTGTGTAAAATGTCTAAACATGTAGGCATAATCTATGTATCTATTTCAATATAAAAAGTCGTTTTGTCACGGACAGAAAACTGATTTTGCTAGGAGTAACAGAGGCTACTTTGATTTTAAGGTTCCGCGCAAAAAAAATAAACCATTTTGTTTAGAGTAGTGTAGTAGTGTATAACTTTCGTGGTATAGTTTATGAAAATTCCCACGAAGTCCCGTGTGTTCCACTAAAACTTCAGTCACACATCCAATATAAGATGAAACACATCCAAACCAATCTCTAGGAAGTGTAAGCGAGATAAATCCAGATAATCGTGAATATCTGATCTCACGCGATGCGGGTAGCATGCGCTGGCGCAAGGCACGATACACAACACAACACTATATAGGTACCTACTTACAGGTAATGCAAAAGTATACACGCTTTATACACGGGTTTGTCTGATGTAGGTACATCGGTCGCGGATAACGTGTGAAATGTAGAGTTACTATTGCAATGTACATAACGCATTTCCAACATTATGCGTGCGCTATAGGCAAAGTTTTGTAATTTTATCGACAGACAGTTATACGACCTAAAAGATAGGACGAGTTATAAGACAAATAAACAAACAGACTCACGACTGTTCCCTTCGAGAATTCACCTCTGATCACTTCTCAGAGCGTGGATCTTATGAGGATCACCTACTATGGGGGGTAGTCAGAGGCACGTCCAAGCTTACGTTCGGTATATGTCCACGGGTTTGCAAGTAGCAACTTGCATGCCCCACCTAAAGGAGATATATCTTCAAATGACTGAAGCGTTTATCATCAATCATCACATGTAAAGCTCTAAAATGTTTCACCTAGCTTCTCACGTGATTACAACATCGATTCAGAGAGATTATATTCTTTCATCAGATTCCTCTAACAGCTTATTTACGTCAACAGATAAACTCATACGAAGCTCAAGCGGCTATCATATACTAAATCCATTACAATTCCACTAACTGGATACTTATTAAAATATCCAATCAGCATGTTTGTAAACAATCCCAATTTATTCAAAGTGTTAATGAATATTCAAACCATCGCATCGTCCACATGCATTCCTATCAATTCAATTACAACTGTTTCAAACTCTTATCACAATTGATAACGATTTCGTCAATTTAATAACGAGCTTCCAAAGTGAGCTTTTAAGAAACCACTTCATAAGAGTAATCGGCCAACTGTCCCGGTATTGG
This sequence comes from Venusia cambrica, assembly GCA_951394065.1. Lineage (NCBI taxonomy): Eukaryota > Metazoa > Arthropoda > Insecta > Lepidoptera > Geometridae > Venusia > Venusia cambrica. The sequence continues at coordinate 13,847,657 of OX596042.1, forward strand.
AACTTTACAATGAATATTAATTTCTCTGTGACTGTTATGGAGGCAACCTGCGCAAGCGCGCGCTTTGAGACAATGTTTAATGTAGAGATTGTTGTGGTTAGGGTACTCCTGGCTCATAAAGGAAACGGTACAGTACAGAGGCAAGGTTTTCAATCAAAAACGACTTCTTAAGGTATTAAAATCTGAGAGGAATTCATAAACCTTGGTTAGTTTAGTGAGGACAGCTACGTAGCTGCTAATTATATTTTTGTTGCGTATCGATTTTTTTTAGTTGTAATGTATTTTGTTTATCAGTTGCTAATGTTTAGCAACAATTAGACATAGTTGGGTTATAAAGCAAGCTCATAATTATTGTAGTTAACTCTATATTTATCTATGTATATATTTATATTCATATTTATATATATTTATCATGTTTAGATTGTTTTGTTTTGTATGCCAAATAAGTATTCGTAAACATAAAACAAAAAGATTCCTACGTCATGCAAAATGACATATTTTTTTGGTTTTAAAATACCTTCGTTACATAAAGTAGTCCATGATTACAATTAAATGTGTCTCTATACTTTTGTCAAGAATACGCAGCACTGAGTGCCCCCTCATTCACACTTCAAAATAAAATAAAACGTTCCTAGTTTTCTTTTTCCTTATTTTTTTTTGTGTTTATCCTTGTTGTGGATATTCAATAGGTAGTAAATCTGCCTTCTGCGCTGTAGGCTGTGTGTTCGATTCCCACCCAGAGCAAACATTTGTGTGATGAATATAGATGTTTGTTCTGTGTTTGGTTGTTGTATCGTATGTATTTACAGAAAGTATTTAAGTATTCTATCCGTAATATATATTAATAGTAATATGTATATAGTAATATTAGTAATATGTCCCATATTACAAGCTATGCTAGATGGCTAGATGGGGCTAGATGGCGCTGTGTAAAATTAATGTCCTGTAATATTTATTTATTAATTGGATTACCAAATTTTAAGACAATGGATCTTGAGCTTTCTGTCTTATGATATTTCCTTCAAAACGTATGCGGAACCTTCTCTCGCTATGACGGTATTCGTTCAGAAGACATGGGACCACCCATCTGTTGCGTGTCCTCCGCCTATTAGGGCTCCGCGGGCCGCGCCGGGGAGACAGCCCGCTAATGGCCCACGTCGATGATTGGAAAGCCGTGTCGCCGATTACCGCGACATCCACAGATTTGTTTGGACTATGGAAATTAGGACGAGTTATGGTATGGCTCTGGATTTGGTAACACGCTTGACTAACTTGTTTTAAAGCAGGTACCAAGATTTAGTTTACGCCATTTTGTAGAATTTAATTGAATAACGCTTTGTTGTACACAAAATGACATCGATATTAGGAAACACAATGTATTAGTACAACGGGCAACCCTTTTGCTAAAAGCGATAATTTCTTCAAGGCAATCTTAGTAAGAGAAATAGAAAGTAGGTATAGGCTCACACGCTACAGTGCACAAATTAGGTAAAAATATTTAACTTATATCCGTTGACTCACTTCATCGATTGGCAGGCAGATAGCAAAAAAGAGCCTAATATATATGAGAATACACGTAAGTTTAGCACTTAGTCGGTTTTTAAAACATCTCCCGGCTGATTTGGAGGGGTCGATATCCAAGCAGCGACCGCCACGGCTACAACCGACTCACTTAACGGCAATGGACCTTTTCATTTAACACTTACAGGCTCCAAGTTAGGGTCACCGTTTTTTTTTATTGTCCAACGGGGACATGCTTAGCCTTCATCTCACTAAATTGTTATGTACAAATTACTTTTTATGATGTCGAATATCTATTGAATAAATTTGAACACCACTCACAGGTGGTCATTTCATTCTCACATTACAAGACACTTTGCTATTATTTATGAAAACATTCTCCACTCTGCATAAATACGTATGCGACAATAATACCGGCCTGAGTGAACATTACATTTGAGCGCTTATAAGTATTTAGTTTCTAACACAAAAGCAAATGACTTTACCGATCATCTAACAGAAGATATAAACGGATTTTGATTCCAAAAAAACAAATTAACATGACAAATATTTTAAACCTGTGACCATTATACCATTATGAGCACTATACTTAGGAATAAATCACGTAATAAACTGCAACTATTATTATGCTTTGAATCTATCTATCTTAGAATCTCTCCGTCAGAGCCAATGAATGTCATCATAGAACGGCTACATCGAATTCCACCAAACATAGCTAAAACCATCTCGAAATGATCAGCTTTCTTACGAAAAACCGCATTGAAATCTAAGTTCTAGTTACAGTGCTCCTATAGTATATAATATATTGGTATTTTATATGATGGGTTAGCTCTTAACCTCAGCTTATCTAGCTCTAGGCCAGAGTCAGGTTGAGGTCTACGATGGAGGGATCTTTCCTAGAAGGCACTGGCTCTTCCGCGCACTGACGGAATAACAAACCGTTTTGTTTTTTACTTTACAGGTCCAACCACCAGTATTGTGAAAGGGCGCCAGGAAACAACCGGTATAAAAATATAGAGAATAGAATCCGTTGCTCGAGGTAGACACTAGGAGGTATAGATCACACCTATCCCATACATATTCATTTGTTCATTTTATTGTACTACGGGGAAGCGCTTGGTTCACCTCACCTGGTTTACAAGCTTTGATAAGGCCGAAGGCGGAAGCGCGCTTCACACGGAATCCTAAGCAGTCGGAGAACTAGCTATCTGACCAATAAATGCCGGAACACAACAACTTAGAATTGTTGTTATGGCGACAGACTTAGGTAAGATGGTGGTAGCTAGCCAGGCGGACTTGAAAAAAACCTACTATCCTCGATTGGGAAGAAAAGAGTCATGGCAACGTATACTATGCCGTAAAATATAAACTTAACTAGATAATGTAAGCAGTCCAAGGCAGCAAAAACAACACTGTGAAATAAAATACGCTGCTTATTTGACCGCAGGTTTAGTCCTTCACTATCACGTTTACATAATGCATTGTCCATCTTGCATCACAAACAGATACAGCGATCCGTGCGTTAGCCATGCGTCGTACTGGATCCCATCGCACAGGATATTATAAAGCAATCCGAGCGAACGACAGACAGACAGACACGTGTTTTATAGCCGAGATAAGGATCCCGTATCGCGAGAACATTCACCGTACACACGCTTTGTTGGATTTACTTACAATTGACGATAGATATCTAAAATACCCCGCCGTAACACAGTTAAACTAGCACATAGGGTAAGGTTCGTCATAAAGATGTTAAAATGTTTTCCTTTTTTTTTTAAATGTATGTCCCTCTTACTCGAAGACGGACCAAAAAATTTATTAATTTTTTTTTTTGTTTTCAAAACAAAAAAAAACAATTCAAAATTTTTGTGTTCCGGCTCTAAATGTCGGAGATAAGATAGCCAGTTCCTCAGTTGGTTGAGAATTCCAGGTGAAGTCCATCTCCACCTTCGGCCTTATCTCAACTTGAAACCAGGCGAGATAAAGGCATGCATAAAAATACAAAAAAAAAGTATTAAGGACTTAGTAAATCAAGTGGATAAGTAGGGATGAAGATATAGATAATGCGTGATGAGAATAAGTAATGCACCGGGAGAAAGGTGATTGTGATTGTGATGCTCTGTCTGAACAGAGCATTATTTTGACAACATTAGAAAACGAAAACCCACGTTCCAAAAAGTATCAACGATTAGCTTTAAATAAACTGATCGGACGTGATCAATATTTATTACGATATGATCACTTGTTAATCGTTTTGCCGCGATCGTAACCGCTAATTAGGTATGTACTGGTAGTGGGTACTATTAGTTATTCTGTGGTACTGGTCAATATATCGATACAATAATTATTCGGTAACTAGCGAACCGATAGCGAAGATAGATCATCTAACGATAGTTGGTAAGGAAGTGCCACGGTATGCTATCTGCGATCGCTGGGGCGTTTAATGCCGATTTGGGTGTTGAGCCGGACCCGGTTCAGGCATGGCTGATATAGTACCGCTGCGGTCAAAACGTCTGATATGGCAATAATTGAAGGAAGGAATTGTGAAGAACGAATCTGTGTGAAATCTAGCTGAGTAAATGTTAAAAGACTCACGACTTTTTCCCCTTATAAGTACCTTTGATCGTGGATCTTATGGAGTATCACTACTATAGTAATGATCCATAAGATCCACACATAGGGGGTAGTCACAGGCACGCACAAACATCCGTTCGGCACATGCCCACGGTTTGCAAGTAGCTAGTCTTCTATACATGACATGTTGCAAGTCCATTGTCGCTCAATACTAGCCAGAGACGAGTGAGAGGGAGAGAGGAATGTGAGGAAATTGACTTTCAGTTTCCTCACGATGATGTGCCCGTCTAATGCTCACACAAACTTCCAAATAACCGAAAAGTCTGCTGGTGCACGACTGGATTTGAACCCACAAACTCCAAGTGGCCCATACCCAAATGGTCAAACAGATAACCAAGTATACCGAGAAAACTGTAATTCATAATTATACATACTTAGATTAGGTAGCGCCTCTAGCGTATACAATACTAAATTAGGCAGTACTATTTTATTGAAGTAAACCGTCCTACGTCACGTATATTAAACTACTGTGATCCTGTGGTTTTCACATAATTTTATAATTGTGTTGGTTGGTTTGGGCGTTGTATTGTATGATAAGTAGGGACTTACGTATTTACATAATGAAATTGTTATGATCAAAAGATTGACTCTGCCTCAATTAAAAGGCTTTTATTTAGGCCAACGAATTATCATAGCTATTCAGAGTCGCAATGCAGCTAGGTGTGTTGGGCACGCTTCCGTCTGGTATAGAACAGTTGAGTTACCTATATACCGTTAATATATATTTTTTAAATGTTTATAAAGTTTATATAAGGTTCTTAGAAATCCGACAGCTTCCCATGTACCATATTTTGTTTAATTGTCTATAAGTACCTATATAAGTATTATATCGGTAATCTAGTGCCCATGTTATAAATTCTGATTAGTTTTGTATGGCTGTGAGGACTTAATATCTATGATATATTTTAAATTTGTAATTTGGATTCAGGCAATTCAAGTGGCGTATTCATCAATAACGTAGAGTAACCAGTTTTTTTTGTCAGGTATTTTGTCTAGTAGAGCTTGAAATAATTATGCAATACAAGACATTATACTACTGGTTTTATGATTAGTTAAACTAACATTAAACATCGCAGATGCACAATTAGTACGTGTAATGTGGAGCAATTTAGAATTATTGCTCATTAAGCGCTATCGTCGGCTCTGGGAAGATTGGTTTATGGATGTTGCTCAAGTGACCCACACGGGTTAGGACAGTCCAGAAGTGGCTGTATATAAAACCCGAAAACCCCTTTCCTTTGCTTAGTTGCGGAACGATAACTAGGCTTCACATTACATAAACAGCTGATCAGTGTCCACTGCATGACAGAGCCTCCCCCAAAGTAGGAGGGTTCTGCTTTAATCACAGCGCAGTGAAGGTGTAGATAATACACAGAAAGAAGCTACTACCCTTCTTCTGGAGAGAACCCTTATTCGGCTTTTACGACTAGGCTGAGTTGGAGGGGTCGATTAAGCCGCGACCGCCACGAAAAAGTGACTGGTTGTACCTCGTTTAAGTATTGTTTTATTATTATGTACGAGGGGGAATTGCTTAGCCATCTCACTGCCGTGAGACGCTAGACCGTGGAAGAGCTCTTCACTCGGAATCCACAACAGACTGAGGAATTGGCTATAGGTAATACCTCTTAATACCGGAACACAACACTTTAGAATATTTTTTATCTAGCTAAGCGGACTAAAACAAAGTCCTACAACCAACCAAACCCAGCAAAAATGTGTTCTCCCTGGGCATCATACCCAGAACGCCTGGGTTTGAAGTGTTTGAACATAATGGGCTGTTGAAGTAAGTTTGCCCTATGTCCCTACAAAACTTTCAGGACCTTGAAAGATAACCATATTTATATAACCTACACTATCCTACTGCAGGGTAAAGGTAAAGGTCTCCCCTAATTGTTCCAGGCTTTATAGTCATTCTGTTTTTTCCACCAGTCCAGATTAAACGCAATTAGGTCATCATGCCAACGTTTTCGGCCTACCTCGACGTTTTTGTTCATCCGCAGACACCCGTCGTGTGACGGCCATTGCCCATCTGCCAGTAGGCATCCGACTCATGTGGTACGCCCAGTCCCATTTGAGCCTGGCCGTTAACATCGACATCTACGATACCGGTCCAAGTAAGATGAAGAAAAAGCGCTTCTCCTGCGTTCAATAAAAAAAATATGACAGGAGGGTGCACATATTGTTAGATTATAAATAAATATTTCAAATTACAAAATAAGACTTATCTAAACCAGACACCGCCTCTGTAGTCTACTGGTTCTTTTACCGGTGTCAGATCCAGAAGTCCCGGGTTCGATACACTGGGGAGTACAACCGCCTGTGTGGTGTAGTGGTTCAACTCACCGATTTCAGATCCTTTTTTTTTTGAGACATTTGAGGTGCCGGGTTCGATCCCCAGGGGTAGTTTAATATTGTGCTTGGTTTGGTTGGTGGTAGGACTTTGTTTAAGTCCTGGCTAGCCACCACCGTCTTACCTAATTATGTCGCCATAGCAACCATTCTAATTTTTTTTTGTTCCGGCATTTACAGGTAAGTTAGCCAGTTCCTCAGTTAGTTGAGGATTCCGGGTGAAGTGCGCCTCCGGCTTTATCTCAACTTGCAACCAGATGAGATGAAGGTCAAGCTACACAAGCCCGTCGTACAATAAAAAAAAAACTTACAATATTGGGCTTGGTTTGGTTGGTCGCGGATCCTATCCTATCGGTCCTTTTCATAGTACACTTCGAACACGCTTATTTCTTGGAAGCCGAAACCGAATTGAAATCCCAACACTATGCGATAATTGTAATTAAACTAGAAAGTAATGTGAATTATTATAGCCATGATCTAGATACAAGTCGTTAGATAAATTAGCGCTGGTTTCGATGGCGAAAAACTGCCTTCTGTGGGCGGGACCGACTCAAACTTTTAATTTAGATGCATTTGATTGTAACCTTTTCACCGTGATGGTAATTACACCAGTTTTTATGTTCTATTTAAATGTTAAACTAGATTGAAAATCATGATTCAAGTTATGATATCCTTTGATAATTTTATTTCGAAGGTATCCATCTAAATAATTAAAAGCAATTGATCCTTGATGATGAGCTTAAGATCACCGGTTGTGGTCAAGATGGAGCAAGTTTTTTTTTCTTCATAAGTGCATTGTAGGTATAAAATAATTAAACTAGCAGAATAATAAATATACTTACGTTTTAATATAGCACATCCTAACGTCTTCATTCATATTATACATAAATGCGAATGTGAATTTGTTTTTTTAGCTTTCACGCCAAAACCACAGAACGGATTGTGCTAAAACTTTGTACATTTTGCTCATGTTTCTGTACACCGGGAAGGAGACAGGCTACTTTCGTGTCATTAATCAGTACCCGTAGGATGAAAATTGGACGTCAAACATCCCTGTACAAAACTGATACATTTTTTGTGTAGCTTCACGCAAAAACAAATGAACGAATTTAGCTGAAATTTTGCTCAGATATTGTTCTAAACTAGCTAGACGTGGAGGCTACTTTTTTATCTAGGTAGGTATCAATCATCGAAGCCGCAAGCAGAAGCTAGTCAGATTATAATGGCAGCGCGCCAGTATCGTGTGCCAACGTCTATAGGGACTTTGTACTAGATCTGACCACGTATATCACAATCGAACAACAATAAATCGTCTTGTACGCACCACTGTCGCCATTAGACAGACACAGAGCGTTACGACAATGTGGCGGCCATTCACGGTGCGACCACCATTCGGCGACACGCTATACGCCACCGTTACTGCAGATGTACGGCGTATGTTATGGCACTTTCAGTACTGACCAACTGTGGAATTTGCGATATGCATGACCGGAATGACTTATGCTGATAAGCAGGATATGTAATTAGTATTAAAAGGTTCGAGAAAAACTATCAGAGACACAATATAAAAAGTATCGGTTACTTAGGGGATAGTTAAATTAGCCAATGGAATCAATACAGTAGGTTCCGCATTAGGCTATGATAAGGTAGTTTTTTTGTTTTTTATTGTACGACGGGGAGCTGCTTAGCCTCATCTCACTGAGAATCTGGCTATCTTACCTTAAATCCTGTACTATCCTATCCTGTACTATTCTTACGTTTCCTGAAATTAAGATACATTGTTATTTTAATTAGTAAATGCCGGAACACAACAATTTTAGGAATGTCGTTACGGCGACAGAATTAGGTAAGATGGCGGTAGCTAGCCAGGCGGACTGAAATAAACTCCTGCCACCAAACCAAGCACAGTTATGTACTCCCCCTGGGGTTGAACCCGGGACCTCTGGATCTATCACCGGTGGGTGAACCACAGAGGCTGTAGGTGTGTTTAGTTCTGTAATCATTTGAAGTATTAAATATGTAAAACAATTTATAAATCTTGTGACCAAATGCAATCACTTGTAATACAAAAATAATAGAAAAAAGATAAAAATAAGCAAAAACGCCATTTCTCGCTAGCGATTTCAACGTATTTTCAGATACTAAGGCAGTTTCACATATTTTAGTGAATCTCTGCAAGATGGTGTTAATAAACGCTTAAGCTGATTTGAATATGGCACAAAATTCGGAAATTGCGTCAGGAACCATTTTCGCCGAGGTTGTTCAATTGGTTAGAGCGTTTCCAGCTTTAGGAAAATATTCAAGTTCGAGTTTAGTCGTGGGATGTGAGTTTTTGTGTCATATTAACATTAATTGTAAATGTTGTGAGCAATCATTTGAATTACAAAAATTATATATAATATTTTATGAACCTATATCAAAATTTGCTTAGGTAGTGCTTTGCATACTTAAAACTTATCGACCTGACTGAATAAAACGTTAAAAGAAGTATAACTTTAATTCAAGTGCCATAGCAACACCCATAAATTGCGATAGGATTTAGTGCTACCGATATCTCAGTAAGTAACAGCGCCCAAATACGGCGAGTAGGACGCGACACGCTGAAGACGGATAGTGGTGTCGCCTGTCGCCACGTTAATGGCGCGCTTTAGTCGTGAAATGCTACGAAATACTGGCGCGATTTGTGTGGGAAGGAAGGGTGGTAATTAGACGATAAATATTGGTTAAAACCCAGTTCGATTGCTATCGGTGACGAGAAAGCACGGACTGAACGTGTGCCCTTTCGATGTCTAACTGCTGAGCTTTCTAAAGTGTGAGGCTTGTAGGTCCGTTCCGTATGAGCTTAGAGATAAAAAATAAATATTACCGGTCAGCAATTTTACACAGCGCCAATTTGCTACAAACTAAGCAAAACTTGTAATAGGGGGATTAGATACCGGCAGATTTCTTTTGTTTTTAATTACATACTTAGGATACAATACAACACAACGAACTTCTTCATTCTACACAAAAATGTGTATACCGCGTGGAAATCGAACATGTGCATGGTTGTCAAGTGTGTTTCAGTATTTATTTTTTTAATTGGTCAGTATTGTATGGATTGAAGTGCGGTATTTAGTGACGCCAATTTGTTTGTCAAGTCTATCTCAAAGGTAGAGTTAATTATTCGATACTCATGGAATTTGACCGCCTCTAATGGTTTAGTGGTTCGCCGGTGTCAGATTCAGAGGAACCCTGCTCGATCCTCAGAGGTAATACAATATTGTGCTTGGTTTGGTTGGTAGGACTTTATTTAAGTCTAGCCAGACGGACTAGAACCATCTTAAGTCTGTCGCCATAACGACAATTTCATAATGTTGTGTTCCGGCATTAAGAGGTTATAAAGATAGCCAGTTCTTCAGACAGTATTCTGGGTGAAGTGCGCTACCACCTTTGGATTTATCATAATTTGGATCCAGGATAGAGGAAAGCCAAGCGCTTCCCCGTCTTACAATATATAATAAAAAAACTCATTCTTGCGGGAGACTTCGTAATAAAGTTAAAAGACGGCAACTGCATCCCGAAACCCCATTAAAGGGAGTCGTGTCTACCAGCTAATTGCAGAACGCGGTACACGGTGTCCGTGTCAAACACTGGATCTGGTCCACGAGAGACCACTACGACAGTAAGTGGGTAATGAATGAGCTTCGAGGGTAATAGCTCTATGGAAATTGTCTAGCTGCGACCCGCTAACCTTTTCTTAATTAGCTTTGTGTTAGTTCACTTACGCATTCAGTTTCACTCTGTTGCTATATCCAATTGAAATTAAAGAAATGACAGGACTAAACTTTAAATTATGTGTAAGGAAACGATTGATGGAAAAAAACTATTATAATATGAAAGAAGCTCTTGATGACAAATAAATTAGACGAAGCATTTTGTTGATCTGTATTAGTGGTAATAAAATATTTGATTGTAGTTCTTTCACCTCTAGTAATAATATTTTTTTAATGAAGTAAGTATATTTATACACTCTGACGATGCTTTTGCTAAATTTTATTTTATTTTATTTTATTTTATCATTTTTGGAAAACTTACAGCTAACACAGAGTTTATATTAAGACTATAGAAAACTAATGGATAATTACAAGTTTCCACTTAAAGGTTACTGTAAAATTAAAATAAATTTCAGTCCAAAGATGTTAAATGTATACGACAGCTATTATTAATCTATATTAAGTATTTACAAAATAGTAGTCACTCAATAAACGTTTAAGACGCCTAATTGAGGTATTAAATAAATCTATTTCTTCAGTTGTATTATAACTATTCACTAATAAATCATTAAATTGAATACTTGCCCTAAGAATAAACGAGTTCTGCCTATAGTTCGTTCTTACTAGAGGAACGTACAGTAAATTTGGTCTGCGAAGTGAAGCTGTGCTCGTGCGCAACCCGATCAGTTCCAGGAGCTCAGGGCAGTCTACCGTACCGTTTGCTATATTCAATAGGTAGCATACGTCAGCAATATCCCTTCGTTCTTTAAGTGGAAGAAAATGGAATTTTAGACATCGTTCGGTGTAACTTGAGAGATAAATCTTTGCTCTAAATTGTAAATATCGTAAAAAACGTTTCTGAATGCCCTCAATCCTAGATATATAAGTATCGTATCGTGGATTCCATACCTGGGAGGCGTACTCCAAGTGGCTGCGAACATACGCACAGTAAAGAATTTTAAAAGTCTTTACACTTGCAAACTCCGACGACATTCTAAACACAAAACCTAACGCTCTAAAAAACTAAACTAAACTGTTAGTATCTATTATTTTGTAACGTCTTTTCTGTAACTTTTTGATTTGTGTTAATTATTTTATAAGATACCAATCTGTATATGTGACTTATCTTAGTGCAATTTAATTATCTATAGATGAAATTATATTAAAGAAATAATTTAATTGGTAATTTTTAATTTAAGGGTTAATTTTAGATTTATATGTAACTTTTTTATAGCATAAGACAGATTTCTGTACTTTAACATAACTCATGCAATAAATATCTGTCTTATATGTAAATGACTAAGTAGGAAATAGTGCAATCACTTGCATGCCAAGCGTGTGTTGATGTCGATTCTCCCCTATAAATGCAGAGACTGTGTTACTGTGGACCTTTTGCTGGTAAACATGAAGACAAAAAAAATATTAATTTAACACATCGCAATCAGAGCAGTTGTTTTCAATCATAGCCAAATCCAGATCATAGCAATCGATCGATACACGCCTCTCCCAACCGCCGGTCGCCATCTTAAATTGAATCTAGCAATGATGTCATTATTTACGATCACCGGAAATTAATGTTCCAATTTATAATTTGTAATTATTTGTCTTGAATCTCTGAAATGGATGATGCTGATTTTATTTTAGATGTCTGCAATCTGCATTAACTACTCGTATATGCGGTAAGCAAGAAGAAGCAAAAGCAACCGAATAGCGTTATAAAAATCCAGACTCGAAATGGGATATACCTGATACCTGACGCCTCGTTGGCATAGGCAAATTGCTCTTTAATCATGCACCCAAAACACCCCTATTTTTAACAAAATTAAAAATCGTTCATTTAGAGGCAAGATTGAGGTTCCTGTAGCTATGCAGGCTAGTTTGAAGGGCTCAATTCGCATAGCGTTTAACCTATGACCCGTAACGAATTTAATACACTCATTCCTATGGTGGTTTCCCAACTATTTTTCTTAACTTCTATCTTTTATTTTTCTTGCAAATCGTTGGTTGCTGTAGAAAATAAAATTGGTGAATTCACAGGCAACCGATAGTGAAGCATTAAATTAGGTACAATTACAATAAATAAAGCCGTCCATGCACGGTGCGACACCATCGCTGTTTTCCCTTCCAAATCGCGCCGACTCGCGATAGCATCGCGGCGTTACTTCCCAAAAGTTTTGCGAGATCCAAAGTCGCGCCAACGTTCTAATCATACTAAAATGCCAGACCATCGATTAAACCTACCAGCTCTCAGTTTGACTACCAGCTCACTTGTAAAATAATTAAAAACTTGGCCAAAGATGAAACACCTATCGTGAAAATAGCAATCTGCGATGTGAAACAACAGGCTATGACTACAACTTAAAACAATAATAGTAATAACTTTCTAATCCAAATTATACAACAAATCAAGCAAAATAATGGAAACGAACAATAACAAAAAAACAGTGGTAGCGCCGACAGTAGTGAAAACTTTAAGTTTGTCGTCTATAGGTAAAGGCAGTCTTCGAACGGTCCTTAACCGTACCTCTAAGGATCATAAAGTTAACGTGAGAATGTGTTTAAACTCAAATGTTTAAAAAGTTGTGTCGGTAAGATGTATGGTGTCGCAAGTTCAATGGTTTTTTTCCCAACTCAAAAAATGCGAATCGCGCCGATATAAAATTTCACTTCAAAAAACGTGTGTTATATATACGCACGTAAAAACACAAAAATAACGAAATAACTGTGTAATAATTATTTATAGTATAGTCGCTTAATGGTGTCAGTGTATCGTAAAAAAATTACCTCTACCTATACCTACCTAACTACCTATGTGAAGCACCGCAAGGCGATAGTATCGCGCGTAATGCACGAAGCTACAATTGATATTGTTCCCAATAACCCCCGACACTCGGCACTTGGGGAGATGTGACGATAAGCAGCGGCAGCGGTGGCGGCTATAGAAAGCGGCGAAATAGGAATGGACACTAGTGTATCTTTAAATACTATGATATGACTGTTTGAATATTTAACTAAAATAAAATGGTCTATTCCACTAAGTCCAACTCATAATTCAACGAGTTTGTAACCACTTTGTGAAAAGTGAAAAAGAGGAATGTAAGATTATGTAAGCTCAATTGAAATAAAATTGTATATCTTCGGCTAGTTATCGGATCTGCGCAAATCATAAATAAGCTATAAATGATAAATGATTCATTATCATTTGTATATCTTTCAAAACTTGCATGAGTAGGTATTTCATTATAAACAACAGTGTGAAACGCGACGGTAAACGGAAAAACTGCATGGACGCACTGCGGCCGCGATCTCATCGGAGAATCACGCCAACCCTGATGATGGTTACCAAAGAGAGCAAGAACTTTGTTTCGGTTCTCCCAAACCGAAACAAAGTTCTTGCTCTCTTTACTTCGGAAAACCAGCAGCTTATAAACATTCCATTAAAAACGTATATAGAGACAGTCAGCCAATTATAGCTTTTCACTAATAACACCTTTCTAGGTAAAGATAAAAATGTGAACACAACGTCTTAGTGCCAACTTAAGCAAATGCTACACAATAGAAAAGAAACAGAAGGGATAAAATCAAAATTGATAAATCGTATACGTGAGTAAAATCCGTGTTTAAAAATTTACTTGTCGTTGAAATCATGGTGGGTGTAAAAGTGTAAAGGTCTATATTAGTAAATATCTCACAGTTCACCTAGAGTTATGGCTTATTCCAGAAATTCCGTGCGATCCCTTTAGGTATACAGACATTTCCACTTTTCCACGGCATGAATTATTAAAAGTCAATTCAATCAAATTTACCGCGGAATATTAAATTTCGAATGATCACAATCAGAAACATTACAACACAGTAATATGAACATCAAACGAAATAGTTGATAGGTGTCTTATGTCACCCGATAGTAGCACCTAAGAGTTCCGTTACGATATCACTTTTTCTCGATTTTAGAATTCATCTCAGTCAGAAAAACAAATTCCCATGCGCCAGGGCCGCCTGATGGCCCCGTCCCACCACAGGAAAGGTAGGGAAAATTCTCATCCACCCGGTCAACCACTAGTCTAACATGTTTGTTTGTCGAGATACGGATGTTTGTAGTTTAACCGCTATTAAACAAAATGTGGGTAAATAAATAAATATATAAACATATTTACGCCAGCGAGTTAGCATAGCAATTCAGCGTGGCAATGCAGCCAGTGTCCTGGGCACGCTTTCGTCTGGTACTGGTCTAGAACAGTTATATAAAGGCCATTTGTAACGGTCCTTAAGATTACCTAAGGATTCGGATTACCGAATGCTTGCCTTGTACATTGTCAACAACTATATGAATGTTGATGGTAGAGAACTGTTTACTTGCTGGTAATCTTGTGGGTATTGTTTATGAATACGTTGTCAGCGATGTCGATGCTTTCTATCGATCAGTCGAGTGGTAGTTGAGTTACCTATAGGCCGTTTGTAACGGTCCTTAGGTAATCCGACTGCTTCCTTCGTACATTGTCAAAAACTATATGAATGTTGATGGTAGAGAACTGTTATTGTCCAGTAATGTTAAAGGTAATGTTTATGAATACGTTGTCAGCGATGTCGACGCTTTCTATCGATCAGTCGAGTGGCTAAGACTCGGGACATTCAGGTCATATCATTTGAATTGAATACTCCGCTTCATTTACCGGGTGCTTTGGTCCACGTCTGATTGATCTGTAAACTGTAACTCTTAAGGTCCATTGTCAACCAAAATGTATTGAGTAAGCTTACTGTTTTAATAACTTTATTTGCAAAAGGAAAATGCACGTGCAGATATATTCTACAGTCATGTTTTTTGTTTTGTTTTTTTTTATTATACGACGGGGAAGCGCTTGGCCTTAATCTCACCTGGTTAAAAGTTAATATAAAGCCGAAGGTGGAGGTGCACTTCAACCGGAATCCTCAACAAACTGAGGAACTGGCTATCTTACTTCTAAATGCCGGAATGCAACAATTTTTAGAATTGATGTTATGGCGACAGAATTAGGTAAGATGGTGGTGGCTAGCCAGGCGGACTTAAACAAAGTCCTACCACCAACCAAACTAAGCACAATATATTGTACTGGGGATCAAACGGGACCTCTGGATCTGCAATCGGTGGGTTGAACCACTAGACCACAGAGGCGGTTGTACAGCAGGCCTCACAGCTCAGTTGGTAGTAGCCCCCTTCTGCGCTGTAGGTTATGGGTTCGATTCCCACCCAGGACAATTATTTGTGTGCTGAATTTGGATGTTTGGGTGATGTAGGTATTGTATGATAAGTACCTATGTATTTACAAAAAAGTGTATACCTACGTATTTTATCCGTAAGCTTGCATAGATTTTGGAAATTGATCTTAAAATATACGGCGTGGTTGTAGGTACCATTTTAGAAATATAGCTCTGATACTTCAGCCGAAGCCATTCTTAACCCTTTAGAGCGATCTGCAACACCTATCGGAAATACCGTCTGTCCGTCAGTTTGTCGTGTATAAATTAGCTGCCAGCGCGCGCGCAGTATTTCACTCACTCCCGATGCATAATCTCGGGGAGTTCGCACGCTGCCCGCACCAGCTGCTCTACATTGTGGATAATTATCAACGTAGCTCTTATTCTATCATTTACCGCCTCTGTGGTCTACTGGTTCGCCTACTGGTGTCAGATACGGAGGTCCCGGATTTGATCCCCAGGGGATACAAATTTGTGCTCGGCTTGGTTGATGATGGCTTGTTTTAAGTTCGTCTGGATAGCTACAACAATATTTCCTAATTCTGTTGCCATAACAACCACTATAACTAAAATTAGTTTGATGAGAACTCAAGCTGAGTATCAATATGTCACAAAAATTCGGGATCTGCGTCAGGAAAAGATGCGGGTTTGAGTACTGTCGCGGGTTGTGAATTTTTGTGTCATTATAAATTTGTAACCATTATAACTGTTGTTAAAAAGGTTAGGCAAAAGAGGTGTGCAAGGAGCGTAGTAAATGAAATTCCGTTGTCTCTGCCTACCCCTTTGGGAAACAGGCGTGAGTCTATGTATGTATAGCCTTTTTGTTGAATGATCTGAGGATCTCGGATTAAGTACACATCAACCTTAGGCCTTATCACAATTTGACTAGATGAGATAAAGACCGAGCTCTTTTCTGTCGTAGAACAAAAAATAAATGGACAGTCAACAGTGACTAAATTACATTCTAAGGCGATCCTAGATTTTATGAATTCAAATTCGCAAGCTTGCACCAGCCTGTTTATAAACAGTGTTAGTACAATCTATAATCTAGATTAGACAAAGCGTTTACCTCGGCTATCAAGTAAATACGTGATATCGCCCGCCACAGAGTATTCAGTACCTAGCAGACAGATGAAGCACTTCGCACCCGATACAGATACAGGGAGACACCGCACTTTGTTAGATTCAACGTAAGAATTGTTTATTAATACCTTTGACGTTGAGTTTGCGCGTTTTATTTGCTGTGGTGCAACGCAGAAGTTATAATTGCATTAGATATAAAAAGTTGATGTAGTATTAAGTTTAAGGTACTCAGAGTCAAATGCATGTAAAATAAAAAAAATGATTCCGCAACCGTTCGCATATGACCGATTCGCCATTGGACTGTTCGTCGACAGGACGATTCATTTATTTCCATTAACCAACAGAGCTTTTCAACAACAGGACTTTACAGCTACACGACGATTAACCTAGAACTATTTTAACCACAGACCTTTCCATCTACGGAGAATGCGCCGACAATCCTATGAAAAGCGATATTTAAAAAATACACATTTTACAGCTTACTGTGTCGTTACTAAGAGATCAGAGCTAGTCTTTAATTTCTTATTTTATCACACCGTAAGTTAGAGATAAAATTAAAGTATTTTTTTGAAAATCAAACAGAACTGTAGGTTTGATTTTGCAGAAACACCTATTTTTACGACTACTATCAACATAGTCAACCAACACAAACCACTGATTTTTAGAGCTTATTTACACACTATTAAAAGGAAAAAATATTAAAAGGAGATGAAAGCAATGAATTAGATCTACATTTTCAATGACAGCTGTCAAACTTTAAACGGCCATAATATCTTTGAAACTACTCGTTCTAAACTCTCCGTTCCGTTTTCCGTAGATGGAAAGGTCTGTAGTTAAAAGAGTTATTGGTTTATCGTCGTGTAGCTGTAAAAGCCTGTTGTCGAAAAGCTCTGTTAGTAAAACGGAAATAAATGAATCGTCCTGTCGACGAACAGTCCAACTGGCTATCTTACCTCTGAATGCCGGAACACAACAATTTCTAGAATTTATATTACAGTTACAACAAAACCATATATCGGTATGTGACCGATATATATATGTGACTGTTCCGACAGTGTAATCCTATCGATCGTACAACCAGCACTCATATCCTTTACACTTACAACTTTCTTCCAAATATTTGCGGCTATGACATTCACCGCGATTGGAATCAGCTATCTGCGTCTGTATGTCCGTTCTCTATTAGATATTATTATCGTACAATATAGGATAGTAGGTACAAGTAAAGGTTAATAGGCACCTCTTGGTCAGCTCGCTCCATCGTAGACCTCATCCTTGCCTACGCTAGTTTTGATTCCATTATCGCTTCTCCATTTTCACAGACATTTTGCAAATTTTTAATGCGTTTTTGGATTGATTGATGATATCTACAGAACTTTCACAAGATTCGAGGTTTATCCGGCGCGTCGTCAAGCAACAAAAAGGAAATTCAGAATGTTTCCAGAGGTCCCGGGTTCAATCCTCAGGGGGAGCAATATTGTGAACAACAGATCGAACGACGGGACGTAGGGACTTCGTGGTAGGGAAATGTGCGATCCGTCACACGTTACTGCGGTAGGTCTACTACGAAAAACGAAACATGACGGATCCGTTGACGGATTGCACGTTTTTCAATACAAAAATGACAGAAGTTCTTTAGGATCCGAAGGTGTTAGATTTTCCTAGTGTCCCTGGTTCCGGTTTTCAAAGTACACCCTCGCCACGTCCTTCTACGCCAGCTATTCGACCACCATTCTTCCATGGCCATGGAGATTAATCCACTATTTACGAATACGACACCTAGCAGGCTCTTCATCGCAACATGACTCCACTGCCCCTGTGTCCCAGGAAGCGACATCAGTCTAGCTTACTGCTCCCGTCGACAGGATTTATGGCGACACTCGCCGACACCCGGCGACACCCCGCGCTGCCCACTGTGACCCATCTGCATTGTCACCACGCTGGATTAGGTAGGGCTGCTAACCAATGTTTAACATTAATATAACATAAATTACGTTAAATTTATTTGAGTGATATTTTATATACCTATATATGTTAGTGATATTTATGAGCGTTAATCTTTGTAATACGGTGAAGATAAAATTACGTGTGCTGATCAGTTTGAGAAACAAATGAAACAAAATTGTTAAATTATGTTTTTTAGCAACAAGCAAACAACCGAACCTTATTCAAAATACCAACGACTAAGCTACCAATACAAAACTGTCTCATGGTTCACATGCGTAGGCACTGAAAACCTAAAAATTATCATACCCAAAAAAAGTATATCTAAAATAACTTGTTTTCTTTTTGAACTCGTAATGGGTTTGCTTGCAAATCATAAATTCATATAGAATATTTTTTTAAGTTATCAGGTTTTATTTATATGGTAAACAACAAAGTATTTTCATTTCCGCTCCGGAACCAACGGTCCACTTTTCCCATCGATCTAATTTCATTTTATTTTTGAAATCATTACGTGACAACCTTGAGTGTTTCGCATAACGTGACAATGTGTCACGCGGCAGTGCGGCGTCCCGCCGGGTCTGAGTGTGTAGATCGGCCTTTATCTAGATTATCGCGGTTGGCTCTTCTATGGAAATATATTATTTGGAATAGAGTCAAGCCAAGTCGCAGCGTGTCGCTCGTTTAGAGGTGTGGACTAGTCTGAATACGAGATTAGTAGATTAGACGCTTAGACTGGGAACTAGAGCCTAATTTATGTATGAGATCAGGAATGAGAATAATTTACAAGCCTCATAGCTCAGTTGGTGGTAGCTCTGCCTTCTGTGCTGTAGTTTGTGGGTTAGATTCCCACCCAGGACAAACATTCGTGTGATGTATACAGAGGATAGTTTCGTTTGGGTGTTGTATTGTATGATAAGTACCTATATGTATTCAAAAAAAAAAGTATTTAAGTATTCTATCTGTAATCTCCCATAGTTCCCATATTACAAGCTATGCTTAGTTTGGTGCTAGATGGCGCTGTGTAAAATGAATGTCCTGCAATTTATTATAATTAAAAATACATAAAAGAAATGCTATACTGGTATAAATAGCATTTATTTCAACGTTTCACTATTTTGCTTAGATTTTGTATACTGGTGTAGGAACCTAGTCTGCCAATTTTATGTAAACGTGCTAATATCTAAAAACGTAAAATCTAGTAACATCTAATTACGTAAAATTTACGGTCTAGGTTCCTAGGTATACCAGTACCTATAACAGGGAACCTAATCTAACATCTAAAATACAAAATAGTAAAAAATAATAAAATACTGTAGAAAAATAGACGTTTAGCACAGACAATTTCGACCAAGGTATAAAAATAAATAAGAATAACAACAATTCAAAGTTTAGATCTCTCTAAATCGTTTGTGATTAATGAAAACGTTTGTAAGAAGTCGATCGCAAACCTCCAAATTGGTGTAATTCCGTCCCGCAGTTCTCAGAATGAGCCCCAACGAGTGGCCGTGGAGTAGCACTTCTGTACGAACGCTATCGCTGTGGCTTAGGGCTCGTGTCTACTGAAGCAACGCAGATGATATAGCTACCACACTTCCGCACAATATTTTTTTATGTATGCGCCTCTCAATTCAACTAAGCCACTAGGCCAGAGGCTTTGGCTAAAGTAGTATTTTTAATAGGGATATTTCAAATTTAGGAATCAGGCTATTAACTTTTTTTTTGTTGAATTTTTACACGTCTTAGACCGTTAATTATTTTAAATGATTATTTCACTTTCACATCCGTACTGTGCGTGATGAATTACTGTGAAATCACAGCTAAAAAAACCGGCGATATATCTTATCATGCTGTCATCACATCAATAACTGTTAGTACTAAAAGTAAGTAACAAGAATTTCATAATTGTTGTACTTGTAGATTAAATAATCTAATAATCAGATAATCAGAAATGTGCGTTGACTTACGCACGAAATTAAAAATACACATTTTTGTCTTGAAAATTGAGTCCGTCAGTTGACCGATTCTATTGTCAGTGGCCGATGTTCAGCGGACACTAGCCCTATAGCTGTAGAGTGGAAGCACGTTGTATGAATCGTAGACAGGATCGGGTCATTGGCTTCGGGAACGGTTTTTGTTCGCGGTAACTTTTTGCGGATCCTGCGCAGCCGGATGTACCGCGCGAGAAGTACACCGCGTCGTTTCAGTCTATACTGATCGATGCGCAGGTGCATGAATGCGTTTCTATACTCTGTTAATGAGAGAACAGGAATCTTGTTATCTCATTAACATTTAAAATTGCAAGTTATTAAAATTAAAATTATTATTATTTATTTCACGAAACCTATTACTGTTTTCCGTAGAATTACCTAACATCATACGTTTTTTTTTAATATGATTGTTCTTAAATTGATTGATTAATCATGGTCGCATTCTGATCTCCACTACTAACCTAACCTAACGGTAATGTTTACTTGGTGGTTTGGTCTCTATAACATTTGGCTCCTAGTTTCATTTGGCTGGTAGATTTGTCTACGGGACGAGACTTGAAGCTTTCCGCGGTGGTCGTGATGGACGGTGTGACTAATTGACAGCGACACGCGCGCAATTATACGCGCACACACGCCGCGCGCACGCGCAAAAACTACCGCATTTGGTAAAAGCATTCGTTTACCCCATATTTCAAGCAAATAAATTATTCAATGTAGTGCACTGAGGAAGACACTTTTTAGAGACTTCCTTCCCGTTAGGTAATTATTTCAGTTCAGTGTCACAACAATGTGTCACAAACAAATATATAATATCAATTTTTGTATTTGTAGTGATTGCACTTGGCCACAGCATTATCAGCGCTTTAGCTGAGAGATATGACACAAACATTCGGAATCTGCGTCGGTACTCCCGTAGCTCGATTGGTTAGAGCGTTTCCGGCTTTAGGAAAAGACGCGGGTTCGATTCCCGTCGTGGGTTATGAATTTTTGTGTCATAATAAAATTTGTAAATATTTAATAATCGAAATGTAAATAACTAGACGATTTGCAAAATGCTACTTTTTGAATCTTCCACTCCCCCAGGTGCATAATATGTTTAAAAGAAGTCCGAAGTTTTCTCGTGCCGTGCCACATTTTTTTTATCAGACCCGGTATCGGAGCGGCCTCTTCTGATCGATGGCACTATTGAAATCAAAAGGTTCAAGTTTCGGTTTGCCTTAAAGTGACTATAATTTTCATAAAATGGCTTATACTACAGTAGAAGTGAATTTGTTGAGTTGTCGTGAAGTAGTAGTAGCTTGGACAAAAGTATTGTAGGGTTAACTATTATTTCTAGTTCAAACCTTCTTAGATGATTGTACTTCATCTGCAGCTAGTGTCTGACGAGGGTCGAACTGACTAGTGACTGTGAGTGATGAATGCTGTCGGCTCCTCTGGCAGACTGTATATCTTCAGGAGGCAGTAGACGAAAGTCGGGGGAATTTATAGGCGTGTTCTACGATCTGGGATCATAAAATACCTTATTAGTGCTTGTGATGTGCCACGGAATCTTAACGATTGCATGCAGAGTGAATTTCTTAATTAATTTAAGAAACTCTATTCATTAGTGGAATTACAATACAATACCTACTACCTGAATAGGTAGACTTAACCTTACTACTTCGATTAGACCCGCTTGCCAAGCATTGTTGAGTCCTCTGACGTTTCGGGAGAGGCCTATGCCGCTCGGGGACTTTGCGGACTGTAGTAATAATTAAGTTCTTACTAGGTACCATACCTACCACTACCATAGCATAGTCGTACCATGTTACCAAGTACCACGTGACCAACTCCACATGACTCCCCTCGGTCCGTTATTAGTAGATCTTCTGAAAAACAGCGCATTAGACGCCACCTTCCATAAATTGGCGCCCGTCGCGTGAAGTATTACGGAATGGAACAGTTTTTCTATCTCATTAGCGAGCTCGTGCCATCCCCCACAGTGCTAACGCCATCTGGCGGGCAAAACACGCAAAAACAGTAATATAGGACAGTGTGCCTACCATAGGATTACAGTAGTTTACTATACGTGTCTCAAGTCAAATTACTTTACTGACTTTGTACTGCCAAACTTCGTATCTGTTATATAATAGATACAAAGGCGAGGTATTAGCTTTCATACATTTTCTCTAGTGTCCTTGCTAGCATAGACACAACAGTATATATATATATATATATATATACACAAGGAACCTAGATACGTTATATGCAGTCGACCGTCAAATTCGACAATAGACAGCTGCTTTCCATACCTACCAATATTGTATAATGTAGCGCTATTTGTTTATTTGATGACCAAGCGGCTGAACGGATGCTAATTAAATTCCATGGATGGGATAGGCTACTGTTTATCCGGGTGCGGGAAGCCTAGTGCAAATGCTAGTAATTCATAAATGACAGAAACATCA
Organism: Venusia cambrica; assembly: GCA_951394065.1. Lineage (NCBI taxonomy): Eukaryota > Metazoa > Arthropoda > Insecta > Lepidoptera > Geometridae > Venusia > Venusia cambrica. The sequence continues at coordinate 13,870,616 of OX596042.1, forward strand.
AAGGATTTGATATTTTGACTTGTTAGTTTTTCGTATATTTTTATTGATGTACTATATAAAGGCACTCAGGTAGGTATATTAAAAAATATATGTTCGATTGCCAGCGGCATGTTTTTTAGGTATAAGTTCCCAGGGCTATTGAAAGCTCCATGTCTGGTTATAAAGGTAGATTGTCTATGTCAATTGCTTGAAAGCTTAATGTTATTGTATATATATATATTTAGTAGGTATTAAACATATATGTGTAGGTATACATTTGATATACGTATGTATATTTCATTTGTCCATTAAAATTTTACTTGAATTCAAGTAGGTACACTTTTCTACCTTTTCAGAGTATCACCTCTCTCTCTCTCTCTCTCAAAGGTTTGCTGGTAGAAAACTCGTTAAGGGTTAAGCTCGCCTCTGTACATAGGCTTTCCTATGACATGCTTAAATCATATTTATGTGTGCAATAAAGAATTACAAGAAGCTTTATCACTGTGCCCTGGCAGTGAAGCTGGTCACAATTAAAAAAAAACAAAGAAAAAAACATCAAGGAGTAATTTGGAACAGCTGTTGACATTAAGTAGAATAAATAAGGTCTAGCAAAATAGCATTTCTATTCAGCGTGGAACACAGCCAGTGTCTTGGGCACACTTCCGTCTGGTTCTGGCCTGGATCAGTTGAGCTACCTATAGACCGTAGGTAGGTTCCTTATGTAACCCGACTCCTTGCCTTGTAAATAGTTAGTTTATATTGCACATATTATTTGTATATTCATTATATTATAATTTAAACCGACAATTTTCTTGACAATATATTTACGTTTTTTTTTATTGTACGACGGGGAAGCGCTTGGCCTTCATCTCACCTGGTTACAATTTAAGATAAGGCCGAAGGTGGAGGTGCACTTCACCCGAAATCCTCAACCAACTGAGGAACTGGCTATCTCACCTCTAAATGCCGGAACTCAACAATTTTAGAATTGTTGTTATGGCGTCAGAATTAGGTAAGATTGTGGTAGCTAGCCAGGCGGACCCAAACAAAAGTCCTACCACCAACCAAGCTGATGAAACTAATACCTCCGGTAGCGGGCAGAGAGTGGTTGAGAAAGGCCGAAGATCGGGCTCAATGGCGCACCTTAGGAAACCCGTTAGGTAAGTCCAGGAGTGGACTGCGATATGTTGATAATGATGATGATGAATTTATAATCCAACAACAGCTTTTCCACCATACCTGAACCCTGATGCTACCAAACCAATCGCTTCACTATGACCGCATGGTATCATAACAGAATTTCCACTGGTGCCTTTTAGTATTTTAGTGGCTATTTTGCGATGCATGAAGTAGATTATTAGATTGGAGGTTCTATGCTCTGAAATTGTAGCGAATAAAAATGTAAAAATAATTTTGATTTTGATTTTAGAACTAGACCTATCTTATTCATTTGATGACGTGCCACTAACACGTAAGTACTTATGTCGTATTCTTGAGAACGCAAAACACCAATTAACGAATTAACACCAATTAAGAGAGGAGGCTATTAATAATGATGATCAGCGCCATCGTCACCGAATGTCGCCGGCGACAGATATCTGTTGAATCAACGCGGGAATGTTAATGAGACTGAGACCACTCATGAAACATTCAGTGGCGAGTTTCTTGCGAAAAAATATCAAAATGTTGAAAGAATGAAACGAAATGTACAATACATTTATACACTCTTGCCCATCATGCTTCGACGTCAAGATCTGGTTCATCGTAAAAAAAAAACAACCAGTTCGCGCACGTTTTCCACATTTCGACAGCATTATGTTGGACAGAAATCTTGGACATAAATATCCTAAAAAGTCAACTAAGCCACCACGCTTGGCATGCGGATTGGTAGCCGCAGTATGGTTGCTAAACACTCAGTTGTTCCCTTAGTCACCTCTTACGACATCCACGGTAGGGTTAAAAAGGCCCTACATTCCTGTGCTGAGGCCACACGGTAGTTTAAAAAATCATGTCAAGTTTTTCTACTAAGCTGCTGAACGGATAATGTCGAAATGACGGAGGGTATGGATATGGGCATAGACATTGGTAATATTAATTTAATTAAAACAGCACACATAATGAAAACAACTCAGTATCTACATACATCATTTGGAAAAAAAAACGTAGTAAAAGTTTTTTTTACTGTACCTACGTCGGGGAAGCGCTTGGCATCTCACCACCACCGGTGTCATTTTATGATAAAGCCGAAGTTGGACGTGCTATCTGAGTAGGTACCTAACGTGTATCTTATTTATTTGTATTTATTTCGTCCAGACTGTTTTGAAGACAAAATCTGCTGTTCTTAGTTTGCTATGGTTATTCTGAAGACATATCAGTAAGTGCTTTATCGTACAATTGAAGTAAATAGTTATGGAACACAGATCGACGGAATTTACAAAATTTGGCGGTTCGGCTGGTAAATAGGGCCCATATTGCATGGTGCATGCAAGTCGTGCAATTATTTTATTTTTGTATGTTTTGCTTAGTTGTGCGTGCATATGTTTATGTCGCAATCAAGATCAGAACTATACAATCTTTGTTGAACTATAATTTAATTGTGGTTGTGATGTGTTTTGTGCGTTTATATATATAAATAAATATATGGTATGTATTAGGTCCTTACATATGAAATTGGCGTTTTGTCGTACTGGCCACTTTGATCTTAAATATCTCCTCTTTGGTTAGGAATTCCAAATTCAAATTTAAACAGCTATTTACTCATGCATTTGTGTTTCGAAAACCGTAATTCATTTGTTTTTTTATCTTTTGCTTTTTTTTTCTGCGTCACTCATTTCACAAAATGGAAAACTTAAAATATCGCATTATTTACGAGTACGAGTTCCACCGTGGCACCAGTGCTGCAGAAACGGCTCGAAGGATTAATGATGTGTATGGTGGTGGTGTCGCAAAAGAAAACACGGTGCGTTTTTGGTTTCAACGCTTTCGTTCTGGAAATTTCGACCTGCAGAACAAGCCACGTGGACGGCCGGAGACCAAGGTCGATAATGATGAATTGAAGGCTATTGTGGAAGCAGATCCATCGCAAACCACATCACAGTTAGCTGCAGGCTGCGGTGTTAGTGACAAAACCGTTTTAATCCACTTGAAGCAAATTGGGAAGGTGAAAAAGTTTGAAAGGTGGGTACCTCATGAATTGAGTGAAGCAAACCGACAAACGCGCGTCGACTGCTGCGTTACATTACTCAACCGGCACAATAATGAAGGAATTTTAAATCGGATCATTACATGTGATGAAAAGTGGATCCTGTACGATAACCGTAAACGCTCATCGCAATGGCTGAACCCTGGTGAACCAGCAAAATCTTGCCCCAAGCGAAAATTGACTCAAAAAAAGTTACTTGTAAGCGTTTGGTGGACTAGTGCCGGTGTCGTACACTATAGCTTTCTTAAATCTGGTCAGACGATTACGGCTGATGTCTATTGTCAGCAACTGCAAACAACCGAGACTTTTCAATCGCTCTACGCTACTGCTGCTTCAAGACAACGCTAGACCACACACGGCCCAACAGACGACTACCAAATTAGAGGAGCTTCAATTGGAATGTCTAAGACATCCACCGTACTCTCCGGACCTTGCTCCAACAGATTACCATTTTTTTCGAAATTTGGATAACTTCTTGCAAGGAAAAAAATTCAATTCCGATGAGGCAGTCCAAACCGCTTTCAAAGATTTCATTGATTCCCGTCCGAATGGTTTTTTTAGTAAAGGGATCAATGAACTACCTATAAGATGGCAAAAGTGTATAGATAGCAATGGTACATACTTTGATTAATAAAATATATTTTAATATGAAAAAATTGCCTTTACGTTCCTCCCATACAAAACGCCAATTTCATATGTAAGGACCTAATATTTGAGTGTGTGTTTTCAGGGTACTCGGCCGAGATGACTTAGCTACTTCTTACCCCAGCTTCCCATAGTTTTTGTGTGTCCGGGTGCCGAGATCAGCCGCGGGTTAAAGCCAGTCCTCGTCCTTGATGAGATGTTGAATCACTGGCCGGCGAGAGGAACCTTGACATTCTAATAGGTGTGTTATCTAACATCGATTCGAGTTTACTTCACCACGGCTAACACGGACTAGGTGTAACATGTCTAAATATTACTCACGAGAAACCATGCGTGATCATTATCAGGTAACTAATAGGTCAACTTTTAAAATTATATTTTCATTCCTCGTTAGTTGGGGCTTCGGTTGATCGTATGATACCAGATTAGCAGAATTTCTTTTTTAAGGTTTTAGAAGGCCCGGAGATCTCTTTTTTTTGATTAAATATTTTTTTAAGATAGAGTAAAGTTAAGCACCACAGAAACAAATGATCCTTATCCGATTATACCTGCAAACATTAATTTGGATAATATATACTATTTCGAAATAAACGACCAACTAAACCCTGGACATAAATTCGAGGAATATAACAAAAAAGACACAAAATCAGGATTAAAAAAAAATTGCAAAAGCCTGATAGTCTAAATAAAAAAAAAAACAAAAGGTATTTTGAAGTAATTCCTTTTTAAAATTCAAAATTGTTGAGTGTATGGCCACCGTGCATTCCTTAATGTTAGTATTATATAATTATGTGTGTATGTGTATAGGTTTGCGGAGTTACTTTTATATACAAAACAGTTTCAGCGAAGTGACTTTTTATGAAAGTTAGGACTAGAAGTAATCGTAAAATGCTATGCATTTACCGCACGACTACGCTATCACTATCTATATAACGCTAAAAATATATAAAATTAAAAAGTATTCTTAATCTGTAATTTGGTTGTGTATATAGCTTATCGAAGATGGGGGGCTAGGTGGCGCTGTGTGAAATGATGATGATGTACAGTAAATCCAGATACTTAGTACCTATTAGTTTAATTTCGAAATAGTTTAGTTTATAGAATACAGAACATACAACTGAAAGGTAAATGACAAGCTTCGGTAACTGCTAAAGTTATGTAAGAATAATTCGATATATGTAGACGTCTTAGTAAAATTTGGAAGTAGTATTCAAGCGGATTATTCAAGAGATTTTTTATTTTATTCTTAATTTAATTTTATTTATTTTTATTCGGATTTTGAGCGCATTATTTGCGAGAGGAAAAGAAGTACATTTAGTTGTATTTAAATTGTTTATCTCATGAGAGTACATAACAGTAAAATAATAAAATAAATAAATATTACAGGACAATAACTTTATACAGTGCCATCGTGAATGATAATAATAACAATAATGAACATTACTTACAAGCTACAATAAATGGACTAACTTATGCTAATTATTTAAACTGGTTTCATTTAGATTGTCTTGCTTTCCAACATAGCTTAGGGAGAACCTGAGAACTTTCTACTGGTTGCGGTACTGTGCCACTCTCTTCCAGGTTATTCCTAATGTTTTGTTCCCATCTACGACGTGGTCTCCCTTTTTTTTTGGTATGGTATCTGGGACATCATTTGCCCATTAGACGGTTTCTTACAATTTTTTTTTGGTTTATGGTAGAGAACAAAAATGTTATATAAATAAATTTAGCAGAAAAAAACGGTTAATATTTCGTGAGCCAATTTCCATTACCATGGAATTATACATTACTCGATGAAAGTACTCTCCGCGACATCATCGCCAAATCCTCACCAACTATAATGGGTTCAGTGACCGCGTCTAGTGTTCAGCTTTACCTCTCGTTAATGCTACGAGATAAGGTCAATAATTGCTTGATAGATGGTGGATGATGATGGTGGCAGACGGGTAATCGTCGCGCTAAATTGGGCTGTGGCGTTAAACGCTGGGAGTAGAGCCAGCCCAACACGCCTTCGACTACAGTGTAGAGCAAACAGCTAGGCAAATACACACGATTCACGATGACCCCCTGAAAAAAAGATTCCGTTGTCAATAAAAACGCACATCAGAATCATAAGGCTGTCAAACGTGTTAAGCGGTAGTTCAGTGCTCGGTAGGATATCTTACTGGCTAGGGCCAAGCGTTTGACCACCAGCTCATTTGAAAAATAATTAAAGATAATAATGATACTAATAAATATTAAAGGACATACATAAATATTAAAGGACATAAATTTTAAAAGACATTAATTTTAAACAGCGCCATCTAGTCAAATACTAAAAAGAAAAGCTTGATGTATGATGTATCATGGAGTACACTTCACTCCTTTCACTCTGGACATGAATAATCGAAGATTGGAAAGAATTTAATTTGTCGCAAGTAACTGTTACATTGAATAGATTGAGCCGGCTCTGGCAAAGAAAGTGATTTCTTATTCACCTCTCAACGTAGAAAAAGGCGAAAAGGCGACAAATGCCACGCTGAATAGCTATGCTAATTCGCTGGCCTAAATAAGAGCCAGCCCTTGGGTCACGTGTCGCCTCAATCAAAAGCCCCGCAATATTTTTGAAAACCCGGAGGGCACCGGCTCCCCACGGACCCCAAAAGGCTCAAATAGGTAAGCTCTGTCGAGACCACTATATTTGCGCCTTTTGTGATCCTCGGCCGAATCAGCCGCCGCACCAGCCCTAACTGATGTCCCAGGCAGATGAGATGGCGCTAGGGTGTCGACGCAGGTAGCGTCCCACACCAAAGGCCTACCCATTTCCCAAGGGACAAGAGTCATACCGTCGGGCCGCTTACCATCATCACGTAACAGACCATTCGGTTCAAGAACGGCTGGCACATTGACACTGGTAAACGCTCGACGGATAATGTCATTAAGACTAGCGTGGCGCGAAATCCTGCCGGCAGACCTTGCACACGAAAGTCCGTGAAAACCAAAATGATCTACGGCCGCACCGCACCGGCACTGGTGAGAGGCGCAGCATCTTGCACCCAACCGAAGACAAGTGGCAATACGGAAAGTTACAGGATCCATAAGTGTACCGGTATTGTAGGATGGATGTGCTTGCAGCCAAAGACCTGATTCCCATTTTTAAACAGCTAAGAGACGAGCACGATCTGTGGAGGTTGAGCACGTATGTAATAGATAATTCCGTGTCAACTCGCACAGAGGCCCGTCCCACTGCCGTTGTGCCGAAAGGTGTTTTGGGGGATCGGTATTAGGGCAAGCACTATGCCAAGCATTTCGAGCCTCGTCAAGATAAGAAATTTGGAGTATATTGCCTGCAACAGCCGAAATTGATGGTGTTAGAATTTTCTCAACCAAAGAATGTGTACTATAGACGGAAGACAAGAACGCTGGCAAAGCAACACTAGAAATTTTGCGTATACCTAAGCCGCCCAATCGAATAGGCAATGAGGCCTGCGACCATGCTCTGTCATCCAACTCAATATTCAAAACCGTGGAAAGGGTGTTCTTTATTATGTTGTCTAAGCCTTCCACCAGCTCACTGTGTTTCCACAGTTGACAACATCGTAAAGCATAAGTAAATTTTGGGACAAAAAGGCAAAATTTTATAATGGTGAAAGCCATATGTGAGTTAATTTTTGAAAGTCTGTCCGAAACCTTCATAAAATTTTGAATTTTGTCGTCGACGAAACCCGGAAAAGATTCATCAAGAATTGGTGAACCTAGTAGGTGGAGTGAACTCTTATCTACAACAGTAATATTGGAAGCCAAAGTCTCAAACTTTTGAATAATTGAATTTCTATCCAAACATGTATCTGAAATGTATATTTCACATTTCGAAAAATTTAGTTCTAAGCCAATCTGCCGAAATTCACCTATAATAATTTTTAGATCGCCAAATACTGAGTCCACATCGCCACCCAGGGTTCCGTCATCGAGATACCAAACATTCAATTTAGATTTCAGGCGTTGAATAATTGGGTGAATGGCAAGGCTAAAAATGGCCGGGCCTAGAGGGTCACCTTGCTGACAGCCAACTGCAGACGAAATAGTTTGGTTCTTGTAAATTAATTTAGATGGCGAACCATAACATTGAAAAAGAAAAGGATAAATTTCGGGAATTTTGGATTTGATTTGATTTAGCAAGGTGCCTCTGTCAACCGAATTAAAAGCATTTTTGATATCTACTTTTAGAATAACCTCCCCGTAATTTCGATCTAAAAATGTTCTTAAAGAATGGACCGCGGCCTCACAACCGCCTCGCGAACCAAAGCCTAGCTGCACGGGTCGGAAATAGTCGCCTAGATACGCGGCTTTTTTGCGACAGCAGACTTTGGCTGCAAGGCGGCGATAGGTGGTGCCTACGGCTATGGGTCTTATCCCGCCATCCTTTTTTTTTAAAGCACAAAGGTTAGAACCATACAAGATTTCTGTAATCTCGCTGTTGACTCGACCCGACAGCATGAGGTTGATCAATGCCGTCAGTTCTTCAAGAAGGACATCACCCGCATGGCCAGACCCACCAGATAGCAGGTCCTTTAGATGCTGTGGAGACACAGCATCCAGGCCAGCGGCTGAGCCACTCTGAAAGGACATAACGGCACTGAGTACATCCTGACTGGTCGCCTCAACAGCGCAATCACTATCTTGAGGTGCATCGGGGAGGTGGAAATCTGGCCCCGGGGCCGGATGTTTACTTTCAAGAGAAATGAGGGTTGCAACGGAATTTGGAGCTATCGTGTCACTAGAAAAAAGTATACGGGAGGCACCCTTAATAACACCATCGCTAATCTTACTCTCTACAAGTTTGAAGAGAGCAGACTCGGGGGATGGCTTTAATTTAGAATTTCTAATCGGGTCCTGATCATTACACAAAAAAGGTGTGCGCTCATCGCGAGCAGTGTACCTTACACAATTTTGCTTTATTCTAATAGTTAATGATGTTTTAGGATCTAAATCTTTATTTAAGTGTAGTACACTATACGGAAATATTAGAAGATGTTCCCAAGCCTCTTTATTATTTTTAGATATTGCATTTTTGATGGCTTGTCCGAGAGCTGTGGCGACAGAGAGACGGGCACCTCTAGGAATACGTTTTAAAACTGGGGAGGTAATTTTGCACTGACTAATGACTTTCCAAAAAGGTTGCATTGCATTGCACTCTATTAGGGCCATGTCATTGAAATGAGTGACTTATCCGCATTCCTGTAAGCCATCGACAGATGAATCATAAGTGATCAAGCTCATATCTATTTGCTGTGATAACCATCGAGTTGCGCAGGCGCAGACAATATCATGTGTTACGGTTAATTGCCGCTACCGGTTTGACTTTTAAATTTTTCGACAATAACACGCGTGACCGTTATGTTAAGGTGTGTATTATAAATAGGTAACCATTTGTTTTTGTAAGGAAATGGCCGTCAGATCAAGCACAAGAAAAACGAAATACGCAGAACGTAAGTCGATAAACGACAACCAACGACGCGACGCTTCGAAAACTTGATCCTTTCTACTGTTAGATTCGACTGTTGTCTTGTTTAGGCATACTCGCAAGGCACAAACTATGCAGTGTATACACAGTAACTAGGTTTATGGCGTTGTTGTCGCTAGCGAGGACAGTAGAAATCATGCGAAAACTTTACTCAATTCTGCAGCGCCTCTAGCATCTTATCGTAGCTGCATTTTTTTATCCTCATGGCAAACCTGATGTTAAGTGCAAATCTTGCCCATAACAAAAGTCTTACTGCTTAGGTCATATCCTCGAAGAACATGACCAACACTGCCCTGCATTGCGCCCATCAACTTGAGGCATAAAAGTACCCCATTTGACTAAAATTTTACCGGTAACCATATCCTTAAAACCGAAACACAGCAAAGCTACTCGGCGGTCGAAATAGGTATGTTGGTAGTACTTCCCCAGGCGCACAAAGAACTCTAATACATGTATTCGCCCTTGCTTTACGTCCTGCATCTTACATATATGCACCGGTAACAAAATGTTATGAAAACAGAAAAAAATCTTATCATAACGGGATAAAACTAGCTAACCTAGTTCTGTCGCCATAGCAACAATTCTAAAATTGTATAGTGTTTTTATTTAGAGGTAAGAAGTGTGCTTCCACTTTCGACCTTATCATAACTTGAAAACCAGGTGAGATGATGGCCAAGCGCTTCCCCGTAGTATAATAAAGAAATTTAATAATCGAGACATTTACCATTTTACTAACTATACTATTTACCTTAGGACCGAGGTCTATAATACGTTTATCGATTACGCACCTATAATAAGGCGAGACCTAATCCGTTCATGCGAATAGTCAGGAAAATGTAACATATAGACAAATATTTACTTTGAATATTGTACTTTGGTTACTGAGTTACAATGTTTTGGTTGCTGGATTATTTTAAGTCCACCTGTATAGCTACCACCGCCTTTATAAAGTATATTGACAACCATTTATAACTATTGTGTTCCCATAATTAGAGGTAAGATAGCCAGTTCCTCAGTCTGTTGAGGATTCCGGGCCAAGTGAGCTTCCACCTTATAACACCTTGAAGGCCAATAGCTTAAGAGTCTATGATATGTGAAATGTCTTAGCTTCAGCGATAATATCTTCCACAATACTGTAGTATTTACTTTTAAATTAATATTTGCTATAGTTCAGGATAGATGCTAGAACGCTTGTTTCGAAAACACGATTACATGAAATTTTCTCGGAAAAAAAATCCAAAGTTGACTCTAATTTGTACCAAAAAAGTTCTCTATTCAATAAATACGCCCAATTTGGGCTTGAAACTTTGTACAGTATACAGCAGACGGTCTGTGTTTTCGATTTTCAAAATTCTTTTTTTTTTACCGTAAAAAAACAAAACGTAGGTGGTCATAAGCGCCGTAGTTGAGCGCACAGCAATGTCACCTTTATTTTACTATATCTTAGTTTGAAACTAGAATACAGTTGCGTTGAACTGCTAAGCTGAGGTATATATAGCCCGTTAAAAGCGCTCGAATGCCTCCCAAATACGTTAGTATCGCTACTGCTAGTACCCCTAAATCTGGCAAGTTTTAGGGGTAGTGATACTAACGCCCCATCGCGTTAGTATCACTACTGCTAGCAGTGAGGATTTGTAATAATGGGCACATTATTACAAATCCTCACTGCTCCAATCGCTCTAAATTTTACAAACACCCAAACAATGCCTCCAAATCATTCTCGAGGCAGGCAGCCACGGAACCGATGATTACGGCCAATCAGCGGACAAAAGCTGCACAAGATAATTGTGACTAATCTTCCGAGATGATGAATCTACGAACTGACAATTAGTGCGGATGACTTGCTGATGCTGCCTCGCTACTGGGCAGGGCTCCACTTAAATCATCGGTTACTGGACCAAATAATTTGGAATTGTTTTCTATCCATAAAATATGAGTCATCTTGAAATGACATGATTTATTTCTTACAAAAAAGGAGAGTTAACTCTAAAATAAAATAAAAAATAAAAATCTGAATAAATCTGGGAGAGCTGGTGCCTACAAAGTTAGACAAAAATTGCTTGTTTGGTAGGTCACCAGACCCTTAGCCATGCTTGTTAGTACTTAAGGTACTATTCAAGCTTATACGCTGGAATGAAATTATTTAAAAGCGCCAGTAAGGTAAAAAAAATATCAGCGATATAGATTTTTCGATTTAATGTTGATATTGGTAAAATTTTACAATGTAAGTACCTAATTAATTTGAATGAAAATACTTTATTGTACACCTTATAAATAAAACGAAATAGGTACTTAACTTAATTTATTTTTAACACAATGGGCGGTCCTATAGCTTAGAAGCGATTTCTTCCAGTCAACCTTTGGATGGAGGGCATTTTGTGGTTAAAATAAATATAAAAAAAGGTGTGTTGACACCTTTTTCTTTTGTTTTTTTTTTGACATCGAACATACAAACAATATAACACTGTGTTTAAGTACAACGGATGGCCTGATCGCTAGAAACGATACTTACTAATAGAAAACCAAGCGGTCTAAGAAGATCAAACAGCGTGTATGTTACAGCATCCAACGAGCTTACGTCCAAATATTTTTTAAAGTTCAAATAAAAAAAATATAATCTGTGTATGTGTTGTGTGCGCTACGTTGTCATAAAATATAATAACAAACAAAATACATGAAAATTAGTGTTTGAGTGGGAAAACGTTTTTTCTTACATTTTGGTTAGTATTATCTACTATTTTAAAAAAGTAGGGCACCACCGACACAGATTATCCCTATCCGATTATAATATCGATAACAAAAGTTTTTTTGAATTGAACTTGCCATTTTGAAATTAACGAGAAACTGTGTATATGTAATTTATACTCTGGGGGCCTTATGATTGTTGGAAAAGAGCAACTTAGACTGGAGTACCTAGACAATTGTCGAAGACCAAGTTTGATAATGACAAAAATTCAGTCCTATCTGCTTACTTGTTTGATATTTGCAATGCAAACGTTGTTCTATAGGTACTGTACAACCAAAGAACCAATGGATCATGTACCTTATCAGATGGCAGCGCTCGGTAGGTATTTTAGCTATCTCCTACATTTATCTTTAGAAACATTTGTTGCGAGAAATCGTAGGAATTCATAACATTTTGACCTTTATTGTCCATCATGTTAGCCACAAACAAACCATGTGCTCTATCTCCAATCTGCAGATAGATCAAGGCTTTAGTGTTCGAAATGTCATTCTCACGAATGTGTCGTAACGAGACGGACAGACGGACAATGATTTGTGTGATTATATGTTTTACGAGGTTTATGCTCATTGAGACCTAGCACAGCTAACAGCTCGTACTATGGAAATCTCACCAGTTTAAAGTAGCCAGACATGTTTTTTTTTATTGGACTACGGGAAATTACTTGGCCTTTATCTCACCTGTTTTTTTTTAAGTTATGTTAAAGTCGAAGGTGGAAACGCACTTCACCCAGAATCCTCAAAAATCTTATGATATCTGCGAGCAAACTATGGACTGGTGATATCCTATTTTGGTTGGTACTGAAAGGTATTATTAAAGGTGCATATACTTAATTAGTGAGATAACATTTTTCGAATTAGAATATATATAATTTCAGCGTGACAATGTTGCCAGGGTTTTAGCCACGCTTCCGACTGGTACTGGTCTGAAACAGTTGAATTAGGTAGGTACCTATAAAACGTTAACAACAGTCATAGGGATAGAACGTAATAATAATATTATATAAATAGTATACAGACGGATGGAAGAGGCTTAGTAGGAGTCCACTTGGTGGACTTTTGGTAAGGAACCCTATAAACGGTTACTATAAATAAATAAAACATTCACGACTTTTCCCCTTCGTTCACCTCTGATCAATACTCAGAGCAGGATCTTAAGAGGATCACCTACTAGGGGGTAGTAGGGCACGTCCTAAGTTACGTTCGGAACATGCCCAATTACAAACGGTTATAACCACAATTTATTCCGGAATTTGTTGTCTCATGTAATTACAAACTTAGCTTAGAGGTCCGCTCTGATGTTTTGTAAAACTATAATATTCTCCAAAATGTACCCATAACCAGTTTGATGAATAAGGCTGTATTATTTTTAACAAAAAAACATGAACATTATTATATCACAAGGTCTTTTTCAGTCACTGCTCGTAGGAGCAGCGTATGTAGGTGTAGAACTACATTATTGAAATAAGTTATTTTTGAAAAAATAATGGAACCGTCTTCACCACTAAATACTTAAAAATAACTATACAGGTGACATCCTCTTTTTTTCAAGAACAACTTATTTTTGCTTTTCTCGTTGTAAAACCTACCACACCACGACGTCAACGACACGATGGGAATTAATATAAATAAATACAGATGACCTAAACAAATTTTACGATTCGGTTCTTAATATGGTGCAGTGTCGGGGTGTACTAAGTCAGGAACGATTTTTCGTTCCCATTATCCTGTTTTACTGTTTTTTGATTTAAAAGCCAAGCCACTGGAACGATTTTGATAAAATTTCTATGGGACTAATTTGGAATCATATCCTAATAATTTCATCGGTTGAGAAATGACGTAGTTCTGAGAAACAAACCTCCTAGACCTCCTACTTTTTTTAAATTCGGTTAAAAAACAAACTGGCTCAATAGTACATAAGATACAAACAATATAAATTATACAATATAAACACCAATTGGATGCTAGTTCATCGATGTCTTTAGTTGAAATGTATTATTTATGAAGATGATCAGGCCCTTCTAAAGATCCTCTTGTATCTTATTTCACATAGTTCAGTTATCAAATTACCATACTGGCGGTTGTTAAAATCTACTTCATATGACTGGTAATTAAAAAAATGTAAGGTACCTTAATGAGGAACCTTAACCGTAAATGTTTCAACAGGTTTGTCAACATGATCATAGGATGGTGTGGACTAGACTCGTGACAGTACTTAGTTACATTCGTCACTATTCACATTTGGATAGATTGGAAGGAACCCCTTTCCAATCTCCATTAGGATATATAATTTTAATCCGATATCTATTCGGACAAGGAAATATTTGGGATATTAAGGATAATATTGCACACCTGCATTACTCCTGGTTACTTCCTTCTGCGAGGACGTAATGTCCCAAAAGGAGGCGGTGGAGTGTGCACGGGAGGACGATCCCCTTGCAGCGCCGCTCCGTAGGCGAGGAAGGGATGGGTGAAGGTGATTGAACGAAGGTCGTCTTCTACTTCTCGGTGATGAATAGCGGGCGACAGGCGCGGGGGCGCCGTCGCTCGCATTGCACTATTCACCCCCTTGTAGGGCGGGAATTTCTGAGCACTTGCAGTCATTCTCCCCCCGGCCCCTCCGGGAGGAGAGTGAAGGCCCCGTTTTAGAGGCGGGCGGTCGTCGGGGGGGACTGGATGTAAAGGCTTTACCGGTTTCCCAGTCCTCCCCTCACATAGACGATGCGGGAGTGCCGCTACGTAATTTAGTGGGTATACCGGTCAACCGGGGAGTCCCACATAACCCTCCCACCCCCGATGGGAGGGTATACGTAATGCATTTTTCCCTTCACCCGGAATCCTCAACAGTCTGAGGAGCTGGCTGTCTAAATGCCGGAACACAACTTTTTTTGTTTGTATGACGGTGTTAAGTAGTGATGAGGATGAAGGTGGAATCGCACTTTATCTGTAATCCTTAATATGTAGTAGGTATGGCTATCTAACCTCCCATTGGCCGGAACACATCAATTTAGAAGGGTTATTCTTACGGCAGACTCAGGTAAAATGGTGACAGACGGACTTAAACGAAGTCCTACTCGTATCACCAATCAAACCAAGCACAAATGTGCACCCTTCAAAGGATCGAACCCAGGACCTCTGGATCTGATACCGGTTGACGAATCACTAGACCCCAGAGGCGGTAAAAAAGTTAATGGTTTATGAATGCGAATGGACTTCCTACTTTGGTATCCCAGACTATGCAGGTGTTGATTCGACGTTTTCTTTCGCTATACTTGTAACGCATCATAATTAAATGTATTACCATTATTTCAGTTTACTCTATAGTGATAACTGATATAAAATATCTTTATTGGTAATAAGCACATCCGTTAAATCAACCCACTTTATTAACCACCAAGACCTCGGGATTGGAAAGTCAAGTCTTCGTCCTGTTGGAAAAACGAGGCTTAACCATGTCACAGAATATATATATTAGATACAGAACGGTATCTTCGCCAGGTAAGAGAAAGATAACAAGGATCCATCTATCAATCCATACTTATGTGTGAAATTAAAAATAACGAATTAGTTTTGTGCTCAGTTTTTTTTATTTGAAATCGGTAAACTCTTGGCTTGGCATGTCTGGTCATTACCTGGGCAAGGATGGCGTTTTTTACGGCTAAACGAATCACGACTAAAATTGACAAGGAGTTAGATATCCTGGGGAAGAATATAGGCTGCTTTTTATCCTGGTGGTACCGCGTCTGAATATGCGGGCATACAATAACCAAAAGAGAGAATACGTTTTCTTCCTATCTCGAAAGATACTCTATGTAAAGTCGATATAAGTAGACGATATAGTAAAAAGTGCAATAGTACCTATGTAGGTATACACTTCCTAATTTTCAAAATGAAGGCAATTATTTCATACCTATTCACTTTTATTGAAAATTTTGAGGTGTAATAAGCATGTTTATTATTGAACGCTACCTGATATACATCTCCTGATTTATTAGTTTTTACTCTACTATTACTATTACTCTATAGAGATTCTGAATGCCGAGTCTAGTACCCGACAATCTGAATCTCGAGTCTCACATTCAAGCATCGTAGTACTACCTAGATTAGATAGTTAGCTGCCTATAAATCATAACTATGTGGATATGTGGGCGTCGTGAGCCGGACCTATCATTACCCGCACATTCGGATAATGATACTAAATCAGAACGCGGGATTAATTCTCTAGTTGAAAGTGGTCCACAAATTACTGTTGCAAAATATAGTCTAGATCGTACTACGATACGTGAATTATGAAATGTATACCACTTTTTAATAAGCAGCCTGGCAACACCGCTCTTTATCTTATCACGTAGAGTTGTACAGTAGGTACTTTGTATATTGGTTATCTGGGCGAGGATAGTGGTAGCATGTATCTGTTTTTCCCGCTAAAAAGTATTCCTGTGTTCTAATTTAATGTGTATAGAAGCTGGTATATTTTCAGACACATAAGGCTAAACATATTTGATTCCCAAGAGAAGGTGCTATGAATTTGAATATTATTTATTTATTTTAAATATACAAATTCAAGTTCACAATAAGTCTTAGGAGTAGAAATTATTTCCATAGCATGCTAAGTAATGTATATAGTAAGTTTAAGTGTTCCTCGATGCTAAGATAGAAAAATCTATCAAGTTTTCATTTATCTGTTGATCCTATTGTTTAAGATGAGGTAGGTAAATGGGATTGAAGTGTTTTTTTATCAGAACAAATATTTTTTATAACATCAATACAATAGACATAGAAAAGTTTATCGCGTGAGCCAATTTGCAAGTGGTTGTAAATTGCCTATGCAGCACCATGTTGAAAAATTCCACTATACCAGGACCCTGACTCTACTAAACCAATTGCTTCACAGTGACAATGGTATCGTCGCAATGTTGCCACTATATGTACCTTTAGGTATTCTAGTGGTCATTCTGCGATGATAGTGCCATTGTCATAGTGAAGCGATTGGTTTAGTAGAATCTGGGCCCTGGTTACACTTTCCAATAAGAGTGATTGTGGTTTACCCAGTAAAATGTACTTTAGGTATTTTTCATCAAGTGCCACTTACTTTTATTTCTTAATCATCATCATCAATCAGGTTGCAATAAAACATTGACGATTCCATGTATTGAATACAATGAATCGTCGATTAATCTACGAGTTTATTGGGTTTAACCGATAATCAATAATAATCCACTAAAGTAATTAGTACTTAGGCGTAAGTAAAAAAACAGGATCTGTAATCAAATAGCACGTAGGTATCTGATTTCTACTTACAAAACAATTTCTTCTATTGATTTAACATTCAGATAAAAGTATATTAGGACTGTCAAATAAGTCTTCAAAGTCCGTTAGTTGTTAATAGCTTGTCGCAACCGCAATCACGTTTATATTGACGATTAGTTTTAATTATTACGATTTACTTATTCATAGTCGGTAATTAGAAAAATATAAATACAAATGTAGGCAAGTACCTACTATCCAAACACCCACACAATTTAGAATATCTGTTACTCAATAAAACCAAACATGTTGACTACGTACTAAAGTTTTAGATAGACATGGTAAAACTGCTTGTTACAAGGTGAGTTTTAAAACCATGTCGTTTTCGAAGTTACATTCTCACGATTCGCGAGACGCAGCGTTCGTCATTTTCTTCGTATTTTTTTCCACAAATGCGAGAAAAACGAGCGACCGCAGATACGCGTGTCGAGACTTCCCACGATTTTATTATCTCATTAGTGTGAAGAATGTCTTCATAACGCGTCGCGGCCGCGGGACATACTTCATTACGCACTGTAATGGCGTACATAAAATCCTATATTTACCTCACCACGTTACTTATGCAAAAAATCTTTAACATTCTATGAAGTAACCACTGCGAGATTACTAAAGCGTTGGACCGGCTGATTCACATTTTCTACAGCAATGTACGTCAATATGGAGCAATGAGTCGTTCGTTCGGCCTATTGGTGTTGCTCGGTAGTAATGGTCTATTACAGAAGCCTCCAGGGCTCGGAGGGTTGGTCGAGCGTGCGCAGCGCAGGTGGCTCCCTCAGGGTGCGCTACTGACACCGAGATTGTATCGCTAAAGAGAACCGTGGCTCGTTCTCCTACCTAGTTATTACTGGCACTTGTATGTTTACTGATCGGCAATCGGCATCTTATCGAGAATTAATGTATGTAATTATGCTGATTAAAATAAATGGTCGGGTTTTAATGAAGACCGCTATCGGTTTTATTGGCAATGTTGCGACAGCTCCGTTTACAAAGTGTCGGTTTCCATTACACGGCTCTTGATGTGTTAAGATGAACTGTTATGTCTATTTATTCGACGTTTTGATTTGCTTGCATAAGCGATTCCATCTAAATCTTTGCCTACAAAAGGTATGGAATCATGATTGAAATACATGAATACGCCAAACTGAGAGTAATCGTAAGTGATTGTGAGCTTTTGTAACGTTGTTCACACGCTAGTGGTGTGCTAAAGCCGCGGGCTAGGGACGGGACACATCCATCACTCCCTCCCCTCGACCCCTCCCCCCTTTGCCCGCGTGTCCGCAGATTATTGTACAATTTCGGCGTTGTGTAACCATCTTATGGCAATTTGCTCGGAATCTGTCATTCAGTCATTTGAATTATGGTCTGAACTTTACAATTACCGCGTCTCAAACTGGCACGATCTGTACCAAATTAAATTTAATAAGACCCGTATTTTGTATTTTCCCGTTATTTATAGTTATCGTATCCAATTTCTAAATATAAAATGTCGCCCCGAGACATGATGCCGATGTGGTAATGAAGTGGACTTATCAAGTTAGACTTGAAATAGTGAGATGGGTTATCGCGCCGGCCGCGGCCTGGGGCACTCTGATGCGTCAGAAGCCGACTCGGAATACTAATATGAGCATTTCTATTAAGTCTTCATTTATAATAAACTTTAGATTATCTGGTTTGTTGAAATTTATTTAAATACACAAGTTTCAACAATTTTCGAGTTTCATAGACTTTATCCATTCTGATAATCATTATATTGAATCATCATTCGTGAAGGCAAATAAGGTTCTCATGTTCGTTTTTGATAAAGAACATTGTTTTATCTTTAACGAAAAAACAAATAAGGTCGCTTATCGATACATGATACGTTTTTAATTGTTATTATGAAATAATACCTTGATGTATATGAAGTTTGGACGTGCCTTTGACCACCCCCTAGATATAAAGGGGATAAGTCGTGAGTCTGTTACTTCTTCTTTTTTTTGTTCGCAAAAGAACCGATAACTAACTAGCTGTAACTAGAGAGCTATTAATATTGGCGAAAGCCTATCTTTACCTGACTTTAAAAAACCTTTTTATTTCTATGCATTTTAATAACCGGGTTTTACTCGCGTATTGTTGATGTCAGCACGAACGGTATTTTTTTTTCTGGTTAATTTTGCAATTTGAATGTTTCCAAGATAGCTAAATAAATTACGTATGTCATGAAAATAATCAAATTGGATACCTAAAATAAAACACTTTTAATAATACTTTCATATAAACTATCGATTATGGCTTGTGTTTATAATTCAAAAGTGTGATTTGTTTGCATGTCTGTAGCAACTTTAAGCTTTCCCATAACTTTTGTTATAGTAGAGCCATCGAGGGGATAAAGCACTGTCTTATGTCACGGGCGCGATATTGAATTATGAACGTAATGAAGGACTCCAGATTTAACTCCCGAGCGCAGTGAGGGGTTCAAGCGCGCGCAAGACTAAGTTTTATTATAGTAAATTAAAATTTAAAGTAAAAATTCATGTTTGAGACATTAGTCCAGTTGTGGAAAGACAAACTTATATTTTTATTTGGTACGTTTATCGAAATTAAGGTAGAGTTTATTTGAGTATTGTTCGGAGCTTCAGAAACTTGCAATGGACTCCGGAGTTAAATCACTTTCATCACTCGACAGTTTAACGGAACTTTTCTTCTATTTTGATATATTTTTATAAAATCTTTGCAGTTATTACGTATATTATTGCAGCGTCTAACAATACTTGCGGCTTTTGTTAATTTCAAATGTGTTCCATTCAGCTTGCCGTGGACAGCTCGATTTTAGAAAAAGTTTGATTTTCAAATAAATTCGACGCGGCGCCGGCCCCGGCCTTCGAGTATTAGTCTGTTGATCTATTATTACAAAATTAGACTTTAAGGCTATTGCAAAAAAAACTATGAAAAGTAAAAATATTAAAACCCAGCGAGTTATAATGAGATTCAGTCCAACATTACACCCCGGCTAAAGCCAAGGGCTTTAATGACTTGCTATACGTAAGTTTGGCATGATATGTAATTTGGCATCGCCGAGCAGGTGGTGTGAAAAATCTTATTTGTGTTATATGTTAAAAGTTTAGTAATTAAAATAAGTAATATGTTAATGTTTTTCACTTAGAATCATAAAAGTATCGTATTTCAGTTTTTTGCATGTTTGAGTTGTGTAATAGTCAACTTTTATTTTTTACCAAACCATTTAAAAGTTCTGTAGACTACTTCATAAATAATATTTTTCTTGAAATAGAATGCAGTTAAAGAACTATTTGCTGCCAGTTCAGTAGCGCATCTGACTCCTATAAGGTCCTCATTTGTAGTGGTCACAGGTCATTGATTGCCGTAGCGTGTCACCGCCCTCGTCACGCCACGTCACCGCCTCTGTCACGCGCGCTGGTAGTCACGCCTCGTCACGGTTCCTACGACACAAGACCACTGTATTGAGTATTTGGACAGTAGTACAAACAGCTGTGAAGGTAATGTTGATGTTATAACACAAAAATTATGTAGCATCCGCAAGTAACATTTTATTGGGTATTTTTTTTGTCTATTTTACATTTGCCCTATCATCATAATAGACTTAAAAAATCCAAGTTGCCCTGAAAAAAATAATATCAACGTTGCTGTTTTGCGTCGCAATGATTATTTTTCAATAAGTACTACGTAAAATGACCCTAAAGTCAGATTTTAATAGGAATACCTAATTGCAATAAGCAATTCTGTCGCTTACGCAATTTACAAACGTGAATGTTTCAAAACAAACCCTTCAAAGCATAGTGGTGTCGTACAGTTGCATCACTGTTCCACCGTGTACTATGTGACCGAGCCCGCGTGGGGTCGCGGTCCAAATAAATGAGATTACATGCCAACGGATCTGGGAATCGAGGAGATTAGCATGGGCTCAGTCGTTCCGCGCCGCTGGACGCGGTGGAGTGGAGGTGGAGTGAAGTGGAGCCGTCAGGTGGTCGTCGCGGAACTAATTGGAAAACTAATTCGATTTGTATTAGTTTGCATTCTTTGACGACCTCCATGGAGGGGTGGGCAAGTTGCCAGCATTAATGCTCTGTAATATGGGCTCATGGGTAGTAATGTTGGTGATATGTGGATTTATTTTTGACCCGTGTCAATGAAGATAGCTAGACCAGTATTAAGGTTTTTCATGTGTTTCACTCCCTATGTTTAATGGTAAAATACAGATTCATATGCCAATATTTTGAACTTTACATATTGATAATAATACGAATTCTGACAAAAACATGCGCTGTCTTAAAAACGTCAAGAATTTTAAATAAAGAATCTAAAATTCCATACAATACGATTTGCAGACAAGTTGCAGTTTGGTTGGTGGTAGGACTTTGTTTAAGTCCTAGCCTGGCGGACTTAAACAAAGTCTTACCACTGTCTGACCTTATTCTGTCGCCATAACAATAATTCTTGTTGTGTTCCGGCATTTAGAGGTAAGATAACTAGTTCCTCAGATTGTTGAGGATTCTGGGTGAAGTGCGCTTCCACCTTCGGCCTTATCATAACTTAAAAAAACTCAGGTGAGATGAAGGCCCGTCTATTACCAACCGACAAACCAGGCTGTCCACCTGGTTGGTCTGTTGGTGTCCTCCATTTCATTTTTGGAGATTTTTTTTATTAAACTTTTAACACAGAAGCCTTCACACCAATTTCCATCTTCCTTGTTTTAAGAAATCGATCGTCCATATGCGTTTCTCCCCAATTCATTTATATAATAAATACAGTAAAAACGCAGAAGCTTGGATCCTATTTCGTGGAAATCACTTCAAAGATGACAAACTTGCATAGAGGGTGAAATAGGGGGTTTCACCATGTTACGGTATATTTTTTCAAAAATCCTTTCCTAAATTTCACTTGCACTATAAAAACTACTGTGCCAAATTTCATGCTTCTACATCCACCGTCTTAAGCTTTGCGTTGCTTATTAGTCAGTCAGTATTTAAAATGTTCTTATTTATAGGCACGTACCATCTGCGTAGTAATGTTGTGATTATGACCTTTCAGTTCAACTCAAAATAAAGTATTGTTCGATACTTATGACCCCCAAATCTAAGATACCGGTAAACAAAGATTACTTTCATAACGTTAACAAGAGCACGGAGCGCGTTCAAGTCTTTTGTTCGAGTGAGTAATGTTGTGATTCTGGTCAGATATTCGGTAAGAAGCATTGTTCGGATACTTTTAATCATTGTTTGACTATGACTTCGCTCCGTGGGGAGCTAAACTATCTTTTTTTGGTAATGCAAGGTACACTTACATTCAGAAATGTATGTGTGCGAAACTATCATCTACCTCAGAATAACCTAAAATATGTAAGAGATTTTAAGATTACGAAGTTAAAGTCTTCTTTCCTTTTAGTTAGTTACACAAAATGGCATAATAATGATTTATTTAACTGTTGATAGTAATGATGTTATTGTTTAAGTTATTATTATTCAATGTTTTAACCCTTAGCTGCTTCGCATGTAAATGCGTTTTATTGTACATTTTGAGTAACTTTTAGTTTTTATTGCTAGACTAATGAATAATTTATTTCAATAATCACTAAAACGCCGACTAAGGGTTGTGTAATAGTATCATCAGAACCCTCTCGGCCACATTACTACGTTATGCGCCCCAGAAGAGTGCAAAGTAGAGGGATTCATGTCTTACAGTGGACCTTTTCAGGCTATTTTAGGATCATGGTGCAGTTGTCCTAATTTGCAAAACGGATATTACGGTGAGCGAATGACGCAATAGATTCTCATTGGCCAATTGGTTTTGTTTTTAAAATGGCTTACTTTGAAACAATGCAGCAAGTTCGTGTTGGGTCGTGACGCGCAGCCTCTCATTAGTCAATTATAAGCGGGCTGGACGCGACTGTACGCTATCTATAATTGAGATCGATCGCCGGTTGTAGCCAAAGGCGAGTGCAGGCTGGCGGTGAGCGCTGTAACCTAGTTTGATGACTGCAAATAATCCATTCTCATTTTTCCCGTACGAATTTGACATATAATTCTCTATATGACTTTACTATCGTCTCATATTTTCAGTTGCAATAGAAACGATTGTGTACCTCCCTTAAAAATTTCCGCCATTGAAACATTACCTATCTTTTAAATTATTGAAACATTTTTAAATAATTTCTTAAGCATTTCAATGTTTAGGTAGATTAACGGAATTATTATCGTTGATATTAAATAGATAAAAAATGTAACAGGTTCAGGACTTTTTCCCTTTCAAAGATTCATCTCTGATCACACCTCAGTGCGTTGATCTTAGGAGTATCACCTACTAGAGGGTAATCAGAAGCACGTCCAAAATTACGTTCGGCACATGCTCACGGTTTGCAAGTAGCTAGTATTCAATACGTGACAGATTGCAAGTCCATCGTCGCCATGAACGTATACTAAAACTAGACTGCGCACTGTATTCTTAAAAACGAGCCGAGCGAGAGGTTTGAGAATAGTAATTCGTCTCGTTCTAATAGGGTGACCAAACCGCCCACTTTAATGAATGAAAATAGTCATTAGTAGATACATTTATTTTCTTATCATTGTAACAGTAATAGGTTTATAGTGTTTTTATTAAATTTGGTTTTTCTAAACACTTGCGCCTTTTCTCAAGCCGGAACCACTAAGGTAAATAATAAAAAAAAATGTGAATGCGTTAAGTTAGTACCGGAGTCTATCGTTTACCTAGAAGAATTTCTTGTCTCCGATGTCATGGAAGGATATAAAACACAACATATCAACAAAGATTATTTATTTTAACTTATAGGTACAAAATAAGAGTAATAGGCTAAATAAGTAGTAATAGGAGTAGCAGGGTTTTTCATACGACTAAAACGGCATTGTGTGCCTTTATAAGTCAAAGTCAAATATTTTTATTCAGTAAGATTTTTTGGCTACGGGACTTGGCTCCCCCGATGGCTCACTTAGGGGAGCCAAGGTGATTCTCATATGGCCTTGGCTCCCTTGTAATTTTAAAAGTGTTTTTGGCTTAAAAATATTAGATTAAAAATATTATTGGAATTGAATTTTTAATTGAATTGAAACAAAATATTGTTAAATTGTGTAAAATATGTGTATGTTTGTTCGGTCACCAAATTTGGAATGTAGACATAGCATACAATATCCCGATATTCCCATGAGAATGGGATTATCCTCTAGTGAAACTTCCTTGAATAATCGAAGATTAAAGTACATAATGTTTGAAATATTTAATGCTTCTATTAAAAGCAAATGAAAGCTATGACCAAGATCTACTTTTTGATGGACAACTGGCAAACTTCAAACAACCATAACTATGAAACTACTCGTCCTAGACTCTCCGTTCTTAATTCAAATGAAAGCTATACCCAAGTCAAACTTCAAAAGGCCATATCTCTGAAACTACTCGTTTTTGACTATTCGTTCTTAATTCAAATCAAAAGCTATGAACAATATCTATATTTTCAATGACAGCTGTTAAGCTTCAAACGGCCATATCTCTGAAACTAAACGCCCTAAACTCTACGTTTGTGGTTCAAATTAAAGCTATTGAAGAGAACAACTACATTCCAGATGGCAGATGTAGTTTTGACAGCTGTCATTGAAAATGTAGATCTTAATCATAGCTTTCATTTGAACTAATGACGAATAGTCTAGAACGAGTAGTTTCAGAGATATGGCCGTTTGAAGTTTGACAGCTGCCAATGAATTGTAGGTCTTTTTCATAGCTCTGATTTGAATTAAGAACGAAAAATACAACACTCATCTCTTCAAGAAAAGAGTTAATAAGCACCTTGTGGGTTAGTTTACTACATCGTTGTAAGTAAAGTAAAGTAAGTATGCTTTTGAGATACTCGTATCTGACAACACTCCATATCATGGGTATCTACGTAGGTAATGGAAATCCATGAAATCCACTTTGATTGTAGATACCCTACTGTATCATAATTTGAAATGTTGATAATTAGATCACCATCTGTGGAAAGACAGGCCACAGCCGGGATACCATTCCATTTTACATCTATATACGCAGCAAAAATACACCATTTCCTCTATATTTAAATAATTGTATAGCGTTATAATATGCTATTGAAGGCTAGCCGTTAGGCAAAGAAGCCATATTGATTTAGTAGTTTTCTGAGTGATATGGACACATATGGATGGCAAAATACTACCATTATCACTTTTACACGCCAAAATTCTGTATTTCTTAAGTCACTTTGTGGTAGAGGATTTCATGGTTGTAAAATAAAAAATATATTAAGTATTTGTTTATGCAAAGTCTATCAAAGTAATATCATAAAAAAATAAAGAAAATCAAAGAAAGCTCCCAAGGCTTACCAAAGAGGAATTCAATATGTAATGGCAACATGTTAGACAAGGAAGCATTGCTATAACTGAGCTATCTCACCTGGCTCGTTTTTCTACTTTGACATAAGACAAACAATTTTGAAACTTATTTTCAGCGGGTGAAGTGTAAGTTTCATGTACCTAATTTTTGAGTGCGCTGTCCAGTTTTAGTATAGGTTCATGATCGCCGTTTAGCGGAATACTAGCCAGTGACACATGTCATTCGGATTGTTGGTCCTAGGGGCATGCCGTTTTTCTCACGTTGTGACCTTCACCATCAGAGCATATGTATAATATGTCAAATACGCACCTTAACTTCCGAAAGTCCATTGGTGCACGTCTGGAATTGAAACCACAACCTTCGGGTCGGAAGGCTGTTACATCACCATCCCCACTTGGCCACCCAGCCCTATTAATATATACAGACTCATATTAGTAACACTTCTAAAAATTATACTACCCATAATTTTATGTAGGTTTAAAGACCCTTTGAACTTTTTCGATTACTTTTTTATCAAAATATTATTGGTGCTTTTGTTCGCTAATTAGGTAAGTACCTACTTATTTAGTGAAGAGTAACCAGAAATCCTCAACAAGTCCCTATGATGCGTCTCTATGATCTTAAATATGCACTAGCCATGTTGTGCGCTCAGCGCATAATTGGTAACAGTTCTGTAGCTATAAGTATAGCTAGGTAGCTGGTGGAGACTCACGAGCGGCGGTCAGCGCGGGCGGTTATTAACCGGGGGGTTTGTTTGGATGCAATTTCAGATAATCTCTCCGACACGACGAATTAACCACCTGGCTCTGCCTGCTGCGATAACGCTGAGCTATCGGTATTAGAACCACTAGGAAGCTAAGCCAATTTGATAAAACAACTTTAGCTAGAGTAACAAGTTCATAAATACCTGACATATAATTAATCAGCGCTATCTAGCCCCACATTTAACAAAACGTGTAATTTGAAAAGAGATTACGGATATAATACATTTAAAAATGTTTCGTTGATTGACGGACACATTTTTATTATTACTCAATTGGATTACTGCGGTCTTTTACTATTGAGGATAAAATGCTAACATATTTTTGTTCATACTTATGTTACAATACAACACTGGAACACAGAAAACAGCTATATCCATTACAAAAATATTTTTCCCGGATGAGAATCGAAGCCACAGCCTAAAGAGCAGAAGGTAGAGCTACTTACGAGCGGGAGGCCAGTTGAGCAACGGGTGCCTTAGCAATATTTTGACTGACTACCTGGCTGACATGTTTATTTTAAAATCTCTACTTGTTTAATTTGTATAGGCATTAATTGTAATACATTCTGATATGGATCTCTAATTTTCATATACTAATTCACTTTACACACAGTGCACTGGTGATTCTGCATTTCAAACAAGCCTCAAAGCTCAGTTTGTAGTAACTCTGCTTTCTGCGCTGTAGGTTGTGGGTTCGATTCCCACTCAGGACAAACATTTTTGTGTTAAATATAGATGTATATTCTGTGTTTGGGTGTTGTATCATAAAGTACGTATGTATTTAAAAAAAGTGCATAATTTTTCTATCCGTAATCTAATTCCCATATTACAAGCTATGCTTAGTTTGGGGCTAGATGGCGATATGTGAAGTTAATGTCCTAAAACAGTTAGGTATTTATTTTCTATACAAATTCGAAAAAAGAAAAGGCCTTTTGTGCCGTGTATTGATAGGCCGTTGCGTGAATCAGTTACACAAAGATTTGATTTAAATAAATATTACCAAATCAAATCTTCAAGTTTATTCGGCATGACCATTGACAGCTAAGGTAATCGCACATGAGTATATACCTCTCGACAGATAATCTCATGAGAGGCGTATAACTTGTCATTTCACGGCTGCTCCGACTTGGCTGGACTCGGAATCGGGATCATGCGCCGAGCAGGGTCGTGGTACAGGGGACAGGGGTGAAGGGGTGTGGGGAACATCAAACTGTCTCGCGGAACGTATGTTTTTTGAATCCGGTTGCAGTAGGGATGGGAACTCATATAAACAGGTGCATTTGAACTAACATTAAATACTTAAAAGAATTCATTTTTAAAATTTCACCTGTAAAAATGTATCATAATAATAATTTTATAAAATCTAGAGTTTGTTTTGATGTTTGTTCCTCCTATACGCATATCTACTAATGAACGCATTGAGCTAAAGCATTGCACATAAGTTGCTCTTAACCGGTAAGAAGATACTGTTTTTCCCCCAAATGGGATGAAAATGGTATGTCAAACACTGTTCATAAGCGTCAAACATAATTACGTCATAAAAACTAAAAAGAAAACCGACTTCAATGAAGAATATGAAACAATTTTTTTGATGACAGATGGACGAACCGACAGACACACTTGATGACGATGGGACCACCTGTGAAGACCATTTTTTTTTTATTGTACGACGGTAAGCACTTGGCCTTCATCTCATCTGGTTACAAGTTGAGATACGGCCGAAGGTGGAGGCGCACTTCACCCGGAATCCTCAAAAAACTGAGGAACTGGCTATCTTACCTCTAAATGCCGGAACACAACAATTTTAGAATTGTTATTATGGCGACAGAGTTAGGTAAGATGGTGGTAGCTAGCCAGGCGGACTTAAACAAAGTCCTACCACCAACCAAACCAAGCACAATATATTGTACTTCCCATAGGGATCGAACCCGGGACCTCTGGATCTGAAATCGGTGGGTTGAACGACTAGACCACAGAGGCGGTTAAATACATACATAAAAAAGAGATTCCCACGAATTGGGAACCTCCTCCTTTTTTTGAAGTCGGTTAAAAACCGATACATTCTTTGTTGCTCCTTCGCGCAAAAACTACTGGCAGATTGAGCTGAAGTTTTCACAGATATAGTTCTGGAATCAGGAAAAAAATTGGTATATGCCATCCATTTTATTGTAAGTAACATCATTGACTAGGCATACAAAACAGACAAAACCTTAGCGCTATACGAGTATTAGTTATAAAGTATGAAAATTGTCTGTCCAGCCTAGAAACTGTAATCCAAGTGCAGAAAAACGAGAGAATATGATCGATTCACCCTTGTCGAGAATCAACCCCGACCCTAGTGATTCAAGCCAGTTTGACCCCACTGCCTCATTTGACCTCTAACCACGATCTTCCAACCAGGATTTTGCAGTCGCATTTTCGAACGAAACATAACACTAGGCTTCGTCACATAGTATAAGCCAGGTAGTAGTCACATCACTACACACAAGATGCGTCGCGATTCATACTCCCCGTATTTCCGGCGTTTGAGGCAGATGGAAGGGGGAGAGGGTATGAGGGGGGAGTGCCAATTAATTCCAGTTCTTAGAACTCCCGATGCTATCGCAATGTTTATATCTGTTAGTGTAACCGCTTAGTGTAACCGAGGGCTTAATATATTCGCCGACAAAAGGTTAATGAGAGCACTCAAAATGGTTGCTTTGATGGCTTGCTGGCATTGTCGGAGATTATCACTGAGATTTGGGGTTTTTGGGCCGTCTATTTTATTTGGTATTAAATATATTATTGGATACTCACGATTTAATCGCATTTTGAACGACGAAATCTTTTCTAGGTGCAAATTGTTGTGTTTTTCCTATTTAGTTAAGATTATGAATTAATAACTTTAATAAAAATAAAAATAAAAATTAATAACTTTTTAAGTAAGACAGATATTCTGATATATCATGAATGTGAAGGTTAAATAAAATAACTACATCTCAAATTAATTTACAAGTGAATTGATTTTATTCAACTACTTTTCTTTCTACCTGCACTAAAACCATATATTAAGTATATTGCGAGTGGTCCCAAATGTCCCAGAAAAAGGAATTTCATTAATTAATCAGGGGATTGGGACAGCGGTCCCCTTTGGCAACGGTCCCAATCGTCTTCTTAACAAAAGGACTATGGTCAATGAAACTTATTTTGCCTTAAGAAAGTAGAATAGGACTTATCTGGTGGCTGATATCCTTATAATTAATAGTAATACATAATAAGTACAACGGGATCTCACGAAAAAATGGTTCAAGTGCCAAAATTCTAATTACTAGATAAATATACCACAAAGCAACGTTATTATGACTTAGAAATAAGCTATGCCGTAATTGCCGAGCCAACCATAAATATTTATGCATACCAGTAAGTACGTTGTTTATTTTCATTTATTTTATATGCCATTATAAGATAATAATTTTACCAAACTGTCACGTCGATCCCGCATATATTACGTCAACTATTCACGAATTAACATAAGTTGTAAACATTAAACTCCACTTCACAAATATTCACCAACGTACCTATGTCTCGTTACGCGCTTGTGTCGGGTTTCATGTATCTTACAGTCAGAATTAAAACAGGTAGTCGGAGCTTATTAAAGCAGCATGATATCTGAAATCGCTTAGATTCAGCGATCATAGTATCCACAACACTAAACCATTCACTCTGAAATTAATTTAAGCTACAGTTCTGCATTAATGCTAACGTTTCAAAAAACTACTTTTTCTACTGTTTCGAAAACACGATTCCTAAAAATTTTCTCTGAAAAAATAACATACTTGACTCAAATATGTAATGAATGAAAAAAAATGAACGCTTGTCAAAAAATACGGTCAGTAAAAAATATACAGAGTATATAGCAGAAGCTCTGAGTTTTAGATTACGTAAGAATTTGCGCTGAAATAAGTTTTCCGAAAATAGAAGAGCGTTAAGCGCAGGGGTGGATATGTTTTATTGCATGTACCTAAATGAGAATTTTACACAAAAAATATGACTAAAGGACTTTTTAACATAAGTATGTGTGATTATAGGGATCGAAGATTTTGCTAAAATCAGAATTTTAGAAACAATTTTTTAGTTATTCCTTCAATGGATTATTGTAAATAAAAAATAAAAAATCGTCTTTCTATGTCTTTCAAAGACATAAAAATACCTGAAGGGTTCAACCGGTTGATAATCAGATGATACGATTGTATGATACAGTTGGTACCTATGTATTCAAAATTCAATCAACATTACCAGCTTTCAACACAAACGCGTTACAAAAATCATAATAACCACTAGCAAACAGCTAAAACGTTTCAAATGCTTGAATGTATAGCTATGGGAATACAAGAGTACCATTTTGGCTATTACCGAAGATAGTTTTATGTTCTTTAATGAGGAATGAAAGGAATAATTTAATGTTGTCTATGGAATCTGAAATTTGAATCTGATTCGTTACTATATATACGTACCTACCTTACCTGATACAGATCGACGCAATAACGTTTGGGTGATAATGAGGTTGAAGAAATTAGGAATGGAATGCCGTCGTACATTTCAAGGAAAATGCCCGATGTTATTTATTATTTCAGTCCATACAATTCTATAGCTGAACTTCCGTGAACGACGCCACAACCAGACCTTGACATTGTAGATAATAAGAAAAATATTTAATGCACAAATCAAAGAAGTACAGTGAATTTAATGCTATGAAGTATTTTCCTCCAGATAACCCATATGTAATATGGAGTAAGTGGTAGTGCTACTTATTGAAACAGAAAAGTTGGTACCTCCCTCCGTATATGTATATTTCCTCTCCTTTTATTCAGATGCTAGACTGCAGTAGCGGATCAATAGGGCATTCAGAGGTATATACTGAGGTCAGTACAGGTGAGTCATATTTCCAGACTCAAAGCACAAAGAACTGAGCTAAATCGTAAGGTACCTAGTGCACTACTAGCTATAAATAAGTCCGGGTCGCTCCTGCACGCGGTCGTCAACTGTGGTCTGTGACCGATCGCAGGATGGCCGGCACGGCGCTCGTGGACCGAGAGCTGACGATGGAAACAGTACCTTACTCTAATTCTAAAGTGGTAGTACATACATAAAAAACTTGACGGACTGTCATGCTTATAATATTATGTCATGATGATTCATTGTCGCTAATAAAACCAATTAAGTATGCCAAAGTACCTAGCCTCGAAATATATGGTTCGTCCGTATATTTCGATGTTGCTATAGCTAACCTGAAAATAAGTTCTGATTAAAGTACTAGTCTACTCTGTGACCGCCTCTGTGGGCTAGTGGTTCGCCAACCGATATCAGACCAGGTCCCGTGTTCAATCCCAGATAACAATATCGTGCTTGGTTTGGTTGGTGATAGGACTTTGTTGAAGTCCACCTGGCCAGCTACCATCACCATATCTAGTTGGTTGGAGTAGTAGGAGTTGTTTTTAAGGTACTCTTGTTTTTCCATCACGGCCTGTAGCTAAATGTGCAACGATGAATTCATACCACCATATTACCTATTTCTGTCACCGTAAGAACAATTTTATATTAACGTTTTATATTATCTTTATTCTTAAATTTTATATTATCTTTGTTATTATTATGTTTTTCATTTTACGACGGACATTATTATAATTTTAGGTAGGTATATATATATTTATATATATCATATTTATGTGTCAGTATTTGTAGAATCATATAAAATATGTATTAATATGTATTTACATTAGTAGTTAAGTAGTATGTAATTAAATATATATGATATTTATGATTTTTGTAAAGTAGTCTTTTTAAGTCTTCCTATATAAATTAGTACGCCATTGTTTTTGTAATGTTTTCTGCCAAGTTGGTTAGCAGTCAGAAAATGCCTTGGCATTATGCTCACCATTTGTGCAATATTTTTATATTTGTACAAGAAAGTGTTAAATAAATAAAAAAACAATTCTAAATTGTTGTGTTCCGGCATTTAGTTGTTTATCTCTCCAGTTCTTCTTTGTAAAACTCAAATCTCATATGATTAAAATCAAATTATTAGTTTCCAGTTTTCAGTGCATGGATATATCCATGCACTGAAAACTGGAAACTAATAATTTTAATAATTCACTGGCTTTACGCCATCGAACAAAATGTTCTGCCTCCTTCACCTTTGTATTTATCTTCAATCTCGGTGCTTGCCTCGTCCGCCGTCTAGTCAGCCCGTAATGTGTTCGGACGCGAAACAATCGAGATGTGTCCGGTAACGCCGGCGACATTCCAACTTGTTCGATTGCGATCTCACGTGTGTATGTGTGTCGTTGCATTGAAAGATACCTGTTCTTGCAATATTGCTGTATTTATACAAATAACTTAAAATGAGGATTGAGTTCAAAAGAAAGGAATCCGTCAAAGGCTCATCCGGGTCTTATTAATTACTTATATATTTTTCTGAAATTATATAATTTAGTAGTTCAAGTCATGCATGTCGATTTATGGAGATGACTAGTGAACGCTCGATCAGTATTCTTTCTATTAAGTCTATCAATTTACTTCATGGAAGTAAGCACTTTCCTGTCGTTAAAAAATAAGGCTTCATCTCACCTGACTTTCAAGTTATGATAAGGTCGAAGGTGTAAGCGCCCTTTATCCGGAATCCTCAACAATCTGAGGAACTGGCTATTTTTACTTCTAAATGACGGAACACAACAATTTTAGAATTGTTGTTATGGCCACAGAATTAGGTAAGATGGTGGTATGCATTCATCAGTGCACATTTAGCTATAGGCTGTAAAGGCAAGAGTATCTTAAAAACAACTAAGTAGACTCGTAAGTACATTATTTCCCCACAGTTCAGAAGCGTACGGTAAAGTAGATTAGAAGTAAGCAAAAATAACGTATCGACTAGTTTCAAACTTTCATTCGTGTTGGTCTATTCTCATTGAATTTCGAAAGACATTGCTCGGTTTGTTTATATGAGATGATTGTATGAGACTGTGTGATTGACCGACTGTTTGATTGGTATCATATCGAGGTTCGGGTGGCGTGATTTCATTATGTCATTTGTAATTTGTCGATTGGGAGCCGGCTGATTGAACTGATGTGGAGTGACAGGTATTGTTTTATTTGGAACTGTTGTGTATTGCATTGAGGATCTGAATGTTTTATATGTGTTGCAGCATACGGTATCGTTGTAACGAAATCATTTGAAATTACTAATAATTAACTTGATAATATAACTTGCTTGTAGTGAAAATGTAGAGGTAAGTAGCTGAATTTATTGTGTGTTCATTAAACATTCATTGTTAAAATGCAGTTTGCATATTCATTTCTTTTTATTTGATTCCGTAGCAAATTTTCTACCTCAGTTACATACATTTTATTTTATTATGCACACAAATTAGTATTCCGCTAAACACCGATGGGCTTGCTGCTTGTCACGTATTTAATACAGCTACTTGCAAACCGTGTGCATGTGCCGAAACTAAGTTGGGACGTGCCTCTGACTACCCCCTACTAGGTGAGCCTCATAAGATCCACGCTCTTTAGTAGGGATCAGAGATGAAACTACGAAGGAGAAAAGGTCGTGAGTCCGTTACTGATTTTTTTAAATGGCAAACAAAACACAACACAACCAATTAATCAGATACCACACTCCATATAAATTGCAATTGAATATTGCTTTAGTCTTCCAAAAATGTTCACCTAGCATCAGCTAAGTCTGTGACACTAAAGTTCACAGCTCGCTAAGCCTAAGAATCTGTTTTGCAAGTACGGTATCAGTTACAGTCGGCTGGAAAAGCAATCCTCCTGCAGGAGTGTAGTAAACGTTGCGATTCCGTTGAAACTACCTCCGAGAGCGATACATCAAGCCGCGGGGGTCCTCCGCGCCTAACGACTTCATTACTCCATCAACAAGCATACTGTATACAGTAAGTATGCATACTGTGTATAGTACCTATTTGTATACTCGCAGGTAGGTTCTGTGGAGCGAATAGCGACGTGAGACCTCGCTTCCTGCCGCGAGACAAAGTGATTTCATGATCCGCAATGAGCTGGGTCTCAGGTCTGTGGTGCCACTAGGCAACGAGCTTGTAGGATTCGATTACTTTAGAGAGTATTGATAGCTTGAAATGTTCTGTCTATTGGCGTTGTTTTTACTAAACTACTATATCTTTATTCTCACTATACCTAGTACACTATATCGTTTGTCCTTTATCACCTGCTAAAATTAATTATAGGTTTGAATTTCTTTAATCTTCATATCTCTATCGACTTAGGTTATCAAAAATCTTTATTCTTGAACCATTCCCCCCAATAATATACATACAACAATGATTTGTATGATATTAGTGTTTGGGCGGTTCATCTTTGGAATACTTTGCAAACTGTACCTTGAATCGATCTGTCAATTCATTGAAGCTGAAACCTTGCGTCTATTTATTTCTGAAGCTGTCTATTACTTATCCATTTTAATACAGATAAAATGTAACCAATAGTAGTAATTGTTAAAACATGTTTGTGGTTGTGTGTTAAAAAAAATATATCTGATAGTAGACATCTGATATTTTTTACTATTTGTTTCTCCTTCCAAAGTTGCCTAGAAGAAATCACTTCTAGCATTAATGCCCGTTGTACTATGCACTTTGCTACCGAATGTATGTTTTATTCGATGTCAGTGTTGTGGAAAATAAAGTTTAAAGTTTATTTTTATATACAACTATGAGATGGGACAAGCAAGTAGCCCACCTGGTGTTAAGTGCGTCTCTTGCCTATGACAATGCCTTACTGCATAGGTCACATCCACAAAGAACATAGCCTACACGGTACTGCATTGCGCCCGTGAACTTGAGGCATTAAGATGTTAAGCCTCGTGTGCCCGTAATTTCACCGGCAACCATACCCTTAAAACCGGAACACAGCAATGCTGCTTGGCGGCCGAAATAGGTATGGTGGTAGTAATTCTCCGGAAGGGCGTCTACTACTCTAAAAAAAGTGTTCATTCATTAATACTACTGAAATAAATAGTATCTTTATGAGTAAGAACGTCACATCATAGCCTGTTTTTTTATGTTGTACGACGGGGAAGCGCTTGTCTCATCAAACATCTCACCTGCGCCCTTATTGTGTAAGTCAACTGGTAATCAACATCGGCTTCATTTCTGACATAAGAAACTTAGTCTAGGCTTCAACTGTCACTTTCACCTTTATTTTTGACAGATTTTAACTGGGTTTGACACTGGTAATCGACTTAAAGTTTACTGGTATATATTTCAAGTTACACAATTAGGCTACTGGTCTGAAAAGTAGCGGATACATTCGCAGTAAGTTGTGACAAATAGGTCCACATAGCTTGGTCTAAGCTAAGGTACAATAATGTTGTTCTCCTTTTTTGCCGACTGCCACAGAAGGAAGGTGCCTAATGTTTTGAGTACATTGACCACAATGACAAGTCGTTAGCGCAACCAGAGTCAACATACGCTTAACAGCAAGATGGTTCATAACACTGAAGAGGTTAACATTTCATCCTGATGAAGTACCAAAAATATTGCTTAAATCTCTCGGAATAACTGTTACTTGGAATAAGTGTCCGCTCAGTACCGTTGCACGTCCAAACATGGCGCAAAGTAATCGCCACTTAGCAGGTTATGAGCCACTAAATACACATAAATTCTGTTAGTAAACATATGAGACAAGTGCCAAAAGTTTTAGGAATTCAGACGATTTAAATGTTTAGTGGTTTCGACGAAAGGGCACCGATTAGTTTTCGTTGACCAGATATACCAGTTGCTGTGGTTGGCACATAAATGTGGTTATTAAAAACAGGACATTGATTTCACATAGCGCCATCTAGCCCCAAACTAAGCATAGCTTGTAATATGGTAACGAACACGGATAAAATACTTATATACTTTGTTGTAAACAAATATATCACACAATATACCACCCAAACACAGATCAAACATCAGTCACACAATTTTTTTGTATTAGATTGGAATTGAAATCACAACCTGTGTGTTCTGTTAGAGAGCAAGGCAACATAATGAAACGAAAACAACAGAATGTGCTATATATATCGAATTCAGAAACTTCCGATGGAGATCGGAAACGATTATTCATAGCTTCGAAATCGAAATAAATTTTCTTTGGTATTTTAAATTCAAATGGTTTGAGAATAGCCTGGAAATCTATCTGTTTCTAATTCAAATCCGACAAAAAGTGATGTTTCGATCCGAAAACTTTCCGTGTGAATGATGAAGGGCTGAAGGCTAAGACATTCCCCATCATACAGTATTAAAAGGTTTTATTTTTTAAGTTGCTGATGTTGGATAATATATGTAATGTCATCATTTCTGATAAAATTATTTTAAAACTGAACGGACTGCTTAAAACATCTTCAGATCCCTTGGAACGTACATGCTTCGTATCTTATGTAGCATAGTATTCAATACAAAGCATTTCCATGTAAAATACTACTCGCCGATCTAAAACCCCAGCAGCAAAACAATGTCAATAAAACGAGTCAGCCGTTTTAGTAGTGAAGTAGCGTGTTGGGCCACGCATAAAGCGGTGGTTTTACGGCCACGAACAAAGCGGGTTATCGCCGCTAAGAGGGTCGAGAGATAACGCGGCACGATTACGATATTACGTGGACTAGCAGATAAGATGGTGAGCGGACAGGAACCTCGGAATATACAGTCAAAAATCTAAAAATTAATAGGCTAAGAGAAAACTTAGGACCCCTTTAGGCTAATGCGCGCACGTGAGAGATTTGGGAAGTGCAGAAAGATCTAACTACAAGAAGAGCAGCATCTTCCGTCTGTAATGTAGTTTTGGCACTTTTACTGCCATCTCGAGTCCGCCCGTGGTGATTATAGCTAGCTTTAGGGGTCTGTTCAACAGTGGACAGTAGTGTTATAAGTACACTCTTAGAATGAAGCCGTATAATGCAGTTGGAATTCATCACTTGTAGTATGATCATCATGACGTCATTCTCCCTTTATCGATAAGCCGTAGCATAATTTTCTTACCTCATGAATTCTGCAGGATTACTTGAAGCTTTTTACTCATGTCTGGCAAGTGTTTATGCAAATAGCACTCCGCGGGGTGCCGCTATATTGCGTTATGCCATGCACATAAATTGTCAGCAACTGCGAGAGCCACAAATTAAAGGTTTTTATAGCCCTCGGAGATTGAATATCGGTGTTATCATCTAACTCGGAGGAAAGGGATTTTAATGGGTTCTATGACACGTGCCAACGGCGGTACACTGACCATATGGGTGCCATGACTTCTCGGTATGGGGGCAACACGTAATCCTGGAATGTGTGGGAGTAACAACACAACGCAAGGAAATCCTCAACAACCCAAGGTCACTCCATGAAGCCTGTGAAGACCCCAGGAATATTCTGCGCTTCTGGTCGAAGTTAGGCTGGCTATACTAGCCGGGCATTCCTTACGCACTATGGACCACTTAGGAGTAAAAAACTAAGTGCGGAAACGGGAGTCTTTTTACATTACATTCGGTATGGGGGCATTGATAGGTACCTAATTCTCATTAAATTAACTTAGGACATTAATTTTACACAGCGCCATCTTGCCCAAGCATAGCTTGTAATATGGGAACTAGATTACGGATAGAATACTTCAAATACTTTTTGTAAAACATACTATAAGATACAACACCCAAGCACAGAACAAACATCTATATTCATCACACAAATCTTTGTCCTGGGTGGGGATTGAACCCACAGCCTACAGCGCAAAAGGCAGAGTTACTACCAACTGACCTATGAGGCTAGCTGCATTCTAATATGGAAGGTAAGTGTTCTGCAATGGGAATTGACAATGCCTGTGCAAACCTGACCCCAGCCAGTCCGCAAAGTAGTGGAGCAGGAACTTGACACGTGGGATGAAGGCCCAGCGCTAAAAAAAGTAGTACCAAATGGAAGTGTTATGTTGAATCTTAAGTTTTATTCATAGCGACGTATACCAAGCATAACTAAAAGCCTATATACATATTTGGCGCATAATAAAAACCCAGGAATTTCCCGACAGCCTTGCAACCACAAGTCCCATCTTCATCTCTCCCGATGATGCCGCCGCTCATTACCAGATGGGAGCTGGCCTTATCCCTTGTACCGAGGACCGCAGACCGCAGACCGCAGGCGAGCAGGGAGTGCAGTTATTAAATGTGCAGAACGGTTTTTGTTTGATGACCAGGGATTTGATTTGATGGGTTCGGTGTGGTCAGTACCTAATGGACAGCGCAGTTGTCTACAGTTGATGTATTCCATAATACGAGCCTCACAGCTCTGTTGGTAGTAGCTCTGCCTTCTGCGTTGTAGACTTTGCGTTCGATTCCCACCCTGGAAAATCATTTGTGTGATACATATACCTCTAGATGTTGGTTCTGTGTTATACAGTATGACAAGTACCTATGTATTTGCGAAAAATTATGTAAGTACAGGTGTCTGCAGTTGATGTGTTTTATACAACAAGCCTCGCAGATCAGTTGGAAGTAGCTCCGCCTTCTGCGCTGTAGGTTTTGCGTTCGATTCCACCCGGGACAATTTTGAAATTTGAAGAAAGTATAGTACTTATTATATATGTTTGGTCTGTGGAGGAAGTAAGTACACGCAGTGATGTAAGGGTTTGAAACACTGGTATGCCATGAATTTATGTTCGTCCTCAACAATCAGTTGGGAAGAGGGTACGCCGAGCTTATAAAAAATATTGAGTAAGTAATCTTTGAAAGGCAACATAACAAAAGTTAGTGAACTTAAACGATTCTCACTTAACATAGCTATCACAACAATGTCTACGATAGATCGCAGTAGGAAAGCGGCGCCACCGCCGCCGCTGCGCCTGCGCACGTGATTTATTTCAATGTTTCCGTAAACCACTGCTGCATCATCTTCGGCCACTAACTACAAATCTTGAAACTCTATCTGTTATTTTAAAGGGAACGTACAGGTCAGCGAGACGGCTGGTTAAGTCCTTTCGCACGGAAGAAAAACATAAGTTTAATTATTGTTTGTTACCCTGTACATTACTTCTCGTCAAAGATACCGCAGATCCTCAAGACGAAAGCCTTTAATCAGTGTGCATTACCAGTGATGACATACGGATTCGAGATGTGGTCGCTAACTATAGGCCTTATGAATAAGTTCAAAGTCGCACGGCGAGCTATGGATAGAACTATGCTTGGAATTTCACTACGTGACAGAATCCGGAATATGGATATCCGTAGGAGATCCAAAGTTGCTGACATAGCTCTCAGAATTAGTAAGTTGAACTGGAAGTGGACAGGCCACATAGCTCGCTGAACCGATAACCGTGAGCAAAGGTCCTCGCATGGATATTTGTGGCATTGATTGGGAGAGGCCTATGTTTAGCAGTTGACGTATGTGGGCTGAAATGACCCTGTACATAATGAAACTATGAATGGATAACTTATATAAATATTAAATATATTTGCTAGTATCGCATGCGGGTTGAGCGGAACTGATCCTAGTTGGTGTGAGTGAATATCGTCTTCTATTATTGAGTTCCCCAGGCAGCGTCATGAAGTTGAGCTTAGAAAGTTCTAAGAGCTGTTTAAGAACCTCTACTTTATTTAACTACTACAGTGTAAGTAAACTGTATAGGAGTTAGTTTATTCTGGAAATAAAGCGCGCACGGTAGAGAGTGTTAGCTGCTCTAGATAAACTGTGCCATTTCTTAGGTTGCACTCGCGTCCGAAAGGGTAGTCACGAGGAGTAATGATTAACCGACACTCTTCAACATAAACTTATCTCATCCAGCTCAAAAACAAACCTTAATTTACTAAAATATGGTTCATATTCCCTTGAAGAAGAAGAAGTCCTGAAAGTACGCGGTTTCATTGCACTCTGGCATACGTAAATCAGTGGCGAGAAATACAATCACAGGTCTGTATCAAGGAATATTAATCCGTATTTGCATGACGATAAGGTCGCCATCGGGTAATGAGGGGACGGCAATGACACGGCCGGTAATGAAACACCGCATGAACATGAACATGGCGGGTTTTCACACTGAGACGAAAAACCACTCCATGCATACTGTTGACCGAGTGTGCTGTATACTGTCCAGTCGATTTCCTGTGTATATTTTTTTTATTTTAACTTCAAGTTTGAGAGTAAAAAACTTGGCCAGAGTGACAAACCTCGGCAGGCTGACCCCTGCATACAGGTTCACATTTTATTTTAGCTGATCGATCAAATTCACGCAGCTCGCATACTGAGAATACCCAGAAAAAAAATGACTAAAGATTATGGATTACTTAATATTTTATAATATAAGCCACTAAAATTTTTAATCGCCTGTCACAATTTTTCCATGAGCACAATACCAAAATCAGAACGTTCTGTGTAACGAAAAACAGAATCGAGTAACCTTAAAGGCGTTAAGGAATTTAGTTTACAAGGAAGCCGGATATTTCGATTACAAAAGAGGATGAGATGGATGGATTTGTGTCAGTGACGATGAGGGAATGCTGAGTTGACGGTTGACAGGGGGAGAGTGGAAGAAGAGAATTCGCTGTACCGACCGAAAAATAAGAAGAGTTAACAACGTCAAATTTGTTTTTGTTTCGTTTTTCTCAAGCAAAAAAAAAATTATGTTATAGTATTTTTTTTGATTTGTTACACTTCTAGCGATAATATATTTAAAACTGTCGTAAAATCTGTTCCTTCTCGTATTAACCCACGCACCGATCTGTGGAGAGCCACGTCGTCGTTCATGCCACTCAACAAGCTATGTTTCATCTCAGTGTGAAAGCATTTGTCTAGTGTTAGGAGCAAGCTACAGGTATACCGTGGCAACAATGTGCGCGCGCAGACGTGACGCGTGAAACGTCGTGTTTGCACCTCGAGTTACCGCTCCCCTGAGTTACAGGTCTACTGTATCATTTATGATACAGCTACGACGGCGTCGGTGTTTGTCTGTATCCCGCAGTAAGGT
Organism: Venusia cambrica; assembly: GCA_951394065.1. Lineage (NCBI taxonomy): Eukaryota > Metazoa > Arthropoda > Insecta > Lepidoptera > Geometridae > Venusia > Venusia cambrica. The sequence goes on from OX596042.1 coordinate 13,912,109, forward strand.
GAGCCTGCGAGGGGTTAAACGTCATGTTCGGAGCTTTTACTGAGTTAATGCTCACTGTTGTGAAGCTGAAATTGTATCTGTTAAGATATATGATAAATTGCTCTATTCCACTATTTATCCATTAAACAAATCCATAAATGGATCTGTTTCAACTTTTTTTTCCACTGTGATCTATTGCCGCCATGGATAATTTTCCACTAATTAGATCAGTACAGGTAACAGGTAGAAAATAGGAAACTTTCTAAAACAATAAGCAAGAGAAGCTTAACATTTTGGTATTCCACAAGTACCAAGATTACCATTCGTACAACGGTGTGAGTGAGGCACAAATTGATGGTGATAGATCTTGTTATTTTTTAATATATTAATAGTAAAATACCCATTAATATGATTAGGTACTTATCAAAGAACCTAATCATTAACAGAATAGGTAATCACGTAAACATATAAAGTGTTTAGTAAGTAATATACTCAAACTTCATTTACAAATGTTTGTGAATGAAGTTTGGGTATATTACTATACCTGCTGCTACATAAAAAATAATATTTTTTAATTTGGTGAAAACATTACTGTAGGCCTTACACTACATTTTTAATAAAAGGAAACGTTACGATTTTTTAATCGATGATTGCCAAAACCTATTCCTATCGCCATCCAAGCCTAGGTATCCAAGATTTGTAAAACGTTCATTTTGTTTACCCAGCCAACTCATCACTGAACTTTGGACAGAATCTCGTGCATTCTTGTGAATGCTGAGTCGTGATGGGTTATGAAGACATGACGGGCCCTCGTCGTGTTTACCTACTCGTATACTTGACATTTGCGCTCTTCATTTAACAACACTGCCAGTAAGCATGTCTCCAGTCAAAATTAAGAAAATACACAAGTAAACCTTTTTTTATTGTACGAGGTGGAAACGCTTAGCCTTCATTTCACCTGGTTACAAGTTGAGATAAGACCGAAGGTGGAGGCGCACTTCACCCGGAATCCTCAACAAACTGAGGAACGGGCTATCTTACCTCGAAATGCCGGAACACAACAATTTTTTAAAGATGTTGTTATGGTGACAGAATTACGTAGGATGGTGACTAGCTACCACCAGGCGGACTTAAACAAACTCCTACCACCAAGCAACCCAAGCACAATATTGCTCCTTCTGGGGATCGAGCCCGGGACCTCTGGATCTGAAATCGGTGGGTTGAAACTAGACCACAGAGGCGGTTAAACCTTTCAGAATGGTGCAAATAAATCTCTTATACATTACAATGGTGATAAAGGAATGCCTTCCAAGAAGCTGGTATCGAAACGTCGGTCATCAAGCAGTGAGATGGGCCAACGATATGGCCAATATCGGCAGCTGTTCCTGGATGAGACTGGCTGAAGACCATCTGGAGTGGCACATACATAGAGAGGCCTACACCTAATAGCAGTGAGTGAAATCTGGCTGCGGATGATGATGTTACCCTGGTGTAACATTGCCATTGTTAGTTTATGTCTTGTCTCCTTTTCGCCAATGCCAAATATGATAATATCTAGGACCAATTGCTGAACGTGTCCTCCGTAGCATAGTAGCATCTTACTTTTCACATCAACAGCCCATTAGTGTCCACTGCTGGACAGAGCCTCTTTCACAGCGGGAGAATTTGGCTATAATCACCACACTTGGCAAGCGGATTGGTGATCGCAGTAAAGGTAATACGAAGGAAGCTGCTGCCATTCTTCTGGAGAGATCCCATAGTTGGCTTTTGCGACATTTATGAGCTGAGTTGGTGGATCTACCCCACCAACTCAGCTCCTTAAGCCGCTTGTTTTACTTACTTTGCTTTTTTAAACAACATATTTTTACTCAAAACTCTTTATTTAATCTTAAATGGTTACAAATACAAGGTGATCAATTCTTGGGCTCGCGCCTTCAGTGCCAGCCAGGCGCAAAGCTGTCGCCCTCCAGGTTCAGAACCAGGCCAGCGTATTGTCCTTTCAAAAAAAAAAAAATACAAGGTGATTCTAGTCAACGTCCTAACCAAGCTAAAAACCAACCTTGCAAGGTGTGCCCTATCCAGGATTTGCAATCACAGGTACTCCGGGTCATAGCCACACACGCTACCATATTGGACCACGGAGGTTACTGATAAAGAGTGCTGTGATGATGATACATCTTACAAAAGCTTACTGAGGCGTCAAAAGTCCCAAATAACCTGTGAATGATGATGTTACGCCTCGAAGCGCCATCGGTGCGCGCGCGCAAGTCATGCTTACTAATGACGAACCGCTATTATCTAATACATTATGCATTTTACACCTCGCGCGAGTAATGGGGAGTGAAGTAGATGTGGATGTGGTTCACACAGCTTGCAAGTCTACTAAAGCCTTTGCTTTAGTTTCTGAACAGTGTCGTGATTTTTTCAACACTGATGTATGCTTGGATAACAAGTGTAAGCTCAAGCGTGAATTGGGACTCATATATATGCTTAAACTATATGAAAGCAGAACGAGATTATATCGATATATCTTTCAAGATCCTAATGCCTTGCTTTGTAATATAAAAATACAGACTCACGACTTTTTCCCCTTTAAGGATTCACCTCTGATCACTACTCAGAGCGTGGATCTTATGAGGATCACGTACTAGGGGGTAGTCATAGGCACATCCAAATTTACGATCGGCATCCTCCATCATGCCCACGGTTTGCAAGTTGCTAGTATTCAATACGTTACAGGTTGCAAGCTCATCGCCGCTTAGGCTTAGCGGAATAATAGCCAGTGACATGTCATTCGGATTACTGGTCCTAGGGACCTGCCGGTTTCCTCACAATGTGACCTTCACTACTTCTTACTTTCTCACTTAAACTTCCGAAAGTCCACTAGTGCAAGACTGGATTTAAACCAACAACCTCGTGATCGGATGTGGGGGGCCATACCTACTTGGCCCCACAGCTTTTTTTTTTAAATACGGACGTTTATGTACCTTCCGCGGATTAACGATCCAAACAACCCGAAATTCAATTATCATAATTATGTGGCCAGTTCGTTAATCACAATCGAATTATTGATCTAATTTAGTGTTACGTTCGGAAATATCAGTTAAAGTTAATGGTACTTCGGTTGTCGCCGTAAAAATGACAAATTTAAATTGAAATAAGTATCTGTAATGGGTTTGATTCTCGGGAAAACTTGTTAAGATACAAATACTTAAACGATACGGGACAGTAAACTGTGAATTAAAACTAATCCATGTGATTTTAGGAGACTTAAAAGCACCCTTTGTTAACTAACGCAGACATTGTATTTCAGAATTTTTAGAAATTACGAATCGCTTGGCTAATCTTAGTATCTTCCTTTTTATTTAGTTCCCACAAGAACATTCAAACCCAATAATATAGACATTAATAAAATAGCTCTGTGAACATTTTCCTGTTCGTGTTCCTTGGTTTTGCTGAATGTGATTGTCACTCACATAACTTCACAAATGTTATGTCAAAACATTAAACAAATTATAATAAATATTTTTTTTGCAAACTGTGAAATTAACTATCTACAAGAGAAGCAATGGGGTTGCCTAAGGACCGTAATAATCTGTCTAAATGTAACTCAAATGTTCAAGACCTGACGGAAGCTACACGACACTGGCTGTATCTCAACGCTGAATAGCTATGCTATATTTGCTGGCCTAAATAAGAGCCAGCTCTTGGTCACAATCAAAATCCCCG